>OU342647.1:5000000-6250000 GCA_910589605.1 Chrysoteuchia culmella | reverse complement strand
AGTTCAGAATCGATGGTCCTGCCTGGTGGTAACAGGTCATAATGAATAATGCCTTTCCAATCCTACCATACACACAGCATTGTTGCGAGTTAACCCGGGTTTTACCACAGTCTGTGATGCCTGACCGGCCTTTGACCACTACCTTTTACGCGCGTTCTTGTCGTACTTGGCGCACGAACGTGATCCACTTTTCACCACCAGTTATCAGCTTCTTCAAAAATGGTTCGGTTTCATTACGTCGTAATAATGAAACACAAATGAGTAAACGGTTCATTAGGTTTCTTTCAGTGAGCTCGTGAGGTACCCAAATATCGAGCTTTTTTGTGTACCCTGCAGTTTTTCAAATGCGCCAAAACTGTTTTGTGGTCAGTTCCCAGTTTTTCAGCTACGTCGTAACTACTGATATGCCGATCTTGCTCCACTTTTTCAAAAATAGCATCCATTTTATCCGTAATAGGGCGACCAGAGCAACGTGCATCTTTGACATCAAAATTTCCGGATTGAAAACGTTTAAACCAAATTTGTGCTACTCTCACAGACACTGCACTAGGTCCATAAACATAGCATTTTTTTTTGCGGCTTGCGTTGCATTTGTACCTTTTTTGTAGTAAAATTTAATAATGTATCGAATTTCTTCATTAGATTCACTCATCTTGACAGTAAGAAAAGAAATGAAAATCGCACATTTTCCAAATTTGAATTTGGAATTGATTTTCTTCTTTAAAATTTAAACTTTTAATGATACCAAAATCAGCCAGATACAAATAGTATAGCCAAAGAGATTTTATTACAAGGTTCATACACGAAAAGACTATTTACCCCAACCTAATTTATTATGTTCAGCGTTTTGCACCAAGACTGGCATTCATTAATGATTGATAATATTAGTGGCGCGTATGAATTAATAGTTAGAGTTAAAATAAGTTTGTGCAATCCAACCTAATTGTCAACAGTACCTTTAACACAGATTTCGTAATACAAAACAAACGGTTCGGTAATTTCACGGGTGATCGGGTAAGGAGTTGCCGGCCGTCATTATGGCGCGTGCAAACCAATCCGGGTCTTAACGGCCGGCCGGCTATCGGCGGGGACACCTGTTCCACTCAATTGATAAGATTAGTGGCGCGTATAATTTTATGGGTTGTGTTGCGAGGTTATTCAACGGTAGGTGTGTTTAGAACAAATGTACTTTATGAATGCTTCGTAAAGATTGGAAGTTCAAATTAGATTAAGGGCGCGCTCTAGGCTAAAAGCAAAAGTAATAACTGCAACGGCGAACTGCAAAGTAAATGCTGCCTTATTTCTATGAGAAATAAGGCAGCATTTACTATATAATTCTCCGGCCCCATTCGGCCGGTCCGGAATGAAGAAATGAAGGAAATTCTTTTTTTAAAGGTTATTTACAAAAAATATATAACATAAGCCCTGCCTTATCTATAGCGTAATTATAGTAAAAAGTTCCAAGCTTTATTTTAATGTATTACTTGAATACTAGCAGTTTATCGTGTTAATTATAGTCATTTGGAGGCAACTTCGCAATTTTTTTCTATCGAGAAAATTTTATGCAATCGTGTTTTGAGTAACATAGTCACTAGTGTTAGTCCTGTAGTTTGCTGCATCTTAATTTGAAATTCAGTTTTTCATTAATATTGATATTACAGACGATCATGTAAAGCAATCTGATTTTCGTTGGCCTATAGCGGGCCCTTAAGATGTAAGCATTACAGTTAACATAATGTTCATAGTTGTATGGGGGTCGGGGAATCCCGTCGTCCAGCTCAGACCCTCGTGACGGATGGATTCCATATTCGCCACGCTTGGCAGGCGGGTTGGCGATCGCAGTTTGGCCAAGTTTGTAGGAGACGCTGCTGCCCGTCTCCTGAAGGCTGAGTCCCTTAGTCGCCTTTTACGACACCCACGCGATGAGAGGGGGTAGTGCTATTCTAAGCCGACACTACCACAGCTAATAGTGCTCATACCAACTAAATTAAAATGAAGTTCACTTTTACTTACTTAATAGCTCTAAATATGAACCATATGCAGCCATTACACTAATTTTAGATACTATTCTACATACTTATACTTAAATTAATCTTTATGATTAACACTATCGATTGGTATACCATAAAAGTACACGATGTTCTTTTTTTCATTCCGCCAAAATAAAGGAATGTTTCCTTTGAGAAAAATTTGCACACATCTATATTTAGGCTATTTTTACTCCAATGACCGCCTTTTTTCCATCCTGTTTAGTAACGGAACTAAATCTGTCTATGAAATATTGTAAATATTGACAATGCTTTTACGTATTGCAAATTGAAATCAATAGTTTAAACAATTGTCCGTTTGGATATTCTCTATTCATGCAAAAAGTATTAAACGTAGAAGAAAGTATTAAAGTATTAAACAGATAATATACTCCATAAGCTTATAAAAATGATGATAAAGCTAAATAAATGAGGATGGGTAATATATAAATGTTATGTAAGTATTAATGTAGGTACTCGTATTCCAACAAAGCGTGTGTGTCGGACCTCGCTAGCAATATGTTACTATGCGGCGAGAGATTTCAATGTTCGTTGTTATATTTGAAATATTAAATTGACCATAAATTAATAATTCTTATTCCTCATTAATTATTTTTATTTAAAGGTAGAATTTTACATTTTGTTAAGTCAATAACAATTTATGATGCTAAAGATGCCTCTATGCAATGCTACAAAGTTTTTTTATTATTTTTTTATTATTAGATAGGTAAAGCGCTTGACCGCTATCTTGCCTGATGGAAAGCGAAGATGCGATCTAGGATGTAACGCGCTTGCCTAGAAGATACCTATTCACTCGTGCCTTGAAGACCCCCAAATTGTATGTGTCAGGAAACACAGACTTAGGCAAGGAGTTCCACTCTTTAGCGGTGCGGATGATGAATGTCGAGTCAAAACGCTTAGTCCGACTCTTGGGTATATCAACCATATAATTGTGGCGCCTATTTGTACGTCTGGTTATCCGATGAAAAAATGGGATGGTGGAATGGGGCTGTGCATTTCCGTGCACACTCCCCGAAATGTAACCTATAGAATACGGATAGACCAGCAACCTTCCGTCTATGTTCAAGGCTCTTAAATTTATTAAATAACTCAAAGTTGCCGATGAGCTTCTTGGCCCTTCTTTCAATGGACTCAAATGTCTGGAATTGGTATTGGGCAGAACCATCCCAAAGATGAGAACAGTACTCCATACACGATCAAACTTGTGCTTGGTAAATATTGAGCAAATGTTCCGGTGTGAAGTACTTTCTCACCTTTGCCAGAATGCCAAGTTTTTTTGAGGCCAATTGAGCTTTACTTTCAATAAAAGAGCCAAAATTGAGAGTCGGTGACAATGTAATGCCGAGAAGCTCAATGTGGTCAGTAATCGGCACGGAAACATTTCGGAAAGTAGGAGTTAAATGAAAAGGACTCCTTTTTGCGGAGAAAAGACACGCCTGGGTCTTTGACGGGTTGAACCTGACCAGATTGGCATCGCCCCATTCGGAGACTGCCTGCAGGGATAGGTTCATACGATTGACCATCGCCGCCCTATGACACTCGACCTATTCAGCACCGGCACGTGCATCAGACATATAGCTCTCTACAACAGTGCTGTCATCTGCGTATCCCATAATACCGGGCATTAGCAGGTCATTAAAATTTATATGGATCAGAAAAAGTGTTTATTTTTAAATTGAATTTATAAATTTATATTTACAACTAATGCAGTTTATCATAATTCATAATGGTATTCTAAGTACACAAAGTTATTACTTTTTAGTAATTCGAAATGCCCAAATCATGTTAATACCGTGATCAAGTCGAAAGCTACGTACAGTAAACAGCACGTACGGCTTTATATTTGCTCTACAAAAACCGCCGCTATTCTGAGCGGTGTAAGGGCTGTCTCGAGGTCAAAGTGTAAAGCCGTGCGTGCTGTTATTACTGATAAGAAATAACCTTAGTATAATGGTATATAATATATATATAATATAATAATGTCATGGAGGCAATCTTTTACAACTAAGTATTTAAAGTCTTGTAAGCCATTAAAGTCACCGTTTATAAAGCCAATCCTTTATAATATTTTAAAGAATAATTTTCCATACCAATGGTTACATGAGAAAATATAATCCATCTTCTTTTCACAGGGCGTAAAGTGTCTTCAAAGTTTTTTTCGCAACTTTTTCATGAAATCTTTTTCTCCGCTAATGTCTGCCGTAGACAGACTTAAGACATCTTATTTACAAAGCCTATCACGTTTCTGAGAATAATCTTATTCAAAAGACACGTTCCCGTGTATAATAATGAGAAGTATTAAAAAGACGAGCTGAACGTTATTTTTCGCTCAGTAATCTGATGTACCTAATTTTCGCATTCATAATTCAATTTTTTAGGTTTTAATAATAATAAATAATAATAAAAAGTTTATTTCATTTTAAGGCAAGTTTATATAATAGTTTGTGACCGAAGTCATCTTTTAAGCAATTTTTGCCTGTACCAGATGACTCCGCTCTTCCATTACATGTTTATACTTTAACTGTGCTACATTTATAGGTATTTTTAACAATACTAGATTAATTTAAAATTTAAACTAAACATTTACTTTCTTCTACAGTTATAATATGTATAGCTTCATGAAAAGAAGTGTGTGTGCAAGTGTGTATGTATGCGTGTGTTTGCGGGTGTGTGCGTGTGTGTGTGTGTGTTTATGAATGGTGTGTGTTATTTTATTGTAAAAGCAATTCTGTCTCCTCATAATTAATAGATTCTAACCATGTATTTAAAACCTGTTTACATTCATTATATACTTTATTATAAATGTTAAGTTCTTTGTTGACTATATTGTAAGTCCGAGCTGAACGACTACTATATTGTGATGCTGCAAACTTAGTTTTAGTTTGAATAACCATAGCAACATTTTTTTTCCTTCTACTTTCATTTTTATTTTCAACAAAAGATAACCTCCTGTGTGTTTTAAGAATAATTTGTTTTAAGTATAATTTCCTCACTGATAGCAAACCACAGTCAATATAAAGTTGTTCAGTAGGGTATCGCATTTTTTTGAAGAGCATGACTTTTATAAGGGCTCGTTGTGATCTCTCAACATCTATAAATTTAGTTTTTGCTGCACCTCCCCAAACAGGGATGCAGTACAGCAAAACTGATTGCACTAGGGCAGTGTATATATTTTTTAGTACATCATTGATCGGAGAACCTTGAACCGTATTATGTTTACTATTTGCCGGAACCACGTGCCTTAGGGTTCGAAAGATCCATATAAGTTTTCTGACTCTTCCAGACACTTGTTCAAGATGGAAATACCAAGACAGTCTTTGGTCTAGTGTAACGCCGAGATACTTAATGTGAGTGACTTTACAAATGGTTGAACAAACACAATTTTCATCCAGGGTATTACCACAGTCATGGACCCTTATATTAAAGTTATCAGCAGGCTGATTATTATCGAAGATACTGAAACACATATAGTTGGTTTTAGACGTGTTCAGTGACAACAAGTTACATCTCAGCCAAGTGGATATTTGGGCCATCCCTACTTCAGCACTATATTTAACAGCTTGCCAGGATTTCCCAGAGAAGACGACAGCGGTATCATCGGCATATGAAAAAATTTTGGCATTAATTACTTTTAGATTACATAGATCGTTGATATAAATTAAGAACAAAGTCGGACCTAACACGCTTCCCTGAGGAACACCGTATGATACCTCCGCGTCCTCACTAGAACATTGTTTTATTTTGACTCTTTGAGTCCTATCAGTAAGGTAGCTTTTAAAAAGAGTTAACGATGTACCCCTTATTCCAATTTTTTCCAGCTTATTCACAAGGATAGGGATAGAGACTGTGTCAAAGGCTTTTTTGATATCGAGAAATACCGTTAAACATTTCTTTTTTCGGTCCAGATTTTCTGTTATTAAGGAAGTTAAGGCAGTTACTGCATCCTCAGTTGACTTTCCCGTTCTAAAGCCAAATTGGGAAGTGGACAATATATCGTATTTATTAAGAAATTTAAGTAGCCGAGAATTCAATAGTTTTTCTAAGATTTTTGATAAGCTAGGTAAAACAGATATGGGTCTGTAATTATTAACGTCCTCTCTATCCCCACCCTTGTGTACTGGGGTGATAATAGATTGTTTCAGGGGGGTAGGGAAAATACCCGTATTGAAGCAAAGGTTAACAAGATGAGTTATGATAGGAACGACTTCAATTCTCACAAGTTTTAGATACCTTGTAGTAATTCCATCCCAGCCTGGAGCGCTATTAGATTTTAGGCTCATTAGGACACTATCTACTTCATCCTGATCTGTGTCAAGAAGAACAAACGAATTTAACTGTGTGGGTAGTAAAGCTGTTAGGTTATTGGGGTCATGAGATGAAGTATGTGGAATCTGTTGACTAAGCTGTTTGCCAATATTTATAAAGTACTCATTAACAAAATTTGCTGCATCAGAGGGGGAAGGTTTAATATTAAATAGTTCGGTGTTATGTGTTTTAGTTTGGTTTGTGTATGTTATTTTTTTTATGTTCCTCCAGAGTAATCTATTGTCAGAGACCGATTTAGCTAGAAGTTCATTTTCATATTTTCTTTTAATTTTTTTTATCAAATTATTGCAGTAATTTCTGTATCTTATATAAGTTATTTTTAAAATTTCATTAAATGGATCAGATTTTAATTTTCTTTGTAATTTATTTCTATTATTAATACACTTTAAAATACCAGTTGTTATCCACGGTTTAATGGTACGTTTATTCTTTGGGATATTTACAATAATAGTATTATTTTTTATAGACTCAGATAAGTTTTGCAAAAGTAATTTCGTTAACGTATTAGGGTCATTACAAAAAAGTAATTGAGCTAAATCTTTTTGTTGCAGATATTTTTGTGCTTTTTCAAAGTCAATTTTTGTTATAGTTTTATTTGATAATTGTTTCTTTTTAATTTTTGTCAGACATAGAAGTGTGGTAGAATGATCTGTAGTGGTTGTGTGTAAAACTGCAATGAATGCCGAGACTATTATTTTATTTACTTTTAACATAAAGTGATCTAGACATGCATTTTCCCTTGTGGGTAACGTATGTCCAGGAAGTATACCATATTCTGCAAGTGTGTTGAGATAAGAAACTCTATTCCTGTATTCATAAGATAATTCCACATGCTTGGGTATAAGATTTATATTGATGTCTCCAGCAATTATAATATTTTTATTACATGAAACTGTTCCAAGATGTGAGTTAAGGGATGTTAGAAAGTTTTCTGCGTTATTATTTGAAGGAGAGCGGTATATACATAATAGTAAGTTATTGAATATGTCTACTTGAATACACGATGCATGAACCAGCTTTATCTCATTTACTTTTGCTTTTAATCGGTTCTTAACATATACTGTTACCCCATCGTTCTGATTTAGTTGATTTGTAGTAAAGTAGGAGTTGTAGTTAGGTAATTGCGGGATGGGCTTGTTACTGTGTAGTCTGCACTCTGTTAAAATTATTATATCTACATCAAAGCTAAAGTTAGACAATGTAAGGACAAAGTCATCGAAGTTGCAATAAATGCTTCTAATATTTTGAGAGATAATAGTGAGGTCATTTTGTTTTATATTTATATGTTTAGCAAGATTTATGGGATCACATTCAACAGTACGTGCTATTTCTAAGTTATCTAATTCTTCTATAGATTGTAACGTGTCACCCATTTCCTATTTTATTAAAGTTAGATGTCAATTTAAATGTTAGAAAAAGCTTGAAAAGTTTAGTTATTATGTGTGTGTTAATTGTTTCGTTATGATGCGCCAAATTATCTTTCAAAGTATTTGTTATCAATACTGTAATGTTTGTGTGTTGTGATATCAAGTTGATTTTATTTAATAGTTGAGAGTAATGATGAATGCTTATGTAAACGTGTGCTTTAACATCTGATAGAGCAAAGTATTTATAAAGAAAGTTCATAATAGCTATAGAGATTACTTCCAGCAGAAGTAATGATAAGCTAAGCAAATATAATAAAAAACTTAAATTCAAATTAACTAAGCAAAATAATTCAACAATAGATAGTCATTTTTTTAAGAGTAGGTTATGTACCTGTTCTTCGCTTCGGATGGTGATAACTGGTGCGTGTTCATCTTTCCTAACGTAGACCTTGCCGTAAGCTGTCCAGCTGAACTTATATGCTTTAGACTTGGCCAGGTCTCGGGCAAGGAAATACAGTCGTGACGCCTTCAGCGTCAGATGCTCGGATAGAAAAATAGGAGTATCTTCTTGTACCTTAAAACCCAAGTGTTTAGCACACAGCTTACCTTTGTTTCGTATATTGAAAGCCTTGCCCATTTTTAATAATTCCGTCTTAATTATCGTAGATCCAGTTTCCACAATAATTGGTGTGTTTTGTTTTTCAGAATTTTTTCCACGTACTCTATAAATATCTTTTATATCTTGTTTCTCCATCCTACACCCTATATTGCTTGAAAGGCTCATGATCATTTCAATTAAATCTTCTTTTGTTTCTTTATTTTTCTTTGGTACGTTTTTAATTTCTATATTAGTTTTCCGGCTTCCCATCTGAATATCCTCTATTTTATTTTCCAAAATTGTTATATACTTCCTGTCTTCTTTCAGCTGGTTCTCTAACTGATCAATTTTGTTCTTAAACTCTTCATTTTGGGCCGCCAGAAATGATACTGAAATCTCTATACTGCTGTTTGTAGCTTGAATTTCCTTCAGTGTTGAATTTAATAACTGAAATTCATTTTCTTGCTTGGTTGTGAACAGTGTAATCATTTTTTTTATTTCATCTTTGAAATCGGCTAATTGCCTACTAACTGAACCATCCATATCTTCCCTCGTCCTCTTAGTTCGTTTATAGACAAAGTTGGGCGGGGTCGTGTTACTATTGCCAAGCACGTTGATTTCGGTATCTGATACTGATTTATCCATTATCGGATCCATTTACAAACTGTAGTATCACTTTTTTACTTGGACGATCGCTACCGCTTATGAATCACGTCAAGCGATAGATTGCGTGACGTACGACAATGGCGTGGAAGTGATGAATGAATGTTACCGTAGTGGAAGTGTCGCGTACGCAGCGTAGCTCGCCGATTATTGCCGTCGCAGTCGCGTTGTCTCGTTCTACTTGCCGTTGGTCGGATCGGAGTGCTTCTAGCTTTTATGAGCGCCTGGTACTTTGGCGTAATTTCGTGACTGATTTATTTTAATTATAAATTATATTTTCAAAAAATAATTGCACAGAAATACACGTCTTAACGCTTACGCGGTCCGGGGGGAAGAGGAAGGAAGGTTTTACTTTCTACTATATAAAATATGTGAAAACTTAACTTACATACATTTTAAAAATACTTCAGTTCGGACTGATACCTCATATACCTGAAGCGGGACAAAAAGGAACTTTAGAATATTTAGTGCGAATTATTTACCCGAAAAAATAGTTGTACTACGTAGCGACAACCCCCTCCCTATTTAGAGGCAGCACAACAGCTTTTGTGAAGGATTCTTACGACTTAATAAGTGAGATACAACCTATATCTTGCTGATGATGAAATCATGTCAGTTTTGATGTACAGTCCTTATTCACATGTCTACCAGTACAGGACTGCATCAATATCACTAGGAAGAGACTAGAAGATAACTATATATGCCTATGCAATTTGCAGAGCTACTAGAACACTGCTTAACATCGGGCTATTTCTTGTGGAATGATGAATTCTATGTACAAGTTTATGGGTAAGCAATGAGTTCTTCTGTATATTCCATAGTAGCCGACATTTTGATGAAGACACTGGCTTCAGCACCAGTGTATTCCCGGTTCTACAAACGGTATGTAGATGACACTTCACTGTACTACCTAGAGATAGTGCTTCTGCTTTCTTTAACCACCTTAACTCTATTTACCCAAACATTAAATTCACTATGGAGTTAGAGGCAAATTATAAACTAGCCTTGCTAGATGTACTTGTTATTAGGAATCCTAATCAAACTTTGAGCCACACAGTGTATCGGAAAGCAACACATAGGGAAACCGGGCTACCGTAGGGAAATCTTTGTTTCAGAGAGCTCTGTGACGAGAAACACCTGACTGCGGAGCTTCGACATGTCGAGCAAGTACTGAGAAATAACAAGTTGCAAGTACCACGCAGACGTCACAGAAACCGCGCCAAACCAGTCACAGTAGAACGTCAACCTACCATTTTACCATTTGTGAAAGGCGTCACAGATAAGATTGGGAGAATTCTAAAGCGTGCTTCTATTAATACTTACTTCAAGCAGCCCAAGCCGCCCAAGAAGATCAACCAATTCCTACCACCAGTCAAGTGCAACATACCCTTTCAAGTTGCAGGTGTCTACAAACTGGATTGTGACTGTGGGCTCTCCTACATCGGGCAAACAAAGAGAAGCATAGAGACCCGCGTTAGAGAACATGTAGCTGACGTGAAAAATAGGCGCGATAACAAGTGCAGTGTGTGAACATGCTTTTGAGGGACCCACCCACTACATATTTGCATTACATACATGTTTGATAAGCCACAGATCCTCGTCAGGGAACAAAAATTTGTCCCCAGAATGCTACGTGAGGCTATTGAAATCACCAAATATCCAAACTTCAATAGAGATGATAGGTGGAAGATTCCACCAGCTTGGGACCCTATTTTCCATAAATAAAAGTCTCAACCCACATCACGCACTGCAAGACCCAAAGATACGGTTAGCTCTTTTTGTAGATAAATTAAAAAAGTATAGGTGGAGATAACATATCTTAATTTCTTTATAAAGGTGGAGGTCGGCCCGCTTTCGAAGTTTTCTTAAATTAAATTAGTTTAATTAGTGGATACGAAATGAATAATATTTAGCATTGTGTAGTTTCATTTCTCTTTAAATCGCTATTATTCTGTAGTTATTTAGGTACTACGAAGTGATTTCGGGTTTTTTCGCCTAATCTGCAAAATCGGTCTCGCTCCCGCGCGCGTCCCTTTCTCATTACTATCTCGTTTCAGCCGTATAGCGCCTTAATATTGAAAGTCTTCAATTCTGATTATGTTAGAATCGTTTGCATAAACCTAATTTATGAAACTTTATGCTCGGTCACAGCGCCGCCCACCGCCGCAGCCAGCACCGGGTCATTTCGCAAATTTAAATCTGAGAAAGGCTAAAAATCAGCTTTTCGTTTACCTTTTTTTTGTATTCACACCAATTAACCTAGTCTACATTAATAAAATTTGTAAGAAGTAGGATAGGAGGATTTCAAAAATTATGTGGCACCATCTATTTAATCCCATATCGATTTTTGTATTTTACCTGAGGAGTTTGGGATTTTTCCAGACTCTTAAGTACCCCGAAGTATCCCGAATTTCATCCAAACCCGTTCAGCCATTTTTGCGTGATTGAGAAACAAACATCTTTACCCTACATGATTTTTTATGTTTTTTATTAGGAATGAGATATTTTAACGCGACAAAAAGTACCATAATTATGTTCCTCTTCAGACTATAAAGTGTTTGAGTCCCGAATTTCATTCAATTCCGTTTAGCCGTTTTGCGAGATTAAGTAACATTCACAACAAGAGACTACCGGGAAAGTAACCTATGTTTTAATCCATGCTATATTCTGTGTGCCAAATTTCATCAAAATCGGTTCAGTAGTTTTGCGAGAAAGAGTAACGAACATCCATCCATCCAAACATCCTTACAAATTTCCGCATTTATAATATTAGTAGGATAAAACAGGATAGGAATAATTATTTATTGTTCAAATGCAACGAATGACGGACTTTAATGCCGTTACATCCGCGAGGAATTAGGTTATCGCGCGGACTTAGAATGTCGCGTGGTGCTGCCATTCATCAGAATATAAAGTATTCTATGTCCATCTCCACGGTTCAAGCTATGTTCATAGCAATTTTCACTAAAATCTATTTAGCGGTTTACTCGAGAAAGGCAACACCCAGACAGACAAGAATCACTATCACATTTATAATATTAGCATGGATAAGTTTGAATGGAGTAGTATTTGATGTCACGAAGTATTGTAAAAAAATTTCAAAAGCGTTAAAAGTCGCTATGTCTATTTTGCATAATTTTTCTAAACAAAATTTAAATTTAAAGTTTATTTTCAAACCTATAAGGGTTGAATTATGTCCACCGCGTCGGAACTCAAAATCGATGCCATTTTCGTAATCAACATCCAATAAAACCTCAATAACGACACCTAAATCGATTTTAACATTATTTACCCCTTTTTAGCCCCTTCAATAATAAAAAAAAATTGGTTTGTTTATTTATATTTAATTTCCAACCATAACCCTTATAAAAAATGAGTGACTTTTACTTTGAAAAAAAGGACTATTCTTACACAAGTTCATCCCCCTTTTCACAGTTTTAGGGGTGAAATTTTCAAAAACGCCGAGACTGCTAAATATTTATTTTCAATCGTCTGCCTAAATACTAACTTTGTAGATCATAACTTCAAAATTGACAGAATTTCATACAAACTTTCATCCCCTATTTTACCCCCTTAGGAGTGGAATTTCGAAAAATCCTTTCTTAGTGCACCCTAGACTTCACTAGGAACCTATATACCAAATTTGGAGTCTCTAGACTTTGCGGTTTTGGCTGTGTCGAAGGCTTCGGAGGATATTATAATGAACTCGTTAACTTTTCTTTAAATATTTAATGTAAAACTGAAAGTCGCCTTTAACGGAGCAAATTCTATAAAATAATCTGATATATTTTTTGTTCACGATTGTTTTTTATCAGAACGTGAATATTGTATAACTTCTCTTTTAATTTGGTATATCGTATAATTGACCATCCCTGATGGCCAGAATGGTCATACATTAAAATGTAAAAGTTACCGCGACCTCGCGAAACCAAGTTGTCTATCAACGGCACAAGATAAAAAAATACCAGAAGACACGATTCCGCCATATTCGAAAATGATGTCTGACTTACGAGGGTTACTCCTTAGGATTTATTTGTGTCATTATGGAATTTTATTGGGTACTAGCGGCCGCTTGCAGTTTTACCCGCGTGGTTCCCGTTTCCGTGGGAATATCAAAAAATCCTTTCTAAGTGCTCGCCTACACCGTTAAATGATCCTGTATGCAAAATTTTAGCTTAATCGGTTCCTGTTTTACCCGCGTGGTTCCCGTTCCCATGGGAATATAAAAAAAAACCTTTCTAAGTGCTAGCCTACATCGTTAAAGGAACCTGTATGCAAAATTTCAGTTTAATCAGTTCATTGAAATTAAAGAACTTTTCCGGATATTAAACGCGCTATATTTTATGAACTAAGATCTATTGTCCGTTATTATTTGTTTGTAGGGGTTTTTGATTTTCCCGACGTTTCGGCATCTGTTCAGTTGCCGTGGACACGGGATGACGGGCTACTTATAAGTCTACCCTCGAAAAGTTAATTAAATTTTTCTTTCGGATACGGTTAGACATCAATAATATTTTTTTGCAATAGTAGCAAAACATTTTTATTGATTTGATATTTTGATTTGCTTATTATTTTAAATATTTATTATTAACAAAAGAGAAAACTAATCAGGTCCCATCAGGGCGATATGAGACAAGTTGTTTTTTTCAAGTATATTTACTTGGTTAAAAATTATCACATAGAAAACTAATGACTCTAATGGCAGTTTACAAATTGGGAGGAGCTCTGAAGAAAGAAGCTGCCAAGAAATCTTCGAAAGCGGGCCGACATCCACCTTTATAAAGAAAATTAAGATATGGTTATCTGCACCTTTATATTTGATATTTATCTACAAAAAGAGCTAACCGTATCTTTGGGTCTTGCAGTGTGTGATTTGGGTTGAGA
Source organism: Chrysoteuchia culmella (assembly GCA_910589605.1). Lineage (NCBI taxonomy): Eukaryota > Metazoa > Arthropoda > Insecta > Lepidoptera > Crambidae > Chrysoteuchia > Chrysoteuchia culmella. The sequence goes on along the minus strand of OU342647.1, from coordinate 6,236,114 downwards.
CTTTAATTTATGGATAATAGGGTCCCAAACTGGTGGTATCTTCCACCCATCATCTCTATTGAAATTTGGATATTTGTTGATTTTAATAGCCTCACGTAGCATTTTGGGGATGGATTTTTGTTCCCTGGCGAGGATCTGTGGCATATCAAACCTGATATAGTGGGTGGGTCCCTCAAAAGCATGCTCACACACTGTAGACTTGTTCTCGCGCCTATTTTTCACGTCAGCTACATGTTCTAACGCGGGTCCCTATGCTTCTCTTTGTTTGTAGGATGTAGGAGAGCCCACAGTCACATTTCAGATTGTAGACACCTGCAACTTGAAAGGGTTTGTTGCACTTGATTGATGGTAGGAATTGGTTGATCTTCTTGGGCGACTTGAAGTAAGTATTCATAGAAGCACGGAATTCTTCTAATCTTGTCAGTGACACCTTTCGCATATGGTAGAATGGTAGGTTGACGTTCTACTGTGGCTGGTTTGGCACGGTTTCTGTGACGTCTGCGTGGTACTTGCAACTTGTTATTTCTCAGTACTCGCTCGACATGTCGAAGCTCAGCAGTCAGGTGTTTCTCGTCACAGATGCCGCGAGCTCTCTGACACAAAGATTTCCCTACGGTAGCTAACTGTGAAGGATGATGGTGTGAATCACCATTTAGGTATCTGTCTGTATGTGTTGCTTTCCGATACACTGTGTGGCTTAATCAGTTCAGCCGTTTGGCTGTGCGTTATCTGTCAGTCAGTCACAGTATTGCTATATGAGTAAAGATTGAGAATGGTAAGCTCACCAAATTGTTGATTAGACTTTGGTCAGCATTCAGCTATTCTGGTGGTAAGGTTACGTTAGGTTACCAGTTGAACGCTGTTGTTAACAACAAAATTTTCCCGTTTGTCATGTAATGACAAAACTAACACATATTCACATTTCATAACCGCGACTGAATATTCCAGGGGGCCTACCGCCATCTCTTAGCGCAATGCTATTTCGTACTACGAATCTCTTAAATCTGTCAGTGCTTGTTTTTTGACGGAAGTTATGTGACTGACGTCTTCTCAAATTCGCGGGGCGAACCCCGAAATAATAAAATTTTTGGTCTCTAGGTGAAGTATTTTAGTCAATCCTAGAAGTGCCTAACTTTTCAGTCAAACATCGAAAGTATACCTAATAATCTGTGTCGGACTTTGCCTAGTCGATCCTAGAAGCGACTGACAAACTCTTTCCGCCAGGGGGGGCTTTCCGCCATATCTTAGCGCAGAACAAAACGTTCTTATGACATGCTGGTTTCTTACAGATGGTAGGTCCGTTGAAAGTGCGTGGGAGACATCTGTAAAAGTAACATCATTAAGTTCGTGCGACAAATGTCACTTTGTTCAGGTGCGTTACTCTAAGCAACATCCTTGGTAGCGGCGGATGCAAAATCCTTGATCGCATCATTTTCATTACTATTTGACAGCCTATGTGATAATTGTTATGACAGCAGCGTCGATGATATCATAAGTAGCTGAGTGTTCTCTCTGAGTGTGTGTTAACAGTCAGGCCGCAAGCTGAACAAACGAGTGGAAATCTGAAATATCTGCGCTGAAATTTACAGGAAAAGTTGGTTTCTTCATTAAGTGCGATATTGTTCGAGAGGCCCGCTGTATTGAATTTATTATCCGCTTTACTAAGTTACAGCATTTTAACAGAAGAAAAGTTTTAATAATATCGTTTTAAAATTGGTCGTGTGTATGCCACGAGTCTAGTGATACTTTACTATTTATGTATTCCACCTATTTTTTTTCGGTACAAAAGGTAACCCAGTCTTCGTCATGGTCTAATCTTGCTATATAGAAAATATGTATTAGTACTCTCTATAACAAGATACCTATATCACAATCCGTCTCGGTGGCTCGTTCGAATGTGCAAATATGAATTTACTTAGGCTGTTCCAAAAATAGTTAGTGCAATGATAAATAGTTAGAATATAATAGAAAGTATATTTACAGCTTTTCAAAATATTACCCTCCAATCCCAATACACTTACACCCATATTCTAAGTCGTTCCTCCAAAACTTACTCGTCCTCAACTTGAAAACCTCTTCAAAATACTCCTCGAAATCGATATTCTAAATCATAACTCCGTAAGGACCTGGAGGAGCCCCAGAGTATGTAGCCACTCCGTGTTAGGCCTAGCGCACACTACCATTTTTACCCACGACGAGGTTGAGTGGAGTGTAAAAAGTTTTGGAGGAACGACATAGAATATGGGGGTTATGCATTCGTGTGAACCAGCTTTCAAAACAGTTAAAAAAAGTGCCTTGAGGGGTGTCGAAAAATAACCGCCGTAATAATTCTTCAACGGCCTCGTCTGCAGTGATAAATTTTCGCCTACGAAGCATTTTTTTTTATTTTTTTTTATTTTATTTGCTATCCAACTCCCCGAAAGCTTGAGACAGACAAACTTCGCTATACCATTCACTAGTAACTGTTCTATGTTCTTCTAGCGGAATTACTGCTACTGGTCCACTGCGTCGAAAAAAACCGCTATCAGTTTTTTAATAACGCTCCGACCGCGACCAACTTTTGTGGGCAAATCGTCCACTCCAAACACCCATTGTGAGGATTGCTGCTTCGTGAGAGGATCGTAGCTATATATCCATGATTCGTCAGTTGTAAGAATGTAGGATACGTTTTGCGTGCGAAGTTCCTCGTTCGAACTTTTCTAACATAAATTTGCACCAATCAACACGACGGCAATTTTGCTCATCGGTGAGAGAATGAGGTATCCATCGCGAAGCAAGCTACCTAACTTTAAGCTGTTCATGCAGGATGGTGGAAACTCCCGTGACCTAATGACGGTACGAGAGCAAGTAGTGAGGGGTTTAGCTGGTAGTACCCCCCCTCCCGGCCTCCCATTGAGCCTTTTGAAGCTGAATGGGGGGCCGGGAGGCGGCGGTCCCTCCCTTCTCCTGTCCTCCCATCGAGATTTTGAGCTTGATGGGGGGGCGGGAGCTTGGTTCGATCCTACCCCGAAACCCCGCCGAGCCTACTAGGCTCGACGGGGCGTCGGGGAGCAGCAAGGAATAGGGTGCCGGACTCACGAGTCCGGTATTCTAGGTGAGCCCAGCATAACCTCAGTGTATGCGTAAAAGCATTCCCCTCACTATAAAAAAAAAAAAAAGGATGGTGGAAACTGCCTGTGATCCAATGTTTAGTTCAGCCTGTATCTCTCGATGTGTAATATGTCTATTCTCTCGCAATAGCCACTCTACTCTGATGACGTTTTCATGAGTTACTGCAGTTGGTGGTCGGCCGGGTCTAGGGTCATCGTTTAAGTTCCCTCGACCACGTTTAAATTCGCAATAAGTAATTGTTGCTAACGCAGGAGCTGACTCCCCAAAAGCAGCTTGTAATTTTCTTGAGATTCCGTGAAGGTTAGCCCTCGTTTATAATCATAGAAAATCATTGCACGAAAAGCTTCCCGCGAGACATCCATTGTTGCAAACAAAAGAAGAGTGACAGATAATCTTTAAACATAAATTAAAAAATAACGCATATACCTAGGTGGTCAGTGATTTTCACAACGGAGGTTTGTGTTGAAATTAGACGTCAATTCAAAATAGCTTCATGAAAGAAGAGGTATTTATTCTGTGGCTATCAATTTTCGGAACAACCTAGGTACTTATACTAAAATAATGTAAATGTTTTAACAATGATAATTTAGCAAAACGTTGGGAGTAATATTATAATAGAATATCTTCAGTTCTGTCCTACAATATCCCGCAATACAATTTACACAATAATAAGAATTTCATTAATTCCAGGGGATTCATTAAATTTACGTCAATTTACGTACAGTAACAATGCGGACGGTAGAGGGCCTTAATTACTGAGCTTAATTGCAAAACAAAGGTAATCTTCATATCTCCTTTTGATCTTCGGAAAGGCTTAAATAAATAACCAACTGTTTTGAAAATATCTAGGTACAATCGAGGAATTTCCTTGTCGACCAGTAGATTATTTTAGGAAACGTTTATTGGGAAAGTAACAAGGTTAAATAAATAATTAATAACTAGTAATGTGATACTGTTTGTGGTATGAACGTTCTCAATAAAACTATTACTTTTTGAAATAACGCTCTCTAAAAAACTACTGGTCTACTGGGAAGTTCCTCGATCACACTCCAAAATACTGAAGTTTCAATAACACTTCCAATTCCAACGATATAGCAAATATTTTTTCATTTATTACCAAAATGTTAAGACATTACTTTTGGTTTACCAGCGTATTATGGCTCCTGATTTTCGATTCGACAATCGCATACATCACCTACAACAATTTGGTTGGCAAATTCCTTCCGTAGCTTCCATGAAAAGGGTTAACCATTTGTTCGTAAAAGACTTTTTTTAAAGCAACGGATTGTCGTGACAAAAGACCAAAGGGCCGCGTCGGACGGACAAAGCCGTGCTGACAAATGATGGTACTACTGATTTCACGGACTTTTTTGTAGTCACAGGTAGGCCTAGCTTTTGTCAGCATACGTTTTGTGCAAGAGCAGAATTTATGTATTTCGGAAACCTGAAGTGGGTTTTCCGATTTCCGTTTGGAGAGATGTCGAAAGTCACGTCATAAGAATACCCATATTTCAGGATAATATTACAAAAATAAAGCTCTTACAGAGCTTTCTACGGCTTAAAAGATAGGCAAGCCGGCGTAGGTGCCTATTTTTTTTGCCATATACAAGTGCATGTAATAGCCTAGTTTGAATACAAAAAAATATGAAAACATGACGTGATTGGTATGTTATTGCGGAAGTTGAGTATTATCATTTCTTTCTATTAAGTCATATAATGCATATTAAAGAAGAATAATCGAAGAAATAAATCTCTTGTCGGTACAATTACATTATTCAGATTTGAGTGACAAATGTACAATTTTCTCTGTAGGTACTCAACTACTTATCTTAGAAAGAGTTTTCTCAGAATACAGTTTTATAGAAGGACTGTTAATGTAAAAAGGTTTTTCATCTTTTAAAGAGCTCTAGGAGCGCAATGCATCGCCGTGAAATATAGTTTTCCGATAAATGGTGGGAAGCAGTGCTTATTATTTGCTCCGATGCTCTGTGCAATTGTAGGCAGCAAGAAGACTGTCCTGGAAAATATAATGAATATTGTTTTTTACGACTTGTTTTTATAAAAAAAAAATTTCCATTTAGAGGTGAGTTAGAGAAGTTAGATAAGTTACATATTAGAACTTTCAAATAATTATTTTAGACACCAAACTTAAAATTGTAACGATCATAAAAGATTCTCTGAGCTCATTAAAAGCCAACATCAAACAAATGAACCCCAAAAGTGCTTCCCGTAAAATACGCCCTGTAAGCCCGTAGCCAAGTATGTAAGACGTATTTATCGACTATAACTTCGAAAGTTTCCAACAGCGAAAGTTACGATCTTCATAAAAATGCCTATTCCAATATCAGAGTCCATTAATGTGCTCCACTTCTGCACAAATGTTCTAGAGACTATATAAATAGGTTGTTTTCCCAGTGGCCCCTAAATACGCGAGGAAATCAAAGACCTTATATATAAAACTAGTAACGGCGTCCTTTTGCCTCGCAAACTTTAATGTATGGACCGTGTTGTTATTATTGGGGACAGTGGAGATTTTCAGACATTAAATGCGGATATTTATGTCTCATTCTTATGAAAAGTGAGACACTCCACTTACATAACTATGGTTGAATGAAGTAAAGTAAACAATATTTTGTTAAGTCACCGAAGTAGGCCAATGCATTTTTCGTTAGAATCAACGTTCAACTACGATTTCTTAACGTCACTAATGTTAAAAATTAAAATTAGTTGAAGTCTGTTTTACACTACTTATTTAGGAACACAGTAATCAAAGGTTTTTTTGCTACTATATATATATACATATATATATATATATATATATATATATATATATATATATATATATATATATATATATATATATATATATATATATATATAATCGATAGTCGGTTAACCCAAACAAAAACAAAAAAGACTATAACGACTACTTGAGCTCGCGAAGTCAAGAAACAAAGTAACAAAAGTAAAATGGGAATCAAAAAAACATATCAACCGAATTGAGAATCTCCTCCTTTTTGGAAATCGGTTTAAAAGTAGCATTATTAATTTATTATACATAGAATTACCATTTTATAAAATTTATTTAGTCTTCAAATAGAATGTAAGTTTCTCACGCGGAAGTCGAATCTGCGACCTCTGAGTAGAATGAAGGTATTCTTACACCTGCGTTATACAAGTAGTCATGATGATGATTCTTAAGCACATGAACAAAAGTGGATCGCCAAATTCTTTTCAATTTTCTCCTAGACACAAGGATATGAATTATTCAGATATTCATTGCAGTGCTCGAAAAGAACTTTTCCCCGGAAATTATTTCTTTGAAAGCCCTAAAATTAAGTCGGTTTGCCAATACCAATTGATGAGTAATAATTTCTTTTTCTTGATCGATTTTCAATGATTTTCTTCTTAATTCAGCAAAATATAATTTATCATAGTTGAACAGTACCAGTAACTTAATTTGTATTTTAGCCTTTTTCTTGGTCATTTATGTTTCTTCGTCGCTTTCCAGCGTTAAAGCGCTTTAAAGCGTTTCTGGAGTACGGCGTCATAAAAAGAATGACAAACTCGTAGCGTTACATAAGACAATCCATCGATTAGTATATTTTTATTAATTAAATTGACAAATAAGGAAGTGTCCATTAATTACGTGAGGTGATTTTGGCGATTTTTGGACTAAACCCCTTCTAATCTCACGTGAGATTGTATTTTATTATTTATTTTCAGTGTAAATACGAAATTCTATGCTTCATTGCGTTGGATTATATATATAAAAAAAAAATTTTAGTAATTTAGAGTAACTGTGCTACTTTGTGGCGTTCGCATAAATATTATTGTGTAGAATTTAGTAATATTTTTATTGAGAAACACGTTTTGCTTAATTCAACTATTTTACACTGTTTCCTGCACAAAATAAAATTACGTGATACTTGCCAGGATCCCCCAGTCTCCCCCACGTGAGATATCGTAAGTGACTTAGCACTAGAGACATTAAAAATGGCTGATGACGACACATGGATAGACAGCCGGACGGACAGCGGAGTTTTAATAATAGGGTCCCGTTTTACCATTTGGATACGGAACTCTAATAAAAAATTGCAATAGGAGATATCCGATAATGTCGTTAGATGCTTGCTTTTTTGCTGTCTATCCCGATAGCCGTATATTGGAGCGCCGGTTTTATGAGTTATATTTTAAAAATACTATTTAGACTATTAGATTTTAAGCTGCAGGTCAAAAGTGTCGTAGTTTGTTTTTTATGAACAACAGGGAGGCGTTTAGCCTTCATCATACCTGATGTTAAGTAATGATAAGGCTGTAGAAGGAAGCGAAAGTCCCTCAACCGCTGAGGAACTGGCTATCTTAAACTAACTAAACTTAACTCTTACTGCCGTAACACAACAATGCTGAAAACATTGTTTCTGTAAAATTGAGATATTATACTATATTTTCTTTTTAGTTTGTTATTTCTTTTCTAGCAAGTAGTAGAGCAAACTGAAAATTTTCACACTATGATAGGCTTATGTACTTACAACAAATTCATTATACGATTCATTTGACGACCTGTTTGGCGCAGGGGTACTAAACCCGCCTTCTACGCCAGAGGTCCCGGGTTCGATCCCTGGACAAGACAAATATTTGTGTGCATGAACATGTCTATTTGTCTTGGTCCGGGTGTTTAAAATGTAAGTATATTATTTAAATTTACAAAAAAAGTATATAAGTATGTTTATCCGTTGTCTAGTATCCATAACACAAGTTCTTCATGAAACTTAACATGGGCTAGATAATTGGTGTGATTGTATGAAATTTATTTATTTATTATTTATATTTTGTTTTATTTAGTAACACCAAGTGATGTTTTCTCATGTATCAGCAAAATATAGTACAGCAATATTTTACTCAGGTTCATATTTGCCACATTTTGTGAAGGTCGTGATCGTGATTAATCCAAGATCCGTCTAAGCAGTTGAAAATGATTTGCTTCTATTCAATTGAGCATTATCAGAAAATTATATTGTGAATACAAATTATCTAAAGTTTGCTACAATCATACGCTTTCGTCATCATAATAGCGGCATAATTGTACAAGTATAAAGTTACAAAATACATTGTATGTTAAAACTACTGCACATGACCCAGTGTATCTGCTGCCACGCCGATCAATCATGTGGTTTTGTGGTATTGTCTGTCCATCTATTGTTGTTGTATCAATAGGTGCGGGTGCTGATCTGCCCCGCAGTATATTCCGGGATCGGGATTTCAATAAGTTATGAGTATACTGGAAGTTAATCGATTATCAATTCATCTGGTCGGTCATCTTTCGATAATCTCAAAGTTTTCTTACCCTTTGGTTAGGCCGACGAATCGTAAAATGAACCAAACAATCTAAGTTACGAGTACCGAGTTACTTTGCGGTAGCGAGTGATTAGGGAGTTGACAACGCGGTCTGCCATTTTTAACCTCCGACGCAGCGCAAAGAGGGTGTTATAAGTTTGAAGCCTATGTCTGTCTGTCTGTCTGTACGTATATTCGTAGAGTCTAAAGGAATCAAGCGATTTTAATGCGGTTTTTTTTAATTGAAAGCTAAATTAATCGAGATGGTTCTTAGCCACGTTTGATGAAAATCCATCTGGCCATTTATGGAGATGGTCAACTGCCCGCCGAAACGGTAAAAGATACAAAGGTAGTTTGACTAAAATAATGTACACCCTGGGCAAATTTAGGTGCAGAAAAAAAAAAACAATATGGCGGCAAAAATTTGTTTGGATTTCTGTACATAAATATTCGTAGTGCCTAAACGAATTAAGCGATTTCAATGCGGTTTTTTTTAAATTTTGTGTGTAATTTAAAAAGGATAAAATAAAAATATCGGGGGACCACAAAAAGTGAAGTACTAAAAGGGTATATTATACGTTGAGGGTCCCCCGACCGTGAGAGAAATTTAATTTTTTTGGAATTTGTTTTTGTGTCGGGGGGTTTTTTAAATTTTATTTTTGTGTTAGGTACTCTGTGGCGAATCATTTTTTCTTACACCGATGACAACCATATAATGGGAAGTTTAAATGTTTATCATTTCTTCAAATTAAAATGGTTTCATTACTTTATTTATGTCGTGTCGTTGTCGTCAATTTAAGTACCTCTACATATCTAGCATCACCAATGGAACGTAATATGTTACATATATGACAAAATCAAAGACAAACAAACATAATTTATGTATGTTGGTGGTTGTTTTAGTACGTATGTTTATTGGTTGAAGTTTTTATTTTTTTGCAGGTATTTACAATATGTGTATCTCTTAAGTTAAATATCATAAATATCTTCTTTTATAAATATTTTTGAAAGTTTCTAACTTAGCTTGCATTTAAAAGGAAATCAAGTTTTTCTTTCATTCTTTACATACCAAAACAAGAGTATCTTTTCAAGTTAATCGAATAAATCAGATACTTAGTGATTCATTCGATGTTTTGCTACTAACAAAGTTCCAGTAGTTGTCAAATGATTGATTGGAAGAGTTATAAGGAGTTTGGAACTGTAATAAATAGTCATTTTGTTGTTATGTTAAAGTATTTAGTTCAGATTATTTTTATTTCAGTTATAGTGTTATAGATTATATATTCGTAAATATGATAATCCTAAACTTTCTGCGTTCTGTGATAATCCCTTTCGGCCGCGTAAGTAACCGTAGTTTCGTAACTGTCGCCCGCAGGGTTAGGTAAATATCAAATTGGACTGACTTAAGGGTGCTCTCTAGGACAAACTATGAAGCCTGACTTGCTGTCGAGTGTACATTACAATCAAGACAGATTCACAGAGAACCAATTCGCTTTCTACAATTACGCTTCGGTCGGCAACGACATCTCAGGTAGAAGGTAAATTATTCGAAAGTGTATAAACCAAATTCAGTACCTAATAATAAACTAAATAGAAATAACCAACCGATATAGTAAGATATATATAAATATAACTTATTAAGAAGGGCTGGAATTAATACAATTTCATTTCTGTTCCGCGAGGTCGTAAGGCAAACTGCAGTACTAAGTCTGCCGGTTGCCGGGTACAAATGAAGCCATTTGTTGTACATTACAATCGGGATCGCTTCACCGAAGCCAACCGATTTGCTGTCGATATAGCTTCGGTAATGACGTCTCAGGTAGACGGTCTGATTTCTTAGATGTTCCGGTGTTGAAGTGAACAGGAGAAAAGGAACCTTATGAAAGCGTTTTTGTTATAAAATACGAGCACGGTGCAGATTATACCTAATCAAAATTATTGTATTACGTAAAGAAAGAGCAAATAGTTCATACTTTAAATGAATAACGAAGCTTTAGATTAAATTTTTGCCATAATGTCAGAGAAAATAATACAGGAGCCTACTCTACTCATTCCAAAATTAGTTCATTAATCCTGTATGAAATACGTAATAACATATAAAACAGTAACTTTCGTAGTTAAGTTATAAAAATATTTTGATTTTATTTTTAAAAAACATCTTCAAGCGTAAAGCAAATTTTATATCATAAAGATTATGTTGAACTTAATAGAATCCCAGATGATTCCATCCTACACTTTTGAAATTGCAATTTAACAAGTTGCTAGGCTCAGCAAACCGAGGCGTCTTATATTGGTCTCATGTGTATTCTCAAATTTTGGTTGAAGGTACGAGTAAGTATATTATAAGATCCCGTTTAGCGTATATGTGTACTTTTTTAGTGAATTAAGACGCTATTCGGAAAAAGTATGTACTTATGATAAACCACGATCCCTACAATCTTTAGGGATCCGGATTTATTTTCTTTCTAATCGCTACTGATTTCGTGGTTTTTTTGCCAAATCTGCTAATAAAAATTGGTCTCGCTCCCGCGTGCGTCATTATTATCTCGCTTTAGTCGTATAGAACCTTAACAGTGCTTAATAATTTGGAGGTAATGTTTAATTTGTTTGAGCTAATCGTACAAACACACTCCCACTTTGGATTGGGAGTGAAATAGAATGTGCCATGCTAGCTGCTGGCTGTCCAGGGTCCCTAGCCAAAGTAACAATTCAAAAACGATAACGAAGTTCGAAAATGATTAAATGTATGGGATGGTGGATTGGCATAAGCCGCGCTAAATCACGTGCGCTTGCCGCAAGTTAATTGGCGCATATAGACAATAACGAATCGAGTTATCGTTTCGCTTCATAACGATGTTACTTTATCTACGGGCCCTGTGCAGATAGTAAAAACTATACCTAAGCTATAACTGAAAAATTGCGTCGAGCTGTATAACGGAATGGCATTTATCAATCTAGTTCAGGCAGCAGTGACCTGAAAAGTACGTCACAATATGGACGAGTGGGCAAACTCCAGCCTGTGACAATCGGATTTGCATATTGTTTGATCCACCTTCCATTGAGAACCGCTCAGTTTAACGTATTGCATTTGGGCATTTGTATGGGAAATCATTCGCATCGAACAGTTGGTCCTTTGACTGCAAACAGTGCATTGTCATGACAGTTCATTGAGCTTTGGCAAGATAAAACTGATGGTTGTTTCTTTATATATAGACTTAATTCTGTAGAGAACGGATAGTCGTATCCTTTTATTTTTAACCCCCGACGCAAAACGGGAGGTGTTAAGTTTGTCGTGTGTGTATCTGTCTGCCTGTCTGTCTGAGGCCCCGTAGCCCCTTAACGACTGGACCAATTTTAAATAGGGTGTTTTTATTTTAAAGTTGGCGTGATGGAGGTGCTTCATAGCTATAGTTTATGAGATTTGTTCAGCTGTTTGAAGATCATCAGCTCATTTCCTACTTAAATTTTCATTTTAATTACCTCAATGATATTCATAAATTAAAGCTAAAAACCATATTGATTATATCAGATTTCAAATAAAAAACCGCATCAAAATTGGTCCATCCGCTTAGGACCTACGTTGCCTAAAACAGTCACAGATTTATCAACTTTTACAGATCATGGACATTTACACCCATATTCTAAGTCGTTCCTCCAAAACTTATTCATCCTCGACTTAACGAAACCTCATTGAAAACGTCTTCGAAATATTCCTCGAAATCCATATTCTAAGTCATAACTCCGTAAGGACCTGGAGGAGCCAAAGAATACGTAGCCACTCCGTGTTAGGCCTAGCGCACATTACCATTTTTACCCACGACGAGGTTGAGTCGAGTGAATAAAGTTTTGGAGGAACGACTTAGAATATGGGGGTTAGTTTAATTGACTGATCGAGTTGAAATTTTAAAATTGTAAACAAATTCGGTGCCATAATTAAAATATGGAAGGCTCGACCTGATGAAGCGACCAGCACGGTCTGCAGAGTACCCAACTCCTCGATGACTTACAGCACACATATCGTGTTTAGGCTCGTTGAAACGGTCTTGGTGAGGGGATAGACATACAGTTAGTGACTTTAATCTGAGTTTGGGCATCGGGCAATTTGATCTTATTAATAAAAAAATAAAAAGCTTGAAATAAAACTTGAATAAAAATTAAACATAATATTTATATACCCTATGTACTTATTTATTACATTTATTAATTTTCACAGACATCGGGGACCTATAAGTACACTATCGCTAGGCACTTGCATGGTACTATTCAGCTCATAATAGCGGTCCCTCGACGTCTGTGAAATTAATAAACGTAATAAATAAATACATAATAAGGGCAAATAAATGTTATTATTAACTTTTTAAGAGTGTTTTTTTGCGTTGGGGCTTTTTAATTTTTAATTTAAGTTCGAAAGTCTTTTCGATGTAGTCTATCTGGTGTGATCAAGCACGAAAAACTATCGAAATAGTATCGAGTAAGTATCGAGCGCGTAATGTCAAAAAATGAATAGGAAATGTAGTTCCGTTTACGTCCGGTAGGAACGCTGCTCAATATGTCATGTCATAATTTTTTTACTTTACTTCCTCGATACTTACTCGATGGTTACTCGTGCTTACTCTACTGAAGTACATCAAGGTTTACTTAGCACAATAACATTATCTGTCATTTATTATCTGAATCATTATAGATTCAAGGGTATGATTCGTCAGTGATAGGATTATGATTACCATAGGTATATAGTTCTACAATAAAAACACATTAGTCGCTTCAGTTTTTTGTTTCAGTTTAGCTTTCACAAGAGTAGGTAGATCTATAGATCAGAGAAACTACAGGTGGAAAATCTGAAAGTAGAACCATATAGATTGTCGTCAATGCTGGTTTTTGTGTCTAAATTTTTATCGTCATTTCCAAATTCTTACAAATAAAAACTTAACTATATATGTTACATTATAATTAAAACTTCAAAATAGCTGGCTTTAACTGAAAAGCGCGTTCTTGGAAAAAGAGGTGAAATTTATTTTCATTTTAGTGCTGAGTGCTAGTGACAAAAGCTTTGTTTGAAAGCTTAGAGCTAACCCTGGCTTTGTTAAGCCGTCCATTTTTGTCTGGAATAGCTTACTGTTAAATATAATAGAAATGTGTAGTAATAGGATTACAAAGAAAATTATGCATGAACTTGTTATTTTTCTGATGGATTCCAGGCAAGGTGCTTTGAACGCTTAGTGTCAAATAAAATATTTATAGTACAACCAAAACGAGAAAACAACAATGTTATGACGTGTTTTGTTTTGCGTTTAGATCGCAGCAGTTTCGTCTTTAATCTCAAGACATAAGAGTCATTTAAGTGCAGCTGTGGAAGACGCCATTCTTTTGTACAAATGTTTGTTCAGAGCGGAAAGTATCCTTGTTACGGTTGCTACCGTGTTAGAAATTTATGTGTGAGGATCTACTTAACGGAACGTACGGTAAGCTTCAGCGATATACATTATACGTTATATCCTAATACTCAACTCTTGCAAAATCGTAATATATAATTTTAAAAACAAACAAAAGAATGAAATTATTTATTTGGATCACACAACGGTACATATATTGTATTACAGAATAAAAAAAAAAACTATCAATAAAAACGCACACTGCGCATCGTCGCATGATGTCAAAGCTGTGCCAAGCTCAGTATAAATCAACAAGCTCGGCCTGCTGCTTTGATATTCAGCTTGACAGTGTTATCCAAAACAACAGAACATCATCATCAGAAGTTTTGAGCATTATGTGTAACGTCCGAATCATAAACAGTGGTAAAATTTATTTTTCACCTCACACGCTCTGAAAAGGAGTCTGGTTTTGTCAACCAGTTTAGGCGTAGAAAATCTCTTTTTGCGGCCTAGCTACCTAAAAATATGTCATTATAATACTCCGTTTTGGTTTTATTATTTATTTTAGTTCATTGAATAATAAAAACAATAACAATAAGATTAAACTATTTGTTATAAGAATTTTATATAAGGCTGGGTGAGATTTCACAACCTATAATTGGATATCGGACTGTGACATAAATCTTTATTTTTAAATTGTCTTTGTCTTGTACCTCATGTCAGTGTCAACATTTACGGAATCGTTTTTATTCTTATTAATAAGTAACAATATGTTCCTACTTTAAATAACTTTGAATTAACTATAATACTGCCTTTTTTATTATTTTAGTTTTTTATATCATTAAAACAACGAGAATAAGGTATATTTAGATTAAACTTTATGTTTAAATAATTTTTTACCGGAAGTTGACCGCGGAAACAACCATAAAATGTTCCTCGCTGTTGTGAGATGAAAAATTGTGTGTTGCGCTCGGCAGAAAAGTTTTTAGCGTCTTGTACCTTTAAAATCCTCGCTTCTTTGAACCACTCGCTACGGTCGTGGTTCAATCCTAGAATCCTTCACTTGCTCAGATTTCAATAGAGGTAACTTGCCGCTAAATAACCAACTTTCTAGCCTTGCATAACAAGTAACAATTATGCAATGCTCTTTCTTGATAAGGTCTAACCAAGGCAATTTCTATGTAGGCTGTATATAGGTAATTTATACGGCTTGAGACTAAAACAAACTCAAAGATACAAATTGTGTTGTGCCACCGTTCCTTGACCTGGTAAGCTCAAGTATCGGCTACTTACATTTTTTAATATATTTTTTTAGATTTATTTCATTTTTTCAACAGTAGTTCAATCCAGGTGCTCAAAAAAATGCCTTCGCGCATTTTATGAAAATCTTAAATAAGTAAATCTTTTTAATTAAAAAGTTAACCAACATTTACAAAAAGCGAGGTCACTACAAACTATGCCAATTGCTATTCCGACTTTTAAAAAATTCAAAATTGTATGTATTTTTGTTTCTGAGATCAAGAACGCCAAAATTGGCCATGTTACGCGAAAATCACATTCGATATGTACATAATGTGGCTCTTAATATTTTATCTCATATAATAATAATAATAATAATAATAGTAAGTTACTATAAATTCCGCTTCTTGGGCATAATTATATTTTTTTTAACGTCTTTATAACGTGTTTCTTTTTTATATTGCATAACTCTAGGGTTTTAATCAGACCATGTAAACAAATCGAATGGCATAATATCTTCTTCTTAGACGGGCATGTGGATGTAGCTAAAAATTGATTTGGGAAAAAAAATATAACTATGCCATTAGATTTGTTTAGATGGCCTGATTCACCCTAAAGTTATGGGATATAAAAAATTATGTTGTATCCTATTATTAAATTATGTCTTATCCAGAATCACATAGTTAAAGCTCCCAGTTGCTTTGTAAGCTCAAACGTGCAAGGCGCTAATTGAAGAGCATATTGTTCCCGCTTTGACTTCACGCGTTTTCTAATCCTGAAGCTCAAAAGGGTGAGAACTGCTTTAACCGAATTAGGCTGCTGCGGCTGTCATTAAATTGTGTTTAAACTCTTGTGAACGATGCGAAGTTTACATTTGGTTACTTGGGTATTTTGGGAAAAATTTATAGGATTTGACAGCTTTGTCAACCATAACAGGTGCAACTCAGACTTAGCATTTTTGTTTTGTATTCGTAGATATCATTTTATCAGCCTTCGTACGCACAGAAGCTTTAAAAGGGTTGTTCGGCGGGCTCATTATCTAAAATGAGTGATAGATCGCGGTTCCTGAAATATTTCGATATCGTCACACTGATTTGGTATTATATAGGCGACCCCTAATTAATTTAGTCTCTCTTTGCTATGGAAACATTTCAAAGTGATTAAAAAGTCTTTGAATAGAAACTAGCGCCACTGGGAACGAGTAAAAAGAGTTTTCATAGAGTGAAGTTATCTTTTTGTATCCGGTTCCGTACCTCTAAAGGAAAAAAAGGAACCCTTATAGGATCACTTTGCTGTCCGTCCGTCTGTCAAGACCGTTTTTCTCAGGAATGCGTAGAGGTATCAAACTGAAATTTATATCTAATACTCAGGTCTACTGTCCCTTGAAGCTGTGAAAAAATCAAACTGCTAAGCCAAAGCAATCAAAAGATACTGCCGTTTATGCCGCAAATTTCCGTAAATTTTCGAAACTCGCACGGGAATTAAAACCTACAGGGTACTTCCCGTGAACTTAGAATTTTGAAATTTGGTACGAAGTAACGTCTTACAGTACAGATAAAGGAAAAATTGCGAAAACCGTATATTTTTTGTTATATCGTATAATAAATAATATTTTACGGAACCCTCGGTGCGCGCGTCCGACTCGCACTTGGTTTTTTTTAACAACAAAAAACATGAAAACGTATTCTGTGGCAAGAATGATTTAAGTCCTTAGTTGTTCGTCAGAGGCAGTACTATCATATGTGACAGAAATCGTGTTTGACAGCGATTTTTTTCGGTATTCTGACTGGTCGCGAGTTAAATAATCAGCCTGCCGAGCTCGGACATTTTGCGCCCGCATGTGAACACACAGTTGAGAAGTCATAGGTTCTATTCGAATCGTTAGGAATAACGCGCGTTAAAGCGTCCAAAATGCTCTCGTGCAAACGTAGTCTGTTTTTAACAAAGGGTAGACGACTCAGTTGTGGCCAGTTTCATTCAGTGGCCTCAATCGGGTCAGTGGCCAGTACCAGGGTTTCTACCCTGTACCTCATATCTGAGTATTGTGTAGCACAGACACATCTGCATTATTGGGTACCACTCACGAAGCAATGAGTACAAAATTAAGCTAAAACAGTTTGGGAATACACTGTATCGACGTCTTGATTTTACAGTATAAGGGAAACAAAACTTAGTATCAACTAATCTTTATTTCCACTCATGTTTCCAAGTATTTGTTAGAAGTTTGTATTAATCTAGAATGTAACATTGATTACCCGCTTATTTAAACTCATAAGCTATTACTTAAACTGTTTTTGTAAAGGAACCTTGGAAATACGAACTTCCTATTGCTAACTGTTAATAAGACTATGAGGTTTCGCTATCATAACGGCTACGTACTGGTGGTATATTTTCCTGTATTTCCCGAGGTTTCACATTCTATACATTCTCTCCTGGTTTCAATCTTTTCTGATCTGTTCTTCGTTCTAGGTAGGAAGGAACAGAATAAAACCGACCGGTCTCCTTAGAATCCTCAGCGACAAGTTGTTTGATCAAAACAAATAAAATTTAATTCTATTACCAAATTAAGTTTCATTACGAAATTCTCCTCAGCATGTTTTCCGTTTTCATAACAGGAGGTTGATGTTAGTCATTACATTTTCCGCAACGTGACTGTAAAAATATATTCATAGGAGCCAGCTCACCGCTGTCACAGTATATATAAGTACATACAGTACGTTTTCTTAGCTTTTTTCCTGATAAAAGTTAATTTAGGATTTATGAATTTTTGAATTTTTCAATGCTATTTAATTGGTACTTATGATAAAATTTTAAATAGAAAAATATTGGAAGAAATCATCTCATCATCACCATTCATTGAGTTTTTGAAAATATTAGTCCAAAGGTCGTGGGTTCGAGTCCCATCTGAGAATTCTAGTTTGATTGACTGAGTTGATTTTTTCCAATATTTTTCTATTTAAAAATTTATCAAAAGTTCATTATAATTATTGCAGCCGCACGGTACGAAATACGGGATATGGCTGCTTGCAAACATACCACACGCTACTGTGTAAAAATACTTTCACAGCGTGCGTTCGTCAACGCGCCACATTCGAGACTGAGACGCTTGCCGAGCTGTCGCTGAGATCACTTGCGAATGGACCTTTTGTAGGAAGATATACATACATATACTGTATGTATCTTTATACTGTGCCGCCGTGAACGCGAACTTAATTGAGTTTGGGAGTTTGTTGCGCATCTCAGCATGGGTTTTTACCACCGGAATTCCTTTACACGTTACTTTTGAAAGTGAATTTGAATACCAGAGTCAGAACTTTGGAAGTTGGTATGTAAGAATTTTGGTTCAGTTACAAAGTTGAATGTTAATAATTTGCCTTTTGAATCTATTCAATGATTTCAATGTCGATCATCTGGTTCTTAAGGGCACTTGAAAGAAAAAACGGTTAATACTACTTTCGAATAGGGACCCGTGAACTTTAAAAATATTTTCAGAAACTTTCAACCCCTCTTTAGTGGGTTGAAAGTTTCTGAAAATAGATAAGATAAACGTTAAATTAACCACCTCATCAATTTATTTTAATACACGATTTAGATGAATAAAAGCTTGTCGCGAGATTAACTTGTGCTTAAAAGCGGTTTGCTCAGTCGGTTTAGGTCAAAAGTCGTCATTTAATGTAATTCAACATTAAACGTCTTTAGTCGATATTACTGTCGATCAGTACTCTGTCACAGCAATAGCCACCAGCAATACACAATGCTCGAAGATCTCCGTAGTGCCTTAGGGTCATAGGATGAACAAGGATAAGACGAAAATCATGTCAAATTCCCATGTTACACCCGCTCCAGATTATGTTGGGAACACTACGCTCGAAGTTGTTGACCACTACGTTTACCTTGGACAGATAGTGTTCAGTTAGGTAACTCCAACTTTGAGAAAGAGATCTCTCGTCGAATCCAACTCGGATGCCTATTCGGGAAGCTCCGTAAAATCTTCGCTTCCAACTTACCTCAGTGTCTCAAGACAAAAGTCTTTGACCAGTGATGACTTATGGCAGTGAAACGTGGTCGCTTACTATGGGTCTGATAAGAAAGCTCAAGGTCACACAGCGTGCAAAGTAGAGAGAAATGAGGAGATCCATAGGAGAACTAAAGTAACCGACCGATCGAAGGATTGCTCAGCTAAAGTGGCAGAGGGCGGGACACATAGCGCGAAGAACCGATGGCCGTTGGGGCGGAAAGGTTCTGGAATGGCGACCGCGCACCGGACGACGACGCCCCCGACAAGGTGGACCGATGATCTGGTGAAGGTCACAGCAAGCCGCTGGATGCGGGCTGCGCAGGACCGATCGTCATGGAGATCCTTGGAAGAGGCCTATACCCAGCAGTGGGTTTCATGTGGATGAGACGACGACGACGAGAGCAATACTAGAGTTGGCCACTAATCCTTATACGGTAAGAAGAAGAAGAGCAATACTTAAGTAATATTATAAGCAGGATGGCGTTATACGTTTACTTTCGTCCCCAATTTTAGATACAGAGGCTATGAAAGGCAATGAATCGTATTAAATTAAGAGAGACCTCAATTGAAAATGCCGTTGTACAAATTTCCATCCGACCTTTACTTTATCAAATTAAGAATCACTTCTCGAGCAAATTGGTTGCTTATTAAATTAGCTGGGAGTATCTTTTGTTTCTTTAAAACATGACTGGGAACAATATAAAGCGCCCTATAAACGATCAAATTTTCTGTCAGATTTACGGGTTAGTCAAAAATAGCCTTGCTCAGTGATTGAGGATCATGGAAGAGGTTCGCTTGCATCTTCAGCCTTATCAATACTTAACAACATGTATGATGAAGGCTAACGCCTATATTCTAAGACGTTCAAGTGTCTCACCTTGTTCATTAAAAAATTACCGTCTATTCTCATTAAAAAAAAATCCGGAAGCAAAACGCATAGAGCGTTTTACTTCCGGAAAATTATTTGACAAACGTGTTTGCCAAACGTCAAATATAGATCGTTTATATCTAACTCCTATACATGAGTATAATACAATGGGAACAATGTCCAATTTGTTAATGAAATTACATTTAAAAAAGGAGCTATGTGTTCAAATAGGTTTCACTAAGCAAACATCCTTGATATTGGCGGAAACAGCGGAGATCGCCTAATTTTAATACTATTTGACAGCTGATGTGACATTAAGTCATTACAACAGCGTCGATGTTTGCTTTGAGAATAACCTTCCAGGACCGGTACTAAAACGATACTTACCCCCATATTCTAAGTCGTTCCTCCAAAACTTTTTACACTCCACTCAACCTCGTCGTGGGTAAAAATGGTAGTGTGCGCTAGGCCTAACACGGAGTGGCTACGTACTCTTTGGCTCCTCCAGGTCCTTACGGAGTTATGACTTAGAATACCGATTTTGAGGAGTATTTCAAAGAGGTTTTCAATGAAGTTTCGTTAAGTCGAGGACGAGTAAGTTTTGGAGGAACGACTTAGAATATTAGTAATATGGGTGTTAGTTGTTGGTTGTATGTTCACTACTGACATATTCACATAAACTACTAAGGGATTCTAGTAAAATTCTGCGAAGAGATAACTACCTTACCACCAGAAACTTCAAAATTTAACTGTCCGTAGCCATAACAATCCGTTAGTAAGTTATAGAAACCCGGGGTAAGCGAATTGTCAGTAAAATCTCTCATTCTAATTGTGCAAGCGTAAATACCTACTGACGTGCTTTCAAATGTACCAAATAAGTTGTTATTGAATTCATAAATTTTAATACTACATCTCGCCACGCCTGACCCCAAGAATATTTAATATCTCGAAATCCGTATCTTAGAATTATTTTTGGCAAATGCAAATTTAATGTTTATTAAATTACCTATTCGGTGGACCACGGGTAAGAAACGTTCACAGCACACAGGACAAATCCGTAAAAACTTTATTATGTTAAAAAAAATATAAAAAAGATACGCTTAGGCAAAACGGTCAAAATAGGCACTTAGGGTGACTACAACCAACTATAGACACATTTAGCGCTAAGTATTTTTAATGACATAGTATTTCAGTCATAGTAGTCATAGTAGCTGTGTAGTGTCGGCTTAGAATAGCACTACCCCCTCTCATCCCGTGAGTGTCGTAAAAGGCGACTAAGGGACTCAGCCTTCAGGAGATGGGCAGCAGCGTCTCCTACAAACTTGGCCATACTGCGATCGACAACCCGCCTGCCAAGCGTGGCGATTATGGCAAATCCTCCCTTTTGGGGGAGGCCTATACCCAGCAGTGGGCGGTATGCGGCTGAGAAGAGAGAGAGAGAGAAGAGAGATTTCAGTCATTCGTTTGAAGTAAAAAGTGATTTGTAGAAGTAAAGCGGGATGTTTTAAATATATTTAACGCTAAACGTATTTATTTTCGGTTAGTGCTTCGGGCTTTGCCCCAAAACTTGTTGATTTTTTTTCAAATTACCTGCGAGATCGGCGTCAATTTGTTAGAGTTGGTGGTTTTCAGTCTGGTGACTATTTTACAAGATCAGGTGTAAGTCAGGGCAGTACGCTGGGCCCACAGTTATTCCTTATCTTCATAAACGATTTGCCGAACAGCGTCACCAGATCAAAATGCCTGTTGTTCGCAGATGACCTAAAACTAAGTTTAGGTATAGGTGACCTATCTGACTGCGACGCACTGCAAAGTGATATCGACGCGGTGAGGGATTGGAGTGAAGTGAATCGGCTTCCATTTAATACTAGTAAATGTAAAATCATGACATTCACGCGTAAGCGCTGTCCAATAAATGTAGAGTATAATTTAGCTGACGCACCCCTAGAGAGGGTAAGCGACATTCGTGACTTAGGAATAATGTTGGACTCTAGACTAGACTTTCACAACCACGTGACACTTATATGTAAAAGTGCCAATAAATTGCTTGGCTTTGTCTTACGCACATCGTATCAGTTCAATGGAGTGGGAGTTGCTATGGTACTTTACAATGCCTACGTACGTAGCAAACTTGAGTATGGTGCCATTGCATGGGATCCATATGAAGAAAAGTATATCGTCAAGATTGAACGCGTACAGCGTAAATTTGCACGGTGGCTTTACAAGAGGGAATATGGCTATTATCCATATCTGTATCCCTCTCTATTTGTATCTGGAATGGTTGGGTTAGATACCCTGGAACTCAGAAGGGTTATGAAGCTTTTTATACACTATTTGGCCATCATACGTAACAAGATAGATAGTCCAACGATCTTAAGTAAAGTAGAGCTATTGGCTCCCAAGCGTCTATGTTGGGATACGGAGGGGACGGTGGCTCCAAGGCGACTTCCGCGACTTTTGAGGAGGCCCACCACGCGCACTAGCTACGCCGCGCACGCGCCCACCACTCGTGCTTTGCGTCTCATTGGAGATATGCTCGTTCAACACTTTGAGATCGACCTATTTGCGGACTGTTTTGGCCAATTATGTAATAAGGCACTAGTATACATAAGTGGTACCATAAAATGAGTTCCCTGGTTGTTTAGTTTTTGACATACAATGTATTTTGATAATAATTAATTGACATTGATTCTATTTATGTAATTCCTTCTGACATGCTGCGATTGTACTTTATTCACAGATGATTTTGACATTTATTATGGACATTTGTATTTTAATATTTCTTTATTCCATATTTTTTTTGACATACTGCGATTATTTCTTAGTTTTTAGATGATTTTGACATTTATATTTTAATATTTTTCCCTAAGCAATAATTCTCTGACATGCTGCGATGGTACTTAATATAGTTCATAGACGATTTTGACATTTGTATTCTTATGTTTCATTGTTGTATTCTTTAATATTATTATATCTCAAGATACCCCTTTGACAAATAGTATTGTGTAAATTTTGTACCTATATAACATTGTATTTTTTTATATATAATCTGCAATTTTAATTTATTTTGGATTGTTACTATAATTCTACGTATAATAATGAACTTATCCTAACTTGCTGGCGTTTTGGGCAAACTGTAAGCCAGTAAGTACACTGTTTTTAATAAATAAATAAATAAATAAATAAATAGTGAAAGTCCGCCTTAGCTTTATAAGTCGACAAAAAAACTACTAAATATATTTAGAAATGTTGCCAGTTTGACTATCAAGTACCAATATAGCTTTCAACCGTTTTTCGCATAACAATTTCAAGTTCTAAGCAAATTGAAAACGCGTAACATAATTAGTGAAACGCTATGAGCCTTCCGAGTACTCGGTAAACTGAAAATTTGTAAGTGCTTTTAATTACTGATAATGAGGCAAATTACAAGAGAAACTTTGGAAACCTTAAAAATTACTTATTGTTACTTATACGGGTTACGCGAGTTGAATAGCTAATAAAAACATTTAGAAGTAGGTAATTAATAAGTAAGGTATGTACTATCGATTAAAACCCTAGCACTTATTTGTACTCGATTATTTGTAACAATGAACAACTTGAGAAGTTTGAACTGATGAAACATATAAAGATATAGAAAGGAATCGGTTTTACTATTGCAGTACCAAAAATATCAAAGTTGGGGGTGAGTACAAAATATCTATTAATATATTAAATTAATAAAACCCTTCTAGAAGTACCAAAAATGCGAGGAAAAAGATAACTTTGACATTTAAAATAATCATTGATTAAAAACAAAAAACAGAAAGCAAAAAAATTTGTTTTCCTTTGAATCGCCAATGTAAAATTGCTTGTATAGTTTTATGTAGTACGCGTACTAAATACTAAGTAGATGACGATACTCGACACTGTACGAAAAGTAACGTTACCGAAGGCGAGCTCTTAATCGGACAGTCGGACTGTATTAGTACACCTTCTCTCGCTACACTCAAGTGCTAATATTGCTTGTCCGAATTACTCCGAATTGCGTGTGACCTTTAAGTTTAATACAATTTGAGTAGTTTTGTGTTTATACTTGAAATATAACAAACATTTGTTCATTCATCCATTTTATACTTAATAATATATAATTCCTTAATTGGCCACAAAGTATCCGGACATAGCAGTATTTTGATCGTTATTTTATGTCGCTTTTTTGGCAAAAAACAATTATAAAACTATTCAGTTGGCTGATAACAGTGCCATAATAGATTAAAACAGCAGTGAATCTAAAGAGAATAGCGCACTGACCTCTATATTAGAGAGTAGGTACTATGGTCAGCAGTACAGGTAACGATTTTATTTCTATGTACTGAGGTACTAATGGTACTAATTAGGGATATTAATACTTTTACAGCACAAGACTAGTTTTATAACATATTTACATAGTAAAACAGAATACTCGCTTATTAGCACTAAGTACATTTCGTCGAAGGGAATTTATTTCGTTTTATCATAATTACCTTCCTCCAGGCAGCTGCCACCGGCCACCCATAACTAGTATCCCTATTTTTCATCTAAAAACTTTCACGAAACAACGGATATTTGAGATCAAGATGAAATTTTGCAGAGGTTAAAGTTCCCTCAGAATAATGCGTGAAATCATAGGGCTTCATTGTGTTATCGCTGAGCAAATCTCATATAAAGAGCAGGTGTGCAAAGTTGTAGGGGAAATGTGTTTTATGTTCTCTACGACAGAACTGGCTGACATGGCAGACTACTAAATTAAACCTAACCGACGTTTTCGAACATTAATTACAGGGCTTTGTGATGCTGATACCTATATAAAATATGTTCTTCATAAAAAGCCTTTGTGTCCCAAACATTTAATCTTACGCTCGGAAGTATTCAACATTAATTACTTTGACACCGATGTGTCTTGTGTTGGGTCTAGGTCTGACTGTTATTCTTGTGATGACAAAGGCTGTTATTGTGTTATTAGCTCTGGATTAATTGATGTCGCTTATGTGTTTTGCTTAGGATTCTACCCTCAGACTGATTTTAGTAAGGTATTATAACACTTTTGTTGATAAAATGTTTATTATGAAACATTTGGAACACTAGTGCGAGTTTGTCTAGCGCTTTAAAGATTTTTTTAATGTTTTGAAAACACATTACTTACCTAACTTCTAAAGTTCCCACAAATATTCTTTGCCTAATCCAATTCTAATGCGTATGATGATGTAAGCAAGGTCAAACGTAGCTATTCTATTGAATGTGATAAATACCTAAAAGTATGTCGTCATAAAACAAGCCTAGTCATTTTAAACGCCAAGTGTTGAAAATTAAAATTACAGAAGCGCCCAATAGCCGTAAAATGTTGGCAGAGAAAATTTAAGAAAACCGGTCAAAGTTGCGGAGCTCGCGGAAAACTTATTTTGAAATTACATAAGACGCCAGTTGGGCCTTGGCAGCCCGAACATCGCGCAACGAAGTACTATTCAATTTTACTTTAACAAATTTACAAATTGAAACAGAAGATAACAACTTAGTTCTGGTAGAAATTGTACCATTGTTATGATTATGAATTTAGAGTTCTGATGTGTAATTGAAAACAGAGGGCCTAAAAAGAGCACTAGAGCAATATTGCTAAGAGAATCCCCTGACAATTCATTTATTTAACTATTTCGTATGGAATTTGCTTTTGGTAAGTTTTCTTGCCTTCAAAAAATTTAAAGGAAATTCTGCTACACTGACTCTAACACAGTTCTTAACTCTATAGAAAATAAACAATAATAATTGAATTGTTAGGGAATTCACTTACAAATATTGCGCTGGCACCCTTTTTATTTCCTCTGATACATACAGATAGCTACGTTTTTGTATTCACAATCTTTTTCTTATTATTGACCTTAAAGGCAAGTTGCTGTTCTAGTTTAAAAAGTTCTGAAGGACGAAGGGAAGGGTTAGCCTAAACATAGTCCAAAGCTTTGGAAAATTCAAGCACATGAAATTGGATTTAAAATTGGACTTTCTTCGTTACTTTTGTTGCGCTAATTACTTTATGTAGGTATTAAAATTAACATTAAAATATAACATTATATCCCCCTAACTTTGCAAGCAAGGTCTACTGTTCTCACAGAACCACTAGTTTTAGGTGTAGCAGAATGCCTTTTTGGCATTTTTAATATGAGTTGGGAATTAACTTATTCTCAGTATTGTTTAAATGCCTACGCAGTTGATGGAATAATAAAAAGGTAAACAGCCTGAAGATGAAAGTTTTCTAATTTTCAAACAAAATTGTAACAGGGAAGGTCCGAAAATAATTTGTGAGAGCCCATTTATTATTAGACAATGGGAAATTGAGATCCAATTTATGATAAATTAAAAACGAAATTGAAGGTCGGAAGTTGAGCCGTGTTTTGTGACACGTGCCGTCATGTTATTTTAACGATAAAATATTCTGTGAGTTTCCACAAAAATATTATTTTAAATCGCACCAATTCCTTTTATTTATTTTCACAATTCCTAGCATAACTCAATACATAACTGTAATCCAGCAGCTACTTTCAGAGATTAGCACATTAATATTTTACTAAGATTATCTTGTTTCAGTTTTAAGTCTCAGCAGAATAAAAATAGCCAGTTAAAGAACATTTACACACGGCAGTACGCCACCAGCACTGTATCTCAAATTTAATAGCTTAATATCGATATCAAAAATTACATCAAGTCAAGTTTAGTTTAATTTGTTATTATGATGCGATAAATTCTAATCGTTACTACAGGTGTATGATTTTCTACCTCAAGTAACACTTCTTCTTTATTAAATAAATCTAGTAATTTATCGGTATTACAAAAATAAAACGTTACTGCTATGAATATATTAATTGGATTGGATTTCATTCTGTGGTGCGCAAGCGAATCGCTGATGAGCAGGGTGAGAGGCAGCGCCAACACCATCCTGAGGGTCATCAGTGACAAGCCCGACTGCCCCATTCTGAGGCATTGGATGCGAGTAATAGTTTAGCATGTTTGACTTTTTGACTTTTGATAATCTTATTTTTTTTTATATAATGTAATTTTTTAAATGAATTTAATAATGTACTTTTTACTTTTTGTCATTTTTATTTTTTATTTTTATTTTATTTTTTAATCTTATTCTAATTTAAATTTCATTTTGTTAATTTTAATAATGATTCTATTTCTTTTTATATCATATTTTATTAAAATTTTAAGATTGTAAATGATAAATGTGATGTTGTTGTCTAAAATAAATATATTTTATTTTTATTTATTTATTTGTCCTAACTAATATTTTAAATGCAAAAGTGTGTTTGTGTGTCCTTCCTTGACGCCCTAACTAAGCAACCAATCGACTTGATTTTTGGCATAGAGTTAGTTGAAAAGGCGGAGAGTAACATAGGCTGCTTTTTATCCCGATATTCCCACGGGAACGGTAACCATACGGGTTAAACCGCTGGTGGAAGCTAGTCCTAATCCTAACTAATATTATATAATGCAAAAGTGTGTTTGTTTGTCTTTTCTTGACGCCCTAACGAGCCAACCAATCGCCTTGATTTAAGGCCTAGAGTTAGTTGAAGGGATGGATAGTAACATAGGTTACTTTTTATCCCGATATTCCTACGGGAACGGGAACCCCGAGGGTGAAACCGAGGGCGGAAGCTAGTTCGATATAACAATAAGTATTATTTATGAAATGCCGACTCATTACGTCATCAGCGACAAGATTAATTATTAGAGGGTTGATTCGTTCCAACACAGTAAATAGCATATCAGCAATTGCAGTATCTAAATTTAACTCCATGTTCGGTCAACACCAACTACGGTTTATACAAAATGTGAAATTTGTACAGATTTATCTTAACTTAACGGCATAATTTCAAAGTCGATTGGAGAACTTTGACAAATATGTAAAGCAGTCAAAGTCAAAGTCAAAGATTTTTATTCAAATAGACTTATAGATAAGTGCTTTCGAATCGTCCACTTTTTTTCCTACCAGCCATTCAGGACATCTTTTAACTGATAAGAAGAACGGCCACAAGAAACTTATCAGCTTTAACAGAAGCAACAACATTTACAACGTAAAATGTCGTTGTCAAACACAAATCTACAATCTTGAAACATATTTAATATAAGAGGAAAGCTCCTGTAAACTCTACATGTTCTACCAACCGATTGGGGCATATAAAAGTAAAGTTGATTTTTCTCTATTTTGAAATACGTCTACAGCCGTTTGCTGTCAGTGAACGTATTAATGTGAGTGGTGTTGATTATGAATATCATATAAAAGTTACCTTCAGTTAGCCTATCTAATCGTTCTAAAACAATTTGCCGGTAATTGTCGACTGCGCAAGTTCTCGCATAGCAACCTCCCGTGCGAAACAGTTGCAAATGGAATTACTTCACAAATTCATCACGCGGAGCCGGCGAAATTAAATTAAAATTAAACGTTAACAGCCAAGTTGACTTTAGTCTGTGTCAAAGTCATATAGCGTTACCTTTTCACTGAGCTAACGAGTTGATTTTACGGAAATAGGAATATGAAGGAAATTCGTCGATTTTTCTCTTTAAACTTTAAACTTAATTGATTTTTAACGACTTTTACTATAACACTACTTAGCCTGCCCCCCTAGCATGAACACCGCTATATCACGCGATATGATATGGCGCATGATGCTGTCCTGCTTAGCCCGTTACGATGTGAGCGAGACAGTGATACGTTGTCGAGCTATCGAGTCGATAAAAGTCGCTCATGCTAGGCTAGCACATATTAATTAATACTTACTCTCATAGTTACAAAGTCTAACAGCAAAGTTGACTTAAGTCTGTGTCAAAGTTATATGACGTTACTTTTTCTGAGGTAACGAGTTGATCCTACGAAAACAGTTATTTTTTTGGAAAATTCAAAGATCTTCTTGAGATAAGAGTTCCATAAACCTTTTAGTTGTAAGTATAATAAAATGATTTTTTATAACGAAAGAAGCCCACCCAAGAAAGTAGTTGTAGAGTGCGTACTGCTGGAACCTAAGCGATTATTTCAGAAAGTTGTTCAGGGTGCTTAGGGAATAAATATACTAAAAGTCCCCGATTCTAGGAGGTGCGCCGGAGTGAGAGAGGGAGGGAAAGGTGCCACTTTTCAGTGTTTCGCTAATATATTGAAAACGATGCGTCGTAGAGCAAAATCATCTCCATGTAATGAAAGCTCATAAAATTTTCCACAACTTATATCTTATACACTGTTGTCGAATTTCTACCCATATTCGAATTACACGTGCCGGTAAAGTGAATTTTTTCACCAAAACGACTTATAACAAACACAAGCTTTTGCTTACCATTTCGTTTGCGTTATTTTGGGTTCAAATATAGTCAAAAATGATAGTCCAGACCTTTATCTATTTACATACCAAATTTTATCCAAATCTGTTTAGCCGTTGAGTTATCGAAACTTTTATCTTTGTTTTATTGTATATACCATTCACTCGCGTGGTTCCTGGTCCCGTGGGAATGTCAGAATAAAGAGATGTGTTAATACTGGCTGTCTAATATCTGTGAGCCAAATTACGTTCAAATCCGTTCAATAGTTTTTGATTTTTATCTGTTACAAAGTGGTTACAAACATACAATAATACAAATATCTCTACTAAAAAAAATAAGTATTGATTTATACATTTTCATACATTTAGGCCGTGTGGGTCCTGTTTTTCCCGCTATGGGAGGAGGTAAAAGTTCCGACTTTTGATTTTTTTGCAAATAACTTTAAAACAGTGCGTCTAAACGAATTAAGTCTTAAATCCATACTAATATTATAAAGAGAAATTATTTTTGTTTTTGTATCTTTGTAACGAATAAACTCAAAAACTACTCTACGGATTTGGATGAAATTTGGCTCACATATAGTATGTAGGCTGTAATCGCGTGTATTCAAGACATCATCAACTACATCCAATAGTACTTAGGTTCCAGAGTCGTTAATATATAAGTCAATAGTCCCAGCTCACGAACTCTACACTCCATTTTGGGCTTTTGAGTGGACTAAAGTTGTCTATCACAAAAAATTATTAAAAATTATTGAAAATATTAATGTCTTTTGGCCTAATTGCATAGTGTATATTTTATTCATTTATTTCTCTTTGTTGCATTTGATATTTTTTTACGCATTTCTTGTTAAATCGTGTGAATTGTTTCAAAAAGATAGAAAAATGATATATTCTACTATCTAATTTTATATGTATGTTTATCCATTATCTAGTATCCATAACACAAGTTCTTCATGAAACTTAACGTGGGACTAGATAATTGGTGTGATTGTATGCGAATATTTATTTATTTATATTATTTGATTTTAAATTACTACTACTACTAATTACCTATTGAGCAAAAATAATACAATATTTGTCGTCTGTTCCTCTCTCACTCTCAGAATCAACGTTCGTCTAAATATACGCAAGCAATACTTTTTATTTTCGCCCATTGTTTTTTTTTGACAAAAATTCCTTTATGTGAAGTGGCGCGTACAATCTATCAAATGCGAGCAAGCTTAGTTAATAATTTACTGTGCTTATTGCGAATAAACAAAAGAATAACTGAATGAAAAACGAGTACCTAGGCTTTGATAAATGGATGGATCTCCCTTTGAAATTAATTTTCATATGAGCAGTTGGAGAGATGTATTTGGTTAATTTTTAATTTTATTACGCTCAAATATTTACTGATTTACAATATCATGACCCATCTGAGAACCACATTCTAATACAATTGGTTGTTTTTGTACAAATTGGAAATTGCTTATTATTAGAAACAAAATGATCTGAAAAGAAAAACTTTGATAAAGAGCAAAAAAGGAAAATCCACATTTTTGTTTTTGAATGAATCTGTAAAACGTAGTATTTCCTTGTAGTGAATGAAAACGCTATTCGCAAAACAAAAAGTTATTACATACCAATTTTGTATCCCGCTAAAAAGACAATGTCCACTTTTATTTCCTTAATGGACTATAAACAGAAATGCGACAAAATACATAAAATCGAATCGAACTGCGAGAGCATCAGATATGGAATACCTACGTAAAGTGACTTGCATATTTCGATGCTTGCCGTATTATCCTCGGCTGAATGCATAAAAGCCCCGCAGGGAATTCTGTTTTGTGTGCGCTGGCCTTTAGTGTTGACTCAGGTAAGTAATTTATGAGATTTTCTGAAAATGTGGGCCGTATTTGCTTTTCTAATTGTGACAGGTTTTAGATAGAAGGAAATAAATAAATAAAATAATAAATATTTCTTACACTACCTACCTAGCCCCAAAGTAAGCACTGTAAGGCTTCTGTTATGGTACACTAGGGTAGCGGATATAAATACGTATAATTATTTATACATTTATAAGAATTTATGTGTAGAAATATTATTTAAACGTCCATGACTCAGATACATATATGATTTTGTAATTTTTGCATTTTTCAATGCTATTTTTATACTTATGGTAAATTTTAAATAGAAAAATATTGGAAAAAATTAACTCAGCCATAAGTGAATTCTCAGACGGGAATCGAACCCGCGACCTTTGGAAATCCGGTCCAATGCTCTAACCGCTGAGCTACCGAGAAGTCTCGGGTTAATTTTTCCAATATTTTTCTATTTAAAATTTACCATCAGATACATATGCTCGTATTCATCATACTAACATTTGCCCCTGCCGGGATTCGAACCCAGGACCTGCGTGCTGCATACTGCTAGTCTACTTGCTACATGCAATGCCTGATGATGAACATATTAATAGCAAATGTTCTTTGAGAAAAATATTATAAATAATTAATAGGGTACTTGTTTAGCCATTACATGTTATTTTTAGTACTATATTAAAGATTATTTAAATAGAGATTTATTGTAAATCATTGCTATAGATAGTTCCGTCTGAGAATTCACTTGTGGCCGAGTTGGGTGTGTCCCAATATTTTTCTATTAAAAAAATATTATAAGTATAAAAATAGCATTGTAAAATGCACAATTTCAAAACCATAAATTATTGGCTGTTGCATCTTAATCGATCGTTAAACATCTGAAAAGATGTTTCTTTCGAATGCAAGGATATTCCTAGCATTGATGTCACAACGCTGGCCTTCAGCGTATTAAAAAGAATTTCAACAGTGCCGCAAGACTCGGTAGCTCAGTGGTTAGAGCATTGGACCGGATTTCCAAAGATCGTGGGTTTGAGCCCCATCTGAGAATTCACTTGTGGCCGAGTTGATTTTTCCAATATTTTTCCATTTAAAAATTATCTTAAGTGTAAAAATAGCATTGATAAATACAACATTTCAAAAATCATTAATCGATCAATTTAATTTATTTTATGTCTCAAAGAAAGAAGACAAAACATTAAAATCGATGACCATTTACATTATTTTTCTTTGCTATTTTTATTTAAGTATCTGTAATACTTCTCAGACATCACAGACGTTTTTAAACTACTAACTAATTATTATTCTATTTGATACTTAAACTTGTATTTAAATTATTAGATATGGATACCATTTTAATAAATTAGTGTCTAGGGATCAACTTTTTAATTATAAAATGATATCCGATAAGTATTTACCAAATATAGTCTTTCAGGCTGGCTTCTTACTTTAATTTTTACTTTATTCAAATTGTGAAAATTACAAAAAAAAAAAAGAATTCTTAACGATTCAAAATATTGAAAATAATTATCATTGAAATAAAGCAACTAAGATCTTTTTTAGGTTTTTTAGGGGTTTTTGATTTTCCCGACATTTCGGCACCTTTTCAGCTGCCGTGGTCGCAGGATGACCTAAAAAAACTTAAATAACTAAAAAATACGGACAATTAGGTCTTCGTTTAAGAAATATAGCGCGTTTAATTACCGGAAAAGTTGTTTTGTTTCAATGAACAGTGCGTGCCAAAACTCAATATGTACGTAATAATTATCATCTATAGCGGCGATACTAAAACGTACTGAACCCTAGACATTTTCGATGTGTGTATATAAAGAAAAACACGGTATCCGTAATGAATTTTCAGCAGGCTGGCTAGACGGGAATGACGAAGGAGTTTCATTGTGACTGAGGTACGGTCACAAGTTGGCGTTATTGTGGTGGGAATGGCCACTCGGCGGTAAGGTGACTAAGTCAGAAAATAAAAATTTTGCTCTGACTAGCCCTTTTCGTGATAATGGATACCTGCATGAGATAGTATTTTTAGGCATTGGATGTGGTTTCCGAGAAATGTAAGTGGTTAGTATAATTTTTATACGTAATTTTCGGATTATTTTGCATACTCAGTGTGCCTGCTCGTTAGATTACAATTGTTAAAGAAAAATCATTAATTAGTAGTCGATATTTTGCTTAATATTGTACTGAATACCTGAACTATAGGTATAGTTCATGTTTGTAGTAACATTTTAAGCCAAAATTTGAATTATAGTAAATCAACGTCAAATAAAATATATAGTTTTGTAATTCAACTTAAATAGACAGAAGTATTTAAATGTCACCTCAATTTGTAGAACGCCATCATCAAATTGACGTGATCTCGAACGAACGTGAACTTGAAGCAACTTCGTTAAAAGTTGCATGTACATTGTAATAAAAAAGTTGACATAATGTACTTTAAAAAAAACTTCTCTTCAGTAAGTACTGTGTAGAATTTGGCCAGAAATCCCACGAGGCACGCGTGTGCCCTCGCCCGCTCGCTTTATGGTCCATCTCGGCCTAACAAGATTCCCGCGCTCGTTACGCCAATTTATTACACCCTTAGAAGGGATTTATACTTTTTTGCGGTAGTTCCGCTCACTAACGTTGTCTGCCGCACGAGTAGCGATACGTGGCGTACTGTATCATCAGCCCCTTTTGTTTGATGTACGAGTGCGCGTGACAGCGTCCCGGGAGCTGTTTTTCTTATTTTGATATTAATGCTCTTGGAGAAACGTACGTACATAAGTGAATACGCTCGAGAATTATAAATATTGGACTTGTCGGGTTTGCGAACACATAGGACAGAAATGGCGCTTAATGCTTTTCTTTCTTAAAGAGTACAAAGGTTTATTGAGTTGAACATGGGTAGATAGATATGCAATTTTTACGGATGGTTTTGAAGTTAGTTGTAATATTTTCAAGATTAAATAACGGCCGGTTTCACCACCGAAAGATTATCTATTCACAACTTATTTTGCCGTCGACTTACCCTGTCACTTTTAGTTTTTCCAGGTTATCGTCGTCCTTTCTGGCTGGATTAAACATAGGATACCTTTTATCCCGATGTATCCACGGGAACGGGATCCACGCGGGTGATGCTACTATCCTACTTATATTATAAATGCGAAAATTTGTGAGGATATTTATTACTCTTCCACGCATAAACTACTGATCGGATATGGTTGAAATTTGGCACACAGTAGATAGCCTGGGTTAAAGTACATAGGATACTTTTACTCTCGATATTCGATATTTTAACCGCCTCTGTGGTCTAGTGGTTACAACTACCGGCTTTTAGCCCCAGGGGTAGCGGGTACGATTCCCAGCGGGGGTACATAACGTATTCGGTTGGTTGGTGGTAGGACTTGTTGTGAGTCCGCTTGGCTAGCTACCACCATCTTACTAACTCTGACGCCATAAAAACAATGTTTTCAGCATTGTTGTGTTCCCGGCAGTTAGTGATGAGATAGCCAGTTCCTCAGTGGAGAGACTTCCGGGAGAGGCTCGCTTCCATCTTAACATCAGGCATGATAATGACAGAGAGTCTCGTCGCCGAGAATAAAAAAAACAAAAAACCGGAACGCGGTTGAATCCGCGAGCGGCCGCTAGTAAAAATAAATCATTAGGATTTTGTAAAAGTCAGATGATTCGAGAACTTAAATTAAAGGAAATACCCACGCAATATGCTTTTTATTATTAGTTTTAGCAGTGTTTATTTTTTGCGTTTCCTGTACCTGTGCTTATCGTGTCTTCGCAATGATTTATTCGTAGAAACACCGTTGCATTTCGTACTTTACATTCCTTTACATTTTCATATGAATAATGGTCTTTTACAAAAAAATATACCTACCTTCGCAGCGTGTGTATCCTATGTAGCAAAAAACCGCTCGCACATAACTAGAGAAAGTTTTTCAGCGGCTTTTCCTAGTTGGCACCGAGCCACAAGGCTGCCAAGCTAGGTTTTAATGCTAAGGGTATAAAGTTCAAAGTTGAGCTTAAGTTCGATTCGTAGGCAATCGTTATCACCGTAATACATGATGTGATGACACAACTTTTACTCGACTCGTTTGGTGCGAATGAAAATTTGTTGCGATGGAGAAACGATACTTGCTTCTCTCTTTGATTTGGATGTTAGTTCGGTATTCGTTTTTGGGTGTAAGTAAAAAGGGTCAGGTTTTAGCGTTTTGGCAAATATAAATACCTAGTACAAACTTGGCTTTACTTTTTCAATTTAATATTAAAAAAAGGCTTTTATATGGGGCGGCCGACATCTGTCTGGGCACATCACGATATGCCGGCAATTCTAGATTTGCAAACCCGCCATAACGATATTAACGTTCATATGCTTTTAACGATATTAGGTGTAAAGATAAGACATTGTCATTTCTACAAGTGTGGTGCACAATTGTAATTGGACATCGGCATGCTCTTAGTTGTATTTAAGTTTTTCTGTAATGAAAGTAATTTGTTCTATTCAAAATCAATATCATTTATTCAGTCTAGGCTGTTACAAGCACTTATGAACGTCAAAGAAGCTACGCCATCGGTTCACAAACCCTACGGCGGGAGACCTTGTAACGAGAAGAACCGGCAAGAAACTCGTCAAGGGCTTTTTTCTCCCTGTTTTATTTCATACAGAGTCGTCAAATTGAAAAGTGAGCTTAACATATCAGTACGGTCAATTTCCATAACAAAAGAAAATACTAATTATAATATTACACATTATGGTTATCCTAACCGTAAACAATTTTCAACTCCCAAGGAAAGGACTTCCATTTAAGATTTCTCGCATTACAAGGTTACTGTACTGCAAGTTGTGACGTACATACAGGTCGATAGCAATTTATTTTAAATGAAAATATTTAAGCTTTAAGCACAACGTTAAGACAAGCAGACTGAAGTAGACCCATTTCCGCTGTATTAAAAGCGCGTATTTAAAGTAAATTAAAAATAATAATAATAATGTTTTCATATACTTAATTACAATAATTGGAGAACAATACTTATTTTTATTTATTCTGATCAAGCAGTACCACGTTCTCAATTCAAAACATCATAAATAACATAGAATTTATAAAATTTAAACAAAAATATAAATATCTAAACACATTTTAACACAATCAGATAAGAGCAGACCCATCCCACTGGCAGCACCCGTTCACGAGCATGACGCATGAACCAGCCATCGCTTCGCTCAACCATATTTTAGGGAACGTAGCGACCCGCCTCACGCGACACCACCGTAGAAATGTTTAAAGAGAGCATGACATACTCAAGCTACCTGCTTTAAAAGTTTAATCTAATACTATACTAAACAAATGAATCACACATTACAAGTTTATTTTTATTTCTCGTATTAAGATTGTGCACATCACTATGTTTGGTATATTCTGATAGATTGCGACGAACAAAAATTATACAGTTCAAAATAAATAGAGATGCAGCTGTTAATATACCTATTTCTTTGAACTTATCTCTAAGAGATGTTTTAGACCCTAGCTGATAAATGGCTCCTATTGCTCGTTTTTGTAAAATGAATAAAGTGTTTATATCAGCTGCTGTCCCCCACAAAAGAATACCATAAGACATAACTAAAATATACAATCCTTGCAGTTTCAACATCTGTTAACTGTCTAATTTTCTAATAGCATATGCAGCTGAGCCAAGTCTACCAGCTAATGCCGTGATATGTGGGGCCCATTGGAGTTTAGTGTCTAGAGTTACACCCAAGAAAACAGTTGAATCTACTAAATCTAATTTATCTTTATTAATTTCAACATCTATTGGCAGGACTTTTACATTAGGCAAAGAAAATTGGATACATTTGGTTTTCCTTGCATTAAGTTGTAAATTATTTGCATCAAACCAAGTAAGAATTTGAGAGAGTGCCATGTTTACATCGTCATAATGAGTTTGATATATCTGAGAGGCTTAACCCGTCTAATCATATAGAGTTATCCATCAAGTTTTCTCTAGGTACTTGGGCGTAAACTTGACTCGCTCAGTTTGCGTAAATCCATCTTCGTTCAAGAACGTTTATATAAATACTTATCGGTAAATGTCGTTAGCTCTTAGATTTTTATTCGACACATACGATGTAGATTTTTAAGATTAGTACAGTTGAGAGATGTTGAAAGTTGTTACGCCACCTATTGAGTAAATACAGGGTGAATTTCACCAACTGCAACTAAACAAAAATAGCGCTAGACATTTTAAAATGCATTTGCGTTTTATATAAGTATTTGTTAAAAGGTACACAATGAAGTTTTAAATATGTTAAGTGTCAGTTACTATAATTGTTTATTCAATAAATAGCTTCATTTATTTAGCAAGTAACTTACAACGATTCTGGAAGTAAATACCTCTTTTTTATTTTCAGTTTATCATAAAAGAGATGCTGTTGTAAAAAATACATTCTTTGATATTCTGAAAAATTAAACAGCATATAGAAACATAATATGTTTGCGTTGTCTCGCAATAAAAAACTCGTCTCCCCATGAGAAGTCCTTTGTCCTTCCGCACTCTGTAATGTAGTATTTGTGCATTTTGTTTATTATATTACAACATAGCATACCAAATATGTTTCGGGCTTAGCTCGTAATGTAGCAAGTGTTGTAGTAGTAAACAAGTAGCTTTCATGTTGTGCGCAATGGGAAGGTTGCAGGCATTTTATAAAGAAATATAAAACGTTATTTACATCCTTTACCCTATCCTAATCCTAACTATAATGTCATAGGCGAAAGTGTGTTTGATTGTCCTTTCTTGACGCCCCCAGGCAGGGGTTCCCAACCTTTTTCCCTATGCGTCTCACTTTTGCAAAAATACTATGGTCAGAATGAATAACTATTTAAACAATTTTAATTAAAATTACAGATACATAATTTATGAAAAAGTAACATACAGCTGAAGTCGCCGTGCCCCCCTTGAACCATTCTACGCCCCCCCCTGGGGCGCGCCCCACTGGTTGGGAATCCCTGCCCTAAGGGCAAGCGCATATATACAACATTTAGTTGAACAACTATTTAGATATAACTTTTTTAATTTTGCATTTGACGGGATCCCGTCAGGGCGACATGAGACTAGTTGCTTTTAACTGCAACTATTTAGTTGTGAATCATAATTCATATAGGAATATATGGAAGCGCGCACACTATCAAGTCGATAAAAGAGTCGACAAAAGAGCCGATGATCGACTTTCATCAACTAAACTTTTCGGTGATCTGTGCTCTTCACACAACCATAGGGGTCCACTCTATTCAGACATAAAGAATGCCACAAAGTCACTTGGATATCACCAGACGAAATGACCCGAAATCTAATCGACCATATCGCCATTAGTAAATCTTGGAGAACTTCACTTCTGGACGTCAGGAACCGACGAGGAGCCGACGTTGATAGTGACCACTACCTTGTTGTGGCAGAGTTGCGGCTTAAAATAGCTAGCCCCGCAGAAGATCTGGACAAAACAGCAAAAAAGTTCAACATCCGGATACTATGACGTAAACTGTAGGAAATCTTTTAGTTTAAAAAATAGTTTTGATCTTCTACAAGAACTTGAAGATGAGCACATAGATGAGACCTGGGTTCGCATACGAGCTGTGTACACTAAGGCTGAGGAAGAATTTCTAAGATACACTAGTGCAAAGAGAGAGTCATGGATGTCTTTTGACCTGTGGCAAGCAATAGAAAAGAGGCAACTCCTAAAAAAGCAGATGTTGATTACGCCCACTGCTTGTAATGTGGTTTCTTTTTTATGGCAGCATGTCTGCAGACTTCGGTCATTTTAAAATTTCCTTTCATTAAGATATATATATATATATATATATATATATATATATATATATATATATGATAGGTGAGGTAGGTAGGAAGGTACGATGGGTGGGAACTGGTAAATAAAAAAAAATTAAAAGGAAAAAAGATGTACTTAAATGTTTTGTTGTGGTGGCCGAAACTGCTCTTCGAACCTTGTGAACTTTACAGGTTTTCATTGTTCAGAGGTAGTATCAGCCTTGGCTTTGATTTTGGCCATCGTACACCAGTAATATTATCTTCACTGATTTAAGTTTTAATCCAGTGCAAACGCACGTAACGCCCCATCTGTCAGATCGACAGTGACATGTATGACACTGACAGGAGATTGTCTGATGGTCTGCAATTGATATGACAGAAGGACCCTTGCTTTTGGAGGTTATTTTTAAACTAGAGGAGAATTGAGTGAATACCATCACATTACTGTGAATACATAGTCGAAACTATTAATATTACAAACAATATCTATCTACGTTTATTTCCTTTATGAGTGAATAGCTGAAGCCGCAGGTTAGTGTCAGTGCACTTCACATCAGAATTTCATAGTCAAGTGTCCCCACTTTATTTTACCATTATACTTGCCTAATCCACCTAAATTATCAAGTTAAGCCTTGTAATTGATACAAAGGGACCCCATAAGGGTGTTACTTTCTCTTTTTATCAGTAAACTTTCATAAATAATTCACTTAAAGGATGATTTCATGAGTGCACACCATGTGGCATGGAAGCCCTCATGTAAACATAATCTGGGCTAATCTCTGTAGCCAGAGCTTCCCTGTAATATAAACAGAAAGGCATTATACTGTGGAACATAATTTATTCACAAAATAAACATTTACTTGCAAATAATAAATATAAAAAAATAAGTCACAGCATCATAATCGGTATGCAAGTGGCCACTTTAGAGGTTAAGTCTGGGGAATCAACCTTCCCCTTGCTCTGATGCTTTTTATGTTGAATAGGGCCCTTCAGGCTTCGTTGTTAAGACATTACAGTGCGGCCCCTTTGTGAGAATTCACCGGTTACAAGAATATCTGAAAATTAAAGTAGTAAGCACCTTCGTTCATAATCCACTCTCGCAGGTGACGAGACGCGTACGGCGCCCCTCCGAAACACCACTCCGCCCGCGAAGCAGAAAATTCAGTACGCTGCTCGGCGTTAGAGGACAGATCAGGGAAGCTCGGGAGTCGCCTCCGGCTGTTTTACTATCCTGCTAGTATCAAGCAGTGAAAATATAATCAGAGGATCACACATAGAGCGGTGACCCCATCCATCTATTAAATTAACCCAAAAACTAACATTTAGTGTTATAATTAAATATCCACATCAACAACCACCATTTATTCACATCAGAAAGTTTAGGAGTTCACCGTTCACCCATAGTGTAGCATCTTCGTCAATTTCTAATCACATTCAATTAAGTTCCATTTCTGATATCCTTGGGCTGGCATTCATGAACCTTCAATTTTATTTAAGATCACTAAAACAGAAACTTTAATTGTTTTAACAGTGTACCTATTTTGTATGTTTATTTGTTGATTTCAGGACATTTTTTAGTTTTTGGTTTATATCGAGTCAGTATCTAATAAAAATCAATTTACTGGTCACTGGATAGTGTTTTGTCTCATTTACCCGTTGTTGTCCTAGCCGAAAAAGGTAAGTCTATTAAGTAAGTTCATATTATTATTGAAAGAGGGAAAACAACATTACAATTACTACAATTACATTGCTAATCTCCAACAGAAATATTTCACCTTGCGCCGAATTATACTGAACTATACTGGCCAGAATAGACAAGCGACGCGCCGCAGATGAACTGGCAGACCGCGGCAAGTTAGCGGCAGAAAGAAAAGATATGAGGAAGCTTTATGCTGTAGCAAAAATCACCACGATTAAAAAGCAATACTTGCCTAAGAAGCCGCTAAAATATAACACGGGTCAACTTCTCTGCACAACAAGCGAACATCTAAACTGCTAGACAGAACACTTCTCCAACTTACTAACTAGATGTCAGTCTCTGTCTACACCTTAACCGGAGGAACCCCAAGCACATTTAGATATATCGACAGCGCCGCCCGACCTAAATGAAGTCATAAAGGCTTTTAAGTAATTAAAGCCAGGCAAGGCACCTGGCATCGACAACATAAATGCAGAAATGCTGAAGGCTGATGCCATAAGATCTGCGTCAATTTTACACCCTCTTATTGTGCGCATATGGGATACCGAACGAATCCCCCCTCAGTGGAGCGAAGGTCTCCTGGTTAAAATTCTGAAGAAAGGCGACCTGTCAGCATGTGATAATTGGAGCTGCCGACTGCAGCTAAAGTTCTTGCAAAACTTCTACTGAACCAAATGGCATCGGAAATCTATGTCAATATTCGAGAGGAACGTGCACTGACCACACAATTCTAATAGAACAGAGCGTTTAATGGCAATCTAAAGTGTTTTTATCTTTCGTAGGCTTTGAGAAAGCCTTTGATACTGTCGATTGGAAAACAATGTGGTCAAGTCTGAAACATAGTGGAATACCAAACTAGATCGGCGGTATTCAGCCCTTATCCCGTAGTAGCACTTGCAGAGTCGTGCATAACCAAAGCTGGTGTCAAGCAACGCTGTTTGCTATCGCCAATACTATTTATCATCCTCATTGACGATATCATGCGACAGGTGGTTTCGGTGCCAAGGGGATTGGAATTGAGCGCCAATAACATGTTGGAGTATCTTGACTACGCAGACGACATAGTGTTAATTTTGAACCAGAATAACCAGATGCATGCCAAGCTTGAGGATCTCCGACAGGCTGCGGAAAATGTGGGATCGCGAATTAACACAAAGAAGACCGTTGACATACGAGTTATGTCAGAAAATATTCCACCTCTCACGCTTCAAAACAACCCACTGCACACCGTCTCTAAATTCACTTATCTCGGCAACTCAATTATCAACCAGGGAGGATCAGATGATGTTATCGACGCTAGAATTAAGAAGGCCGAGGGTGTATTTGCTCAGTTTAAGCCTGTGTGGGAGTCAAATGTGCTAACTAGACGCATCAAACTGACTTTCTTCGACTCCATCGTCATTATACAGGGATGAGAATAAACGAATCTTTGACCTAAATATGTATATGTATAATTTGATTTGTCGTCATAGTGACATCTTTTTATATTTTGACGTTAATAAATTCATTAACAAATTTTACATTAACTCCAGATTCTATGTATCTGTCTAAAAAATATAGGATAGAGTTAGCTAATTCATTAGCTTATAATTTACAAGACTGTTACAAAGTGTGTAACTAAGTGGAATCTAGCTAATATTCTTTTGACTTCTACTAATAATAGTAGAAAAGTTTCAAGCTTAGCTTTAAACTAAGGCATAAGACAACAGCCAAGCCTCCTTGTCTCAATATGTTGTGTCAAAACATTCAGGGCTTGTCTGGCAAAGTTTTAGAATTAGAATTATTTGCAGAATATAATAATATTCATATCATTTGTATATCCAAAGACTGGCTGAAGCACTGTGATGTGTCTTGCAATGTAAACAATTTTCAATTATCAAGTTTATTAGCTAGGAAGACAGCGATTCATGGCGGATCTTTAATTTTCGTGAGAAATGATATAGAGTATAAAGTAAGAAAGGATATTGAGAACCTTTCTATAGAATGCCATGTCGAGCTCTCGTGTATAGAATAAAAAAACTTATTTGTAATATGTGTATACCGACCCCCGAAAGGTAATTTTGAAACTTTTGAATCGGTAATGGAGGAAATGTTAAAAAAATTAAATGTAAAAAACAAACCAGCATTGTGTGGCGATTTCAATTTTGATATTCTTGTAAACTGTACACTAAGTTACAGCTACTGACCTTGTTCTAATCGTTTAACTTAATCAATCAGTTTTTTAACCTACTAGGGTAACATCCCACTCAGCTACTTGCATAGATAAATATTGATTATAATATATGTCATGCTCTTTTTAAATATTTCTGCGGCGGTGTCGCATGAGGTGGGTATTTACGTTCCCTAAAATATGGTTGAGCGAAGCGAATGGCTGGTTCATGCGTCATGCTTGTGAACGGGTGCCGCCAGCGGAAA
The DNA here is from genome assembly GCA_910589605.1 of Chrysoteuchia culmella. NCBI lineage: Eukaryota > Metazoa > Arthropoda > Insecta > Lepidoptera > Crambidae > Chrysoteuchia > Chrysoteuchia culmella. The sequence goes on along the minus strand of OU342647.1, from coordinate 6,193,061 downwards.
CGGGTCTACTTCAGTCTGCTTATCTTAACGTTGTGCTTGAAGCTTGAATATTTTTAACCGACTTCAAAAAAGGAGGAGGTTCTCAATTCGGTTGGTATATATATATTTTTTTTATGTATGTACACCGATTACGCCGAGATTTTTGAACCGATTTCCGTGATTGTTTTTTTGTTCGATGCAGAATTGTTGCCAATTGGTCCCATAAAATTTGGTTTAGTTTGATCCAGTACTTTTTATGTTTTGAGCATTTTTATATATTTCATTTCATATTTGTTACTTAGATGACATGATATTATCTTCCTTTAAAAACTGTGAAATAAAAACTTTTTATTAAAAAAATGAAAACCGACTTCAAAACACTAAAAAGCAAAAAATAAACCTTTTGGAGTCGGTGCAAGCCAAGGCAAGAAAAATAAAATAGTAGAAGTAGAATGCTTTTTTTATAAAAAGTTTTTATCTAATATATTGATACTGACCTGTATGTTCCTCACAATTTGCAGTACAGTAATCTTGTAATGCGAGAAATGTTGTAATGTATGATAGATAAGTCTTTATTAGCCTGTGGAAAATTGTTTACGGCTACAATAACCATAAAATGTAATATTATAATTAGTATTTTCTTTTGTGATGGAAATTGACCTCACTGATATGTTAAGGTCACTTTTCAATTTGACCACTCTGTATGTAATAAAACAGGGAGAAAAAAACAGCCCTTGACGAGTTTCTTGCCGGTTCTTCTAGTTACAAGCTCTCCCGCCGTAAGGGTTGTGAACCGAATGAACCGCTGGCGTAGCTTCTTTGACGTTCATAAGTGCTTGTAACAGCTAGACTGAATAAATTATATTGACTTTGACTTTGAATGCCTTTTCTCGAAGAATCATAAAATCGACAAATCAAAAGCTCGATAGTTTACTAGATCTTTGCATCTAAATCTCGAATGACGTAAGCTCAAATTAAGTTCGATCGATGCATCAAAATCTCGAATGAGATAAATAAGTTCGACGGATCAAATGAGTGAAAACGTTGACTTGTGGTTAGTAAACAAAACTAGCCGCAATTCTAGTGTACTCAATATCTTCATACAGACAGTCATTCAGTAAGATATTTTTTTTTAACGAATTCGTAAGTAAACGTTTTCACTCATTGGATCCGTCGAAGTTAAAACTTTTCACTATCGAAACAGATAAGTTGGAAGAATTTAAAAGAAGCAAAACTCGCTTACAAATCGTTATTTTTTTAGTAAGTAATCTTAATTTCAGCCCCCACGTTGGTGTGTGTTGACGGAACGCGATCCGTTTCACGTAATTATTATTAGCAGTAGAGTTCACGTCACCAGTCGAAGCGTACGATATTTTGGTGGAATCCAATGTTAAGTTCCAAAACTACTTCTATAAATCGAATTAAAGTTTTTTTTTTTGACATCAATACCATATCCAAAGAACCCGTTTGTATTAAACTATATCTAAAACACTTGTATAGGTATACCTGTGTATCTAGTTACCTTGAGTTACTTTATTAATTATGTTGTCAGTTTCAAGAGAGATTAACTCTCCCTTGGGGTGACCTGGCTTCTTCGCTCACGGTTTCTATTTACATACTAATAATATACCTAATATTTTTGCCATTATACTGTTTTATTAATAAATGTAAGAATAATTCACTTTTTTATTTTAATTGTTGTAAATGCCCATTCCCTACTTTATTAACATGCATGTCCCAAAAATAATCATCTAAATAACATAGATTTAGATATTTAGATGTGGCAAGGCATTAAGTAGCTTGTTCAGTTCAGAACCTTTTTATGGGTTTCCAGAATATTTTAAGTAAGTATATCAAGCTTTATTGGCAATACCTAGCTACTTAGAGTTTTAATAGTCTTTGCCTATAGTAGTAGTAAAATCCTTTTTGATTTATGTATAAGTAATTGACCATGTTCTCTGAATAAACAAAACAAAATACAGTTCTGCACTTGAAATTTCTCGAATCTCTGAAATGCAAGATTGTGTAAGTTAAAGAATGCATCGAGAAATTGCGGATTCCCAACTCGGTACTTACGTTTGTTTCAAGAATTTTAAAAAGGAAACGGGGAGCTCTCTTAGGCCACAAGTTCTGTGAAAAATTGCAGTCGTAAGCAAAAGGCATGTTTTTATTCCAGTTTACTTTTAAAGGAATGGTTTTCAAAACTTATTTTGAAGATGAATAATTTACAGTATCCTAGGCTACTAATCCTACTAATAATGTAAATACGAAAGTTTGTGAGGATGATTGGATGAATGTTTGTTAGGCTTTCATAAAAAAACTACTGAACGGATTTGGATGAAATTTGGCACACGGATAGTAGATAGCCTGGATTTAAACATTAGAATACTTTTTATCCCGATATTCCCTCGGTAACGGAAACCACGCGGGTGAAAACACGGGCCGCTTGTATTATAAATTCGAAAGTTTGACTGTTTGTTTGTTACTCTTTCACGCTAAAGCTACTAAACTGATTCGGATGAAATTTGGCACACATATAGTAGATATAGTAGATGGATTAAAACATAGAATACTTTTTATTCCGATATACCTATGGGGCGGAACCCACGCGGGGTGGTCGCTCGTTTTTCATAAAAAACTAGAACGTTTTTGAAACTTTCTCAATGGATGAAATGTGGAAAGAAAAAAAATCTCACTGCACTGCAAATCCTTCGTAGTAAACATCTCCGAAGCCTGATTACACGAATGTATCAGGCAGTATTCGTCTTTGAATTCCTTCCACCGGAAATTAAGACCCCTTACAGCAGATTGCTCAAAGCGATAACAAGCAAAAGGTTACAACACCGGATTGAATCAACCCCCAAATAATTTGTGTAAACAAAATGTTTGGAATTTTTCCTCATACAAAAGCAATTTGTTTGTTACATTTTCGAAACCGGGCTGCGGGCCTACCCATCATCTATTAGAAACCATCATGTCATAAGAACGTTTTGATTGCGTTTTGTTTTTATTGAAGTTGTCACATTATGACACACTTCACACTTTGGATTGAGCAAATACGTCACAAAACTTCCGTCAAAAAACAAGCTTACTTTAAGAGATTCGTAGTATGAAATAGCATGGTAATATTGGAACAATACTGCGTTAAGAGATGGCGGTAGGCCCCCTGTTCTTTGAAGAGCAAACAAGCTGTGATATCATAAGGTGAGCCGTATTGATTCGTGGATTAGGTTTACAAAAATATATCGACGGTTTGATTTTGTATTAAGCTTTTTTCATGGATTTTAATTGTAAGTTATCAGTTTTTTATGGAATCAGCGTCGGGTGGATTATCAATTTTTGAGACTTAGAGCGATTTGAGACCTTCAACCATGTTGACAAACTGCAATTGATAGAATGCCTCTAAGCAACGTTTATTTTGGAATTCTGAAAAAAAATATTATTATATTCTATAATAATACTATACTAGCTTCCGGGTTTACCCGCGTGGTTCCCGTTCCCGTGGGAATAACGGGATAAACAATAGCCTATGTTGCTCTCCACCCTTTCAACTAACTCTACGGCAAAAATCAAATCGATTGGTTGCTTAGTTAGGGCGTCAAGGAAGGACAAACAAGCACACTTTCGCATTTATAATATAATACCGCGTGGGGCCTACAACCGGGGATAATATTAAAAACGGAGGCTCTATAGGTCACTAGAAATTGAATCATTAAGGTCCCAACTAATTAAAAACAAATCTTTACTTTTTTATTTTTTCTAACAAACTTAATCATAAATTCAATGTAATGCAAGCAACAGTACCGTTCAACTTTTTCGGAGCTACTCTGAACGTTTTTTGGCAATTTATGTGTCGGCTGATAGCAAAATAATACTGTCTTACTATCGCACATCATGAATCCACGTAGGTATTGTTTTTTTCTGGAGATTTTTTTGCATTCAAAGCCATTTTCACATTGAATTACAAATTGTGTTAATAAATCCAATTCAATTAATTTAAACTGAAACCAAAGAAATTACCATGACAATATTCTGAATTTACTGATCAAAATTATTATTTTATATTTATACTCTTTTTACACTATGATCTTCTTTTTAAAAAGATCATAATGTAAAAAGCGTTGTATCCATGGAATTAATAGGTACTACGTACTAGTACTTAATAATTACAAGGCTGAATCTACTTGGTACTAAGAGTATACTTGGTATTGATTGAAATGACATGTCATGCATGATGGATAAAATTGTAACAGATAACTGTCATTGCGATATTTAATAATAAACTACAAATTTCAATAAATTTGAAACAGAGATTTTAAACTGTGGGAAGTAGCGGGGGCTGTTGCTATTCAAGGAGTTAACGGTAAATTTTCTAATGGATAGTGATATCATGATAAATATTAAACAAGAAAATATACTAGAAAAAATTAAGAATTATATCATGATGTTTGCGGTAAGTTTTTTATTGTCCCCTGTACCACGATAAGTTCGCAACGTTAGCGATAATATCGTTTTGCAATTATGCACTGATTATGAATCGTAACTTTAAATTCTTATTATGAGTAATGCATGGGTTTTGATTAACTGAAATCTTTCAGAATAAATACTAATACTCTAGAGAGTCTCTATTTCCAATATTTTCCCCGGTTCTAGGCCCCAGACGGTATACATAATAAATAATAATAATAAGTTTGGCAACCTTTACCTCTTTTGTTCTTTTGATCTTAAATTTCAAAACCAGTTACAAGTAAAACGTATACTATGAGAGATAATTAGACAGCGAATATTCTCGTTACACTCACTATTATTTCTCAAACGTAGTGTTAACAAAGAACATAATTTTGTCTTTAATTAAACTTATTTATTTTGCTGCTACACTCGAGAATCTAATTAAGAATAGCAATTTAATTTGCCTTGTGAAAACTTGTCGGTCCTTCACAATACAAGGCCTACGGTACCTTTATGTAGCTTCGACATTTCAGAAGTGCCTGAAAATGGCTTTGCCCGAGTCTGAATTAACTCAAAAAGCTTATTTCGCGTAGTTCTCAAAGTCTTTAGTCTATTATTCTTTGCAGCAAACTTAATTCTATTGTAAAATATATTTTGTTTGTGGTCGGTATTTCTAATTTTTTTGACGTTCAATTATTCAAAGTTTAGTGAATATTTACTTAATCTTTTAGAGTTATATTTATTAAGACTTTTTTTTATTAGTTTATTTCATTAACTATGTTAACCTAATGAAAATAAAAAAAAAATCTCATACTAATTACACTAGTTTTAGGTTTAAATATATCTGGAAACATTGTATTAATATGAGATGATGTAATATGAGAAGTTTGAATAATATTGTCGACATATATATGAAATAGTATATACAAAAACAAATATAAGTTCTTAAATTTGACTGAAACAGTTAATTAAGTATTTTCTCAGCATGCGTTTTTTTTTATAAAATTGTGACACCTTTCATGAAATTATATTACTGAAAAATTCGTGAAATAATATTAAGTAAGTGCTAGTACATACCTACATTAAGGATTGAACAGGTGTCAGTGAATCATTTATGCTGATAATACATCTGTCCCCTTTAATTTCGCTTCAGCCACTTTCTTTTTCGCTTAAGAGATTAAAACATCTTTCGGTGAAAAGGTCGAGAAAAGTACTTAACAATAGCTCAAATGTTGCCATAACTTTTATTAAAACCTTCGGGAAGTTTGCCATTTCAAGTGTTATATTTTTATAAGGATTGTGCTCGTTCATTTTATTTATGACTTTACAGATGGGGTTTTTCTTTTAGAAGTGAATTAGTGGTGAAGTTTTTCTTGTGGGTGGGAGAACTTTTATTTTTAATAAACATTTTGTCTTTGGCGATCGAATAAGACCGAACTAGAATTTCAAAAATGCTACTTACGAAGTATCGATATATGCAGTGACCAAAAGCTAATAATGTACTCGTATCTATTATTCATTGAAGTTGTTTTATACGGCAGAAAAGCTTATTAATCTTATTATACCGTAGCTAAAAGAAGCGTGTCTGCTTGGGCCTTATTTTAATTATTTATATTTTACCACACAATGGAATCATTCGAAAATCTTATTTCGGTTTTAGTAGTAGATCCTCGTGTTCACAACACAATAATAAAAAAGGACATGAATCATCATGCTAGGCAAAATTTAAGCACCTATTTTGTGGAATATACTAATGACATTGGGACTAGATATTTCATTCACCTAGATAGATAGAAGCTTAGCAATTAGTTCTATTTGATCTAGGAGACGTTTGACACTCAGTCAATGTCGGCTGTCGTGATTAATGATCCCTCGGAACCACGGCGTCGCTTAATCGCTCTCATGTCTTCTATTACTTTTTATTTATTTCTACTTTTTATGAGGGTTACAATAGTGCATTCTTTTTCCACTGTTATCTAAAGTAATTCCCGTCAATAAATATTATTAATTTTATTACGGTAAAGTAGTTTTTTAGGCGCAGTCCTTTCAGTTACTTTCACCAACTATGTAGTATTTTTAATATATCACAGAAACTTAAGTAAGCCCGAAAGCAGTTAATGTTGCACACTGGCGAAATTCAATAAAGTTACCTACATAGGTACACTACTAGTAGTAGTAGTGTATGTAGGTAACTAAATTAAGTACTACACACTACAATACATTACTAGCTACTGTGAAATCAAAAGGAAAGAAAGAAAAAAAGTTACGATATGTTATGATCGATGTCATACAACGATGTTACCTTGAAGTTTATTGCCGGTTCTTCTCGTTACAAGGTGTCCAGCCGTAGCGTTTTTGAAGTCAGTCAAAAACGCGTTCTTATGTGCTTGTAACAGTCTAGACCGAATAAATGATATTGAATTGTGAATTTTGAATTTTGATCGATATTAAATAATTATCATAACCAATTCGGTTTCGTTTCGTCACCATAGGGTGACGATATATAGTATAGCCTAACACCTATTAAAACTGTGTTAAACTTCGTGGAGTTTAACGATCCCCAAAAAGCCTGTTAGGCAGTTTCACGGGCAGTCGTCAGTTTCCAACGAATAACCCTAACCAGCATTTTTGTTCTGTGAAAAGTCACGTTCTGTGCATATCGTCGCTCGCAGGGTTATAGCACAGTACAAAGATACATACAGTATTTTCTCTTCCTACAAAAGGTCCATTCGCGAGTACCATCCACGCGCGCCACGTCTCAGCGAGAGTTCAGCAAGCGTCTCAGTGTCGAATGCTTCGTGATGACGAACGCTGGCTGTTAAAGTTTTGTATGTCAGTAAACATGTGGTAATGGCTAATCTATATTGGTATGAATCCCTATAGCGTTTTGCGTACCGCACGGCTGTATTAATAATAATCGTTGGTTCCTATCGAGTCACACCTCGGGGTGTGACTCGAGGTATTTTTTTTTTTTTTTTTTTTTGTATTTGTATTTGCGATCAGTGTCAGCCACTATAAGCAAATGCGTTGCGAGCTATCGCTGGTGTAGAGTGTGCCCCTCAGTCAGAGCATCTCCTCTTTCATTCTTTCACAAGATGTCTTTTATTTTTAGTCGCTTCTTATAGCTCCTGGCTAGAAGCTGTGATGCCAGTGGATTTGGGTGCCTCTGTAGTCTATTCCGGTATCGCTGAGTTGTATTGGCAATCTCCTCTTTGACTGTACACACATCTAAGTTTTCGTGTATCTCCGAATTGGTGATGTACCATGGTACATTACTAATGCTTCGCAGTATCATGTTTTGTGCTCTTTGTAGACATGCTACGTTCGTGTTGCTAGCACTGCCCCATAATTGTATGCCATAGGTCCAGTGCGGCTTCAGGACAGATTTGTAAATTAGGAGTTTATTGTCCAGTGACAGTTTGCTGTTTCTTCCCAAGAGCCACAGGAGACGCTTATAGCGGATGTTCAGTTCTTCTCTCTTTTTCTTAATGTGTTCTCTCCAAATAAGGCGTCTGTCTAAGTGTAACCCTAGATATCTTACACAGTTTTGGTGTGGGAGTGTTACGTTGTCTAATCGTACTGGAGGACAGTTCCCTTTTTTCAGTGTGTATGTAACCTGGACCGATTTTGATGTGCTTGCTTTTATTCGCCATTTTTGTAGCCATGCCGTTATTTCGTCCAATCCCTTTTGTAGGTGTTGTGTTGCTGTGGCTGGGTTTTTACTGCTCGCAAGAATGGCCGTGTCATCAGCAAAGGTGGCAGTTGTTATACCATCTGTTACAGGCAGGTCAGCTGTAAATATAGTGTACAGTACGGGTCCTAGGACTGAGCCTTGAGGAACTCCAGCTTGTATGTCGTAGAATTGCGACGTTTCTCCTGGTATGACTCGAGGTATGAAATATTTTTATTTTTAGGTGAAAGTACCAGGGTCGCATACCTAACCAGGAGTTAGTTTAGGTGTTTTGAGAAGTTACTAAATTCCGTGTTCATAGTGTAACAAGATGAGGAGATTTTTTCCCTACCATCCATCCTAATATCCAATCTTCGGGGTTTGACTCGTTGGAAAGTATTTTAAAAAATTGTTCTCCCAACGAGTTACACTGTGACTCGACGAGATTTTTCTCAACGAGTAACAGTGCCACACGTTGTGGTGTGACTCCTTGCGAAAAAACGATAAAAAAGGCTAAGACGTTGTACTGTATTTTTCTTTATGCTGTGGTTATAGTTATTAGTTCACAGCAAACAGGGCCAGCCGGCCGGCCTTGCGATAAGCCATTGTTTTCACTACGTGCTTATTCTTAGTTTTAGCGACGATTTAAATAATCTTTTTCAGTGAACCAGGAGTTCTTTTGTTATTTCTGATAGTATAAATATTAAAGTTCGAGCTCGCCAACTGCATGACCGATTAACGCTAAACGTCATTTAAATGTTATTGCATTTCAATCGTTTGGTTGAAAGGGACAGAACCATGTTTTTAAACAACGATTCTACTTTTCTTTCTACTTTGGTATAAATGGTTCTAACTTAACCTATCTTGACCCCTCTGAGAACGTGTGAGATAACATGTGTAATTATTGGGTAAATGCAGTGCGAACCAGCGCTGGTAATTAATGCAATCACAGCGGCGAAGGGTAAGAGCTCACTGGTGATAAAATTTCCAGCAAAAGACAATTTAGTGTAAAGTCACGCCGTTCGTGTAAAATTTCGATGTAGGTATACAAAAAACATATTCGTAACGCAGTTGGCCTTTATAGAAACGGTAAGATGCGACTTCGATTACCAGAAATTTAGAAATGATTAAAAATCGATATGATCTATCTTTCTTCATTTTTGAATTAACCTTAAAGATATATAATTTATAAGGTATATTTAGTTCTTTTAAAAATAGACTTTCCGATTCGATATCTATCTTCATTATTATTCAACCAAACTCCAAAGTCCGTGAAATATGAAACTTATTACATATTTATTCAAATGAACATACCTTCTTTACTGGTACACCATCAGAATCCAAATCTGAAAGAATACAAAGGAACAAATTAAATACGTGTTTAGCAAAGTAAGCAATTCGTTGTGATGGTCGTAAATAACTTTTTCCGGGTCATTCGACTTCATTAGTTGGTGGATTTATTTTTAGTCAGCAAGGAGTTCTTTTGTACAGTCAACAGCACATCGAGCTTTTCAGTTGAACTACGAAAATAGCTCATATTACGTAAGTCGTAAGGACACGTTAAAGATCAACATGTTAAGGTTGACATACTGTGGACTGTCCCGTCTCCGTTATAGTCTTTGGGAACTGACAAACTCAATGTGAGGTCGGTAGTTCTTAGTTAGGCCACTGGATCCTCTTATCATTTTGTAAAAAACAGTATTACGTATCTCGTAGCTGATCCAACACATACAAAGAAAATTCTGACCATTTTGTGTTGGGAATCTGGACCAATGCACTATAATTAAAACATTATAATTAGATGGCTGTTTCATCTGAATCGATAGTCAAACATTTGTAAAAATGGTTCTATCGATGCGAGGATATTTCTCTCATTGATGAAACGTCGGTGGATTTCCAAGGATGCTGGTTCTAATCCCGTCAGGGCGACATGAGACAAGTTGCTTTTTTGTAGTATATTTTCTTGATTAATATTTATCCCATTAATTTTTTTTACACCTCATGTATGCCAACTGAAAATCGCAGTATTTCTCTCGATATTCCCCATAGTCCAACATAAGCTGGCCGACGTGATTCGGAAGCCGTTATCAAGTGATTGAGCAAGCCAAGGCCGGTCGTGCTCCGAATATAATGTTGCACATAGTAAACACAACTCGTTCATTATCAACCATTGTTTACAAATGTAGTGACGCGCCATAAATTGTACGAAGAATTAAGTTACGACGTACGTGCGGTAAGCCTGAAGTTACGGCTTGTTAAGTAAGATGCACATTAATGGCCAACGATTTTCTTATAAGTACTTTCTTACTGCTGTGGCTCAGGGACACGAAATGGGTCTTGGCCTCCAACAATAGAGCACGCCATTCTTTCCACCTTAGTGCCAACTCTGACCAATCGTGGACACCTGATTCGGCGAGATCTTCATTGACCTAATCTGCCCAGAGGAACCGAGGTCTGCCAATCGGACGGCGCCCCGTGAGGACTCCCATGTACACTCTTATCCCAGCTCGGTCGGCCCTTATTCGAATGACGTGTCCTAGCCAGCGTAGCCGCTCTGCTTTTATTTCGCCCAAGATGTTGGGAGCGGAAACTAGGTCTTCAATTTCCTTGCTTTTCCTCAGGCGCCAGGTACCTTTTATCGTTCCTTTCATTAGGTCCAAGAATCTTCCGGAAGATCTTTCTTTCTGCCACTAACAGCATAATTTCTTCTTTTAGGGTTGTTAGCGTCCAAGCTTCACTTCCGTAGATTAAGATTGGTCTAATGACAGTCTTATATACACGAATCTTAGTTTGTCTGCTTATAAGCTTGGATGTTAAGACAGTATGAAAAGCCGCTGAGCATCTAAAGGCATTTTGTATCCGCACATGTATCTCCTCTTCAAGATGATGGTGAGTCTGTTACAGTGCAACCGAGGTATTTGAATTTGTCAACAGTTTTGTGATTTCTTATAGCTTATACAAAATTTTATTAACGATTTGTTAACTTTTTCCTTTTTTTTATCTTGTTGAAATCTAAACAAAATTAGTGTGTTCTACTAGCGCGTAGATATTTTTCCGTTCTATGAACTTACGAAGTCCATATACTTCATAAGTCTAATCCAGTGGCGTCCAACTGGTTTTGATTCGATGGAAACAAATAAAATCATGACCTGAGGCCTTACCATCAACTTGATGCGATTAATTCTAGGTTATTTTTAGGTTGTGAGAGTGGGATGCTGCCATACGGTGCGCATGGCGGCGTCTCACTCTTACTGCCTGAAAATAACTTTAAATGAATCAATAGTCGATGGGTGACCCCCTGTTTTTAAAAATACTGAAGTAAGATAAAGGTTGGTGATTACTCAATTTAATATGGTGTATATTCGATTGAGATTCCCTAAATAACAGGCTGCGGACTACCAGGCACCCGCCAACTACCTACAAAATGAAAAAAAATACTGATTTTAAAAAAATGGGAGCCTGCAAGTAAATAAAAGCGCGAATACCGCGATGTCAAATAAATGTGAAATGCCAAATAGGCTTTTACTTGCATGTCCCATCTCTAACTCAATCCTGCTCCGAGCCTCGCGCTAAAACGTACCACTTTAAAATGCACAAGGCGCTCCATAAGGAGCTAATAAATATAATTTAATCACTGCATCCGCGCTGATGTAGCGTGCGAGATAAAAAATGGATCAACGCGGTGAAATACGGAAATACGTCGGGAAGAAAATCACGTAAAAAGCGAAGAAAATAAATGAAGATCGAAAACCAGCCAAGCGTTATAAACATCTCGTACATACAATAAAAATAAACAACTTTCTTCGAGTTGTTGTAGGTATAAGTATATTATTTTACAAGAGATAGGTTAAGACCTATCAGAAAAAATATATTTATTTATTTTTTATTTAAATAACATTTAGGAAACCGACACGTAAGAAAAAGTGGCACAGAGCTGAACTGACCCGATTCAATCCCACACACTTTAGTGTCAGAAGAAGATTTTCTCACTATCTACACTTAAGTATTTACCCTCGATATCTCGAAAAGGGTGCCGTACAATTGAATCTTTGATGTTTCTTTACAGTTATGAATATGCTCAGCAGTTTTTGATGCCGAAAAGGGAGTATTCTTTTTGAAGAAGTGACACAGTTTTCACACAAAATTATAACTTAATTATAACTTAAATAAGCAATCGCGTTAATTATTACATTAAAGTTTTAATAATACCAAAAATATTTACCCATTTCATGCTATCAAAACTTGCCTGTTCAAGTAATTTTAAATAAAAAGCATGTCTAAATTCAGTAAATTAGTGCACTGTTGACATCCCAACTACATAGATCTGGCATGTACAGTGCTTTTACTTTTTTCTCTTGTGGTCCTGTAATCCTGAAGGTATTGTTCTTTTCGTAGAAAATTAGTCCAAGAGTTCATATTTCTTCCATTAGTCCAAAATTTTACTTAGTGTAAATTTGAAGGTTATTTTGGTAATAATTTATTTTACCTTTGTATTTTTTTTTATTCCTTTCAATGACGCGCCACGTTCTTTGAGCGATTGCTTCAAATCTTTAACGGTCATATTGTAAAATACATCCATCTATTTGCCAAATATTTCATAATTTTAAAAATAAACTGTCAGAAATCCTTGTTTGCCACGCAGCACAATGGCGCTATCTGCCAAAAATTTTGCTTATGACCTCACATTCTTTACTCATCGGAGAATAAGATGTCATGTCTACGTCTATGGAGTTATATAAGAGGTCCCACAGACGACGAAAAGTAGAACACACTTGAGAATGTCAAAAGGGACACCGCTATTTAATACGATATGGCTGGGCAAACACTTGTACCAAAGGTGTCAGTGATTTTGATCGAGAGCGGTAAAATATTATCTTACATAGATGTTGCGGTAGTATTTCCCTTACTTTTATAATAATGAGAGTTTTCCCGTTGGAAGCATGTTCGTTTGGATGTGACACTTTCTGACCGCACCGCTATTCAATAAGAAAATGAATATCTTTAAGGTCTTCTTAATTAATATTTATTTACAAATAATAATTTTGATGGATTTTTAACGTATTTTGTATGTAATAAGGTACTGATGTCTAATAACGCCTACCTAACTTTGAACCTGAATATTCCTGGAAAATAAAATATAAAATTAAAGAAAACAGCACGCGTGAAAGCATTTTTTTATTGTGAAATGATTAATCTTGGAAATTATAGTAACTTCTTAAAATTTTACAATGTAAGGACCTAATTCCAAAAACAATTTCGTTGGCAATATAATTTTATAGCGGCTTAATTGCGCCTATGAATGTTTTCTTACAATAACTGTATAATTAATATCTTTCTTAAATTTTCTTATAAAGACACAGATTCAGTGTTTCTAATAATTTCTAATGATTAGTTAACAAATGTAAAATCCGTTATTTGCTGTATGTGTAGTGCAGTATTTAAGTTTTGTTAAGTTTTAATTTAGAGCTGTGGATTTTGAAATAAATAAATAAATACTATCTTTACAATGATTTCTATATTTTTAAAAGTAGTATTTGGTACTTAAAGAGTCAGTCAAAGAGAATTCTTAATTTTTAACCTTAGTATTAATTCAAGTCAATTTCATTTATGGCACTCATAGATACATAAAAATGTTATTATTTCACTTTAATAACAAATGAAAATACAGAAAATTCAATAAAGTACAGTAGGCGAAACTAAACTTTACTGGTTTCACAAGTTTAAGAGCTTCGTTGCCACCGGCAGACAGACACACACACACACATAGCGGTCAAACTTATAACATCCCTTTTTTGCGTCGGGGTTAAAAATGGGCATAAGGTTAATAAAGTTTATGGTGTGGGTATCACATATATGCAAAAAAAACTCGAATTTAGGTAATTAGGTAGGTAACGTAGCGATGTAAGACTTTAGTAAAAAAATATATCTGCAAATATCGATGGTACTTAGGAAAAACTTTTCACACTTTTTATAAAACACTGCGTTATAGACCACCCCTAACGAACGATGCAAGACCGCTGGCGCTTGGAGCGGGAGGGGTACACGCGGGGACCAGCATTGACCTTACGTCAAGAGACTTTAGTGTACAGGTAATAAGGGTGAATTTTTTAGTAGTTTTAAAAGGATTTTCCGAGTATAGGCGGTAATTGCCGCTAGGCGTTATTTGACATCAGTTAAGGCGAAAATCTAAGTAGTTTGTTTGTGAGGTAATTAAAATAATTGATAACTAATCCATTTAGATATTATGTTGCTTGAAGTGATTGAAACCAAACCAATGATAAAATTGAACATTACAATATAAGACAACGAAGCAGGCTCAACTAATTCATATTTCGAGCTGTTTGGCGCAGGGGTACTAAACCCACCATCTGCGCCAGAGGTGCCGGGTTCGATCCCCGGACAAGACAAATATTTGTGTGCATGAACATGTCTATTTGTCTTGGTCTGGGTAAACACCCACATCTGTAAAAATGTTTCTTTCGAATGCGAGGATATTTCTCTCATTGATGAAACGACGGTGGCCAACACCGTAGAACAGTGAATATACTAGAAAAATTCGACGTGTCCTCGTAGGTCTCTGTAGCATAATTGGTTAGTGCATTGGGCCGGATTCCCAAGGTTGCGGGTTCTAATCCCGTCAGGGCGACATGAGACTAGTACGAGTAGCTTTTTTTTAGAATATTTTCTTGTTCAATATTTATCACATAAAAAATAGCATTGTAAAATGCAAAATTAAAAAGTTATAATTAGATGGCTGTTTCATCTTAATCGATAATCAAACATCTGTAAAGATGTTTCTTTCGAATGCGAGGATATTTCTCTCATTGATGAAACGACGGTGGCCAACACCGTAGAACGGTGAATATACTAAAAAAATTCGACGTGGCCTCGTAGGTCTCTGTAGCATAATTGTTTAGTGCATTGGGCCGGATTCCCAAGGATGCGGATTCGAATCCCGTCAGGGCGACATGAGACTAGTTGCTTTTTTCTAGTATATTTTCTTGTTTAATATATATCACATAAAAAATAGCATTGTAAAATACAAAATTAAAAAGTTATAATTCGATGGCCGTTTCATCTTAATCGATAGTCAAACATCTGTAAAGATGTTTCTTTCGAATGCGAGGATATTTCTCTCATTGATGAAACGACGGTGGCCAACACCGTAGAACGGTGAATATGCTAGAAAAATTCGACGTGTCCTCGTAGGTCTCTGTAGCATAATTGGTTAGTGCATCGGGCCGGATTCCCAAGGATGCGGGTTCAAATCCCGTCAGGGCGACATGTGAGACTAGTTGCTTTTTTCTAGTATATTTTCTTGTTTAATATTTATCACATAAAAAGTATATATGTATTTATCGGTTATCAGTATCCATAACACACGTTCTTCATAAAACTTAACGTGGGCGATAATTGGTGTGATTGTATACAATTATTTATTTATTTATTATTTCAAATTGCGGGTACTGAATTATTTAAATAATCAACTTAAATAGGTACGGATAAGGTATAGCAAAATCTAAAATTGTATAATAAGCAACACTCCCCATTTTAATATGTATAGTTGATTTACTTCAACGATGCAGTCTTTGTCATCTGAAAATAAATTTTGAAGGATGAGACTACGTTCTGCAGTGAAAACTACAAAGAATGGAATATTACGAAGTGCATTGCGCAAAGGAGATGTAATATGCAAAATGTCACGAGCAGTATCGTGAGTAGATGAAATATGGCAAATTACACTCACATCTTTTCACAGAAAATGTGTTTCACTTTGTTTTCAAAGGAAGTATCTTTTAGTGGAAACCAAATGTAACTTAACTACCACAATTATGCATTCAAACATTACAAACTACACGATTTTAAAATAATTATAACTGTTACTGTAAATGGAAAAGGAAGGACCGTAGCTCTATTTTTTACTTCCAAAAAGTTGCTGTAAGAAAAACTTGGGCTACGACTAATAGCACTTTAAATAATTAAAGAAGCAAGACTTTGTACTGTACATACATTAAAAGCCTTTTTGATATTTTTAAAGCTCAATTTAATTTAATGATAACAAATGTATTAAGATACCTGAAATAGTAATGTAGGCAATAGTGACGAAACGTCGATAAAAGCCGATTCCCATGGGCTTCCTTTTTAGGAATCCTATCCCACCACTCCATCATCAACAGTCAAGAGAATTTTTTAGGATAATTTTGACTCCTCGTCACTGGTGGGCAATTATGTGATGGCTAATTAACTTTATCGAAAACACAAGTCTTTGTACATATTTTATCAAGAAAGTGCTTCAATCAAGGAAGTTCTTCTGAGAATATTGAAAACCTTTTTTAGATTATTTCCACGAGTAAACGTATTAGGTAGCCTCTGTAACTCTTCTATAATAAGATCAAATTAAATAGACCGCTTCGCTTCAAGAGCCGATGAATTTAGAATCTCATTGTAAAACCGCTGGCTTCAAGAGGAGCATTATGCTGCGGCGTTTGAGAGGCGGGCTGAAGTGGCTATCGAGTTGATGGCAGTCTGAGAATGTACACACTCAGGGCAAAAATATTTTTACTACTTCCAACTTGCTTATTCATTGAAGCAATTTGAGCTACAGCCCTGTGGAATATTTAAACAGTGGTTTGAAATGAAAGGATGGTAACAACAATATTAGACGAACTCCGCTTCGCCTCTGTAATATTTTTGTTAGCTATCTGAAACGAAAAACTGATTGCTTCTGATAAATAATTAAAAAGTTACATATATGACGTTATTAAAGACCTTTGATAATAGTTAAAAAAGTTATATCAAAACTCAACCACTGTAAAGTTGATTAATATTAAAGAAGAAAATATACTAGAAAAAAGCAACTTGTTTCATGTCGCCTTGACAGGATTCGAACCCGCATCTTTGGGAATCCGGCCCATGCACTAACCAATTATGCTACAGAGACCTATCAGGCCACGTCGAATTTTTCTAGTATATTCACCTTTCTACGGTGTTGATCACCGTCGTTTCATCAATGAGAGAAATATCCTCGCATTCGAAAGAAACATTTTTACAAATGTTTGACTATCGATTGAAATTAAACAGCCATCTAATTATAACTTTTTTACAATGCTATTTTGCATTATACAATACCATTAAAATAAAAATGCATTGTACTTGTAAATACATGAATTTGGTATAAGCTCTGAAATCTGTACATAGACAAGCTAACTAGCACTCAACCTGATTTCCTGCTTTCATTTACTATAACTTAATGCAATTCGTTGGACCCGACCCAACGTTCATTATCGTTAACTGCGATGACCGTATGTCCACAAATTTAATTGTGTCCACCAAGTTACTACGCTGAGTCGACGTGGACAACTTGAAAGCGTTTTAGGCTACAACCTTGTAGGAGTGGTCAATGGGCCATAGTTACATTTACGATCGTGTAAAAGGTTATACTCTTATGTCAAGTTTCAGGAAGGTGAAATAAAATCTTGTTGAAGTGAAAAAATAACATACGACACGACAAACAAGAAGCAGTATACTGAAATTGTAACAAAACCCTTGCATTTATTAATATTCATATTTTCTAGCATTAGAAAATAAAATGTCTTTTGAGAGATTTCAACAAGGTATGTAGAATATAGTAATATAGTAAAAAACCTACGGAGGTATTATTATTAATTTGACTATAAATGAAAACAAAAAACTCAATATCAACAATCATTCAAGATTGAATATCAATATCCTCCTTAATATAAATCCGTATAATGAAATGTAAAGTCCATCGTGTGGCCCTGAAGCCCATTCATAAATTCATGAATTCCCCATTCATAAACCTCGAGACACGACAGAGTAATAACAACACCTTACCCTTTAAAGATAAGGCAGATTTATTCCAAGTATCGTTGTATTTACCGAAGGCGATCCAATTTGACAACATAAACAGTGACGTCTCGGTCTTTGGGAGACCGTATTTGTATTCATGATCGAATCTCGGTGGTATCATAGTCCTGGGGATGCCAATCTCGTTTGAGCGGATGCACGGAGTCAGCGATCACACGGGTGCCGTGAAATCGGCCACGCAACTAGGATTTCCATAACACTTGGATTCTTCGTCGGTTTAGAATTTGATTTGATGTAGGAAGCAAAATTCATTTATTCAAATGTTATGTGCACCTCTGAGAACGAATTGATTTTTATTTATCATAAACTGTTATTTCAAAACGGAATTGTAAATGTTTAGAAGACAGGAAGTTTGGATTTGCCACAAGAAAAGATTCACGGTGAAGTTATTTTACACTTTATGTTCGGAACTAAGCTGTGCTTCAGTATTGAGCCATTACAATTATTTGCAACAGTTTATTATAAAATACCATTTACGAAACAAAAAAACTACATTTAGATTATAGATATAGCGTATTTGGTGGCGAGCTTCTGTGGCGGTGGTGGTTTCAATCCCCATCTGACAAACGTTTGTTTTCGTTCTGTGTCTAGGTGTTTTATTAACTATTTAAGTATATATAATTTGTTAGGGCTTGTAATTTGCATTGGATTTGTGTTTGATTAACTATTCTATAATCGACAGAAGGTCGTGCTTCACGCGTAACTTTAAAATATCCTCTTATTTTGTATGTTTTTTATTTATTATTTTATTTATAATGATACAAATATCAGTAAAGCATAGCTTTTCCTAGTAGTTTTTTTGTTATGTATTTCATTTCCTTTTAAAATTACTTTTATGTAGTAGTAAAATCATTTTTCTATGCATTTCTCCGAGCGGCACCTATCCTTCCGCCCAATTTGACTGGTGAAGTGACGATGAGTGTGAGTCAAATATCCCCCAAATTTTAGAGGTTTGCGAAAATCATTGTAGCTCATACGCTAACTACAATAATCAAATACTTGAAAAATGAACTTTTGGATGAAGGATCGCACTTGATGTATGCATAAACAGTTTGTTAATTTTTACACATGATTTGTAAGCTGTGAGGCACTTTCAAAAAGTACTGCAACTATCCGTGAGTTACCCTAGGCCTCGTTCTTGAGATACCTATTCGTTTCTGGACTTTAAAGTTATTTATAGTACAGTAGTACTTATATGTGTACGTATTTGAGTTCCAATCCTCGTATTTTCCTTGCACCTGCATCCTAACTTCGGTACTCGAACGCAGGAAATATTTGCATACCTCTAGCTTGGCGTGCCAAACGGTAAACATAGCCCGAAATAGGCGGATCCCAGCTTTGTACCAACCTAAGCTTTGTGTTTGATTTTACTAAAAGTGGCGTCATCAAAACATGAAAGCATGGTTGAGTCTACTCGAGTTTTTCAAGAATTCTGGACGTATTGATTTGTCTAAAAAGCATGAATATGTGTGAGGATGTTGAAAGCACCAGTAATAGAAAAATTCAAGACAAAATAAACTCAAGACGGTATGGATATAGGAGATAAAACATGTTGCTAGAGAGAAAAGCTAGCAGTTGATCGATGTAAAGAACGATTGCAGAAAACACTGATAGTTTTCTAGGGGAATGTTACGAATTTTATGGGACTGAATGAGGAGATGGCGCGTGACAGGAATGAATGGAAAAGAAGAACATTTAGGTACAGTCATTGGCAACTACGCCACGGCTTATACAATGTGTCAAATATATATAATATAGTCAATACCGAATTCAACGCTCTACGTCTTAAAATTCAAAGTTGATTGGAGTTTGACAGTTTTGTTAAGCCTATGTTGCTGACCGTACAAACATACAACATCAATTTGATTGCTGGGAGATTATGTTCATGACGACTTTGTAATAATAATTACTGACAGTCTCTGAATAATCATACACTCTATGAAGAAGTGTCTACTATTTGTACTCAATTCATCTTTATATTAATTAATTTATACTTAGATGTTGATTGATAGTTTTTTATTTTTTTTATTTCAATTAATAATCCTATCAAATATGTATAAACCAAAAGCCATACCTATCGCTGGTAGCGGTTTTTAACTGACTTAAAAAAAAAGGACTTTCTCAATTCGTCGGAATCTTTTTTTTTAACCGACTTCAAAACAGGAGGAGGTTTTCAATTCGGTTGGTATATATTTTTTTTTATGTATGTACACCGATAACGCTTCTGAACCGATTTCCGTGATTCTTTTTTGTTCGATGCAGAGTAGTTGCCAATTGGTCCCATAAAAATTTGATTTAGTTTGACCCAGTACTTTTTATGTTATGAGCATTTTTATATATTTCATTTCATTGTTAACTTGGACAATGTAATTTTTACGATAATTTTGTTTATAATGTACATGAAACCTTATCTATTCTAGAAAAACCCTGCTGTAGTTTACAAAACAACCTATTACAGACACTAAAAAGTAAAAAAAACTGCGTTAAAAACCGAATTCAAAAACTAAAAAGCAAAAAATAAGCCTTTTGGAGTCGGTGCCAGCCAAAGCAAGAAAAACAAAAGAATAGGAGCTCAAAGTAGAATGTTTTGGCTGTCACCGACTCCAAAAGGCTCGATAATAGTAATAGTTATTTGTTATGCAAGGCTGGAAAGTTGGTTATTTAGCGGCGAGTTACCTCTATTGAAATCTGAGCAAGTGAAGGATTCTAGGATTGAACCACGAGCGTAGCGAGTGGTTCAAAGATTGAATCCTGAGCGGAGCAAGGATTTCAAAGGTACAAGATGCTAAAAACTTTTCTGCCGAGCGCAACACACAATTTTTCATCTCACAACAGCGAGGAACATTTTATGGTTGTTTCCGCGGTCAACTTCCGGTAAAAAAATCTTTAAAAATAAGGTTTAATCTAAATATACCTTATTCTCGTTGTTTTAATGATATAAAAAACTAAAATAATAAAAAAGGGAATATTTAATTCAAAGTTATTTAAAGTAGGAATATATTGTTACTTATTAATAAGAATAAAAAAGTTTCCTTAAATATTGACACTGACATGAGCTACAAGACAAAGACAATTTAAAAATAAAGATTTATGTCACAGTCCGAAATCCAATTATAGGTTGAGAAATCTCACCCAGCATAATATAAAATTCTTATAACAAATAGTTTAATCTTATTGTTATTGTTTTTATGATTCAATGAACTAAAATAATATAATTAAACCAAAACGGAGTATTATAATTAATTTAAAGCTATTTAAAATAAGAATCAAATATTACAAAAAAGTCAATAGTGCGATTCGGAACGCATTAAGACATATATTTAGGTATTAAATTAAAAAAGTACTTTGCCGCGCTCGGCCGCAAAAAGCGTTTTTCTACGCCTAAACTGATTGACAAAACCTCCTTTTCAGAGCGTGTGAGGTGAAATAGCTTTTTTGCGGCCTAGCGCGGCAAGGTACTTTTTTTAATTTAATACCTAAAATTGTTCATCACTATGATTTAAGCAGAAATAACTACATTTTTGAGAATTTATTAACACAAACCAATTAAATATTATTAGATATAATTGCAAAAAACCGGCCAAGAGCGAGTCGGACTTGCGCACCGAGAGTTCCGTAAAATATTTTTTATTATATGATGTAACAAAAAATTTACGGTTTTCGCATTTTTTCCATTATCTGTACTGTAAGACGTTACTTCGTACCAAATTTCAGATTCTAAGTTCACGGGAAGTACCCTGTAGGTTTTGATTACCGTGCGAGTTTCGAAAATTTGCGGCATAAACGGCTGTTCTTTTTTTGATTTTTTCACAGCTTCAAGGGACAGTAGACCTGAGTATTAGATATACATTTCATTTTGATAGCTCTACGCGTTCCTAAGAAAAACGGTCTTGACAGACTGACGGACGGACGGACGGACAACGAAGTGATCCTATAAGGGTTCCGATTTTTCCTTTTGAGATACGGAACCCTAAAAATTTAGTTATTTTTAACCTTATTCTAGAAAATAGTAGTGATGAATAGGTGCGTTTATCCCGGAATGGATACGGTTTAGAAATGTGCTGTCTTAATAACTATTGTTCGTACATATATACTCTATCGATTGAACAAGGTTTGGATGGTGTGCAGGGATTTTCGAAAAGGCGCCAAAATTAGGACATTGCCCTTTCGGATTTCAATTTCAATAGCGATATCGTACAAAGTTGTGCGCTGCCACAACGTCGTTATAACTCGCGTCACATTAATTCTCGCAGATTCCGTGCCCCGATACAATATCGTAGATTTTGATAAATGGTACGGGTTATTAGTTTCGTGTCCGGATTATTTGGGGGGCGTTTTAGAGGTCTATGTGGATTAGGAATTTAGTTATAACACTCAATGAGCTCATAATTGATTTATGTCTTGGGATAATTTATTCGATAATGAAGGGCGTGATGACGTAGTTATAAGTTCGTTTGGATCGGTTTTTCACCCCCGACGCAGCGCAAAGAGGGGCGTTATAAGTTTGAAGCCTATGTCTGTCGGTCTGTCTGTCTGTACGTATATTCGTAGAGCCTAAACGAATCAAGCGATTTTAATGCGGTTTTTTTTAAATTGAAAGCTAAATTAATCGAGATGATTCTTAGCCACGTTTGATGAAAATCCATCTGGCCATTTATGGAGATGGTCAACTGCCCGCCGAAACGGTAAAAGATACAAAGGTAGTGCTTTGACTAAAATAATGTACACCCTAGGCAAATTTAGGTGCAGCAAAAAAAAGACAAAATGGCGGCAATTTTTTTTTGTCTTTCTGTACATAAATATTCGTAGTGCCTAAACGAATTAAGCGATATCAATGCGTTTTTTTTTAATTTTGTGTGTAATTTAAAAAGGATGAAATAAAAATAAAATGTTAAAATTTTATTAAACCCCGACACAAAAAAAAAAAAGAAGTACTGAAAGGATTTATTATCTTTTTCCGTATATTATACGTTGGGGGTCCCCCGACCAAGAGAGACATTTAATTTTTTTTGGATTTTCTTTTGTGTCGGGGAGTTTTTAAAATTTTAAAATTTTATTTTTTGTTTCAGTGTTTGAAGTGAGGCTTTTAGTTAATTGCCCTATTGACGAACTGAGGTGGACCGGAACTGTAATTCAAATTAATGACATCAAATGTAGAATAGAGTTGATTTCGCCTATCATAATTAATACAATAAATGTTTTTATTGAAGCGTATTTCCCGGTACTTATAACCCGTCCATTTTCAAAGCAAGGGTGAATAGGCAACTTCTGGGTTAGCTTGCTCCATCTTGGACCCTGTCTTAGCACTTGGGCTTGATTGGGATAAAGAGTAAACCCGGTTCTAACCCCACCTTCTGCGCCAGAGGTCCCGGGTTCGATCCCCGGACAAGACAAATATTTGTGTGTATGAACATGTCTATTTGTCTTGGTCTGGGTGTTTAATATGTATATTATGTATGTATTTACAAAAAAAGTATATAAGTATGTATATCCGTTATCTAGTATCCATAACACAAGTTCTTCATGATACTTAACGTGGGCTAGATAATTGGTGTGATTGTATGGAAATATTTATATTTATTTATTTATTTTATTTATTTATTTATTATAAGTAAAAAAGCGTGGTAAACTACGCTTCAATAAAAACAAAATCATTGAACATTGGTGGGGAAAGGGAGACAGGTCGGCTAGTGTTGAAGAGGTCATTCAAATTTTGACTTTTAAGTTCGACAGTTAATACCCATAAGCAGTTAATTTACTGTTTATATCCTTGGTGAATGGCTTTTGCTGAAACATTTTGTCATTTATGCCGGTTACTCTCAAGTGTAGGAAATTGGAAAATAGGGTACTGATCTTCTCCTCTCCATATCTGGCGAAATGCATGTATACTGGCTACGGTAACTTAAACAAGCAGCTTATTAATTTAGGTGCTACTGACAGCCCACTATGGAGAGACTGCAAGGAGATAAGAACAGCTGCTTACCTTCTGTTGGATTGTGGCGGATTAACCCCTTAACGGGCGAAGCACAGTCGGTGAACTTCCCGGTTGACCAGTAGGGCACTTTATTTTAAAAAGTATCAGATATACAGGAAACGTTTATATTACAAATATTAACCGCCTCTGTGGACTAGTGGTCCAATCACCGGTATCAGACCCAGGGGTCCCGGGTTCGATCACCAGCGGGGATACATATTGTATTCGGTTTGGTTGGTGGTAGGACCCGTTGTAAGTCCATCTGGCTAGCTACCACCATCTTATTTAAGTCTGAAGCCATAACAGCAATGTTTTCAGCATTGTTGTGTTCCGGCAGTTAGAGATAAGATAGCCAGTTCCTCAGTGATTGAGGATTCCGGGAGAGGCTCGCTTCCATCTTCAGCCTTATCAATACTTAACATCAGATATGATGAACGCTAAGAGTCTCCCCGTCGTTTATAAAAAAAATATATAACATTATTTAATAGGACCGGAAAGTTCCCCGATTGTACCTCGGCTCACCAGGCTGTCTCCGGGCAGTCGTGTGCGATGTGAAGGCGCTGGGAGCATTCCTGGTGGAGCTGGGATGGCTGGAGTGTTCCGGCTTGACACCCTCCGGACGCACAATAGGCGCAAAAAGTCGTTGAGTTACGGAAACCACCCGTATTGGAAGAATTAGAAGCATGTATGCGGAGCTATTTTTGTAACTAATAGTGCGGTGGTTGGTGAAGTCATTTCATTAGGTGTTACATTTAACTTTCACCAATATTGTTCCGACTTTATTCTGCGTTTACAGAAAAGTCGAATTTACAATGAACAAAACAAACGAAGTAATAAGACTGTTGTAAAATAAAATAGTAGATCCATCGTTTGATTTTTTGCGACGTTAGGTTTGTGTGGGCTGAATTTTTTAATAGGTTTAAAAAGATTAATTGCGCCAGCAATATATATTCTCAGGTGTAAATCTAATTTAACAGTGGAAGCTCAGGTTATGTAGGGAACCGGTCAAGGGGTTTCCCTGGAGAGAGGGTTTGACGTGAGAGCCTTTGAACAACAAATAACTTGTTAACCTTGTTTAATGGGAAATAAAGTAGTATTGAAAATTAATACAGATTTAACGAATATTTAATTTAAAAATATGCCTAAAAATGTTACTAATTTGACTCATGGCAGCATATATAAAATAACACCCCTCTTTGCGCTGCGTCGGGGGTCTATTGCCGCTGGGCCACGCACGGCCTTTGCATAGTAGAACAAAATATTTTTAATTAGGTAAGTATATTTTTTACTTACTAATGACGAGGTAATTACCTACAAAGTATTACAGTATTACAAGATTGACATATGGTTCATTATAAAGAACACAACTGGTGTACATAATTCCAAAACTAAGTCGTGTTTACCAACATATTAAACCACATGCTCTGCTGTTAAACCTTTAGTAAAGGAGCCATAAAAGTCTTGTAGTAAATTCAGCACAATTTGCTCATAAAACTTCACCAAACTGCGAGTCATGTGTACAACCGCTACGGTTACACAGCCGCACATCAGATGGTAAATTTTGACCTTTAGAGCGCCCTTATATCGCTTGTAATAGCGTTGGTTTTCGTAGTGCCTGTCGTGATTGCAGTTTTCCATTAAGTATATGACGGTGTTACTAGTGTGTTATCTGTAGTGTATTTCAAATACGCTGGTAATATCAGATAGAGATGTAGCGCTTCATTTTCACGTATCCTTGATAACTATGAGATAAAATTAAAATTAGATAAATATGTATGTTTCCATTGTTAATCTGAAAGCTAATAATTAGCATTGAGTTCTTTTTGTAAAACAACCGACTATTGACATGACACAAAAACAACTTTTACGGATATCAAACGCGGGGGGACACGAGGTCACGGAGTCATCCCGTGACCACGGCAGCTGTAAAGTTGCCGAAACGTCGGGAAAATCAAAAAACCCCTAAAAAACCTAAAAATACGGACAATTACAACTTAGTTCGTGGAAATATAGCGCGTTTGATATCCGTAAAAGTTGTTTTATTTCAATGAATAGTGCGCGCCAAAATATAAGATGTACGTATGGTAAAAAGTGGTTTATTTTAATTGTTATGGCTGCTATAGTACTTATTTAAGTGTCCGCGAAAGGGTTAAATCGTCTTTACTAGGCACGTATTAATAAATTAATGAATTTTGCTGTAATTGTATTTTATTTTAAGTGAATTGTTTTACTAGGTTAAGATTACAATTTTTTTACTATTGCCGTGATATGGATCAAGTTCCGAAATAAATGATTATTCATAAATGATGTTTTTTTAAGTTATTATTAAATTAACTTAAAAAAAACATTAGCTTTCAAAATTCATTACCATTTAAAATAACTTTCAATTAAAATACTGATGAGAGTATAAGATCGAAATTTTCATACTATCACATTATTATGCCGATGTCATTTTTTGCTTTAAAATTTATGAAAATTTTGTAAACACAGACGTTCACTCTATTTAATACATGGCGTAATATTTGGTTTCTTGCAAAACTTTGTGGAGCTTCTTTTGTGCGCAAGATAGAAGCCTCAATAAGGCTATTGTTGTATCCTTAGATATTGTAATATTTGGTCAAGTAATCTCGATGATATTTCATGGACACGATGAGGAAGAAACCGAAAAAAAGGCAAGCAATTTAATATGGTTCTGACGACTTTCATCTAATTTTTATAAAAAAATAATTATAAAAATGATGTCGCCAAATTCAAACAAATGACAGGTTGCGTTAAAATAATAATGCCTAAAGGGCCCAGTAAACTAATTTATATGACAAACATGTTTGTCAAATAATTTTCCGGAAGTAAAACGCATCAAACATAGCCGCAGCCGGTCAAATAAATTTGACAAACATGAAAATCTTCGCGCAAAAATTTTATCGATTTTATGTAATCGATAAGATTTTTGGTTGAGACGGTTAGATGAGAAGTTAACCCGTTGGTGGTGGCTGCATTTGCAATCATTAACACACAACAAACCGCATTGAGCTCAAGTCAATAGTTATAGTCAATTCTGCTTTTCCCACCACAAGGAAGTCTTATGCCCCAGCTCTGCGGGAATGAAATTTGCTATACGGCGAAAAACAGAAACATTTTACTGCGATATTAAAAAACTAGCGGATCCTCGCAATTTTACCCGCGTGGTGCCCGTTCCCGTGGGAATATCGGGATAAAATATAGCCTATGTCACTCGGGAGAAATGTAGCTATCTAATGGTCTAAGAATATTCTAAATCAGTCCAGTAGTTCCTGAGATTAGCGCGTTGAAACAAACAAACTCTTCAGCTTTATAATATTAGTATAGATTAATAATTTCCAATTAATCAAATATGAAATTGGTAAGACAAATTTAATTACAAAAAGCCTGCAACATAATTAAGTGAAGGACGGCCTCGTTTTCAATAAGTGCGTCGTTTATGATATGTTCGAGTTTATGAAGTCTCATTAAAGAGGGTCGGATCACGTGAGACAGTCATCAGATGATAAAGCGTGGGAAGTTGAGAGCATAAATCGTATCATATCGTTCGGTGCCTTAAAGGAGTTGCCCTTAATACCTTTGACTTTTACCCCCTTGTTTGTTGGAAGGATTTTTTCAAGTTTTTTTTGTTAGACGCTGTTATCTTGACAGGGTTAAGGGTACTGGAAATCTTAACTTTATTTCCATTTCCAGCACCAAACTCTTAAATGTTTTTAGCAACATGCATTTTTGTTACATTCTAATAATAGCATTTTTTATGATAATTTTTAATCAAGTAAATATACTAGAAAAAAGCAACTTGTCTCATGTCGCCCTGACGGGACTCGAACCCGCATCCTTGGGAATCCGGCCCAATGCACTGACCAATTATGCTACAGAGACCTACGAGAACACGTTGAAATTCTCTAGTATATTCACCTTTTTCTACGGTGTTGGCCACCGTCGTTTCATCAATGAGAGAAATATCCTCGCATTCGAAAGAAACATCTTTACAGATGTTTGACTATCGATAAAGATGAAACTGCCATCTACTTATAACTTTGTAATTTTGCATTTTACAATGCTATTTTTATGTGATAATTTTTAATCAAGTAAATATACTAGAAAAAGTTTATACTAGAAAAAATTTCTAGTATATTTACTTGATTAAAAATTATCACATAAAAATAGCATTGTAAAATGCAAAATTACAAAGTTATAAGCATTTTTTATCTGTATCAAATACCATACATTCAGTTCAATTAAGATTTGTCTTATTTAAGTCAATGCTATTTCAAGAAATCGTAACTTTAATTACTTAACTGAAACAGATAAGTCACACGAAGAAAATTTATTGAAACGAAAATATAATATCTGTGCGCTGCTGTAGAAATAGAATGTGTAATTTGTACAAAGTCACAAAGAAATTTCTCATTGTAACATTTTAGTGTGTATATCATTATAAATGAGCAACCGTCTAAAATATGAACTTAATTGTCTCAAATTTCTCCATTTGTCATATAAATTACGTTCTCGAATGTATTACCATCAAAGGAGAAATTACTCGATATAAATATCTTGCGAATTAGGACTTTTAAAGGGCTGCGTTAATTTTGTTTTGAATATTAATTTGTGGAATTGTTAAATAAATTCTTCAGTACAAGTACTGTAAAATCTAAAAAAACAACTAGAGTTTTTGTTATTATACCTACATGTATCATTTGCCCTACAAAAATCGTAGCAATTAATAATAAATTAATTAATTGCATAAAATCCACCAATTATCTAGCCCACGTTAAGTTTCACGAAGAACTTGTGTTATGGTACTAGATAACGGATAAACATACTTGTATACTTTTTTTTGTAAATACATATGTACATAATAAACATATCAAACACCCAGACCAAGGCAAATAGACATGTTTATGTACACAAAATATACGAATATTTGTCTTGCCCGGGGATCGCACCCGGGACCTCTGGCGCAGAAGGTGGGCTTAGTACCGCTGCGCCAAACAGGTCGTCGATTATTGATTGTACTATGCTTGTATTTTTTTTACATCGATCCTTATTATCACTAATAGTATAAATGTTACTAAGCAACCTAATTTATCGACTTGATTTTCGGTATAGAGTCACTTAGAAGGGAGGAGAGTAATATATACTACTTTTATCCCGATATTCCCAAGGGAACGGGAACCACGCTGGTAAAAGCGCGG
Organism: Chrysoteuchia culmella; assembly: GCA_910589605.1. Classification (NCBI taxonomy): domain Eukaryota; kingdom Metazoa; phylum Arthropoda; class Insecta; order Lepidoptera; family Crambidae; genus Chrysoteuchia; species Chrysoteuchia culmella. The sequence continues at coordinate 6,163,885 of OU342647.1, read as the reverse complement.
GAAGCTAGTTTTTGAATAAAAATTTGTGTGATAATAGAAAACTTATCGTGTCTTGCTAATTGAATTCAATATAACGAGTAATTTCAACTATCGCAAGAGAAGTCGAGAAATGAGAGCACTACCTAGAGAAAATTCCAAACTAGAACTTCGATGAAATCGCTCAAGTAAGCACTAACAGTTCTGCTTACCGTATTATGATAAAGCAATTGTAATCGAGAAGAACTTCTTAAGGTACTGCATAGTTTATTCAAGAAGTTATAAAAAGTTTTAAAACTTCAGATCCGGAAAAAAGTTTTTTTCATCAAATTATATTCGCTTTAGGCAGTAAAATTCTGAAATCAAAATCTAAATACATTATCATCATCAATTTTGTGTAAGTTCGGGCTCATCTAAATGGATTATTTTGCCTTAGGTACCATGCAGGGGGAGGGAGTTGGTGAAAACAGTTGCCGAGATTAGAAAAGTACTTAGTGGGCTTCTTTTCACTGTTGTCGTCTTGTAAAATTCTCATGAGAATTAAAGTTAACTGAGAATATTCGAATATTAAAAACTACAGAACACAATGGAATAGATTAGAAGGATTTATTACTTGTGGCCGAGTTAATTTTTTCCAATATTTTTCTATTTAAAATTTACCATAAGATTAGAAGGAGTTTGTTACCGCCTTAGTAGTACTGTAGGCCTAGCACGAATAATTTTCGAGTAAGTATCAAGGAAGACTAACACCCATATTCTAAGTCGCTCCTCCAAAACTTACTCGTCCTCGACTTAACTAAACCTCATTGAAAACCTCTTCGAAATACTCCTCGAAATCGGTATTCTAAGTCATAACTCCGTAAGGACCTGGAGGAGCCAAAGAGTATGTAGCCACTCCGTGTTAGGCCTAGCGCACACTACCACTTTTACCCACGACGAGGTTGAGTGGAGTGTAAAAAGTTTTGGAGGAACGACTTAGAATATGGGAGTTAGTAAAGTAAAATAATGTATGAGATATTGCGCAGCGTTCCTACCGGACGTAAACGGAACTACATTTTCCTATAAATTTTTTGACTTTACGTGCTCGATACTTACTCGATAGGTGTACTATTTTGATAGTTTTTCGTGCTAACTCTACTGAAAGAAGGGCACCTCTAAAACATGCATAATGCCATGACAACATGAAGAAACTAAAAAAATACAAAGGTAGTTGAATTAATCTATGGTCTGCTTCAGTATTTCCGAGCAAAAGGGTGGTGATGCTACATTTAACCTCTTTCTTTGTGTTCTGAGAACTAAATTCAAGTTGAATTTCAGCAATCGCGAGAGGGTTCCAGAAATGTTCGGACTAACTGTATCTGTAGGTATCGGCGTGTCCCCTATAATTCCCATCTCGAAACTCAGCCCCCAAATTACTCGAGCTATACGTCTCAGCGTAACGAACAATTTAGGTTACAAACTCATTAGTCGTAACAACTTGTAACTACCTCAAGTTCAACTGAAGTGATTATATCCTCTTTGGAACGCGATTTAGTTTATTTAAGTGTTAATTTGATAAATGGCTATGTTTGTCTTTGTTAAGGCTGTTGTTATTGGGAAGTGTGTGTTGAAATATTAACCGCATTATACTACCTAATTAATAAACTGATAATTAGGTACTGTGGAGATCGTATATGTCTCCACACTACAAGCAGGCCGCTAAACCGCCGTTGCTGGTTGGTTTTGTTTATGATAAAATAAGGAAAGGAGAGGCCCCTCGTGCGTAGATACGGTCGCCTTGTCAGATAAAATTTTTCCTTATTTGATTAAGTAATATATTTATCTTAGTAAAATTACTTAATTGATTGAATATAAGAACAGTTCGAGATAAAGTCGTTTTTATTATTAATGTAGCATAAACGCGTTACAGTACCTAATATTTATTATGCCGATTTGGCAGGTAGGCGCTATGGTCTTCTCAATACCTAACTAAAAAGGTCTTTATTGATAATTAAATAAAAAATAAACAAGTAATCAGCTTTTTCCATTCTTAAGACATTTCATCTAATACTGGTGAAATAAGCAGCTTAAAATTGATGGAAAAAATTGAAGACAAAATAAAAACAGGAGCAGTTCCTACTAACCAATAAGCAATTGCACTTTTACCATAATGAGAAAAACGACCCATTTGTAAATAGTCGACAGTACGAAGTATCCCCTTAGTACTGTAAAAGATCCTTGATCCTTTACGAAATGAAAGCATAGAGTGCTTTTGAAATGGGGCACAAACGTCATTGGCCGACGACAGTCCCGCCTAAGTGTTTAACCTTCTTTTCCAAGGGACGAGTTTGGGAGATAAACGATTGCTCGAGTTGAGTTCAGTGGGACTAGAATGAGAAACTTCCGAAAAATTATTCGTTTCGTCACGTCAACAAATGTATGAGCAGCGTTCCTACCGCGTGGCTATTACGTAAAAATTAGCAATTATCGCGCCAGATATCTCACGAACTCTGCGGAACGTCAAAATTAAAATGGTATTACGTATGTGTTTGCTGGCTAATCCCTGGCTGATGGTTCGGCGTCTCACTCTCTTGCGAGACGCCGCGTGTTGCTATGACGTTAGCGCCAAAAACAATTTGGTAGCAATAACAGGAACTAAATGACTGCACATTATAGTTCATCGCTTGTTCGGTAGAGGCCGCACTGTTGATTCGTGATGTAAAGCAATTATCGCACAGTTTCTGCTGTCGTGTTGCTAATGCAAAGATAGGTTATTGCCCCGCCGGACGTAACTTACTAGAACAAAATTTCGCTATCTATACAGTTTTTGACGTGACGGATCCAATACAATTTTGATACTTTCTCAAAAAATAGACTAAACTTACAACGAAACGAAAATAAACGAGAGAGTTCGTTTCGCGAACTTCTTTCTTTCCATCTATTCTTGCTTCCTTCACATGGCGACTTTCAAAGCTTTGTAATTTGTAGTACCCTTATCAGACGCAATGCCAACCTTAGTTTAATTCGCTTTGCTTTCCTTTGGTTTTTTTAAATTTTAACTGCCTTCAAAATAGAGCAAGTGGTGTTATCTACATCCGCTCTTCCAATTCCGATTTTCGATCGATGTAGGCCACTAAGATTTACTACGGGTATCTATATTTCTATATCAATTACACGCATAAAAACACCGAGGATGCCGTCCAGAATCTACAGAGAGTTTGAGATTTTAGTAGGTACTCTATCATTTTAAACAAATTACCGATAGTTGGTATATATGTCTAAACGATTTCAACTGGTTAAAAAATATCTTTAACCGTTAACAGTATTGATTATTATTGAAGCTACACGCCATTCGAATTATATCAGCCATTAGGAAATACTATAAGATAAGATATTAAAGACCTGCATAAACATTTAATGGGTGAGGATAAACTCGTGTCCCACCATTTTCGCTATTAGACCAAAAGGATCGCATAAAATTCAATGATACGGCTCATTTAAGTGGTATTAGAGTCTCAGGGAACTTATTACTTATATCGGATCGGATAAGCTCGTAGCCAAGCTCTCTTATCAGATATTTAAAGAAAATGAGATTCCTCATTTATACATGAACCCGACCAATCTTTAGATGCGATGATGATGGGGCTTTCTTCAATGGCAACGCTGTCGAAAATACTTAGGTATGGTGAATCCGTTCAGTGTTGTATTTAACCGACTTCAAAAAAAGGAGGAGGTTATCAATTTTGTCGCGTAGGTATGTATTATTTTTATGAATGTTCACCGATTACTCGAGAACGCCTGAACCGATCGAAATAATTCAAACGTTATAACATCGGGTTAGTTCCCAAGCAGATCCCATTTTTTAAATTTTGAAATCAGTACAGTAGTCTTGAGGAATTCTTGAAAAACTGACGTTTGACGGTCGAACGGTTTGACTCAAACTACTAGTTGCCTACACTACTAGTTTGAGTCAAAACGAAGTGCGGGAGTTATTCTAACTTTAAAACTTATGAAATAAAAAAAGTTTTTATAAAAAAAAAGACTTCAAAAATCAAATAGTAAAAAATAAGCCTTTTGGAGTCGGCCAAGGTAAGAAAAAGAAAAGTAATAGAAGTGCAATGTAGAATTCCTTGGCTAGCACCGATTCCAAAAGGCATATTTTTTACTTTTTGATTTTTGACGTCGGTTTTTATGCAAATGATTTCATTTTGACTAGCAGGTGTTTGTTTTAATTACGCAGTGTATTAAAATCAATATTGTTTATGGTTATAAAAAGTCGTATTTCCTCACAAACTTCTTGGATTAGTATTATAACTAGTCTGCGGTTTAAGAGAAAAAATATCAACGCATTCTTTCCCCTAATCAACTAGCTCCAAGACGCAGTAGGCAGTGACCAGCCTAATGACCCAGACCCAGGGGTTGTGCGAGACAAATACTCATGTGTGATTTATGTGTTAATTCTGATTTTCGACTGTCAAAGCTACCTTATCTCGGAAACTGATCATTGTAGATGTGATATTGTCAGATATTAGCAATCTGCACTAATAGAACGTAATAACGTATCATCGACATTACTCGATTTCAATTATATTGGTGACTAGCCTTCCGCCCGCGACTTCGTCCGCGAGGAAGTTGGTTATCGCGCGGACTTAGGATGTCGCATGGTGGTGCCATTTACCAGAATAAAAAGTATTGTATGTCCATGTCCACAGTTCAAGATGTCCATACTAAATTTCACTAAAATCAATTTGTTACGCGATAAAAGGGACAGCCTGACAGATAGTGTAGTATAGTAGCATGAATTAGTGCGAATGAAAAAGAATTTAATGTCACGAACTATTGTAAATAATATTTCAAAGCTATCGCGATTAAAGTCACTTAACATAATTTTTATATTCAATATTTGAACCCCTTTGTCAATCCATTAAGGGTTGATTCATGTCCAATTCACGCATCGGACTTCAAAATCGATGCTTTTTTGAATGAACATCCTATAAAACCATAATAACGACACCTATATCGATTTTAATATTATTTACCCCTTTTCTACCTTCATAGGGTTGATTTCCGTAAAATCGCTAAATGAAGTTTTGTTTCACCCCTAAACTATATAAGGAACCCATGTGCCTGATTCTCTAGACCCAGCGGTTTTGGCTGTGCGTTGATAAATAAGTCAGTCAGTCATTCATTCAGTCAGGACTTTGAATTTTATATATATATAGATAAAGATTATGAGAAAAAAGAAAAGTATAGACTATTTTTGTCTTCTTTTATTCCACGTTCTATTATACTTTTATACAGAAGACAACTTCTAAATATTTTGAAATTTCATGAAAAGCTGACAATGTTAGTTATCACTAACACTAACACTAAGTGAAATCTGTTTTAACCCATTCTTTCGTCAGAATAGTTTGTTTAAGTATGTGTAAAGAGTACAAGGATGTGTAATTAATGATATCATCAGTTATTCTGGCCCTTCAAATCATACCTTAGTATCCATACATACATAACCCCACCGTGTGACAGACGTTTTGACCCCAATACCCGTGATGGTTGCGAACCCTGACAGGTATCATCGGCAAATAATATGTCTACCCCTGTCACACGGTTTTCGGAGATTCTATCCAGGTACGCCCGAGGGAATACTTTATTTAAAAATGCTTCTTTTATGAAACGTGATTGCGTTGTAGAGTAATCCCGTATATATGATTATTATTTTAAATGTTATGGATCGTTAATGGTTCTTTTTTGTAAATTTTACTACTTGAACGAGGGAAGAATTATAGTAAGAAGCCAGTCAGAAAGACTAAATTTGGTAAATATTATTTGTTTTTTTTTTATATTTAAACAAGTAAAAGTTTGACTCAGAATTAGCGCATTGTTTTACAAGCACACTCGACGCAACGTTAAAACAATCGTACTGATTATGGAACTTTTAGTTAAGGCGCTATACGACTGAAGCAAGATAGCAATGAGAAAACGACGCGCGTGGGAGTGAGACCGATATTGCAGATTAGGCGAAAACCCACGAAGTCGCTTCGTAGTAAATAATGAAACTAAATTAAAGAGAAATGAAACTTTACGATCCTCAATATTATTGGTTTCCACTAATTAAACCTGAACACTGAAAACAACTAAATATAGCTTAAGAGTAGTTTTAATTGTAATTTTGTTTGATTTCTATTTCAATTTAAAAATAATCATTGTTCTCTCACAAACTTTAATTTAATTAGCTGTTTTGAATTATTGTTTGATAAAAAGATAGTTCGTTGTCTGCACTATCCCAACTAAACTACCAATAATAAGCACATGCTTTAAAACAATTACTTTTGGGTATTCAATGTGAATCTAAATTAATGTTTAACTTTATTATTAATTGATTGATAAAATCTAATGCAGTAGTAGCAACAGTAACAGTCTTTAGAAAACCGGTTACATGAAGTATTCGGTATCTTGCGACATACTTCATTATAATGCAAGTTTGACTATCTAATATTAGTTTGTTATTGAAATTAAATGATAATGATTGTTCTAAAACCTTTAAAAATCAAATAATACATTTAACGGACATTTTTGTTGTAAATTGTCGATTACTATTACTTGATTCAATTCTTTCTTTTATAACCGGAAATGCTAAAAATCGCGCCACACTTGGTGGGCGGCTTAGTTTTCTTTAGTGATTGTGAACATTGTGAATTTATAACTTTGCTGAAATCGGAGAAGAGTGGTCGAAATAGAAATTGTGAGTTATTTTGCATTTATTATCTGTCGGCATTTTAATCCATTTAAGTTTAGGTGATTCTATTTTGTGTTCGTTTTGATAAACCTCTTTGAATTATCTTGGTGTTTTATCATTTGCAATGAGCGATCCTGTGGATAGTAATGGTGACGACAGTTAAGCTGAAGTCACTATTTCTAAAAACTCGAATGAGGTTCATGTGTCGTTAAACCAATTTCCAATAATATATGTAAGAAAAAGTGTCAATGAAAAATCATAAAATCGTATTTCTGGTACTTTACAAATCTAGATAAAGGTATGCAGAAATGTATGTCTTATTACCAGATTTGTAACATCTCTAACCATCCTATAGATTTTTATCAAATAAAGTGGCTGTGACATACATCGGGTTGGACGAATCTATAAGGGTTTCGTTTTTTGCCTTTAGGCTACGAAACCCTAAAAAGTACATACTTTTTCCGTATAGCGTCGTAGCAATAGTGACAGGTTGCCGCCCATACGGAGTTTTCGATTATGCCGTGTCCGCCTGTTGATGGGCTTTTACTCATCGTTATCATCATCAGCCATTTTAAATGTTGCCCACTGCTGGGGCACTGGCCTTCCTTATGGATGGATAAGGAGAATGGGCCATGACCCACCACGCGGGCCCGATACAGATTGGTGGGTTTTAGCGACTGCAAAATGCAACCGGGACCAACGGCTTAACGTACCTTCCGAAGTACGGAGGAGCTCGTAGTAATTTTTTTTGGTACCCATCCCGTGACCGACCACTGCGAAAGTTACTTAACCTCAACAATCGCATGCTGAGCGCGCGAACCACTGCGCCATGGGCTTTTACTATTTGCTCTGTAAATCAATCAGCTGGCGTTTTCTCTATTTTTCTTTCTCTCCCAGTTCAGTATGGGAGTAAAATTAAAACATAGACATAATTTATAGTCCTCCCATATCAAGTTACCATTAAATTTTGCGTTAACATTAGTGTTGTGTTATTTCATTAATTAATCCCTTGTGAAGCATAGATTATCTCCAGCGGGTAACCAGGTGTTACACTTCCGTGGAGTCCAATCATATATGAGTTGAGCCACTAATAATAGCGAACAATGGCCCCTTTAATCCTTCCCTGAGTAATATATGAGATATGGTTAGCACCTGTAATGACCCTGGTTTAAAGAAATTTACGATTTGTCAAAACGCACTTCTGTTATTTTATGATTTTTGAATTTTTGCATTTTGCAATGCTATTTTTATACCTATGATAAATTTTAAATAGAAAAATTTAGGAAAAAATCAACTGGGCCACAAGGGAATTCTCAGATGGAACTCGATCCCACCTTTGGAACACTTCTGTTATTTTATAATTTCATAAGACCCGATGGTGCGACGTTAGTGCCCTGGTGCTTGGGGCGTACCTTGGTATGGGATGTAACCTGTGTTGACACCTTAGGTCCTTCCCATATACGTGGTACGTCCTCAAGAGCTGGAGCCGCGGCGAAGCAAGCTCAATTCCTCAAGCGCCGCAAGTATGTGTCGCTCTCAGAAGCCACGAGATTGCGGCGATTGCAGTAGAGACAATGGGCCCTTGGTCGTCGGACACAAAAAGTTTATGAAAGATATCTCCACAAGACTGGTCCACGCCTCAGGAGACCCGAGAGCTGGTGCCTATCTTGCCCAGCGGCTGTCTATGTATTCAGCGGGACAACAGCGCCAGTGTTCTCGGTACTATGCCACGCGGCTGCGAGTTTTACGGCGTTTTCTTGTTATAGTTAGTATAAGGTAGTGTAGTATGTTATTATTAATTTATTTGGTATCAAATTACTATTACGTTTAATTACTTAAATAAACCAATTCCTATTTACAATGTGGATATTTTTTAAAGCTGGGCAATAGGAGCAATAACACAATAAATGGCTAATAGTAGCAGTATACAGTAAGTGTTACGCTGGTTTCATATTTTGTATGAATACTGCTCACTCAAACTTAGTACAAACAAGTAAAATATTTTATCTAGCTTACTCGTCAGTGACGCAAGACTGTCAGAAAAAATATATTCAATGTTATTTCAGGCTCTACAAAGAGGTTGGGACACAATGATATCTAAATCCTACGTCACTCGAGTTGCCTGTGCGCAACACTGCTTCAGATGTTATCATCAAAATGGATCTCGATACGAGATGCGGGCTAGGAAAATAGATCTGAAACAAAACCTTTTTGGAGTTGAAGAAACATCAAAGAGTTTTAATGTTGTTAACTTTATTCGATAGTAAAATAGTAGTACAGTTTTATACCTGAGTACATTGTACTTGTGCACTGGCACATAAATTAACTTAAGATTGTGTCCCAGTTTAAATTTCGAACTGAAGCTCCTCATACGAATATTCAAATTCTATCAAAACACTAGCAAACCTAGCTGAGCAAACCCGTAACAAATCCTAGTAGCTTTCGTTATAATAATAATATTTTTTTATTATATTATTTATTTTTATAACTTTTTATTTTTATGTGATAAAACATAAAAAATATACTAAAAATAAGCAACTTTTTTCTAGTATATTTTCTAATTTGATAATTATTTGTTAATTTAAATTTTCAAGAATTTCATAGCCTGTTCTGACTTTATTAGAAAATTATAATAATTTCCTTAATATACCTCCTCGTACATTTTATCGGTGAAGACAATGTTAGTGAATTCATCGCGGAGCGGTAAAAGTTGCCCTGAAAACTTCTACCAATTAATTTTGATGTGACCTCCTTCTCGTTTATTTTATAGTTATAAAGATAAACTAAAGATATTTTCGAGAATATGCTGTGTTTATTTCTTTTATATTTGATTGAATTCTAGGTTAATTTATTATGGATATACCTATATGATATGTTTTGTGTTTGTACACATAAATTTAATTTACTCTTTTTGCGATTTTACATTCTTAGTAACATAAACATTTTTCCGTGTTCTGAAACATGCAGCCGACCGTTTGATTAAATTTAATTAATATTCTGTTTAAATTAAAAAAGCATAGCCATCAACAAGCAAGCTCTGAAAGATTCAGCACAAACCGCCTTTATTTACTTAGGCTCTAACGGAATCTAAATAAAAAATTACGCAAAATCACAGATTGGATGACCTGACTTAAAGATAAAACAAAGTTATTTATGGGTTATGTTTATTTGTTTAACATTTAATTTAATATTAGGTATCGATAGCAATTTTTTTGATATTATAACTAAAACATTATTTTGAGTGGTTAATTTTGCGATCGACATTCTTACATAAAGATTTCTCTAATCGCTACTCCGTGCTCTAACGTGCAACCGTCCGTTTGATTTAATGAATATTCTGTTTCAATTTAAAAAGCGTAGCCATCAACAAGCAAGCTTTGAAAGATTCAGCACAAACCGCCTTTATTTACTTAGGCTCTGACGGATTTTAATTAATCGACACGCTCCAACTGGCAGTTTGAAATTTGCCTTATTTACTTTCACTCTAGACTGTCCGATAGCCTTTTTCTACCAGGAATCTGTAATTGAACCCTTTTTTAAACGTGGTAATAAAAAAGTGTTTTACTGGCAAGTCTATAGAGACCGAACTAATAGTATTAACTTACAGGCAGTGTCACATAGGTTTAGAAAGAAAAATCCTTGCGATAAGACCTATTGAATGTCTAACGTTTTTTAATATACAGCCGAGTGATTTTTCGTAATTTTATTAAGCCGCGAAATATTTTTTTACGAGCCTTCTACTACCTCGATAACTCAGATAATAATATAAAACCAGTGCGTAACTAGCGAAAACGAAACGTTCGAATCCTGGCTATTTTCTTATTTTAGAGTATTAAATTAATATTTGAAAAATGTGATATATTTCTAAAACTAGTAGCTATATCTCGTTCATACCAATTTCGTTGAAGGGTTACAATATGAGAGAGTGTTGTAAGATGTACAGCATATATTTTTTTAGATTTTAACACAGTTTTATTTACATTATTTTAAAAGCTAGAATAACACAGTTTACCACGTTCCATTTTTTTCATTAGGCTACGGAACCCTAAAAAAGCATCGTCAATTTAAAATGTTAAAAAATACTTTTTAAACGTAAAATATCCAGAACATATTGTTGCTGTAAAGTCAATTTTAAATCCTTAAGCCACCGACGAACAAAAATGCTGTAAAAAGCTATCTTTCATTATGGACGGCGTATTTCATACTTCCCGGATCCAGTTCGATTTAAAGAACGACTTTCGTTCTAACCGACTACCTATTCACAGTACCAGTGATGGATGTCATCCAATTGCTTCTTCAGTATTAAATGTAGCTCCTATATTGTGGGCGAAAAGGTTCAGTTTCACATAAGACATTTCTTATTAAGATGAGTCCTCGACAAAGTTTGCGTCGTGTTTCTGAAATAATGACAAATTCGTTATTTATTACAGCTGCCATTTATGTGAATAATATAACAGTATTCTCAGACATTTGTTTATTCTCCATTTATAATTTATTGTGGGCATGAATTTCTAATTTACCTAATTTGAATATATTTAATATTTTTAATAAATTGTGGATTAGGTGAAAACAAGCCTTTTAATAGTATTTTTTTTATCGCATTTACTGTGACACTATTTAATTGATATAATTTTAATTCCAATCAGAAGGCATTACTGCCACAATTCCTTGTGTGCAAAAACTTTAAAACAATCGAATACTTGAACTCCTACAACAACTTATGAATGTAATTGTAAAGATGGAACTACTAAACATTATAATTTTATTTCAGTAACCATAACAAAAATCGCTTGAAATTTTTAAGAATACAGGTTCGCACTAGAGAAGGAGGAACTTGAAAAAACCGTATCATAAAATATTTGGAAACTTCAATGATCACGATTGCGGCGAGCGACGGAATTAACGGATCCGCAGCATTCAAGAGGTTACAAAAAAAAACTTTTAAAAGAACTTCACGTTTTGAAAAACGTTGATTACTGTAGCACACTCTGAGTGTGATTTAATACTCGTATTTTCTCGTGCGCAGTGTGGGTCAGGCCGAGAGGGCACTTCGGATTCGACTCGTAATGCCTACCACATCTAACAACCCTCCAACGAGAGCTTGCTCTTTAATTTTAATTTTTTTACGATATTTTTTCATGTTTCCAGTTTTAACGATAATTATGAAATCGCTTATTAGATTTTCGCATGTTCTATATATTGAAATAAAATAATGGTTATGGATTAACCCGTTTTGATATATATTAAAAGCACTCTTTTATTATTAGGTTTTATTTAAATATGGGATTTTTTGTTTCATTAAAAAAATAATGGCAGATATTATATAAATTCATTAAACCGTGTTTTTGGTCACTTCAACGTTCTTGTCTTACCATTTACCACTTTTATACTAATTTAATTATCCTACTGTTATTCGCCTGTTGCAATAATATTTGCTTTTGTTAATATCATAAGTAGTAACTGTTTCTTTTTACGGTAAAATAATTATGTAGCTAAAAATAAATATGATTATGAAATCAAAATTTCCAGAGCCATTGTCACATATAATAAATGTTCCCAAAATGGAAACCCCAAACCGTTTGTTTGCAAGCGGTCTGAAAAGTTTGCGGCGGGCCTAAGACGCAGTTTCTATTTGATCAGAACTGGGAAACCGAGCGGCATGGGCGTGTTTGCCGCGCAAACAACGAGTCTCGTTATTAAGTGCTGAGTTCGCAACACGTGTGGTAGGGGCAAAAGTATGGAGGATTAAAGTATACTTAATTCAGGTTCGCAAAATTTGTTACGACTCGATAGGGACTTTGGCGCGTAGTACGCGGCCGAGTAAGGTATCAAATTAAAGATACTCGAGTCTATTTGTTCCGAAAACTATAAAATATACAAATGTTAAACGTGATGATCACAAACTGCAATTAAAGATTTTCGCATAATTTGGAATTTTGCGTCGATCGACGAACCCGAGTATCGGGTTGAAACCGCCCTAGTTAAAGTATTCATAAAAATAATAATCATTAGCAAGTGTCCGCGCACTTGCTAATGATTATTAATTTTATGAATACTGCAACTTTTCCCTCCCCAACTATTTTGTCTCTCATCAAGTTTAGGGCTTGTATGAAAGTACGTGTATGCAGCGACGCGATAGCTGGGAGACTTGGTTTCAATGCAAGTGCGCGCACGACGACGACAACAAAGTTGTCGAATGCCGAAAATTATTCAGAAAAAGTTGTGTTGCTATCGCTCTCGTGTACTTATAACGGCGACAGTGACAAATTAGTTGCGGAGGCAAAAATTGCTCGTGCACGCATTCGCTAAATATTTGGGGTTTTTAACACAACACCATACCAGCCCGACTTAGCCGAGCTTGCACTTTGGGTCCTACTTAGAACTTTTTTTGTACTAAATAATTTTTGATCAAGCGATCGGCGTGTTTGCCGCGCAAACAACGAGTCTCGTTATTTAGGGCTGAGTTCGCAACATGTGTGCTAGGGGCAGAAACGTGAAACATTAGGTATTCATAAAAATAATATTTATAAATATGTTTCAAGGATATTTTTAACACAAACCCCCAGCCCCAAACTAAGCAGAGCTTTTACTATGGGTCCTAGACAGTAGGACCATTAGTACAAACTCAACTATTGGACTTATTACTTATTATTCTATGAACAAAAAAATACGTATGTACCCAATAAGAAACATTAACTCCAACAATTACGCACTTAAATTCATGATCTAAAATATTTGTGTCCCGTGGGAATCGAACGTATGACCACTTGGTCGGCATTCTAACACTTGAGCGGTTGAATTACTACACATTTTTTTGTTTTAGTATTAATCATACCCAACTTATTGTAGTTTGGAGAGATATTTGTTTTGCTGTGTTAAGACAATATGCGATTTTGGGAATTATTTTAAAACAAATTCCCAAAATAATACAATAACAACTTCCAAAAATATTCTGAAAATATCTAAAATTTCATTGCGAAGTAACTAAATTCGTTCGAGGAAAGAAACTCTGATTGTATCAGTGAGTAAAAGAGGCTAATTCAATAGGCTCTGTGGACCCACAAAGGGGGCTTCCATGTGTCAGATTTTATTGTTTTGCGGGCGCCGAATGAATTGCGAATGACAACTTGATTCGTTTGAAATAACTTCAAAGAAAAAGTACAATAAGTATTCTCAAAGTTGCGTGGGTAAAATGTGCAAAATGTAATTCCTTTCATGGTTTGTCAATACTTCTCATACTTAGATAATCTGTTTTATTCGTTTTTATATAATTATACCTTTGTACATAAGAAAAATAATCAATTCTCTGTTATAAGTACAGATTAAAATTACTAAAATCGGCTTTTAAATACTTTTTACACTTAATAATTATGTCGCATTTCACTTTTACGTTTTTACGTAAACGGTTTGTAATATAATCTGTCATCAAATCTAATATTTCAAATTACAGCTTACATTATATTCAATTTATTCATCGTATTTCGTCAAATGTCCGTATTATGCAAAGCGAAACACGAAACGATCTTGGCGCGATATTCAGTGCAGCTTCTTAAGCTAAATTGTTTCATTAGCAGTGAGCGACTGTGTGTAGCGCACTGCGCACCACATTTTAGTTCAAAATGTTCTCAGGAAATTTGCATTTACGTTAACGCTATGTATAATTGTTATAAATAAAAACAAAGTAGACTCAACAGGTAATAATTAGCGCTGACTATCCGTAATTACAAATATACACTCAGTTACGGCACGGAAACGTACCTTGAGCGTAATAAAAAATGTAAGAGCTTCGATTTTGGTGTTCGTTTCTTGTGGCTAAGTTTTATCTGAATATAAGGAATGACAGTGACATGTTGGTAACTAATTAAAATAAGTAAGTATCTAAGTACTATGATGGTTAATTTTGCGTCTTTTGTTTTTTTCTGCTTCTAGATAGCTTTTAACTTTGAACCCTTTAAGAAAAATAAGCGTAGCGTGTAATAAGGCAAAGACATTTTGCAAATTGTTTGTTAGAGGTTCCCTGTTCTGTATTCAAGCATCGTGCCATAGCGCAGTTTCATGAAATTGAGGTCATATTTCAGCAAAAAATGTCTTCAGGGACACCTTCTTTAAAAAGAACTAGAATTCGTACTTATTGTGCTTGCTTTTCAAAAAGATTATCAGCGATTTAAGTGTCGTAAATATAGGTATAGACGAAGGAAATAATTGTACAATTACATTCTGCTGATTCAGTGTGGTATGAATTAAAATGTGTGCTTTAAATTTTTTTTAAATCTAGGTTATAGAATAACAATATAGATATATAGATAGTAACGCGTGTATAAAAACGTGTGCAAAGCATGATCCAGTTAGTAAACGTGCTAAAGATTTATAATACGTATATCAAATAATGTAAATATTAAAATTAAAAGAAACTCTTTAACAGAAAACTTAAATTAGTTCTATACTAATAAATAATCAATAATAAAACTTTTGCTTCGACAAGTCTGAATTTTAATTGTAGGTCTAATTCTGCAATGTTCCATTCCACTGTTAATTAATTAATTACGACTAGGTACATTATCTACTTCGAAACATTAAGAATTATTTTCTATATCTTTTCCAGAAACGATGTTCACCCCATAAACAATTTAGTTTTAGTTTACAAGATGTCACAGGTACGAGTACATAGCTGAGTATACCAACATTGCATAGGAAATTAAGGTCACCGTAGACTGCAGCAATGTTGCACCCCACTGCATGCTGTTGCACCCCACTGCACGTGAAAACATAATATGCTGCTTCATTTACTTGAAACGTTTCATATTTATATGGACATAGTTACATATACATATGACAATGGCTTTTGCGCTTACTGAAGATGTTTTCAATGGCACTACAAACATTTAACAATCTGTGTTTTTCTTGTTTCTTTTTTTAAAATGAGTAAAATAATAACTGCTTACTTTACTTTCTATTTGGTAACTTTATTGTCATGTTTAGTGATTCTTAGACGCAGTCTTTAAAGGTCTTTAGTTAACTTTATTGGTTTAGTTTTTCATAAACCAAAAAAGTTGATCACATACTCGTACAATAGACAAGCACTTAATTTATAATTTTGAGCATTTGGGAATTATCAAAATCGATATCCCAATAAAATCCGAGCAATTTGTAAGAGAATTACAAAAGTTAGTTATTGTAATTGTGAGGTAATTTTTCACGTCTGATACTGACAGGGTATGCCATGAAAATAATAGAAGGAAAATGTAAGCAGATGACATAGTAATTAAGTTTTTGATTTAATCAAGATAAACAGTGAATAATATTCAGTCGTACTTGATTAAAACTACACAAAAACTATATTAGAAACAAAGGGCTGCTATGAACACATCATCGGCTCATATTCGCTGTTCAATTTACTTGATATTAGACTCTAAAGAAAATTTTTTTTAGAAGCCGAATGAACATCGTTTATTGTTTTTGTAGTATACCACCAGCTTTCCATATCAAAGTGTAACGAATTGAATAAACCTACCAACATGCTTGTTATTCACCAATTGGCGTTAACCTTGTCTGTAGGGCTAGCACCAAAACATCCGAAATAGTTTCAAGGACGTATCGAGCACGTATTTGTCAAAAAATGTATAGGAAAATGTAGTTCCGTTTTATGTAGGATTTTTTTACCATACTTCCTCGATACTTACTCGCACGGCCTACTGATCTCTAACCTCAAACAGGGTTGCCTGAGATCGCACTATAACTAATTGGTGAGCCAACTCATGAACACCAATATATCAAGCGATATGATATGACGCATCATGTTGTGTTGATTAACTTGTTAAGGTGTGAGCGAGACAGTGACACGCTATCGAGCTACGAGTGTTGATAAAAGCCGCTCATAACTTTTGAGTACCTAAGTATCGAGGAGTGATCGCCAATAAATGTATGATATATTGAGCAGCGTTCCTACCAGACGGACGTAATCGGAACTACATTTTCCCATACATTTTTCGACGATATGTCCTCGATACCATTTCGTAAGTTTTTCGTGCTAGACCTACTGATACCTAACATCAAACAGAGTTGCCACCAATTAATTACTGGCACACCAAGTGGGAGACAAATAGAGATCGTGCGATAACTAATTGGTAAGCCTGATTCGGTACATCATTAGCGCCCCTGAAACATCCAATCCACTGAAGAGTGACGAAATACTGGGATAAGAGGAACAAGAAAAGTTGTTAAGTATCCGTTGTTAAGCAAGACAAGAATGACATTTTATTATGAAGTATTGTTTCACATTTTCAAGCAGAAGTTATTATATATTATCATCAGTAATTTTTAATGTCCCTACTGCTGGGACACTGGCCTTCCTTATGGATGGATAAGGAGAATGGGCCATGGCCCACCACGCGGCCCCAATGCGGATTGGTGGGTTTTAACGACTACAAATGCAGCCGGAACCAACGGCTTAACGTGCTTTCACGGAGGAGGTCGAAATAGTAAATTTTAGGTCACCGATACCGTGATGGACCATTGCGAAAGTTGCTTAACCTCAACAATCGCAGGCTGAGTGCGCAAACCACTGCGCCACGGGCTCCTTTATTCATTTAACGTTTTTTAAATTATCTATTTTATATTTATTTTTTCGGGTCGTACGCGCAGGGGAGATATTAACATTATAAAAAGTCCAGCTATGTATGTCAAAATATAAAGAAACATCATGGAAAACTGGTCCATATTTTTTGCTTGTACGTACTTAAACGTACACAAAAACTTTAAAAATAAGCACCACAGGTTTATATTGTATCAATAATATAAAACTATAAGTAATTTTATTGTTTTGAATAAATATTTTGTTATTTATTTTTTATGTGCAGATTTTTACATACATAAAAGTATGTTTTTAGTTACGTGTTTTTATTTAAAAAAAGTAAAGTACTGAAAAGAATGTTAATGTTATTAAATTAGTGACAGTTAAATATTCATTGAAATTCTCTCTCTAATATCAAATGACAAACTTTTTTGCGTCAAAAACATTTAAGGCTAAGGAAGTTTCCTAAAACTTCCACCAAGTTTTAAATCATTAGGAGTAAGTTTTAGTTGGTTTTAACCTCCAGGTCGTATATCAAAAAGTTCTTTTTAGTTTGCCAATAACTTTTGAAGTCACTCTCGACATCTCGGCGTTTAGTACGGATTTGATCAATCCATTTTACTTCCACTTTTCTATTCAAGACGTTGGTTTCATGAAAAACAACATACTAACACCAAGCTTATGGAAAATATTTTTCATTAAAAGTGATGAAAGAATTTTATACTTAAATTATAAGTACTTATAAAAAATTTGACAAGTAAATTTTTTGTGTGACCATGGTTTAAAAAACTAGTCAATTCAAGAAGCTGGTTAATTATCAAAGAGATAAATCACAATTATAATATAACTATCCTTTTTTTTTGGGTTTTTAACTGAGTTCTTGTGATTGAATAATGATTTGTATAGTTACCCCGGATCTTGATTTAAGAACTAGGCCCATTTAAAAAATATATATATTTTATTATCTTCGTAGTATTTTAAGCGAAAACAGTGACAGAATAAGAAATGATTATAAGTCAAACTTAGTCAACTTCTAAGATAAATCGAACCCACGACCTTTGGAAATCTGGTCCAATGCTCTAACCACTGAGCTACCGCGACTTGTCTCGACTTGTCTTAGAGCATTGGACCGGATTTCTAAAGGTCGTGGGTTCGAGTCCCATCTGAGAATTCTCTTGTGGCCGAGTTGATTTTTTCCAATATTTTCTATTTAAAATTTATCGTAAGTATAGAAATAGCATTGAAAAATAAAAAAAAATTAAATTCATAAAAAAATATGTTACCTTGTTAATAACAAAGATCACTTTCCGATCAAGTGCCCAGTAGAGCTAATAGTACTGTCCACATCTTAAATTCTTCCTGAAGCACCAAAAGCGAGGGGTCGCTAAAATGAAGCCTTCATTACAGCCCCTGGTGACACCGCAACCAATTAGCTGAAGTGCCTCTTGGGAAAAGGGAAAAAAATTAACGCGTTAAAAATAATCACGCTGAATTTTAACGGCGGAATCGTATCTCACTTTTAACGGCCGGTATTTAGTACAATAATGGTAAGAAATCATGTCAAGTAAACTGCAGCAAAACAATTTAGGTATTATGTAAATACTTAAATAAAAATAGCAGCACAACAGCGTGAGCAAATTATCAAACTTTGTCTGAAAACCGTAAAAATGTTCAAATATTTGGTTTCAGTTAGGGTAAGATTACATTTTAGTAGAAGATCAATGCTAATGTCAAAGTCAAAATCAAAGTCAAAGATTTTTATTCAAATAGACTTATAGATAAGTACTTTCGAATAGTCCAACATTTTTTTCCCTACCAGCCATTCAGGACATCTTTTAACTGATAAGAAGAACGGCCGCAAGAAACTTATCAGCCTTAGCAGAAACAACAACATTTACAATGGAACATGTTGTTGCCAAACACAAATCTACAATTTTGAAATATATTTAATAAAAGAAGAAAATTTTCTCATACTCATATTAGAATATTTTCCTCTTACACTATTTACAATAGTATGTTTAATGTTGGTATCACATCCATGCATTTTGGTCTTTTAAATAGTCATCTACCTTGTAATAACCTTTGCTTAAGAGCGTTTTTTTAACATATATTTTAAATTTATGCAAAGGCAGCTCAATAACTTGTTGTGGAACTTTATTAAAAAAGGCTATGCCTTTCCCCAAAAACGAGCGTCTACATTTTTCAAGCCGAAATTTTGGAACAGCAAGCTTATTCTTGTTTCTAGTATTAAAATTATGAACATCGCTATGCTTTATAAATAAATCATGATGTTTCCTTACATATACTAAATTATCATAGATGTATTGTCCCGCCAAAGTTAGTATATTAATCTCTTTAAACAAATCCTTAAGAGAATCTCTACGTCGAAGTTTGTAAATGGCGCGCACAGCTCTTTTTTGAAGTATAAAAACATTTTCTATATTAGCTGCTGAGCCCCACAACAACACGCCATAGGACATTACACTATGAAAATAACTAAAGTAAACCAGTCTTGCCGTTTCAATATCAGTTAAGAGCCTTATTTTCCTTATTGCGAAAGCCGCAGAACTAAGTCTACTCGACAAGGCTTCAATATGTGGATCCCATTGCAGTTTTGAATCCAATGTAATACCAAGAAATTTTGTACTCTCAACTAACTCTACTACATCCCCATTCAAATTGATAAGCATATCGACCTGCACTACATTAGGTAATGAGAATTTAACAAACTTGGTTTTAGTAGGGTTAAGAGACAAATTATTAATGTTGAACCAGTGTGCGGCTTGAGAGAGAGCACTATTTACTTCGTCAGAACAATTGTTTCCTCTATCAATTTTAAAAATTAAAGATGTATCATCTGCAAATAGTACTGTCTCACATAATTTACTCGTGTAGTAAGGGAGATCGATAATATAAATTAAAAACAGCAAAGGGCCCAATATTGAACCTTGGGGCACGCCCATAATAATGGGGGCTCCAGTAGAAGCAGTATTATTGACAATTACTTTTTGATTTCTATTATGCAAGTATGACTGCAAAAGGCTAACCGATTTTTTAGAGACACCATAATGTTCTAGCTTCTTTAAAAGTGTAACGTGATCAACGCAATCGAAAGCTTTAGACAGATCACAGAATATACCAATTACGTCTTGCTTGCCCTCCCAAGCCTCAAAAATATGTTTAAGGAGTGCAATGCCAGCATCAGTAGTATTTTTACCTTTAGAAAAGCCGAACTGATTGTTATGAAGGATTTGATTTATTGTTAAATAGTCTAATAATTGCGAGTATATAATTTTTTCAAAAATTTTACTAAGTGCCGGTAGTATAGATATCGGCCTAAAATTTGTGGGGTCACTTTTGTCACCCGATTTAAAAAGAGGAATAAGCTTACTACACTTCATTAAATCGGGAAAAGTACCTTCATCTATGCATTGATTAAAAATGAAAGCTAAATATGGAGCTATTGTATCAATAATTGATTTAATAATGTTGGTTGATATGCCCCATAGATCTTCAGTCTTTTTAATATTTATAGAGTTGAAAGCTTTTAAAATGTCTTCACTATTGATATGCTTAAAATTGAAAACTTTATTACACTTATCAACACACGACTCCAAGAGGGCAGCAGCAACGTTTGGACAGGAATTTAATTTACTGGTAGTTTCTAAGGGTACCCGAGAGAAGAAATCTTCAAAAACACGGGCAACCTCAACGTCAGATTCAATTAATTTATCACCTACTTTAAGACAGAAGTGGTTGACATTATTTTTAGTTTTACCAGTTGTTTGATTAATAATATTCCAAGTAGCCTTTATTTTATTATCCGCTAATTTGATTTTATTTGAAAAGAACATCGCCTTAGCAGCTACACAAACATTTCTAAACATTTGAGAATACTTCCTGACATATCCAATAAAAATTGGGTCACAGGAAGTATGCTTTGACGCATAGAGGTCATATAGTTTTCTTCTACTTGTGTAAATTCCTGGCGTGGCCCAATCACTAAACTTTACTTTATCCGAAGTACAATTGATCACTTTTTGCTTAAACTTTTTACTAAATTCGTGTTCAACCACATGAAATAAATCATTATAAAGATAATTAGATTCCATAATAGGAACTGGTAAAGACTTAATTTTATTAATCACATTGTTTCTGAATTCATCTATGCCCTTTTTAGTTATTGGCCTGCATACAATTTTCCGCTTAGGACAGACATGATGGTGCTCTATAGAGGCTTGTTGTCCACTATGGTCCGATTTAATAACATTTATTATAGATTTCTCAGTGACTACACAGTTTGAAAAAATGTTGTCTAAACAGGTGGCAGATGTGGGTGTTATTCGAGTAGGCTCATTAAAGGTATGAGATAAATTAAACGATGTGAATAAATTTAATAATCTACTTGCAAGCTTCGACAACTTTGAGTCTAAAATGTCAACATTAAAATCCCCACATATGACAACCTTTTTATTACTTTTACTAGTTATTCTTAAAACTTCCTCCATAGTGGACTCAAACTCTGGGTAATTACTCTGTGGGGGTCTATAAACACATATTACAATAATTTGGTCTAGTTCCACACAAGACAATTCAATTATTCGTTCAATTGAGAGGGATATTATATCTTTGCGCTCTTTGTACTGAAAATTATTATGTAAAATTATAAGAGACCCTCCTCTAATAGCAGATTGCCTACTAAATGAACTTACAATTCTATAATTATCCAGATTTAAAAATAATTCGTGACATTTTAACCAATGCTCAGTGATACACAACACATCAACATTTTCACAGTTTAAAAATAAACTTACTTCTAGGTCTTTGTCAGAAAAGCCTTGTATATTTTGATGAACAATTTTTAAACATTTTGGCTTTCCTCTTGTCAACACTGGGCTAGAGGACACCTCTGTTGTCTCTAATGGTAATTAAATTAAATTAATTAAATTAACCAAGTCAGTGTTGGGATTCAATAGAATCAAATTACTTGGAACAGATTCCAAAGTTATATTACAAATGTCAGAATTTAACTGCTCAATAAAAGCAGAGGTTTTAATAGCCAGATTATTGGCTAAATGTTTAAAATAAATAGCGTGAGCGCTATTTGTCTCTTATAATAGTGAGGCAGATAGTAATTATCTTTTGTCAAGTTAAAATTATTTAACAAAGGATTTATGTCAATTATTTGTAGCTTTTCAGGGTTATGAAAATAAATCAAACATAGCTACAATCAGAGATATTATTACTCACTGTTCATTTAATTGAGTGAACATGATTTTCGAGTTTCCAATATTGTACACAGTTGACATAAATCTGTACAAGAGATTTGTTAAACTGCGGTTTGTGTGTCAATTATATTCAAATAATTTGTTCGACCGATCGGCCACACTCATGGATGAATAAGTAGGTATACTATTAATTACCACAGTAATAAATAAATCCAGTGATCCCACAACATTAACAATCGAACTAGTTCTAAAAGGCGTGTGTGCAAGGAACTGAAATAAAATTATAATGAAACCATTACCGTATCGTAAATTGACTCCTATTTACGTTCTTTCTGAGTTGGCTCTTTTAGACTGAATCCATTGGAGTCGTTGAATGGAAATAGATCGAATGGCGTTCGCGTTCGGTGGTAATTTGTTATCAGTTTATTTTCTAACAAAACGATTCCCGTACGTGAAATACAATAGAATCTATATTTATTAGTAGTTACGTAATTTTTTTTTATTTAAAATTTTAAATTACGGTTCGTAGTTAATTCATTTGTAGATAATAACCACTGGACGGTCGCGCGCGGCAAAACATGATTCCGGTGTTAATGGTTTTCGAAATTCTGCCATTGATCGCAAATGACGTGCTCACTCGACTTTTCATTAAGATTTCTCAAAATAGTAAGAATTTTAACAAATGATTGATTCGTAAATTTCTTTTCCTAAACTTAATGTTTGACTTTCCTCTCTCTCTCTCGCCCCCGGTTGCATCCGCGTGGCTCTCGTTTTTAGTATAATATTTTTATATTATTATTATAGCTTATGTTACTTTCCGTCCTTTCAACTACTCTATGCACAAAATCAAGTCGATTGGTTCCTTAATTAGGGATAAGAAACGACAAACAATCACACTTTCGCATTTATAATATTATGGTTAGGATTAGGATAGCTAGGATTAGAATTACGATAAACCATATTAACTTTTCAATTGATTGTAAAACATGCAATCTCGTAACTTTACATAAATTCTGCTATTGTGATGACGTGTTTTCCGAAGCACTGAGAAGCTGGACTCGGTAAAATTTTGGTCACCTATCCTGTCCTAACCATTGCAAAAAGTGCTTCACAGCCACAATCCCAGGCTGAACAAATTTGCTGGTGTACTTTATATAAACTGTGATGTTACCTTCCATATGATATAATATCCCAGTCACATATTTCATTATGTCATGTGGGTTAGTGGGAGCCATAAAATATCACTATGGCCACTATTAATAGCAGGTGAAACCCAATTAGTTAATATGCAGGAACGATTGGTCCCGCTTAATGATCGATAAAATATATCATACGTTGGGTTATTAGGGATAGATTAATAAGCTAGTGTTGTAAGGGCTTCATATTGTAACAGTGTATGGAAAATGAAATTTAAAAAGATATCATTTTAATTTTTTTATAGTTTGCGGGTTCGAGGCCCGTCTGAACAGATGGAAAAAATCAAAAAAAAATTAAGACAATGGAAAATGGAATTTATGGAAGTGACGATCACACTCCCCGTATTGATCAAATTATATAATCGAATTTGAAATTGATGTAGCAAACTATAAAAAAATTAGCGTGGCACATTTGAATTGTATACCGGCCCAACCAAGCAGTACTAAAAAAAAATTCGGCTAGCTATCGTCTCGGAAGTTCAAATGGAGAGTATCGGTCGGAATAACCAAATATCTCCGTTTCAAGTCCCGTTTTTGAGAGCACTATAATTGAAGATAAAAGATAAATAAATGTATTTCGAGTGATCTATTGAACTTGGGAACAAAATTGAATCAGCAATAAGGTGAAATTAAAGTACAATTGATGGTCGAACAGCAGAGTGGTTTTGAGAAACATATCTTCGAAAAGTTAATAAGTTTAATTGTCGTTTTTTTTATAATTTTACCTCAGGAGGTCTACCGCAATCTCCAAGTGCAGTATTGTTTCAATCTTACAATGATATTTCGTACTACGAATCTTTGACAGTAAGCCTGTTTTTTGATCGCAGTTTTGTGACGGCTTCGCTCAGTGTAAAAATGTGACAACTTCAATAAAAACAAAACGCAAATAAAAAGTTTTTATGACATGATGGTTTCTAATAGAATCTGGTAGGTCCGCAGGTCCCGGGTTATTATGAAATACAATTGATGTTCTAGCAAATGACGAAATAACGTTACACCTATAAATGTTTTGTGTCTTTAAATTATTATTTTCTTTTCTAATCATGTATTACTTGGCTTGTTTGAATATGTTCATAACTACCTGTTGTTTTTGCTAGACTATGACCTGCTTATTCAACTTTAGACACCAAAGCTTAAAATCTATTTGTGGAAACTATATTGGAAAATGTGTAACTTATTTTTGAAACCTACATGTATTGTAAAATTGCTGTTTGTTTTCCTAATAAACTAAATGAATATATAATTTTTTGATATACCTAAACGTTTTGTATATATCTATTACTTCTTTTTAAATAACACATCCTGAAAAAACTATTACTGCTCTACTGAACTCTAGGTATATACTTACTTTCATAAAACCAATGAAGTACAATTTATCGTTAAAATTAGCGAAATGGCTCCTTTGTACAAATAGCCAGCCGTAAACTTGACTGAGGTTGTTGTTGAAGTTAAGAGGCTAAATCCACTAAATTCAACATTCAAAGTCTCAGACAGTGGTTTGTTGTTGGGACGTTTTAGATAATGTTTTGATTCCTAATCTTTGGAAATCCTATTCCTAGCGCATAAACATAGAGTGAAATAAAAAGTTGTGAGCCATAATGAAAAAGCAATGACCTGTGGTACTATCTTTGGTCAGATCTTTATTTACCTAAATTACTCTTTTAACCCTTAAACATTTCTCTATGCAAGTCTGCTAGTATCAAGGATATAAAATACTGGGAAAAAAGCTCTAAACCACGTGATTCACCTGACCGCTTCCGCGGGGAACCGCGTCGTGTATCTACAAATTGCCTCAGCATGGTCTGCCGACGCCCACATTTCGTTGAAAACTGGGTTACTGCCCATCCCAATTATATCACGGAAAAATATTGTAGCATAGGTTTATGGATATTAGAAAAGTGTTTCATTTAACACCGATACATTAAGTGGCGGTTTTTCATTTTAAGTAATTGTATTAGTTACCCAATCACCATAAATAATTTTCTTGAATCTCATAGCAATGTATCTGAATTTGAGTAGTCTAAGAAAATTATGTAGGTATAGGGAATGCCCTAGGACAGGTATAGCGAACCAATGGCACGTGACACACAATTTTGGGCAAGTCACCGATCACAAAATTAATTATGCACTACGAAAAAAATGTGTGAATTACGTATTATATCTGATGTAGTAAATAAAGAGTTTTGAGTTGATATTATTTATTAATATATTTTTTCCAATAATGACAAAGGCAAAATTATCAATGATGGCACGTCTATGTCACCTTATTAATAATTTCTTTAGAAAAATGGCACGTTGATACATAAAGGTTCGCCATTCCTGCTTCCTCTAGGAGCATTGATGGTACAAGTCCACCTTTTATTTTTCTAGATAAAAATATATCATAAAAATGTATCAGTCCTTAATAATATTATCAACATTACTTAAATACTGCGATGGCAGCTGACCGTAAGAACCATCTGATTTTGTGTTCTGTGGTAAGGCCTCAACAGAAGACTAAAGAGCTGTCTACACTCTCGCACTCGCAAAAACACAATTGATAGAACTAGTGGCATAAGTTGCCCTTGGATCGAGCAGTAGAACTCCGCGGTTAGTGGACGGCCAACAATGGATATACAAAAAATACTGTTGTAAAAACCGCAAGTTCGCAATAAAGTACACTTGATGGCGCTGTTATGCCTTTGTCTTTTAAAATTGTGAAATAAAAAACATTTTATACAAAAAATAAAACCCACGAGTTTATTTTCAAAGAAGTTCACTAAATGGCACAGCTTCTGCTTTTGACTTTCAATAAAAACATTTTATAAAAAAAAATCAAACCGACTTCAAAAAGTAAAAAATAAAACTTTTGGAGTCGGTGCCAGCCAAAGCATTCTACATTGCACTTCTATTAACTATATTTTTTTTGGCCTTATCTAACTAGCACCGACTCCAAAAGTTTTATTTTTTACTTTTTGAAGTAGGTTTGATTTTTTTTTATAAAATGTTTTTATTTCAGATTTTTTTGTTACATTATGTGCCGTTACTTACACTAAAAATCAGCCCATACACAACAATGATGTCATCTAGGTATACGACTACTTGCCAAAAGGTGATTGATATTTTTCAGGATTATGAAAAAACTACTAGCCAGATCTTCGTAAAAATTATATGGGACCACACATGAACCATTTTCTTTCAGATAAAAAAAGAATTATAAAAATCTGTTAACAACTGGCGAAGTTATGGTAGAACATACATAAAAAAAATTAAAAAAAATACAGTCGACTTGAGAACCTCCTCCTTTTTTTGAAGTCGGTTAAAAATGTGAAACCGGCTCCAACAAAAGGTTTAATTTTTACTTTTTGATTTTTGAAGTCGGTTTTTTTTTATTTATATAAGAGAGTATGGATCAGACATTAGCCTTTACCTACTAACACCACACACTTCCCCACAATCATTACGGCAACATATTGCCCAGCCTTGCGAGATTAATTAATCATTATGAACCGATCCCTGTGATAATGGTACTCACACATGACACATGTAGACACGCCTTGATGGAATAATAGTGGCCCCGTCTATAGTTTTATAGAATTTAGTACACGATAACATCAGACATATTGTCTCTTGGTTGGTCTCGGTTGAATGGTTGAATTATGGTAATGTGGAATAGTAATGTATTTGACACTTTCTATTGTTTTATTGTTCCTTTAAACTGTATTGTAACTCATTTGATAGATAGTGGTGTCATTTCTCAAAAGTAAAAAGTGTTTTTGTAAAAGAAAATACTTTATTAAAATACATATAAATGTCTTTATAGCAAAAGAAGTTATTTATAAAATATATGCTGAGAAGTACATAAGTACCTTTAACAGAAAAATAAGAAAGAATAATACATTATTGACGATACTACGTCTAGATATCTACTGATAGATTTAAGTATTAACAGATTTACGAAAATAGACTGAAAGGGTTTCACCACAAAAGGATTTATTTCACCTGGATCTGAAAAGGTTTTTCAGTGTCTCATAAGCTAAGGATGATATCGAGCATGGCTTGTTTTGTTTCAATTTATCATTGATTCAAAATGGATTTTGGTAGATCTATTCAGATATTCTAGTATCAATGCTTTGCAATGTCTTTTGAATACTTTTTGTTAAAGTGTATTCCAAATTTTTACTAAATGTTAGCTTAAAAAGAAAATTAAAAGCGTTAATCACAATATTCAAATACGTTTCATAAAATGAGCTTTTAAGAGCTTAAAACATACGCGCCTTAAAAAAATGCGCCTAACCGATTCCTCCAGCAATTGCGAATGCTAGATAAATCGTTTTGTTTTGCGTTATTAATTTTTTCTATGTTAAAAAAAATATATTTTCTCGTATTAATATTTTTTTAGTGTTTTTTCTATATGTATTATTTAACTTAAGACAAATATTAAACATTTAACTTAAGACAAGTATTTGCAGTGAACAGTGATCCTACTAATATTATAAATGTCAAAGTATGTCAGTTTGTTTGTTTATTTGTTCCTCTTTCACGCCTAAACGGTTGAACGTATTTTGATAAATTAGGTATGTAGGGACTACAAGTAGTGGAATAACACATAGGCTACTTTTTATCCCGGTATTCCCACGGGAACGGTAACCACGCGGGTGAAACCGCGGGTGGCCGCTAGTTAAGTAATAAAAAATATTTAACACGTACACGGTATATGATCGTAACTTGAAGTTATTAAATTTTCGTGACATCGATAAGTATACTATGTCACCACTACTGTGAAGCGTATACAGCTATACAAACATTTCGAAATATATTAGAAAATATTGCTCATTGACACGTTTGCACACTATTTATTTTGTTACTCCACGCATTTATATCTAAATTCATTTCATGAAATGCATAACGAAACGAAATCTGTACCTACAGTGAATGAAAAAAATAGAGTGTAAATACTTTAAAAAGTTATGGATTACGTTTCAAATATTGAGTACGCGTAGTTTTTGGTTGTTTTCCGGGACTACACTTTTAGTTTTTACTGGTGTAAAATCTGTTATTCAATTGAAAAACGCAGCGAAAGCTTAAGTGTTACCTAATTAAAAAAAAATCCTCAACAATAATCACTAAATATTTTTGGAAATAGTAACTATACAAATTGTCTATAATACTTATTAGTCTACAAATATACATATATGTACAGTCGGGGAACTTCCCGGTTGACCAGTAGATTTTATTATTTTTAGGGAGCTTTATTTAAAAAAATAATAGACATATAGAAAACGTGTATATCACAAATAATAGAACATTAACGGGTATTTGATTTAAAAAATAAATGATTTCTTTAAACTCAGTACTTTCTGAGAAGTTCCGGGAAGTTCTCCGATTGTACGTAGCAGCTAACGTAAAAAAACCATTACCATAGTTTAGCCCGGTTAGCGCCGTGGGTTAGCCAACCCGTCGTAAAACATGTTACAGGTAAGGCCTACTTATCCTTTTTACTGCCTGCTTCCCCAATTTTGCCATTAGATGCGCGCTACGTAAGGGATACTTCACATTGACCCAAGAAAAATCAATCTTATTATTGAAGAATATTTTTTAGAAAAGAAATTAGAAGTCTAAAACTTTATGTTTTAATAATATTTAAAATGTTTGTTGCAAAACAGTCATTACAAATATTATCAAAAAGCCCTGAACAGAAGATTATTTATCATATGTGCATTACAAAAATCAAAGTAAATTCTATTTTAACTAGGGTTGCCAAACGGCGTTACTGACAGCACAGGGTGTTATAGCGAAAATAAAACTTGGCACTAGTTTGTTGGCTTATACGTGCTTCGGACGAAAAACATAAATAATAATTCTAATCTTATAATAATTACACAATTGATTTGCAGTATTTGCAGTGAACAGTCATCCTACTAATATTATAAATACCAAAGTATGTCAGTTTGTTTGTTTATTTGTTCCTCTTTCACGCCTAAACGGTTGAACGTATTATGATGAAATTAAGTACGTAGGGACTACAAGTAGTGAAATAATACATAGGCTACTTTTTATCCCGATATTCCCACGGGAACGGTAACCACGCGGGTGAAACCGCAGGTGGCCGCTAGTTAAATTATAAAAAATAGTTTACACGTGCACGGTATATTATATGTAATTTGAAGTTATTAAATTTTCGTGACATCGATAACTAAGGTTTCCAAACGGCGTTACTGACAGCACAGGGTGTTATAGCGAAAATAAAACTTGGCACTAGTTTGTTGGCTTGTCCGTGCTTCGGACGAAAAATATAAATAATAATTCTAATTTTAAATAATTACACAATTGATTTTAACCTTTTTTTATTTTCACTATTTTTGTTCCATTTTTTTGCTCAAATAAATTTTTTTTTCCAGCCTGTTAATGAGGTCACTTAAAATATTTGATTTTAAGATAATATTTAATTAAATAAAAATATCAAACTATTGATTTTATAGAAAACATAAGATAGTTCATATTCTTTCCTTATTCGTATTTTGTGAAAAATCCATATCGTATTTAGAAGCATTTCCTACTTTAACTTGGGTCGCCAAAACGGCGGTGCTGACAGCACAGAGGGTTATAGTGAGAATAAAACTTGGCACCAGCTCGTTGGCTTGTCCGAGTTAGTAGACGAAAAACATAAATCTTCGCCGAAGTGATTTCA
The DNA here is from genome assembly GCA_910589605.1 of Chrysoteuchia culmella. Taxonomy (NCBI): domain Eukaryota; kingdom Metazoa; phylum Arthropoda; class Insecta; order Lepidoptera; family Crambidae; genus Chrysoteuchia; species Chrysoteuchia culmella. The sequence goes on along the minus strand of OU342647.1, from coordinate 6,133,530 downwards.
TACGTGTGGGTTGAATGGATAGTGCGCCGTTGATATTATGGCCGTTCTCTCAAAATGATACTTTAAAAGATTTTGCGCTATAAAGAGACAAAATTGTATTATTAACTAGCATACGCTCCAGAATTCTTCCGTGCGGAATATATCGGTTACATCGTGAAATTTGAACTACTCGTAAGTGATTTCTAAGACAATTTAACCGACTAGCGGCTGCTCGCGGTTTCACCCGCGTGGCTCACGATCCCGTGGGAATATCAAAAAATCCTTTCTTAGTGCTCACCTACATCGTTAAAGGATCCTGTAAGCTAAAATTCAGCTTAATCGGTTCAGCCGATTGGGCTGTGCGTTGTCTGTCAGTCATGGTATTGTTTTATTAGTATAGAAGATAATGCGCGTCTAATGGATTATTTAAAATTTATCGCGACCAAAAATAGCACTCTTTTTTCCATATTTTTTCATATTTTCATCAACTGCATCTTCTCTTTCTTAGCACTCTTTGCTTCCTCACGGTAAAAACTTTATCAATTTAGAGAATTTCATTACAATTGGGTCAGTTGATATAAGGCGTGGTAGGCATATCATCTAAAATACAAATATTAAATAATCAAAATTTTAAATCATTTATTCGGTCTAGGCTGTTGACAACCCAAGCAGCAAAATCCAATCCTATAAGTATCCTAAGACTACATATTTTTTAGTCCTATAGTAATCATATTAACGTTAATAGGGCTGGATTTGGGCGCACCTTATAGGATATTTCGTCCTATAGTAATTTTGTTACAGTCCGGTAATGTGCAAATTGATTTTATTATTGTTTTATTTAGTGCACCTACAAGATCACGGTGTCCTATAAAGATCTGGTAAATGCACTGAATCAGCGTGATTAGTCCTGTAACGATCTGGCGTATGCTACTACAAGCGTAATTGATCCAACAGTGGTCAGCGTAATGCCATAACTAGAGCGTTAATTTTGCATTCTTTTGGTAATGGTGTAGTGTGACTTTGAATTTAGAAGAAAATAAAATATTTGCAAAAGTTACGTAATTTATTTACTATTCATTATCGTAAAATAGGTTGATACTGTTTGTGTTTTCACTGTTATATATAGAAATGAACTTGCGAAATAAATTTTATTGATAAAGTAATCGATGAAAATAAACATATTTTTAAGCGCCTCAAAAGTAATCACAGTATTATTTGTTTATTCATTAATTTATTAATAAATACAATCTGTCATCAGATCGGATCGGCTCCATATTGTAATGCATTTATCAGGAGCATTATAATGTGTTTTAGTCAAAGTTAATGTTACTATAGGAGTATAATGGACACCATATTGTTTATTGTTTTAGGGGTCCTTATGAGAAAAACAACAGAAGTAAACGTATGCGAATAGATGTACTTATAGTAATAAATGAATAATATTATCAATGCTTAAACTACTTTGAAACATTTTTATCATAATATCATTTCTTTGAAAATTTTATTAAGATTAATGTTATGCATTTATAAAATTGATTATATTTTGATAATCAATAACTTAATTTATACATTTAAACAACCATGGAAATGCTTTCGTAAATCGGTTTCTGTTAAAATCCATACTGACAATTTAACTTTTATGGTCTCTATCAATAAAATATTTATTTTATTAGCAAAAAATCATAAAAGTAAATAACGTCTTTTGGCAGTTGTGAGTTGTAACTTACGCTAGTAATTATAGTTTTTATAACAGTATTGAGATGTGTGCAATTTAATTATTTTATTTAAAATCACAGATAGTCCGTCAAAGATGAATGTGATATATTATTCTTAACAGCCCATTGTTTTATATTTTCCTGCAATTCAGAATTTTCATCAAAGTCAGTGCAGTGCGGTTATGGTCATCAGATTCGCCATCACTGCTATCACTTTTATAATCTTCTTGATTATAACATTTAGATGAATCAGCGTCGTAGTTTTTTATTGGGTCTATTTCCATATTATATTGTACGGAACCATCACAAACTTTACCAGACTCTTTTTCAATCTTGGAAGTTATCGATTCGAACTCTGACCTGGATTTCATTTCTAGACATTTTTTGCAAGTCTTCTTCTATAACTGCCACAGCGTTTAAATCGTTTCCATTTTTTTAAATCCATTCATGTAGTTTTTTGAAACACTAACAAACATCACAGCATGAAAACAAAATGGCTGTGGACAACCAATCACTCTAGTAATAGCATATGCAGGACACGTATAAGTAAATTCTTACCTATATTAGCAGCACGAATAAAAGTGCGGTGCTAGTGATCCATTAGCAGTCACGTCAAAGACAAATCAATCTTATAGTATCTTCGACCTATAGTAGCCTAGACCCAAACGTTTACAGGACAACTTTTCTTATAGAAGAATAAAAATAAAACGTTAAAAAGATTAAATAGTCTTACCCAATGTATTTATAGGAGCACTGCTAATTATCATGATAATATGCACTTATAGTACCTATAAGAATCATATAATCAAATCCTCTAAACGTTTACAAGACTATGTAACAGGATCGAAAGCGCTTGTAGCATTAACAGTTTTATACGATGTTCTTGTAAGCGTTTATAAGACTATCTAATAGGATTGAATGTGCTTGTAGAGCAAATCGTCCCGTAGGCTACTTTTATAAGATCAGTGATCTCAATCTATGCCTGTATAAGTATGCTATAAGATGTTTAATCTTATAAGCCAACGATTATAGGAAAATTTTGCTGCTTGGGAAGCACTTATAAAGTCAAATAAGCTACGCCATTGGTTCACAAACCCTACCCTGGGAGACCTTTTAACGAGAAGGATGTATATTAGACCATAGATTTAAGTAACTAATACACGACCACCCATCTAGAGCTTTAGTAGTTGATCCATTGCGGTGTTTACGCTTTTTATTTCGGTTTCATTCATCAATCTCCGGTTACCGCCCCAGGTGAACCTGCTTACCACTCCGTACTTCATTCGTCAGTGTCAGTTGATTTTCCTGTTTTTAGTTCAAATAGTTTTAGTATGAGAACTCTGTGTAGGATCTCTGATGCTATAATATTGATTGATTGAGCTACAAGACCATATTAAACTGACGAAAAAATATATCTTAACGATGACGAATTTTAATAAGCTTCATTAAACAAAATGTCAAATGTTTTGTGTGTCATTAAAACTTTACATGTTCGGTTAGGTAATGAGCTATTTGAACTAGTTAGGCCGAAAAAAGAAACAAAAAATTTAGGTGACTACGGTGATTTATTTTGTCCTGGGACTCGAGTGTTAATCGAGCTTTTGAGTCGGAGCTCATTGTCTACTTCATCAAGCAAAGCTGTAAATAGGTAGGTACAATCGGGAAACTCCGTGGGCCCTGTATAGTAAAACTTACAATTCTACAATTCTATATAAATGTCAAATTTTGTTGTAAAAATTTACAAGTGCTGCCTAAAAACAATTTTTTGTTGTAAGTTACTATTTACATAGAATGATAGACGGTTTTGTCACCTGTAAAGAGAAAATGTTTATTAAACAGAAATATGTAGAATTGTAGCTACAATTCTAAAATTTTGTAGATTTTCTAACATGGTAATTTTTTTAAATTGTATTTTTTATTAAACAGAAATATAAAAACTGTCATTCACAATGACAATTTACAATTTGTAACGTTTATTAAATAGTTGGACAGTAGAGTTTTTTTGAGAAACGTTAATTTATTATTTAAATGAAATATTTATTAATGATCTATTTAATTGTGATTGTGATCGTTTTCTATAAGTCTATTACTTTTGAAATATAGTTTCCTAAAATCTCTACAGGACTACCGGGAAGTCCCCGACTACGTCTCTTATAAATGGCCGTATTGTTTTCTTTTTAATGCACTTCCATTCAAGCTTACCCGGAGTTTATATAATTTTGTTTAAGCAATACTTCATTATAATTTATAAGTAATAAATCACGTGTTAAACTTAAAATCGGTCATAGTATTACGTTTGTTTACATAACAGTATCGTTCAGGAACATAACATCCGTGCAGTCAAGACTGCGTTGTTCACGTGACGCAGACGCCGAGAACTAACGTCTTGGATTTAATTTATGTTTATTTGCGACCGAACTAGTGTGGGGACATTCTTAAGGATGTTTTATTCAAATTCGTAGTGATTTTTTTATCTTAGATCATGTGTTGAAGGATGACGTAATTCTGAAAGGCGTTGTTTTGTAGTGAGTGACTGATTAGTTTTATAAAACACCTACTAACTTTTTAATTTCACATTTTATATTGTTATTTTTATATTTTCGCACGCGGCCCTGACGGACGAGACTGAGACAAGTTGCTTTATTCTAGTATATTTCCTTGTTTAATATTTATCACACCTTTGTTAGTCTGGACTTGGTCTGAAATGAAAGATTTTTATTTTATTTATTTATTATTAACCACGTTAGTATGTCAAACTACGACTTTCTATTTGGATATGAAAAATTTATATGATTTTTGGATCATTCTAATAATTATCTATTGTTTACATTACTTGCAGAAGACGTCAATCTGTAAATTAGAAACAAACAAGACAAAAGCGTTGCCTTTTTATTAATTTTTTCGCTACTAGTCCAATATAGTCACGTTTTTATTTGTTTTAAAAAAAAATTGTCTTCGATATGACAGCTTTGTTTTTACGCAAAGCTTGCATTTTAGCAGATTTACCACATTTTATTTTTATTGCTTTGTTGAAATAATATGGCGGTTTGTATAACAAATCACAACTTACTGCACGGCATTACTTACTTTTTTGTAACAAGAACACAGTATTTTTATTAGCCTTAGATGTTTTATTAGTTATGTTTTGGCCCCTTTGTGTCCTTTTTTGTGTTTATTATGTAATGGTGAAAACTTTGCTGAATTATGAATTACATTAAATCTGCGCATTAAATAGTTAGTATTATTTGGTATTATTGTAGGTATTGTTTGTTTTCAATAGAATACACAAATAATTAATAATACAATACAGTTTACAATAACATGCCCATCACTAGGCCCACAACACAACTCGTTATCGTCCCAGCAAGCCCTCAGCACTTTTCAAGGCGTGCTATTTCTGGCCGCACGCGCCGCGCCAGATGTGGCCGCTAAAGGGATCTTAATGCCCCGCGGCCATATGGAATTCGGAAGAAGTGGCTGGTTCCGCATCACATGGCCCGGACACAGAGCCGTAAACAATCTCGTGCAGAGACTTGGTTTTATATGTGCTTACAAGTAAATTAAAGGTTTCAACCACAGAACAAAGGTGTTGAGAAGGAGCGTTAACATTAAGTACTAAAAGAAGTGCCGTTGCGAAAACAGGGACGTTGCCATGACAACGATCGTATGAGGGAAACGTTTGGACTGATTTTGTGTTTTGCGCAAACACAAAAGCAGTCCAAGACCACAGACCAAGACAAGACAGACCGAGACCTTATCTTTCGGGTCGTAGGCGTTTCGGACCGCGACTGCGATTATTTGTGTTCTGACGAATCTCGCTCTTTAATATTTCCACTGATTAGAGCAGGTTACGTTATCAGTTTAAAGTTTCAAACACTTTCTTTAATATTTGCATGGCTTGATTTCTAGTGTACCTAGGTACGTCCATACCGCATATTTCGTGTTTACTTCGTTTTAATTTAGTGAAGGTTTTTTCAACATTTCCTTATATGTTTTGACTGGATTTCAAGTGAGAATCATGTCAAATCAATTCAAAATCATGAAAAACCTTAAACAAAATTAATAAGTAGTCTGGCAATATTTCATTAGAGCAGTTTCAGGGGGTTGGATATAAAAAAACGTACTTTTTCTGGTAGCCATCCAGCCTAATGTACTTTAGATTAAACAAACAAAAAAGTCGAACGATGTGAATGTTTCTGAACGCAATTATATGAATGTGAACCTGCATGCATTTTAAAATTGCGTTTGCATTTAATTGTGGATTTAGTTATCAATACGCTATGCATCACAGATGACGACAGAAGACAAGACCTCTTTCTTTTGTTTTATGCTATACCTCTTTCTGTTGTTATTATTAAATTGAGATACAGTGGAATGGAAAGTTTTGACATATAATAATATACAATATTACTTGTAGTGTAGGTACATAGCAATAACATACAATAATAAGGCATGGCTATTGTTAAATTCTAAGAAGTGTGTGTAAATGTTGCTATTGTTATAAAAACTTTGGACCGTGCAAATGTATGTTAGTACGGACACATTAATCAAGGTTAATCTTTATCAGTGACCCAATGAACTCGAGATAATGAAAGTCATATTATGATCTCGTTATACTCTAGAGTTACAATGTTATGATTATAACAGGATGGGACAACGCAACAAATCCAGACTATCAGTTTAAAAAAAAGTGCAAGAGCAGCCCTAGGGGTGGGGGTATATTATGACGTCTTATCTCACGCTCTTGACTATCTAATATTCTGAAAATTATTATTGTTTATTTTATTTATTGAAAAAGATTCGCACCAACGACATATCTTTACATATTTCAATTTAAAAATTAAAACCTGACTAGGCCAAAAGACATGCCTTTACAGGTGAATACAGCATTTTTTTATTTTCTTATTTACTAGTTAAAATAACAAAGTAGAAATTTGAAACAGAACAGATAACTTATAAAATAAAGATTAATTATTAACCTTATTTTCATGAAATTTTGCCACACACAGCCTCTTAAACGCACGCACGTTTCTCTAATATCATTCAACAATCAATATTACAAACAAACACATATATTTTAAGGATTTTAATCATGCTACAAATGCAACAATAACGCAATACAATATGATCACATACCTATAAAATCATTTCATGAAATGAGATGCACATAATTATGTTAGCACCATATACTTATCCATAATAAACAAGCTATGCATGCAACATGCGTCATGCAACTGTATAGTGTATGCACTTGTTAGTTCTAATTAGCCAACGATACTTCCGTATTTACGTCAGTTACGAACAGTTACTTCTCCAGTTAATTCAAGAAAAATCTAAAGACTGCACTGTGCCGTTCTTAATTGGTGATAAACTAGATAGTAAGAATTTAGGTGACCACGACAGTATATAAAAGGCAGCTTGGGAAATTGCAACATAGCGATAGAGTCGTCGGCGGTTTTTACCTAGGATGGGAAAAAAGTGCTGGATTCTTAAGTGATTGTATGTGGATTTTGCAAAATTGATATTTGTAATAAAAATAATAATTTAATGACCAATAACGTAAAAACATTTTATGTTAAATGTAATATAATAATCTCTATAATAATTGGTGGGACGGCGAGAAATAAGGGATTTTAAACGCGCTTATTGCTTGAAATACCAGGCAAATTGGAAAATTAATTTTGCTTACGATAGCCAAATTATTGAGGAAATTTATAGGTCATTTAACATGATAATGACCCAAAGTCCCGCTGCGCAAAGTCCCAATTGATCAAATTTACGTAGACATACAAAACAAAAAATACCTATAAGTACCTAACTACAGATTTATTTTTTTCAGTAATTCTAAATTCTAATTCAGTATTCAGGTTATATGTATTTTATTAAATCATAATTATTAGTAATATATATTTTTGGTGGAAACTGTTAAAAAAGACTTAGGCGGACTTTCACCAACTGAAATTAAATAGGTTTAGCGCTAAGCATATTTTCGCTTTGTCACTTTTGACATCAAATGAATAAGTGACAATATTATTTTAAATAAATTAAACCCTAAATTGTTTAGTAAGGTTGGTGAAAGTCACCCTTAATGTAACATCAAAAACATTATGAATAAATAATATGAGGTAATAACTACATGCACTATAAACAGATTTTCCTTTGCCTATAAAAGGTTTTACTAAACCTCTGGATTATAGATTTATTCGTTAGAAATCAAAGTACAGCTGCCCGTTACTAGTAGGTATTTGTTAGCGTGTGTGCGTGTGTGTATGTGAGAGAGAGAGAATTCATGCAACAAGAACAAATTCAACAATATTTTTTATTTTTTTTATTAATTATGTTTGGAAAATCAATAATACTTACGTTATTGCTATCGTTACGTTCCTTAAAACATGGTTGAGCGAAGCGACTGCTAGTTCATGCCAAGAGGCATGAGCTCGTGAACGAGTGCCACCAGCGGAAATGGGTCTACTTCAATCTTCTTGTCTTAATTAAAAGCTTAAATATTTTCATCTAAAATGAATGATACTGACCTGTATGTTTGTACCTCACAGCTAGTTTCATAAGTGCTTGTAACAGCCTAGACTGAAAAAAATATTTTAAATTTTGAAAAAATGTTAAGTATAAAAAATAAACTACCTAAACAAATACAAGGTAATGCCACCAAGCATTTATCAGTAAATTTTTAACTTACAATTTGTGCAGGCATATTTATTCAGTGTGTAAACATACCTACTGTTTTACTTTGCATTAACCATTCCGTAAAAATACAACGTCAAACAAGTTTTAAATATAAAAGAAACATTACTTATTTCATTGGCAATGAAAGTTTATGACGAGACCTCAAAACATAGAAATAAATTAAATTGGAGGCCCTCCAAATTGCTTCGCTAATAGAAGAACAAAACTTTTATTAATAATTATTACAGATAATTTTTTATTCAAAAAAAAATCTATTAAAATTGAAGTAAGTATTTGATTTCTTTTCAACAAGACTGATTTTCAGGATACTTGCTATTGTTCAGCGTAAATGAAGGTTTGTTTATGAAAAGGCATCTACTCTATTTTTCGTAGCGACATTATGTCAGTATCCAAAGAAACCTCGACAGAACGTTATCAAACATTTTATGTCCTCATCGCAACTACATATTCTATAAATCATTTTCCTTATTTCCTTCTGCGTGGTAATATTTTCCTGAAAAGCATCGGATTGATGTTTTATATTACGATAGGTCATTTTCTACACATTCGTCTCACACATGAAGTTTTCTTTGTTCCCATATTTATTTCATCCCAAATGGACGAAAAAAGACGTAGGCGTCAGTTTTTTACCTTGAAAAAAAAAATCATCAACGGCAACATCATCAACGTAAAAGTTAAAGTTGTATAATACTAACTAATATTACAAATGTGAAAGTGTGATTGTTTGTAATCGACTTGATTTTTGGCAGAGTCTATTTTTTTCCCGGTATTTCCACATGAATGAGAGTCACGCGGGTGAAACAGCGGACGGAAGCTAGTTTTATAATAAACATCACAATATCAAGTCTAAAACATTTAAAGCGCCTACAAAGTTACGCATAAGTGACAAAAGTTTGTCATTCCGATCTGTTTCTCCACACGAAGCAGGTGTTGTAAGATAATGGCCTGAAATTCGCCTGAATTTCACTGTCGCTTTTACTTGCGACTTTTCTTTGAAGACGTATGGAGAACACACGAGTGTGGGATGTGTGATCTTGTGACATTTGTGGATGAGATACTTTTCACTATGACTATGACATGATTATAAAGTGCAAAAGCAATTTATTGAAGCAACTTAATAACTTTAAAATAAATATATTTGAAAAGAAGTTTTTTATTGTTGTTTGTATCTGTGTTATTTGGAAAATTCAATAACTAACGCGTGCTAAATGGTAAAAATTTAATTATGTTGAAAAATTTATGTTGAAACCAATATTAGCCATTAAAAAACTAACAATCTTCTTTAAAGGTAACCGAAATGGGTGTTAATAAAAGATCTTCGTACTGGTGGTGTACAAACACCGGTTTCAAGGTGTAGCCTGCTCTGAGGTCCTGGCTTTGAATCCCGCTGTATTTATATTTATATCCGTTACAATAGTATCTCATAACACAAGCCGTAGTGCTTACTTTGGGGCTAGGTTAATTGGTGTTATCTCAAATGATTTTCAATAATAAATTTTTGAATAATGTCACATACAATTACATGTATTGTTTCGGATTTTCTCGGTTCGGGACGGTTATTATTTGTAGCATCAAACACGAGTGTCTTACACAGCGAAACTGGAGCGACCAAACTTTGATTGTGCTCTCGGCTCTCTGAGCCTATGTCAATTTCAAGCGGTCGGGGTTAACAATAGCGTTTGTATCTCTTTGATGTAGCCTGAATTGTTATACGGACGCTTATTAACGATAAAAAACAAACGACGGTGTAATAATCACTAGGCAAAAAGTGGATGAAGAGGAAATTATAGAACTTTAATTATGGTTCTCTTCTGGTACGAAAAATGAGGAACGAATCACTTTTCACGTCAGGTATGATAAAAACTAAGCTGTTATAGAAAAAAAAAGTTTCGCTCCCAACAAGCCCTAAGCTACACGAGTCTCCCCGTTTTCGGTCGTTAATAAAAAAAAACGTAGCACTTAACTTGGTACAATGTAAGAAAGTATTCTTACATTGTTTTCCACAAAGATTTTACCAAATACTTAGTCGTAATATCCATATTTTGTCGGTAGACGCATCTGCGTCTTTACTAAATGTAATGTATAAACTCATAGGGTATAGTTATGAGTAAGCCTAAAATAAAACTGACTACTAAACATACTCGATTTGGGGTGTCGTTATATTTATTCGTTGGATATATTTAGGAGCTAACGTTTTGTTATTACTGACTACTAAATATATGGACAGAGCATCATATCTGGTATCATAAAGTCTAAACTACTATAGCTGGAAAATAACAACTTTAACAGTAGTTTTCTTTATAATGCTAAAGAATAATAATAAAAAACAGTTAATTTAATATAGAACTATATTTTTTGAGATCAGAAATCAACATGGATTTATGTAGGTATTTATAACTTTTTAATTTTGCATTTTACATTGCTATTTATTTGTGGTTAATATTTTCTTGTTTGATATTTACCACATGGATGTATGTATTCATACTTATATTTCCAGTAAGACTATTTTGCCTTATGCATTTTTTTATTTTTCCAAATTAAAGGGACAGTCGTATTGGATAAAAAAAAAAATGTTTTTACCAGACCTCTCGACGAACGACAAGTGACTGAAACGTGGGCTGAACTGGTATAGTTTATGGGAACGCTTTCCATAAAAAAAATATATTTTGAAAAATAAACTGTTGCGCTATTCGAAACTGGCAATTTTTTGCATGGCCTTCATATTAATAGGGGAAGGTATTAAAACTCAACTCAATTAACTATTACTCGGTTTCGGCCAAGCAAATTATTGTGTCAAAATCCGGTATATTTAGTAGCGCTTTATTTTAAAATGATGCTCCTATATATATCCGAGCTGGGGTGTCTTGGTGAGGTACATTTAGCTTTTCAAATTGGATCTCTAAACTATACCCGACGCCGACTAGCTCCATGACGACACCGGCGTCGTCCCCAAAATGTACATTTAGTAAACACGCGACGCATCTACGGCAACATTTTGAAGAAAGCAAAGATAAAATATAGAGGTAGCAAGAACAACTAATTCGCGTTAACGTAATACAAGTATATAAACAAACTTTAACCGTATATAATTTGATTTGAAGCCAACAATTTTTTTCCGCCACATTCTTGAAAGTTCACAGGAACCAAGTAATGTAATTCTTAATTTGCAACAAATGTCTCTGAGGTTCGCTCCCCATAATTACAAAAGTAGGGAAGCGGGTTCTCTCGCAAAACTCCCAAGCCTTTTGTCAAAGAAATCCTTGACATTCAATTAACATAAACTTGACGAACTGCGAAATTGGATTATAAGCCAGACGCTGCAATTTACCATTAAATCTGAGACAATGGAGCAATTTTATTAACTTCAATACGATAAGGAGGTTGATTAATGGATCCAGGAATTAGGTCCTGGCTCTCGCAGCTATTTCATTCGGAGACAATAAAGGCTAAATCACACTTTACGATATTAGAGTTGTTCGCGTGGAACCAACGATAAATCCATTTTCCTACATCGCCCGCTGAAAAAATGGAATTTATACGTGCAGACACTTTTGTATCTGCGTTAGGCATCAACCGTTGGAGGGATAGCAAAAAAGGTGAATGAATAACTAGTCTGGTGTAAGGCGACATTTCGAAAGAGAGGCAAAAATAGGCGCAGTATCGAAGTTACTAAAAGAAATCGACTACTCAATAAAATACTTTTTATTATGTACTTGCTTCCGCCCGCGATTTCACCCGCGTGGTTCCCGTTCCCGTCGGAATATCGGGATGAATAGTAGCCTATGTTACTATCCTTCCTTTCAACTAACTCTATGCCAAAAATCAAGTCGATCGGTGGCTTAGCTAGGGCGTCAAGGAAGGACAAACAAACACACTTTCGCATTTATAATATTATATAGTTAGGATTGTGCCGTGCGGTGACGGCCTAAGAATACAAGTGTCACCACTCCCTTACATGCCTGGGATGTCGTAAGAGTCGACTAAGAGGCTCGACGCTTTGAACACCTGTGCGAGAGAAGGAAAACTTGAATCAAACCCTCTATTAACCCGTCTGGCCGGCGTGGTAGTAGTAGGCTAATAGCCTCCTATGAACGCCACAATAGTCGTGAGCTAGGAGAGGCCTATGTCCAGCAGTGGACGTCCACAGGCTGATGATGGATGGATAGTTAGGATTAGGATTAGGATCATTTGTATCTTCATAAATATTAAGCTATGGTTGAATATTTGGTTTTTGCTGATCTTACGAACACCATTTATCAGGTTACAGTTTATTTACCAAAAAAGCTTTCAGATTAATACATGAACAGATAAGCGAATACAAAAGTTACTATTACGTATAGTAACTGTAGTATTTAAACTATTGCGTAGTTTAGTCGTTGGTGTTTTTACTTAAAAAATCGGATAACGTTTGAATTACACAAGTATCTTTTCAATGTAACTACTACATTTTTGATATTTATATATTTGATAGAACGAGAGAAAATTCAAATCCAAAAAAAATGAAAACATATCAATTTATTAGTCAAAATTTGATAGATTTACTGCGAAGATAATAAATTAAGTTTTTTTTTAAATGGGATTTGGCAAATGTCTAACTGAACGAACTCTTGGACGGCTAGTAATAGCTACTATAGTAAAATAAATATATAAAAAATACTTTATGTATAAAAATCTGTTTGCTGAGTTTTATGATTTGGAAAAGTCTTATTTTATGGTATAAAAATGAAAATAATCTTTCCGCACCGATGCAGATTATGCAGAAAAGAAGTCTGTAACAATGGCACATTAATCAACGAATTTATGTTTGTTATTGTACTCGTGATATATGTTTGAGATATGTATTAAAGTAGTACCTTAAATTCGTGCCTCATCAATACTGTTCCTTGTTTATTTTCGTCAGAGCAACAATAACTACTTGTTTCTTTTTATGAGAAGTCGATGTTATTGACAAGTAGAACAAATCTATTTATCAAAGGTAATATGTTGTCGCATAGTGCAGCTATCCCTAATTCATTTTAAAATCGGACCCTTTTTCAGTTGCAAACTGAACAAAGAGGCAAAAGAAGATATTTTCGGAATTAATATCAGTTTGATTAAATCCACAGGTAAATCGACCATAACATTTATGGTAAAAAACCATAAACAATTGAAAGCAACCTTGTTATCAGACAATTAACTCTATTCCATTCACGTGACACTTCAATTGTATTACAAAAGTAAAGTAGCTTTTGTATTAAAATAAATCGTAATACTGGAGCAGTGTTTGACAGAATTAGTTTAGACGGCGCGGCGTCCATCTCCGATGTCCAATGTTGTCGGTCACGGCCCCCGTCTAATTGAATTAACTGAATCGCATCTGTCTCGAATATCTCGTAGCAATTTATCTTTTATCTAGAAATCTCAATGCTGTAATTGAACTGTTAATTGACGCAGAAAGTTTTTTTGTTGTAACTGAATTGTGATAAAATGTGGATAGCAAGGGCAAACTGTGACGTCTATTTTTAGCATTGAATGCAATGCAATACCACTATTAATAAATCAATGTTATCATCATTAATATAATCAGTTCATACTTTTTGTGATATGAGTTTTTATTAGTTCAATAGTTATATCCGTGAAAATGCTCCGTTTATGTTGATCGTCTAATAAAACATACTGCCATAAACCACCTACAGTATTTTTTTTCCTTTACCCTTTTTAAAGTCAGTCAACATAATACACGCATTTATAAGTACATCTTAAGTTTTGGCGCGCACTGTTTATTGAAATAAAACCATTTTTCTAAACTAAGATCTAAATGTCCGTATTTTTATAAAAGGTGCAAAAAGGTAAACACTATCTTAAATCCCTACGCTGATTCCCTTCATCTCTGACATAATGAGTCCATATTTTATATGTATGTATTTATGTGTATGTTAAATATTTATATTATGTAGTATGTTTATGTATTATTTGTTGATTAAATACCCTTAATTAGCTATTCCCACTTTTGTTACAATATTCTGAATTATGTTTTATAGTACTACTTTATTGCCGATACGGTAGGTCTAACACCTTTTACTGGTTGACTGGTAGAGAATGCCTGATGGCATTAAGTCCGCCATTTGCTGTATTTTTTTTTATATTGCAATAAAGAATAAATAAATAAATAAAATAAAGGTCGGGCAAATCTAAAAACCCCTAAAAACCAAAAAATACGGAAAATTAGACTTTTTTTTTGCAATATAGTGCGTTTAATACCCGGAAAAGTTGTTTTATTTCACACTCATTTATGTTTTGAAAACGATAAACGACTCACTAGTGTCACTTGGTTTGTTTCGAAATAAAACTAGGATTTACATATACGTACCTATTTTCTTCGATGACAGCAGTTACATGAATCTGTGTTTCAATTTTGCAACTTAATTGCAACGTAATTTATCAAATCACAAATATCGTTAAAAGACATTATCATCAGCGAGAAAGTTGACAAATTCACTCGAATAAAAAAAACCGCTAAACAGACGAATGAAACATGAACGTGGCTCGGTGCCAATAAAAATGATAATGAATATTAATAGTCTGATATTATAATCGTACCTGATGCATGTACGGACAATTTTATTATAACAATATAATTTACATGCGATTGTTGGCTAATATGGCAGCTAGCCTTGTAACCGCGTCTTCTATTAGTAAATGTAAGTACAGTATATGTGCCTTCTATGGGTATCACGTGAGTCATTCTGCAACGGTGACATAACCAACGGCTGAGCACACAAGGTCGTCTTGGGTAAAAACGCGGCTTGTAACAGGGCGTTTTTGTTTCAAGATTTATTTTTAAGTTTTAACCGACTTCAAAAAAGGAGGAGGTTCTCAATTCGACGGTTTTTTTTTTTTATGTATGTTTTACCATAACTTCGCCAGTTGTTAACAGATTTTTATAATTCTTTTTTTATCTGAAAGAAAATTGGTTTATGTGTGGTCCCATATAATTTTTACGAAGACCTGGCTAGTATTTTTTTTATAATCTTAAAAAATATCAATCACCTTTTGGCAAGTAGTCGTTTACCTTGATGACATTGTTGTGTATGGGCTGATTTTTAGTGTAAGTAACGGCACATGATGTAACAAAAAAATCAGAAATATTTTTTTTACTTTTTGAAGTCGGTTTGATTTTTTTTTATAAAATGTTTTTTTAATATTAGGATTTTAACTACACCTCCCTACCAAATGAAGTACAATCACGTTCAATAACATAGAAACAGTCTGAGAATTCACTTGTGGCCGAGTTAATTTTTTCCAATATTTTTCTATTTAAAATTTACCATAAGTATAAAAATATCATTGAAAAATGCAAAAATTACAAAATCATAAAAAAAAAATTAAAAAAAAATTAAAAAAAAAACATAGAATATTGAATGACATTTGTGGACAGAGAGAGCTTTGTTTCCGTGTGTGTCAATGTGGTAAAGTTGTAAAGTGTATATTTTGACGATCTCCGTGCTACGTGCACTGGTTTCAAGGTGTCACCTACTCTGTGGTCCCGGGTTCGAATTCCGGTAGGGCCAAATGTTTGTATGATCAATACGAGCATATTTGTACCTGAGTCATGGACGGTTTATATGTATTTCTAAAAATAAATACCTATATATATGTATAATTACTTATATGTATTTATATCCATTACCCTAGTATCCCATAACACAAGCCTTACAGTGCTTACTTTGAGGCTAGGTTAGTCGGTTTAAGTGTTAGAAATATTTATTTATTATTATTTAATAAACATATCAATGCATTGCTCGTACCTATACCTATTCTTGGAGTAATAGGTTGAGTTACCTCTTGTATCAGAAATTAATTGTTGTGGGGGTATAACAGGGAATGATGACAATATCTCCATCAAACGTAATAAATGATATTATGTTGGAAATAATATTTTTGTCATTTAAGCATTATAATAATATGCCTCCATCCTCATCATCCGCTATATGGCAAACCCCAGCGGCTTAATGCGAATAAACAAATTGTTGTTCTTACAATGTAACTTCTTTTATTATCAAAAGTGAAAACATTCGATAGAGATAATGTTAAGGGCCCGGTAAACGATTAAATTTATAAGACAAAATAATTTGACAAACACGTTTTTCCGGAAGTAAAACGGATCAAACAGGCGTGTTTGTTAAACTTTAAACTTTTTTTTTTAATATACCATTAAATTTATCGAAAACACAAAATACATGAAGGTTGACGTGAGCCATCGATAGTTATATTTTAACTTAAAAAATATGTAGTCATAATTTGTGTTTATTAAAAGTCTGTCCTATCGGAGATCCATCTAAAAATCTTATACATTGCTACTAAATTAAAAAGTTTGTAAGTTTTTTGTTGGTTTTTTTACTTGTTACTCAATTGCTTGTAACCGCGGCTAAAACCGCGGGCGGACACTAGTATGAAATAATATTGAACAGGCAATAAAGGCATATTACGAGCCAATTACATTATCAGTCTTATCTTCATTTGGACGCCAGCTTCAATCAGAAACATCTATTACAAAATTAATTGTCAGAGCTTAAGTGCTTTAATTAATGACTTATTGTTATTGATGTGTTATTGTATGTTGTATTGTCTTATAATATGTGGCACTATATGAATGTTAAATAATTGAAATTGTTATTTTAATAATGTAATTTTTTTATTCGACTCACGTTTCTTATCTAGAATTCATAAGATCTAAATAGTTTGTTCTCATGTCATTTAGTTCTAAAAGTTCGTGATAAAAGAATTGTCAAAACAAATCTCAAAAGGTATTGTAGGGTAAAAATATTGTTATCATCATAACTAGTATTTTTTCGTAGAAACTTCGTCATCCCATGGTGATTCAAGCGGAAAACCAGCATCCGAATAGTTTGGTCTAGTTTAAACTATAACTATGATTAATTTCAAATGAATTCCTTTTTTATTGCTTATTAATCATAGCACGCTAGCACTAGAATGATTCAACAATCCCTGTAATCGTCGTTGTCTCAGCAACATAACACCCACTGCTGGGTATAGGCCTCCTCCAAAAGGGGGAGGTTTGCCATAATCGCCACACTTGGCAGGCGGGTTGGCGATCGCAGTATGGTTTGTAGGAGACGCTGCTGCCCGTCTCCTGAAGGCTAAGTCTCTTAGTCGCCTTTTACGACACCCACGGGATGAGAGGGGGTAGTACTATTCTAAGCCGACACTACACAGCTCAACAATTCTTTATCATGAGGATTTTTTAGGATTTCTTTCTATTTTCAAAATATAACTTTTATAGGATACAGACGACTTTGTAGTTTCACCTTCAAACCGCCCTGTATGATGCTCATTATAGGGGTTATCGCGATTATTCTCGCTGCCCACCCCCAGCTTCTCCCCCAGAGGTGAACAGTGGCACAATTTAAAAAAAAATGTGCCGTTGTCCACCATTGTACCTACAGACAACAGCACGTCAAATTTTACACATACTTACATAATTTTACATATACGTAGGTATATACGTTAGCCGTTTTGTAGGTAATTGAGAAGCTATAATCAGCAAGTAATTAAGGTGTGCTCGACATATTAGTACCATATAGGTTTATGATAAATTTTAAAGCGAGACTTCTCTTCTCTCGTGAAGTCTCGTTGGCTCAGTGGTTAGAGCAGTGGACCGGTTTCCAAAGGTCGTGGGTTCGATTCCCACCTGAGAATTCATTTGTGGCCGAGTTGTATTTTTTTCGATATTTTTCTATTTAAAATGTATCCTAAGTATAAAAATAGCATTGAAAAATGCAAAAAATCAAGATACATAAACCGTTACGTAAGTTGGTATCTAAATAACAATAATACTATATAATATTTACATTAAAAAAAATAGATTTAAATAATAATTAATATCTACCGTTAGAGAGAGATGTAAATTATTTTAGCTACACTAATACATATTTTATCAAGAGGTAAAGTTTGTAAGTTTGTGAGATTGTTGGTGGAAAATATTTTCTGGGACTGCAGTACCGATTTTGTAAATTCTTTAACGAAAAGAAAGCACTCTCTATTCCTGAATGACACAGCCTTAATTCGACTGTGGGATAATTTCATCATAAGCAAATATTTTTGACGCCCAGCGAAGTGGTCATGGGTCAGCTAGTTAATTATAATTTATCTGTGCTAGCCGGAACATGTTTTTTTTTATTTTTTATAGGACCTTCCGTTTTTCACAGAAATCCCGCCAACGGCCCGTAGTAAAAAAGACACGGTTATTCAAAGTTTATGATTGTTACTTTACATAGAGAGTTCAGTCAATATGACATTACATTTTTTCTTTGAGTTGAATAACCTATCAAATAATGTATGTGAATATAACTCATTTTTTTTCATATTAGAATTTTATTTCAACAATATCTAATTTACTGTGTCAACTTGGAAAGGTACGACTTCTAAAACATAAGTTTACTTACTTAGATATGTACATGTTGCTTAGATTGAAAAATTTGGTACCTATGCTTTTCACAATAATATGTCACAATAAGTTATGTAAATTAGATATATCGACATTTCCCGTAACGACCTTCCTGATTCCTCCTTTTTCGACTTTCAACAGTCAACATCGCAGTTAAAGAAGTTTCTTACAACTCACTCGTAGCGTAACAAATAAAGTATTTAGTGACAAACACTACCTAATGTTCTGTAGAAATTTAATATGTTTGAACGTGTGCTCAAGTAAGCAGAACCTCCGTACTATTACTAACTTTTTCGTCGGAGGTTTCGGCGAGATACCTACCTACCTACCCAGTTCTCGTGCTAATAGGCTATTTGACAGGTTTTTAAAATCCATTTTATATTATGTAATAGAGTTTAAGGAACCCATTAAAAAATGATTTTTTTTAAATTCTGGAACATATTTCTGAAAAATATCAAATTAAAAATTCAATATTTAAATAGCGTGCCAAAACGCTACTTTGACAATATGGCGCTGCAATGGGGTGGGTGACGTGACTTGCCTGTATTCTGATCTGTGGGACATATCATCCACATACGTAGGCAAACGATGTTTACAAGCAGGTGACGTCATCATAAACTCGACGAATCAGCGTTTTGTGTCACGTGACAAACGTTTAAAAAATGCATTTTTATTTACGGGTTTTAAATTAAATTAATTATTATTTTCAACTTACGTTAAAAAATAACCATTTTTAACTGATAACAGTAATTGACACTTTATTTTTCGCATTGTCAAATAGCCTATTGTCTATATTAATATAAAGAGGAAAGATTTGAATGTTTTTTGTTTGCATTAAATAGGCTCCCAAACTACTGAACGGATTTAGATGAAGTTTGGTACACAGATAGTAGATAGCCTAGTCATGAACATAGGATACTTTTTATTACAAACACGATAATCGAAGGCACATATCGTTTAATTTTGAGACTTTACCAGCAGTTAAATATTTAGTCATCGTATAACAAAATTCGTTTGGCTGTCGCATCTTAATTGATTTGTATTTCGTTGTAAGTATATATTCTACTTCGTCAAGCAAAATATCAGCACTTACCTACTTATTATTTTGGTCTGTAAATCCCGCCTATGGTAAGAAAAAAAATACTCATTGTTTTTAGTTCAATTTTTGGTAAAGATTTGTCTATGAGACTATCCTAGTCCCAACTATTATCCTAAATTCGAAGGTGCGTTTGTTTGTCCTTTGCATGCCCTAACTAAGCACCCAGTCAACTTGTTTTTGGCATCAAGTTAGTTCTTCTTCTTCTTCTTATCGAGTGAGATTAGTGGCCACCTCTGGTGTCAAAGTTTATAAAGCCGCCTATAAGGCCTCTGACTTGGCTTAACGACTGTAATAAAATGACAACAGCCGGGACCGACGCTTTAACCGAAGCACGGAAGCGCTCAGTTATAATGCCACTTTCCGGTCACCCATCCGTCACCTGACCGGGCCGAACTTTGCTTAACAAACTTGATTGAATACGATCAATCTGTCAAGCGCGGCCATGAGCGCTTCAATCAAGTTAGTTAAAAAGACGGTGAGTAACATAGGCTACTTTTTATCCCGATATTCCCACGGGAACGGGAACCACGGGGGTGAAACCACGGGCGGAAGCTAGTTATATAGAAAAGCTAGTTTTATACAAAATACACAATACCCTTTCTTTCTATTACCAAACATCTAACATGTTTCTGTACTTCCACGCGTGAGTTTAAATAGTTCTTTTTTTACCATCTACCCTGTTATAACATGTTTTTGTCGCAATCAAATGTAATATCGTTGTATTAATATTTCATTATTATTGAGACCAAAGGAGCCCAGATTTCAGGGACACCAGCTCGTATCAACGGCCTGAGCCTTAATTAATGAATCAAAGAAGAGATTGATTGCCAGGGATCCTCTGTGAATCGTGAGGTTCTATGTATTTTGTATACCTACGTATAACCACAGTACCTAGCAGTGGCGAGAGATCACAATATGGCACAGGTAAGCCGGGCCAGAAATATCTTTAAAAAAAATTTTTTTTTCATAAGGGAAGCCGTTTGGAATCGACATGTATGGACACTTTGCCACTGGTACATATAGCCTGTCTAATATTACGAGAAACTAAAACCCGTACTTCAGAGGTACTGACCATCCCCGCTTGAGAAAAATTAAATTTTAATTAGTCTCAAATTAATTTTTAAAAGTGGAACTTGCACTTATTCATCTAAAGAACGTAAACAGATAAAAACATAGGCTAACACATAAAATAGAGTAAGGCTTAACAAAAAATTTGCCCTAGGCCCTAGCCTTTAAGTAGTAAAACAAAAGACTACGGAATATTGCTATAGTTCATCTGTTAATTTTTTTATTTATCAAAATTATAGATAAAGTTATACACTTTGTTTATAATTTTGTTAAATAAAGTTGTAAAACTTAAATTAATCTGAAATATTGTATATTACAAACAATGTGCGAAATTGCTTCTATAACTACTGACAGAAAATACAATCATCGAACCAGACGTAAAATATAATCAAAAGTTCTAAACAATTGAATATCGGTATTTAATAGATTCTGACCCCCACTCGAAAAGTTCCTAAAATGAAATGTGTTTTAAATGAAAAAATGATTTGCTTTCATCGTATCTGCTGAAACAATGGAGGGAAGAGTTTTATAAAACGCCACCAATTTTATTGCAGCTAATAAACCCTCGGTAAAAGGCCGGCTTAATGAATTTTTAAGCATTTTATATTTGACTTTATCTGTTTCCGTAAATTATTTATGACACCATGTGTTTTGAATGAGTAAATCTTTGTAATCCACTTTCCTTTCGGTAGTTCACACAGGAAAGTAACACACTTACCTTATATAGGCAAGGAAATCGTCTTTTCCGGATAAACAAAAAACAATTATTGTCACAAATTACCGCCAACTTATCAGTACTAACACCATCGATAACACTGAACACACACTATCAACCATGCGTACCAAGCACAGTACAAGAGTTTAACTGAAACACATCAAAGATCATAGAACATACACGGCTCCGATTAGGAAATTGCGCGAAACCATCGCATCGGCGCAGCGCTCGAGTCGCAACGCGCGTCGGCACTCTAACGGAGTTACCGCCACACTGACGGTATCACTCTATGTCGGCCGGTACTAGACAAATCCCTCCAACCAACGCTAAAGAAAAGCTACGAACACCATACTCCTCTCATTGTGACCGGAGCTGAGATAACACAAGTCTTACTTTCCACGCAATGGATAAATACAACTGAAACCGTCGTAGCTCGTAATCTATGTAAACTAAACGTCGTCGTGGTAGGTGACGGATCTGTCAACAAGAAATCACGCCTATACGTCGGAAGTCGCCAGCCGGTCTCAAGTCATTAAATTGGTTTACTAATTCCAGCTAGTACTGAAAAGGAACTTCCTCTAGTTGCTAATGTTCAAGTTTAGTGCTGAAACTATGGAAGTTTTGTTGTTTCAGTGAGGCAGCTTTAATAATGCACTAAGGGCACGCTTGCAGTTACTTCTTGTGTGTACAGCGAATTTAACTTTAACGTAACTAAACCTAACGTCGTTTAGCTAGACGAGCCATGTACACAGTTTCAGACTTTACGTAATTAGCTGTAATTATGAAACCTTAATTGCCAAACTTTGGGCTGCCAAATGGTTAACATTTATAAGTATGTTTCCATCCGTGGTTCAAGGGATCACTTAGTTTGTAAACTATCTCGTAAACAGTTAATTGTGGAACAGTTACTCCAGTTTATAACAAACTTATATTTTTATTCTTACTTTAATATTTATTGGATTATTATATTACTAGAGGCCGGGCGCGGTTTCACCCGCGTGGTTCCCGTTCCCGTAAGAATTTTGGGATCAAAGCTATCCTATCTCTTAAGTTGGACCAGACTGCTCACGGTGTGCCAATTTAATTTAAAATCGGTTAAGTAGTTTAGGAGTCCATCGCGGACAAACATCGTGACAGGAAATTTATATATATTAAGATAAGATTTAATACTTAAACAGATATTTTGTTTTAAAACATTATTGTTCGAATCTATGGAATATATATTATGTTATTTCTAATAATTGCGTCTCTCGAATATTTTTGTTAAACGTTAAATAAAAGAGCTTGAGAGTGTTGGAGTATACGTTTTTGCGCCATAAATGGCCTTGCCTTATCTTTCTACCTATCCCTATCTTTTTTTACCACTTTAACAGACTGTTTTAATTTCAACTCGATACCTCAACGCGTTCTCGAGATAAATGACGACAACGGACGGACGGACGGACAGACGGACAACAAAGTGATTCTATAAGGGTTCCTTTTTCTCTTTAGAGGTTCGGAACCCTAAAAATTAACTCAGCAATATAACTAAATGGAAAACCATTCTTTTATTTTGATATTTACGTATAGAAACATCATTTCTGTTCTCAAAATCAGGAACCAAACTTGCATTTGCTACCTGGAGGAAAGCAACGGAAGTTAACAAGTATTTAGTTACTTTAAAAGTGGCACCCGGTTTTGAGATTTCGTAAAAGTAAAATTTTAAAACTCAATCATACCTGGGGGCCTGCCGTCATCTCTTAGCGCAGTATTGTTTAAATTTTACCTTGCTCTTTATGTAAGCTGATGGGGCGGGGCGGTTCTAGAATGGCAACATCGTGGGTATGCCCCCGACAAGGTGGACCGACGATCTGGTGAAGATCGCGGAAAGCAGCTAGATGCGGGCAGCCCGCCATCGACCGATCGTCGTGGAGATCTTTGGTCCCCAGAGGATCTTCATGACGATCGTTCGATGGCTGACCAATCTCATACCCAACAGTGGATGTCACGCAGCTGATTTGATGATGATGATGATGATGATAGTTATGAAGTCTGTGACTACTTTCTCATCATTTTTGCTCTTATTCCTCAGGTATCTCGTTCAGAGTGAATAGTTGGCTGAAATTACCATAATAAATATAAATACTACTGATAGTATGGGTTTTTTACGGAACAGACAAAGTAAAAGGAAAATACTCGATGAAAATTTTATAAAAATAACTAACTTTTATTTTTATTTTTGAGGTCTGTAGGAACCGACTATTAATAATTTGATGAACAATAAACAGCAGGTTACGGTTACCACTTTGCTATGATTGACTAAGGCATGGACAGCTAGTAGCTATATAAAATAAAAAAGTAATTTAGGTACCGTCGTACAATACAATATTTTTTTAAAGTTGGTGTGTCGTTAGGGAGATGCTGGGAGCAAGTGGTTTAATTACGGAGGGTTTGGCATATTTTTCATATCACAACTGTCAAATCATCTGTTAAAATAGCTCCTCCGAACACTACTTTTAGATTGTGAAAGAGGCCCTTAATATAAAAATTATACTGGTTTTTTTAATTAACTTTCTACGGCTGACTATTTCGAAAACGTTTGAGAACTACACTCAGTTCTTAGAAAATCTCGCGAGTATAGTCAGTAAACATTTCCAAGAACTTTTTTTATCACTTTTTTTATCGTAACCTGGTTATTACTTCTTTTAGTGCAATTAATTAATAAAATCGTTTTACCAAGTATTTATTAATATAATATCTACTTTGTTAACTATTTAAACTAAAAACAACTTTTCTCTAAAGAGTTTTGTTCGGGTTTCGTTATTAGTAATCTCTAACCCTCAAATGTCAGAGGCCATCTCATAGAGTACCTAGAAATTGCGATTATAAACGTCAATTTAGTTCAATATTCAAATGCGAATGATCCACCCTCCCCTACCATAATATGGCCGCAAATTTTTTGACAAATGGTAACCCTCGTAAGAAAAATATTTGGGATGTGTGTACGGAACGGTTTACATCGTTTGAATGCAAATATCGCACTGGCGATAAAAGAGGCGCGACAAATAATACGGTGATATGTTATACAATGCTGGCAGCACTGGCTTTTTTAAGATTAAAAAAAGATTAACGATTCGAAATTGCAGTTCCATTTTCAATTTGGTTTTTCTTTTGTCCTTGCTCTGACTATTTATCATGGTATTAACAGTGGTAATGCAATACCTGTATCAGAAATAAAATGTAATTGATACCTACGTTTTTTTAATTTATATTGATTAGTGTCAAACGCATTGGTGTTTGATAAAAAAATATATGAAAATTTGAACAGAGAAAATAAATAACAGTAGTTATACGATTTTGACGAATAACATACTCACATAAATATATCTTTTATTTATATTCTACGCTTATATTTTGTAAGATTAGGAAATTAATAAGAGGATTAATTTATCTAGACAAACGGCTTAAACTAGTTAATATTCGGAAAATCTAGAGAGTGAGATTATCATGACAATAGCATCCAATCTAAATTAATATTTCGTCACTCAATTTTAATGCTTTGGCCCAAATTTTTTGCTTATTGCAAATCTATAAGTCTTATGAAGCAGACATAACAAAAAAGTGTAATGTTTTTTTTCCTTCTAAAGGAAGGTTCAAGCTAAGCGAAAAAGGGTTCGTCTGGCTCTGCGTATTATTTGGCGATCTACGGAATTCTATAGTTCACGCTGCGACTCAAAATATGAAAAGTTAAACGAACCTTTTTTCTATTGGAACGAGATTCGTTTTTAATGGGACCGGCGCTTAAATCACTGAATCGAAGTTGAATTTTGGTCTAAAATGGAAGAGAAGTATAAAGGCTACCGTTTGCTACAAAAATGATTTTTAAAATAGGTGAAATCTAGGATTTAAACTTAGTTACTCTAAGATTAATAAAGGGAAAAAACTTCTATATTTTTATGAAAGACCGGGAGACTCTTATAGCCTTCATCATAACTACCTGAATGAATAAGGCTGAATATGGAAGCGAGCCTCTCCCGGTATCCTCAACCACTGAGGCACTGGCTATCATATGAAAGTAATAAAATAATTATATTTACCTAGTTACTTATTATATTGACGGATACGACAAGGAGGACCACACACACATATTAGCTTAGCTCATATTTTTATATAAATCAAATGTTGTATTTGCTATAGGCTATTTGCTATACGCTACGAAAACTTACTGATACAGAAGGTTGTAAAATGTTATTTAAGTCATTCAAGATCAAATTTCAAACAATCCTTTGTGTTCAAACGAAAAGCAAACTCACATGCCAAGTTTCTACTTCAACAAATTATGTGAGTTAAGTTAAACTTAGAGCTAAGATAACTTAAACCGACCAAGTTACAAACAATCAAGTTTAATTAATTGCCATGTTTGAGTGAAGGAATCTCAGATATGTATAAATTATGACACTTTTCACTTGAAATGAAAATTAAAATGATGAATGTGTGATACATTTACATTGTAAGGTTTTAAACTTTCGCGTTCCCTTTATACTAATAGTTTAGAGCAGGGGTGTCCAACATAATTTTGTGGAGGGCCAGGTTTAGTATTTTTGTAACCGTAGCGGGCTAGAAGAAAAGCCCAATGACGAAGGAATAAGTTTTTATGTACGACGGTGTGACTCTTAACCTTCATCATACCTGATGTTAAGTATTGATAAGGCTGAAGATGGAAGCGAGCCTCTCCCGGAATCCTCAATCACTGAGGAGCTGGCTATCTTATCTCTAACTGCCGGAACACAACAATGCTGAAAAAATTGTTGTTATGGCGTCAGACTTAGATAAGATGGTGGTAGCTAGCCAGATGGACCCACAACAAGTCCTACCACCAACCAAACCGAATACAATATGTAACCCCGCTGGGAATCGAACCCGGGACCCCTGGGTCTGATACCGGTGGTTGTACCACTAGACCACAGAGGCGGTTTTCTTCTAGCTATTGATGTCTTCGCGGGCCGGATAGAGGACTTATGCGGGCCACATTATGGCCCGGGGGCCGTATGTTGGACGGGCCTGGTTTAGAGCAACGGGACTCAAACGCGACATTTAATATGAAGTACATATGTACTTACAGCTTGACGTTTCGGCTGTGTTGCTACAGCCGTAGTCACAAGCTGACTGGTGGTGCGCGGCGTCGTCTGTTCGGGCGGGCTTGGAGATCTTCGGCCACCCTCAAATTGTCATTTTTATTATTGTTAGTTATGACATTGCGGCAAACAACACTGACAGTATCGAGGTTTGTTTTGAACGGTAAAACTCGCGACGGTACAAATCACTGAATTCCACGCTGATCACAATTTAAACCCGTCCTACCGATTGAAATTTTTATACTTCTTGATTTCAATTGCTTCTCGTACCATACTAGTATGATAATACGATCGGTGGAGAGGATTTTAGGTTCGTATGTGTATACATTTACATTATATTTCATGGAAATGCTATAAAATGTGATACAAATATGCCGTATTACAAAAAATCTAAAGTCAGTAGGTATATTATAAGGCTGTGTTATAGGTAGTTGAGCTGAGACATTCAAACTATTGAAGGCTTGGCATAAGTCAAAGGGTTCAAAAGTTAAGAGTAGTTCAAACAAAACGCAATCTATTTGTTCTTTTGCAAAAATGGGTCACGGGAGTAGTCATTTGATTTCGAGAGGTTTGGCTTAAACACACTTAAAGCTCATGCACCACTCTGTGCGAATGTTAAGTAAAGATTCGTTTGCTAATTAGCTTAATTTTGGTAGGTAATTAAACTCAATGTCACGTTCACGTCTGTTTTAAAAGTATGTAGTTATACCCAAAAAGTTCTATTAATACAAAAATTTTGAGGGCATTATGTAAGCAGTTTAGTTAAATAATGGGTACAGATTACTGAAAATAACATGAAATATATCATCCTGTTTTTTATACATGTTCGCTACAAGCTTGGCATAGCGCACTCCTCCCGCGTGTGTATCTTAGCACCAGTTTATCCCGACCACGGTAATGTCTTCCAGTTTATGATAACTGTGGGTCTAAAATGGCTAACGCAATATTACTAAGTGAATTTCCTATCGAGTCATCTATAGAGTTTAGGACTGTGTCAGTGTCAGTGAAGCAGAAATTGCTTTTAATTTTTTGAAGACAAGAAAACTTACTAAAAGCAAATTCTATGAAAAAAAAAATATAAATGAATTGTCAGGGGATTCTCTTAGCAATATTGCTTTAGTGCTCTATTTAGACCCTCTGTTTTCAATTACACATTCAGAACTCTAAATTCATAATCATAACAATGGTACAAATTTCTTCCAGAACTAAGTAAGTTGTTGCGCCTGTAAGAATATTCAATTTTGAATTTAAATTTATTTGTCAATTACTGCTTATAAAGTCATTAAATTAATATTAGAATACATACTCATTAACATTCTTCTTCACCTTTCTCCTCCATTTAACCAAATTCTGTTAAAAAATGTGATTTGATTATCTGACAAAGACGGACTATTCTTAAGTTGGTTATTTCCTGTTTAGCAGATAATAAATTAATAATTATTATGTAAATTTAACATTAAATTCATTATATTATTGAAGCTTATCGATATTGGTTTATCAAAATATTAAAATCGATAATTAATAACAGTAAATTACTAAAAAGATGTTTTGGTCAGACGATTGACAAATAGTCAGGTTTCCGTTTACTTCCTGTTATTTTCCTTAATCATTTTTGTAATACAAATATTGAACATGTATTGTATCTTGTTAAATTAATTTATAAATAATGTTAATAATATTTATATTATAGTTAGTACAAATAGTTTAATTAAAGTATGTTATTTTCATAAAATAATTAATTTGACTTGTTGGCGCCACTGTAGCAAAATTATTATTTTCACGGATGAGTTGTTAAAATGGCGGGAGAATCCCCCTCTCCTTTTGGCTCCCTCTGAGCATGGAAGACACATTTTGTGGACAGTCTTGTGTGGTGAGTCGAGCAGAGCGGTCTAAAAGCTAAGTACTTTAATACTGTCTAATTCTACTTAAATATTGTTTTATTTTAATTTAATACTGTTTGAACTTGATTCACTTTCATTTAGAGGTCTAGCTAAGTGTTTCCATACTGTTTTATTCTACCCTAATTATTACTGTTTTATTCTCCCGTAATAGCCACTGTTTTATTCTTTTCTAATACTGTGTTATTCTCGATTAATTTTATTTGAGGTTATACTTGATGTTCTCCTTAAGGGTAAAGATTATGTTAATTAAATGTGTTATGTGTTTAAAGTTGTGTTTTAAATAATCATTATAATTGAAAGAACATTTTTAAATTGTCGTTTTTATTTAATAAATTCCAGTAATTGTTGAAAGATTTCTAAGGTTTTATTTCTTTATTCCTCGTATAACAATACTTTAATTTAACTACAATTGAAGCTATTTAACATTTCCAGTAGAATTTTAATTACATATCCATTGATACATGTACTTATGGTCATAATTTCTAACATCAGAAGTGGGATCGATATTCACAAACACTTTCGTAATACGTTATTTAAATAATTTCAGGGGGATGTTACTGCATTGCAAGATCTTCACGCCGCGCCGGCCGCTATGCTGTTTCCGGAGCCCGAGGAAAATACTACATCGCCGACGCCGACGCTTGATCCTGCTACAAGCTACAGTGCTGCTGAATGTTGGTGCTGCAAGATAGAAGCTCTCTCAAACGGATTCGGCTGGACCAGCATTACGACGGTTGAAAAGGAAGGTAAGACCCTTATAGGGGTCTTCTAGCTTCATTTGTATAGTTCCTACGAATCATTGGACCAGACTAAAGGCCGTTCTTAGATAAACTGACGAACAGTATTAACGATTTTTTTTTTGTGAATATGAATAAAACTTTTATTAGCTTATAGAGTTGGTTTGTGGTGGAATCACTAATGTAAATGTTCTTACGGCATCTTAATAACAGTGTTAAAAACTATTTCCGTTAAGTCATGTGCAAAAGCTAAAAATATGATCTTTAGAGCAAAGTGGGTAGGATGCTAAATTGCGTTTTCTCCTCTTACCACCAAAGCGCAGTGTTTTATGGGTATAAGTTCTTGAAACATTTTTTTAACACCTGAATTGATATAAAATACCACCAAATCACCCCACTAAATAAAAGTACATTTTAGGCTTATCGAATTATAAAATAATTATTTACACACAAACAAGTTTTTATATACGGGTTTAATGATATAATACTCATCATTGATGTGTTATTCATATGACACGATATTATGTCCTTGGATGTGAATTTTATGCTTTGATGTGTGTCGTTAATGTATATATCAATTGAAAATCTTTTATCCAGTATTTATTACTGATATTTTTCAAAATGCTTTCACTTTAAATACCTACATAAAGAAAGCCTGGCCGAGTCATCAGAGTGAAATTGCATAATAAAGAACATAAACAATAATATTGCATTAGTGAAAGTTAACATTACAAGATGGCAAATGATTAAATTTCCATTGTAATTTACTTAAATTTAGTTTACACAGCTAAATTTCAAGAGTATTTCAATAATAAGTATAGATTAAATTCA
Organism: Chrysoteuchia culmella; assembly: GCA_910589605.1. Classification (NCBI taxonomy): domain Eukaryota; kingdom Metazoa; phylum Arthropoda; class Insecta; order Lepidoptera; family Crambidae; genus Chrysoteuchia; species Chrysoteuchia culmella. The sequence goes on along the minus strand of OU342647.1, from coordinate 6,103,222 downwards.
CTAAGTGTTAACAAGCATTTAGTCCGACTGGTGATATGTATTGGATATACATATCAGTTTTGTTGAAATATATTCCGGATCCGGATATTTTGATATTTACTATAAATATCAGCTATATTTTCGAACCCTGGTTATCTTTTACTAATAATTATACATATTTATTGAAAAATTTCTACAATTAATATTTTATGTTTTCTTTTGAAAAAAAAAAACATTCAAATCATAATAACAAAAGTGTCTCTGCACAATGTAACTAAAAAGAAATTCGCTTATTGATACTGAAGCTTGGTTGGTTATCGCTTTTCATTGCGTTTGTAGATTAGGTTAAGGTAGACTTTATTATTTGACGATTGTTATAAGAGATGTAACGGAAGTTTAGTTCCGAAAGTTCAGACTTCCGATTGATTTTGCACTTTAAATTCCGGTTACGATTTCGATTCCGGTCCGGTCCCAATTTCAATTCCGATACAGGTCCCGTTTCCGGTTTTGATTCCGTCTTACTAAATTATTAAAAAAAAAGTCCAGTATCGATTTCGGTTCTCGTATAACTACTTCCGTAAGATACTTACATTCTTAATTACTTATTAAGTACGATATAGCCAGTACATATTTAAATAGAAGGGTATTGAGGAATGAAAGAGAGAGAATGAGAAACATTTATTGATATAAATACATATTAAATCATTATCATGTACCATTGGTGTTTAAAGAAGCAAACTGAAATTATTACATAATTATAGATATGAAAAACAAAGAAATTGAAATTATTTATTAAGAAAATTTTACAATAATCAAATTTTACTTAAGTACTGCTGGTCGGTCACCGCCCTGATACCCTTCTGAAATTCATGTGCAGCAGGTGATAGGATTGGTATGTCAAGGCCGGAGGCTATTATGATATGAGGTACTGCTGGTCGGTCACTGCCCTGATGCCTTTCTGAAATTCATGTGCAGCAGGTGATAGGACTGGTATGTCAAGGCCAGAGACCATTTATGACGAATTATGACTATGACTATGACTATGATGTGAGAAAAATATGATTATTGTTGTCCTTCGAGAGCGAAGTACAGGTCAGTCTGGCCGTGATAGATTATTGCAGATATTTCAGTTTGTTTATTACACTAACAAGCATCTTATTCTCTAATTTTCAAAACTAAAAACGCCCCAGAAGTTAATTAGTAATTTAATAACATTGTAAAAATTAGTAATTTAATAAAATTTAGAAATATTACGACTGTGGGTAACGTTGTTGGCCGTTAAGCCAGACACAATGTCAGACAGGCCGAGCCATTTACAGAAAATAAAAATATATAAATAAGAACAATGATTTTTCTCTATTTATATATTTTTTTTTTCCTTAGAATGAACTAAATATATTATGTACCTACACGAATAAGGTAGGTAAACGATTGTTTTAAGTAGATTCTGTACAAAATGTCGTTTTAAAGGTAGAAAAAGATTTGGCTTTAACGATTAAGCGTTGGCGAATATCATAAGTTGCAAAGACAGATTTGATAAAGAGACGAATTTAGTAGACAAGAATTATAACCCCTATAAAACATTGCCACAACTCCACAATAACCGCTTTGCTCTTGAAAGGTATAGGTTATTTAAGATAAATAGTTATTGATAAACAATAATTACGTGTTTGAGTTGGGGAATGGGAAGAATAAAACACTGCTGCTAAATATGCTATTAAAATTAATAAAACTAGCTTACTTTTTTACTTATTAAGTATGTATTTTGTACAATGTGCTTTTTTCCATGATGTTCAAAAGGTCATTCAGATAGGCCAGCAGTAGTTCAGCAGTGTGTGAATGTGATCATATAATGTCTGTATGATTATAGCAAAATCCATATGTAATTAGATTAGTTAATTTCTTGATTGGTGTCGGCATCATGTCTATTCAATAAATGTAAATTTATAAAAGTACTTGAAATAATATTTATTTTGAACACACAATTTTTAGCTTCCAGATTACGACGAAATAAGCTTTGGTTGATAATGACGTCTTTAAATCTTGTAAATGTTTTGGAGGTATATCAAAGGTTCCTATTTGTATTGGGCGATTGTGTCATAGATAACCGTGTTAGAATAGAAAATAGCTGGTCGATAGTGTGTTTGGTGTCGGCTTGGTCTTCACGGGCAGCGGTGATGGAGCCGTACATGGCGAGGCACACTATTCATAGGGAATCCACTGTCACTGTGAGCTTGGTGTCCTCTTGGTCTTCACCGACAGTGGGTGATGGAGTGGACATGTCGAGGCACACGGTGGAAAATCCACTGTTACCGTTAGCTTGGTGTCCTCTTGGTCTTCACCGACAGTGGGTGATGGAGTGGGCATGGCGAGGCAAACGGTAGAATCTCTCACGTGAATATGACCCAGTTGGACTTTAGTAGTAATAAGCTTTTGATATTAATAAAGTACTTCGAGAACGAAGTACTTGTCAGTATGGCCGTGTAAGAATATTCAATTTTGAATTTAAATTTATTTGTCAATTACTGCTTATAAAGTCATTAAATTAATATTAGAATACATACTCATTAACATTCTTCTTCACCTTTCTCCTCCATTTAACCAAATTCTGTTAAAAAATGTGATTTGATTATCTGACAAAGACGGACTATTCTTAAGTTGGTTATTTCCTGTTTAGCAGATAATAAATTAATAATTATTATGTAAATTTAACATTAAATTCATTATATTATTGAAGCTTATCGATATTGGTTTATCAAAATATTAAAATCGATAATTAATAACAGTAAATTACTAAAAAGATGTTTTGGTCAGACGATTGACAAATAGTCAGGTTTCCGTTTACTTCCTGTTATTTTCCTTAATCATTTTTGTAATACAAATATTGAACATGTATTGTATCTTGTTAAATTAATTTATAAATAATGTTAATAATATTTATATTATAGTTAGTACAAATAGTTTAATTAAAGTATGTTATTTTCATAAAATAATTAATTTGACTTGTTGGCGCCACTGTAGCAAAATTATTATTTTCACGGATGAGTTGTTAAAATGGCGGGAGAATCCCCCTCTCCTTTTGGCTCCCTCTGAGCATGGAAGACACATTTTGTGGACAGTCTTGTGTGGTGAGTCGAGCAGAGCGGTCTAAAAGCTAAGTACTTTAATACTGTCTAATTCTACTTAAATATTGTTTTATTTTAATTTAATACTGTTTGAACTTGATTCACTTTCATTTAGAGGTCTAGCTAAGTGTTTCCATACTGTTTTATTCTACCCTAATTATTACTGTTTTATTCTCCCGTAATAGCCACTGTTTTATTCTTTTCTAATACTGTGTTATTCTCGATTAATTTTATTTGAGGTTATACTTGATGTTCTCCTTAAGGGTAAAGATTATGTTAATTAAATGTGTTATGTGTTTAAAGTTGTGTTTTAAATAATCATTATAATTGAAAGAACATTTTTAAATTGTCGTTTTTATTTAATAAATTCCAGTAATTGTTGAAAGATTTCTAAGGTTTTATTTCTTTATTCCTCGTATAACAATACTTTAATTTAACTACAATTGAAGCTATTTAACATTTCCAGTAGAATTTTAATTACATATCCATTGATACATGTACTTATGGTCATAATTTCTAACACGCCCTTTTTGGACCTCTGTACTGCAGCAATGTGAACGTCAAATTCTTTAATTGCATGTTACATTTCACCAGTCTGGACCCACTTTTCTCTTTAGTCCTACAAAAACTTACTCAACATTCATAACAGTCATTATCTAAATTCGGATGAGGCTAATATAGAGAAAGCAAGAACCATCAAAATGGTAATTCCATCAATAGAGAAGCGTTTACCTAACCAAAAAATATACATAAACAACAAACATTTTGCTATGTACTTGTATACCGGTATAGTAGTGAAACAACCTGCATCAGTGGGAGTTAGAGCAAAACCAATAAGCAACTGGTAACAAATCGAGAGAAGCTTATCGGCTCTGCACACGCGTTTTATACTGGAATCGCTCGCCACTGCAGACTTCCAATCATCTGTAAATTGGAGTCCTAAGGAATACCTAGTTTCAATATGGATTTAAAAAGGCAACATTTTAAATCAAGTAGGATTTATTTTGGCCCTTGTGAGACAGTTTGTTTTTCTTTTCATAAGATGAGCTATTGCGATCTCTACTTTTGCAAACTTCTAACTTGCTTTAGTATTATACTTGTATTTTGGCAGTACGGGGTTTCATGAGATTGGTACCTTAAAATGCTTACTAGGTTGATTAAGTTTAGAACCAGTTTTCTTTTAACGTTGATAACTGTAATGAGTTACAAAACTTACGGATTACACATTTGGTTTTGTATTACTTACATGTTATTTTGTTTTTTATTATTATTAACGACGTTTTCACACCTTTCCAGTCATACCGCTGGTCTCTGGAAAAAGTTTGTTTTATTTATATGAACATCACCCGAAAATGTTATAATTAGTTTTTCAGTTGTTTTATTTATTGACACAGCAGAATTTCAGTCATCGAGTGATGCACTAATCGTGCACTTAATGACACAAACGTTTGGTAACTCGCAGATCTTTCTGTGTGACAAGCGGTCGGGTTCGACAAACTATAACAGCCGAATGCTTGCGACATGGTACGTGGGCGCGGCACTACCGAAGAAGCGGCGCAGATGTAATGTGACCGGCGTAGACCTAATAATGTTGAGAAATGGCGCATTTAAGAAGATAGAAGGAATTATGACGAGTTGAATAATACAAGAACATAGAACAAGTAATTATTGTATGCCTACATATTCACAAAAAATGGCGAAACTTTAGTAAAGAGTAATTATGATAAATCTTGTTATAGCTTACCTACACCTTTGTTCGTCAATATAATATACTGCGACAATATAAATATAATGATGTATATTCAATAAAAATTAAATAAATATACTTAATAGAAATCCGAGATTAGTTTATACAATTACAACTCATTTTTTTTCAAATAATATCTTTAGTTTCTGTGTGCCTTTTGGGAAAGGCTTCCTCCATTTCCGCCACTAGGATCTGTCCTAGGCTACCCTTTTTCTGAATGGTCCCAGGGATTGGGGAATCTCGTCCGCCCATCTCCTAATTTGCCTTCCTCGCTTTCTAATTATATCTCTGGGGTACCAGAATGTCACCTGCTTACTGATTTAAGGAGATCATTAAAAAATCAAGGTGACAGCTTTTTTAAATCGATTTCTTGTATTTTAGGTATAATTTCGTTGACATCCTTAAAATTGTGTCTACTGACTATTGAGACAAAAAAGTACCTACTATAGAGATTAAAATTATGATTCCTTCTCTTAATATAAATCGTATCGTATCGGATTAATATACTCATCAAGCAAAACATATTGCCAACAGTTCTATTCCTTCATGAGTCTACGCGAATCAACAAATGCCCAAATACAAATAAAACTTATTTTCTATACTTCTATACTCGTTACTCAACATACAGACACTGTTGCTTGAAACCCGATCAGTTAATAAAGAGGCCAATTCAATTGTATATTTATACTGACACCCACTGTACGCTTCCATACGTAGAATCACTATAAAACTATTAAAATTGGTTTGGACATATGCAGTAATCTGCTAAATCCATCACAATATTTATGTGACCTAGCTTTAATAATCATTTTTATACAATGATCTAGCTATACTTATATGTTCATTTACACTCGCAGTTTATTTTAGGCTGTCAATAAAACAAGAAAATAGGTACAAGTATTACTTTCGAATGGGACGGATTTAAATAGCGTAAAGCTCAGCTCATTTCGTAAATCCAAACTTTCACATTAAAAATATTAATTATTATTAAAAAGAGATAGAATTGTTTAATACAAGAAGCATTAGAAAAAATAAACCAACCTTAAATTCAAGTAAAATTGTGATTTACCTTCTTCGTTAGAATGCTAGGCTATTAGGATTCGATCCCGTGACCATAATGCATCCTCGCATCACATCTCATACATAATGTTCGTTTCGCCCGCGGAAGCTGTGTAATCCGCGCGTCAAAGAAGTACTAGAGAAAAATTTACCCTCCAAAGAGTGGAGTAAAATTGTAATTAACCTTCTCGGTAAGAGTGCTAGGCTGTAAGGATTTAATCCCGTGACCACAATGCATCTTCGCATACAAAATGTTTGTTTACTCTCACGGGAGCTGCGTAATACGCGCATTAACTGAACAGTGTTCTGTATAGGGTTTCTGCTCGAGCTTTCTCAAACTCGAGAAATTTGGCTTCATTAAAAAACATTTGACGAGAGAAAAATTACCGAGTTTCGAATTTGTGTTGCACCAGACGACGAAATATAACAACGACTTTCGGACGAGTAAATTATTGTTCTAATATTCTTAAAACCCATTTTTTTAAAAACAGAATTAAGTTTATTGTTTAATAGTTAAATTTGCTTCTAGTCTAGTCTAGGAATCGACAACTCTGTTTAACTGTTTTGATTTGCAAATAATGATTTCAGATGAAACGTGTAAGCCACACTACACACATATGTCATGTTATGTTTGATTGACTGATTTAAAAGCTGAAAAATGAGTCTACTGTTTGTTAGGTTAGGTAAACTTCGGCAGTAGAGCATTTAGTCATTAGGGATTATTAATGTAAATAATTTTTATAAATAGATCTAATCTATTATTCCCGCAAAATAAGCTCTACCCCATACTCTAACCCCATTCAAGAAAATAAGAACAAGTTTATTCCCCAAAAGTTGTTAAAACGCGTGTTTTGTTAGAATATAACATAATACTTTATTTCGGTACACCATGGCCATTATTTCATTAGAAGTGCATCATTTAAATGAATAAAATAATAATTAACACAATCGATTCAAATTCACTAAATAGGGATATAATCATAAATCAATATTTAATTAATAAGTTTTGATTATTAAGTAAAAATCTTACATACTTAACTTATGTAAGATATTTATTTTTGTTCCTTTTCTCACCTTAATAATAGGTACCAAATTCTACTAAATAATAGCTATGCCCACACTGTTGTTCATTCAAACAGCACAGCCAAAAATACGCGCGCTACGCGTGCGCTATGCGATATATTCTTTTACATCGACATCGACATGGAATTTGGTGTGAACAAAGCGTTCAAAACCAAGTAAAATGCACATGTTTCAATAAGCTGGCAGCAACTCAAATGACTACGACTTTCGACGCGTTCTTTGATGCATTCAATAATTGAATGTGCCAAACGAAAGTTGAATAGAAAGACAACGGCGAAAGTTGAAAGGGCATAGTGAGGACATTAGCGATTGACTGTGTTGCAAGAAAAATATCATAGATCAAAAAACCTGTTTTTTTAATTCACGTCACCACATTTCAACAGTTTTTATTCACAGACTCGAGATTCTAGAAAACTCGAGAATTTGGCCTCGAGAATTCCCGATACTCGAGAAAAAAATAGGTCGAGAAATCAGAAACCCTAATTCTGTCTCTGCTCTGCTGGAAGACCGGTGAAAGGTTTATATGGGATAAGGCTGTCAATAGAGCTCAAAATTGAATTTTACTTTCGCATAGCACGGATTTAAGTGACATGGAAACTAGCTAATCCCGTCTATCAAAACTTTCACATTAATATTAGTAGGAAATAGGATTTTTTATAATTAAAAGAAGCAGTAAAAAAATTAACCCTCCAAATCACGAGTTAAATGTAATTAACCTTCTCGGTAAAAATGCTAGGCAGTAAGGATTTAATCCCGTGACCACAATGCGTCCTCGCATACATAATATCCGTTTACGTTCGCAGGAGCTGGGTAATCCACGCATTAACTGAACAGTGTTTTGTCTCTGCTCTGCTGGAAGTCCGGCGGAATGCTTAGGTATATGGGATTAAGCTGTCAATTTTCGAGAAAATTGAAGTTATAATTTTGAATGGAATGAATATTTACCAAAATAGAGCAAAGATTAGCTCGCTCTGACCTCGTAAATTGTAACGAAAGCTTAAATTGTAACGAAATTTTCTTGCGTTTTAAAAATATTGACAAATGCCGTTTTACAATCTATGATTAAGGAAAGAGAGCACTAACTTTTGCTTTTATGTAATAAGAACGGGATTCGAGCTTTCGAATTACGAGCACTTTCAATATTTGATGATCTGGATGAATTCAGATAAACTTAGTGAATAATTGTTGAAAAAGCCAACTGAAGCTGAAAAAATAACCTAAACTATTTCAGCAGGAAGCTCTCTTATCACTATAAAATGTATAGGATTATTTTCAACAAAGTTGTTCACAAAAGAATCCTACAGAACTGCTTTCCAGTTAAATAAAAACAAGTTCGTTTAATAAAAACAATGTTTTGTGTCTATTTTAATAAAAGTTCGTATTGTTTATTATAACTTCTTTTATTGTTATTGTTGTATTCTCGAGTAAACAGCGAACAAACAATAACATTAAAGTCGTAGACAAAATTTATAGCTGCATTGCATAATAAGGTGTCACAAAATATAGCTCGCTATTTTCACTTCGTTTGCGTTACAATAAAATACAAATAATTATGTACATTTAACAGTTTGGCGACGGCTAAAGCCGTTTACTGTCCTCCAAAGAGTAAGGAAATACCTAACAATTTTGCTTTAATGCAGCCACTTCCTGGCTGAATTTAGTAGTTCAGTAAGTCTTAATAAACATCCAAAAGCAACCTAGTATGTATTATCATAGAAAACAAATAGCAATAGCTGTTCATGTTATGCTGTATAAACAAACGCTAAAAGTTTCATATCATACATGCATATCAGACATTTCTATAATCACCGTATAACTTTTATACGAGCTTTATTTTTATAGAAGAGTCTTATGGGTCAATAAATGGGGCAGGTTTATAAGTAAGGGTTGCAAATACAGTCAAAAGCTAACTAAACTAAGATCTTTATGACATTATGATTTTTGATTTTTTGCATTTTTACATGCTTTTTTATACTTATGATAAATTTTAAATAGAAAAATATTGGAAAAAATCAACTCAGCCACAAGTGAATTTTCAGATGGGACTCGAACCCATGACCTTTGGCAATCCGGTCCAATGCTCTAACCACTGAGCTACCGAGAGTTGATTTTTTCCAACATTTTTCAATTTAAAATTTATCTTACCAATCATTTTGGAGTGTTATTTCTCAAAAGGAAATAACTATTAAATAATAACACTTTTTCAATGCAAGTAATATCGGTCTACGAAAAGCTTAGCTAAAACAGCTTAATTTAAAAATTATAGTCATAACAAAACAAATAAATAAACAAATCACAAATCAAATCAACCGAAAAAATATAATTGTTTATTACTAGTTATTTTGGCTCGTTAGTGTATTCTACTTGTCGAGATTTTTTGTAAAAATCCCTAAAAAAAAATGTGTTTTGTCCAATAAACTGCAACGGATTCATACCCTCTAAAATAAAATACCCTGAATTGGAAAAGCTATTCAACACTTTATTTAACCTGGATTAGACCTATAAAATGTACTTTACGAGGACGTGGCATCAATGTAATAGCAATAAAACTATATTTCCCAATTGTCCACCGAGAGAATATTATTCATGAGTATCAATAAGTACTTTCTGCGAAGAGTTATATTTTTATATGTATGTTATATGTAACTCGTAGTTACGATCGTTCTAATGAAGGAATCTTCGCAATGGTTCGATGCTATAATAGTAATGAATGCCTTTCGTATGGAGGTTTGATATTGTATCTGTTAATAAAATTAATATTAAAATCTAAGGTCAATCTATTGTAACCTCTCAGGCCCCGAGTTATGCGACACAATTGATATTCTACTGTTCTCTGGATACCGGTGTCCTGCTAGCAAATGACCAATTAATATCGCAGAAAAAAAAACAAAAATACGAGTAACTAGTTAAATAATCATAACTATATATATATATTTATATTTTACCACTTTTGATTGATCATTTTTATATAACATTAAAATGTGCAACGCATATTCATTAACACAATCTGTAATTTGTGTATTTTTATTAAGGGTTTGAATTTTATTTTATTTATAGTGCTTAAGTATCTACTAGTTTGTGTTTATACTTAGATATTCGAACCAACAACGTAGTATTATACCTTGTTACGTTATTTAACCGTAAGTCAGCAATTGAAAGCTGAGTTAGACCAAAGCACCGTGTGGGCTGGTCTGTATGCTAATGTGGACACATGTGGATGCTTCCGAAGCACTAACCAATTGTTAAGCTGACATAACCATTGTGAAATAGTCGATTTGAAGGACAGCTTTCCATCATTTATCTAAGTGAATAAAAAAAACTAGAGAACAGTACGTGCGTTTTGGCCAAGTCACATCGCGTCGTAATGTAAAATAGGATAAAAGGATCTGTATATCTTTAATTTATAGCGTGAAATAGTTATTTGTTAAGCAAGGCTGGAAAGTTGGTTATTTAGCGGCGAGTTACCTCTATTGAAAGCTGAGTAAGTCAAGGATTCTAGGATTGAATCCTGAGCGAAGCGAGAATTTCAAAGGTACAAGACACTAAAAACTTTTCGGCCGAGCGCAACACACAATTTTTCACCTCTAAATAGCGAGGAACATTTTATGGTTGTTTCCGCGGTCAACTTCCGGTAAAAAATTCTTTAAACATAAAGTTTAATCTAAATACACCTTATTCTCGTTGTTTTAATTATATAAAAAACTAAAATAATAAAAAAGGGAGTATTATAGTTAATTCAAAGTTATTTAAAGTAGGAATAAATTGTTAATTAAAAATAGCAATTAAAACGATTCCGTAAATGTTGACACTGACATGAGGTACAAGACAAAGACAATTAAAATTAAGATTAATGGCACGTTCCGAAATCCAATCATAGGTTGTGAAATTTCACCCAGCCTGATATTTTTTTTTATAACAAATAGTTTAATCTTATTGTTATTGTTTCTATGATTCAATGAACTAAAATAATATAATAAAACCATAACGGAGTATTATAATTAATTTAAAGCTATTTAAAATAAGATTAAAATGTAACAAGTATTCTGTCAGCCTGTAAGTTATTGAATTGAATAAATAAATAAAAAATAAATAAAAACAAAAAAGTCAATAGTGCGATTCGGAACGCATTATGAAATATTTTTAGGTATTAAATTAAAAAAGTACTTTGCCGCGCTAGGCCGCAAAAAGCGATTTTCTACGCCTAAACTGATTGACAAAACCTCCTTTTCAGAGCGTGTGAGGTGAAAAGGTTCTTTAACTTACGTGAAAGAAAGTGCATAGAGCAACTCTCGATCCAAACAATGATGATAGCAAGTGGGGTAAATTTACAATTAAATTTTGATTGGAGTAAAACGTCCGTTCCAATTTCGGTTGGAGTAAACCGTTTTGTACTAAGTACATACGTTTGTACTATAGGTATACTATATACGTACCACAGACCTATATCGAGATACACGGTACAATTGAACCTACCTTGCGTGTTAAAAGTTTGATCCACGTTCAAAGTTTTCCAACATAAGTCACTCCGGTTTAGACCATTGCCATGAAAACACGCGTCACTCAGAAACGAAAATGGTTAATTCTGTGGTGCTTTCTTGCAAGAGCTCGTCAATAACATTTCCTTATTGCTAAATCTCGCTCGTGTAGTCATTGTAGGTACGACAAATTCGACACGCTAGGTTCTCATACAGTTTGAAGCGCTCTTTCCGTCTATCACGCTATGTGATACGTACTGTGGATTTTGGTTTTGAATTTCAATAATAATTCCGTAGCTCATATTTTCTACGAATTCTACAACACAAACTACGTTATTCAATAACATAGGTTTTAAAGTTCCCAAAACTAATTTACTAATTTAGGCTACAAAATAGGTAAGTTCAAAGTTCACGAACTAACGGGACACTCAATTTCAGAGGACATTCTCGAAGTCTAGATAGTTCTAACTGTGCATACTGAAGCGACAAGACCGTAATTTGCTCGAGCAAACGTGAGCTAGCTCGAAAGACCATTATTCTGTGAACCATTTGATTGTGATTAACGGTCCAACCTTTAATTTAAATATCACGAATTTACCACTTACAAAACATTTGCAGTGTCAGTTGAACAGTGTATGTAAAAAAGTATTTCGAATGCAATTTCGTACTAAATGAAGCTTCTTCGGTCAAGTTTTGACTGTTCGAGTTAGTCGATAACCAAAGCTGTTAAGCCTTCACCAGCTATTATAGGACTGCCGGGTTAAATGAGTCATTTTTCATAGCTTACAGTCTTAATGCGATGTCGCCACGGGTTAATACCGAAAATCAAACTGTAAATATATTTTTTATATAGCGAAAAGTACGATTTTTCAGCTAGACAGTTAAATGAAAAGCAAAGTTGAATAATAACAAATAAGCTGACACCGGTCTCATTAGTTCAATTCGGCGGCGGCTTTCGCCCAGTAAACGTTATACCTCATGAACTTACAAAACCCCTGTTCTTTTCTTCGCCCTGCGCCTCCACGCCCCGGGAAGATTTAGTGCTGATAGTAAACGCACGTCTGCACACGTCAGCACCCAGGATAAAAATAAAAATATGTTGCCACCATAAATAAGGGGTTACTCGCTTGAATTATTTAGAATTTTTCACGGTTTGTTGTATATCTCAACCCGTGCACCTAGTACGAATGTACATACAAGGGGAAGTCGGTAGGAAATCGTAGTCATAAAAAAACAGTATAGAGAAAAATAATAACAGCTCTTTTCATATTAAAAAATACGCAGTGTCAATTTATTTCTTCGTTAAATATATTTTTTATTGAACGGTGATGATTTGATCCTATTTGCTTTATAAAATTGAAAGTTTTGAAAAATGGAAAGCGCGTTCAATAAACCAAAATATGGAAACTCGGAGGTGTTAATGAGGGTTTAAAACAGGTTTAGGTATAGGTACTTTTAAACACACACACTTCCTTGATATGCACGCACGACAAGACAAATGTGTTCAACATTTTATTTGTCTGGCATTTAAAATAAATCTAGCACATGTGCAAATTGTACGAAAAATGTAGTCACACGGATTTAATATCATTTTATACCTCATAAAAGTAGTAAAATTACAGAAACTGAACGTAACAAAGTCCAAGTGAAATGACAAAGGAGCCAGCCAGCTGTGAAAGCACGCGGGACGCTCATAACAGAGTTTGCCACATTACACATAATTGGAAATGAAACTGCATACGAGTATTATGTTCGGAAAACAATAACCTTCAGCTACTTTTGTTTATTTATACTCCGTATTACTTTAATATTAAAGTAAACAATGAGAGGCTCTTTCATAACATCAGCCTCTTTACATCATTATTAAAGTTACATTAACTGAAAGATATGACTCTATAATATGCAATACAAAACATTACGCGATTTTGTTTATTTATTAGAGTAACTAACAAAACTGACTACCACCTACAAAATTTCTGAGGTTCGGAAATTTAGTTTTAAACGAACTTTTTTGAATCAAAATATGCCAGCATTCCGTATTGACCTACGAGCGTTCAGAAATCCATTTTATCGGTTGTTCAAATACCAGTTTGGACGTTTAAAGAATTTCAATATCGCAGGCGCGAAGAAGCCAGATTTAAAATAATGATGCAACTTTTATCCACCGCGAACTTCCCTCAAAACGTGCACGAGTTCCACTGAAAAATGCTTCAGCGAAAACCGTTTCTAAAGTTGAAAATTTCTTTATAATTTCAAATGCGCACATTTATATTTTTTCGCTCGTTTTGCTAGTGAGTTTAATTTTACTGCGGTACGTTGTAAGATTTTCTTTATAACTATAGTAATTTCTTCTTCTTCCAGGCGTATCGACTCTGGCAGTCAATTACATTAGGTTTATTACACACCACGACGATACTGACATCGCTCGAAGGATTGCTCAGCAGTGGCAGTGGGCGGGACACATAGCGAGAAGAACCGATGGCCGTTGGGGCGGAAAGGTTCTGGAATGGCGACCGCGTACCGGACGACGCTCCGTGGGTAGGCCCCCCACAAGGTGGACCGACGATCTGGTGAAGGTCGCGGGAAGCCGCTGGATGCGGGCAACACAGGACCGATCGTCGTGGAGATCCTTGGGGGAGGCCTATACCCAGCAGTGGGTGTCATGTGGCTGAGACGACGACGACGACGAAACGTCATCGAAGCAATAAAAATAGTTACTGTGAATAGTGTTGCTGCAGTGTCTTGCAGTTGTTATCTATATGTGGTTATAGTAGTTGCAATGTGGTTACCAAGTGGTTTCGATGTGGCTCGTATGTGTTTGGGTTGGTATTGGTTTTTCACACAATACATTTTAAGCAACACCTATTTGCTTTTCAGTGCACATTTGATGTGCTTTATAGGAGAGGCTCGCTTGCATCTTCAGCCTTATCAATACTATGATGAAGGCTTCGTAAGAGTCTCTCCGTCGTTCATAAAAATAAAATTTTATTTAATTTATAGAATTGAATACAGTGCTTCTATTTTTAACTGTTTACCTATAATTAATAGCTATGGGCAATCAACTTTTAGAAGAACAAATACACATTAATACAAAAAAATATATAAAGTGTAAGTAAATAAAATCAAGGTAGGCATAAAATATAGGTTATTTGGTTTTTTACATACACTACGACCACTAAAATAAATAAGTAACATTATATCCGATACTTTGCGTATTTTCGGTCATTAACCAACATTAGCTCTTTAGCGTAAAATATTTTAAGAAATAGCTAAAATAGAACGCGGAAGGCGTCGAGAAGGCGCCAGTAACGACCGACTGGATCTAGAAATACTTAGTATTATAACTACGACAATACTAATGCTCGTTATTGGTGAATATTGACCACGTACATACTTATTTTCCATCATAAAAATATATAATTATATTCCTAACGATTTCTTAAGCGTAGGGGTATTGATAGCTGCCTTCTGTGCACAGATCGTGGATTCAATTCCTGAACATGTATTCACAGAAAAAAACTTTTTGTTTTTTTTTTATTTAAGTATTATTTCAAGCATTTTATTTTTTTATTATAAAGATCAAATTGTCCGATGATAGGACATATGGAAGGTAGTCAGATCCCCTCATGCTGAACAGATTTTCATGAAACATGGCTAAGAACACTCAGGATAAAATTATCTATGCGAAAAAAAAACTAAACGAAAATCGGTTCATCCGTTTGGGAGCTACGATACCACAGACAGATACACAGGCAGACACGTTAAACTTTATAACACCCCTCTCTTTTTGCGTCGGGGGTTAAAAAGGTATTTAAGTATGTCATCGTTATAGATTCAGACAATTTTATTATAGTTTCAAGGAAAAATGAATACTATGTTTGTCAAAGTACTTACTTTTAATGAATTATGTCATAAACATGGAAAAAAATATAATAACTACCTGTACTTACGCTGTGTAACTAAAAAGTAATAAAGGACGCTCTAAGGAGACATTATTATACTTTTTATTTTTCCCAGGAGGATGTCCTTTTAAAGTAAAGCCAAGTGATAAATCTCAATGGAGCGTCTCTGTCTGAATGAACCCTTCCGAAGCTTTTACAGTTATTAGCAATTCATTTACTGTCGTGAGTAAAAATTTAAATAGCTACCAAATACTTTCAAGTAATACTTTTAGAGATGTAAGATTTGTTGAGTGTCAGTTTTTGATAGCTCGGCATTTTTCATGATAATCTTTTTTTAAAATTAAAGTCCTAACTAATTTTCTGACTGGCATCCACTAAGAAAGGATTTTTCGAAACTCTTCCCCTAAGGGAGTGAAAAGGAGGATGAAAGTTTGTATACAATTTAATATTTAGGTTGACGATTGAAAATAAACATATACTTGTCTGAATAAGGGGATGAAGTTGTTTAAGAAAAGTCCATATTTTCAAAGTAAAAGTGTTAGGATTTCCAAATGTTGTATTTAGGTTGACGATTGAAATTTTGAACCATTGTTTTGAAAGTAAAGGCTTAATTTTTTTTTTTTTTTTTTTTAACCTAATTCCTCGCGGATGAAGTCGCGGGCGGAAGGCTGGTATAAATATACGAAGGTACGAAAGTGAGATGGATCTCATGAGCATTACTTTATATATAAGTGTATACAAAGTGTTATTCCAAAATAGCGTCTACGGCGTAGTTTAATAAAACCAAAAGAATACATTAAAATCTATATACTTAATTCAGGTTCGCAAAATTTGTGACGACTCGATAGGGACTTTGGCGCGTAGTACGCGGCCGAGTAAGGTATCAAATTAAAGATACTCGAGTCTATTTGTTCCGAAAAGTATAAAATATACAAAATGTTAAACGTGATGATCACAAACTGCAATTAAAGATTTTCGCATAATTTGGAATTTTTCGTCGATCGACGAACCCGAGTATCGGGTTGTACCGCCCTAGTTTAAAAATTCTTAGCATCTTTGGGAAAGACATAACAGGTGTTATCAAAATTACAAAATTTAGTTTTTGATGATGGAAAGTGATCTTGGGTGTATTCGTATTTAAGACTTTTGATTGAAGATACTTTTATAAATCTTACTAGAAAAATTCGATTCGTCTTACAAACAATTTAACTATATTATGGTAGGAAACCATGCATCCGCAATCACAATACGGACAGTTTTTCAGTACGCTTTTGTGTTTTTTAGCGCGACATTATTATGGCCATCCACACGGTATGACGACGGTTAAAAAGGTCCCGTTGGCTACACTGTAGGAAAAAGTAACATACCTACCTTGTCTGACATTCACAAATGTGTAAACTATTCAAACTGAAATGATTTTAAATTGAGTTAAATGCGCGGTGATCTGATGCCCCGAGGAAAGTGGAGAGACATTTAAACTACCATCGTTGAAACCGCAAACCTCTTCCTCAAATCCTTGTATATTTCAGGAAAGGACAGTTGTGAATCAGATAGTCGTTTAGAACGCTCGGTCAAATGGCCCATGAAATACGCTTCTATCGGTCCTCGTAATGTTATAATGATGTAGCAGGGTAACTTGGGAAGACATAAGATACTTCAAGTCACCAGTTCGGACGTGCTTCGCTTCGTAACGTGTGAGTGGCGTCAGCGAAATTATTTTAGGGCAAGTAAAAATGATATCTGGTGCTTTCGCAGAGAAATGAAATGTAAGATGGAATGTGGAAAACGTGATTGTCTATGTTAAATGTGTGTGAAAGTTTGGCAGATTTCTTCTAGATGCAATCATTTGAAGTTGACCTTTAGAATATATAAAAAATACTATATCTCTAACATTAGCACGATATAATTATTAATGCATGATACAAATTGTACGAAATGCATGATCTTGACTTGTCAAACATGAATGGCCTAATATTTTTTCTATTCTAAGGTGGTACGGCTTCCATATAAACAAACATTACACAATTATTGGGTCATCATACCTTAATAATTCATAAATACATGCGCAACTAACTCGTTGCAGTTATTTGTTTGCGCGAAATAATATCGCCTAAGATGCGCAAAGCCGGCGCTTTAAGCAAATCACGCAAATATGCATTAAAATATATCTTTTTAATTATGGTTTCAAATTTCTTAAATAATAAAAAAAATCAGTTTGGGGTTTAAAAGTTAAATAATATAAAGAGCGCCACTGACTTCCTGCAACACCGTTGTACTTTACTCAACGTTTTACGCACAGCACAAATCACACTTTGATCAGAAATGTAGGTCCAACGGAGGATTACTCAACTCAACGTTAAAGCACTCCCCGCAAAAGATATTCAAGAAATCGAAGAAAATAACACGGAAAATACGTTTAAACAGCACTGACAGCTAGCTCAAACGCAACCACAGACTAACTCTATTAGAATCTTGTTATTGTTAGCATCAAATTAACAGAGTAGAGAGCGTTGCATCGTATATTTCTTTTGCCGGCATGTTGGTAGACCTGTCTAATCTGTTAAAAGATTAAGCTTATTTATTAATTATCTGCAGTTTTTTTAATGTTTTGGATTTTCTATTACTAAAGAAACGATACATACTCAAACATTAGAATGTGTAAAATGTGTCAATAAATGCATCTTTTGTGTCAGTGTTTGTGTCCATGTTACGATATGGCTGTATATACCTACAGCCTTTGCCTGTCATGGGAAGCGTAAAACTAAATAAAAATAATGGTGATGCAGGAAATCAGTGTAGCTTTTTTTTTGTATTTAACTTTTAAACCATAAAATGAATATTTTTATTTATTACACTATACGAAACCGTAATTAGGAATGTTTATTTTCCTACATGTTTGCTTCTGACGCTGGCTTTGCGCATGGTTAGGCAGGATTTGGCATTCTCATTTATTTTATTACATTACTATGTTGCGCACTCGAAAGGCGGGGTTCGACATTGATAGCCTAGGGGTTGTATGAAAAACCTTAATATTTTATTATTCAAAATATAATATGGTGTTGTGTTAGAAGTGACTATTAAAAATAACAATCACAATATAGTCGCTTGTCACGCTTGTCTATAACAGCCCCAGTTAATATTGACATGTCCTTTTCACCACGCAAGTTTAAATCATTGTTGTTAGATATAATAGTGCCGAAATCGTAGGTCGTTGTGTAGGAATCGTAGGTATGAACGCATCTCTTGTATAATTATTATTTTTTTTTTCTTTTTGATAATTTTTAAATAGGAAAGTGTTTAAATTAAGTTGTTTTTTGTCTGCTTTCTAATAGTAAAAATTGGCGCATGTTGTGGCAGCCTTTAAGTATGACAACGATTTGAAATGCTTATAGAATGTGCATTATTGTAAATGTGAATATCGTTTGTTATGTTGGTTGTCCTTAAATAAATAAATAAAATAAATAAACATAGTTTCATTCTGTATTGTGATTGTGCTTAAGAGTATTGTGTTGTGTTTGCTAAAGCAAATAAACAAACTGAGAAATATAATATTTGCTCCTATTTTCGAGGGGTGTTGTAATGTTTTGCATAAGCTTCGGCCCCGACTGTAAACCACACACATCAGTCAGATCTTTGCCAGCTGAAATTCTCTTATAAACTTTCTCGATCTCTTTAAACGACTGTTTAAGTATTCTTCGGCTCAGTTTGAGTATACTCACTCGATTTTACTTTATGTTAGGTCTCGGGCTTCGAATACGGAAACGTATACTCGATTTTAGTGAATATTATGTCTCGAGCCTTGAAAGTTACCTAATACTGAAAATACGTACCTAACTTATATTTTCTTTTTACATTGCTTTTTTTGAACAAGTCCGTTCTTTACAAAGTTTTACATATTCAAGGCGAACATGGAATTTAAAAAATAGTAATGGACTGAAATAAAAATTCATATGACTCAGAATTTCTTTATTAACCGAAGTTAATGTTAAAGAGGCGGGCTTATAAAAAAAAATTGCATACAATCACACCAATTATCTAGCCTACGTTAAGTTTCATGAAGAATAATAACTTTTTAATTTTGCATTTTACAATGCTATTTTTATGTGATAAATATTAAACAAGAAAATATACTAGAAAAAAGCAACTAGTCTCATGTCGTCAGGGCGACATGAGACTAGTTGCTTTTTTCTAGTATATTTTCTTGTTTAATATTTATTTCATGAAGAACTTGTGTTATAGATACTAGATAACGAATACATACTTATATATTTTTTTTGTAAATACATACATAAAATATATATGTAACACCCAGACCAAGACAAATAGACATGTTCATGCACACAAATATCTTGTCCGAGGATCGAACCCGGGACCAAACAGGAAAATCGACGAAATTGTCAAAGAGGATCAATATTCAATGCAATCTAAAAAGCATAATGTTACGTAATAATATATTTTATGACTCGGAGCTGAAATAGTCGGTCCAGCTGTCCGTTTACGATTTGCGACAAGTGGCGCTAATAAAATATTTTATTCCCTCTACACGTCCAATCTATCCCGAAAGGTCCTTCCTTCAAAAATAATAAAAAGAACGGCACTGAATCAACAAAACGTAAAAAGGGCAGTATGATTGTGAAAAATCTTTAGATTTTTTTTATGTCGAGGTTTGTGATTGTGACCCTCGCTCCATTTCAAATTTCATGATTCTATGAAAATACGTCAATGTTTTGATTTATTCAAAGGCAAAATGAGTGACTACTTTTTTGGTGTCACAATCTTGAATGTTTGTGATTTAAAAGCTTTTTTTAGCTTCACAATTATACGGTAAATCTTAGTTTTATTTCAAAGTTTTGACGAGTAAAAGCCCTCTTTGAGAGTAAGTGTGTGAAAAAAATGCCATTTGCAATTACTAGTAGACACATCCAATTTAAATATATCTAAATAACATCCTCCATTTTTATTGTCGGTAAAAACACTGTATTTTCTCTTTTCAATTAATTTTAAACGAACGTTTCTATTATTTCAAGTACAAAATCCTTGTATTTACATAGTTGGTCAATGTACCTGAGTTTCAATTATCATAAGCACTGAAAACACATGCACTGGCAAAACTTAATTTAAATTAAGTCGTAGCTAAAACAGCGTTTAATACCCGCGATGAAAATGTACACAAACTTTATAAAGTAGACTGATTTGTATCTATAAGAACTACGACTATAAGTATTTTTATAGAAAAGAAATGTTATATATGTCGCTGCGGGCGCGATGACCGTATGGACGTCACTATTTTTAAGATCTAATTTTGTTAAATCTGAATTATTTATTTATTTCAATCTAATTTACTTTAATAATTGATTAAGTAGACAATTTATTGGTTGTTACGATTTTATGAAATCATTTTTATAAAAAGGACTTTTGTTATTTACGCGACGGCTACGTCGTCGCTGCGGTGATCGATCGGTGCCGCTACTTAATAAGTTCTGTTTTTAACCGACTTCAAAAAAGGAGGAGGTTCTCAATTCAACTGTATTTTATTTTTTTTATGTATGTTCTACCATAACTTCGCCAGTTGTTAACAGATTTTTATAATTCTTTTTTTATCTGAAAGAAAATGGTTTATGTGTGGTCCCATATAATTTTTACGAAGATCTGGCTAGTAGTTTTTTCATAATCTTGAAAAATATCAATCACCTTTTGGCAAGTTGTCGTTTACCTAGATGACATTGTTGTGTATGGGCTGATTTTTAGTGTAAGTAACGGCACATGATGTAACTATAAAATCTGAAATAAAAACATTTTATTAAAAAAATTCAAACCGACTTCAAAAAGTAAAAAATAAAACTTTTGTAGTTTGGTGCACCAGCTCTCGGGTCTCCTGAGGCGTAGACCAGTCTTGTGGAGATATCTTTCATAAATTTTGTGTCCGACGACCAAGGGCCCATTGTCTCTACTGCAAGCGCCGCAAACTCGTGGTTTACTGAGAGCGACGCATACTTGCGGCGCTTGAGGAATTGAGCTTGCTCCGCCGCGGCTCCAGCTCTTGAGGACGTACCACGTATATGGGAAGGACCTAAGGTGTCTACACAGGTTGCATCCCATACCAAGGTACGCCCCAAGCACCAGGGCACTAACGTCGCACCATCGGGTCTTTTACCATCATCCCTGAATAAACCACAAGGTTCCAGAGATGATGGGTTCGAAACAGTGCCAAGGGCACGCTTAACTTATCGTTCATCGCACTATGCCGATAGGCGCGACCGGCGCTCTTGACGCAAGTGAGCCCATGGCGTCCGAACTGGTCCACATCTTTGCCACACGGACAATGATGACGTTCGCACAGCTTAGCACCTAAGCGTAAAAAAATGGAGATGCGAATATACCTAGGTTGTGGGAGGAAAGAGCGTGGAGCCAATGTCCGGATTCTTTTTCCGAGACTGCTAGCAGTCGGGCTCGGTCCGTGTCATCCGGACAAGCAGCCAGAAGCTCTGCGTGAGCTGCAATGAGAGCTGGTGACTCCCAAGCGCTCTGGTGTTTCAGATCCAAGGGACAATCCCCTTCCGGGAATGAAGCACTCCACGCAGATCTGGCATCCGACAAGCATGACACCTCTCCGTCAACGAGTGTAGGGCAGTTTAATAACTCGCTGATGAGTGAAAAGGTGAATTTAATTGTTTTGTTTCTTCACTTGTATTGTGATTTTGTATATATTCGTTAGATGAGCAGAAATCACCTTCTTGGGTTTCGAGTGGTTCAAATTAATTATAGCCACACTCCTCGTACGTATACATATACTCGTACCTACAAGGTTTATTTTTTGGTTACAGATTTATTTCTTCAGGGTATCATGCAGTCTTTTAGTAAAAGTGTAAATAGGTACCTACTTATATTGTGATTGTGAGTGTAGCTTGTAAGTGGTAGTGTTGATTTTAAATTGAAAACTTTTGATGAAGAAGACGAAGCAAAATTAAAAGTTTTGTGTTCTTTTCAAATAAACAAAGACAAGAGACATCAAGACATGTACTATTGCGAAAAAAGTGAGGATTGCATAAATAACTGTTCTTATTAAGTGTTTCGCAGAAGTTTCTCATAAATATTGTTAAGTGACTTGCAAATTAAGAGCCCAGCCAGAGGAAAACTCGACTCCCTTCTTTTCTTAAGTAAAGTGAATAATTAATTTTGTTTCCTTGGATTAAGATGTTAAGTGGAGCAATCTGTTGTTTTCAAATTGGTATATTCATTGCGATCGATGAAGATGAATCTATGAATATTTCAGTCATTATGGCATGTTATATTTGTAAGTATCTATCGTAAAAGGCAAGATTTTTTACACTATCATCTGTAGAACTACATTTCGTTTTTAAATATCTTGATCTCTCAATTCAAAGCAAAGTTTATAGATTATCCCTGGAGACCGCGACAGAGAAATTGCCTTCATCACCAGGATTACACACTGAAACCAAGCACGATTATCGAACGAAACTCTGATAAATTTAGAGAATATATCAGCGTCATAAAAGGCCCAACATTTACTAAATGGTATGAATAAAATAACTAATTATAACTTTTTAATTTTTCATTTTACAATGCTATTTTTATAGAATAAACAATAAAATATGCTAGAAAAAAAGCAACTAGTCCCATGTCGCCCTGACGGGATTCGAACCCGCATACTTGGGAATCCGGCCCAATGCACTAACCAATTATGAAAGAACTAACATAGAAAGAACATCTTTATAAAGATACAGGCGGATTGGCAAGAACATTCTGCGTTTCGTACGCAGAATGTTCTTGCCAATCCGCCTGTCAAGGTTAGTTACTGTGGTATTATTCCTCTATTAGTGAAATCAATTAACCCATCAGTGAGCGTGTTATGATTTCGGACAACTCACTTCTATTAACAGGGCGCAGATAAACCTATCCCAGAGTAAAATATTTTGGAATTCCCAAGTTTACCTATAACATCAATGCACACTGATTAAATTGAGTGCTCTATTTTTTAAAACCCAGTTTATCCACGTGCCATAAAACCCGCCGCAGCCCACAGTTACCCACGTAATTAACTTCGGCGACACCTATTTTTAGTTAACTTATCCACCTTCGAAGTAAAGCACTAACAAAGCTAATTTGCGAGCACAATGAGACCTTTGCGGAGGTGATTCTTGGGAATTTTCCTCGGTAAGAAAAGAGTTGGCGGGATAATACACCCTTTCATTTTCATTACCGGCGAATGCTTTGCCAGTTTAAATAAAAAGGCAGAGCAGTGACACTAATTTTACGAGAAGAACGAACTTTTGAAAAAAAGGAGTAAAAAAACACTGGTTTCTACTTAACGTTGCAGTACCTAAGTGAAAAATGTGTATTCCCATTCGCTTAATAGAATTTAAAATCTGAACTGGCTTAAAAAATAAAGTTTACACCATGTTTGGCTGTATACTACACTAATACAGCCCGTCGGCTAGAATAACTTCGCTCGGTGTCATTCCGGGGGGCCCTAGGAACTGACTAAGGAAAGTAAGCATATGCAGTGTTCTTTAATCTTGGCAACTGAGATTGCCAACACGGTTACCTAGCGTGGCAGAATTCTTCCATTCCTTATATGCCATGAAAAATAATGCGCTCATGCTTAAAGCTTACAACTTTTTTCACCTGTAATCTTTCATGCATTCGAATCCGAACTCGTAGGTATTCAGCTATATTTTCTTATCAGTTCACTTGCCCGGTGAAAATATTTTATCATTTCAAAGCGAAAGCAGACAACATTAACCAAATCGCATTTACATTTCTTATTCATATTAACTAAAAACATTTATATAACTAACAAAATACCAA
Source organism: Chrysoteuchia culmella (assembly GCA_910589605.1). Taxonomy (NCBI): domain Eukaryota; kingdom Metazoa; phylum Arthropoda; class Insecta; order Lepidoptera; family Crambidae; genus Chrysoteuchia; species Chrysoteuchia culmella. The sequence continues at coordinate 6,079,023 of OU342647.1, read as the reverse complement.
TACATCCTTTCGAAATCTATTTTTAGATAAATAAGACGGCTGTCAGAAAGCCACCATCCCAACTCATGCATAACACGGCCGCCTGACCCTCATTTTCTTGACAATTTTTATTAAGAATTTGGACTTTTATTATCCCAATTTGGTTGTGGTGACGTGTTTTGCATAAAAATCGGTCTTTGCCTCCCTTAGCTTGTGGTACACGCGCCTGTTGTTGTTTGCTTATCTTATGTAGCTCGTGCTCATGTTAAGAGGCCCTTGTGCTCGCAGTAGAATGTTAATTTTGGTGATAATAAGCTGTGTTTCGGTACAGAAGAACGGTAGGTGTATGCCTAGTACGTGGAAGTATTTCAAGATCGAAGTTGCAACTTAAAAATCAAGTGAACCATTTCGTACTTTAAGCAAGTATTCTATTAATCAAATACAATATTTTTGGCCTATTTGAGGCTACAACAGTTAACAGTTCAAACACTGACAACAAACCAAAAATCTTAACTAAGGATCATACTACTCGTACATACAGTTTTCTATTTAAATAAAAATCTTTTATGACTCTTAGATATATTTACAGACGTAGATTGAATAATAATAATTCTCACTGTTTTGGATAAGAACCTGTTTTTTGTAACCAAAAATAAACAAAAGAGACAAAATCAAATAATACATTATGTATATAATAAATATTGTGATAAATATAACAATACAAAAATAAATATTGTGTGCACGTTTCTATTGGTATCAATATCGTTGACGTTACAGCAAGAATTTCCCGCACAAAATCAAGGAGGTGGAAAATTAGAGCTGTGAAGAAAGAGCACAATCTAATTTCGTAGTAATAACAAAAATAAAGATTGCTGGGAAAATTGCTTTCCTACACAACCAAATCATTGATGAAGTAGTGACGGGTCAGAGTTTGATATCGTTTTGTAAATGTATAGTTATTTGGATTCTTTTATTTTTACATTTACAATGCTGTTTTCATGCGATAAAATAAAAAACTTCTTCTAAAAAAAAACGACTTCAAATATCAAAAAGTAAAAAATAAGCCTTTTGGAGTCGGTGTCAGCTAAGGCAAGAAGTTTAGAAGTGCAATGCTTCAACGATTTTTTTATTTTATAATTTTCAAAGTTACTCCCGTACTTGCCTACACTACTAATTTAAGTCAAACCGAAATGATCGGGTTTGTGTCAAACCGCTTGACTGACGAAACGTCACTTTTTTCGAGATTTCCTGTAAACTACTGAACACCTTTTGTTGGCCGGCATTTTCGAAAACAGGCACAAAAATTTATTGAATGATCTCCTTTACAAATGTAAAGAAATATGACAGATATAAAACTTTAGTTCTTAGACTTTGGTCTTATGGCAATATGATAATATTGAAGTCAGAACAACAACAAAAACTCCCCAAGAGAATAGCATCAGCATAGTGGAGCACCCACTTTAGTTATAGAATATATATAATAGTACTATATAAAAATATTTCATAGAGTCGTAAAAAATATGAACAACGCTATAAAACTTTAGTTCTTAAGATTTGATATTTTTGCAATATGATAATATTGAAGTCAAAACAACAACAAAACTGCCCAAGAGAATAGCAGCAGCACAGCGGAGAGCCCATTTTAATTAAACTAAATGCGGTCCATTCATTACGTCCGCAGGGTTGAGATAACTCGAATTAAAGATAATTATTAAGGCCATTTTACACGGGAGATTTGTCTCTGAGTGCGACCTTAACTTTGGGCACCTTTGATTATGATTTTAATTTAAATATTAATATACGAATATATGCATATACTTATTTATGTAAAGCTTTTCTGAAAATGAAAGTTTATAGCTTATATTAAAAATATTTCTATCCTATTTCAATAGTTTTTCGATACCTATCCTACAGATACGAAAAATGCGTGATAGTCAATAGTCAGGGCTTACACTACCGTTTAGAAAACCGTCGTTATGACGAGCGACATAAAGTCAAACTGGAAATTTGGACGTGCTGTCGACTGTACCAAAAAGCAACTAGAAATAACTCAAACTTTCTACCAAACGACATGCCTATTGTTTAACGTTTTATTGATTTCTATTAATCTAGTGCTTTAACACTAATCATGAGGTCAGACCACAGACCTATATCGAGATAGGCGAAAAGAGCGCTTCAAACTGTATGAGAACCTAGCGTGTCCAATTTTTCTTACCTACGATGACGTCATTAGCGAGATTTTCTCGCCCTTAACTGTGTTTGACGAGCTTTTGCAAGAAAGCTCTTCACAATTAACCATTTTTGTTTCTTTTACCGTCTATCTCGTATATATCTGTGGGTCAGACCAATGTACTGTCATTACTTTTTAAGTCAGTACAGTGTAAGTATTTCAAACACTTTACATTTAATATATTTTTACATGAGATTCCACACCTTACTGACTGTCGCTACTAGTTTATCAATACTCACTTCATTACAGATACTGTCGATACCCTCAACTTTCCGGTCAGCATTTCCCGAATAAGCTTTCAAACATTTCACGTAAATAGTCCCAAATATAGAATTCTGTACACAACGCAGTGGACCTCTATAGTCCATTTCACGGGCCCACATTAGATTGTTGGGTGCGTCCGCCGGTCGACAATTTACCTCGAGTTTGGGCACTCGGGATTCTATTCAAGTAATAAGGGTGGTTATTAGGGTCACCCTTATAAGGCATGCCTAACTCAGCTTAATTTATAAGTAGTTAAGACGAGACGGCTAAGAGCTAAGCCAAGACGCCCGACACGTAGCGTGATGCGAAGGTTGTAGCGACTCGAGACGGCTACTACTGAATGAAAAAAGCTTTTGAAAACATTTAAGAAATTTCTATGATAAAATATATTTTTTTATAATAACTGGGCAGGCATTTGACCACCAAAGTATCAGTACTGAAGGATAAGATTTATTTTTAAGTTAAGTAAGTACTGAAATTAATCAATTATTTGTTCTATCTATTTCTTTATTATTCTTCTTTATCAAACAAAAAACTTGTACTTATAACTCATTTTGCAAATAATATATTTTTAAGATTTTATGATGAACCTTCTTCCGTGTGTGAAAAATGCAGTCTTTACATTCACATAGAGAACGAGAAACAAACAAAAGGATCTTAAAGGTGGTTTAAATATGATCTGTGAAATTGCCCATGCCAACAAAGTCGTGAGCAGCTAATGTACAGCTTTTGCTACGCCAAATCATATTTTTATAGGACACAACTGTAGGTCTAGACTAGAACGAAAAAGTTACAAAATAATACCGAGAAATCGTCACGTCAAAAAATGTGTAGGGAGAGGTTCCGTTTATCCGACAGGAACGATGCTCTAATACGCCATATATTTGTTGATGATACTTTTTGAATGGGCCTGCTGAGATTATTTTCGATTATTCGCTCGTCGCTTAGACATGAAAACGTAGTCCGTATTTTACGTGTCGGTCAATCGCTTGTTTAAATAATCTGGTTGGGACTCTAGTGACTAGGGTTGCATGGATCAATTTATGCAGAGGTTAAGAGTTTAGCCTATACGGAATCTTTCACCTTAGGCGGTCTGAACATAACGCAATGCCATACCACCTCGAAATCCTCGATTCTAATAGTGTACGTAGTTTTTATACGTTTACGCTGTTTTCCTGGCATAACAATTATTGTAATACAAATGATATCTTATAGGCTTTTGTTTTTTTTACGAGCATTAAAGATAAATAGCAATTGTAATCAAATAGGTATAGTTACACAGTGATTCGTTTCATTGTTTTTAATTACAAACTTCAGTATTGCATCGATATTGGATTTTAGGTCCGGGCTTAGGTACAGGTCAAGTGAGTACGTGCTAAATAATAAGAAAAGAAAGGAAGTGAGTAAATACTTTCTATATAAATCAATAAAAATCTTACGTATATTTGTAAGTATATTTTAAAAAATCTTCGGCTGATTTCGCTGAAATATTATTGCAAAATCGTGATTGTATTGAGACGTTTCAAGAATGAAAGCTCCGAAAATTCGCCGAATATATTTTATAAGCACCTCGTTTTCTCTTTTTATATAGGGGCTTTTAATCATTTGGATATTTTCTAGTTATACTACAATACCAATACCAAAGAACATGGTATGAAAGCCATAATTGTATACGGCAAATTCTAAAAGAAATAAAACACGTATACACGAATATAAACTTAAATAATTTATTGTTCATAATACAAAATTTAAATAAAAATGTACTAGAGACGATGTGCTATGGTACAAAAATATCATTAAGTGTGAGATGCAAACTGGCAATGACACTTATTCCCTCGTGAGTATTCCGTGATCCATGAATGTGGACGATCGCAATCGCGATGAATGGCTGATTGTGTTGACGGCTTTACGCTGATGCTGCAACAAAAAGGATACAGTTAGAAATAAGATACAATTTATATTTATTCATTTTCATATTTATTTATTATACATGTAGTAACAAAAGTACAACTATGATCAATTTGTATTTTCTCTTAAGGGTGCCATTCCAGACCACGCGGCATCTAAAGTCAGCAGCGTCGGAGCTGCTTAAATCCTTATTCGATGCCGTGCCGTCTTGATTTCGGAAACGACAGCAACCGCTTTGACCGGTGGCTACCGACCGGACCGGATATCTTGTGTTAGCTATCCCTTGCGGTAACGGAAATGTTCTGCCCCCTGAGATGGACGCACTCATAGAAGTACATAACATAAACCAAAAAGTTAAACCTACGTTCGGACTGAACTGCTATCGTTTAACTTCTTTTAGTTTCTTGTGTTCTGTAGATATAACTTATCTAAAAAAACTAATTACCCTCAACTGGCGGCGGCGCTGCTGGCGCTGCCGGTTCTGGGGCAGGCGCTGGCGCTGGCGCAGGTGGTGCTAAAAAAGGAAATATTGTTTTATATAATTTTATTTTAATCACTACAATTAAAACACAGCCAAAAAAGTACGTCGGGTAATACTTGCAAAATGTTGAACCTGACGTGCTGTTGATTGTACAAAAAAAAGATAGCTCAATATCCGTTTTAACTATGAAAATAAAATGTTGGTTTACAATTTACTTAATTTTAATTAATTTATTATTATCTGTCGAACGTAGTATAGATACAATAGGATAACGAGTACTATTGTATATGTAATATGATGATAATAGATTACCTTCAGCAGGTGGCGCTGCCGGCGCCGGCGCCTCAGCTGGCGGGGCCGCTGGAGCACCTGTTCAATACACAATCAGTCAGGAATACATTCTCTCAGCGATCGCTTTGTATATTAAACCACCTCTGCTCTGAGGTCTAGCGGTTTGACTCCCAGTGGAGGTACATATTGTATGTATTCGGTTTGGTTAGTGGTAAGACTTGTTGTAAGTCACCATTTTATCTTAATCTGACGCCATACTAGCAATGGTTTCAGCTTTAATTTTTAAGCAGTTAGAGATAAGATAGCCAGTTCCTAAGTGGTCGAGGTTCTTTTTTTATTTTTATTATGTATAGGTTAGCGCTTGACCGCCATCTCGCCTGATGGTAAGCGATAATGCGATCTAGGATAAAACGCGCTTGCCTAGAAGATACCTATTCACACGCGACTTGATTCCGACTTGCCTTGAGGATTCCGGGAAAGGCGCGCTTCCACCTTATAGCCTTTCTTATTACTTAACATCAAGCATCATCAAGCAGGGGCACGACTTAGAACAGAAGTGTCATTTCTCACCGGCACACTTTGTGTTACGTTTGCCGCTGAGTTGTCGTATGTTGTTGTCTAAATGCGACCGAGTTAGCCTAACTTAGACGCACCTAGCAACACGGGTTGTCAAAAAATTCATAAGCGGCAAGATAAGTAAAGGTCTTTCTGGCATGTTTATTATTTTGTAAAATAAGATTCGGCGGCAAGATAACTAAAGGTTCTTCTGGCATGTTTATTATTTTGTAAAATAAGATTCATGTACCTTCGGCCGGTGGTGCAGGGGCTGCTGCTGCTGGGGCGCCTTCCGCTGGCGGGACGCCTAATAGCAGATTAGTATGAAGGTTTAGTCTTGGTTAGGCTTTGATTAGGCTTGCTGTGTATTTTTATAGGCATTTATAATACAGAAAAGATAAGCTATTAGTGGAGATTTAATTGAATTGAAGCGTAAAAAAGGCTCACAAGAATCACAAACATTGGAAATCACACTTCGAAAAGTTAAGTAAAAATGAAAAAATCTTATGTATGTAATCAGTTGTTATGGAATACATTTTAGCTGTCCAATTACGATACATAAATATCATGTTTTAAGCGTTCTTTTGAATTACATAGAAAGCCAAAATTATGGGTTAGGTTTTGTATTATTTATTGTAAGCGGATTCGATATTGATTAGCGGGCTATGTGTTACTAAAAAGATTATGCAAAACGAAATTTGAAGCAAGGAAAAGAGAGATAAAAAAAAGAAAGAAAAAGCTTATGTGGCGCGTTATTGTCCGCTGCTTATCATCATGTTTTACTTAAGTAACGCGTATTTTCCCCAAAGTCCGACTACTAACAGAATGCGCTCCTGACATGTAGTTCTCTATACATATTTTACATAGGGCGATTTTTCACGGCTCAGATAAAAATTTGACATCTGATTGAAAATTTATTGTAATTTATATCTCTTTTTGTTCATGAAAGTTTGTTATTGTTGGTTATGAATTTGTCTGACTGATATATTTATCCGAGGATAGAAAAATCAGCCCTTAGTAAATAAAGCTTTTTTTCGTATATCTTACTTTTCCGGAAATTGGCTAGCCCTTATATACAACTTTTTCATCGACTATACTGTTTTGTCAACTCCTCAAACTCGACGTGTACTTCTCGCGATTTCCAAACAACGAAACTGTTTAGTCGATGTCGACTTTTTTGTCGAACAACTATGGAGTTAGTAGCATGATCGCTTCAATATATTCCTATAAACATATGATTCACAACAAAATAGTTGTTCAACTAAAAGTTGTATATATGCGCAAGCCTTAAGTAGACTAAACAAACTGACAGGAATCTCTCAGAAACTCATTTATCTCAGCTGCCACATTTTAATGAAAGTGATTAATGTAAACATCTTGCCTGCTGCAGGTGCTGCTCCCTCAGCTGGCGCTGCTGGTGGGGCCCCTTCTGCTGACGGCGCTGCTGCCGGAGCCCCTTCTGCTGGTGGCGCTGCTGGGGCCCCTTCCGCTGGCGGCGCTGCTGCCCCATCGGCTGGCGGGGCCCCTTCTGCAGGCGGCGCTCCTTCCCCAGCAGGCGCTCCTTCTCCAGCAGGCGCTCCTTCCCCAGCAGGCGCACCATCTGCTGTCGGCGCCCCTGGCTCACCACCTTCCTACAATTCGACGTTTCAAACTAACCTCAAAAGCATTTTCCACCATTCTGAATTTACGCCAGTAATCCCAATAAGGAGAAATGCTAAATTCAGAACGTGTAGCTTAGGGTTGTAGCTTAAGCAGATTATTGCGATGAAATATGTATTGTTATTTAATCCTCTTTAATATGTAGGCCAGTAGTATGGTAAGCTTTGTTGCTTAAACAGTAAATGTGAAGGTATTAGGTTGTAAGTGTTGAGGGATAATGTGATGTAAGGAGACAGTTACTTTTAACTTCCTATCTTTTGTATTGTTATAATTAATTAAATTGTGTATTCAGTAAAATAATTGTCGAAAACAAATTAAATATCAAGCGTTAACATAATATCTTTGTTCACCCTATTTGTGCACAGATCGCGTTCTCACTACTAATAGTTAGTATTCTTATAAAAAGTTGTTTAAGAACAACAATAATGTTTTCTTGATTGCTTCCGTGATTTACTAGAATTGACCCTGTCGTAATTGGCCTTCGCCGTCCGTCGAAGATGCGTCGTCGTGTCGGTCCGATGAAACAGATTGGAATTAGACAGGGTCTTAGAGTCAGGAGAAAATTATGGGTACAGCTAGAGGATTATACAAGAAAAGTGTAAATTGGAAACAACCAGATACCAAAATCATTAAATGCTTAAATTTATTGATAACAAATAATCAGAAAATAGTGAGAACGCTTTCCAACAAATTATAATGTAAGCGAGCAGCCATATTTCAGTCTGATGTTGTTGTTTGCAAGCATTATGGTATTAATACTAATTATTGTTGGCATTTCAACATTAATATTTGTTCGCTTGCATAATACATTTGAGCATGATTCGTTCATTGAAACAAGTTTCATATTTATCCGAACATCACAATTGTGAAACAGATCATGATTTGGTTACCGTTGGAATCAAAATTAGTCAGAGTTAATAACGGATAATAAACCATGACGTTATTTTAAGCCCGTTTAGCGATTAAGCTTGGATTTAACTTATTTAGCGGCTCTTTTATTGAAGCGGACTTTTTAACTTAATAAGAACTTACCAAACGAGCGAATAGCAGCTGCTGTAGATACTTAGTTTCTAAAGTATTCTTAAAAGGTATTTTTCTTTTCTATCGAGAACTAATGTATTTTTCATCCATTTGAACTTAGAACTTACTGCATACTTTTTTTATTTGGAATTCATATTGGGTACAGGGTCGGGTATTCTCGTCTCAGATTTTAATTTACCTACATAATTTCAGCATGGAATACTTGATATAATAGATACGCATACCAAGCAATAGTACAACAGATTTTTTTAAACCATTGGATCTGGATAAACAAGCCTATGTTGGACATCATTGAAAAGAACTGTTTCCGTTTTATTGTAGGCTTTTATTTTCAACTAGCAATGTGAAAGTAGTGCTGCTATCTATTGCTCTCTTCGTTTTTAGTTAATTTTGAAGAGAAGATTTTCTATCCTGTCTCCAAATCTAACCTAGCCTTTCTTATTGTATGGACTAACTAGCACTTCCAACCAATTTGGTTTTACTATAATCTGAATATATTTTACCACTACCGCTTTGTACTATTTGGATTTGCAGGTAAATGAAATGCAATACTCTGACTTTTTTTTATAGATACAAGACGACAACCGAAAAACGAAGACTGACAGGAAACATTTATAAAATATATATTACGACTTTATTCCAGATTCCAGAGAAACAAACCGCTTTGTATTTTATGATTTTTTATTTTTTGCATTTTTTCAATGCTTTTTCATACTAAACACACTGCTTCACTATCCACTGTTCTAAAAACTGAGAAAAATATTAGACATATCCAATATTTTTTTATTTAAAATTTATCATAAGTATAAAAAAGCATTGAAAAATGCAAAAAATCAAAAATCATAAAATACAAAGAGGTCGTGGGTTCGAGTCCACTCGGAGAATTCACTTGTAGCAGAATGGTTTTTTTTCCAATATTTTTCTATTTGAAATTTATCTTACACCTCTTTGTAGCCTTTATATGGATCATCAATCATTTAATGTTGAATGATTTATTGTATTGTGTCTTTGCATTATTGTAATTCTAACCCGAGTATGACTCAGTTTGTACAGAACACTTACCGAGAACGAAATTTAGAATTTGTATGATTTACTCAATTGAGACTTAACATCCACAGAACTCTCGAAAGTTTTTTGTGTTGTGACGACCTGTTTGGAGCAGGGGTACTAAGCCTGCCTTCTGCGCCAGAGGTCCCGGGTTCGATCCCCGGACAAGACAAATATTTGTGTGCATGAACATGTCTATTTGTCTTGGTCTGGGTGTTTATATGTATATTATGTATGTATTTACAAAAAAAAGTATATAAGTATGTTTATCCGTTATCTAGTAACCATAACACAAGTTCTTAATGAAACTTAACGTGGGCTAGATAATTGGTGTGTTTGTATGCAATTATTTATTTATTTGTGTGTCAACATTTATCACAATTGCTCTCAATCTGTTTGCAGTCATTAATGGCTTGTAAAATCAGTCGTCAAAGTCTCTTATAATACCGCAGGAATGGCAACACTCAAAGGCCTATATCCAGCAGTGGGTGTCATGTGGCTGAGACAACGACGAATGGCAACATAAATGAAAGGAATTGCGATAGACATACGTTTAGATTTGTAGAATTAAAGTGGTTTTGAATTTGTGATTTCTTACTTTCTTAGCTTTCTGCCATGAGTATGTAATATATTTATAGTGTATTCCAATTGGGTACTTGAGCCATTCTCAATTATAGTATTCTTAGTAAAACATGTTTAAATACAAGATGTTTTAACTGTTAACTAACTTAAAATCGGAATAGTATTTGACGTTTTACTTCAATTACCGAGTTATTGAGAATAGGCATTAGCAAAATTTTGTATCAATGTTGGTTCCGACGAGACCCGTGTACTTAAAATGAATGAGGTTTTTCTCAAAATAATCAAACATGAATCACAAACCACATAGTTATTTCATGAGGATGTACGGAGCTAAATCACCAAACTAAGAATGAAAACAAATAGGGCAGAATTTCAGGAGTGTGGGTTGAAAAACATTGTCTTGACTAGCACCGCATTTTTTATATTTCTTTCTGTCAAATTAAAATATTGTACATTTGAGTGAGAAAATTATTTGACTGAGCAAGCGCTCCAAAGAATTTGAAAATGCGGACTCGTGTAGTCCAATATGTTTTAAGCCTATATCAAACACATTCAGGATAACTCTCCAAACAAATAGGTTCAATTGATTTCTAAACTAATTGGAAAGGGTAGGGAAAACGGGGTAAAACGGCACAACCACAATAATATAATACAGAAATTAATTTATTAAACATATTATCTTATAAAACATTATTTTAAATAAATAAATATAAAAAGTTGATGTTCGAAACGACATGTTTTGGACAATACATATAATAATGGAGGAATTTGCCATCGGCTGATATCGTAACGCACCCGTGGTCGGGCTGGGTTATCACAAGGAGCAGCTGGCGTCAGAGACAAGGTCTTAAAGATATTTATTAAAGTTACATTAGGTACTTCATGCCTCAACTTCTTCCTCTTTTACCTTCTGATCTCCTGGTTTGCCCTTCGACCAGTCAGGCTTTTTCTGTAAACATCAAAAAATAATATTAGAACCAGAAAGCAATAATCATAAGAATATATAATATAAATCATGAAACATAAAGAAGCATTGGTACGTCTTTTCAAATAACCGTAAACAAATTAAGACGTATTTGATTGTGCATAGCATTTACACTTATTTAGCAGTCTTATTCATATTTATATAGACAGTATGAATCATCACTGCTAAATACTTGTTTCTACATCTAAGAAAGTCCATACAATTTGCGCTAAGTTGTAAGCAAAGGGACAAAGTAAATTTTCCCAATGACCGAGTTAAACCTTATTTTGTTCCTTGCTCAAACTGTAATCGTCATACGACCCGTCGCATGCTACGCCACAAGTAGCTGGGACGATAAAGCTTCAACAGTTGCAGTATTTAAACCACCAATGAAAACCAATATGTGAAACGGCACGTAGAGCGCGAGTGGTCAACTTATATCTCAATTTCCTTATCGACCGAAGCAGCTTCTCGCTCGCAAAGCTTTGAAAACTTTAAAACTAACACATCTATGAAACCCGTGAAAGCGTATTGTATAGCCACTTTTATATACAAGTGTGTATGTGCGGTTTTCATCCAAACAATTTATACATATTCATTTAGCGTTTTATGTAGTGAAGAGTGCTTTGCCAACGCTGTTTTGTGTATCATACGATTGGCAGTCTATTATACTAGGTGGCAGCCTTTGGCCGTTGCATTTGCATGTAACAAAGCGGTGCTCGAATACTATCAGCATGCCGAGTGCCTAATCGAATAGAAAAACTTTCTACCGAAGACTCGATTTTTTATTTACCTTTCCTCCGGCGCCACCCTGTGAAACATCGCATCACAATTTGTAGTAAAGAAACCACTACAGCTAATGAATCTAGGGCTAATAAAAGGTGGAGTGGAAAGAATTTAGCAAACGATGTCTTTCTTGAAACTGCTCTAGGTATGGACAATTAGATATAATTTTGAGCAATGGTTTCTAACGAAGAAAAATCCCCATACTAGCTTATTGTGCTTTGTGGAGTAAGTGCAGTAGGTGGGTATGTTTAACTGTGCGATGGTCAACCGTATTCTAAATTTAATCAAACTGTAGTGCAAATATCGTTACAGAAAATTGTGATGTATGTAACGATGTTTTATATATTTTAAAACCGCGAAAAAAATATTTTACTATATTTTTTATTTTAAATTATTTTATTTCTATTTTATCATCTAAGGTGTTAGTGACGGTTTCAACAATTCAATATTGAATTAGCACAAGATAAAAGAGTAATACTGGTACTCTTTTACCTTAACAGGAAAAACATGGGTCGGTTTTGCAGGGGAAGCCTCGATGGGAGAACTAAATTGTTTTTAAAATCGTAGCATAAGCTTTGGACAAGAATTCCATTAAAGGTTATTGACAAACAATTACTTAGGGTCTTTGAAGCTATTTTTTACCGCGCCAAACATTTCTCACCTCGTTTCGTAAGAAGGAACATTTAACGTATTGATAAATAACCAACCAATACGATATTTGTATCGATAATAATATATGTTTTTGGAATTGAAAATAAGTTTATTTTTAAATTAAATTAATATAATTATAGTTAAAAACCATCGAAGTTATTTGTGATGGACATAGTTAAGTATGAGTGAGTTTGTGGTCTACTTTTTCCCAATAGCCCAATCTGCTTTCTCCGCCTTCTTGGCCTGTTGAAACATGAGTAAATCGATTGTTAGTTTACCTAAACGTATATGAAATAAGTTATAATTATTACTATGAAATAAATTCGAAAGAAGTGCCCAGTGTACTTTTAGCATTAATATTTTACTAGTAGCTTTAAGAAAAAAAAGGAAGGAAGTTTAGGCTCAGGAAATATGTTTGGTTTAACAAAGTTAATGTAAAGAAAAGTAAAGTAAAAGCTTCGTTAATAATAGAAAAAGACATTGATAGTAAAAGTGTAGCCAATACCAACATGTTAGAGGTGGCTTTTCTTCCAATACTGGCAAATAAGAACCAGGAAAAGTTCTTACTATTGCCATATGAATAAATGGGCTATACCTTCAAAGTATTGTTAACGAGAAAATGTTATGAAAAATGTATTGGAGTAAGACATCATTTGTGAAGTCTAATGTAACTCTTCCTTGAGAGTAAAAAAAGGGAATACTTATATGAAGGAACTTTAGGTTAATCTACATAAACCAGTCATCAAAAATGGATCGTAATCATTTTCAATAATTGGTTCAAGTAGATGCTTTACATCTTGCTGTCCACCACAAGACGGAAGAAACTAGGTAAAAGTTGAAAATACACTTCCAATTCCCTTGTATAGGCTCCATCCCTTTCTTGATAGACAGCAAGATGGATAGTTGACAGAATGTAAAAGTGCAAGATTTATATTTTACCTCTTTGTCTTCCTCGTCAAGGGTGAACTCCTTCTTTTTGACAACCTTCAACTGGTTACGGAAGTTGAATTCGGCGGCCTTCTTCTGGAGCTTGGCGAATTTGTTCTCGTATTTGGACACCTTCTTTAGTGTGGGCTTAACGCTAGAAACAAAGACAACGAATTAAGGTAAGTTAAATACTAAGTTGTCCGTACAGCTGGACACAGGAGCACCTGATGAAGACTACTGATTCTGCAGTCTGGTAACAGATTTTTGAGCCAAAATAATTTAAGTATGCTGTTGATACGAAAAGAAGTAAGAAGAAGGTAATTACTAAAGGATCATGAACCATAATGACTCAAGCCGTGGTATCTTAATGGATTGACGTATCTAGACAAATGGAACAAGCCTCTAAAAAAATGAAAAAAAGAACTCTGAGAAGAGTCTGGGAAATTTATAAGACGGGTCGATATTTTCCAGTGAAAAAGTATCATACTGTGTAGAAGCCGTACAGCCAGTACTTGAGCTAAGATCTATTAGCAATTATCCATTGGTAGAAAGTTTGCTAAAATTGATTAACTCTATCTTAAAATTCTCTGTATTGCAACCCGTAGCAATTATCCGTATGTCTGGAATGTCTGATCGCATAACGAGATGCGGCTCTTATCGGCTTGCAATCCAAATGTCGAATTACAAATCCATATGAAATTGCTGTCTATTAACAGAATCATTTTCTCCCGAACAAATGCAATACAATATTTGGCTCAAAATACGAAGTCACGCTTTAAACGTAACGTGTTCCTGATAGAGTTTGTTAATTAACGAGAAACCTTTTCAACTCTGTTACCGAAATATACGATTGCTATCTATTATTCAAAAAAACAAAAAATCACTGGGTAAGCTCGTTAACAATTTGTATGTCAAAAGAAATATTTAAAGGGATACTTACAATTTGCCTCTGAGGTCGTTGACTTGAGAGTTGAGGTCGGAGATCTGGCAAAACATAATCGCTATTATATGATGTGCTATCGCTTGTTTATATTCAATTTCATTGTATTAATGTGAGGAAATTTAATTCGAATTGAGAAGAAAAAGTTAATGTAAGTATTGATTTGATTGATTTCAATTTAATGTTGTTTAAAATTAATGATAATGTGAACTAAATACAACAAACACAAAAGTAGAAGTTATTGCAATCAATAGACAGAGTAACTCCATGAATTTAAAGTATACAGACAATAAAATGTTATAATTTCAAGAAATCCAGTCATAAAGTTTGGTAGATTTACAAGAATTTACAAGAAACAACAGCATGCATCAAGAAAAGTAGAAAACATTTAAAGCAGAACACTCCAAAACATCTGTAAAAGAAAGCATAATAAAAAATAAAACTGTGATTAATACGAGAAAAGCACAGAACAAGATATAGAGCTGAGCGTAGATTAGGCGATGTTAAGCGAGCGTAGTATAGTTCAAATGTACGCAAGTACATACTTAGAATCCGCTAAGGTCAGTCCCGTGTCCTAATACTGCATATTATCTTTAGCCTGTGCTCTTTACCTACTAATTCATTTTTAGAGGAACTAAATAATGTACTATAAATTCGTGCACAAATTCTACCTATCGTGCCTCGGAGGAAGCTGGTCGCCTGCAGCTCCTGTGTCCTCAACAACAAATATACATTTAAGTGCAAAGTATTTTACATGTGCAACAAAAAGCAGCGCCAACAATACTTCTTCGACGCCAAGTCATATGTACGTAAGTGTAAAATTGTTCGAAGTTGTAGCATGTTGAGCGCTGTATTGATATGCAATCTAACTCCCAAATGTACGTCTCTACATCGGTACAGTGAGCGACAATCAATGTATGAGTTCGGACATTGCAGAAGTGTAATGGAGTGACGGTGCAAAATCGATCCAGATTTGCAGATGTGGGTCGGTGGGTATATAGATACTGTAATGTAGTGTATTTGGACTCGCAAGTGACAGCAGACACCAGTCCGTGTCCCGAATAATCTGTGCAATGTGCGAGCGGCCGATTCGCCTCGGCTCGTCGGCTCGGGGGAAGGGTGGGCAACTGGGCACTCGACCAGAGCATGGCACTTTCAATTTAACACTCGTGTCCAAATAGTTATCATACGGGTATTACAGAAAGGTATTATGGGGCTCTCAGCAACCGAACACGCAAACATATCGCGCGGATGTAACGGCACATACATGAAAAGTTGGAGATTTGGAACAAGAAGTTTCACTTACACTATGCACTTGCGTGTGCCAATAAAGGAACCAGTCCAGCGGTCCACTTACACTTCAACGACAACTAATGTTATCATAAAAAGAGAAAATTCAGTAAGGCCACTAAGCTCGCCACACACATGAAGCGGAACACTGGCGGATGCAGCGGTCTGTCTCCGAATATTATCACGCTATCACACGTTTTAAGTATATTATTAAAGTGCCATACTATTTAAGGGATGTAGATATTAATCGGGACTCGGAAGCATCGTACACTACATATTTAGAATCATGCAACACAAGCTTTAGCAGATAAGCCGATGGAGAAGCGAGTCACCTCGTCCATCGATGAAGATAATGATAATGATTATGTGATTGATGAATCTTAGAAATAGTGAGAGATAAATTATGAGATTCGCTAGCAAACAGTCGAGAGAGATGAAAGTTACAAGCATGCAATGAGGGGCGCGTGAGCGCCCCGTGAGTGAGTGCAGTGTTGTTACGCCGTGGGCGCATGGCGGTTACTGGTGTTAGTGTAGTTAATGGTGTAAGCTCCATGTCGAATGACGCACCGCCGGCGAAGATCGATTTTGCACCGCACGCCTTACCGTGGGCGGGCCGCAGCGCACGGCACGCACCCGCGCCGCGCTCGCACCGCACTCCCGCGAAGCGCACGCACCGCGCTCTACTCACTACCGTCCCGGCCCTCCGCCGTTATTTACAATTCAACAACAAACAACCGAAATCTTACAAAGCGTTATCAATGTATCAACACGAATTGTCACACGCGCACGTTTGTTACATAATCGATGATTGTGATATTCACAATGGTTATAAAGTATTGGTCAATACCTCATAATCTCTTTTCCTGACTTCATGTTCCAAATCCCACTTCTGGCCCTCACACACATACATGCGGTCATAATACTCCTGTATTATTCTCTTGAGCATTGCTATAGAAAAAGGAAAGACAGATTATTGAGCCGGCAGAATGAGCATGGGCATTTGTGTGAGTGGCCTACGTCTGTCGACGGGGAGCGACGTGTGCATGTGTGCGGTGAGCCGTACAACTATCATGTCATGTTGTAACAACTAAATCAGAATCAACTCATATCATATGCATTCCCAATCCTAATATATTGTTTACCTCCATTTTCCTAATTTCGATCGCTCGTTCTAGTTCATATTTATCCCCCTCAAGGTTGTATATTCTGTGCCAGTACATTTGACAAATCGTCTGCAGTTCCGCTAAAGAAAAACACAATCACATATTTAAGGTACAGGGTTTGACATCGACGCTGCCTCGCGGGTATCAGTGTGACGTAGTGTAGGTTGACGAGATCGGGACCACCTCACTGGAGAGCAAGCGTAAGCCAAGCTACATGATCGTACTTAGGTGGGTGTCAATGGACATTGCTGCAATATATCTATTTGTTATTGACTTTAAACTCGATGAGAGTATCTACAGTATCACTCGCAGTTTCGGAGTTGCTACGTTCGGGACGTTGTTATTTAGCGATTTATTTTAACTTGTTATCCACATGGTTAGGGATCTGAAATTCAGCTCCGCATATTGTAAAATTGTGAATCTGCTGCGAAAACAAATTAAAATTTCTAGTCACATTAACGGCATGAACTACTTAAACGAGAGCGTATTAAGAGTAAAGTTTGGCGCCCAAACCAGGTCACACCTCGAGCGCTTTGCGGGCCACTTCCATCTCGTGATCGTACTTCTCCTCCTCGAGCTTGGTGATACGCTGGTGGTAACCGGTAATGATGCTCGTCAGAGCCGCTACAAAACCAACAAGAGTTACTCGCGGGAACATACCTCTACCTAGTTAGCCTAGACCGGCGGCATACGCTGACCGTGGACCATTATAGTTATGTGTGAGTGTCAGAGAGAAATTTATTGGAAAAATAGAAGGTAGTCATTATTCGGCAAGGTGACTTCACATGGAGCTTAGAAGAAATAGATAGACGCGTTAGAGAGAAATGGCCGAAACCGAGACGTGGTTTCAGCCTGTCACACCAGATAGCTTGAGCCGTGTTAACAGACGTAGAAGACAGCACGGCACAATGACAAATCACAAATAAGTCGTGAAGATGAAATAGTAAGTGTGTGAGTTCAAAGAGAGCTGTCTCATAGCAGCTCGGCTCACTACCTCCATATCTTTCCTTTTAACGATGTATTCCAGATCGAATTTTTGGTCTTCCAGTTGGGCGATGCGCTCGTGGTAGTCTTTGCAAACCCTCGAAATAGTATCTATAATGCGACACAATAATGTACATAGGTAACTATAATAACATTTCTTTACTGAAAAGCCGGTGTCTTCGTGTGTAATGTGTTGTATAAAGATTATACGTGAATGTTTCATACACCTCCTCTTTGAACATAGAACAATATGTTTTAACAAATAAATAAAATGAAAAATCTATTCTACATCAACTACGTCGATGGAGTGATATTTACCTTCGTTTGCATCTTCGATGTTCTTGGCTTTACCGCACCTCTCCTCAATGATGCGCCTCCTCTCGGCGGCTTTGCGTTCCTGTTCCTTCTTCAACTCCTCGGCGGCTTTCTTACGCAGCAACAACTGTTGCCCAATACAAAGACCAATTTGGTACTTATGATACTTTTAATGATTCTGACACTACCTACTTAACTGTGCTCTTAGTTCTTACATTTTTTTCTGTGGCAAATTACAATATATTCAAACATTTTGTTGAAATCTTAAATCTTTTAAAGTAAGTACCTATAGACGTTTAAAAAAATAACCTTGTTAACTAAACTATTCAACTTACCCTGAGCTTCTTCTTCCTCTCCGGTGTCATGAAACCCTTCTTGGCCTTCTTAGCCTTGGAGGCTTCTTCCATGCGCTTGCGCACCTCAGCGCGCTTGCGGTCGATCTCGGCCTGTTTGGCCTTCTTCGCCTACAGACAGTCAAAATTATCGTAATTGTGTTCCTAAACCTAGGTATTTGCTGTATGTGGACGTGTGAAGTCGAACGTTTATAGAATTCTATCGATAAGTAGGTAAGTATTTTATTTTGGAAAACATCTCAAAACCTTGATATTTTGAAATCATTTTACAAATATTTCGATTAAAGATCTACGTGTGGTTATGAGAGTGATGTTTATGCATTTTACATTTATGTCCTGTAACTAGTGTTCATAAATGCATGTCGCTGAAATGTTCTGTATTGTCTAACAATAAAGTATTGTTGTTTCATTTTGTTGTGTGTAATACAAAGTGATCGCCGCTGTTACTGACAAAGACTAATGAACTTGCCGCTAAAATATTAAGAAATATATCATTACTGTCCCATTTGTTCAATGTTTCTGTTTGTAATTGTGTACTGACTTGAATATTTGAGGTCCACATTATTCTTGTTATGACGTTTTCCACGAGCGTTCCAAATCAGTCACCCAAAAGAAGATAAATGCTACTAATTTTTGTTCATTAAAAGTATATTCGTTTAAAACATCATAAACATGAATATGAAATGAGGACGTCAAAATAAATGTACAACAAGGAACAAGCTTTTTAGAAATAAACCGAACAGAAGCTGAAATATTCCCTTTGTTGACTAATGAGCTGCATATTTTGTTTAATTTATGAGATGTTTTGAAGGAGCAGGCTCATTCAAATGGCGAAACTGATATGGAATGCTTTGGCTAAACAAGCCCTGTTTGTTAATTTTAGGGTTATGTGTGGAGTGTTTGCGTGTTCCCTCGGTGCTACATTACCTCCTCGAGACGCTTTTTCTGTAAAAGAAAATTGTAAAGATTAGTTCACTGTAGAAATTATTGCTGAGTCATTTAACAGGCTGATCAAATTATAACTTTGCTTTGATTACAATAGTAATAAAAATAAAATTTTGTATGAGAGCAGGTCAATGCTAACAGGAAAAAGTAGGTACTCTATGTAATGTTTGAACAAAGATATATATTGCAATTATGTTTAAAATATAAAAATGTTAATATAATATTCTGTTAAACTGCTTAGTCATGAAATTGTGCGCAACATTTAAAAACAGCAAGCTTCGAGGCATTAATATGTACAATTTCAGTTAAAATTTAACAGAAATTATTTTAACTCGAACATTTATCAACATGAAAATATATGCAACGTTTATACTTTGATCGCCATACAAATAACATTCAGACATAAAATTTGGTACAATTTTCTCAATAAAATCATCTGTATTTAATTTTGCTAATAAAATTGTTGGTAAAAAAAATATATATACATATACATAAAATTATAGAAAGAAAACACAATTTCAAAGATTTTGTGGCATTTAGTTTGCTATTTGTTTTA
The DNA here is from genome assembly GCA_910589605.1 of Chrysoteuchia culmella. Taxonomy (NCBI): domain Eukaryota; kingdom Metazoa; phylum Arthropoda; class Insecta; order Lepidoptera; family Crambidae; genus Chrysoteuchia; species Chrysoteuchia culmella. The sequence goes on along the minus strand of OU342647.1, from coordinate 6,059,112 downwards.
AGAGACATTCTTATAGGTATGCAGATATTTTGGCAAAAACACATTTTAGGAAACAGACATTGTACTCCAAAGGTGTTTTCCCACGAGTAGTAATTTCTCGCAAATATAATTGTTTATTTGCTCGTAAAAAGTGTTTGCGCGTTTATACATTTTATTGAGAATTATTGTAACAAACACAAATTAGGTAACACATTTTATAGTTATTTTGGTGTGTGATATAGCGTGTGCAATGATGTGTGCGTGTGAATATAATATTTTGTATAGGTATGCATTGTTTTAATGTTATACATAATACCATTTTTGTCCAGATATAGTTTTAAAGCAATATTCATACAAATCAACGGCGTTACTAGAATAAGAAAAAGATCTTACATTTTATGACTTTATCTCCAAAATAACTTTGAACTATGATTTAAATTACTCATACTTTTCTAATTTAATTTATCCTCCTTCGAGATATACCGTTACTTCAAAAGGTTACAATGGTATTATGCATTGATGGTGTGCACATAAAACATTAAAATATTGTGCTTGTTAGCATTTTCATAAAAGTGTGTGTTAAGCTACAAAGGTGCTGTGTAATTATCACAAATCATATGTAATTAAACATAATAATTTATTTTTGACATACATAGTGATTATTAGACTATGGTGATACACAGGGACTGGATATAAATTTCACATGTAGTTACATATATAGTAACAAGAACATTATACACTTACTATTGCTTATACATTTAAATATAAATAAATGCTGTAACAGAAATTAAAGGTAAATGAAGAACAAAACAACTTTCAGTGTCATATTGAAAAAGCTTATTTTGAAGCCTGATGTTGTCATTCTTATCTTATTTTGTAAGGTTTGGTATCGAAAAGGTCCAAAATTATAATAGGTAATTAAAATCCGTATACATGTATTTTGAACCACTCAAAAAATAGTCTTTTTATCCTTTCGTTTTTTTGTCACATGTAATTTTTTTCCAAAAATCTACTTTGTGTGATTTTCTGTTGAATATGGTGTGGTGTGCAAGTGGGTGTTAGAAGCAACATGAAATTACCTGAGTCTCGAGGGGACATGGTACTCAATACTGTAGTGAGGAACAACCATAATCCAAACACCATCCAAGAGTAGAATCCAACAGACGTCCGGAGAAATGCGATGTAACAGAGAAATGAAACAAAACTACGTGTTAACATTTTATACCACCAAGAAACATCATTGAAGAAGCTTAAATCAAACTATTTCTAATCTAATAAAAAAGCAAAGACAAACAATTTATGAGGTTTACGAATTAGTTAAAATTAAAGGTCAAGCACAAATTCTTAAACTTTATTTCCAACAGCAAAAAACATGATAAAACTTTTTGAATATGAAATAAGATGAGGAAATCTTCCCATTGAATAATTCCAAACAAACCAAAAAAGAGGCAAATATTCTATGTGTAATATTAACTTAGTAACAATTTAATTTCTACAATCTTAAATGCCATGAATTGAAAATTATATATGCTAGAGACGGGGGTAGTGAATCTATATGTATGCCTAACTTCTGATTCTGTAGAGCTTCAATAACCTGAAACTTTGGAAACTTCGGCAAATTAAGCTCAAAACAAACATTGAAGACTGTTCTACGCATGTTAATACCAGCTGATCGGACCAAAACACGTCTGTAGAACTACTCTCCGATGCCAAAATGATAAGGATTTTTCAATTAAACTATAAAAGTCAATGGTTGAAGAAATCAAGTAAGTTAGGTATCTTAAAAAAGAGAAAAGAGCGAAACTCATTTCGTCTTATCCACTTGTCTCACAAAATCCTTTATATTTCTAGGAACTTTATATATTAGAGTTAGAGCTATTAAATTAGAGTCGTTATGAAACATTTGTCTGGAGGACTGTGCTCGAATAGAATGAAATTAAAAACCATTTTGATAGTGTTGCTACTGAAATCGCAGAGCAACAAGAACTTGTTCCGTAAATCAAGTATTTCAGATCAAAATAATAATTAAAACTATGCTGTAACGTTGTAATAACAACCATGTAGACACCAAGAGCGTTATATTTAATCTTATCGCGTAAAATATGTCAGACATATTTTGTAGGATTGTTCTTAATTCTAAATTCTAAATTCGAATAGCTAGTATGTATCTTGTACCGTACGTGTTTCCAAAGATTTTATAATAGAAATAGGTACATTCAGTATACAATATCATATAAAAAAAAAACATCTTGAAGATATTTCTTTTTTAGAAATTTATATATATTTTTACTAATCTAGAAGGAATATGATTGTTAATGAACTTATGTATGTAATAAACGGTGCTGTGGATAAACTAATTTCAAGGTCATTTACATTTTCACAAGAACTTGAATAAACTTTAATCAAAGGTAGAATTAAATTTGACGTATTTTACAGTACTTCAAGTGAACACACACAAAAAAGAAATACAACTTTTCATCGTTACGTATGAAAGCGAAATTCATTAGTACGCGCTTATGAATATCAAAATTTTCGTATATTTACTTAAAACATTATTCTGTTGAATTGATACGGTTGTAATGTGATTATCTTACCTTACGTCATCATCCGCCATTGTTGATGTGTTGGTTTTGGTGTCCTGTAAAAGAAATGAAATAATATAACTCCAGTTTAGTGGAGTTAAGATCTAAATCTTGATAAGGACTACACGCGTTTTAAATAGGTAAGTAATAATATTTAAAGTTCTAAAGATATTTAAACTGTTATAGTTCTGTGCATAAACTGAGAAAAACATGAAATGGTGCATCCAATACATAAAATGCAATATGACGTCAATTGGCGATTGATTCGGTCTAAATATATTTTATTATAAACTAAGCTATAAGATGTTATATGTCAATCATATTTGTCTATGTTTCCCACCAGAAATGCGTATTTGGCCAACACCGCACGAACAACAGTGATATTTGAAACTTTGGACAGATGCCAAATCTACCTATAGGTGTAAAATTTGATATTCGACACCGTCAAAGCATAATTTCCCATTCGGTTTCCCAGCTTTATCCCAAATCATCGTTCGTTTCGGTTCAGAATTTCCAGCTGAACATTTTAAATCCTATATCCGTTTCCATTGCAATGTTTTTGATCCGTATGAGGACGTTGCACTTTTATCCTGAATTGATTAGGCACGTGAAGTTATTATGAACCGGCTGCGTCATGAAAGTAAAATATTTTTGGCTGATAAAAACTCTGCAGGGCAACGAAATTTCCACAATTAGGTTCGGACGTGGTCGGAAACCGTCGGAATTCTTCGGCAGCGGTCGGGCAGCGCGGGCGCCTGAAATAGGTCAGCGTGTATTCCCGCGCATCCTAATTTGGTGCCGCGAATGCGGGCGGTTACTCGGGTTTCGGATGCGATGCAGGGCGGACCGGCTCGAGCTATGTAACGGGACACCGAAAAGTAATTAATTTCGTGACGTCATAACTACATTTACTGTGGTCCCTAGGTTTCAAGTCACGTCACTCTACGTCATCGTTGTTTGTATTATATGCTGAACACACCATATTCAAACACGGTTTAAAAAGATTAAGTTATTTTTTTACAACAAAAAAATGCAATTTCGGATTCACAACTTTATTCAGGCATTGATGGAAATAATTGTAATTACTAATTGATTTTATTACTAAAACTTTTTACTGCCTTTAACAAAAGTAACAATGATGACACTTAAGATGACATCATCAGATTTCATTAGAAATGCCGAATTTTATTATTTATTAATCCAGCAGCAGGAAATTCTGCACCAACGGGAAGTTCACATCTAACACTTTTAGCTTAACACTCGACACGGATCCATTACCACGACGTTGACGTATCACTTCACTAATGCACTTAGAACAGTCTTATTTTTTAGGTTTTAGTATAAATCACTAACTCACCTAAGGAAAGAGAAAAGAGGATGGCCCTACGGATGGTTCAGCCAACACGAGCCACAGCTGCTGACTGGTGTAAGGCGGGCGGTAAGGTGCGGCGCGCGTAGGCGCAACCCCCGCTCCTCGCGCCCGCGCCCGCCCAAATCTCCCATACATCCACCGTTTTCTTCAGACATTTTTAGAGCAGTGTCGTTTTGACACCAACACCGAAATAACACCAGATGCCAAGCTCCAGTTCAGCCGGCAACGCGTAAATATTTGACCGACTAGTCCAGCTGTGCTGTAATGGTTATATACAATTTATGAGCCCATACTATCTCTGATTGTTGCAGTATCTTTAAGTCCACCGCTTTCCGTAAACTTTTTAAATCTCTAACATTTCCTTAAATATTCAAAAACTGCATCTATAAATAAAATGTTGTCTTTAGGAAAACATCAGAGATATAAATGTGCAAATTCTTTTCTGCACACCGGTAATGCTTAACACGGCCGGAGCGTGTGATTAAATCTAATATTGCTAGATATCATATTAATAGGCTGAATGTGTGTTAATTTGCTGCTTTTTTTTATCAACATAGTCTTGAAAAAAAAAATGTCATCATAATGTATTATATGAAAATACTAATAAAATATAATGCTAGTGTACCTGCTCTAATTTAATTAATAACTTTTGTAGTAGCATTTACACTAAGATAACATTTTACCCTTGATTAAATTTAATCAATTTTGGTAACTTGGTACTTTGACACATCCGGCATTTCCTAGACTTAGGGCTCTATTACATTATCATAGCAATATGATCATATAATATAGTATCATAGTTATCCCTCTCTCTCCTTACCGAGATAAGTATGAAAGAGAAAAACAAAACTGTGATCGCAGATATGATCTAGATATTATTATGATATTGTAATAGCGGCCTACGGGCCACTATCACCTACTGGCATATTTAAAATGACATTGCATTTCAGTCATTCGTTTGAAGTCAAAAGTGATAAAGCGATGATTTAAATATGATTAGCGCTTAACGTATTTAATATCAGTTGGCGAAAGTCCGCCTAAAGGGATAAGATGAAGAACTAAGTAAAGTGGATTATTAAATTAAACAAATATTTATAATACTCCTTAGGGGCAGTAACCACCCCAAGTACGAGTTTGGTTAACTATATCCATCGACTACTTTACCGATATGAGAGAAAACGTTGAATCTATTACTACATAAGTACCTGTTATATATATACTACATAAGTACCTGATAAGTTTCTTGCGGCCGTTCCTCTTATCAGTTAAAAGATGTCCTGAATGGCTGGTAGGGAAAAAAAATTGTTGAACTATTCGAAAGTACTTATCTTTAAGTCTATTTGAATAAAAAATTTTGACTTTGACTTTATTTAAGTAATAAAAGTAATATATAATATATAAATTACCACATACCTATATAAAGTTAGCTCATTCAAACAATCATAATAACTTAACTGACTGAAATCTGTAAGAAAATTAACCAAAAATAATCCTGAAAGGTATGATATTTTTCGATTTTGGCCATGGGTTCTGTAACACTGCGCACTAGTATAAGATAACAAAATCTGCAATAAAAATAAGTAGGTAAAATTTAATTAGTTATGAATATCGGCAAAAAAATGGTAGATACCATTGTTTTACCTGCAAAATTCTTACAAGCAATCTACAAAGTATTCAGAAATCAAATATGTATAGTCAAACTAAGCTTTTAACTTAACCCCTAATGTTAATTCTGACGCTCATTTTGTCTAAAAAAAATGTTTCAATGTTTTACATGAAAAATACTAACAATGTACAAAGTATCCAGAAAACTTAGTCAAACGAAACTGTTACCTATATTTAATTTCGACGCTCATTTTACTCAAGGTAAAAAGTTCAAACTAATTATTCAGTAATATTAAGTGTAATCTGCCTAGCTAGACTATTCTTCTAGCTAGCCAAGCACATAAGAATGTCGAAATAAAACTACCAAGGAGACTTTGAAATAATCACAATCTCATTAAACTCTACTGTTGTCGTGTTTTTTTTTGTAGAGTCTCGTACCAATCGATAGAGCAGACTAATGAAAAACTCCGTCACAGCGATCACAGCTTCGAGTGTCTGGATTTGATTACAACTTTTATTAAAACCTAGCTAAACAATAGCCAAGCACATAAGAATGTTGAAACGAAACTATCCAAAGAAACGTTGAAATAATCACCCTCTCATAAAACTCGGCTCTGTTGTCGTATTTTTTGTCGAGTCTCGCAATCGATAGAGCAGATTAATGAAAGACCTCGTCACACGGCAGCGATCACAGCTTCAAGTCTCTGGATTTGATTACAACTTTAATTAAAACCGGCAGCGTAGTTGCAGTTGCGAACAAGTGCAAATAGGAAACTACTCAGTAATTACGAGAGAGGAGAGACGCTTCGCTGCTCGGCTATTGTCATTTGTTTCTTATTATTTGATAACCTGTTTGAATTGAGGATTCACTTTTTAAATTTGATAGCAAAGAGTTTGTATACATCTTGGATGAAAAGGAAGTTGTAGAAGATATAAAACTCCTTGTTAGATATCTATTTATTTAAAGGCAGCAAACCACTGATGCAGACACACTGTTTGAATTGAGGTTTTTTTTCAAACTTTCATTGCAAAGAGTTTGTTTAATTTAGAAATTTTTAATTTTGATTGCAAAAGTTTGTATACACATTGAATAGAAAAGGACTCGAGTGAATATAAAAACACATATTAAAACTCTTTATTTAGTAATTAAGTGCAACAAACCACTGCGCAGTGTTAAATTATTATTTTCGACAAAGTGAAATTTGCGAAATATTCAGGAATTTCAAAGACGCTCTGTTGTTCAGCTTTCATCATTGTTCCTTGTAATCAGGCAATTACTCTGGATGAATTGTAAACTTTTAAATTTTAATTGTTAATATTTTTTAATTTTAAAGAGGAGATTCGAATGAAACTCCATAAAAACAAACCGAACTATTTAGTAACAATATAAGTGCAAGAATCCAGTTTACGGGATTGGCCAAAAAATGTTTATGTCCGCCTGTCAGTCTGTCTGTTCTCCTCTACGTTGCATTTCTCAGCCGATTCTCGTGAAATTTTGTGAGCAGGTTTGGAAATTGTATGGATTTGTTTGGTGTTTGTACTTCAAAAACGTGCTGTCTGCGCCATTTACAACCATAGTGCAGAGATTCTTTAAGAAACCTGGCTAACGAAATTAATATATTTACATTGGCAGGACAATATGGACATTCCCGAATCCGATTTCTCTGAGGAGAAAACTCCCCAACACATCCCCCTTTTTCTGAAGATTAATACCTACATCCAAGAGATCAAAACCCTAGTGGAGGGTACCCAGAAGGGCAAAGGAGCCGCCCTGAACAGAGACCAAAAGGACCGCATAGTGCAACTTTGCGCAATGGTATCTGCCCAATGCTACTTCAACTCTAAGAAAACACCATCCAAGGAGCCGACAGAGACTCCACTTGCGACAACATCTTCTGTGACTACTACCAACTGCCCTTACAGTTGAAAATATAACAACTATAGTCCGCCGTCCGAAACTGCTAAGAAAGTCAGACCAATGATGGTCTTCAAGGGCATCTCAAAGGACGTCCCCGACCAGGACTTAAAAACTCTGATTTTACAATAAAATCCTCCTGTTAAACTTGCCATTATTGGTGAAAATAACGACCTCAACTTCAAATTTTAGCGAAAGAATCGCAATGTTAACTTATACAACGCCGTCTTTATTGTGACTTAGCAATATTCCGTGCCATGATCGATATTGCTAAGATCAACGTGGATTTCATGCGGGTATACGTGGAAGAGTTCAGCTCCTTCTTACAATGCTTCCAGTGTCTGCAGTTTGGAAACACGAGAAACAAGTGCACAGCCCAAGTCACCACATGTCCTCATTGTGCTCTAACGCACGGTTTGGAACATTGTCCGACTAAGGAAGACTAGGAAGGAAGCCTCCGTGTGTCTAAACTGCAAGACGCAAAATTCAAAGGGAAGGATAGCACTCTCCATCCATGTTATTAAAGGTCCAGCAGAGAATCGATTATGGCATGTAAAATTGAATGAATTTTTCCATCGCTGTTTTCTTTTTACCTTTTGTTGTATGTCATCATTTTTACACAAGTGCATTATTAATGACTCATTTCCTTTAATTTTCAAACAAATACAATAAGTTTTCTGTAGAATTCTCTTTTTATAGAAAATTTTAAACTGATTTTATAATCTCTTACATTTCGATGTATTAGGGAATCGATTTTAGATGATCGTATCAAATCGCGACGTCTGATTTCGTGAACTATCAGTTATGAAACCACCAATATTTGTAAATGTGAATAGCCTCTGTAGTTCTGTGAAGTGAAATAAGATTAATTAAAATAAAAACATCTATGAGAACATCGTATATGTCAGGAAACATGTCAGGAAACAGATTCGTATGTAAAAAATAGCGATGTCCATCAGTTTAATACAAGAAATAAGAACAAGCTTGCCGTTCCAAAATTTAGACTTGATAAAAAAAAGGTTCTTTTTTAGTGAAAGGCATAGCATTTTTTAATAAAGTTCCAAAAGATGTGACATTTCTATAAAATAAAAAAACAACGAGTTGCACTCTGGGAGTGCCGGCAGAAGTGAAAACAGCTTGAACGAAAATAACGATCAAAATCCACTAAATCCATTAAAACTGACCTGGCGTCAATATGAAAGTTGGTAGTAATGAGAGATCTTTATATAATGGTTGTTATTAACTAATATACGAAGAACTTTCAAATGTGAGCTTTATGTAATTTGAAATAGGTCAACGGTAAATGGTCCAATCCGTCCTACGCTTTTTCGATCAGGTCACGTGTCCTGACGCGAGTTTAAGATTTTATACCCATTACAGAAAAAGTGCTCAACGCCGCTAAAGAAGTTTTCACTTCAAAATAAAAAAAACATGTTAAAAAGAAGCTCATGAGAAAAGGTTATTACAAGGTACAAGATTATCTAAATGACTGTAATGCATGGAACTGATAAGTAACACAATGTCTATTATGTTACTCATCAGTCAAATCAAATAATAAGTACTTTATTGATTTGTTTTTACTAATGGTGTATTGTTTGTAAATACCATTACTTACATTTGATAAAGCTGGTAAGTTTTTTGCGCCCGTTTTGTCTTGTCAGGTAAAGTCTGAAACGGGTGGTAGGCCAAAACTGATTGAATAAAGAATAATTTCATTTCGAGTTTTTCAGAATGGCGCAAAATAATCATATAATTTAGGCTTATCGAAAAATTTTCAAAATTGTCACAATACTTTAGTTTTACACATCCTGTACTTGTTTTACCGTTCACATCACAGACCTAGGCCTGTTGTACACATGCACATATTCTCTTCTCAAATATTTCGATATTATCTTTGGTTATATGTGCAACAAATCTATGACGTGACCGTGTCTTGTTTTAGCCTACGCCATCCGCAGTGCCTATTCATAGCGCTTTGTTTACAGACGATTTATTACTCAACATTCAAAGATAACATGATCATACAGTAAAAAAATAACGATGATATACTTAACTCCTTTAAAAGTGCTTTCAAATAGACTAAATCGCGCGAAAAGACATACAGACAACCATTTGAGTGTATGTAGCTCTACCTATTTCAGCCCTTAATTTCCATTGAATTAGCTTAATTACCTTTTATGATAACGTAGGTACTGCCATTAAATAGAAGACAGATATAGGAATAGGTTTATATAGCTTTTTATTAAAAAATGAAAATCTGTTACTTACTAAAAAACGCCTCGCATAAAGAAACTTAAATTGATTTTCTCACATAAGTATATTTTTTTCCTTAAGGAACATTATGCGTACCATACAAAGTATACAAGAATGTTCTTCTTCAACTCCTTGAATAATTGACTAGTATTCCCAAAGCTAACAGAATGAACTAAAGTAATAAGGCTGAGTTAACCAAACAACAAAGTTATATAACGCTTATTAAGTTCAAATGAAAAAAAAAATTCTTCGACCCAAAATACCGCTAAATTGTATTATTTGCTCACGTGAAAGGCCGCAGAACGTTTCTTTGTTGCTAATAAGGTTTCCCGAAAAAAGTATCTTATGCCATAAAGGTTAAATTACATATTCAATCTCGGCAAAGTAAAAGAGAATCGCCTAGTCATTGGGTCCCGTAAAGATAAATACTCTTTAGAACATCATTTACTTACTCTGCTCAGAATTTTTTTTAAAATCCTCGAGACGTTGGATCTCTTTGTATTCAACCTTCGATTAACTTAACGATTGGTAATCTTCTATGATGAATAGTGATTTAAATGGGAAAGCATGTCTGAGGAATATTTAATAAATAGCTTATGTTTACATGACGAACTTCTTGGGTGGTATACAACGGATATTTTTGTTCACAGAAAACTTCAAACTATTTGTAGAATTCATATTAATTGTTTTAGCAAGATAAAATTAGACTTTTAACCTCTCCGGCCCCTAATTATGAGACACAATAGATATTCCATTGTTTAACTGGACACCGTTGTCCTGCTAGCAAAAGACGAATTAAGAAACAACCGTCGTAAAAAAACATAATATAACTTCAAATATAAAAAATATGTGCACAGTAATGATACTAACTATAATTAATGTATTTAATAAAAAATATTATTTTTCACCTCACACGCTCTGAAAAGGAGGTTTTGTCAATCAGTTTAGGCGTAGAAAATCGCTTTTTGCGGCCTAGCGCGGCAAAGTACTTTTTTTTATTTAATACCTAAATATAATATAATGCGTTCCGAATCGGACTATTGACTTTTTTGTTATATTTGATTCTTATTTTAAATAGCTTTAAATTATTTATAATACTCCGTTTTGGTTTTAGTATATTAATTTAGTTCATTGAATCATAAAAACAATAACAATAAGATTAAACTATTTGTTATAAGAATTTTATATTGGGCTGGGTGAGATTTCACAACCTATAATTGGATTTCGGACTGTGACATAAATCTTTATTTTTAAATTGTCTTTGTCTTGTACCTCATGTCAGTGTCAACATTTACGGAATCGATTTTATTCTTATTAATAAGTAACAATATATTCCTACTTTAAATCACTTTGAATTAACTATAATACTCAATTTTTATTATTTTAGTTTTTTATATCATTAAAACAACGAGAAAAGGGTATATTTAGATTAAACTTTATGTTTAAAATAATTTTTTACCGGAAGTTGACCGCGGAAACAACCATAAAATGTTCCTCGCTGTTGTGAGGTGAAAAATTGTGTGTTGCGCTCGGCAGAAAAGGTTTTAGCGTCTTGTACCTTTGAAATCCTCGCTTCGCTCAGGATTCAATCTTATCCTAGAATCCTTCACTTGCTCACATTTCAATAGAGGTATCCTTGCATAACAAATAACTATTATTAAGTTTTTTTTTTGCAGAGAACCGCACGCAAAGTGGTTAATAATAATAATATTTTATTCAACAACACTGATACGAGAAATAATAAATGAAAAAGAAACAAATGAAAGCGTACAAAGTAGGCGACGAGTGACGATTATCGATATTAATAATGTGGTAAAACTCAACCGTAAATACTTGCTCACTTGTTTGGCCTGAACCATCAACGAGCGCGTCATCAGAAATTTTCGATACTTAAAAGCCAAGCGAGTGAATTACTCTGAGTAAACGAGCAGTTTTTACGGCTCCGATGCTGCTGTGATACAATAATGGCTTTATCGAAACGGTCGTAAAACGATAACTTTGTCGGTCTTCAGGTTTTTCCGTGGCAGTTTGAGGACGCTATAAATCAGGACTAATTTCGGTAAGGCGTTATTAAGTTTGCCAGCCTTGGCTACCCTGGGGGCGACGTACGTTTTTTGTATTTTCACTTCTCCCTGATCTCACTCTCACAACATGTAAATAACCTAAATAGAATCGCTTATGACGTCTCCTGCGCTACCATTTATTGGAGGGCGGACCTCCATACTTAAAGTAATCATAGGGTTTTAACTACATATGTTTATGACTCATTTTATCGGCTTGCCTGAATGTTGGATCGTATTATGGGTTGATCTAATACTTATCGTTGGGGGGTTTGGATGGTGGCCCCCTGGGAACGGAAGTGCAATGTATAATAAAAAATAAAAAAAATCTACAATGCATTTCCACACTTCTTGCCTTGGGTGGCTGGCTCCTACTCCAAAAGGCTAATTTTTTACTTTTTTATTTTTAAAGTCGGTAATTCTCTTTTTATAAAAAAGTTTTTCTCCATCGTTTTACGTGTCTGCGTGTGTTCGGACACACGCGCAACAAATGCAACGCCAAAACTGAGACTTGGTAAAATTGTGCGGGTCCGCATGGATTGTAGCAATGTCCAGTCAAGGAGGACTCGAAGAAAGCTGTGTTTCACACACAATGCGAAATTTAAAGGGAAAGACAACACCCAACACCGATGTACTTGTTCGCTCGGGTGAAGGCAATGCTAATTAAATTAAAGTTCGCGAAAAAGTCGATTATGGCATGGAAGTCTAATACTTCAATATCAATCTCTCCTGTAATCAATCTTATCCTTCCTTATCCTTCAATATCAATCTCTCTGACCATTAGTAAACAAATTCTGTTAAAAGTCAAAATAACCTTTTCTTGTTACAACAGTTTATAAATTCTAAAAAGTTTCAATTTCATTGTAATAACTTACCGTTTTTTTTTCAAATAGCAAAGACCGACTTCGACTCTCATTGGCATGAAACAACAAGTATATTAAATTTGTAAAAACACCTTGGTGAAATAAAATAAGATAAATAAAAAAAAACTTAGCGTTTATCAAAGGTTTGATAATTTCAACGACATCTTTGTCGCTCCTCAGGTTTATCTGTGGTGGTTTAAGGACGCTATACATTAGGAATAATTTCGATAACGTGTTATTAAGTTTGCCAGGGCTGGCCCTGCTATTTGTTATTACAGGGGGCGTACCATGACCATGATCTTATACGATTCTTTTAAGGTTATTTTTAGGTGGTAAAGGTGAGACGTCACTATACGCGCCGTATAGCGGCTTCTGAGTCTATCAACCTGGAAATAACCTAAAAATAATCGCATGCATGTCTTGGTACGCCTCCTGAACGGACCTCCATTACTAACGTAGGTGACCATGGGGTTTATGACAAATTTTATCGGCTTGGGTAACATTTGTTGATCTAATACTTTTTATTCATCTGAGGTTTGATAATTTTAATATTTATTTTCTGATTTAGATGAAACTACTTACTTACTTTTTTCAATTAAGGATAGGTAAGTACCTATACATACCTATTATTTGCAAATGAAAAAGTAAACCTTGAAAACGAATTTATCTATGTATTTTCAATGATTTTAATAGAGTTCTGTTTCAGTTTATAAAATAAACACAGATATTAAATGGTATTATGAATTCTCATTATTATACTGTTTTCACTACACATTTGCATACTGAATGCTACATTTACAATTTTGCATAAGCTTTGATAAAGCAATGACTTTCATTTCATATCGAGAATTGTGATAAAATATTAAAGCGGTTCAATTATCTGTGAAAATTGTCATTATTAAATAGTTGGTAGTGCTTTAATATGAAATAACAAATAAAATGAACACATTTTATTACATCACATCACATCATCAGCCCGTGGACGTCCACTGCTGGACATAGGCCTCTCCTAGCTCACGCCTATTGTGGTGTTCATAGGAAGTTATTAGCCTTCTGCTACCAGCAAAGGAGCTGCAAAGGATTATTATACAACAAATACCCGAAACCCGCATAGACTAGTACTAACTATCACCCCTAAAACAACGTGTTTTCAGAAAAATTGTTACGCAATGTGCATACGCATTTATAATAAGATCCCAGAATATATAAAAGAGTTACCATATACTAGGTTTAAGATAACATTAAGAAAATGGTTGTTACAAAATGTGTTTTATACAATTGATGAGTTTTTTAATAATCAACCTGAATGTATTTAATTTAAATTCTAATTTTGATTATTTATTCTATTTTGTTTAGTGTGATTAATATTTGTATGCTAACACTTTAGCTAAATGTGCGATTTCCTTATATTTACTGTTACCACCCATTTAATGTACCACATTTAATGCAAATAAATTGTTCTATTCTATTCTATTCTATAGACGGCCAGACGGGTTGGTAGAGGGTTTGTTTCAAGTTGTCCTTCTCTCGCACAGGTGTTCAATGCGTCGAGCCTCTTAGTCGACTCTTACGACATCCCAGCCATGTAAGGGAGTGGTGACACTTGTATTCTTAGGCCGTCACCACACGCCTTTTTTTTACAATAAATCTCAAATCAAACGACCTGTTTGGCGCAGGGGTACTAACCCCGCCTTCTGCGCCAGAGGTCCCGGGTTCGATCCCCGGACAAGACAAATATTTGTGTGCATGAACATGTCTATTTGTCTTGGTCTGGGTGTTTAATATGTATATTATGTATGTATTTACAAAAAAAAAAAGTATATAAGTATGTTTATCCGTTATCTAGTATCTATAACACAAGTTCTTCATGAAACTTAACGTGGGACTAGATAATTGGTGTGATTGTATGCGAATATTTATTTATTAATTTATTTTAAAAATACTCAAATTAATTCATTCGCGGACATTATTTGGAAGTTATTTGCAAATACAAAGTAAGTAAGTTTTTTCCACTTATCTGAATGCAAAATATTATTATTTGACGACCTCCGTGGTAGAGTGGTACTACTCTATCACGAGTACGTACACCGGTTTCGAGGTGTTGCCTACTCTGAGGTTCTGGGTTCTAATGCCGGTAGGAGTAAATGTTTGTATGATGAATACGAGAGTTTGAACATGAGTCATGGAGATATATGTATAATTATATGTATTTATACCCGTTACCCTAGTACAAGGTTGGCATGATTAAAAGACGTGTTTAAAACAGTTTTCAAAAAATCATTGTTTTTGTTGTGTGGTTAAAACACAGTTTAAAACAATTTTTAAACAAGCAATGTTAGAAACATTAAGAAAAAACGGAGTTTAAAACTACATTTGATCGCGAATGGACAGACATATTATGAAAACAAATAAACATAAGTATAGGACGCAACATAGCTTGAAATTAAACAAGTTTAGTCTATCAATGTATTTTGGTATTTTTTAAAATAAAATATTAGAAAGTAAGGTTCGTATTTTTCTCGGTTTCATATTTTTCTCTTCATAGGTGTCCCGCAGCAAAAGTCCCTATGTCGGCCGTTCAAATAAATTAATTCAATGGATTAGCGGGTATTACCTTTCTTTAAATATATATATTTTTTTTGGTTTTTTTAACAATAATGGACATGAGAACAAAGAAAGTAAAAGCGTTAAGTTCATTACTGATTACAGATAAAAACGAGTAGTACGTCCACGCAATGAAAATAAATCTTTATCAACAGATCGATTTTTGTAAATATTTATAAGGCGAATTTGAAAGTTGAATTGAAAATGAGGTCTAATTGATTAGAAATTGATAAGAGACGACACTACTTGCCAAATTTCATAGTTCTAGGTCTAGGATAAAGTATTCTATGAAGACAATGAAGTATACGTTTTTGCGGCATAAATGCCCTTACCTTTATTAACGTTAATTTTGAACTTGTTCCTTTCCAAAGGTCGCGGGTTCGATTCCCGTCTGAGAATTCACTTGTGGCCGAGTTAATTTTTTCCAATATTTTTCTATTTAAAATTTACCACAAGTATAAAAATAGCATTGAAAAATTACAAAATTACAAAATCATAAGTTAATTTTGAAGTTTGAATTTTTCACACTTTAAAGAGATTGTTAACGTGAAGATATGGTTTTAATTTCAACTCGATGCCTCCACGCGTTCTCGAGATAAACGAGGTCAGACGGACGGACGGACTGACAGACGGACAACAAAGTGATCCTATAAGGGTTCCTTTTTTTCTTTAGAGGTTCGGAACCCTAAAAACACTTTTTTTAATGTTTTATAAATTTTGAAAAAAGAACTGTTTTTGCCAAACCTGCCCTAGTATCCCATAATACAAGCCTTACATTGCTTACTTTAGGGCTAGGTTGTTGGTGTGAGTGTAAGAAATATTTATTTATTTATCATCATCATCAGCCACTTCCCTTACATATGGATAAGGGTGACCTACTATGTGGTCCCAATTAACCGGTACCAACATCTTAACGTGCCTTTCTGCATAGAGAAACTTGTAAAAATTGAGACCCATCCCGTACTTGACTAATACGAGAGCTGCTTAACTGCCACCACCACAGAGCGCGGAAACTATTGCGGCACCGAGATTCTCAAGCTAAGATCCTCCATAGAGAACTATAAAAAAGTAAAGTTAATTAGGAATACCCACGCTTGAACATTAAATGGGTGCCACTCTAGTAAATAAAATTTTGGTCACCCATCCCGTACCCTACCATTGCTAAAGTTGCTTAACTATCGCAATCCGATCATGCAGACAACTGGGACACATATCTACCCAAGCCGTGCTCCTCGGTAGAATTCCTCTACAGAAATATGAAAAAAAGTAAATTAAAACGACCACCCACCCTTATATGCTTAAAACATATGCCTTTAAATAAGGTTTGATCCTGATCCCCAATAAATCCACCGAACCAACACATGGCCCCGCTGCCGGCTGCGAGCTTACAACTTGTCGAACTGTTCCTCTTTAGTTTTCCAATTTAAAATTTCCCTACATTTGAATCGGTGCCGCTGTTGTGCCACAAAGTTCAACCCGTCGTGCCTTTTAAGTTTGTTTGGAAAAGGTTTGATTGGATACAGATTTTGTGGATATTGTAGATGAGTTGTGTTGATCATGTCTCAGTTATAAGCATACTGCTGGTTTGGTTGTTTATTTTATATGATTACGCCGCATTTGTTTTAGTTAGAATTTTTTAGGAAGGCGCAGGCGCGGTAAAACGCTTAGCCTTCATTAACCTGAGGTACCTCACTACTGGCTACCTTATCTCTACGCTAGCAGCCGCCCGCGGTTTCACCCTTGTGGTTCCTGTGGAACTATCGGGATATAAAGAAACCTATGTTACTCTCTGGAGGAGGCCTATACCCAGCAGTGGGTGGCATGTGGCTGAGACGACGATGTTACTCTCTGTCCTTTCAACTATCTCTAGTCTCTATCTCTAGATTAGTTGCTTAGTTAAGGCATGAAGGAAGGACAAACAAACACACTTTCGCATTAATAATATTAGTTAAGGTGGTACGACTTCCATACTAACAAACATTGCACATTAATTGGTTCAACTTACATTAATAATTCATAAATACATGTGCAACTAACTCGTTTTAGTTATTTGTTTGCGCGAAATTATTAAAATAATGTACAGTAGAACTCCAATTATCCGACTCCGACTATCCGAATCGCCGATTATCCGAATCACTTTCAGAAAAAAAATTGTCCAAAAAAAGTCTAAGTGCGCTATTATTGACCACTTGCAACTGCTCACCGTCAAGCGAATGCGTGACCTGGCTGCCCGAAAACGGTTGAAGACCGCAAAACAGCTTACATTGACGGAGATGTTTAAAAAACAATGATTTTTATTTCTAAACTTGTACATAAGTACAATTTATTTATATTTAAAACATGTGAAAATATCATGTTTCTTTCATTTAATTCAATAAAAAAATAGTGCAATATCAAAACGTAACTTTTTTTCTCTCCAATGGCAATTTTTAAAAAAAAAACTCCGATTATCCGAATATTTGATTATCCGAATGGGTCCCGGTCCCCATTAATTCGGATAATTGGAGTTCTACTGTACCTACTTTCATACATGAGGTATATAAATGCGATGAGTCACACACACATACGTAGAATTATTGAAATTATAAGATATTAGTTTATTCGTGATTTATGCATGAAAGTACATTTTTTTTTATTATTTCGCGCAACGAGTTAGTTGCGCATGTATTTATGAATTATTAAGGTACGATGAACCAACAATTGTGCAATGTTTGTTTGTATGGAAGTCGTACCACCTTAAGATTAGGATTGCCGAAACATAACACCGCTGAAAACATTGCCGCAATGCCGACAGATTTTTATAAGAATGGTGGTAACTAGCTAGGCGAACTTAGGAGAAGTCCTACCACCAACAAAACCGAATACAATATGTATCCACCTGGGAATCGATATTTTTTATTTTATTTATTAATGAACGAGGGGAGACTCCTAGCCTTCATCATATCTGAATCTGAAACCTATTTATTATAACACTTAAAATTTTCATGGACATTATTTGACGACCTATTTGGCGCAAGGGTACTAACCCCACCTTCTGCGCCAGAGGTCCCGGGTTTTATCCCCGGACAAATTTACAAAAAGAAAGTATATGAGTATGTTTATCCGTTATCTAGTATCCATAACACAAGTTTTTCATGATACTTAATGTGGGCTAGATAATTGGTGTGATTGTATGGAAATATTTATTTATTACCATCATTATTTAGAAAAAGTATAGCATATTTCGGCGCAGTTGCATGCGCATAAATGCGGTAAAAATCCCGGTTTTTTTTTTATAAACGACGGTGAGACTTTATGAAACCTGATGTTAAGTATTGATAAGGCTGAAGATGGAAGCGAGCCTCTCCCGGAATCCTCCGCCACTGAGGAACTGGCTATCTTATCTCAAACTGCCGGAACTCAACAATGCTGAAAACTGTTATGGCGTCAGGCTTAGATAAGATCGTGGTAGCCAGGCGGAATTACAACAAGTCCTACCACCAACCAAACCGAATACAATATGTACCCCCGCTGGGAATCGAACCCAGAATCCCTGGGACTGATACCGGTGGTTGTGCCACTAGACCACAGAGGCGGTTAAACGCTTTTCTTAATAGTGATACTTCTGTCTTATGTTCTGTAGTTAACATTCTAATGAGTTGCTCATAAGATCCATCACGCACGGGCTTAAGGCCGAGTAGTTAGGAACATTTTCCGTGAGTCCGGCCTTATGTTAAGCCTAACGATTGCAGGAAATAACTCTCGACTTAGCGAAGTAAATGGGTTCGCTAATAGAGCTACTCATAAAAGGCTTTTTGTTCTTTTTTATGTGAGTAAACCTACTATCAAATATCGTTGTATCTGAGAAGTTAGATAACCTTTACTAATCCACTCTTTTATTATATTACTACATTTTGTGAAGTTGTAGGATAGATACCGTAGCCGTTGTTTTATTTACCTGTATAAAATTATATATATTTGTCAAAAAAGTTGAATTGGTATGTAAATGTAAAAATAATAAATAATGTGACTCTTGTTTTCAAGATAATGGATGCAATAATAGAACTCGAATACTGAAAAAAAACTCTACTGCCGGTAGATGTTCAGTAGAAAGTTAATCACAAACGAACTGATTCACCAAACCCGTAGAGAGACATTCTATTCAAATGTTCCCTAAACAAAACAAACCCATTCCGGTATTGTTCAAAGTCGATAACGTTCTTTGTACGCGGAAATAATAATACAGAGTATTTCCCCTGGGCTTGCTCGAGGTATTCCGATCCCTTAAGCGCTACGAGAAGATTGAATAAACAGACTCAAGGAAATTTATAATATACTAGCGGCTGCCCTCGGTTTCATCCGCGTGGTTTTCGTTCTCGTGGGAATATGGCGATAAAAAGTAGTAAAAGATATATGTTAGTCCACTACTTGAGGTCAATAAACACCAAATTTCATCCAAATCCAAAGTGGAACAAACAAACAAACTGACATACTTTCGCATTTATAATATGGGAAATATTTTTTACAACTGTTATTTAATCATTAGGGATGTTACTATGATCAGTTGAAAAACAAAATGAGCAGTTATTTCATTTTCTGGCGGTTGGTAATTTACTACAGCAGTAAAACATGAACAGTAATAAAAAGAAAAACTTGTGGTTATTTCATCTAATGCAGGTTCAAAAATCATTTAAGCAGTCTAAAATACAAATGGGCTGTAAAATGACGGAATGGGCAGTTCGATTAATAGTTCGGCAGTTCACGGTGAGCGGTAACACTCTAACTTTACTTCGATAGGTACGCTGGTGACGTCGTAGTTGGCTAAACACTAGTGCCGCGTTCATTTTGGTTTATAAGACGATCACTGACTGTGGGAGTGCGATATCAATACTTGAAATAAGTTTTATGTGTGTTTTTATTTATGATTATTTTCATATTGACATTTAATAGAATATTTTAGAAATTGTAAATTGACGTGACTGTAATTATTATTTTTGACATAAATACTATTTTAACATTATTAACTGTTTTGTTTTGATCATTATTAATTTGTTCAAAACCTTAATACAATTACATAATTTAAATTTGTATAGCCATCTCTTGCATAGTTAAAGATTTAATATTTATTAGAAATTAGCAAGTACTTAAATTTTTTTCCTTGTGTTGTTTTGTTTTTATAACTTATAAGTTGTAAGCAATATTTGCATGCCTGTGTTATGGGTCAAATATGTGAAACTCTAATGAATTATGACATCAATTGTACCATGTTTGTGGCAAATAAATGATTCTCTATTTCTATTAAAAATATTCTAAATAAATTTTATGGTATGAATTATCCTGGTTAGAAAAACCTCAATATTGACTGTGTAGAAATAGCGCTCCATCGCAAATAAATCAATATTTGGTATCGTTGTTTTATTTGACTCCCGCGACAAGTAAATAAATAATTATAGCTGTTCCCTTCATAGTTTAGTCATAATTCATAAATCATTCGATACTATTACTTCGATCTTCGTATCACTTCGATACGAAATAAATTATTTTTACTTCACACGCTGAAATAAACAAGAAACCCGAGACTTCTGGGTCTGATACCGGTGGTTATTACCACTAGACCATTGGGTCTAACACGGTTAAACACCTTTTAACCGCCCCAGTGGTTTGATTGTTTACTGTCAATTTTTTTTTTAGAACTGTTAAAAATTAGATTTTTTTCAGACTAATTCCGATTTGTTTACTGCCCATTCAGTCATATTACTGCCCTATATTTATTTAACTGCCCATTTTAATATTTTTTGCGAATCATTTCTATTTATTTTACTACTCAGTTTTTGTTGCTGAACTATTTATTGAACCATGCATTTTGTGATATTTAACTTACCAAAACTACATTATACAACTGCCGCTTTAAGTGATAGCCTTATAATATTAGTAGGATACTCTCTGTGTACATATTAATTTTCATTCCAGACAGATCGTATATAAATTTAATCATTCGTCTGTATTGTTTGTTTATATGTTCCTCTACATAACAAAATTAAATGACAAGTTGCTTTTTTCTAGTATATTTTCTTCTTTAATATTTATCACATAAAAATAGCAAAATGCTAAATTTTAAAGTTATAGTAAAATTCTAACGCTTTTTTGTGTTCATGGTTTTATATAGTTTCATTACCTACATTAGTTTATACTAAGCTCCATTAATTGACCATAAATATTATTAGCATCTAGTGACATCTCGCTACCTACAGTAAAGAAATCTACGACTTTGCCTACTTTCTTCCTAGTACCTTTCATTGTAAACTTAATGATTGACCGCCACTAGGTGCGTAATTATAGCTACAGTCATTGTTGTGATCCGGCAGCTTACTGTTAAGAGATAAGACAGCCAGTTCCTCCGTCATTGGAGTTCCGGGACAGGGCGCGCTTACACCATCAGCCATATCATTACATAACACAAGTATGATGAAGGCCAAGAGTTTCCTCGTTGTTCATAAAAAAAAACAACGGATTGCAGTCTGGGAGTGCCGGCAGAAGTTAAAACCGCTTAAACGAAAATAACGATAAAAATCCACTATATCTTGACCACAACTTCATAAAAAGTTGATGAAAACGGAGACCAACTTGATTTGGCAGGTAAATCCATTAAACTGACCTGGCATCAATATGAATGTTGGTAGTAATGAGAGATCTTTATATAATGGTTGTTATATAATTCGTAATGTTATACGTAGATCTTTCAAGTGTGAGACTTTATTTAATTTGAAATAGGTCAACGGTAAATTGTCTTACGAATTTTCGATCGTGTCTTGACGTGTCTTGACGCGACTTTAACATTTTTACCCATCCCAAAAATTTTATACTCTGATGTGCACAACGCCGCTAAAGAATTTATCACTTCAAATAATCCCAATTCTGCGGTTAGATTACACATATGCTTTTCAATGTCGTTCAAAATCCGTCGCTCCTTTTTATTCCCTTTTATAAGATAAGTTCCATATTTGAGGTCGCAGTGTGCGATTGTCAGCTCTCATATCGACGGCGTCGCAATCAATCTTTCAGATCCCTCGGTTTATACAAGAGACTTGTCATTTTGACAAATCTATCCAGCCCGCCGCCGTAAAAATGACGCTCCGTGAGCATTTGAGAGCGATTTAAACTCTCAGTAAGCAATAACCCTATATATTTTCACATTATTCATGGACTGTTTGATACACTGTCAGTGGATTTGATTTGTGGACGATTTTTGATAGGGATTGTTACAGCTTTTTAAAGCTTTTATTGCCATTGTAGTAATGTTTTTTAAATAACAGATAGCATTGCAATTGCCATTCCTTTTTTCAAAGTTATATGCGTTTAATAACTT
Organism: Chrysoteuchia culmella; assembly: GCA_910589605.1. Lineage (NCBI taxonomy): Eukaryota > Metazoa > Arthropoda > Insecta > Lepidoptera > Crambidae > Chrysoteuchia > Chrysoteuchia culmella. The sequence continues at coordinate 6,036,534 of OU342647.1, read as the reverse complement.
ATTCTTCCATTTCTATTTTATTACACGTTGATCTGAAATATAATTTTATTACAGTATAAGTAGTCGTTCATTGGCAAAGCGGTTGGTGGTTGGCCGGGTCTGGGGTTATAGTTTCAGTTCCCTCGACCACGTTTAAATTAACGAAACAAATAAGTAATTGTTGCTAACGCAGGAGCATACTCCCCAAAAGCAGCTTGTAAATTTTCTTGAGATTCCATGAAGTTTAACTCTCGTTTATAATCATAGAAAATCATGGCACGCAAAGCTTCCCGCGAGACGTCCATTGTTGCGAACAAAAGAAGAACAGATAATCTTTAAACATAAATAATAAAAAAACTACACATAGATAGCCAGTGGTTTTCACAAAGGAGGTTTGTGTTGAAATTAGCCGTCAGTTCAAAATAGTTTCATGAAAGAAGAGGTTGTATTTATTCTGTGGCTATCAATTTTCGGAACAACCTAGGTACATTATCAAAACATAAGAACTAGAAGAGTCCTTATAGCCCCACTCCTAGACAAAAGTTTCAACAGCTTCATAGAAAAGTTAAAGAGGGGTGAATACCTTTATGGTATGGACTTGGCAGCAAAAATAAAAAGAAGTCGGGATTTGAAAAATCCTCCTTACAAAAAAAAAAATCTGTGTCAAAACCCACTCTAGCAAAGACTTTTAATAAAAACAAGCCACCGGGAATCTGCTACGGTCCATCTCAGCCACAACAATCCCAGTAAACAAAGTGACGGCAACTCGAGGTGGACCCAAGAACCGTGCGACACAGCCGCCGCCGTCACGTCATCCAGTCCAAAACCAACATCGCCACGTGCGTCACACAACAGGCGCTAGAACATCAGGAACATGCTGGAAATATTACAAAGTATTTATCTTGATGGCATAAAGTAACCTCGGATCCTATTCTACTAGAATGGGTTAAAGTCTACCGTATCCTCTTTATTGAGACTCCAGTACAATGTTATGTCCCTAAAAGCAATGTCCCTCTTGCAGAACTTGACAACATGCGTCAAAGCATTACCAATTTGTTAGAACTGGGCGCTGTAGAGACATGCAGTCCATGTAGAGAACAATTTATTAAACAAGAAAATATACTAGAAAAAAGCAACTAGTCTCATGTCGCCCTGAGGGGATTTGAACCCGCATCCTTGGGAGTCCGGCCCAATGCACTGCCAAATGCATTGGGCCGGACGGAAAGCCGTACGGAAAAGGCCGGAAGTCTTTCATTGAATTATAAAACAATTTGGACACCCACAAATTGACCTATTTGCATCTAGGATAAATAAAAAATGTGACAAACAGTGGTGGTCACATAATTAACGACACCAGTAGATTTTCATACAAACGAGGTAACTTTGGAGCCTTGGTTCTCTGCTATCGATTGACCGAGCTGTGATCTGATAATGGCTATCTAGGAAGTGAATAGAGGAGTTCCAGATTGCCATACACATCTGACTGATCTGATTAACATTCTAAGAGATGTATGGATATGTTTAAAAAAACCGCAGAAATCGTTTGTATGGAGTTTCTGAAACTAGTTTCAGTTTCAGAAACTTCATATATTTTTGTTTTTGACATAAATGTGCTGTCTCAATAACTATTGTTTGTACATATATGCTCTATCGATTGAACAAGGTTTGAATGGTGTACAGGGATTTTCGAAAAAGCGCTTACTCTCCATTCATTTGTGGCATTGTCCTTTACCACTAAACAAAAAGTGATTCAGTTGCTTAAGAGCCTATCATAAATTGTTAATTACATTAAGTTAAAATGTCAGTATGATTATTTATATAATATCTACGTAACTTAAGCATTATTAGTATTTTTTAACTAAGGATTATTTGTGTAATTTAGTAACAGTGATACATACCTTGTATATAATGGTACTACCAGTGGTGTACGTTCCGTGAGGTGGGAACCTGTAGCTCTATTACGAGTTTTGTCAACGATCCCGCTAGCGTCTAACGTATAGACATTTGTAGGAAAAACTGTTCAGAGCCGCAAGCGCTGAGTAGCTGAACTAAAAATGGTATTATGAGTTGACAACGTTGACATTAGGTGACTAACAGCTCCTGTTACGTAAGCTTCACGATTCGCGGTCACGTTTTTCATACAATTTGGTATTATGAGTTACTAATTTGGCAGATGCTCCTGTAATTTACGTTTACAGGAGCTGTTACGGCACTCACGGCATTTCTTTCTGTGAGAAGGTATATTATTCAATTAAAATTCTTTAATACACGACATATTTTGCAAAAAAAATGATGACAAAGCATTTTTTTGTCTAGAAAATAAATTACGCGGCTGAACGAAACAAAGAACACAATAAATTAACTAAATTTATATAGAGGCAAAATTGCGAAAACGGAAAAAAATCCTAACATTGATTTGTATCCAAAAGCGCATTAAGCTAAATTGTGCCTGCTATTACAACACACAACTTTAAAATCGACGTAAAGGATTAAACAAAGTCGTAAATAATAATAATAATAATATGGCTGTATTTATTTTGCAATGATTCCACGTAATAAATAATATGGAACTTCTTATTAATTGAACTGTGGACAACCAAGACCCTTTTCGGGTCTTGGAATGTCGCTTGTCTTTAAAAAAGTTTCGTATTTTAGCAATGAAAATATTTTTACAATATTTTAGATTGTGCAGAATTTCTTGGATTATTCTTAGGTAAGCGGTCTATTGTTTAAATGCAAAAGATATCAATGTTTCGTCGCGGAAGTAATTTCATATTCTCCGCCGACAATAAGCAACTACATAAAGATCGACTGAATATTTATCAACAATAAACATTTTCGTGTATATTAATACTCTGTGTCCTTGTATTATTATTTCATTCTGTGTCTTTGACGACATTTGACACTTGACTGACGCGGATACTATGATAAAATTTAAAAGGTCATCCCCTCTAGCATGACCACCGCTATATCATGCGATATGATATAGCGCATCATGCTGTCTTGCTTACTCCGCTACGATGTGAGCGGGGCAGTGACACGTTATCGAGTTATCGAGTTGATAAAAGCCGATCATGCTAGCATGAGCGACTTTTATTTTGATTTTATTTTGTGGACCTTTACTTTACATTTCTTAATTTAGTAGGGCTATAGATGTCATAAAATAAATACTTTTTTAATTTCTCTATTTTTGGCTCGATGGTTAAGTTGTCTTTCTGTCCTTATCCTCATCATATATAAAGAAAGAGATATTGTCAATTTTACGTTACGTATTCAAATTCAAGCCTCGAGGCTGCCTTCTCACGTATTTACGTACCAGCTATCGTAGCGTTTGCAAAAACTCATAATACTGATACGGTTGTCGGCGATTCGAGCATCGTATTTACGTTAACAGCTGCTGTCACGTCACTTACGCTTACAGGAACAACTCATTATAGAGCTACTGGTGACCAGTAATACAGACCTTACCTAGTACAGGCACCAGTCTCCCACAATAGTTTTAAGTTATATTGTACCTAGTTCTTCATTAGTTATACTGCTCTATTGTGTGGAGATAATAAAGTCTTTATTATTATTATTCATATTTTAATGGTAAAATTAACTTTTAAATTTTCAGACAGCTTCTTCCCGTTGAAATTACTAGTATTTTTTGTTGAAGTAACTTTTGATGAGAGATACTAAGTTTCAGAATATAAACCATGCTTCAAATACATAATTCCTTCAAAATCGCCCATCTAAACTACGAATCATTAGACAGTATTGTCTTCGGCGCTTCGCTGACCGAATTTTTATATCTTCACTGAATTGGCATTTGGCCAAAACTGGCACTGAAAGTAGCCGAGTCTCATTGTCTGCGCAAAAGTGTCTAACAGTTCAAATTATTTCTTTTTTCATTATTATTTACGGCCATTGAGACACCATTAGTTTTCTGTACACTTTTAAGTTCTTTCTTATATATCGTTATATATGTTCGTCGGATTATCATTTTCGGGAACAATTCAGAACATTTCATTCAGTGAATTGTTTATAAAATTACTAAAATTAATTTAAGATGGTTAACAATATACCTTTTCACCTCACACGCTAGGTATAGGGGATTTGTCATTCAATTACTGCTTAGAAAATCGCATTTTAGCGCGGCCTAGCGTGGTAGAGAGCTTTTTTAATTTAAAACCTAAAAATATATCCTAATGCGTTCCGAATCGCACTGTTGACTTTCTATGTTACATTTTATTCTTATTTTAAATACCTTTGAATTAATTATAATACTCCGTTTTGGTTTTATTGTATTATTTTAGTTTCTTAAATCGTAAAAACAATAACAATAAGAGTAAACTATTTGTTATAAGAGTTTATATTTAGGCTGAGTGAGATTTTACAACCTAAGATTGGATTACCGGAACGTGACTAATGCCCGTTTTCACCATCGATCGTTAGAGTGTTCCCTAAATAGGTATCACCTAAGTTAAATAATCCCATAAACTGCCCCCTAACCTAAGTTCGTTTTCACCATGCTAGGGTACAACTAAGTAAGGAGTACTTTGTTAGGTGGCATTTCTTCTTGTAAATAGTGTCGTTCCTTAATCGGTATTTTCCGATAAAATATTTAATTGGGCAATATTTTACGTATTTCACAAAAATAAATGAAATAAAAGTATAATTATGAAATGTTTGATAAAACGGTGTCTTTATGCTTATTTTTAAGTTAGATATAAATAAAGACAAAATCGACCGATCATTGGTTGCATGGATTAGTTCCTTTGCCTGCAAGAAAAAGTGACATGATAGTGACAGTTGTTCATCAACGTCTTTTGTGCATTGAGCTGTCCACGTTCTGTCTGTCTATCTGTCTCTGTCTTAATGCACACAATAGTTGGCCAATTGGTGATACGGATTTATTTCTGTAAAGAAATTACAATTGTGATTAAGAACAATTTTAAACGTGTTAGTTTTAAAATATTACACTGTAAAAAAAATGCCACATGATGCTACTTAGTAATGTAGATAAAATAAATCTGGATTTTTCACATACCTGTTGTTTGGATATTCTAAAAGATGTTCTATTTTCTCTAGTTAAAATAACACACTCTCTTTCGATAACCTATAGATACCTTATGAAAAAGTCTTTATCATCATATTTATTGAAATAATTTTGCCTTTCGCGATAAATATGTATGTAGCCGCGTGAAATAAATCATTTAATTCAGTATACATTTTGTTGACTAGTTCGCGTGCTTTGAATAAAACTGTCACCTAACAGTAAAGGGGCCGAAAATCGGGCCCCTATCTTAAAGTGATGCCTTAAGACCTTAGGTGTCCCTTAAGTGTTGGTGAAAAAGAAATTACTGTTAGGTGTTACCTAAATTTTCATAGGGGTTACTTAAAAATTAGGGATTAATGGTGAAAACGGGCATTAGAACTTTATTTTTAAATTTTCTTTGGCTTGTACGTTATGTCAATGTCAACATTACCGAATCGTTTTTATTGTTATTAAATATATCAATTTATTCCTATTTTAAATAACTTTGAATTAACTATAATACTCCCTTGTTTAATATTTTAGTTTTTTATATCATTAAAACAACAATAATAAGGTATATTTAGATTAAACTTTTTGTTTAAAGAATTTTTTACCGTAAGTTGACCGCAGGATCAACCTAAAAACTTTCCTTGCTGTTGTGAGGTGAAAAATAATGTGTTGCGCTCGGCAGAAAAGTTTTTAGCGTATCTTACCTTTGAAACCCTCGCTACATTCAGAATTCGATCCTAGAAATCTTTCGCTTGCTCAGGTTTCAATAGAGTTATAACTCGCAGCGAAATCCAACTTTCCAGCCTAGCATAACAAATAACTATTTAGTTATTGTTTTAATAAGTGTCTATAGGGTCTATCGGTGGTATCGGGTAATGATTTGTTTTTGACTGACTTTACTGCTTACAATTACAAAACTTTTTCCGGTTTTTCGCCATTCAATGCCGCCATTTCATTCAACGCCAATGTGTGTATGACATCACACAGTTCAGATTTCATAGTTATAAAATTGACGGTAACACAGACAGGGTATACTAACAGTCTCCTCTAATTAGAAAAGATTATTTAATACGAGTTAATTCCTTTGACTTTTTTATGCTTCGCTATTAAATTTATAATAATTCAAGTGAGTTTTCATGTTATTGAAACTAACCTTTTTTTAAAACACCCAGTTTCTCGATCTTACTAAGTACACAAATTATTATTTTTCCCGCAACTTCTTTCTAATTTTATGACTGCATTTTCAATGTTGCGTGTCACAAATCAGAATATTATAGATTAACTTCTTATAAGTTAATATGTAAACTGATAAATGAAACTGATGTAATTATTCAGTTAATAAGATTTTATTTCCTTCTTTTAAATTCTAGATTTCTGTGGTATCAATTACAAAACTAACTATTGGTTTCCAGTCTTTCGCCATTCAGAGCGTGGGTGACATCAAACAGTTCAGATTTCATAGTTATGAAATTTAGTGTAACACAGCCACGGTACAAACAGTCCTCTAATTGGAGAGAGTGACTTTGTTCGCGACAAGCTTCACGAGCTGCCTTTGACATCTTAACCACTTTTACGCGCCTTAGTTCAGTTGTTATGAACATTCCTTTAAAACTGAGTGATAATCAGTGGACAAAGTCTAGCACGGAAGAAATATCCAACTAGAATATTTTTTTGGAGTTTTTAAACTTGAGAGACTAAACTAAGGATTAACTTCGTAGTCAAGGATAATATAAATAAACTCATTTGCAAAAAAACGGGCAACTAAGCAATGAACCATTTCAAATGTTAATATTGCTTTGTTTGATAATTATAGGTAGTTTTATCCTCACAATTTGGTAAATTAATAAGAAAATAATCGTTTTCATCAGTATTTCATAAAATTTAGATACAATTTATGGGAAATAATGCTAAACCTCGCTAGTAGTGTATGTTCGCTAGTAGTGCATATACTCATGAAGTAAAAATAAAAAAGTTTTTTTGTTTGTTTTTCTTTAATAAAGTAAAAGCAGATAAATGTTTAGTATCGAGTGTGACCCCCTCTAGCTAAAATCACAGCTTGAATTCGTCTGGGCATGCTAGCGAGTATATCCCGGATACTTGCTTGCGGAATACGTTCCCACTCCGCAGTAATCACATTCTTCAGCTCTCTGATGGTCTGCGGAGCCGGGTGTACTGATCTCACACGCCGTTTCAGAACGTCCCAGACATGCTCTATGGGATTGAGGTCGGGACTTCGAGCTGGCCAATCCAAACGACGAATGCCGACCTCTTGCACATACGCATTAACATCGCGGGATCGGTGGGCGCGAGCATTGTCGTCCATAAAAATCGAGTCTTCATCTAGAGCGGCCAATGCGGGTTGTGCATGAGGAATTAGAACTTCCGTTATGTATCGATGCCCAGTCAGTGAGCCGTTTTCAATGAAGACTAACTCTGTACGATCCATTGAATTTATTCCTGCCCAAAACATAACAGAGCCCCCACCATAAGGTGTGATTTCTTCGAAACATGCCTCTGCAAAGCGTTCTCCTTGTTTTCTTAGCACTCGCCGACGTCGATCTTCACCGAACAGAGATATCATGGCTTCATCAGAGAACAAAACCCTATTCCAATCTTTTTGAGTCCATGATTCACAATTTCTAGCGAACCTAAGCCTGTGAACTCTGTGCTCACGGAGTAATTTGGGGCCGCGGGCCGGGCGGTGACTGCGTATATTGGCAGCGAGAAGCCTCCTCCTGACCGTCCATAGACTAATATGCACATTTCTTACTTCTTGGAGGTTGTTCTTAAGATCCACATACGAAGATTTGCGATTTCGCAATGCGCGACTCACAAGAAAACGATCATCCCGTGGTTGGGTATATGGTTTTCTTCCAGAACCAGGCCTTCTCTCGACGGAACCAGTCTCCTGATATCGCTGACAGGTCCTTTGGACTGTCGAGCGACTAACATTTAGCCTCCTAGCCACGAAACATTGTCTGCAACCCTCTTCAAGCAGCGCGATAATTTTGGTAGCTTTTACCACTTTATCTACCATTTTTGATACAGCCAAACAGCAATAAATAAAGCTTTGACAGTCAAGGATATGAAATTAATCGATAAAAATTTAATAAAAGTTATGAAAGTCGATGTTAACTTCTGGAACTTCGCGCCAAAAATGTAGGATAAAAAGGGGTTTTCTGTAAAAATGAGCATCAAATGAAAATTTGAATTTAGAACGTACTTTTTTATATACCACAGCATTTTTAAAACCGGCCAGTAACGTGTACAAACGATTGAAACCTTTTTGGTATTGTATCTTTTTAAAGATGAATGAAAATCAATTTTTGCAAATGAGTGTACAAATATTTGCATACAATCACACCAATTATCTGGCCCACGTTAAGTTTCATGAAGAACTTGTGTTATTTGTATTAGATAACCGATAAACATACTTTTATACTTTTATAATATACATATTAAACACCCAGACCAAGACAAATAGACATGTTCTTGCACACAAATATTTGTCTTGTCCAGGGATCGAACCCGGGACTTCTGGCGCAGAAAGCGGGTTTAGTACCGCTGCGCTAAACAGGTCGTCGTTAAATTAAAGTAATAACTGAGTCACTTACCGATTTTGTCTATTTAGATCTATTGCCTAGAGTTTGTAAAAGGGAAAGACTAATAAAAGTTTTATTTGAATATTGATTAATATAATTTTTTATTTAATCACGTTTTACATATCGCCACTGATTAGACTCCGAATATCATCAACTGTATAAATACAGTTTCTTTTCTGGAATCGACGCAATCTTCTACAAATGTTAGCCATTATAACGCATTTAATGTTTCGCTAATGTCTAACGAGTAGTTATTCTAATTTAATCATACGAGCTGGAATCTCCCACACAAACTTCAAACATTCCAAGAATCTCAAGCTTTCGTAGTTTATATTTATTATATTTTACCATTTATTTTTCGAGAAATAAATATGAAAACAAGTCTGTGTTATGGTCATAAATGTTTTTAATTTACTTATGTCAAAAGAATATTTAAATACATATAAATATTCTTTTATGGGCCACATACACACTCGAGAGCCTCCAAGAGGTTAAACGCTACGGTAACGGCAAACCTAACTGTTTGATTTATATAAAAATGTGATAAATATTAAACAAGAAAATATACTAGAAAAAAGCAACTAGTCTCATGTCGCCCTGACGGGATGAGACGGACATGAGACTAGTTGATTTTTCTAGTATATTTTCTTGTTTAATATTTATCACATAAAGTAGCATTGTAAAAAATGCAAACTTAAAAAGTTATAATATTAAAATGTTGCATTTTCGACCTTTTTTAATATGGACACAGAATGATGACGATGAACGATAAAAAATATTAATATTAAATTTAATTAAAGCTAATCGTCATCAGTGAAAATTATTTAAAGTTGCCATTTGTCATTATTAAAAATTTAATTGTTTCATTTAACAATTTCCTTTTGTTGGCTGAATTCCAACGACATAGATCTACACGGAGCGAAGTTATAAAAAAAAACTTTAGCAAACTCTCCAGTGTCGCCATCTATCCCAGGGCGAGACCAATTATTGCTACGTTCGTACATCCTGCTATATCCCGGTTCCCGCGTGTACGTCTACAGTATTTTGTAAATTTCTAAAAGTGAACTGTGATAAAAGATGGCGCTTCACATATAATGTATAATTATAAAAAGGCGTGTTTTGTTACAACTACAAAACAAAAGACAAAATCCTATTAAAGAATACTAACTATTACTAAATCCTATGCTCTGTGAAATAACTTTACTACTGCCAGTGTTATTTCTGCTTTTACAAAATATATATTCTATTTAACACCAGTAGTTAACAGTTTTTAGAATTTATGTAGATAATAAGTATGTATCATAACCATCGTAGCCCGTAGACGCTACGTCGTAGCAGAGTATAAATGTCGGAAATCCAAATCCAATAGTCATCTATTTACTAAACTTAAAGATATTACGCGGAGACCCTTAAGGCATTTGGACAGACTAATTTATAGTGTTAGACCAAAGACTACTCGTTATAAAAAAAAATGTGCAGCTATGAGTGTTGAGGTATTTAATGCGATGCCAGATAAGTTAAAGACTTTACTAGAAACACGGTTCCGTAAAACCGTAAAGTTATGGCTTCAATTCAGCTTCTATTCTGTGGAAGAATATTTAATTTGACATTGTATTTTATGATTATTTTTGTATGGACGTTCTGACATGACATTTTATTATTTTGACTTGGTACATATACTCAATAATTTAGATATTATGTTATAATTTAATTTATATCAATATTTGCTATTTGATGTTATTTTATATTAATTTGAAATTTAATGTAAATTAATAATTAAGTAACTGATTAAAATTGTAAACGTAATTAAATGTAAACTGACATTCGCATGCTAATTTTAGCGAAACATGTATGGACAACCTTTTTATTTAAACATCTATTTATTGTACCGTGTTTCTTGCGAATAGAAATAGAAATAGAAATAGAAATGCGAATACATGAATATGAATCGTTTGTACGCAGACGGTTTTGTCGGTTGAAGAAAAACATAATATTTTTGTAATGTCACTACTGCTGGGACAGCGTACGAAGTCATCGTTATATGCATACGAAGTATAATAAATAATAATAAATAATAAATTTCATACAATCACACCAATTATCTAGCCCACGTTAAGTTTCATGAAGAACTTGTGTTATGGATACTAGATAACGGATAAACATAATTATATACTTTTTTTTGTAAATACATACATAATATACATATGAAACACCCAGACCAAGACAAATAGACATGTTCATGCACACAAATATTTGTCTTGTCCGGGGATCGAACCCGGGACCTCTGGCGTAGAGGGCGGGTTTGGTACCCCTGCGCCAAACAGGTCGTCCAGTATAGAAGATGCAGCCGGGTCGGGATTAATGCTCAATTTTTTTGATAATTCATCCCAGGATTGACCGAAATCAGCTTAACCGCCGCAATCGCAACGCAACGCAACGCATCCCAATACGCCATGTATCTGCAAAGTCAAACGCTTCTTTTTACTTTTTTAGTTAATATTTAATTCGCCTCTATAATTAGAGTGAAGAAGGAATCAAATTACATAGATACCGATAATGTTGACTAACTACGAAAGCATTTTTGAAAATTCTTCCACTAAGAGCATGGAATTAAGGGATTGGAAGGTACAAGATAAAAAGAAGATGACTTTTATGTACAAAAAACTTTTGGCTGCAACGATCTCGCCACCGCTTGTTTCCATATAGATCCTTTAGTTTTATCCCTTTGCAAAGTTTTGGTTGATTATTTTTGTATTAATAATAACTTAGATTTTATCGCGCATCAAAGGCAGTATGAGGCATTTCTGATAGGCATTAAATATAAGTTAATAACTAGTTTCAACAAAATATTAAGAACGTTCTAGTAATCGAAAACTTCACACACTAAAACGAGAGTAGGCTCTCTGCTCTGCCCTTACGTTGTCATGGCGTCCTTAGATATAGCAGTAAGGATTAATAGTTTTAGACATTGAACGTTATGTTGGAGGTATGCAGTGCAGCGGAGGGAGGGTATGGAGGAGGGCGTACTCCTCTGACGTCACGCTCCTAGGCTGCGTACAGCAACGTTCCGTAATCAGGTCACCTATTTTGGGATGCACTTTACATCGAATCTAGTGAATCTGAAGGCCCACTCTAAATATAAACAGGAGATTAAGGCATTATTGATTTGAAAAATGTTTTCTGAAGCTGTGCTTCTCCCTATCACTTATTTAGCTGTCTATGGAGGCTTGTAAATCGCTCCAAATACGAGTAGTCGGTATACTTATGTATCTACTTCGTAATGTTTGCTGTAAGACCCCAAATATTAAAAAATAAACAACTTTAATAGATATACCAAATCTACAAAATATTAGGCAGTCGGAAAAGTTCGCGGCCTTTTTGAACGGATGACTTTTGCGTGTCATATTTCTGGCAACACTGAACTTAGGTGGGTAAGTATTATATTGTTTGACAGCTGACTTTCTGGTAGTAGCGGTAAAATTGATAAATTTTAAATAGGAAAATATTGGAAAAATATCAACTCTGCCACAAGTGAATTCTCAGATGGGACTCGAACCCACGGCCTAAATATTTAAAATTTATCATAAATTGATAAGTGTCCTACTTATCTATAATTTTAAGTTATTAAGGAAAAATTTGATACGTTTTGCTATTTTTTTTCGGTAAGGGTCTGAAAGCTGCTAGTGGTCAAAGAGAGATTTGTAATGTTTATGGAGAAGATGCTTTGACCAAAACTACTGCAAAAAAATGTTTCAGCAGATCCTGGTTTACATTAAAGGTGGTCCTCGCGGTGGTCGTCCAATCAAAATACTTATGTGTTGATGCTATTATTGCAAAAATAGAAGACGATCAACACCTAAGTCACCGAATTGCAGAAGAGCTTGGCATTCACCAGTTTTGGATTACTTACAAAACATGATTATGTGAAAAAGCTAGATGTTTGGGTACCATACGATTGAGTGACAGAAACTTAGTGAACAGATTTCTATCTGCGAAACATTGCTCAAACGAAGTTAAATCGATCCGTTTTTTAAAAGATTAGTAAACGGCTATGAGCAGTGGATCATTTACGATAACGATGTTCGAAAACGATCTTGGTCTAAGCGAGGTGAGCCGTCGCAAATAGTCCCAAAGCTGGCCTCACTCCGAACAAAGTCATGTTGTGTGTATGGTGGGACTGGAAAGGCATTGTGTATTATGAGCTTTTGCCACATAGACAAACGATTAATTCTACAGCAATTAGAAAATCCGAAACAAGCTCTTATATAAAAACGCCCAGAGTTAATGAATAGAAAAGGTGTAGTCTCCCACCAGAACAATGCTCGACGGCATACATCTTTGTCGCCTGAACAAAATTGGTTGGGAAGTTTTAATGCATCCTCCATACAGTCCAGACATAGCACCTTCGGATTATCATTTATTACGCTCTTTACAAAACTCCTTAAATGGAGTAAAATTGCATTCAAGGGAAGACTGTATAAATCGTTTAAATCAGTTTTTCGCTCATAAACCTTAAAAATATTATAGCGACGGGATAATGGTTCTCCCAGAAAAATTACAAAAGATTGTCGAATTAAATGGACATTACTTCATTCAATACACATTTCATGTAAGTAACTAAAAAAAACCTTATTATTTTTCCTAAAAAAAGGCCGCGAACTTTTCCGACTACCTATTAGTTTGTTCCAAGTTGCTTCAACTGGACTCGAACCTTAGATCCTTCTTGTCTTGTCATAAAAATGTATTAATTGATTCAGCGTGGTAACCGTAGGCTAATAGCCTCGTATGAACGCCACAATAGGCGTGAGCTATGTCCAGCAGTGGACGTCCACAGGCTGATGGTGGATTAATTGATTGAAAAAGAAATATAATGACAGTATCAAGTTAAAGATCAGTTTTATTGCAGGAGCAGCGCCTAAGAAGCGTAAAAAGGAACGTGATAATCTATTTAAGTAGTTTTGCTTTTTTTACTTAATGTTTTATTATATTAAAAACTTTTAAGTCTTTTTCATACAATTACAAATCTTCTTTATCAGATAACGAACCGGAGGTAAGGCTAAGTAGGTAACTAATAATGGTAGAGCTACCAAACCAAACTGTTTGGTTGAAGTCAATCGTATAATATTCCAAAACGTATTTTTTTTGTAGATTCATAATCATCTATGAATTTACTTACAAAAAAAAATACGTTTGGGTATATTATAGCTTCAATATCCTACTTGCCTAGGCACTATGGAGAAGCTTCTTAACAAATCAACAAATATATGATTCATTTACATGAATAAATGTGGCAGAGGTACACTTTTGATTTATTATGATTCATCCATATACATTACATTAACTCATAATCACATTGTCTATACCTGAAAAGTTCTAAGGGGCTATAACATACCGTAACTAAAATCTAAGGTATATTCAGGTCACAATAATTTTGCCATACAAGTTATCAAGATGAATTAGATTAGAAGTACTTATCCTCTGGTAAGGGTCCAACTTTTTCAAGGTCCTACGAGTGGGTCTAATAGTAAAGTTAATACCCAAAAAAGCAATGAATTTTGGATCAAACCATGAAGCGTTAGAAACACCATGGTGTTTGATAATTAGTAACAGCTAAATTTGCGATCGAGCGAGGTCACACCCGCGCCCCTGCCCCGTTGGCCCAGCCTGTTTCAGAATGAAACTGACCCAATTCTTGAACTGCAGCCCCCCCGCACTGACTGACGTCATAGAAATCACACAATCTACAAAAGTGCATAACCTACATTTTATCTATTACACGATACTGATTGTTCAGGTCGAGGTGTAGGGTTGATATTGCTGTTGCTGTGCTTCTGTCGCTAGTGCCTTTACGGGTTTGTAGGTCAGTGGTACTGAGTGTAAAAGTAGGTCAAACCGGGTGCAAGCCTGTATTCATGAATCGAAGCACGCAGGAGGTCGGCCCGTTCATGCCAACGTCGCTCGGGCTGCGTCGACTCGTGTCGGCTTGACGCATGCATACCACATATATATTTTTATATTCGACTTTATCGGGTGTTGAATGAAATATAATATCGACGACAGAAATGGGACCAGATAAAAAGGATAAAAGGTACCAGAAGTTACTATTGATTACAGAAAATTATTACATTTGATGCCTGTATTAAATATGATAAAACAAATACAAATACAAATATTTTATTTGCAAAACACAGTTATAATAGATCTTACATACAGGTACATGTGTTTAGCCTGCTCGCAGACATGCAAAATTTTTAAAATAGGAAGTTACAGACACTACAGACACTAGATATTTGATATTTGGTATATACTTTATAATGGTTCTTGAAGTCTACTACAGAAATATAAATGACCATAGGCTGTCAATAGGTAAAGGCTAATCCTAATAACGCTTTTCTAAGATTGTTTGTTCGGCGAGTAGTTATGATAACTAAATTCCTCTTGCGTGCTTAGAAAGGCCAGTGCCGTCGTTGTTACGGGCTGTATTCGCAATCCTTAAACCCACCAATCCGTATTTGGTACGTGGAATTTGACCACAATCTCTTTTTATCTATACATAAAGAAAGTCAGTGCTCCAGCAGTGGGGACATTAAAAAAAAGATTTCGTCGAATTTAGAATCTCCTCCTTTTTTTGAAGTCGGATATAAATTATTTATGACGATTATTGTAACCTTTCTCTAGAATTATACTTACATGCGAAATTGATTTGTTCCCAATTGATTGATTGAATCTAATCGCTTTCAGAGAAACAAA
This sequence comes from Chrysoteuchia culmella, assembly GCA_910589605.1. NCBI lineage: Eukaryota > Metazoa > Arthropoda > Insecta > Lepidoptera > Crambidae > Chrysoteuchia > Chrysoteuchia culmella. Next base: position 6,021,174 of record OU342647.1, on the reverse strand, counting down.
ATTCTACCAATAGAAAAGTTTTTAACACTTTCGCTGACAGTGAACGAGACACAATAGACGCTGCGAATAATATGTTCGTAGTTAAAACGTATATAGCCTTTTACTGTCAGTGAACCTGCAAAAGTTATTTTTCGTTGTGTCCTAGTAGGTAAGTTGATACTTGAATAAGTAAATTATTGAGTTGAGTTTGAAGCCACGTTGATCACTTCACACTTCATCATCATCAGATATTTTATGCCATTATAATCACGTACCATAAAAATGCCCGAGGAGCCCGTAGCGCAGTGGTTCGCGCGCTCGGCCTGCGATTGTTGAGGTTAAGCAACTTTCACAATGGTCGGTCAGGGGATGGGTGACCAAAAATTTACTATCTCGAGCTCCTCCGTGAAGCCTTGGTCCCGGCTGCATTTGCAGTCGTTAAAACCCAACAATCCGCTTGGGCCCGTGTGGTGGGTCATGGCCCGTTCTCCTTATCCATCCATAAAGAAGGCCAGTGCCCCAGCTGTAAGGAAATTAAAAATGGCTGATGACGATGACCATAAAAATAAACTTATTTCCCATTTAGTATTGCAGCCCATTTCGTATTGTCTTAAATGGGCGTTTTAATCAACATCCTGAAGTTTTAAAAAGCCTTGAAATTACTATAATGTTTGTTGTAATACGGCAAATATCGATTCCAGTAATTCAAATCCTTCCAATTGCAATAGGCCTAAAACCTTGTGTTATTACAAACATATGTGCCGTCATACAATAGAAAAAGACAACGCGGTTCCACCTTCACATCATTACTCTACGTGGTATGATGAAGGTTAATCGTTTCCCGTTGTAGACAAAAAAATCTATTTGGATACCTTGATGTCAAAAATACCAGTATTACCAAAAATACAGGGCGGCCAAATAGTGTGGCTAAGTCCACAGTGACCCTATTCTTGTATCACTCGTTTGAATTTTTTGTCGGATATGACTTATCTTGAGTAGTCGTATTTTCTTATAATTCGACTTCAGAGCTGCTAGTTTGTAGGGGTTGTAAAGAAAAATATTTGCTTGCGTTTCCGTTATGCGTCCCATCGGTTCGGAGCAGCTGTACTTCGTATTTATACTAAAATTTTCGGAAAGAAATCGGAATTCGGATACAAAATAACCATTTTTGCGCTGTATACCATCTGTCTTCTATAGGTGTACCAAAATAGATTGTCATACCATATCGACTTTCCTTATTTTCTGACGTTTGTTACACCACTTCCGTTCAGTGATATTGACGATTCTTGTAGCGGCGACTCCTGCTAAAGCGATTCAAAAGTATGAAATTATGAAAGAACGAACGATTGAAAAATTGGGCCCCGTCCTTGAGCTGTGACGCACGCACCTACCTTGAGCTATGAAGGGAAAGCACACAGCCTTGTCCGGCTGGGAACAAATTAAATGCAACATATTTCAAGGACTAACAATTTTCTTGTTCTTTCTTTTTTCGATCAATTCTTCAAATCATATTATAATCAATGTCAATTTCTTTTTTTATATACGGTCAAAATAGAAAAGACTAGGTATTTTTTATCTACACGTCAAATAATGACTACATGCCGTAATATTAGGCATAAGCCTGAAAATTGACAAAAAGTTACTAATTCACGTACTTAGATTATAAAAAGTATAAATACGTACTTTTATTGTTATGGACTGAAGCCATGGCGAGTAATTTTAACTTATAATGTTATCAATTCAATTCTTTATAAAAAATAACATATTTGAATTCTTCACGCCTACAACCAGAAACGCTTGACTGACTATCCAGATAAAATATTACATTTAGATTTTTTATCGGTTTAGACGTACAGTCACGTGCTAAGAAATATTTACACTATACAACCTTATCGCATTGACGCACATTAAAACAAAGCTATCTGTCCACAAATGTCATTGATTATTGTAATATGACAAGGTTGTTTAGTGTTTCTATATTATTGCACGCGACTGTACATAGGTAGTTCGTGTTTCGGCAGGCATAAGGAGAACTCTTCCTTGTCAAATTAGAAAGGTAGGAAAAATACTCATTCACTGATAGTATCTCCGAGATATTCTCCGGATAACAATGGGACAACCGCTTAAGACTATACCAAAACAATGTAAACTTAAGATAAATATTTAAATTGAAAAAATATTGGAAAAAATCACCTCGGCCACAAGTGAATTCTCTATAGATATATATATAAAAATGAATCGCTATTACCCTTGGATTTCGCTAATTCTTTATTTGTTGTGTTTATTATTGTCAAGGGAAGGTTCTTAGGAAAGAAAAAAATTAAGATCGAAATACCTGCTGTGGAACCATAGCAGTCCAGCCAAACTATGAGAGATATGAAAATAGCAACTTAGGAAAAGTTGTAGAGCGTAATGAGCATTTTCTATTGACGTACAAATATCGAAGGTCAGGTACACCTGATGTAGAACCCGGCAGCCCAGCTTAAGTGTAAAGGATACGAATGTTGCGCTTTGGGTAAGGTTCTTCAGCGAATGAGCACTTTCTATTTAGGTATAAAAATCGATGGCGGTTGTGGCGGAATAGTTCCGGAATGGCGAACGCGCACCGGGCGATGCTCTGTAGGCCCCCGTCAAGTTGGACGATCTGGTGGAGGTTCCGGGTAGCCACTGGATGCGAGCAGCGCAGAAACATTGGTTGTGGAGTTTGGGGAAAATTAAAGATCTGGTACCTACACCTGATGTGGAACCCTAGCAGCCCTTCTAAGGTATAAGAGATACGAATATATACAACATTTAATAATTCCTAGGCGGTCCGCTAGTTTTAAATAGAAAAATGTATGCTGTTCATGTCTGAATAGAGTAAAATAGTAATAATTTTTTTTACCCATTTTTTTGTAACGTACTTGGTATCGAGGGTCCAAAGTGACTCAAATGAAAATAGATAGTGTTTTATTCACATATTATGGTAAAATACGGTAAACTATAATAAATTTCTGCCGCTAAAATACCCTGGATTTACAGTATTACCTATCTGTTTCTGCGCTAGAGCAACAGAACTGGAGTTATCTTCGTTATAATTACAATGTATTCCAAGCAACTGCTTCTACTCTAGTACTTATAACTTCTTCGTCGCGAATCCAGTTTTACCTGGATTGTCATAGGCCTTGACGATAATCATGACGATTATATCTTTCTAAATTTGTCAGATGGTATCCTCAGTTAGTTGTAAAGATATTTTATGTTTCGCACTACTGCATTAAACAAAATTATAACTTTTGCTTCAAATAAAATACAAACATGGTATCGTGGGGCCTTTTGGACCCCAACCCATCTGTAACTCTTCTTTTAGTAATGTCTGTAATTTGGCTAATGCCGCAGCACTCGACGTAATGAGATTACACAGTATCCGTATCCGTAACTCAAAAAATATTACTTTTATATCAATAAATGTGTGCGCTGGGGTCCAAATGGACCCCACGTTCCCTTACCAAGTTAAGGGTTTATCAATTTTGCGAAAAATCTAAAATTGAGGTTTACTTTTCAAGCGCACCTCAAAGCACACCTTTTAGATGCGTAACAAAATTCAATAAAAAATATTATTATTTTATAAAAAATATTATTAGTTCATCAAGATTACTTAATAAGGCAAGATAAATTAAAAAGAAACCGACATTCCCTATTGAGCATGGCCCCTAAAAGGCTTGCTTTTTTCTTTTTGATGTTTTGAAATTTATATCAGTTCATAAATAAAGAAGTGGTGGTCAATCATCCGTATAACAAAAATGACAGAATTTTCTAAATTTCCTGTAAACTAATTGGACCAAATTCAAAATTTGTCTTAATTATATCATCATCAGCTATTTTGATGTCCCTCTGCTAGAGCACTGTCCTTCCTGACAGATGGATAAGAAGCATGAGCCATGACCCACTACGCAACGCAAGCCCAATGTGATTAGAACCACTGCGCCACCGTGCTCGCTTCTCCTCCTTAATTAAATATCATGATAGCATTTTTTCACATCGAAAAGCCTCAAAATAAAAACTCTATCTACAAACTTTAAAAAACATGATTATCCAGTTAAAAATCCTAAAAAGCAAAAACAAGTTACATCGGTTAATAAAATTGATTTTGTAGTCGGGGAACCGTTCTGTGGAACACTTCTTAATCTAAGAGGGTCTGAAGAAAATATACTTTAGAAAAAAATTAATTGTCTTATATCGCACAGACGGGACTCGAACATGCAGCTTTGGTGGTCCGGCCCAATGTTTTAAATTAGAACTTACGAGGGCACATCGAAATTTCCAGTATATTCGCTTTTCTACACTGTTGGCCAGCGTCGTTTCCTCGTATTTAAAAGAAAGATTTTTATAATTGTTGAAAGTCGTGTAAAAATAGTGCATAGACTATCAAAATAGAGACCTTCCCGTTTTATCCGAGCTCTAAATGTCAAAGGACACAGTCGATATCCCCCCGCACTTGTTGCACCATGACCGGGTCACGGCGGGGCGCGGAGGGGGGCAGGGGTGCACCGGTCAACGACCGGGCGCACCCTATCGCATGCACGCTATTTCGGGAAGCATGCATAAAGTTCGAAGGTCAAACTAGTCGAGGAAGATTTTTCCCTGAAAAATAAAAAAATATGTTTTTCTAAAACATAATTAAGATTTTAGGATATTTTTTATTTTTGAAGTCTCGGTAGCTCAGTGGTTAGAGCAGTGGACCGGATTTCCAAAGGTTGTGGGTTCGAGTCCCATCTGAGCATTCACCATGTGGCCGAGTTGACATTTTTTCAATATTTTTCTTTTCTAAATTTATCATAAACATAAATAAGATTTTTATTGCATACAAAAAATACTACTAAAATTACATGTAAGCGCAGCTTTCATTATAATCAAATTAAAAACTATAGTTGAGAAGACTACAACGACCGGCAGGCTGATTATCTTATAAAAAAACACCTATAACATTATAACTTTTTAATTTTGCATTTTACAATGCTATTTTATGTGATAAATATTAAACAAGAAAATATACTAGAAAAAAGTAACTAGTCTCATGTCGCCCTGACGGGATTCGAATCCGCATCCTTGGGAGTGCATTGGGCCGGACTCCTAAGGATGCGGGTTCGAATCCCGTCAGAGCGACATGAGGCTAGTTGTTGTTTCTAGTATATTTTCTTGTGTAATATTTATCACACCTATAACAGTTTCGTCACTGTCATTACTGTCACATAATCATACTATGGCTGTCACCACAGCGACGAAACTGAGTTTAAACCGAGTTTTCGTTAGATAATCAGCCCTCGGCTTGTACCCTATCGCATGCACGCTATTTCGGGAAGCTTGCATAAAGTTTGAAGGTCAAACTAGGTCAAGGTATTTGGGGGGAAAAAATATATGTTTATTAAAACAAGATTATTTCCCGAAATATGCAAAAAAATTACATGCAAACGCAATCACAAAAAATTCAAAACTTTAGCTGAGAAGACTGCAACTACCGGGCGCACCCTTCGCATGCACGCTATTTCGGGAAGCTTGCATAAAGTTTGAAGGTCAAACCAGTCAAGGTATTTAAGTAAAAAAAAAAATGCTTCCAAATTTGGCATTTGCATATGAAAAACAAGCAAAAACTAATTTTATTTAAATAAGTATGTACTTTTCAATAAAAAAAAAGAAAAGAAAAATAATCACTAGTTGTTGACGAAAATATTGCAGCTGACTCTTCATTTAAATTTAATCATTCTGATTTATTACCTGCACTAAGTGAGAACTACTTTGTTTCGATAACTTTCCAAATGTCAAATAAACCAAAAACGCTTGCAAACTTTAATAATAACTAATAAGCATTTCAAATAAAAAATCAAAAACTTTAAACACTTTATTAAAAACATTTTAACTATTTCAATATTTAAATAGACAGATGATTTTTTTTACTGGTGCCTGTTTTAACTACTAAAGTTATAACAGAATTCTGTACTAAAAAGCTTTTTCAAACAAAGAGCTCAATAATAAATAAAGCTTAGAACCATAACACCATATTAGCAAAACGACTAAATCCAATATTTTATTTTTAAAATTTCCAAGCCCTACATAAAAATTTGTCACCTAAAAATAATCTTATAGAGCTTCCAAAGTTATTAATACCGTGCCGTTATTCAGATGCTGAGTTGCATAATAGAGGCTAGCCCGTGACGTCAGAGAGGCGCGGCGCGGGCGCGGCCGAGTCTCATTCATGGCCCCACGCACACACGCGCAAAACCATCACTGTGATTTTCGTTATGACGTCACGCCGCCTCCACCAATCGCCGCGCAGGCCCATTCAAGCCTAACTTCTGAAGCGAAATTCGCGGATGTAGCCAGCAGTCGAGGGTCGGTCGTCACGTAGGCAGCGCGAGCCTCCGCGATAATATTAAGCTAGCGATCTTGCGATCTCCTTTAATGAAAGTTGAACGACTATGATGATTGATAATGCGCGTATGTTCAGTTTTGTAAAAGGAATCATAATCGCTTCAGTGGGGTGAGTAGGTAAAAGTAGAAAAAAAATAAAAACTTTTGTATGTAAACTGGTATCGGAGCACGTGTAGCTACGAGCTACGCTACGAACCGCCTACGCGCCGTCTGCCCGTAGCGCCGTAGCAGACTCGCCTACGCTCACGCTCACCAAACTTCGCCCACGCTTGCAAACCTCCTTTATTTCTAGCACTTTACCCTGTAACCTTCAGTCGATTTACATATATCTGTCACACGGTACAGTGTTTATTTGCTCTGTGGTCGTTTAAATGTCCTCTAAAAACACATGTGAAAACAATTTAGTCGCATAGTTTTTTACCAAATTTTTAAAACACAAAAATCTGTCATTTAATAAAATAGATTGAAAATGAATATGCATGTTGATAGTCTTCAAAGTGAACTAGAAGTATAGAGAAACCGTTAGTAAAATTGTTATTTTACAACATATGCTATCACCAATTTCAAATGCAAAACGTAAGCATAATTGATATCACCTGCTGATAGCCATGACCTAATTTGAAAGGCACTTAGTGATAACAATGTCGTTTTAAGTGTTTTGTTTTAAACAAGTTAGTACTCTTCATTCAGAACAATATCAAAACACACAAAAATTGTATCGTTTACAAAAGTGCAAAAGTCTAGGAGTAGTTCTAGCAGTTACAGCATGAATACATTTTTATTACCTAAATACTAATTTTGCTACGCTCGAAATCAGAAGAATTTAAACTAAAATTAGGGATCACCCGCAACTTTATACGATTGGAATTTGTTCCAGTTCCCATAATATTTATAAAAAAAAGTAAAAAAAATGAGTGTCAGGAACGTGAAAAGTGAATTTAAACAGCAATGCAATGTTAAAAGTTTTATCTCTTTAACCGCGGGTTTCTATAACTTACTAACGGATTGTTTTGGCTACAGACAGTTAACTTTTGACATGTCTGCTATTGGAAATATGTCAAAATATAACTGTCAGTAGCCAAAACAATCAGTTAGTAAGTTATAGAAACCCGGGGTTAGTCGTATGTATGATTGTAAGCAAGCTACAAGCATACGAAATGTTAGGTAGTATTAACATAAAAGATATTTTTTTTCTAAAAGACCCTTTATTCGTAAGAGGAAATGCAGTCAGGTAGTATCGAAGGTCATAAGAAGATATAAAGTCGAATATTTACTTTTATAAGTTTATCTTTGAATGCATAGATTTCTTTCGCTATTTTCTTTCTTTCTAAAAGTTGACTGGCAGAGAATACTTTTAGTATTAAGTCCGCCTTTTGTACGTAACAGTGTGTTTTTGTACAATAAAGTTTAAATAAATAAATATGAAAACAAAAACCGAATTTGAAGTATTAGAGATTATTCCAGAACCTTCTATGAACCAACCGCGCAAAAGACATCCACTGCGCGTTTGCAGAAAGTCAAAGTGCAAAGCTTTACTTTATTAAATACCTTTGTTATGCATAATTATAATAAATTCTCTTAAAAAAACCGCAAACCGCTCGTCGTAAAACAAACCGATACTGATAATAATCGTGCCTATGTTATCTGCCTTGACATAACTGACGATTGCACGTTACGTCTGGTTGTAGGTACTTCATTCAATTCTTAAAGTTAAATATTTTGAAATTTTTAAGTTTTATTTTTTTTACAACAAAAGCCTATCGTTTTTCAAGGTTAACCAGGTTAGCGTAATGAGTTCCGCAAAGTGTGGAAACATCACAAATAGACAGACAGGCACTTCTACAAGTGAACAGTACAATGCCCCTGCCTAAATCAATCAAATATAAAAAAGCTAATTTCATGCACAAAGTAAATTATTACATTAAGGTGTAATGCATTCGGTTAAAAATGGAAGTCAACAATTTGACAATTTAATGAATTTGGCACTAATATTCTACTGGATCCCATAATTAGGTAAAAATTCATTATACCTAAATAGATATGGCTAGATACGATTTGACAGTGATTGTGGTGTATTTTGAGCGGACTTAACGTTAAGGCGATAGTCGGAAAAAATATGCTGAAGCGAGATAGCAATGAGAAAACGACGCGCACGGGAGCAAGACCAATTTTGCAGATTAGGCAAAAAACACAAAATCACTTCGTATTAAAAAAAACTACAGCGATTTTAAAAAAATGCTCCTATGCGATCCTTAATATTATTGGTGTCCACTTATTAAACCAATTTTCAATAGTGTAAGTAACCCCATTTAAGAATAATCTAGAATTTTTGTATTTTTAGAGGTCTTTTCGAAAAGAAAAAGTGTCGATGCAAAATCATAAAATCGTGTTTTTGAAACTATACGAATCTACATAGATAAAGGTATGAAGAAATATATATGTTATTACCAGATTTGTAACAACTGTAACCGTGCTATAGTTTTATATCAAAAAGTCCATACTTTTTCCGAGTAGCGCCTTAAGTGAACCTAAAAAAAATAAACTTTGAAGTTATAAGTTATACAAATAACTATTAATCGTTTATTTAAAGTATGGTTTTTCAACTAAAAATACGCATTTAATGATTTTTGATTTTTTGCATTTCTCAATGCTATTTTTCTATTTAAAATGTATCATAATAATAACGCAGTTACAAACTAAATATTATGACAAAAACCAGGGGCTTCATTCTGCTAAGTTTAGTCACAATCGTATTTCAATTGGGCTTCGATTGGTAGTGTTCTTTTACGCATTTCATTAATTTGATATACGAGAAACACGATTGATATACGATGACATAAAAAATTGTAGCATTGACCCCCAGTATTGGTTTGACCGCACACTGAAACTCATCTTAATTTTTTTTTTATGTTTAATAGTTAATTGGTTTTCTATCGAATGATGAATGAAGTTTATAAATTAGACATCGTTTTACATGGCGAAATTCATATTTACCAATTTCTTAGTGAAACATTATCTATGTATTTGTTCAAGCTTCAGTTTTTTTGCGTTATACGAAATAAGTTCTTTCGATATATTATTTATATGCATGGGTTTTTGATCTTTGGCTCTGAATGTTTATATTTTGAGTGGTGTGTAGTTCTTGAGTATGCAGTTAAAAACACTAAATAAGTAGCTTAACTCTTCTAAATATCTCAGGATTACATAGGAAATATATAGTGTCACTTTCCCTTCTATTCCAATTATTCACAAGCGACTGTAACGTACTCTATATACAACATTTGAGTGATCATAATATTAGCAAAGGAAAATATTAATTATGAGTTTTCTTGCTGAAACGTCAAAATCAGCTGTTAGTCACGATGCACAGCATCGATGCTAAGAACAATCTCTTGAACTTACTGTTTAAAAGTTTAAATCAATTATATTAACCTGATTCTTTAAAAACGAACCGAAACCTTTTGTTTTCGTTTCTGTAGGGCTAGCACAAAAAACTAACGGAATAGTATCGAGGATTTATTTTATTTATTATTTATTAATGTAGTTCCGTTTACGTCCGGTAGGAACGCTGCTCAATATGTCATACATTTTCTACTTTACTTTCTCGATACTTATTCGAAAGTTATTCGTGCTAGGCTTACTGTTCTTTTTGGAAGTAGTATCATCTCGATAGTGGTCTGTTCGTCTAGACCCATTTTCTCAGAAACGACTGCCGTTATTTAAAACTAGCGGCCACTCGCGGTTTCACCCGTGTGGTTTCCGTTCCCGTGGGAATATCGGGGTAAAAAGTATCATTATGTTCATAACAAAGCTATCTACTATCTGTGTACCAAATTTCATCCAAATCCGTTCAGTAGTTTCGGAGCCTACTCAATGGAAACAAACATTAAATCTTTCCTCTTTATAATATTGTATATAGATATAGACTAATTTCATACGTAAGTACTGCCAACAAACTGTAATACTTAATAATTGGTTTTTTATTTAATATTACGTGCACCTTATTTATTTATTTATTCATATTGCACATAAGTACGTGTAAAAATCCTTGAGTAGTAACATACATTTTTATACATTACATACACCCTGTAGGGTATGACGATAATAGGTATAAGCAATAGTTACCTAAGTTATTATTAGTTAGGATTAGAATAAGTTAGTACTTATCCTTACCAAAACTAATAATATTATAAATGAGACAATGTGTTTGATTGTCCTTTGTAAATGCCATAACTAAGCAACCAATCGATTTGATTTTTTTGCATAGAGTTAGTGGAAAGCACGCAGAGTAACATAGACTACTTTTATCTCGATATTCCCACGGGACGGGAGCCGCGCGGGTGAATCCGCGGGCGAAAGCTAGTTAAAAATAATTATATTTTTGATTGTCTGGCACTTGTGCAGAACTTTTTATGCTGTCCGTTACTTCGTTTTTGAGAGATAAATTGATATCTTCGACCAAAGCTACGTATTTCGTTTATCTCTAAGGTTGCATGGAAGTATCTATAAATAGGATACCAATAGCCTTTTCTGTCTTGAGTGACTTTAATCTCAATTTTTGATCTGAACTAGCGATATTTCAACTTTCTAGAGTTCTGAAAAAACATTTCCTTATTTCAGTTAAAATAAATTGTCCCTCTTTGTCTCTCTGTGGCTAGACTTCTGCTACTAATCCTGACCTGCATTTCTAAATTTGAAAAATGCTTTAAAAGCTTCCCAAAAAGGTTAAGAACCTACTAAAATATTGTTACAAATTTTCAAAAACTTAAAAAAAAAAGGTTGCATTAAAGGAATCTGTTTGTTTTTTTTTTCTTTTTTCTCATTTTACTACCTGGCAACAAAGGCTGAAGCAGGAATACGAACTTAGCCGCCGTATGTCTTCCTTTATATCCACATGATCCGCATTGGCCACAAAGAAACAATATCCATAAAACTGTAGGAGCAATTCGTATGCGCGGTGCCCGGGAGAAGGAGGGGGGTTCGTTTTGACGTCAGAGCTATCCCGTGACGTCATAGGTCTCTGCCACACCCGCGCTTGACGTCATCACCTGCCTGAACCTAGGTTTAACTCAGTAATATACAATTTTCCAGGCTTGGAATTAGATTTTAAAGGGATATAAATTAATCAAAACGTAAAACTCGATTTAAACCATTAACAAAGCTTAAATAAATATACAAAATTCAAATTTTAGCAACAAAATATGCTCCCAAATTCATGTAATTTTGTTGAAAATTAAAATTTCCTAACATTTAACATTAAATAAAAAATTTACTACAGAAAATGAGCCTCCTATAACCCAATGCACCTGTAAACGTTTCCTCCGCCTGTGAAATTCAATGAACGAACACTACGTCACAGGCTTGCAGGCTGTGCGGCCGTCCTTGTCCCTCGCACCCCACCCGAGAGGGACGGGTAGCCCGGTGACCCAGTTTCCCGACCTCGCTCGGGAGGGATCGGCGTCTATTTTTATCTGAAGGTCGGTCTATAAATAGAGCTGTGCGGCGTGGACTCACGACCCATTGTAATTTGTTAGCACGTCTCGTATTATCTATGTTAATTTTGAATGCGGAACTATAATCATCTTATCTAATTCTGCGATATAACAACGATGTTTTCAGCATTGTTGTGTTCCGGCAGTTAGAGATAAAGATAGCCAATTCCCCAGTGATTGGGGATTCCGGGAGGGGCGCGCTTCCATCTTCAGCCTTATTAATACTTAACATCAGGAATGATGTAGGCTAATAGTCTACCCGTTGTTCATAAAAAAAAAACTCTTCTTTTTCTTCTTCTTGTCGATGATTCCTACGTTACACGTGTTTGACCCAGTGGAGCAACTTCAATGGCATTGTCTGCTGCCTCCAACAAGTCACTCGTGCTGCAGGTAGTGATGGGTTCCTGCCTGTACACTACCTTACCTTTACCTACCGTACCTTTTTTTTGCATAAATGTTTTCACCATTTACTAATCATAACCTTTATTGGCATACCTATCAATCTTTGCGATAAAATACATTTCAAATACTTTAATGTTAACAGTGTACAATGTATACATTCAATGCATGCAAAGCAAGCATGCAAGCAAACAAGCATGCAAGCAAACAAGCATGCAAGCAAACAAGCATTCAAGCATGCAATGCAAGCAAGCAATCATGCAAAGCAAGCAAGCACATGCAAGCAAACAAACATGCAAGCATGCAAATGTGAAATACACGTGTCCGACGCTGCGGGTAGTGCAGCCTCTTCGCCCTTGCGTACCAAAACACAGACACCGTGATCGGCTACGCAGCTTCGGCTTGCTGGTCGCCTTAGGCGCATTTTTTTTGTTGTAGAGATGACGGAGCTTCTCGGACTGACGGAGCCTCATTTATAATATTCCTAGCGGCTGCCTGCGGTTTCACCCGCGTGGTTAAATTCCTCGTGGAAATATCGAGATAAAAAGTATCCTATGATCTAGGCTATCTTCCATCTGGGTGCCAAATTTCATCCAAATCGGTTAAGTACTTTTTGCGTGAAAGGGTAAGAAACATCCATCAATCGAAACATCCTCACAAACTTTCGCATTTATAATATTAGTAGGATAGGACGGATAGGATTATAATATTAGTAGGATTGTCGGGATGATGTGGATTAGTAGGATAGGGTAGGATTAGTAGAACTAGTATGATTAGTATGATATATTAATTTTTAGATAATATAAATAATAAATAAATAAATTTCATACTATCACACCAATTATCTAGCCCACGTTTAGTTTCATGAAGAATTTGTGTAAAGGATACTAGATAACGGATAAACGTACTTATATACTTTTTTTTGTAAATACATACATATTAAACACCCAGACCAAGACAAAAAGACATATTCATGCACACAAATATTTAATATTTGTCTTGTCCGGGGATCGAACCCGGGACCTCTGGCGTAGAAGACGGGTTTAGTACCCCTGCGCCAAACAGGTCGTCCAGATTATTGACAAACGTTATTCATTAGTTATACTGGACTAGGGTCAAGGGTCGGTATACCGGTGCTATAACTTTAGTTGGAACGGTTATGCTAGGTTTAAGTTATGCCGAGTTTTGAGTTCAAATATTGCTTATGCCGAATTTATACCTGCTATAAAATTTACTTAAACTCTGTTTATAAGTAAGGCTGTTTAGCTTTAAAATATCATTTGTGTCTAGATCAAGTTCAAAATGATTTATTAAATCCATAAGCTTTTTCAAGCATCGGAAACTTTGTTAAATTCATAGAATAATTAAATGATCTAAATGCTAAAGATTAACCAAAGACTTTGAATTGTCTTTTTAAAAACCTATATCGAAACTAATTTTAATAAGTTTTCTTCTTTTCATTTTTTGTTGGCATTAACATTCAAAATTATATTTATTCTACTAAATCTCAATAACAATCAGATTCAAGGCTGGTACAAGCACCTAAGAGTCAAAAGCTAAACCATCAGGTCACAAAATCCAAAGGACTTTAATAACTCTACCTAAACACTTCTAAAGACATATAACTATCGACTGTTCTCCTTTACCACACACCTTCGAAACTAATTAAACTTGTTAATAAAAAAAACCTGCTTCCGTGATGTAACTGAACACCGACACCGACACCGTGACAGACAATAGATGTGCCGTCCGGCGGTGTCGGGTGACCGGACACGGCTTCCGGGGCTTCGCCGGCTAATCTATTACTGACCGCTTTTAGAGATGCTCACGTGATGTATTTTTTATGACTCAATTGGTATTTGTACTTCGTGTGAGTAGATACAAATCGTCTTTTTGACTTCTAAGCCCGTTGTCTCTTTCGTGGCCTAGACAAACAAGGTTAGCGAAAAATTTGCTGATGTAGTAGATAGTGTGTATGCGCCCCAATTTGTTCATTTAAAACCCCAAATAAATACGATCATAACTGGAACCTGGAACCTTTTTATGTCTATGCCCAGTGAAACTATTTTTATATAACTAATTAAATATCATTTAATAATTCCCCTAAATAAATTCGGTCTCTATAAATAGTAAATAATTTCCGTCCTGCTATCTAACCCTATAGAAACTATAAATAACAACAAATAATAATGACAATAAATAATCATTATAATTACTTTTAAAGCGTAGCTTTGTAAGTATTACACTTTTAACACAAACAAATAAAAACAGTATTGACATAGAATAAAATAAATGAAGTGATTTAATTATATAAATCGAATTATTTCTTTATAATTTAATCTTATAAAGCTACGCTACACTTTATTATATTATTACGAGCGACATAAACGCGGACATTCTCAAAAAAGAATAAAATTATAAACTACCCAAAGAACTTCCATCGCCGAATAAGGTTCTCTCTTGACTACTTTAACCAGACTTTAACCATAGCACACCACTTTTGAGATTAAATGACATTATAATCATCACGAACCTTCTTTATTGAATTATAATCCAAATCAAATCGGATAACGAACAATGATCTTTGTGAGCTCTATTTACCAACCAAAAATATTTGATTTGTATATTTTTTTAAATGTAGGTATAAATCAATTAATATAAATAAATGAGATAAGTTACGAGGCAGTGGACAAGCGGTTGTGATGCTGTCGCGACTGTGATTTGTTCGGTACCGCACAGTCGCGACAGCGATCGGTACATCGTTTTTATTCCGATTTTCCCACGGGAACGCGAACTACGCGGGAGAAACCGCAGGCGGCCGCTAAGACATTAAAAGGAAAGTACATAACAACATATTATTATTTTTCCATTTCGGCGGTATGATTAATATGATTCTCCCTGCTGAATTTCAGCTTCCTAATACTAAGAATCTCTGAGCTAGACTGCAGATATACAGGTGAATCATAAGAATTGAATCAACAGCCTGTCTATAGTACTTATATACAGCATATACAACTTAAATTTGCTACTGACACAATGATTTAAAATGATAAAATATCATTGTATTGAAGTATACCTAATAATACTTGATTTTCAGACATTTGAAATCAACAAAATAGCAGCAAAAGGTACCGTTGCATAACCGTAGCTAAGTCGTAAAATTGTCTCTGGTTTACGGTTGATATAAATGTCAAACGAACTTCAAATACGAGCGGAATACTGTTCTAGTCGGCTAAGGCTGGGGATACACGTCAGATTTTTCTCTCCGATAGTCTGATCAGACAATCAGATGGCGCTCGTGCCATACATTTGTTTGAACACGAAATACACATCCGATACGATAGTCGGATCGGACGTCCGAGTCGGAAAGAATGCTACTCGTATAAAATTTTATTGTCTTATCCAATTGTCTGAAGGCGCTGTATGCATACTTCTGTACAGAGACGAAATAGACGTCCGATTCTCCTTCCAATTGGCCAGTTGAGTCTCTAACGCATATTATTTTACTCTTTAGACTGAGTTTAGAAAAAGTCGGACACAAAAATCGGACGTGTATTGGGTGAGTCTGATCAGATTGTCTGATGAGACAATCGGAAGCAAAATCGGACGTCTATTGCCAGCTTAACACAGCACGATTATCAACTACAAATTTGTGGGTGGAATACCAAATAGTCGCTTGACAGTTCAATGGCACCTCAATGAGAGTTTGATAACATTTAGCAAAAATATATATTTAGTACTTAAAAAGAAAACTGTAAACCAAATGTGGTAAATTATTTTATAGATATCCTAATAAAGCAAAAATAAACTAAAAAGCACGCTCCCCAATACAAACATTTCACGTATTAAATCTTGAAATATTTCTGTTTTAATACTCTCTCTTGATATGACAACCTTTAATGAACCAAAATAACTGCATTTGGTATTTCGCTAAATGCATTTGGTATTGCGCTAAATGATTCCGACCACAGACGTCATAATCTTCCTGTTGCTTGATAATCACTCTGATTATAATCAGCAACAGTATGATTATCAAATGAAAATGTAACGTCTGTGGTCGTAATAATATTTTTTAATTATAGATAATGGATGCAATATGAATTTATTTGAATGAATGTAATATTTGGATTATAATTTTAGAATGGACTTTGAATAATTTAATATTTTACTATTATATTTTTTGGTTTATATTATAGGTACTGTTATTTTTAGGTTGGAGATTTTAGAATGTTTTTTTTTTATAATATTATTTTTACTTTAAGATTATGAAATTGATTGTAAATTATTGACTTACCTAGGTTGCGTTATGTAACAAAGGGTCAATAAATAAATGAAATGTAACGAAATGAATACCGAATGCTTTTATGTGTGCTGTTACGACCGCAAATTACATAGTTATTGTACAAGTAGTTACGTAGGGACGTAGTTGACAGGGGTTTGACGCAAAAATTTGTTAATGAAATCGGGGCCCTGGTTCTAACCAAATCCCCGTAGCGTCAAATTCGGTGAAGGTGTTTTGCTTACCTACATTATGCGCGAACCATTTCCTTTACGAGATTTTTTTTCTGTTCAGCTATGAATAACAAATTACTAATTATTAGTGCCAAAAAATGTATATTATCATTATTAGTTAGGCCAAATGAACTTCTGGCCAAGCTTTCCCTTGAAGATATTTCTTATACTGCTTACAAAAAATAGAAGTTTTTCACCAATCTTTCACTCATAATATGTATAACTTACTGGTCAAAATTATCCACATTAAAATAGCCAATGAACAATCAAGCGGCTCAATTTAATTTTAAATATGCAGATCTTAATAAGCTGTAAATGCGGCTCGGGAAATTACATTTTCTACAACCATTCATTAGGCCATAATAGAAACATTATCGATTGATCATCATCAGTGCAACTTCTAGTTCCGAGTTAAAATAAGGTTTGTTTTCAATGTCACTCCGGAAACCTAAACAAAACTAAACCAACCAAAATATACTATATTATTGATTTATGAGTGAGGTGCACCGCGGCTATTGCAACTATGGGGAGAAAAAACTAATTTGAATATCTTTCTTAAGACGCTAGTTAGTTAACTAGGTCATTTATGATCTCAAGAAGAAATGATTTTCTTTCTTGTACACATATAGATTTTGTTACTGGGACCAAAAATGTCCGACTTATCAAGCATATTTGACAAGTCAACATTTTGAATTATTCGATAACAAAAACCCTGCAAAATTATTTAAGGCGATACTCGAAAAAAATATGCTGAAGCGAGATAGCAATGAGAAAACGACGCGCACGGGAGTGAGACCCATTTTGCAGATTAAGCAAAAAAAACACAAAAACTACAGCCAATTTAAAAAAATGCTTCTATACGATCCTAAATATTATTGGTGTCCACTTATTGAACCAATGTCCAATAGTGTAAGTAACCCCATTTAAGAATAATCTTGAATTTTCGTATTTTTAGAGGTCTTTTCGAAACTATACGAATCTAGATCTTTATCTAGATTCGTATGTACATCAAATAATTACGAAGATACAGGTGTGTGTAAGCCAGAGACACGGGTCTCCAGCTCGCACACACTTTAATGATCGTAGTTACAACAGTATTTGAGTGTGACGGTTAGTTTTTTGGTTCTCATTGCTCCTATTGTGCACTAAATTTCTGGCTATAGTCTAAAGCCCAAACCTCACTTGTTTGCATTAAAACGGCATGTGTCAGCTGGGGACACGTTTCTCCAGCTAACACACAAAAAAAATCCTAGTAACGAAGTTATGGTTGCACCTAAAATATCACTGACACGTTTGATTGCTCCTAATATGCACTAAAATATGGCATGCTTAGAATTTCTCTATGTCTTATGAGGAAGCGGTAGACACACACATCCTTTAAACTGAATAATATTGTGACGTTTGAACCAAATACTTACATATTGTTAACTATCACCGACAATATTCATGCTTACAAAACCGCGAAATACTGGAAACGCGTCTCCATTTTAAATCTTTGTGGCGGTTGTTAGTAATCCTGTAACGGCGGCGCCGACCTCGCTTGGCGGGCTTCCGTCCTCGCACCGGCGACCCGCTCGAATTATAGCTTACGTGTAACTGTACACCCGGTATACCTACTAACATTGTTCTACGACATACTAATGAGTCGGCGAAGCTCGCATTCAATTATGGAAAAAAAACTAGAGAGCAGACGACACCTTCTGACAAATTACCATCATTACAGAATGATGGTAACTGTCAAAAGACAAAAATCTTGAATCGAATCGAAATTGAAATCGAATTGTTGAAAATCACATTTTGCGATCCAATGTGGTAAAAGTACTTTTTCACCTCACACGCTCTGAAAAGGAGGTTTTGTCAATCAGTTTAGGCGTAGAAAATCGCTTTTTTTAATTTAATACTTAAAAATATGTCATAATGCGTTCCGAATCGCACTATTGACTTTTTTGTTATATTTTATTCTTATTTTAAATAGCTTTAAATTAATTATAATACTCCGTTTTGGTTTAATTATATTATTTTAGTTCATTGAATCATAAAAACAATAACAATAAGATAAAACTATTTGTTATAAGAATTTTATATTAGGCTGGGTGAGATTTCACAACCTATAATTGGATTTCGGACTGTGACATAAATCTTTATTATTCAATTGTCTTTGTTTTGTACCTCATGTCAGTGTCAACATTTACGGAATCTTTTTTATTCTTATTAATAAGTAACAATATATTCATACTTTAAATAACTTTGAATTAACTATAATACTCCCTTTTTTATTATTTTAGTTTTTTATATCATTAAAACAACGAGAATAAGGTATATTTAGAATTTTTTACCGGAAGTTGACCGCGGAAACAACCTTAAAATGTTCCTCGCTATTGTGAGGTGAAAAATTGTGTGTTGCGCTCGGCAGAATAGTTTTTAGCGTCTTGTACCTTTGAAATCCTCGCTTCGCTCAGGATTCAATCCTAGAATCCTTCACTTACTCAGATTTCAATAGAGGTAACTCGCCGCTGAATAACCAACTTTCCAGCCTTGCATAACAAATAACTATTAATTTAAAACCTAAAAATATGTCATAATGCGTTCCTTCGTACTATTGTTTTATCATTAAAACAACAAGAATAAGTTATAAATAACGTAAACGTAATATATAATTTTTTTTAATAGAAGTTGACCGCGGAAACAACTTAAAAAAATTCCTTACTGTTGTGAGGTGAAAAATTGTGTATTGCACTCGGTAGAAAAGTGTTTAGCGTCTCGTACCTTTAAATCCATCGCTACGCTCAGGATTCAATCTTTGAACCACTCACCATGCTCGTGGTTCAATCCTAGAATCATTCGCTAAAATCCGCCTTTCCAGCCTTGCATAACAAATTACTATTCCTTCTCCAAGACATTATTAATCTTATATAAGATACTACTTGTATAAGATACTACTTTCCCCACATATTGCAAGTATAAGGTTTGTCTTTTTCTAAAATATGACACTGAATAAGGGATTTTGACAAAGACTTTAAGACTACGAAATTAAACATAAGATTTTACTTATCTTGATCCTCGTCGACATAACCACATCCGTCCAGGCAACAAAAATAAACGTGGTTGAATTTTCACCCGTTTTCTATAAAATTGCGTTTTTGTAAGCATACGATACTAAGCATATATATACCTATCTTATGATAAGCTAGCGGCCGCCCGCGGTTTCAGCCGCGCGGTATCCCGTTTCCGTGCGAATATCGAATAAAAAGAAGTCTATGTGTTAGTCCGCTGCTTCAAGTCTCTATATACCAAATTTCATCCAAATCCGTTCAGTAGTTTTTGCGTGAAAGAGCAACAAACAAAGAAACTGACATACTTTCACATTTATAATATTAATAGGATAGGATTTTTAATAGAAAAATGTTGGGAAAATTTTATTCGCCCACATTTTATTTCCAATATTTTTCTATTATAAAATTTATTATAAGTATAAAAATAGCATAGGAAATGCAAAAACTATAAAATCATAATCATAATCTATTTACTATAATATCTATTTACAACGAAAACTGAACTAACTATACTCGTAAAAACGTTAACGTATTTATTGGACTGAAAATGTAGAGCAAGTCAAAAACTCTAGCGGAAATAACTTGACAACTCAGCTAAAACACGAACGGCAATATTTATTATATCGCTGATTGTTTTTTAGCTGAGAAGATTATTACGTTAGTAAAAGGAAGAAATTTAAAGAATATTAAATATTACTAACGTAATAATATTCTATGATTGGTTTTCAGTTATTCATCAAACTGTTAGCATAAAATTAGTTCATGCAAATGTGTTAGCAGTAATTTTTTTTCTTTGAAGCACCTCATGTAAATTGGAAACTAATCGAACAATAAGAAATGTTTCTAAAGCCTAAATTGTTTTTCTGGTTCTATTTCCGTACATAAACGCACAAACTTTATCGTACAATAACTTCATAATTTCTTACGTATGGAAACATCACATCACCTCAAAAAATAGGTTCAATAAGGTTTTGAACATCACATACAAAAAAAGACAGTTTTTGTAAATAGCATGTGCTATTTTTATGTAAATTACATTAGTAATGATGCCGTGTACAAATGTACAATGCATTCCTCATGGTATGAATACAATGACATAACGTTAATCTAATTGTATGAACAACGCATTGCGCCTGTCACTTAAACCATAATAAAATTAAGGGTTGTATCAGCACACAGGCCGTGTAGAGCCTCCACAGAGTCACTCGCACCTCGACCTACCCCGCGTTCGGACGTTCTCGTATTTTTTTTTTAGTTTTATTTAGAATTAAACCTTTTTAGTGTTCTTGTGTTTTTTGTTTTAGTTACTTTGTGTCAACAAGTGAGTATAGACAGTTTTTTTTGTTTTAATTGTTATACTTATTTAGTTGCAATTATTTGTTATATTATTTAGTTTAGTGTTTGTTAATTTTAACATAGTTTTTATTATAACATTATAACTACAGAAGGTTTTGTGAAAGTAGCGATCTGTTTTCTTCGAAATCATTATGAAAACTTCGATATACAGCAGCTTGAAACAATAATAACTTCAAAATACAACAGATATGAAAATAAACAATATCCACAATTCCTAAATAATAATAGCCTTCAATGGTTCTGCTCACTTTAAAAAATAAAAACGAGCGTTTAAAAGTAAGTAAAAAACATATTTTAAAATTAATTTTAAATTATATAATTAAAAACTAGTTAAGGGTTTGATTATAAATTACGCCCTAAATTTACAATACGAAACTCAGTCTTCCAACGTTATCACAAATTTTTACGTTTTGAAAATCATGCTACTGATGTCCATATAATTTAATTAAAGTCGTGTAGATTTTTTTACTGTCCACGCCTCACGTGGCACAGTATCATATGTTGGCTAATGCGTGCAGAGCCTTAAGCCGGTAGTATGGTTTCCGCGGCTCCGAAGGGCTTCGCCACTCGATACGCCAGTTTTTTTACCCCATCCGTCTGTGACATCAAATATCAACCAATTTAATATTTTTGAATTCGTTCAACTATAAACTTTTTAAATTGTCTGGCAACGTGGCATTGGCGGTATTAATACTTTTTGGAAAAAGGTTTTGTTGTTAAATTAAAAATTAACAACAGAATATAACTGATCATAAACGTTACATATTGGTTTCAAAAAATGTTTTGGGAGCTACTAATTATTATAAGTTAAGGCAGGGCTTCCCAAACTGTGCGTCGCGACGCCCTGGTGCGTCCCAGGGGCGTCACGTGTCGATGCGACAGAGTCATGAAAAGCTTTGCTCAGAAAAGCAAGCACTCCTTCTCATTAATATCTTTTTTTACTATTTTTGTGCTTATATTTTGACTCTGTTCTTATAATATAATAAAAGTTACAAATGTACAAATAGGTACAGTTTTTCTAGTAACCTGTTACTAAAATTGGTACTTTTGAACGGGTTTGGGACTAAGGGCGTCGTAAAAAATTGCAAATTCCTAAGGGCGTCACAGTACAAATAAATTTGGGAAGCCCTGAGTTAGGGTTTAAATATCTAATTCTTAACTTAAATCGGGTTCAATTCATCCTTTTAAGCTACCTAATAACTTCAAAATTGAAATTACTAGTACATATATTAATAATGTAACGATAACGATCAATAGTATAGGTAATGATTAGTAAACTTAATAAAAATATAATACTGGAAATAGTTATGCATCTGTTTAAAAAAACTTTCGTTGTTTATCTAATAAGAGATAGATTGCATTCAGACCGTACCTACCTAATAGTTTTATGGATTGGCTTTAAAGCCGTGGCTATTAAGTTGCATCGTCGATTCTGCAGTCGTTCGGGAGAATGAAGCCCAAAGCAGCTGCTGGCCACTGCACAAGATTAGTCAAATATACTCTTGTGCGTGTGACAGCGGCTATTGCGGGCGTTTCATAGTCGCCAGGTCAAGACACAGCTTAACGTCGAACTTGAACATTTACGCTTTTGGAGCCGAGAAGATCCGTGCTGTAATACTAATACTGCCGTACTCAGAGAAGTCAATTAACTTTTAATGATAATTGAATCTTTTCCTTCTTAACTAAGAATACATAAGAAAGTAAGAACAAAAGAAAGAAAGCAAGAGACTCAATTTTCATAAAAAAAATATCGATGTGTCTGAAAACGTAAGATTTCAGGCTTCTGTGAACGCAATGTTTTTTAAATGTTATATTTATGATGTAGAGATGGAAGTGTGACAGGATAAGCCATTTTCAGACAATCCATTTTATCCAGACATGGCTAAGATAGTTTTTTAAAAGCGTAATTGAACTGCTTTAGCTTAACACAGAATTGCTTTATCTTAAGATACCTAGCGAACATGTAAAGATTTGTATAGATTGGTTCTTCTTGAGATTAAGGTCTTTATGAAATCGGTATGAACACTAATACAACCATCTTTTTGTGGTTGATAACGCAATTTTATGATTACTTTACTAGCTGCTATGATCACAGTATGGAAGAGGGAGGTGGGCGCCCATTTATTTCTGTGTATTATTTTCAGTACATTGTGTTTATAATTGTCTTGCTTTGTTATTGTTAAAATATAAATATAGGTTTTTATTTCATTGTTTCGTTGCCTTTAATTGGTTCTGCGCTACTTATAATTATTATTTGTTCAGTCTTCTAAGAATATCGTTAGATTTTGGAACAAGTTACCTACTACTCCTAACTTTAAAATCCGTCTAACGAGCGGTGATTCCGAAATTTAAATAAAAAAACTATCTATTTTAAATTTTCCGTTGATATTTTAAAAGTAAGTAACATTTACTATTTTTCTACAACATATACTGTTTTGTTAGTTAGCGAAACTGAATACTAAAATATTTCTCAGTACTATTTTCTATAAATAACAGACTTTATTAAATTGCACATAACGATGTACAAAGCTGCAAAATAAACTGAACAGCTGTTTAATAGTACCTTCGCCTAGGTAGGCATTATTGGAGGTTCATCTAAGATTTACAACTCATTGAACAATCGTAATATTGTAACAAAGTCTATACTCCAAAGTTACTTTAATATATTTCTACTTTATGTGTAATCTTATTAAAACAGATCCTCCTCCTCAGTGATTGAGGATTCCGGGAGAGACTCGCTCCATCTTCAGAATTATCAATACTTAACATCAGGTAGGTGAGTGCTAAGAACCTCCCCGTTGTTAATTAAAAAAAACTTATGCAATACCCAAAACCTTACTAAAGATTAAAAAAATATGTGACCAGCAAACGTAGCATGAAGAAGCCAAGAAAACTCCTATAACGCCATCGGTTTTTTTTCTCGACACTGATGTAGACAAAACTTTTCTAGAGCTTATCGCGGCATAAAATAAAAATTAACCATAAGTAACTAATTGCATTTTAAGTTTTGTGTAAATAATATTATATAGATAATAATTCAAACAATGTTTAGGTAGGGTGCGTTTTCAATGAACATTGTAATCGTTAGAATCAGTAGCCTCTCAAAAAAGATGTAAAAGATATTAATAAGTTTAGTTTTTATTTTGGCACGATTGCGCGAGTCAAAACCCGAATGAAATACCTAGCAATGTGATATAAACGTTTTTTATAAATACATTACTTTTATAAAAATATATAATGGTCAACCCGGCTGTACGAACGTACGGCTCATTTTAAAAAAGATTGCGACCAGCGAAGCGCTGCTAGCCGTGCGCGGAGCTAAATACGACGTACGACCGCTAGTCTCGTCTATTGTACCCTACAACAACCCTTTAGAGGCCTGTAGCTGTAAATTAATAAAGACTTACTTGAGAAGCACGGTGAGCGAAGAGAGACTATCTGCATTGTCAATTCTATTAATAGAAGCTGAATTAGCTGCTACTCTTAACAATGACACAATCCTGAAAAAAAACAGTAAGGTTAAAAGCCGAAAAGTTCGTGTATTTCAATTTCTTAGTATTTGTTTAATTTTTTCCTCAAAATATGATTAGCAATAAAACTCATTTCTTTGTACCTAAAATGTGTCCGTTTCGACTGCTCGGCCACAGTGTCCCAGAAAAAAACGACTACGTCAACATTACGAAGTAATTTGTAGAAAACTAATAAAGAAAACCGCAAATTTGCAGAACCGACATTCAGAAAGTTATAAGGGCTTAACCATGGCCGCGCAGTCGAAACGTGGAGAACTGCGCGGCCACGGAGATCTCAGATACGGGAGCTACATAGACATCTCATTCTTTTTGCTAATCACTGATATGATTTCGCAGAAATTGTAGAAAGTCTTAATAGAGCCTTGAAGTATGTACTTTACGAGCTATAGTTCTTTAAAGTCGTGGCCGCGCAGTTGAAACGGTGACAGCCGAGCGAACATAGGGATCTCAGAAACGGAGCTTCTCAGAAGTCCCATTCTTTTTGCTAATCAGAGATACGATTTCGCAGAATTTATAGAAAGTTAGAGTAAAGCCTTAAAGTTTGTAGTTCACGACCTGTAGATCTTAAAAGCCATGGCCGCGCAGTCGAAACGGTTAGAACCGCGCGCCCACTCAGATCTTAGAAACGGAGCGTCGTAGAGGTTCCATTCTTTTTGCAAATTACTGTTACGAATGTTGATAGTATATAAATGGCTGGCATAAGGACCTGCATGATATTTAAATAAACCCCTGCGTGTTTCATGAAAACGCCTATAATTTTTGAATAGTTATTTCATGATTCAGAGATTGCTAAGGTACTGAGTACTTACTTTTGCAACTACTTTAAGTACGTGCCTCGTACCTAAGATCTTTAAATCTCAATTAAATTAGATATTGCGTGTAATTGAATTAATATTCCGACGAAGCGTCGAAACGTTTTGTGAGAAAAATTACCTGTAAAGCTAGAAGTAGGGTGACCATGATTTGTATTGCGTCAAACAGACATTTCCTAAGAATTAAGTTCCTAGTTAAAATTCTTCTCATGTAATTCAACGTTTTCTTTTACACTGGGAAATAAAAGAGATTTGTGGGACCACGGTTAATAAGGGGCCTCACAAAGCTGATGTCGCCAACGTCCACGTATGGTCTAGCGCCGCCACTTATTAGAACATCTTATATCTTCAACTTATGTGTCTTTTTATTAGCAACGCGCCTTCATCATATTTTATGTTATGTATGTATTGATAAGGCTGAAGATGTCAACGCGCCTCTCGCAGAATCCTCAGCCACAGAGGAACTAGATCTTATCTCTAACTGCTATGTACACAATGTTTTAATATCGAGAATTTGTTCGAGTACGTGAATAGGTATTTTATTTAAATAGCATAATACAATCTTTGAGTATTTTACTAATGTAATCGAGCAAATAGAAAATTTAACATGTAATAAAACTATGTTATTGTGATTTTGTAGTGCACATATGCGTAGGAGGATTTGATAAATAACATTTTCGCAAAAATCCTAGGGATATTACAAAAACACGGATAATTAGACAATGGTGTTAAAATTTCTCAATCTTACTAAAAAAATAAAGGGTTTAGTATCATTGGATATTCTTTACTCAGATTGGCTTAATTTTTGCTTGCTTGCTTACTCTTATTCTGATTGGTTCACAGAAAGTTTACTACACGTGAGAGAATGGATTGACATTTGACACGTCAAGTCGTCAACCAATCAGAGATGTTGTTTTGGACGATCCGACCAGCCAATCAGTGTTCTTATTTCATAACAGCCAGCCATTCTTTTTGTAATCTTACTAAGGCAACCAGTTTTTTCGCAAAAATGATAGTATTTTTTTTAGTAGGGTTGAGAAATGACAACATCATTGTCTAATTATCCGTGTTTTTGCAATATCCCTAGGATTTTCGCAAAAAAACGATTTATCTAATTATCCTGCGACACATATAATTTCACAGTTTATGTATATTACGAGTATGTCATCATGAAATTTCAACCATTTGCTTAAAAGTTGTACTTGTCATTTTTCAGGTCGTTTTCTTTACTTTATAATAATTAAAATGCATTTTTTGCTGGACCATAAATTGTTATTTTTATGATAATGTACATATCGCTCAAAGACCAATTAAGAAAATGTTTGAAAAAATATTATGTTAAGTCTCTAAATTGTATTTGTATTTTAAGCCCTCGATGTCTAAAAAACAGTCGAAATTATATGATAAAAAAATGTTGTACATTCAGCAGCACGTCAAACTTAACAATTGTACATTCGACGGCAACTACAGCTTACAGAATATGTCCTTCAGGCAATTTCAAACATAATGGCTTACATCTCTAAGTTCAAAGTCGAGTGGAGAATTCTTAGTATTATAGTCTGACCTGCTACTGACCCTACTACCAGTCTATTTACTTCTCGTATTCACATATGTACTACGATCACCTCTCTATGATTAGACATAATAATAGATTAAGGACTCAAGGTCAACATGTCCAACTTTATGTGTGCTATTTATTGTACTTATGATCTCGGGGATAATCTTGACGGGATCGCGTCGAGATCGAGATTGAATGTCAATAATTATTACTAATTTTCGATGTTGATTTGGAATGGCGCTAAAATGATTTTTAGAGTACAAAATTACTTTGTTGACTTTCAAGTATTAATTTTTAGTTTACATCTTCTTTCTTAATCAATCAAATATATTTTGTAATATATAGAAATTATACGGTAGATTCAGTTAAAAGTGGAGCCTCACAACACGTGCTATTATGAAAAGAACTCGGTTGAAACTTCTTTAGTTTACATAATTATTATAAGTAAGTAAGTATAATTACTGACTTTTGACATTAATTCGATCTCGATCTCAATGCGACCATTCAAGAGTAAGGGGACTGAGGGTACTATTACATCTATCCAATATTGTATCTTTTATTGCATCAATTAAAGTATGAAAGATAAAACCGTAGGGTTTGCGACAAGTACTTACGTCAGCAACAGTTTAGAGTATTTTTTTAGGATTTTTTTCAATTTTTGTTCTAACGATAAATTTTAAATAGAAAAATTTCTATTTAAAATTTATCATAAGTTTAGAGTCTTCATAGTAATGAAATCTCCAAGCTGCTACTTTAGTCAAAGTGGATGTTCTATAGGACGTACCTATTATTTAAAGAGTCCAATGATAATATGTTAATCATAATGCATAAAAACTAATTCATCTCTGACGGTCATTAGCTTTTTTTCTGATTAACAGTTAACCAATGTTCTCATTTTTTATTTAAATTCTATTTACAAACTTATTTCATTTTTCTTTTTCCTCTTTTATTTATTTTATACTTATTGCAGGTTCGCCACAAGAATCGAAGCCGGCCGAAGCACAGAGAAGCCCAAAACAACTATTGGTCACTGCACAGGAATAGTGAATGTGAGATACTCTTGTGCGTGTTCCAATAGTTATTGTGGGTGCTTCATAAAGACAACGGAATAGAAGAAAGAAAGCTCCTATACCCTGAAAACGTTGACTTTGGAAGACTATTGAAGTTGGATTTCGTTAGATGTGTCAAAATTTTGGGTTTAGTGATTAAGAACACAGTCTAAACGTTAACGGCCTTACCACAAAAGATTTTTAAAACACTGTGTAATTTAGACAGTGTTTAATGTGATGCTCTCTCTATCAAACAGTATTGTCAAAAAAAGTAAAAGCATCACATTTAAACATTGTCTACCTTAGACACACGATAAACACTGTTTTGTGGTAAGACCGAAATAGTCGTTGGACGCGGCCGATATGACGCGCTCAGCACACGCGCCCCCTCGATCTCACTAGTTTTCACTGGTAAAACAGTAGCGAGCGCGCGTGTAGCGGCGCTTATCTGTGTGAGTGTGTATTTTCGGCCTTTTGTAGGCAGTGCAGAGACTGTTTAGACTGTGTTAAAAAATATTATAACAATCTAAATATTCGTTTACGTTTTATAACATAATTTCAATTACTTTTGATTAGAATTCAACATTTTAAAAGTAATTTGTTATGATTTTATACTTTTCAAAATTAAATAGGTACCACTGAAAAGATGCTTCATAAGTAAATAAATAAAAAACTAAACTAGATAACAAGACTGTAAACATAAACGCTGAAAAACTGAAAAACTTTGTTGTACTATCTGACTATCCAACATCAGAGCTTGGGGATACCGAGCTGCTATCGGCAAAAGTCCATTTTTTACAAAATAATGAAGTAATAACGGTTGCTTGAGTCCAGATCTTGAAACTATTTTGAAAAAAAAAAACAACTTATTGCTTATTTTGTTCAATGCCACCACTGCTGCAAGGGTAGATCGCTAGGCGGGCACGGAACAGTTCACTAAAAAATCACAAGTCTTGTGCTAACATCAAGAATAACAATATCATGCTGGTATGAGCTACACGTAGCAGCTACGAACGCTACGAAATAGTGCCACCGTGTTTTATAGAGTGCGTTACTGTACGGTCTAAAGTTCAAAATGCCCATTATCTACATCATCAGAGACCGAGACGATCAAACGGTTTGTATCAAGCAATAAAAAATTAAATTCTTATTTTTATAGGGTATTTACTATTGTATTTTATCACAGCCACACTGAAGACACTGAAGATACAAATTGTTTACAGCGGAACCCAATTATTTTAAAAAGAAAATAATTTAGGATTCTTTGACAGTTAGTCAAGCAGTTAGCAAAAAAACAAGTCAGCAGTTAAAAAAAAAAGTTAGTCTATTATTTCTTCCATTTTTATTAATATGGATTCTTGCAATTAAGTACTCATTTGTAATTTTAAATAAATTTTATATTTTTTTGTATATAAGTATATAAAAAGCATTCTGGTAGAAGTTTAGTTAACTTTATTATCGATGATCAGACTGTGGAGCTTTGTATTCACAAGTTTATCATCCCCAATGAGTTTTCTGGCTCTGCGTTCCACCGAGTAGATCTGTGAATGCTAGGCCAGACAGCACACGCGGGCGCGGCGCGATGTACGTACTCCAACATGAAATCTTATTAGAGTGTCCACAGTGGGCACGCGGGCGCGTCGAGTAAGATTTCATATTTTATAATTTTTGCATTTTTTTATAAGTATAAAAATTATGATAAATTTTAAAGAGAATAATATTAGAAAAAAGCTACTCGGCCGCAAGTGAATTCTCAGATGGGACTCGAACCCACGACCTTTGGAATTCCGGTCCAATGCTCTAATCACTGAGCTACCGAGACTCAAGTCGAGTGTTCGAGTCCCATCTGAGAATTCACTTGTGGCGGAGTTGATTTTGCCAAATATTTTTCTATTTAAAATTTATCATAAGATTTCATAATTATGTTCACGCCGCGCCCGAGTGTGCAGTTTTGCCAAGCACTTAACGATCAAAGGGTGTACGTGTTTGAGTCAAACCGTTTGATTGTCCTCTTATTATTATTTTTCAATAACATAGTAATTTTGATAATCCCTGTAAATTATTATGCAAGGATTGAAGATGCTTGGGGTAAACGAGCCTTTGTCGACTTTGTGCTATGTAAACAGTGACAATCGCAAATTACTTTTTCGGGAATTCCTGAAGTTTCAATTGTACGCTATTTTAAGAGACGCTCTGTCAACACGCAAGGGATTATGGCGTAAGGGTATCAGGGTATGTAGGTAGAGGCATAAGTTCTTCGAAAAACTTCAGGTAAGAGACGAGGATAGTGAAATAAAATACGAAGTTCAATATTTCGAAGGTGTATAATTCCAATTCGTAGTTAATTCTTACACTAAACAAGGGTAATAATTCCAATCAGTCTTAAGTACCCGAACTAGGTACAAAATATCGTAATAAACGTAACAAAAATAAAAACAATGCAACAGGTCGGTTTTTATGTAGGATGTACCTACGTTAAGTCATTGATACTGGGATCAGATAATATGATATTTTATCTTAAGTTCAGATCTCATAAAAACGTACAGTAAGTACATATAAATATCGAATTCGGAATAGGAAAACTGTTATCTGCCATATCGCTATATAATCTATTATCCGAGTGACAACAATTAAGCATTCACAAAGATCTTAATACTTCTTTAATATGCCACTATACACTTTGATGGCACAAAGTATAAACAACTCTGTAATGATTTCTTTGGTGATAAATATTTCTCATTTTCCCCTAAAATAAATATTAGAACATTTCTTGTGCAGATCCATGAAGATGAAATATATTATCTGCCCAGTGTACATTTAATAAACCAAAATTAATGAATTCATTTATCTTATCATTATTGTACTTTCATAGAGGATTATAGTAACGAAACATTACGTTACATTAGTAAAGAAAAAAATATTATTTTAACAAGCGGGAATCTGACCTTACGAACCTGGACTTAATGGTCACCCGAGTTTTTAAACTTATGTTAAAACAGGAACAAAAAATCGCAATTATTACGCATCATTGAAGTTATTTTAAGAACACTTTTTTACTATCCAGTTTGTTCTGAACGGTTTAATTATCGTTATTTTATTGAGTTGATAATGTCTTTTACATTACGACATAAATTAAAACTAGGCGGAATCACATGTACTAAACCAATGAGATGAGCTATACCCTTGGGTAAAAATTTAAGTAATTTTATTTTGATCTATTTTCAACGCTTCTTTGAAGCTTTACTATTATGATTTAACCACAACAAAGTCGTTTTGAGCTTTATTCATTGTTTTTTTCCATTACAGATATTTTGAAACTAAGTTTCTCGTTTCCGTTTCACATTATTATAAATAAAAACAACTATTTTAACCTGCTGTTTAAATTAACGATTTAAAATATTAACATTATTTAGAAACAAGGTGAAAAAGTTGCAACAAACAAAAAAATATTTCAAAGGAACTATGACGTGTAAGATTTTCTTTGATAATTTACATGTATACATATAATCTGTATGTGAACATCGTATTTTAAAAGTGACTTATGACCACGTAATTGTATATTGATTATATAGTGAACATTTAAACATCTATTACTGATAGATCGACGAATTTAGCGTGTACTGATCAAAAAATCATAATAAACTTGATACGCATTTTTCTCAATAGAATCTTTAGTGAATTTTCGAAGTAATATAACCAATTCACGGTGAAATGAAAATAATAAAAAAATTATTTAAGTTATATCAACTCAATATAGTTTATTCAATCGTATAAATCTTCAATCAGCACACACCATATAAAATTTTGTTCATATATTTATGAATAAGTACTGTTGAATACACTAGACACATCGAATTATGAAATGTGGTATTGTTCTGTTAAAGAGGACGTTGCTAGAAGAAAATTCTTATAAATACAGATATAAACTGATATAAATTTGTTTGAAATAACGAAATACTTTAGACATATAACACTAAAAACAAAATATTACATTATTCCTGTATTAACGGCTCAGTAGCGATAAAACAAAAAACAACTTTACATAAAAAAAATGTGACGCAACGTCCTCCATCCAATAAAAGTAGCTAGACTTGTATGTAATATAAAAGGGGGCTAATTGTCTAATTTTAAAATCTATAGCAATATCTTTCAATTCGTCATTTGAAAGATATTTACATACTCCAGGCCGTCACTATTTGACATTTGATCGGGACTGTGATCGGGATCGGAACGCGTTTTGAAAGGTATTGAATGAACGAAATTGAACTGTCTAAGCAAAGTGAGACACGAAAATGTCTTTCAATGTATGGAGAAGTGTCACATGAAGTGTCATTTAAAACATCATTCGTTCTGAAAAGGATTGCGACTATAAGTTACACAATTCCATAAATCACTATCACAATCACAATATTTTTGAAAGGGATCGCAATAGATTTTGAAATTAGACAGTTAGGGTTGTGTGTCGCTTTATGCACTTTTGTTTTTTTCTTTGCTGGTATCACCAAAAAGCATGATGCACATAGTAGCGTGCAGGCAGGCCTTGGCCGGCAAGAAGTCCGAATCGAATGTTAGTGCGAAACGATACATCCAAACTGCTTGTTCGTATTGAGACTGTAAAAGAAAATATTGAAATTCAATGTTGGATCCGATCCGAAGCTCAGTGTTTACAGCACTCGCTCAGACTGCGAATCTCGCAGGTGTAACACTAGTTTAAACACGTTTAAAATAATGTTGAAAATATTCACTTTGTATTTTAAGGTTATCAAATATTTCTTTTAAAATTATTTGACTAATGTTTCATTCAAGATTCTAATTCTGGAAAAAGCACCAATACTTTGATTACGCATTGTAGATTAATATGTTTCACTTTTTTATGCTGACCAATGTAATTTTTAATTGTTCAAGGTGGTATATTTTTTTAGCTAAACAAAAATATTGAGTGTTGAGTGGTGAGACTTGAAAAATACATACCATATAAGAATGCGAAACGCCAACCAGAAAAGCATCTATTTTGTTCTTCGGTGAGGTATAAAATGACAGGTACGCAATATCTTTGGCATCATCTTGTTTTGATTGTCTTAAACAAAACAGAAGACAAATAAGTAATTGTTCATAATATATCACGATTTAATAATAGAATCACGATTTTAAGTTTGATTCGAATAATTGAATAATAACCACATCAGCCCTACAATCGCAGGCCAACAACGCGAACCACTATGCCATTAAATAAAATATTGATTTAATTTTCTATACTATTAATTATTATTTATATTATAAAGCTGAAGAGTTTGTTTGTTTGAAAGCGCTAATCTCAGGAACTACTGAAATGATTTAGAAAATTCTTAGACCATTAGAAAGCAAAATTTTTCCCGAGTGACATAGGCTAATTTTATCCCGATATTCCCGCGGGAACGGGCACCACGCGGGTAGAACCGCGAGGATCCGCTAGTATTAAATAACTGCATGCACTAACTTTCCTTCTTTGTGTGTGCAGATATAGCAAAGTGGCTAGGACCCGATAGCCCTCGAAACGGTTAGCGCGGCTGCATCATCATCATTTTCAATGATTATAAATGATGATGTTGGCGGCGGAGACGCAGCCCGTTACCACTGGGCCCCGCTACAGGGGGCTGCTCTATCAGTGTGTGCTCACAGGTGCAGCAGCGTGGCCAGCACGCGCAGCGGCTCGGGTGGCGCGACGGCGTTGGCGGCGGAGAGGCAGCCCGTTACCACTGGGCCCCGCTACAGGGGGCTGCTCTATCAGTGTGTACTCACAGGTGCAGCAGCGTGGCCAGCGCGCGCAGCGCTCGGGCTGCGCGACGGCGTTGGCGGCGGAGAGGCAGCCCGTTACCACTGGGCCCCGCTACAGGGGGCTGCTCTATCAGTGTGTACTCACAGGTGCAGCAGCGTGGCCAGCGCGCGCAGCGCTCGGGCTGCGCGACGGCGTTGGCGACGGAGAGGCAGCCCGTTACCACTGGGCCCCGCTACAGGGGGCTGCTCTATCAGTGTGTACTCACAGGTGCAGCAGCGTGGCCAGCGCGCGCAGCGCTCGGGCTGCGCGACGGCGTTGGCGGCGGAGAGGCAGCCCGTTACCACTGGGCCCCGCTACAGGGGGCTGCTCTATCAGTGTGTACTCACAGGTGCAGCAGCGTGGCCAGCGCGCGCAGCGCTCGGGCTGCGCGACGGCGTTGGCGACGGAGAGGCAGCCCGTTACCACTGGGCCCCGCTACAGGGGGCTGCTCTATCAGTGTGTACTCACAGGTGCAGCAGCGTGGCCAGCGCGCGCAGCGCTCGGGCTGCGCGACGGCGTTGGCGGCGGAGAGGCAGCCCGTTACCACTGGGCCCCGCTACAGGGGGCTGCTCTATCAGTGTGTACTCACAGGTGCAGCAGCGTGGCCAGCGCGCGCAGCGCTCGGGCTGCGCGACGGCGTTGGCGACGGAGAGGCAGCCCGTTACCACTGGGCCCCGCTACAGGGGGCTGCTCTATCAGTGTGTACTCACAGGTGCAGCAGCGTGGCCAGCGCGCGCAGCGCTCGGGCTGCGCGACGGCGTTGGCGGCGGAGAGGCAGCCCGTTACCACTGGGCCCCGCTACAGGGGGCTGCTCTATCAGTGTGTACTCACAGGTGCAGCAGCGTGGCCAGCGCGCGCAGCGCTCGGGCTGCGCGACGGCGTTGGCGACGGAGAGGCAGCCCGTTACCACTGGGCCCCGCTACATGGGGCTGCTCTATCAGTGTGTACTCACAGGTGCAGCAGCGTGGCCAGCGCGCGCAGCGCTCGGGCTGCGCGACGGCGTTGGCGGCGGAGAGGCAGCCCGTTACCACTGGGCCCCGCTACAGGGGGCTGCTCTATCAGTGTGTACTCACAGGTGCAGCAGCGTGGCCAGCGCGCGCAGCGCTCGGGCTGCGCGACGGCGTTGGCGACGGAGAGGCAGCCCGTTACCACTGGGCCCCGCTACAGGGGGCTGCTCTATCAGTATGTACTCACAGGTGCAGCAGCGTGGCCAGCGCGCGCAGCGCTCGGGCTGCGCGACGGCGTTGGCGGCGGAGAGGCAGCCCGTTACCACTGGGCCCCGCTACAGGGGGCTGCTCTATCAGTATGTACTCACAGGTGCAGCAGCGTGGCCAGCACGCGCAGCGGCTCGGGCGCGCGCTCGGGCGGCGCGACGGCGTTGGCGGCGGTGAGGCAGCGCAAGGCACAGGCAGCTCGTCCGCCCGCCCCGCACCACCACCCCGCTGCTACTAGCCCGTCCCACGCGTGCGGCTTCTACGACAGCAAAAGTTATTTAGTTATTACCATCATCAAACTATCAACATGTACTGACACAGTCAATTTTCAAAGATATAAAAACCTTTCATGTGAGTCGTCTGTTTGTGAGAAAACATTCGATAATTTTAGCCGCAAGCTGGCTTTGCCTTTACATAACGAATTCAAACATTGTAATAAATTAACTTTAACGGCGAGATTAATAAAAATTGTGAATTATAACTTTTTAATTTTGCATTTTACAATGCTATTTTTAGGTGATAAAAAACGGGATGACATGAGACTAGTTGCTTTTTTCTGGTATATTTTCTTGTTTAATATTTATCACATAAAAATAGCATTGTAAAATGCAAAATTAAAAAGTTATAATTAGATGGCTGTTTCATCTTAATCGATAGTCAAACATCTGTAAAGATGTTTCTTTCGAATGCGAGGATATTTCTCTCATTGATGAAGCGACGGTGGCCAACACCGTAAAACGGTGAATATACTAGTAAAATTCCACGTGTCCTCATAGGTCTCTGTAGCATAATTGGTTAGTGCATTGGGCCGGACTCCCAAGGATGCGGATCCCGTCAGGGCGACATGAGACTAGTTGCTTTTTTCTGGTATATTTTCTTGTTTTATATTTATCACATAAAAATTGTGCAGTAATTTTAAGACAAAGACTGTTTTAGTGATAATAATTTGTCGAAACTCAATAGAAGATAACATAAAGTTAATGAGAAAAATCTTTTCGCTTTTTTTCTTCCTCTAAGAGAACATTGACACCCAGTAGCCTACTGCTGCTAGATGTATGGACTTGACTCGTTGTCAAGATGGACAACAAGTTAGAGTAGACACTCAAATATTATAGGTTGTATGGTCAAGTCATCTACATCACTATCTTCAACCTAATAAAAAGGAAAACTAATATTTTATGACCCCTAAAACTTACCGCTTCCACATACTTTGAGATCTTGGCCCCCAACGATACGTAATCATAAAACTCGAAGACTTCAGCGAACTGATGCATCAGACTAAGTAAAGGCTGCCATCCACTACTGTCAACCCGGTTCATTCGGTCAAGGAAGAAATCATCGGACACACTGATCGGGATACGACATTCAGGGACTTTTATCTTTGACGGACCAACTGATGCGATCTCCGTAGGCAATCTAAAAAGATTATAAAACATTTTTACTGATCCAAAACTTTCTATAGTTGATTTTAAACCTTAAACTACTTGGGTATTAAGTCCAAAATCAATTAATGTTTCTTTTTATTGCATTTTTGTGGTTGTTTCTTGAAATGCTGCCGTGTCGTTCGTGGGTGTGGTATTACATATACAAAAGATGCCCGGTAAAATTAATAGAATATTATCCATTTAAACTTCTTTTTTGTACTTGATTTATAAATTTACTACATTTAACACCCACTGAACCAGTTTCCATACCTTAAATTATAATCTACGATAAGCTGCCTGAAATTCACTGTATGCAGCCAATAGCTCAGTTCGAGGTGTTGGTAGGTACAGTCGTCTTCAGTCAACTCTAGATCTTCTGGTTGAATGTCTGGAAAGATAGCCTTAAATTATAAAATGGATATTTAAATTGAAAAATCCATTATGTAGGGAAGAAGATAAAGTCAGAAATAAGCAACATAGTGGTAGCAAAACACGGTTTCTGAAACGCATGTCAATGGCAGGATAATTTGACAGATAAATTTGAGTAAACTTTTTTTCTCCCTTCGACGGGGAGACTCTTAGCCTTCATCGTACCAGATGTTAAGTATTGATAAGGCTGAAGATGGAAACGAGCCTCTCCCGGAATCCTCAACCACTGAGGAACTGGCTATCTTATTGCTATCTATTTGAATGAGGGCATAGCTATTATTATCCTAATTTCCGGAACACAACAATGCTGAAAACACGTTTGACAGATCTCCTTCTATAGCAGCGCCACCAAGCAGGATGGCAGGATAAAGCGGGATAAAGTTTCTGTCATTACCTTTGACATACTCATAATTAACAATCTGTTATACAGCTATTGGCAACTTTATGCAAGTTACAGTTAACAAGTGATTTAATGATTCATATACCCATATAAAACAGTAACATTTAATAAATAATTCATATTTTAATAATATGAATTATTGAGAAAATGAATACAAGAAACCAAACAACTTTAAGATAGAGATTGAATGTAATTTTTTCGATGACATGGGTCTCAGAAACCAGTTGTTAGTGTTGTAAACTTTAAAGATAAAGGACAATATAATTGGCGGCGCAATGTAAAATTACGCCAACTTACCCTGACACCCGAGCCTTCCACAGCCCCTTAGAGCAGTCTCAACACTCTCCCTCATCATATCGTAGTTCTGCTGGTGTGCGGCCTTATCGCTTCTTTCTTTAGGCATATTATGCTTAAACTCATCGAACATACTGTCGTCCATTACTTCTGGCTCTTTACTCTTCTTATCCTTCATCCCCAGTAATCGGACTAGAGTACTTGTGCTTTCTATATGCATAAATTAATGGCCTAATAAATTTAAATAGAACGCAATAATAAAGAAATACTAACCAAATTTTCTCAATCTCAATGACAAACTTATACATAGACCATACAACTAATTAGACTAAGCGTTGCCAGAGATATGTATTAGCCAAGGTTAGGCAGTCACACTGCATCAGATGCGCCCCTCCCCTTTTCATTTCTCAATAATTTGGTTTAATAAAATATTTGTCAATTTCTCACGTGAGTTTTAATTGGCTTATTTAAAATTTACCATAAGTATAAAAATAGCATTGAAAAATGCAAAAAATACAAAATCATAAATTATTGGCAGTTGCATCTTAATCGATCGTTAAACACCTGAAAAGATGTTTCTTTCGAATGCAAGGATATTTCCTAGCATTGATGTAACAACGCTGGCCTACAGCGTATTAAAAATATAAAAGTATTGGAGAATTTCGACGGTGGTTCGCAAGTCTCGGTAGCTCAGCGGTTAGAGCATTGGACCGGATTTCCAAAGGTCGCTGGTTCGATTCCAGCCTGAGAATTCACTTGTGGCCGAGTTAATTTTTTTCCAATATTTTTCTATTTAAAATTTACCATAAGTATAAAAATAGCATTGAAAAATGCAAAAATTACAAAATCATAAATTATTGGCAGTTGCATCTTAATCGATCGTTAAACACCTGAAAAGATGTTTCTTTCGAATGCAAGGATATTTCCTAGCATTGATGTAACAACGCTGGCCTACAGCGTATTAAAAATATAAAAGTATTGGAGAATTTCGACGGTGGTTCGCATATCTCGGTAGCTCAGCGGTTAGAGCATTGGACCGGATTTCCAAAGGTCGCTGGTTCGATTCCAGCCTGAGAATTCACTTGTGGCCGAGTTAATTTTTTCCAATATTTTTCTATTTAAAATTTACCATAAGTATAAAAATAGCATTGAAAAATGCAAAAATTACAAAATCATAAATCTCTAACCGTCTTATACTTTTATAACGTACTTTTTCCGTATAACGTTTTAAGGACACGCCTATCAAAACTAGGCAACCTCTCTCCGCAGCCCGCCAGTTCTAATTTTGTCATGACGAAAGATCAGTACAGTTATATACCAATACCACGTACCTACATCATGCTAAGTCGTAGCCGTATTGAAGCGTGGTCTTTTATTTGTATAGTCTATGTTCAATAGAACTACAGTCTAATAGCAGTGGCAGTCCGTGGCAAGAGCCAAGAGCCAAAACACATAAAGCAATACATTTTTTTATCTCCAAATATGTTTAATATAAGAAAAAAACTGATACAGATGAATATTAATCTTTTACTTCAATACTTCAGAACACAAAGGGGTACGGGTAACGTTGGCGTCATTTCAAATTACGGCCACTTACGGAAATACTAAAATTTAAAAGAAGATATTAAAAGACACAAATCTCATTAAGGAACATAATATAGCTGAACTATATCGGAACTGATATCTCGGATCTTTATTGACTTTGTATTGTATTTTTAAGGTAATAAAAATAAACAAAAAACATTATATCTCAGCTCCGATATTACTTAAGACAAAATTAATCACTCAGATATATGTCTTAATTGTGATGCTTTAAAAAAAATGACGCCACTAGTCCATACAAAGTTACCCAAATCCCTTTCGTCTATCTTTTTTCTGCAGTTTAAGGGTATAAAATAATACCTACGTCTTAACTTAGTTAGAACTCCATCTAGCATCAGCAGATAATTAATAACCTCGCAAGTAACCTAACCGCCTCTGTGGTCTAGTGGTAACAACCACCGGTATCAGACCCAGGGGTCCCGGGTTCGATTCCCAGCGGGGGTACATATTGAATTCGGTTTGGTTGGTAGTAGGACTTGTTGTAAGTCCGCCTGGCTACCACCATCTTATCTAAGTCTGACGCCATAACAACTATGTTTTCAGCATTGTTGTATTCCGGCAGTTAGAGATAAGATAGCCAGTCCCTCAGTGGTAGAGGGTTCCGGGAAAGGCTCGCTTCCATCTTCAGCCTTAACATCAGGGCCCTTATTCACTATGACCATTTAGCGATTCCTTGCTCAAACCACGCCAATGTCGAACTTGGTTATGACACTTTCAAAAGTCGTTTTCTCCACGATACTCCCGAATTATAGAGTTATTGTACAAGTACTTGAAGGTCACAAGTTGTATAATTATTAAACAAGGAAAATAACTTTAAAATTTGTAAGTGTCATAGAGAAACCGAATTTTAAAAATGTCGAAACCAAATACGACATTCGCGTGGTTTGAGCAAGGATCGGTAAGTGGTCATAGTGAATACGGGCCCAGGTATGATGAAGGCTTAGAGTATCCCCGTCGTGAATAAAAAAAATACTTCTAGCGATATGAGTGTTATAAAAGCTGGAAAAGCATTAGTATTATTTATAAGGCAATCATACGATTGGCGTGGTTTTTAGTAACGTTAATGCGTCGTACATTTTTATTATATGGTGTTGTTAATTGATAAATAGGTACAACTTTTGGAATAACCAGTGATGATAAATGAAAAACTCACTTATTTTAACAGCGGAAGTCAGATTTGTAAAACTGTAATTTCCTTTGTATGAACACGTATTAAAATCTGCTGGTAACGCAACAGAAAATTATAATTATGATAATAATTAATAATAATTATGATAAGTATGATTTTACGATGTTATGTATTTATGTTTTTCCTATATATTTATGCACTGATTGTACTATTGTTTTCACTTCAATCAAACTTGAAACACACTAAGAGCAGACGCATGTTGGTCGGAAGTACAACGGGTCTATTTCCTTGAGTTGATGAAACTGAGTAAGTACTTTAGTTTTTAAAATTCCAAGAAAGCAAGTAAACTAAAACTTTTGACATATTTACATTCATGCAAAAAGTGTTACGAAGTGGATGCATGTCTAGATTCAATAGAAGCTAGGTTTAAAAGGAATATAATAAACCGATCGACTTAAAATTACTAAATAAGCGACTGAAAATATAGGTTGGGTTGCGGAAAAAATAAGTTTAGGTTAGGTTAGGTTGGTGACTAAATCGCTCACCTAGTATTTTCGTCGCTCAAAAAGATTTTTAATCGATCGGTTAACCTATCTACTACCCATAAGAAAAAAAAAATTACTACGTAGATTATCATTGAAAGGAGAGCTTTTCTTAAACATGTGCGGATAAGAAATTCTATACACTCAAGTATATACAATTTAAACTTTAAAGCTTGTTTCATAGAGTTTCAAATCGTACGCATTTCACGTGGCACTGTTGCGTTGTTCAGGGGATTTATTGCAACGTAGTATTATAAATTTTGTGACAATATGACGTTTTATTATGTAACATATCAATCATTCGACAAAATGTAAAAAAGCTTTTAACATATCAAATTTATAATGTAAAGAAGAAAGCCAAATAAGGAAGTAAGTTAATTTTTGTTTTTAGCACTAAGACATTTTAAAATAAAACCAACCCATAAGAACACTTTTATATTAGAGATTCTCACATGCGGTCTCAAATGTCGGAAGCACCATCTTTGGTCAAGAATTTGGGGACAATTTTATTTGTAACTGGCAAACTTGCTGTGTGTTACCTTTATCCTGCGGTTTGTAGCACTCTATGTTTGTGACGTGGCAGTTGGTGCCATCTTTCCCGCACACCATGTTCACACCTGGCTCTACTTGTGTGCAGATGTCTTCACTTAAACCTACAATCGGAAGTTATAGTCAACGATATAATCATCAATGCTATGGTTTACTGTTTCAAACTATAAAAAAACTATTAATTTACTTTTATACTTTTATGTATGTGGCTTAAAATATTTCTGAACTTACACGATCTTAGATCATTGCTTGATTCAGACGATGGCAACT
Organism: Chrysoteuchia culmella; assembly: GCA_910589605.1. NCBI lineage: Eukaryota > Metazoa > Arthropoda > Insecta > Lepidoptera > Crambidae > Chrysoteuchia > Chrysoteuchia culmella. The sequence goes on along the minus strand of OU342647.1, from coordinate 5,979,379 downwards.
GTCAATTCCAAGTGACTCACCAATTGCAGCCTTAGTGTTGATCTGCTTAATGAGGAATGTCCACTATGAATTTCGGCTCCACACTAACTGAATGTGTAATACAAAGCTGATTAGCCTCACCTCTGGTAGCGATCGTATGGTACCCACGACCCCTAGCGTGGCAGGCACTATTCACTACGAACTCGTACTAGTTAGAGCCAACTGCCAGCTGAGTGTAAAAATTCCTCGTCACTCACCAACTTCAGCCATAGTGTTGATCTGCTTCATGAGGCAGGCCCACCCGTTGAGCAGGTTTCTGGCGAGACCCCCCATGAACTTCGGTTCCACCCTAACCACTTGCTTTAGGTGGAATATATGAGTGTTGCGGTGTTTCCGCAACATATTCAACTCCGATAGCACGAAGTTGAGCGCGGGCTGGAAAATGAAACATTAATTACTTAAATTAAGTAATGTAAGTAAGTATAAAGGTACCATAACAAAATAAGTGCACATCATAATTTTACAGACTTTAAAAGTATATCAGAATCATTCTTCGAAAAATTAAAATAATACATTCAAGGTATGCCCCTTAAAAGCAAATTAAAGATTATAATTATATTCAGAAGCGTATGGTAGGATATAGACAAGCCACCTTATCCATTAAGAAGAAAGTTAATTCTCCAACTTCTAGGTAATTGGCGTAAAAATGACTGATGGAAAACTCCCTACCTCATACAAGCCCAATTTGAATCCTTCTTCAGTCGCCGACAGAGATTCATCAAAGTGCCCCATCTCAATATACAGAGAGGCAAGAGACGCCAGCACCAGATCCTTATACTTCGGATCCACTTTCTTGTTTGCTGACATCAGACAGTGGAGGGCATTCGCGTTGTTCCCTCGCACTCGCCAATAGAGCGACGCGAGAGTATACAAAAGCCATTCTGGAGCTAATTTCTGAAGAAATAAGGTTTCAATGGATCGACTGATGTGGCAAACCTATCTCAGCTGTCCACAAATTCCCCCCATTCATTATTCAAATCGAATTCTCAAACCTATACAGTATACTAAATAGTAAAAAATATTGAACGTTATTTTTATTTATTTGCTTTCTTTCAAAAGAGCTCTTAAAATGTATTTCAATTCAAATTAAGCAGGAGACGTATTTTGAATCATTCGAAATTGTTATGCGAATTCAATGTTGTCACATTATTGAGTCATCATCAAATACGGTGTCTGCCGTTTTCTGCATTCCCTAGACATATATATTTTACGCAGTATATTTAAAAACCGGAAACGAAATCTCCATAGATAAAAAAAAACCGATACTGAATCGGACTTCTTGAAACGAAACGTTCAGAAGCTGGTCAAATTTCAATGTCAATGTAAAAATGACATTAATTGTTAAACGTAAAGTTTCTATCACTCGAATAGAGTTGCTGTCACGGATATCACTTATAGTTCCGTCGAGGACCCTCAGAAATAACCCTATCTTGTTTTTACCCCCAATTCATTCAAATTACAGGCAGAACGAGTTTATGTGGCGTGCTAGTAAAAAAATTAATGAACTTAGTGTAACTTTCAATTTTGATATTTTTAACACAAGTGTGGCTAGTGTGAGGAATGCGATCAGTGGACATTTTTTCAATACTTGATTGTTTTAAAATATGTAACAAGTAGTTTTTGATACATCTTTCTTTTTGTGTTATCGATTCCAGTGTGTGCGATGCGTGTGACTTGGTTCTACTAAGTGTGTATTGAATATTTTTAAATTACTATTTGTGAGGACCTTTAATTGGCCATCTACTTTTATTTGTATTATTTATTACTGTCTGTTGCTGTTGGTCTTCCTAGAAATAAATAAATAATGGTTTGGACCACGCGTTGCAAAAATACGGTTTCATTCGCATGCAAATTTTTCGATTCCGTATGCGAAGAGTAATTCGAATAATTTTAAAATATGTCTCCAGGCTAAATTCAAAATAGTAGAAATTATAAAAATAGAAATATACCTTCTGCATAGCAATATAAATGCGATGCCCGATTTCCACATCTTGCATGTGCATCACAGATTCAACGTTGCCGTCTCCAGCATATTCTAGGAGTTTATTCCTTAAATAACCTGTGTCCACCACCTGCTTATTCATTTGACCCCTAGAAAGAATATGGATTTTAATTTCATTCGTTTTCTTAGGCATTCTAAATGTTCCGAACGAAGATTTTTTGTTTAGAATGTTCCTATGATGATAATAGATCTTACTTAACTATTCGCTAGTCGAATGTTTTCATTTACCAAAGATCGCTAATTACGTCATTACATGAAAATGTAGTTTAATTAGAATGCATTACTAGAATGTACAGTCACGAGCAATGACATGTATACACTTTACAACCTTATCGCACGGACGCTCAGGGAAACAAAGCTTTCTCTAAGCACATCTTAAGTTTCTTCGCGCACTCATAATTGAAATAAAACAACTTTTGCGGAGTATTAGTGCGCTTTATTTACCCGAAATATATATTTGGTACTATAGTTTTTCGGTATATTTGCGGTTTTTTTGGTTTTTTTCCCAGTTACCGTGGTCACGGGTTGACTAGCTACTTTTAGTCTACCTTCACAAAGTTGATTTATTATTGCGTATCGGATACGGTTAGATAATTACTAATTAAAAGTTAATAATTTTTACTATGGCAACAATTATTGAGTTTAATATTTTGATTCATTTGCTATTGAAATTATTATTTATTTACAAAAGAAAGAAAAACTAATGATTCTACTGGCAGTTCACAAATTGGGAGGACTTTCGACGAAAGATACTGCGAAAACTCCGAAAGCGGGCCGACCTCCATCTTTATGTTTGTTATTTATCTACAAAAAGAGCTAACGAGCTAAATAAATACTAAATAACTCCGCAAAATTTGTTTTATTTCAAAGCTCTCTCTGTCCACAAATGTCAATCAATATTGAAATGTGACAAGGTTGCTAAGTGTTTATATGTCATTGCAAGTGACTGTAGATAGAATTAGATTATGCTAACATTTCAAATATATTTTGTCAATCGATTATGAACTTAATATCCAATGCTTTAAAATGTGTGATCAATTGACAGTTGTTCAGAGTAGTTAAGGTGCAGTCTCACTCACTTTGGAGTCTTCTTCTGCGTGAAAGCTGTGGCGTCCTTGTCTTGGGGACACAGTGGAGGGTACCAAGGCAGCTCGTGTTCCTCGCTTACCGGCACTCCTATCTTTTCGGACAATAGCTTATTTAATCTGAAAATTATAGTCGAAAGAAATGCATGATGTTACTGAAATTTTATTTAGCTCTCTATCCACAGAGTAAGCACTCTAGCAGCAAAACAATAAAAAAATTACATTTAACAAGTGTTAAATGTATTTTTTTTTATGTTTTGCTACGCCCTTACAGCTCACTTACGCTATGTGTACCTACAATATATACTATGTAAGATTGTTAAACATTTGTGAGTGACTTGCAATAAATACATATGAATATGAATAAATTGGCAGCGTAGGGCTTGAGACAAGGTCAAGCCCGAAAACGCAAATATTAAAGTGTTACGGCTGCATTTCCTTGGCTAGCTCAAGTTAAGAGATTACTTTGCCATTTTTTGTTCTTGTTCATTCTTCATTAGAGGTCGATTATTTCAATTGTGATAGAATTAAATTAGTGTTCGTATGTAATTATAACTGCCGATCCCGAGTAGTTAAATTAAGTTTATGTTTGGGTTTATATAAAAACTAGCTCCCGCTCGCGGTTTCACCCGCGTGGTTCCCGTTCCCGTGGGAATATCTGGATAAAAAATATCTCCTATGTTCATAACCAGGCTATCTTCTATCTGTGTACCAAATTTCATCCAAATCCGTTCAGTAGTTTCGGATCCTATTCAATGCAAACAAATAATCAAATCTTTCCTCTTTATAATATTAGTATAGATAACCCCACTGATTATCGAACAATTTATTGATAGTGTAAACCTGTCCTATTCAAGAATAATTTTATTAATTTTATAGTAGTAAAAGTAATAAGTATAGCTTACCTAATACCCTTATTTTCAAATGGTAAGAAAACTGGATAAATAGCGTCAAGATGTTTTGGATAACTTGACTCCGTTTCCTTACAAAGCCTATTGGAAGGCCACACATGCTCTCTATCGAAATCTTCTAAGTTTCGATTCACCCTCATTGAAGGAGGATATCTGCGCAGACATAGCTAAAATTACATTACATAAGGAAAACAACATATAACATCATAAAAAATGAGGAAAACTTACAATATATGACCAGAAAAATATTCTGAGAAATCCCCCTTTGTTAGAATAGCTTTTTTTTCTTGTATTATTGCTAAGTCAATTTTCATATCCTTAGTATTCATGTTAGGAAGACCTGGAAAAAGTCCATATCCATACTAGTTTTATAAATATAAAAAAATTCTCTCTGTGAAGTTCACTTCTGATGAAGAGATAAATTGAACCTTGGGAAAGGATGTACGATACATTTTGTCACGAAAGGGTTCAGCTTAAAATTAAGTTTCCTTTACAGATAACGTCCACCAGATGAGCCGGGTCGGGGCGCAACGCAACGAAAAAATACGTCAGCCTAGGTTTTGTTTGAAATATCGTCCACTAGCGACGGATCGGGGTGGGGCGGGCTGCAACCCATTTGTAAAAGGAAAGAGCTGCGCGGCCCGTTCCGATGCGACCCGCCCCGATCCGCCGCTAATGACTAACAGCAAAAGCAGATTAAAGTTATATGAGTTAACGTTGACTATAAAAATATTATACCCGAGACCTATTTATTATTGTTACCTTTAAAATCAGGATATATATAGGGCGCTTCCAGCATAGGACGCTCAATTTCTCTCAACACTTCTGCGTCCATCAATTTACTTAAGTCCGGCTGGACGTAATTTTGGGCCATATTAGCGTGTTTTTCGATATGTTTGACCAGTCTTTGTAAACTGTACGCCGAGTCTAAGGCAAAGACACCCCTCTCTTGCAGCTTCTCACTGATTGAGACGGGCCCGTCTAAGAAGTATTGTATCACAGAGTACCTATCGCCTTCTTTCTTTAAATCTCTCATTTTAAACCCGGTAAGTTCTGACATTTTTTCTGCATTCTTTATCACATTTCGGAAATCTGAAAATTAATGTTTTTACTTCTAAATAGTCACCATACGGTTGAAAATTGCCATTACCAGAAGCAAGTTGACGAATTATAAAAGCATTTGTTTAATATTTGACTAACTTCTACATTAACTTCTACAAACTATATGCCATTGTTATCTTACCATTATCTGGATCATGCTTCCTTGTCCTCAAAAAGGCAGCCTGTTGTTTCAACCAATGCGCTTCCCTGCTGGTATACTGAACCAACTCTTCACGCAGCTCATCTACTATGCTGAAATTGTTTCAATTTATAATAACAGAACAACATAACTAACATAGTGAATTAAATCTTTAATAAATATTTGCTTAATATAATAATAATATATAACTTTTACTTACTTGTTAATACACTGGAAAAATCAAAGCAAAATTTTATAAATAAAAACGACCTTTACAAACATTACTTACTTTCTCATAACATTCATCCTCTGCAACAAAATATTATGGCAGACCACACCGTTTCTATACCTTTCAGCCAATTCGAAGTTTGGCTCTAGTTCCAAACATTTATCCATATATTTTAGAGAATTATTATACTCTCCGAGGACTGCGTATGCAGTCGCGAGAATAAAATGATTGATGTGGTACTGAGGATCATGGTCCACGGCCGCCCCTAACACTGTCACTGCATCCTCTGTCTTCTTACTGCGATGCAGAATTGAGCCTAAATTGAGGAGTGCTACGTCTTTATATTCCCTGTAAGAATATTGTAGGTCAGGCTATACAAAACGGACAAATTTCTCCAATCGAATTTGAACTTTAAGACGTAAGTAATAAAGATCGGAATAGTCTGAAGGAGTTGGATATTTTGAATACACCATTAAACGTAAAAATTTTGTAAAACGGAGTGTATACTTAGTACATTTAATATAGGGTAAGTTTAAAGTATACACTCAGTCATCTCAGTTCATACTACAAGGGCCTCTTGCACACACGCGGTTTTTCCGCCGTTAAAATCTATGGCTGATTCGCCGTGAAAATCTACGGTTGTCAGTATTATATGGAGCACTATGGAAGCTTGTAACACGGCGATACGGCGCCGCCGCCGTATTTACCAGAGGCAGAGGTCTCGTCCAGCGATTTAGCCGTGTCATGAACAACATAACACGTTATATCTACGGCGCGGTTTTTACGCCATACGGCAAAAAACTCGTGTGTGAGAGAGGCCTTATGGAATAGATAAATACGCTAGACAAGGAAATATAGTTACAGAGATGTTATACAAAAACACTTCAATTATTCTCAGAACAGGAAAGCCTTATAAAGAAATAAGTTAAGAAACTGAAACATTTGCAATAAATTAAGTTTCTGAACTTTTCATTATTAATTATAGTAAATATAATGACGAAAAGTTCAGGAACTTAATAATTATAGTAAAATATAGTAGTATGACTATTTTATGCCAAAAAACATATTAAGTTTAGTCAACACCTACCTAGGCGCATAATGAAGAGCTCGTCTGCTGCATTCCATTGCCTTAGGTGCATTTCCTCTCACTCTCCAATACATAGACGCCATATTATAATGTAGCCACGAAGAGCTATTCTTTCTAAGGCATATTGATAGCCAGTGACCAAACTGGTCTACTGTCATGATGGGTGAGATGAGCTCTGGGAGTGCCATCTCAGGATTAGCAGTCAAGTTCTCTCTTTGCATCAAACCCTGTAATAGAAAGAGCTTAATTCTCACACAATTGCTACATATTGTGTTAACATGTAAGAAAACAATATTTCCTTATATGACTATAAAAACAGCAGTATTAAATAAAGATGAATCAAACAAAGTTATTAGAAATAGAGATTTTTACTTAAATAATTGCAATTGTACGGTCTATACAACCGCACAATTGCGTCATATCGGCGATTCAGCATTTTAATGACTATAAACAAAATTACTCTAGTTATGAATTTATGACACTTGAATAATAACAATCGATAAAATTATCCTGCTTACAGCTGGTACGTTGAGGATAAGGGGATTATCTTTTAAGGAAAATACATATAACCACATGATGACAAACTCACTATTTGTTCCAGTGAACATGCATATTGACCAGTTCAAATTACTTATTCCAGTAGCATTCTAGTCCAGCGACAGAATCCAGCGCAAGAATGGTACTGGAATATGAAATATGCTGGTGCATATTATTCCACGCGAATTGCACATTTCAGTGGACTGTGCAATTCCGACGAGCAATCCAGTTCATTGACATATAAGTATTTAATATTTTGGACTAGATTATTATGGACAGACGATCCAGTTAGGTACCACCTTCGAGAAACGGATCTCTTGTCGAATCAAAGTGATGACTTACAGCAGTGAAATAATAGAGGAAAGTCTGACGCCATAACAGCAATGTTTTTAGCATTTTTGTGTTCCGGCAGTTAGAGATAAGATAGCCAGATCTTCAGTAGTTGAGGATTCCGGGAGAGACTCGCTTTCACATTCAGGCTTATCTATATACTTAATTCAGGTTCGCAAAATTTGTGACGACTCGATAGGGACTTTGGCGCGTAGTACGCGGCCGAGTAAGGTATCAAATTAAAGGTACTCAAGTCTATTTGTTCCGAAAACTATAAAATATACAAAATGTTAAACGTGATGATCACAAACTGCAATTAAAGATTTTCGCATAATTTGGAATTTTTCGTCGATCGATGAACCCGAATATCGGGTTGTATCAATACTTAATATCAGTTATGATGAAGGCTAAGAGCCTCCCGGTTGTCCGTTAAAAATGTGATTTGGTTATTTCCATAGTATTTTTTATTTTCAAATTTTGAAAGCAACTGCAGCGCCATTTTCAAGGGTATTCTTTCGTAAGACGGTCTCTGTTCTTCGATGAGGGGGAGTAGTCTTACCGAATGGAGAGGGCTAGCTGCTAGGGTGCCCTAAAATTGGTCGCATGAAGTGGCGATACAGTGGCACCACTGTGTGGCGCGCATAGTGGCACCACTGAGTGGCGCTCACAGTGGCGCCACTGTAGCTCTTCCTCACGCTTTTAATTTGGAGGCGGCCCTACACTCGGCATTTCGCTGCGTGATGGGATGGAATCAGAAATGAGGATATTCGAAGAAGAACTAAAGTAACCGACATCTCTCGAAGGATTGCTCAGCTAAAGTGGCAGTACTGTAGAGTACAGTAAAGTAGGCGGGACACAATAAGAAAAAACTCGATAGCATCTATAGCCTCTATAGGGATAGGGCGCAAAAGGTTCTGGATTGGCGACCGCACACCGGACGGTCCGTGGGTGGTGGGTAGGCCCATAACAAGGTGGACCGACGATCTGGTGAAGGTCGAGGGAAGCCGCTGATTGCGGGCAGCGCAGAACCGATCGTCGTCGTGTAGATACTTGGGGGTCTCTAGAGTATAGAACCAGGAAATCCTGTTCCCGGAAAACGCGGGATTACCCGGTTACGGTCACCGGGATTTTCGGGATTTTAAATCACTTAAATTTTTTTTTAAAAATACATGTAGGATGGTAACCCCGGGCATCCTAGTAGGTGAGTGGGAGCGAGAGGCGATGAGTGGACGTTGTAGTAAGGAGTGAAAGAGAGAGAAGGAACGAGGCGGAGGGAGGACTAAGGCGTCAGCTTGGTAACGGTGAACTGTGTGCTCTGCGATTTTAAATTAGAAATAAAAGACTTTATTGGACTTTCGCGTATATTTTCACTGCCCCACCCTACAAATTTGGGGGCTCGTCCGGGATAGAAAAGGAGAAAGAAGAAACGGGTTGGGAAGTGTAAAATTTCGGCGCGGAAGATTCGGCGGACACGTGCTCGGTGTGCGGCTTTCAAGAGTTCTACGGGTAACGAAACGACGACAACGACGAAAGACGACATCATGCCCAAAGATCAACGACGAAAAAGCCGGCAGGAAGATTACGCCGAGTTCGAGGAATGCGACGCGAAACTACGAAGCGGCGGCGGCGCGGCGAACATGTTGCAAATGACAGCGGAGCTAATACCAAAGTTTAGTGGACGAGATAACACCTATCCAGTGACGCGGTGGGTCGACGAAGTTGAGTGTAACGCGGAGATATTTGGCTGGACTCCGCTGCAACAGCTTCTTGTGGCACGAAGATCACTCACGGGTACGGCGGAACTATGGCTACGAGCGGAGCGACCTTTTAAGAGCTGGGAGGAGCTGAAAGCAGCCTTACTACGAGAATTCCCGGATTCCGTCGACGTAAAGGCAATACACGAGCTAATGAGTGCAAGAAAGAAGCGTGCAAACGAAAGTTGCTTAGATTACATGCTTGTCATGAAGGAATTAGGAAAACGCGGCAAGATGGCGGACTACGTTGCAATAAAGTATATTGTGGACGGCATTGAAGACGTAGAAACCAACAAAATGATGCTCTACGGTGTTACATCCTACAACGACCTGAAAGAGAAACTTAAGATCTACGAGACGATAACTAGCAAAATGAATAGTGTGGCACATAGAAACAAAGAAGTGGCGGCGAGTACGAGCAAGCAGCATCAAACAGAAAGGCGTAAGATTCGGTGTTATGCATGCGGCGAGTTGGGACATTCATCGTTGGACTGCCCGCATAAAAGCAAAGGTGTAAAGTGCTTCCGATGTAACGAGTTCGGCCATGTTGGATCGGCGTGCCCAGGCGCAGGCGCAGGCGCAAGCACAGCAGCGCGCCCAGCGGCGAAACCTGCAAGTTCAGGCTACGGTCGGGGACCATCGGGCGACGTCGGGAACACTCGGCGAAACCAGCAGCAGGGCTACCAACAGCAAAACGCGAAGAGCGCGATGTTCGCGACGAACATCACGCAGGACTACAGCGCCTCCAGCGGCATCGAAGGGGAAACGAGGGAACAGGATTGCCAACATTACGCAAATGACTTTGCTAATGTCAGCTTGGCTAACGTCACACAAGACAACAGCGCCCCTTTCGGTCAATTTACGAACGACGGAACGAAGATGGCGGCTTTTGTTGACAACCAACTGTCAGTGTCATTGTCACAAGCACAAGCACAACAGCTTGACAAGAAGCCAGTAGTGACGATAAATGTAAACAATGTTCAACTTAAAGCTTTAGTGGACTCCGGCAGCGACGTAAATCTTATTTCTGTGGACGTTTACAAGGCAATAGGGAAGCCGAAGTGCGAAAAAGACGAACTTATGCTATCGGGTATCGGACTATCAACAGTGCGTTCTCTCGGAAAATGCCGGCTACGTTTGTGCGTGGATGGACATTGCTACCAAGATATTGTTTTTCATATACTTTGCAAAGAATGTATTCCTTACGATGTGATAATTGGTCAAGAGTTTTTAAATGAGGTCACGGTTGTGCTGAAAGGAGGTTGTGTAAGGTTTTATGATAAAGAATGGGAAAGATTGGGATGTTATGCAAGTGAAGTGTTTTCATCTGGTTCTGTTATAGGTCACATGGCGGATTCGGAGTTGAGAGAAGAAGTGATCCAATGTGTTCAGAATTATCAGCCAAAACAGAGCAGAGAGGCACCGCTCCAACTCAAGATTGTGCTTAAGGATGACGTACCAGTGGCACAGCGACCGCGACGAATATCGCTCAAGGAACAAAGTATTGTTGATAATCAGGTAGCTGAATGGTTGGAAAAGAAGATTATTCAAGTAAGTTACTCTGAATATAGTAGTCCGATAGTACTGGTGAAGAAAAAAGACGGTAATATTAGGGTTTGTATCGATTACCGATTATTAAACAAAAAGATTGTTAAAGATGAGTTTCCTTTACCAGTAATTGAAGATTTAATTGATAAGTTGAAAAGTGCAAAGATTTATAGCGTGCTAGACCTTAAGAATGGCTTCTTTCATCTGAAAATCAGTGAAGAGTCCATACCATATACTTCTTTTGTGACTCACAATGGGCAGTATGAGTTTTTGAGAGCTCCGTTTGGGCTTTCAGTCTGTCCTAAGTTCTTTATGAGATTTATAACAATAATATTTAGAGAGTTAATTGCAAGAGGGGAGGTTATTATATTTATCGACGATCTGTTGATACCGGCAGCCGATGAAATACAGGCTGTACAACGCCTTAAAAATGTACTTCTTATTGCAGAACAATATGGTTTAGAAGTGAACTGGAAGAAGGCCAGATTGATTGTCAGGGAAGTGGAATATTTAGGTCATTTAATAAAGAATGGGGAAGTGAGACCTACTGCTGAGAAGACCGATGCGGTGATGAGATATCCTCAACCATCTACAGTCAGGCAAGTACGCAGTTTTCTGGGACTTACCTCATATTTCAGAAAGTACATTAAAGATTATGCTTCCATAGCAAAGCCACTCTCTGATTTATTGAAGAAAGATGTCACATTTGATTTTGGAGAAAAGGAATGCATTGCCTTTCAAACTTTAAAGAGAAAGTTAGAAGAAGCTCCAGTTTTAAAGATTTATGACTGTAATTTGCCTACGGAAATGCATACCGATGCATCGTCTGTTGCATATTCTGCAATTCTGTTACAGAAACATGAAGATGGCTGGCATCCAGTCTATTACACTAGCAAAAGAACTAGTGACGCCGAGTCAAAATATACAAGTTACGAGTTGGAAGCATTGGCTATCATAGAAGGGGTCAAGAAATTTAGAGTTTATTTGTATGGAATACCATTCAAAATCATCACAGATTGTCAAGCCTTTGAACTTACCTTGAAAAAGAAAGAACTATCACCAAAAGTTGTTTGCTGGGTATTATTTTTGGATCAATTCGATTACGAAGTTGAGCATAGAGCGGGGGCTAAGATGCCACATGCTGATGCACTAAGTCGCAACCCCTGTATGACTATTGTGAGCAATAGCTTCCTGGAGCAGATTAGATTAGCTCAACAGAAAGATGAAGGACTAAAGGCTGTATGTGAGATACTACAAAGTGGTTCGTACTCAGACTATTGGCTTGATAATGGACTATTGTTTAAGGGAGAACAGAGACTTCTGGTTATACCCAAGTGTCTAGAAAAAGAGGTCATAAAGCAAGTACACAGTAAAGGACACTTTTCTATGAGAAAAATGAAGGAAATTATAAGTAAAGACTATTTCATACCCAATTTAGAGAAGAAATTGCAAGACTTTGTAGTGACGTGTATTCCATGTCTATTGGCTACGAAGAAGGCTGGTAAACAAGAAGGGCACCTGAATCCTATAGAAAAGGAAAGTACACCTCTACATACTATTCATATAGATCATTTGGGACCGTTGACAGATACTAAGAAGCAATATAATCACATTTTAACCGTGGTGGACGCCTTTACCAAATTTACTTGGATATTTCCTACCAAGAGCACTACGAGCAAGGAAACCATAGAGAAATTGAAGTTACACCAACAAAATTTTGGAAATCCAGTAAGAATTATAAGTGATCGAGGAACGGCATTCACCAGTGGTGAATTTCAGGAATATTGTAGGGAAGAGAATATTCAACATCTCACGATTACCACAGGAGTACCAAGAGGAAATGGTCAGGTGGAAAGGGTGCACAGGACAATTTTGGCTATACTAACTAAGTTGTGTATAGAAAATCCATCATTATGGTACCGTCATGTCAGCAGAGTGCAAAGGGCATTAAACAGTACTTATCAAAGAAGCATCGATTCAACACCATTCAATCTTATGATTGGCATAGAGATGAGAACAAAAGAAGACCTGCAGATTCTAGAGTTAATAAAACAAGAGGAAAAAAATGATTTTGTAGAAAGTAGAGAAGAAATGAGAATTGAAGCAAAGAAGCAGATACTTAAAGTTCAGGAGGAAAATAAGAAAACATATGATAAAAATAGAAAACCAAGTTCCAGGTACGAAGAAGGAGATTGGGTGGCTATAAAGAGAACACAATTCGGACCAGGGTTGAAGCTGAAACCGAAATACCTCGGGCCATATCGAGTGGTCAGAGTCAAGCGGAATGACCGCTATGACGTAGAGAAGATAGATAGTGCGGCTGAAGGGCCTATAAGAACTTCCAGTTCCGCTGACCTCATGAAGAAGTGGCCTGAGCCAGATGAGATGTGCGAGTTATAAAAACAATGGTAAGCATTTTGAGTGATAATGATGAATGACAGAGATGTATGAAAGGCCTTTAGTAGAGCCGTGGTCTCTAGCTATAAAATTTATTGTACCTATTTGTTGCGTTTTTTATTGCTAATGTCTTTGTATTATTAAGGTAAACATGTTGTAATAAAGATGTATTGTTGTTAGTATGTACAACACTTTCATATTGTGGTAGTAGTGATGCATAATAAAATATGTAAATTGGATAGGAAGACATGTGAATTAAGATTAGTATAAGTTTAAGGTGTAACTGACAGTTTATGTTAAGATATCTGAAATGTAATGGTTAATTGTTGTAGTAAAAAAGATTGTATGTAAGCTGTGTGTGTCTGAGGGCAGACAGAAATCAGGATGGCCGAATGTAGGATGGTAACCCCGGGCATCCTAGTAGGTGAGTGGGAGCGAGAGGCGATGAGTGGACGTTGTAGTAAGGAGTGAAAGAGAGAGAAGGAACGAGGCGGAGGGAGGACTATGGCGTCAGCTTGGTAACGGTGAACTGTGTGCTCTGCGATTTTAAATTAGAAATAAAAGACTTTATTGGACTTTCGCGTATATTTTCACTGCCCCACCCTACATACAAAATATAAAATGTTAGATATAAATATCTCCTCATTTGATACCCTGTCATCATAAAAGACCGCAAAATGAAGTGTACGTTATTTAGGAGTGATTTATCTAGTTGGGACTTGGAACCTTAAGATTTATTTAAGACATAATAGAGAGAAAAGACAAACTCATGAAATATCTGATGTGAGCAACAATAAGAAGCGCTCACAACACTCACATTGTAGAAGTAACAGTCAACAGAGGTAAATTAAGGATATATGAATATTTTAAATATAAATTAAGCACATGTTTTGTTCGGGCACTGTTCATTGAAATAAAAGAACTGTTATGGATTTTAGTGTATGTATATTTCACCATTAAATTTATTACTTTTGGATTTGATGTTAATTTAGGGGTAGCGCGAAAACGACTCCTGGAAAGGAGTCGAAACGTCGCTACCACGCTGGCCAGAGGGATTGGTAGCGGCGTTTTACGTTCACCTACTCTCGGACAGGTGTTCAATGCGTTGAGCTTCTTAATCAAATCTTACGACATCTCAGGCGTGTAAGGGAGTGGTGACACTAGGCTGTCACCGCACGGCACTTTTTATTTAGCATAAAAATATGTTATGTCAAAATACAAATAAAAAACATACTGCCGAAAATACCGGTTTTCCCGGTTCCTTAAAGGTGCAGTCCCTAAAAACCCGTTTCCTCAAAATAGATCCGGTTCACGATTCCCATCTGTGGATGTCAAGTGGCTGATATGATGAGATTATATCGTTCCAATTAATCCAGTTCCAGTCTTTCAAAAAAGAACAATGGGTGTTCTTTATAAAACACTATAAAACATAAAATCATACTGGAAATCATCAAAACTGGAATTAAATGTTTGCATTATTCCAATATTTCAAAATATTTTAATTCCATTACTGAACTGGACTGGTGCAACAGTGAACACGCATTTTGACTGGTTTAAATTAATTAAGTAGTATTCCTACCCCATATTTGACAAATAAATTAGTACTGAAATAATGTGAACCAATCATTACAGTTTTATATTTTCTAATAGTTTTTTTTTTTGTATTTTCTTTGTGATGGAAAGGGACCTTATTTGTTGAGGTCACTTTTCAATTTGACGACTCGTTTCTTGTCGGTTCTTCGCGTTACAATGTCTCCCGCCGTAGGGTTTGTGAACCGATGGTGTAGCTTCTTTGACATTCATAAGTGCTTGTAACAGCCTAAACTGAATAAACAGTATTGAGTTTTGAGTTTTGAGTTCGAATAATGTGAACCGGTATAATATATGGGTTTATAAAAATCTTAGGACCAGTATGACCATCTACTTTTCAATACAGCTTGCCCAACGCCATTGGAAATAATTGGAATATTACTGATTTGAATTAAGAGCAAACAAAAATGTTTGTTTTTAGAAAGACTGGAATAATAAGAATAATAGGTATTATTCTTTTTTCTTTTCTCTATTATTCTTTTTTCCCTTTCCAGCACTGTACTGGATTGATTTACTGGACTTCAATAGTGTGAATGGGGTGTGATTCATGATTGTAAATTTTACTGTTTACTTTAATTTTAAGTAACCTAAGTCAGATAATTTAAAATGCATACCATTGGCAAAACAAATGATAGGTTTAAGAGAAATTTATTGAATAACCATAAAAAAACATTGTGATAATTTTGGTATGGCTTAGAAATAATTATCTACCCCTGGTTTAATAGAACAACTTTACGATAATGAAGAATTCCAGCATTTTTTCTTACTTGACTCAAGATGGAATTCATACTGATGATCATTAAAGTTTAATTTGTTGTTAAAACATTCTATTCATTTTGTTACTTAAGCCATATTTCTTTAATTGAACTATCCTGTGCTCTGTTCAGTCTCATTCTTTAAGGAGACACTCATTAACCCTTAAACATTGCGCTGGCAATGAACAAGACACAATAGAATTTTTATTGTTATAAATTATAAATGTCTGCTTGCCAGTACAGGGGTTAATGGTTATATAAATTTTCAAATTCAAATAATGATAGTTGTGACAATTGTTTACCCTCACATTAACAGAATAAACACAAAACAAAGCAATCATTACTAACCTCTAGATGTTCAAATGCAAACATGCTGAATGTCAAAGACGATATCTTCTTACAATCGGGCACATCAACATCTTGGCCAATTGAAGGCTTATACAAAGAATACTCTTCATCTGGGATATTCTTGGATTTACCCTCTTCTAAAAATGAGGCATACCAATCCAGGTAGTTCAATTGACCAGCTTTATTGCAACTATCTTCTTTAGAGATAAGTGTTGTCACATCTGAATTTTGCTGAATACTGGACCACAAACTAGCAACAACTTTTTGTCTTTTTCCCAAGTCATGATATAAGTTAATTATGTTCTCCCATCTGGTGTCCTGGCTTAAGAAGGCTAGAAGATCATGAGGGTTTTCCATTTCAAATGGTGACTCTTCCTGAAAAGATATTAAGCAGATGAAATATGAAGAATTACAGAAAACAGCAATTTGTGATATCTGCTAAATAGGTACTTTTTGTAATATGTTAGTAGTTTGAACAAAATGTTATCAGAAGCTCGGACATCAATGAAAAGTTATCAGAATTATTATATCGCTATTGTTTACAGCTTGTTTACATTGATATAAGGAAAATTATAGGTTTTTGGATCACAGTTCGAAGTCATTAGAATCAGTGCCTTTCAGAAAGAAATCTTAATGAGAACCGAGAAAACATTCTTATAATGTATGTCGAAGCTTTTAAAAAGAACAATAGTAATTATTTGGAGCAACGGAAGCTCTTATCGTACCTTTGCTTGTATCAAACCACTTTCAGTGACCATCCAATGAGTAGAAGCTTCAGAATTAATAGCACACAAACTAAACAAACACAATATGCCCACGAACATCATCTTCGAGGGATTATAACGCATTCCCCAGTTACAAATTCATATCATTTATTTAATAACAGTAGCTTTTCTTTAAATTCATAATTTTGCGAAAAGTCTACCTTACTTCGTCAACCAACGCGATTGTCAAATTGTCAAACTAAAAAATTACAAAATGTCAATTAAACGTCAATGTCAAAATACTTTTTTAAAATCATTCCATAAGGAACGGGCTAAAGTCATAGACCATGCTGCCTCGTCATTAATCATTCATAACACATATTTTTTTATGTGACTCCTGTAGTTGAAATAAATTTATTTGTAAGAAAAGAATTTTCTCTAAAACTAAAACTAAAAAGATAAGTACGTAAATGAAAGACCAATCAGAAATCACTATCGGAACTCCGTAGTTATGCAGGTTTTGCTTATAATAAGCTACCGTGTGGTTGGGCCATAGGTTGGGCTATACCTAGACCTACATAGGTAGGCGTACTTATTTTGGTAAAATGAAAGTTTTTTTTTTCATTGATACTTTTTGATTTTCAGGTTTTTATTTATTTTAGAGCTATGGGACTTTGTTGTTGATTGATGAATAGATAGAGCTATTTAATACTTCTATCTATATTGTGTGTACTGGGTAAATAATAATAGTTGATTCGGCGTTTGCCGATTAACCATTGTCTGTTTCACTGTATATTTGTTGAAATTTTTTTTGTGTTTAGTTATACTAGGCGTTTTCACTGTAATATTTGTTAGGTATTGTTAAATTTCTTTAGATTATGTACTATATGTTCAATGAATTTGTTAAAAGAGTCTATTGCTTTTTGTTTCTTTATAATGTATATGGAGTATTGATTTATATTTATATTTCGGCAAGTGAATTCGTGAGAGTATCTTTGGTTAGTGTATCGCGGACAATCTTCTATCAGGTGTTGGATAGTTTGTACAGTTGAGTTAATTATCGCAAGGGCACAAGTTATCTGGGGTAATTTTAAACCTATGTAGATATTGTTTATGATATTCGTGTCCGGTGAGTACTTGGGTTAAACTGAAGGAGGTGCCCATTGCTGACATAGTTCGATGGCAGTCGTCTAAGTTGGAGAGTAAATTTTTAGTATGCTCTGCCTGTTGTGCCTCTGAGTACCGCTGTCTCCATATATTTAGACTGTTTTTGCGGACACAAGTCTTCACATAAGTCGAAGCGAACCGGTCATATTCCAGGCTGCGTCGGAGTCCAGCAGCGTGTCCAGCTTCTCGATCGGCCGCCTCGTTGCCCACGATCCGATATGACTGCGTACCCATGCCAGCTCAACGCGTACCTTGAGTTTGGTGGGAATCCTGTGTATTTCTGCTATGAACTGGTTTTTGCTACTCCTGTCTTGGATTGCCTGTAACGACGACATCGGGTCGGTGAATGAGATCCGTTGTTCTAATCGGAGATTGGGTGATGGGGTGGTCTGATCTGAGAAAGTGGCGGAGGCACGATATGACGGGGCAGTGCCGTTGTCTTCTTGGCCCTTATGGGTGAAGAAACTCTTCCCACAGATGCTGCTGATGGATAGGCAGATAGGTTCAGGCGGGGGGCGTGGTCGGAGCGGTCGACCATGCTACGCGCCAGACGACCCAGAGATTCCTGCAAGGGCACTACGTTGAGGTCCTGTGCGATTACCTCATTACGGACGCTTGGGTGCGGAGCGCTACGTTTTGTTGATGTTGCAGCCGCTCCCGCTGGGTCTGCGAAAAGAAAGCATAGCACGCCGGTGGTGCATCAGGTGAGCCGCGACAGGACGTGGGTTTTATAAGGACAGGGTGGAGGCCTGCGCGGCGCGGGATGAGACCGTGATGTGACCACACTCTCATACTCTGCAGTATATAGCGCTAGCTGCGATACTGCATCCTATCCTATGCATGTACAGCTTTCTTTATGGTATTGCCTCGCGGATATGCCGATGCGATTATATTATTTATTTACCGCATCTGTAAATGTTCGTTTCGTTTTCTCTCAGAAGTACGATTTGCGTTTTTAGACTTATCGCCTTTTTTCTCAGATTTTTAATCTTTTTGACGATTTGTTGACTTTTTTAACGGCGCGGCGGAAATGTTTTTTTAAATGCCCGTGCCCGCATCACGAGTCGTGAAAATGGCGGAAAGGTCTTAAATTACGTACTTAGTAAACCATCTTGTGAAAATCACGATCGACAAAAAACAAGAATCGTGAATGATTTTATATTCGGATTTTTTGACGAATCGTGAAAAAACAGCACTATTATGTTAGTGGGTAGCACATCAAGCTTTTGCTATTATTGCTGGTTGACTAAAGAATTCGTAGTAGAACAAAATGTTACTACTTAATAAGCATATGCAAATGCAAATAACTGTAGGTAAAGTATCTAACTTTCAATGATTGCTCGTGAAACAAAACAATCTTCGGGTTTACCCTTGGACGAAGTGGTTAATTCGTCCAAGGGTTTACCCCATTGAAGGAGTGCCTACAAAATCCACCATCGTCATTGATTTTAATTAGATAAGATAAGAATTGCATAATGGATATGATTTCATCTCGTCATCAGCCATTTAATGTCCCCATTTTTGGGGTACATGACTTGGAGCTAAGGTACAATGCTAGAACATTTCTCGACTTTGAAGATTCTATTAGACAATTTTATATTCGAGGCTAAGTCAGGATCAAAATTACAAGATTTTTTTAATTACGTATAATAACGGATAGAACGAAAAGCTTACGCACTGAAAGAACCTGCCATAACTATTATAGTATAGTTGTGCGGTAGGATAACGAGTTTGGGCTATGACTTTGACCCATCAAGCGGGAACAGTGCCGTTTGGACCTATGACCTAATGTGCTTTATGAAGCACAGAGGTTACCCATCAGGTAACCGTCTATTGCGAAATTGACGGTTACGAGTATTGGCAAAGTGATGGCGTAGTGACATTGCGTAGAATATAGGTTCACTTACATGGAGATTAAATGAAATCCACTGATCTGGCCTCGATGTTTTATTCAATATATCACAGAATATCCATATAACATCTTTAGACAATATTTGACTTATTTCTATAGATGATTGAATTGATTATCTTGGATTATAAAAAAGGTTAACACGGAAAATAATAACAGACAGACATGACGTACAAGTTGCAGGGGAATGTCACGAATACAGGAACCGGAAACATTCAACGTATAGACAAGAGACAATTAATCTATGGTAATGTGGGGTGTACACATGCACTTCAACACTCCTCCTTACACCTCACATTGCATTTAACAGATTGCTTACATGGCTCTAGACAAGCTCTACATAACATTCTAACTGGTAGAGCATAAAATGCAAAGTTGACTCTACATGTACACAATACCATGCATGTTCAATAATTAACTAGTATCACAGAATGCATGGCACAAACAAAAAAAAAATTATAAATGTAGCATATTAATCTTATCATACACATATAGCAAGTCATGCAATCAGAATGTAAACAATATAACATAACACAGTATAACAACACAGTTAAATTTACGCTTTTATTATTTAAGATTAAGTTTTATTACAAAGTTGTTATGTTTCTGAACACATAGCGGCTTAGTCAGTACATCTGCTATCATGCGATCGGTCTGCAAATATCTCACACTAAGGAATTCCTTTTGAACTAAATCTTTAACAAAGTGATATCTTAGGTCTATGTGTTTAGTCCTTCTATGACAATGTTCCTTAACAAGAAGTAGCTTCTGTGCACTTTGACTATCGTTATATACAACTACACTTAAATGTTTGCTGATAATTTCATATAAGAAACTCCTAACAAAACAAATGTCTTTGCATACCTCAGCAATAGAAACATATTCAGCTTCACAACTTGAAAGAGCGACACAACGTTGTTTTCTGGATTCCCAGTTTACAACATTATTGCCTAATTTTATGATAAACCCAGTGTAAGATTTACGATCCGATATATCATTCGCCCAATCCGCATCCGCGTAAGCAGTGATATCAATACTATTACTCTTTACAAAATAAAGTTTATAATTGATTGTACCAGCTAAATAGCGCAGAACTCGTTTTGCAGCACGCCAGTGATTTTCATCAAAACAAGTACTAAACATGCTCAGCTGACTGCATGCAAATGAGATATCAGGACGAGTACAAACAGACAAGTACATTAAACTACCCAGTAAATGTCGGTATTTATAGGCATCATCACTTAAATATTCCTTGTCAGACTTTTCAAATTTAGAATTAACAGGCAATGGTGTGGAAACGTATTTACAATCAGACATATTATACTTTTCCAACAAACGCCTTATGTATACAGATTGGTCTAATGTTGTGACACCTTTTTCTCTTTGAACATTCATACCCAAACAATTTTGTAATTTTCCCAGATATCGAATTTCAAAGTTATCCTGTAATAGCTTTAAAACATTTTGAATACAATTGTTATGAAAAATATAAAAGTCATCAACATACAAGGAAATTATTACATATTCTGTCTTAGTTTTCTTTATATAAATGCATGGCTCACATTTGCTTTGTATATAACCATTCTGTGACAAAACTGTGTGTATCTTAACATTCCATATCCTACTTGCTTGTTTGAGGCCATATATACTCTTATTAAGTAAACAAACTTTGTCATTATTTTTAAAACCTGATGGCTGTTCCATAAATATCTTTTCGCTAAGCTCACCATTTAAGAATGCGGTAGTTACATCGATATGATCAATTTCTAATTCCAATTCTGTTGCCAAAGAAAATAAAATTCTCAATGTGCTATGCCTTACCACTGGCGAGAATGTGTCCGTGTAATCTATACCCTCTTTTTGACTGAAACCACGGGCAACCAATCTCGCTTTAAATCTAAAAGGCTTACCTGAGGTATCTATCCTCTTTTTATATACCCATTTGCATTTAACAATGTTTTCATTTTTAGGCCGATCAACCAATGACCAAACATTGTTTTTGATCATAGAGTTATACTCACATTCCATCGCCCTGAGCCAATCATCCTTTTCAGGAGACTGCACAGCTTCTTCATAAGATGTAGGTTCGTCTAGCGAGCCATCTGCCAATATCGACAAAAGAGACATATCATAATCCTTAAGTCGCTCGGGTATATTACCTCGTGTACAGCGTACGGTGCGTGAGTGAGACGCGTCGGTAACAGCCGACGGCATCGACTCCCTTACAGATGCAGACTCCAGCACAGAAGACACAGCGCCCAGAGGGACGCAATCCTCTTTACCTTTATCACAACTATCAAGTGATGACGGAGGAAGCGAAGACACAGCGCCCAGCGGGACATCATCTTCATCACCACACGAGTCATCAAATTCATCACCAGTACAGTATTTTTCAGAGAGCGGCGACCACGCAGGTAACTTTGGTGACTCCACATCTGAAATGATACGAGGACTTATTGAGCAAGACCTGTCAGATTTGTCATTTTCATTATTAAAATTCTGTTCGTTATTTAAATTCAACTCATTATTTAAAATTTGATTAGGTTCATCTGAATTTAAATTATTTTCATTATTAAAATTATTGGCATTATTAATGTTATATAAATAAAAATCATCCCCACAACTTGATTTACAATTGTTGTGTTTTCCATAAAAAGTATCCTCAATAAAAGTAACTGCTCTGGAAAATATTATTTTACGAGGATTAGAAGGATCAATCAAACGGTAGCCTTTACAATTCTCACCGTAACCAACAAACACATATGATTTCGCTCTTGGATCAAGCTTGCGACGCTTTTGACTAGGGATATAAGCATAAGCAAGACAGCCGAAAACGCGTAAATGGCTAACATCAATCTCAGACTCAGACCATAAGCGTTCAGGAATATCACCTAATAATGCTCTGGCAGGAGACCTATTTTTCAGGTAAATGGCGCACATGACACTCTCTCCCCAGTAGCGGTTACATAGGCCGGATTCATGCAACATTGCCCTTGCTTTATCAAAAATTGTTCTCCCTGTCCTTTCCGACAACCCATTCTGTTCGGGGCAATATGGCACGGTGGTTTGATGAATTATACCATTTTTCTTAAGGAAATTACTAAGACTACTATTGACATATTCAGTACCGTTATCTGAACGAAGTACCTTTATTGGCAAGCCAGATTGTTTCTCAACTAGATTTTTAAAAACAATAAAATGGGAACTCACCTCAGACTTGTTTTTCATTAGGTAGCCCCATGTCTTCCGTGTATAATCATCTGTGAAGGTCAACAAGTAGCGGGCTCCACCCCAGCTGCTAACTTGCATCGGGCCGATCACGTCAGAGTGTATAACTTGGAGCTTCTGAGTAGCACGGCTAGTGCCAACGGTAGGATAAGGCGCATTTGGCATCTTCCCCGTCAGGCACGGCACGCAGCTACGCATGCCCTCTTGTTTCTGGAAATGAAAATTCATGCAACTTTTCCCATCACCCAGTACACGCATACCTTTCTCCGACAAATGGCCAAGACGCTTGTGCCATGTTTCCATTGACACACTTGATGCAGACCGAGCCTTCTCTGTCCCTTGCCTATGTAAGGGCTTGGAAGACTCCTCCTTAAAGACAGGCTGCTCTTGCACCTTCACTTTATACAAACCATTTTCCTTTTTAGCATTTAAAACCTGGTTGCCTATAATTTCACATTTGTGAAAGATTTTACATTGATCCTTATTAAAAACAACAGTGTATCCCTGATCTGCGATCCGTCCTACAGACAAGAGATTACTGGATAGGCCCGGCACATGGAGAACATTATTTAAACTAATATTAGAAGTGAGAGCAACCCTACCAGTGTTATCGCTATACAATTTTTCACCATTTGCAACATATATGACAGAATGTTTACCTCTAGAATCAATGAGAAGGTCCTTGTTGGCAGCCATGTGTGTCGTAGCCCCACTGTCCAGAACAAACTGCTGAGAGCTTCTGCTGCATGTGAAGGCATTCTCCGAGGCAATCATTGTGTGAATGTCCTGGTTCTTTTGTTGCTCATTCCGTTTCTTCTTGAAACAACGCTTGACACTGTGTCCTGTTTTCTTGCAATAAGTGCAGACAAGACTCTTCCTCTTCTTATTAGTAAAGTAGGCCGAAGGCCCTTCCTGTTCATTGCTATTCCGCCTGTGATCTTCCTGAAGAAGGCGGGTACGCACCAGTTCCACTGTCAAAGTGCTGGTCAAGCAGGCAGTCTCCATGCCGGATACCAAATTGTCAAATTCCTGAGGAAGTCCGCTGAGCAGTATCTCTGCCACCTCGTCATCTTCTATGGCTTTTCCTATATCTGCAAGCTGTTGTACCAACCGCATCACCGCCTCGATGTACTCTGACATACCGCTGTATTGGTTGTACTCTATTTTATGAAGTTGCCTCAGCAGGAGCACCTTTCGATACAATCCTTTAGGTTCGAACGTGTCCGCAAGCTTCTTCCAAGCATCCTTTGCAGTTGTTGCGTCCCGTACATATTGGTAAAGGCTTGGTTTTATTGCTAAGCAAATTCGTGCCAGAGCACGACTTCCACGTGCTGCGTCGGTGTCCGTTCCTTCGACGCACTGCCATAGATTATCCAGTGTTAATAACATGCGTAGCGAAAACTTCCAATTGGAGTAGTTTTGAATGCCATCCAGTTTCTCGATCGGGAAATGTCCATTACTTTCGTTCGTGTTCGACATAGTTGAATAGATTCGTTGTGGCCAGATTTGATAACCTCAAAAATTGTGATACTTTAAATTGTTTTATTTTATTATTTCACTTTCTGTTATAATATCCAATCACAATTCACAAAAACCTTTTCTGGGCCCATAACCTATTGGCAAAGTGATGGCGTAGTGACATTGCGTAGAATATAGGTTCACTTACATGGAGATTAAATGAAATCCACTGATCTGGCCTCGATGTTTTATTCAATATATCACAGAATATCCATATAACATCTTTAGACAATATTTGACTTATTTCTATAGATGATTGAATTGATTATCTTGGATTATAAAAAAGGTTAACACGGAAAATAATAACAGACAGACATGACGTACAAGTTGCAGGGGAATGTCACGAATACAGGAACCGGAAACATTCAACGTATAGACAAGAGACAATTAATCTATGGTAATGTGGGGTGTACACATGCACTTCAACAGTCGTGGAGCACGCGAACCCGTATCACTGAGATGTTCATCATCTAGGTACTTAAGTATTTTTAATTTGCGTTCAGTGGAACAGCTTCAAATTTTCAGGCCAATAAAATTATTATTACGCCGCGCCGTGAATAAATAAGTATAATCTGAAACTTTTAAATGCAAAAGAATTAATAAAAGTATTAACTTTTACTAATTCTTTTTAATAATTCTTTTTTCTTTTTAATAATTTAATAATCTAATTTTAGTATTATTATGGTAACAGGCAACATAAGTTTACATAACTCAATGATAACAGGCAACTTAAGTTTACATAACTCAACTGCATCCGAGGACTACGCAATATCTCCAGCTAGCAGGGGTGCGCGCCACCCCTCGCCAAGCGCCCAATGCGCATGTCCAAATAACCTCATTCAATCCACGCCTTAGGTCATCCACACGCTATCTCATTGTACTTCTATTATTACAATACCTACCACTAGTGTAAAAGCACAAAGGAATTTGTCGATTTCAAGACTTTTTCGTAGGTTCCGTAGTTGTAGTAAATTATTTAGATATAAGTGATAGAGCAGAAACCTCCATGGACGCGTGGCCCTCCGAGATTTTTGTGTACTTAGTCGATATCGTGAAGTACAGTTGAGGGGAAAACAGTGAAAAATATGTGATCCACGAAAGTGGCTGAGCTAGAGGAAAATGGTAAATGACGCACAAGTACTGTCGCCTCCAAACTTGGTTGTGCGTGACGGAGACAGTCGCACAAATGATACGTGCAGTGTAAATAGACCTGCGAAACAATTGGAGTATAAGGTGGATATCGCTCTATATAACACGGCTGCTTATATATTTTTCTTATATTAATAGTGCATTCTCCTTTTTAGGGAATACTATGGACATGTGGTCTCAAGGAAATCTGTTTGGCTGCTCTTTGGCTTCCATTAGGTGCTTTAATATTTTGTTACGTGACAGCCTCTTTATTTCAAGCAGATGATATACATGAAACGCACTGTAGGGTAAGTATCTGTGTACTTACGTAATGTGATCTTATGCAATATATTTTTGTATGTCAAGACCCTTTAAAAAAAATTATGCCCTTTTTTATGCTGGCTGTCTGAACGACCAGAAAAGATAATTCAAATTACAGATTAAAAAAAAAGTTTTTCAAAAGTAAACTTTTTTTCTACACAGATAAAATAATTTATATCTTGCATATATATCCGTTATTATGAAAGTTTGTGTCTTTAGATAAGATATTTTGGAGAAATACGTAATTAACTAAGTAATTACTGACTGATTAACTTTCTAAATGTTCAATAACTGTGTATAAAAATCATAAAATTTGTACTTATTTATTTTCATAAGTAAAGTACCTAAATAAGCTCCATCGTCCTCGTAAGGAGGCATACCTATCTCTTTACGAAATGTAGACATATACCTACTTAGTTACCAAATTTCCTGTTTCAACACGATGATATTTAATATTCGCGACATCTAAGTCCATATCCAAGTAGTTTGTACTTGGATATGGACTTAGATGTCACGATACCTACAGACAAACCTACTTTTACTTTTTTAATAATAATATTGAAAAAAGAAAATAGACTTGTTTACTTATCATTCATTTATTGATGTGTAACAATTTCACAAAGTCGTTATGGGAAACCACTCGATCGGAAATGGCGATCGTATCTAATAAAATTTTCTTTATCAATGTCTTTAAATCGGTTCAATCAAATCGCATTATGACAGCAAATACCCAGGCGAAATAACTATTTACTAATCTGTGCCCAGGCCATTGAAGTATCATTGTACTATGGCCCAGGCCAAGATAAATAGTCATGTCCTTGCTCACAATCTTGTAATGTACAAGCTCAAAGTTGTATATATACTGTCGGGTATAAGTTCTGTCACGACTTCTTAATGAAGTAAAAACCAATTTCCTATTTAATAATTTATCGATTTTTTTTTGTATATGAAAAGAAAGCTTATGTTATTTTAAACATTTTGAAAAAACCATTTCGAAGTCGCTGGCACGCTTTTCGATGCGAGCCTTTGATCTTCGCGCTCTCGCATCTCTAAAAGTACGCGCCACGTACATGTCGATTTGGGTGTGTTTTAGCGCAGGTCTTCTCCTCTAAATAGGGCCAAATCTCATAACCTAGCGGATTGAAATTTGGGCTAGAGGATGTCCAATCGTCATGCCGGATGAAGTCGATTTTCATGGGCGTACTGATAATTTTAGGTCCTTTTGGCTATATGACCAGGCTCTGATGCCTGCTGGAAAACCCATCGCTGATTTTTTATTTGGTTTGATAAAGTTTAAATATTTTTTTGAAAAATTTTACTTGTCCCGTAACCACAACGAAGTAAACCGAGAAACACGACCCCATCTCCTTTTAGCTTTCACTCCATTGTAACACATTAAGAAAATACTTTAATTTATTTGTTTTTATATGCCTCGAATGTCTATAAATCGATTATCTTAAATAGATTTTAAATATCCCTCAAAAATAAAAAAATGGGGGACATGGGTATATGCGCGGTCTGATTTGTTTCAGACAAACAAATCGGAGTATTTTTATGAAAAGCTAAATTGAATTTCGCAATGTGAACGATCATTACAAACCAAAAAACCTTTTTATGCAATATTTTTTTTTTTTTATAATTTGAATGCGCTTATCAGTGAAGCCATCAATCATCACCACGCGAACCCGATGCGGATTGAAGATCTTAAGTTAACACGTTTGAACTCTCTCTAAATACTCAATTCTCTCTCAACTCTCAATTTGGTGATTTCATTTAGTTTAAGGGGCCTATTCTCGCTTTGCGACAATCCTACATGCAAAAATGTCGAATTCAAGACATCGCAGCGCGAGAATTGCCCCCCTGTAGCTCTAGCATGAGAGGCTCTTATCGTTATCGTACCTCGTAGTAGTGACTAGTAGGTAATCGTACTACGAATATCGATAAACGCACTCATGCTTAGGGCTCCTGACGTTTTTCCTAAAGAGGTTTTTTTTATGAACGACGGGGATACTCTTAGCCTTCATCATACCTTATGTTAAGTATTGATAAGGCTGAAGACGGAAGCGAGCCTCTCCCGGAATCCTCAATCACTGAGGAACTGGCTATCTTATCTCTAACTGCCGGAACACAACAATCCCGAAAACATTGTTGTTATGTCGTCAGACTTAAATTAGACGGTGGTAGCTAGCCAGGCGGACAACAAGTCCTACCAGCAACCGAACTTTTCCCGCACTTTACAACATATTTTCCAGGTGTACAACGTAGTGCCATCGATAAGTGCGATTACGGGCATCAGCCCGCAGCGGTACGTGTGGCGCGTGTGCGTTGCGTTCCACCTCGGACCAAGGTTGTTGATAGGTTCGCTCTACTACAACTATCACAGGGAGCGCATACAGCACATCGTCGACAAAAAGGTAATGAAACTATATAACAGAATACGATAAATTACGAGTAGTTAAAGATGGGAAAGCTATTTCAATGTACGAGTATAAAATAGGTTTTGAACGTGCTTTTTGTTATCCGAACGAAATAATAAAGATTATCAAAAATAGACCTATTAGTAGCTAGTCATCAAATCTCGTTTGTCTTGAAAGGTGTAGCAAGGTCGAAAAAACAAATAGTTCATAAAATAACACGTACGTTAAAAATCAATATAGTAATAAAGAAATTTGTTTTAAAAGTGAATTTGTGTTAAAAAAGTTGTGAAAATTTTAAGGTATGTTTATTTACTTATATTTTTTTTGTTCCAGGCTCGAGAGTTAGCCACTAAATTAGGAGATGCCTGCTATTGGCTCAATTTGATAGAGCTGCTTGCACTCACCGGAGTAACTTATGTTTCCAATAGGGAAAACTATTGTAAGTATCTTAAAGAAAACTTGTTAACATTTCATGTACTCAAAACTTGTAGAAAATAAAAACAATTAATTGCAAAGTTGGTACAAACATTTTCATAGTCCGATACCAAGATAAGCAACTCTATACGGTAACTTCATTTCTATATAATTGTGTACATCAACAACTAAGTATCATGTTTTTTTTTATAACTTTTTAACTTTGTATTTGCAATTTTTTATGTGATAAATATTAAACAAGAAAATATACCAGAAAAAAGCAACTAGTCTCATGTCGCCCTGACGACTGATGAATTTTGTTTTACTTATGATTATGAGAACTGTTTACAAAATCACGGTATTCATCGAAGCAGTTGCTTGCTATTATCACAGCAATACCGACCCTTCAGTGGTTAGAACATGGGCCGGATACCCTAAGGTCGCAGGATCAAGTCCTGTCTGAGAATAACTTGCGGCCGAGTCGATTTTTTCCAATATTCTTCAATTTAAAATTTATCATAATTACATAAATAGCATTGAAAATGCAAAAAAATAAAAAACAACAATAAATCACATTCAAGAATTAGCTTTCCACGGGTTCTTCTTTCAGTAACTAGGATTGCATGCAAACGAACGCAACTTCTTAAGTTGTGTTTCTCAAATTGAGTCGCATAATCGTAATTCATTTAAAGTTTACTCCGTATCTTACGTCGCTTTGTATGAAACCGGCAAATGCAGTAGAAATTGCAACCGAAAATACTTCTCGCAAAATTACATTCGTTTATTAATTACAACGTAAAAATTCTCATTTTCAGTTGTTCACGAGAAGATATTCATAGTGTTCATGATAGTGGCTCTGCTACACATGTTGTGCCGGGCGAAGGTCGGCTGCATAGGCGGCGAAGTAGTGGAACCAGTGCGGACCAACAAGTCTGTGTGGACGCTGTTCTTCATTGCCATCGCCGCAACAGTAGGGCTAGTTGTGTTCTTTCTAAAGCACCGGCTGTTGTGTCATCCTTTAGGTAAGCATTTAATTAAGCATTTACTAAGCTAAAGATGATAGGTTAATAGCTCCTCTTCTTTTGGATGTTATTCCTAAACTAAAATTGTCGCAAAGGGATGAAAAAGAGGACGCCCAAGCCTCTTGTGATACATGAGCTTTTGCGTGTTAACAACTGTATATGCCTCCAGGACCAACAGTTAAAAGTGTGTTCCGAAGTACAACTTATAAGGAGCATGAGAAAATCAAATTCGGTAATTCATTTCATCACCACCGATCAGTTGCCGTCACTATACAGTCCGTCTCACTCCGTGCTTTCGAACTCCTATTCGTCGTCGTCGTCTCAGCCACATAACTAGTAGTGGGTAGTGCTATTCTAAGCCGACACTACACAGTCTATTCCAACTCCTATTACTAAAGTTTACTTAATAAAGTCCATTCTTGTAGGCCTAAGACGAGCACCACGACAAAAGTTTCTCGACGCTTATGTCGCGTAAGCGCACTGTTTGTCCCGCAAACACCACCGTACTGATAAATATGAGCGCCGAGACATCGACATTTTCGACACATAATAGCGGCGCTCATCTTAGCTCTGCTGGACGATAGATGAATATAAATTGATGATGATGATGATGATATCCTCTTATCCCTTATCAGAGACATAGGGCTCTTAGAAAGGACCACCACTTCTTCCAGTCTTGTGCAACAAACCACCTCAAGCTCCGTCCAGCCGTGAACAATCGAGGCAGCCTCTCTTACAACAGATTGCCTCCACGTGGTACGAGGACAACCGGGTTTTCTCCTGCCAGACGCTTGCCATTTGAGACTTTGCTTCGGGATGTGGTTATCAGACC
The DNA here is from genome assembly GCA_910589605.1 of Chrysoteuchia culmella. Taxonomy (NCBI): domain Eukaryota; kingdom Metazoa; phylum Arthropoda; class Insecta; order Lepidoptera; family Crambidae; genus Chrysoteuchia; species Chrysoteuchia culmella. The sequence goes on along the minus strand of OU342647.1, from coordinate 5,948,867 downwards.
TTCGTAAAACATGACCAATCCAGCGCCACTTCCTTAAAAGAATCTGGTGTCTGGTCGGATAACTCCCACAGCCTTGCATTGGAGATGGTTCGTGGCCACCAGATTCCAAGTATCCGTCTTAAACATTTGTTGTCGAACATTTGGAAGTCTAGTGGTGATTTCTTACTTGACGAGCCAGGTCTCGCATCAGTACAGGAGAACCGAATGAATATAAATTAGGTCTATAAAATTATTTTGAAAAACCAGCAGCTGTATCGTTTAGCGTGTCCCTTTATGTACTTATAAATAAACTCTCCAAATGTTTTATGTAAAAGTTCTTCACGTGTTCTATACACGTGGTCGTAAATCTGCCTTTTATTTGGTTCATAAATTACATAAAACTCGTCGATACTATTTAATTAGCTCTAAGCTTAACATAAAATGCTTTAGTCAGTTTTAAAATCAGTAATTAATGATAACTGTTATTTTAGTATCTTATTAGATTATTGCAACTAATAAATTGAAATAAAAATCACTTTTATATAATTTACCTATTTTTAAGTTGAATAATCTAACAAAATTACGGGTTTTTCCTTTCCAAACCGTTTAAATAAATTGTTTTTACAGTAAAATTTTGATCTAGTTCAAAGTTATATTAGCCAGTTAATCATCCGTTTGAAAAACTGAACTACGAAATATTGTGATCATGATTGATCAGTAACTCCTCAAACACCTGTTCCAGCGTTCACCTGGTTCTCGGTCTGCGAGTACATCCTCGCGACTGCCAACATGGCGTTCCACGCCATGATAGTCCAGGACCTTCCTCTGCACCAACTACAGGTCGTCAGCGGCACTCCCACGCACAGAAAAACTAACTAACGAACCTTTTGTAAGTCTAAGCATAAAATTAAAAGAGTAATGATTAGATTGAAATTGCTAGAGACAAGTTGGGTTACGATTCCAAAAGCTTTAACATTTCAACGGACTCCTAGTTAACAGTTTGCTATATACTATAAAATATGGAAAAAATATGTTTTCTCCATATTTTGTTACATAACTGGTTTTACTTGAAAAATATAACGAAAAAGGTGTAAAAGTTACTTAACTCCGTAATTAAAAAAAATATATATGTAGACTATGATCCTTTTAGACACACTATAAAAAAACTTTGGATATTATATTATTTGTAGTTGCTTCGGATCAAATACTTTGCTAGTTTCGAAAATGGAAACTGGGGGCCTACCGCCATCTCTTAGCGCAGTATTGTTTAAATCTTACCATGCTATTTCGTACTACGAATATCTTAAAATAAGCGTGTTATTTGACGGCAGTTTTGTGACGTCTTCGGTCAATTATCGCCTCCAAAGTGTTAAGTGTGACAAAATGTGAAAACTTCAATAAAAACAAAACGCAAACAAAACGTTCTTATGACATGATGGTTTCTAATAGATGATGGTATAATTTTGATGGTAGGCCCGCTGTAGTACATCTACAGCATAGAGCAACGTGACTTCGGTACCGTCTATGGTCTACAGCAAAAATATCAAAATACAAGGAAAAATTACAAAAATAATGTTTAATGCGATCTATGTAGATAATTAAATCTAGATGTTGGAATCGTAGCTCAAATAATTCAAAGCCTAATAATAAAAATGAAGGAAGTCGTATAAGTAATATCGTTTTGTACTACTGTCAATATGAACTTGTACGTATATGGGTATGCCAAGTGTAAGTGAAAGTCTGTTTCAAAACTATGTAAAATAAAATCTAGGAACCTAGATACTTTTAGACGATTTTCCTAAATAAGGAAGAAAATTGAAGAATAACATATTTACAAACAAAAGATTATAAAATACTTGTTAGTTTTCGAATCGCTCAGAGGGGACGGGAAAGGCATTGCTTTTAGGCGTTTATTCGGTAATACTTACATTGTTTTGAATCAGACTTGCTGAATGCTCCAAAATATCACAAAGAATCCTTGTGTCTTCTTTACCAAGTGACTTCTATACTTGCGAAATAAGAAATCTATTATAATATACGCTATAATTTAATTGGCCTTTGTATTGTGACTTAGGTATTACGATATTTTTGTGTCCCAGGCCCCTAAATAGATAGATCTTAAGGAAAACATTTGCTTTCATATTGAAGATAGGAAATGTGTATATAATAGTTCATTATTAAATCATATTTTAAGACTACGACAGCTTTTGTAAAGTTAAACTGGCAGTCTACATAACTAGTTTTGTTCGATATCGATTCGTTATCGCCTTACGAAATTTGCAATGCTTACGAGATTTTTCTCATTCAACTGTTTCAACGAAAATTTCGTGCGTCTTTATTAAATGTCTAAGTATGTTCTGTTTTCTTTTTTAATTTAAGCTGAGTGATATTGTTAATCTAGTTATCAATTTGTTATGTCGTTTAATATCCCAATATTCCTAATACACGTTTTAGTTGGAAATTAATCTAAATTTAAAACTTGTCATTTTCACGCACATAAGCAGCATTTAATTAAGCACTTGTTTTGAATAATTTAGGTTTCAACCATTATCACTTTTCCTTCAAATAACTTAAGACACATAGGTACTCGTATGTCGGCAGACTCACAAAGTTGAAGTATTTTTTTTAATGAAAAGAGTTTTCCACGATGGGGGTTTAGTAATGATGGAATACGTTTGTTTCAGAAGGAACATTCCTAATAACTAGGTTTTGGTAAATGGCACAAGTAGACACAGACAGCCTGTAATCCAACTTAGCCGCATACCCTTTATTGAGCTGTGTTCAAAAAAACCATATTATTTGGTTGTTGTACGTGTTTTCAAGATAGATCTTACTTACAACTTAATAGTCTTGAGGAAGTATGTGCCATGTTATTCTTTTTCGTTATTATTCCCAAGTTACAGTGCTTTAAAGAGCTTTATCAGATAATTTCAAATGTTCGTTAGTTATACGTGTAAGAAATGTATATAGCTATATTAGAATTTATACAAACGCTCTTTGCCCATTTCCAAAGAGGCGAATTGTCGATTCTATGTTTTATAGGTCAGTTAAATCAGGTTTTTGACGCGAACCTTTAAAGTTCAACGTTCAAGGCTTGAGTTTCGAACTCTATATGTATCGTGATAGATCTTTAACCAACCACAACAGTAGGAACAAGTAATGTCAGAACCTTGTCTAAAAGATGTGAATTCGTTGGTGACACATCACGTACAACTTCCCGGTCGACCAGTAGTTTTTTTAAGGGACCTGTATTTAGAAAAGTAATAGATATATATAAAACGTTTATATCACAAATAATGGAACATTAACAGGTTTTTCATTTGAATAATAAATTATTTCTTTAACCTTAGGACTTTCCGAGATAACGTTTCCCAAAAAAAACTCTACTGGTCAAACCGGGAAGTTCCCTGATTGTACCTACTTACTGTTTTATAATAAGTAGATCAAGAAGGTCCTTCCACAAGCACCTACGGGACATTTGTCGATGCAACCATATAGCAGCAGTACTGATACAAGTACGAGTGAGTGAGGTGAAAACTGTACTCGCATTTTTTTTTTAAAGTAGGACGGGGAGACTCTTAGCCTTCATCATACCTGTGGGCCTACCATGAGTTTTTCTTTCCGTTTACTGTACAGTAAACAGGAGACATTTTGTATGAGAATCTGTAGTTCTGCTACTGTCTACTAGAGGCGCTGTACAGATTCACATACAAAAGGGAAGAAAAACTCATGGTAGGCCCGCAGATGTTAAGTATTGATAGAGGGAAGCCTCTCCCGGAATCCCCAATCACTGAGGAACTGGCTATCTTATCTTTAACTGCCGGAATACAACAATGCTGGAAACATTGTTGTTATGGCGTCAGACTTAGATAAGATGGTGGTAGCTAGCCAGGCGGACTTAAAACAAGTTAAACCAACAAAACCGAATACAATATGTACCCCTGCTGGGAATCGAACCCGGGACCCCTGGGTCTGATACCGGTGGCTGTACTGTACCACTAGACCACAGAGGCGGTTAAAAAGTAGGTATAATTAGTTTCCAAAGTAGGTATAAATCACCTCCACCGCTAACTCCCATTTTAAAATAAAAGTAAGTAATTTCTACAACCAAACATATAACTTTCTCTACCCTGCGTCGTTTAATCTCTTAGCGTAATACAGTTATGTAAACTGTATTATATTATTAAAATCCCTACCAAACCATCATGTAATTGATTCAGAATTTAATATAGTATGACACTGATTAGAGCCCAAACTATTTAATTATTAAGATAGAAAAATTAAATACCTGCACTAAATAGTTGAGCACGGGTAGCAAATTTAGGTCTCTGGCTCTTAGGTATCCCGTATTTCCTATTATATTTTATTAACTATTCGATTGATAATGGTAGGGTATTCTACCATACGTCGCTATTATGAATATGTGAAGTACTTAAAATCAAATCTCAGAAATCGGCAAAAACGACTCTTTTTCCTCAAAAAAATAAATCTATTTGTATTTCTGATGCAATTATAACCCATAATCAAACTATCTTTAACTATGAAGCCTATCTGCCATACCTAGTACTCGAACCTACACAAGTAAGTAACAATAGTTTTTATTTATTTTCAAGTCACTTTTCACGAACTGAGCTAAGCTAACACGTGGCACCGTAAGGCAAATAAAAAAAGAACGTGTGGCACTCGGGGACTGCCGCGGTAAAGCAATTGCATACCATTTTTTATCATAGATTTTGGTTGCTTAGTTACGCATCTGGAAAAAATGCGGTACCAGATTTTAAAAAGAAATTATATTTTCACACAAATTTTCATACAGTTTTTTTTCATCATTTGTTATTCACAATTTGTTATTCACAATCGTGACTAAGCAACCAAAATCTATGACACGGAGTGGGGTGTGTTAGGTTTTTTCATTACGGAATTTCTTGATTCGGTCGCCGCGCTCAAAGCCCGCGATAAAAGCTATGCAATAGCTTAAAAACAGACAATCAAATTTCTGATTTAAAAAAAAATAAAGACTTTTCTGAAGAACAGGCCAAAACACGCTTTATTTTATTATACTAGCGGTCGCTCGCGGTTTCACCCGTGTGGTTCCCGTTCCCGTGGTAATATAAATAATTACATAAATTATAATTATTTATTATTAAATATCGATACTTCAGATAATTAAAGCTCACGTGTTTCTTATGCCGATTGTCTTGTAGATTGAAAAGTTTTTGTAGCAAAAACTTGACGATTCAATAACATTTTAAGCTTTATGTTTAAATAAAAAAAAATTACTTTGAATTATCATACGTGGAAATGAAACACTTGGATTATAATGCCTTTCATTTGAATAATGCTCGCAAAAATTTTAATATTACGAGTATGCTAGGTTCGACTTAAAAAGAAAAATAATTGCAATTGTGAAAGTCAACGTCAAAGTCAAAGATTTTTATTCAAACAGACTTATAGATAAGTACTTCGAAAAAAAAGTTAATCCTAGTTAAGAATAAAACTCAATCCTTGCCAATCCAATCCAAATAAAAGATTCGTGAGACAATCCATTTTTATTTTCCAAGTAATTATTCTGCTGCTAGTACTTACTTAAAAAAACTGTATTATGCGAACCAAATCAAAAACAACACTCCATATCTTGCAAAAAAAAATGCAACAATATATTTGGCTTTATGCTCATGTAAATGTTAGTTTATATGGTTTACATTAAAACATATTGTGCTTTATATCTTCGATATGTATCTTCGGTTAACCAGTTAAGTTTTTTTAGGAAACTTTTTCTCGGAAAGTACTAATGTTAAAAAAAAAAAATATTATTCAAATGAAATACTTCTTAATGGTCTATTATTTGTGATATAAAGGTTTTCTATATATCTTTTACTTTTTTAAATAAGGCTCCCTGAAAAAACTTTATTGGTCACCCGGTAAGTTCCCCGATTGTACTTACTTGTACGTATTCACCTTATATTTTGAATATTTGATATTTCTAAATAAGTTCTGATTTCATGTATAAACTAAAAAATCCAACCAATACTTATTGCTAACGCTTTGCCTTAACTTTAAATTGTGTAACACAAAAATCGTTGAAATAACAATTAACTTTCGGAAAAGTTCATTTGTGTCACTTTGAAGAAGCTTTTAAGGACCAAAACTTGAGTAACGACCCTCTACTTACAATGTATTGGACATATCTTAATAATTGGATATTAAATTTAGTTTTAAAATAAAGCAACACCAATTTTATCGATTACTTTAACGCAGCTGAATTCCTTTCAATGGCAGCTCTCATTCGTTCATTGTTATTAATTATTACTATAATAGCTTTAACCATTAAGCGGTAGAGTATTTCGATCTAGTATTTTAGTAGGATGGGGAAAAAGCTTCTTCGCATTTTATAAGAAAATTCTAAACATTTTTTAATATATGTAGTTTATTTACATTTAGCTTCCATTTCATTCGATAACTTTTTGCCATCTTGTAGGTAGGGACATGATCCCATTGCTATAGAAATTTTGCGGCTTCTGATCAAAATACCGCGACAAGTGGTTTTGCCACTCCTCTCACTTTTCATCACCAGTTATCAGCTTCTTCAAAAATGGTTCGGTTTCATTACGTCGTAATACTCGTAATAAAGAATCACAAATGCGTACACGGTTCATTAGGTTTCTGTCAGTAAGCTCGTGAGGTACCCAAATATCGAGGTATTTTGTGTACCCAGTTTTTTCAAATGAGCCTAAACTGTTTTGAGACAGTTCCCGTTCTTCAGCTACGTCGTATCTACTGATACGACGTAGCTGAAGAACGGGAACTACTACTGAACTGCTACTACAACTGATATGCCGATCTTGCTCCACTTTTTCAGAAATGACATCCATTTTATCCGTAATAGGGCGACCAGAGCGACGTGCATCTTTGACATCAAAATTTCCGGCACGCTTAAACCAAATTCGTGGTACTCTCACAGACACTGAACTAGGTCCATAAACATAGCAAATTTTTTTTGCGGCTTGCGTTGCATTTTTACCTTTTTTGTAGTAAAATTTAAAAATGTATCGAATTTCTTTATTAGATTTACTCATCTTGAAGTAAAAAAACAAATAAAAATCATATGTTTTCCTAATATGAATTTGAAATATCTTCTTTAAAATTTAAACTTTTATTGATACCAAAACCAGCCAGATACGAATAGTATAACCAAAGAGATTTTATTACAAGTTCATACATACTATATGCGAAAAGACTTTTTCCCCAACCTAATAGTAAGTTAGTTTTAAAATTACCATTAAGTAACGTATTATTCTTCGTTTGTTGAAAATTTTTTGACTTTTATCGTTAGGTACCTATTTTGTTATCGTTATATAAATGTTGTAACTTTACAAAATTGTTATTATGACCTGAATAATTATTATGACATTGACGAAAACAATTCAAAAACAGTTTTGAAGCGGATCGTATTATAATTATATTCGTGTATTAATTATTATAACTTGTATATGGATAGTTTTACAACAAAGCTGTTTCTCATGTTGCTGAAAATTATAGTAATTAAGTTGTCTTGTAAATATATTTGTATGTTGATCTGTATTTAGAACATTTTTTATTTTAATGCTTTCAATAACAAATAGTTTAAAGTTTCCATCATCGTCAAGCTTTTTTTCTGTAAGCACATTTTGAACATATTGATATAAATAAAGCAACTCTTGTGGATTAAAAATGAGCTTCTCATAGCTCATTTAATTTGGTATTGCTGGTTATTTTGTGGTTTTTGTATTTCCCGATGTTTCGACACGAAGCACGATTCTCATGCAATCGGAAAAATCACATTCGTAAAAATTATCAATATTTTTTTCAATTTTGGTATCTCATGCAATCGTAAAAAGTTCACATTCGTAAAAACGTACCAGATATGTTTTTATTTCCAAAGGAAAATTCAAGTTTGTTAACACATGCTATCGAAAAAAGTTCATATTCGTAAAAAAGTTCCAGGTGTGTTTTTGTTTTCAAAGGAAAATCCAAGTTCGGTAACTCATGCAATCGAAAAAAAAAGGTCACATTCGTAAAAAGTGCCAGATGTGTTTTATTTTCTATAAGAAAATTTATATTTGGTAACTCATGCAAGCGAAAAAGGTCTTATTCGTAAAAAGTTTCAGATATATGCTTTTTCTCGAAGGAAAATTCACTATTGGGTGAATTTACGAGTGAACTTTTATCGATTGCATGAAAATTAGAGGCCCGTGGGTCGTGATTATCATAAAATGAATAATCAAAAGTGACCATCATAAAATGACACACACAATAATTAAAACCAAAAGTGTTGTTATAAAGTGGGTTTTTCATCCGTAAAAGTTATTTCATTACATTTTTTTTTTATGTAGAATGAACTTATTATTTTTGTTTCGTCATAGTTATACGGACGCTTAGAGGCTATGAATTATGTCAATTGTAATAAAACTGCGATTTCCTAAGCTCCATAATGTTTTCCAAGTACTTATATATTGTACGTAATGTAATATTATAAAATATCTAAAAACTACAAATAAAATGTAACAATATTGAAATGCTTAGGTACGTACTTATAAGTACCAAATGCGAAATATAAACTAGAAACAGGACTGAAATATTGAAAGGCGCTTTCAGAAGTAAAAATATCGGGAAAATGTGAAATTGTAAAATTAGGCATTGTTTATTAAGTATATGACATTTTTTCAAAAGTGTTTTGTTATGAAAGAAATTGAGTGAGTGCCGAGTATGAAACGCTCAATTTTTTTAAGTTTTGATTTTATGTTTGTGAATTGAAGTGCTCTTCTTTCCTTTGTATTTTTTTTTTGTTATTTTTGTAATAATAACACATGCAGCGGCTGACTGATATAATATTTGTTGTGGTACATAATGAGTATTCCAAATTAATTATTATAAACGTAAAATTATTTAAATTATATTATGCATAGATCTATGATTTTACTTAATAAATAATTACTTATATAGAACTGTCTTTGTATTGACGCCAATGGCGACATTTCCATAATGCAAATAAATTGCAAATTGCAACATGAAAATCGTCTTACAAAACATTTTTTAAAGATTAAAGATTTAGATAGATAAGAAGAAGCAAATAATTCTGTTCCAAGTCCGATTTTCCCAACAATTTCAACTATTTGAATATAATTCAGGAAAACCTTCCCTAAAACTTGTTTTTATAAAGAAAATTTTCATTTCTTCTGCATCTTTTCATACTTTACATGCTTTATATACTTATCTTCACTACAACTAAACTAATGAATCGTTAGGCTAAAATAGAACTTTTACCTAAAGAGTTGCAAACTGTAAGGTTATCAGAACAACTAACACCATCTAGTGTGTGACAAAAAGGCAGTAAGTGGGTAAAATGAATGTGATAGATGGCGCTGATTGTACCCCAGCTCGAAATAGATAACCTTCCTTCTCTTTCTCGCATCAAATATGGCGGCGATTGGAAGCTAGGGCAGGTATAAAGTTTGTATGTGTGCGGGTATCTATACACGAAATTTCACGTTTGACCACTCGGGACACACACACTGTCAAGAAAAACCGGGTGAGCGCGGGGCAAGGGGAGTAACGTCCGTGAAGTTGTGTCAGCATATGCGCAAACGAGGTGCGCATTCGTCGCGTGCGTTGTCGGGATTCTTTGTGCCATTCTTCGCATACCAATAAGAGTATATTCTTTAAATTAACTCCGAATTTACCATTTTATCAAAATTCGCCAGTTTACTTCATCTTCGAACACCATATTAGGTAAGTGAAAAATACTTTTAACGTGATTTTCATACATTTAACACGAGATTTCGGTGATTTTTATTCGGGAATGTCAACAATGCGATCGCGATCCTGCAATATTTTACATAGTTGTCGTGTTTGGTTCTCTGCGACTTCCGGTCGTTCGGGTGTCGGCATTTCGCGATGTAAACATTATCTAGTTTTGAGATTAGGCCGCATTTAGACAAGCTGTCGGGAATGAAGTGTGCTCAAGGTGCTTTTGTGTTGTTAATTTCGCTTGAGTGTGCTTACTGTGATGGCGCAATTTTCGAAAGACGCGGTATGGTATCATACGCCCGCGATACACTTCAGTCGCGTTTGTGCCTACATACGATTTGACGTACTCCGCGCGCTGTGATGTCACTTGGCAGCTTATTTTATGAAATGTCAAACGTTTTACATGTAATCCGTGAGTGAATGGTAAACAGATTATAAGTGATATTGAAATACATGAAGTGTTTTTAATAAAAAGTGACATGGACTGTTATTATTCGAAATTTTATCCAAGGCGTGAGTATTTATTGCGAATTATTCAAAACAAACAAACAAATAGTTCAAATACTTTTGTGCATTCCTGAAATAGTTTCAGATTTTAAAGCGTTTTGAGACTGCTTTTTCATAAATACAGATAATCAAACTAATATGTGACTTGAAATTAAACCTGAAATTAATTAAGTAAAGAATTTATAACAACGTTTAAGAAAAAAAAATGTTTTTATTTCATAAATGATAGTAAGTTTTTATGTAACTTCATGCTAGGAAATGGAAAATTTTAATACCAGCTTGCAATCTGCCCGTAATTAGGCAGATAGTTAAAATAGTTTCTCATACTATTATATTTAATTACACTCGTTTCTTTTTTTATTACTACCTACCTACGCAAATAAAATAAGTATATTCTTATAGAAAATAAATGTGAATGTAATATTCAACTAGACTGCGCTTATTTTTCGAGTTTACGATCTTAATAAATATAAAATTTAACCAACTATCACTTTTGAAATAGGCTTGGTGCGTTTCTAATTTACTAATTTTTCGCATTACTACACTTTAGGGATCGGTGGAAATATTTTTTCAACGTGCATAAATTAAAGGCAATGGTTAATTAGTTAATATGATGTCACTTAATTAAAGCGGAATAAAAATGCATTTACATAGTTTATCAAATCTTGTGCTCACAATTAAAAAAAAATGTTTAAAAATCAAATGAAAGTACTATTTGCCCATAGCTATTTTTATTTTTATAGTATTTGGTTTGGGTAACTACTTAATAAGAAAATATCATTTAAAAATTAAATAAAGTATTGATAATAAAATTAGATTATTTTACTTAGACAATGATTATTTTGAATACATTTTACCGAAGTGTGACTCTCTTTAAATATTTAAAAAATGTTCCTCTTTCACACCTGAACGGTTGAACGGATTATTTAGGGACTTCAAGTAGTGGACTAATACATAGGCTATTTTATCCCGATATTCCCACGGGAACGGGTACCACGCGGGTGAATTCGCAGGCGGCCGCTAGTATTATTATAAAGTTATGAGTTTTTGTGTTTGGTTTTGGTTTTAGTTCGTAATTCTCTATTTATTTTTGTTTTTTTGTATTCCTGTGTGTCAATAAATTATTTTATTCCTTCTTTATTACTTTGTAAAAAAAAACGAAAATTGAAATAGCTCGTAGCCCTTATTCCAGTAGTTTACACTGAAAATACTTACTACTATGATTGAACCTTCATTACAATCCATCTTTATTACCCCCCCAAAGTCCATTAAAAGGGAAGGCATAAACTCCAACGAGTATATAATTGCGACTTAACACCTATAAGTTCCGTGAAGAGAACCGCTTCACTTACAGTGGCGGGCTCTCGAATGGGTGCCAAGAGTTATTTTGGTCAATACGGTTGATGTTTTTATTGCACGTCGCGTCGGCGGCGACTGCAAGACAAGCAATAAGATGTGTAAACTGCTGAGTGTGCGGCCCTCACGCGACGTCACGGCTAATGGGCGATCCGAAACGATTTATCACGTATTCTGTCTTAGGGAAATTGAATTTGGCCCCGTTCGCTCCTCGTCGACGGTTATTACTTCTCTTGATTAACCTCTTCCATTTTTAAACGGTCCTCATGTTCTATTTGCCGAACCATTACCTCATTTTGTGAGCCAAAGAGGAGTAATACGATAATTTGTATCCGAAAAAAGGATCCTTGTGAAATTACACTAATTGTCTTTGTGAAATTACACGCGTGGTAATAAGCGGGGGTAGGGTTCTTGCAAAGTGAAACTTGTGCAGTGGCGGTAAGTGGTGTTGTCCGAAGTTGCATATATGCGTGCTTAATTGGGGTGCAGTTGATGCTCGCTCCGGATGTTATAATCGTGGAGCCCTGCCCATTCACTTGTGCGCTCCGTTCATGTATCTCTGAACAAAGATTTGAATAGCACTGCCAATTTTTATACGATTACCGCCAAACAACTACCGTTTACTTTTTTAAATGTAAAGAAACAAAGGTGTCTTTTTATGCAAATAGAATGGTTAACATTTTTTGACGAAAAACTTAGGCTTTTCACTGCAGAAGGAAGTTATTACGCTTTCAACACATATTTGTGTTTTATAAGAAAGTTTAGATTTATGGAAACTATTGTCTACAAATCATTTTTACAATACAATCCTAAAACACATTTGCTACTTATTTGGCCATAATTGTCTACTAAACATAATATTATCTTATGGGAATTAGTTGGCATCATTAGCGTTAGCGCACATAGCACCAGCCGTAATCCCCGGTATTGAATGACGGCGACCACCGCGCGGTTACGCTACCTGCTCTTATTGACCTGCGAAGGTCTAATCCCCGAACAACCTTCCCGACCACGAATCAAATTCATTCAGTGGCAGCGGCCCTTTACGATACCCATATAACCGAATAGGCGAGTTATTAAAATTGTTATTACGGAAGTACATTATGTTTGGGTGATTAACAACAGTATAAAGCGAAATTATGGGTTTTTCTGTTACATAAAATGTTACATGGTGTAACCAGGATACTGCTACACTTAAATTCTTGTGTGCTTATATCTTATTTTTTTTTTGAATAAAACCGTTAGGATTGACGATGAAACAAAAAGTTCAAATATTTATAAAAACCTATCCCCAACCGTAGCAGGTACAATTTACGACCCCGGTCCGTCTATACTTCCATGCGGTACATTTAATTCAAGTTGTTGTTAATTTTCTCCAGTGGAGACAGAGAGTCTCTTTATAGCAGGAGAATTTGCGTCACTGCAAGCGCTTACATCAAAAAAGTTCGCGTCACAGTCTGGAGATATGATTGCGGCGGCGGTGTCCAGTAGCCTCGCTCTATTCTCGGACTCCTATTTGTGGACTACTCTCGTGTGAAACCCTCTCACAGATCTCAACCGTAATGCTGAAATGATAAAGCTTAAATCAACTAATGATCCAATTTGACATCAGACCTTCTTGAGTTTGCTACGGGATTGACGCGAAAGGACCCACTCCTTGCCTCTTATTTATCTTCATTTTGCTCTCGAAAGAAGTGACAAATTATTATTATGGTTTCGATAAATTATATTCATAGGCACTTTTAGTGAAATATTTCAACTGGGTAAATCTTATAATTAATGCGAATTGCGAATGTATCAAAAGTGATAAAGTGACAAGAAAATATAGTACCTACCCAACACTTATTTTTTTCACCTTTAGGCATTGGAAAGACGATTTCATTTTATTGTCAGTTTTTCTATTTATTTATATTTCTGTTTGCTGTAATTACTTATCTTTTACATGTCATACTAGGTGCATTAACAGATACCTAACGGTAGTTTATCTTGAATAAAATAAGAATATGTTATCCGGTATTATTAAAATTAATGCACTTAAACATTTTCTTTAATAACTATTAAATAATCTATAAGAATAATAACCCGGCTATAAGTAGAGTCTCTTAAGTAAAGCCAATATCGTAGCAAGCATTTGATGAGCTAAAGTTTTTACGATTCTTAGAATATCTTAAAATCGAACTTTATTGATTAGTTTAAACCGCAAAATGTTTCACGCCAACTCATAGAATAATCGTTATTGAAATCCAGTCAATAAAGGTGTCAAAACTTTAGGATTACTCCTTACACCTGCACTTTATGAAACACTCAAAATTGAATTTTCATCTGTAATTCCAGAATTGTTATTAATTTATTTCTGAGCAAAGACAGATTTTCATCTAAATTTATGTAACTTGCGTAAAAATACAAAACCTAGTTTTCAAAAGAAGACTGAAAATAAAGCAACAAGAAATATCGGAATGAGTTTCAGTGTTGTAATAGTCCGTTTGTTAGGAGACCAACGTGAAGTAAGAGTCGGATATGAAGCTCTTGTTCACTTGTTAAACTATCGTTTGGCGGAATTGTTTCCGCCGCCGCCCCCGCTGGCCACCGCTCCTGTCGATTTAATTAAACTTGTTATTTGTACGTTTTATTTCGCAATTGGGCCCGCGCCCGCGTTCGCTTTGATTGTCCGCCGACGGCTTGCGAGAACCTACCTTTTGTCTTGTCTGCACCGCTTTCATGATCAGTTTTCAACTAGTCTGTTACAACAAAATAGTCGAAGTTACTGCAGTTTGCACGTTTGTGTTTGAACACAGTTTTCGCTACGTTCACGAAATCAGTTAGCCGTAGGTAATCTTTCACGAAGCGAGCTCATTTGCTATGCATTATGTGAGTTGGGTGTTTCCTCGCTGTTCTCAGAAATCGAATGTACGAGTATTTTAGTTAATCGTGCTGAATAGAAAAAGCCTACGTTGTTGGAAACAGTACTAAAAATAGCTTGCTTATAAGTTTAGCCGTAGGTAGTGTTTGCACGGAAGCGTAAAAAAGCAATATAACATTTTGAATTGCTTTCTCGTCTTATATCAAACGGCTAATTATGTTTTCAAATGGAATACCTCCATTTACATACCTACTACTTCGCAAAAAACACCGTCCGGGCGAAGTTTTACGAGTTTTGGAGATAAGTCAATCGATTCGGGATGGTAGCAAGCAAAAGTTTGAGAAACAAACGAATTCAGGCAAACTAATAAAAAAGGTAGACTTGTTTTTTGGCAAATAAAAGAATGATCATACTGTATTTTCAATTTAATATTTACTGATTTTTCTTTCACGGTATTATTCCTATTTTATAGTATCTAGAATAAGTAGGATAATTATGATGTACCACAAATTATGTAAAATGGAGGAAAAATAAAGAAATATCTTTATTTGCCTATGCCACATTTTAGTTGATACACGATATTAACCGATTACATACCTACTTAATACGTTCTAGATAATCTCCATAAACGCACTTATTAGAATTTTGTCGCTCAAATATAACTGAAACCTTAGGTAAATCATCTCATAATAAATGAATCAATACTATTTCTGACACATTATATATTTTTTTTATAACTATTTAGCGATTTTGCTTCACAAACTATTATGTTTACGCGTCTTACCCATATAGCTTTTTTATGTTTCTTTCATTTGTGTTTTTATAAATACGAACAGGAAGAAAAGACTTAATCTCATAAATAAGTGGATTCGTTCCCAAAACATAATAGGGATGTCCGAAATCATAATCTCAAAACTTTTGTAAACATTATTTATCGATATTCTAATTTAAGACGATGCAAACTGGAAGAAAGTTCTTAAAGTATTTTATAGTTTTAAGACAATCCAATGGTTAAATAATGTGAAGACAAAAATCAAGCAAAATAAAAAAATTAAGTTGTCAGCCCTAAACAAGATTGATGTCACAACTCCTGCTCCTACGGCGAAGCGGCTGTCGTGCGATAAATTAAACGCAACTCGCATTAGGAGCCGCATAATGAAACCAGCCGATGTCCTTCTCTTTCCTGGGAGAATATTTGGTGTGTGACAGAGACGAGGGATCTAGCTAGAAGGCTATGGCCCGACCACTTTTTTTCCACGACGGGACTAACCGTTAACCGTGAGTTTGTTCCTTTAATGACAACTAAAATACTGTTCGCAGTAAACCACAGACGACAAACAATTTAGTTTGGGATAAAGAGGAAACTATTCAGAGTTCATATAAGACTATTTTTTTTATTCTTAAATGAATAAACTTTGATAAATATTACTAAAGTTTCTTGGAAAAACTTGCGTTAAGATCGTGTTAAATTATGTAACTACTTAGGGCCACTATCACCAACTGTCAATAAACACAATTAGCGCTAAACATATTTCAAATGATATTCCGTTTCAGTCATTCGTTTGATGTCAAAAGTGACATAGCGATGTAATAAATATACAGGGCTAAACGCATTTAAAAAAAAAATTGTCAAAGTCCACCTCAATCTACTAAAATATGTTATTTTGAGATTTTCTCTCTGCAAGCGATGGTCAAAAGTTAAAGTTAAAGTTTAGTTGAAGTTTATAATTCATCGATATGGAAGAATAGAAATGATTTCTTGGATTAACATGCACGTCAAAAAATAGGTTCCATATTTTTCTGATCTCCAAGCCCTATTCAGCAAACTGTAAGTGACCAATCAAAGTTTAATTGAAGACAATCACGCGGCTCTATCCGGCATTAAAAGAAATATTCCTTGCTTATTTAGGTTACACATATATATGTGGCAAGAAGCGATCCGACAAGATTACTTGTTCGACCATGGCGTATATATCTGCAATCGGTAAATGGTTACTTTAAGTCTCGATATGCGCGGTATGCCATAGGAATGCCACCGTTCGCTATGCAGTACTTATATGCGCTTGGCGGACTGAATTTTTTCTTATCGCCGATGCATTTTCTGCGAGGTTTCAATCCGAGACCCGTCCGACCGACGTATACTTATAAGGCCATAAACATTACTTGACTTTGCCACTGTCATTGTGATCTTTATCTGTTTAATAATAATTTAAAATGAAAAAAATACGTGATAAGTAATTCTTTTCAGTAGCATCGTATCCAGCCCGGTTTTGATTATGTTTACAGTTCATAATTTCAGCACAAAATACTTAGATCGTTAGTTGATATTTAGTTAATTTTCTTTTTGTTAATACACCATTTCGGTATATTTATATTTCATAACATCTAGTCGAATGATAAAAGTATGTATAATAATATATGGATAGAAATAACATAGAAGAATAGAAGTTGTGATAAATATTAAACAAGAAAATACACTAGAAAAAAGCAACTAGTCTCATGTCGCATCCCGTCAGGGCGACATGAGACTAGTTGCTTTTTTCTAGTATATTTTCTTGTTTAATATTTATCACATAAAAATAGCATTGTAAAATGCAAAATTAAAAAGTTAGAATAGAAGTTCTTCAAAATACCAAAAATTTTTTTTTGCAATTACCGTTTAAAACGACTCACTCGGAACGCAAAACCTGATGCCTCAGTACTTTGAGTTTTATCGTCTAATTCTAGTGGTAACCACCACCAATCCATATGGTAAAATTTATGGATAGAGCGATCCTGGATAGAATAATAGAAGTAAAGAATTTCAAATACCAAAATGATTTTCTATATATAATCAGCGGTTAAACCGAAAAGTTTTAACTCTTAGATTGAACCGAGACTCGGAGTCTGAGCACGAAACCTGTTATTTCCGCACTTGGAGTTTTTCTATCGTCTAATTCTCCCCGGGTGATATGAAGCCGGCAGTATTAACCGCCATCAAGACGACAAAACTTATGGATAGAACCCCTGGAACAATAGAACTTCTTTAAAACACCAAAAGTTTTTCTGCCCTAACCGTTGAACCAAAAACTTTTAACACTCCGATTGAACCGCCACTCAGTACAAAAAACCTGTTGCCTCAGCACTTGGACTTTTTCCATCGTTTAATTCTCCCCGAGTGATTTGACCGACAATAATAACCACCATCCATCAAGCGAAGCAATCGTCAAACTGCCTGCAAATTAGATGCCCAAAACTCATGGAAAGAACTACCCTGGAACAATAGAAGTTCTTTCAAACACCAAAAAGGTTTTCTATTCACCGATTTATCCAAAAAGTTATACTTAGCAATTTTTCAGTGTTTTCCGATTGAACCGTCACTTGGAGCTCAAAACCTGTTGCCTCAGCACTTGGAGTTTTTCCATCGTCTAATTCTCCTCGGATGATACAATCCAACAGATGGCTTAACTTAGTTATAGAAGGAATAATCCAGAGGAAATAGAAGTTCTTTAAAACATCAAAAAGTTTTTAGGTAGACTCGCTGTCTGCCCGAATATTTTTTTAATATTCTTCGATTGAACCGTCACTCAGTGCAAAAAACCTGTTGCCTCTGCACTTGTAGTTTCTCCATCGTCTAATTCTCCCCGGGTGATATGACCGGCAGTAATAACCGCCATCCATCAGGCGGTGCAATCGTCCAACTGTCAATCTATTCCGGGACGCGGCAACGTTTCGCTAATGATTCTCCTGGAGCACGCGACATTTATAATGGCTTATTGTGCTCATACTTGTTCTCTTGTCTTTATAAAAAAAATGTGCAACAACTTTGAAAATGAAAGTGAAAAAAACTACGATCGTTTAATGTCTAACCTTGACGACTCTTAAAAAATCTACTATATACCTACTATTCTACGAGGGGAAACAAATGACATAAAAAAACACAAATGAGAAACGTTTTTCTTTTTTAATATTATTAATAAATGAGCTATGCCTGCCAGTATTTCTTTTTTTCTTACCAAATAGTATATGTCATTCATCATCATTACCTAATTTAATGAACACCCCTCGTAGTATCGATTAGATTTTTGATAGTAATAAAACTTTGTTCAAAATGTTGAGTATTAATGCAAATACGGCAAATTGTTGAATACGTTTTCCATGGCCTTGACAGAATTGATTGCAAAAAAGTAAGTATAATATTATACAAGTACCTGAAACTTCTTAAAATCCATTAATTTTTGCTTGAAAATTGTAACACGGATAAAGTTATCACAACAAAAAAAAATCTGTCTAAATCTAACAGGTTGCAGGATACGTAGCAAATATTATCTTCAATTTTTATGATTTGTCTTTGTTTGTTTTAGTAACTGCATATAGAGCAATGGTACGTACTTGAATTAAGCAAAGTAAAACTATCAATTCAATAAATTGACCATTAATACATTAACGATAAAAAAACAATAAAACGAAAATTTGTTGCATGTTCTCCGGCAATCAACTAAAACAATAATTGTTTCTCGGAATCAAACTGGTAATCATGCAACGTTGATTTTGATGGTCCGATTCGTCACATGTATCAATTTTGTTTTGATGTAGAGTAGTTCTAAGTGTTCTTTTAAACTGCAGAGTCTTTTGCCTTCTGTTACCACCCAAAAAAGTTAAATTACCTTGATAAAGTGAACTTTTTTATACTGATAGTCAAGCATAAACGTCTTGTATTGTGCAACAAAGGTTGCGTATAGATTATAAGGAAAGCATAAAAAGAGTACGAATATCTATGCGGTTGGCAATCATATTTGCAACCCTCTGCTATTTTTCACTTGCATTATAATTATAGGTAAACCAAATTCGAAATATTTGAATTGCGTAATAATTAGAAACCAAACTTTAAGTGAAGTATACAAACAACAACAATGCAATAAAGTAACTAACTGTATATATACAAACAAAACAGTTTTTCAGCCAAATCTTCGACACAAAATCTGGCAGTGAGCCTCATATCGTCTCGTCGTCGGTCAAAACGTAAAAAGCTACACATTCGCGCTGGAACAAAGCGCGGTTCATTCGTTTCATAAAGCGCGCGTTCCACGTGAGAGAGTTTATAATTTATTTGCGCCGCAGTTTTCTGGCGACGATTTTCCCACAGGGGCGGCGTCTCAAACGAACCGCGCCCGCCCTTTATGTGGTTTTTTGTGGCGGCACAAAATGCCCCGGTGGAAAACATTCAGTGATAACTGGTAACAATCGCGGCCGCCGGATGCTCATCCCATTCCGCGCATTCCGCCCGCTGCTGGCTGGACCTTGCCGTGCTTTTTCATCTAGCAGCACTCCCCACTCGTGACTTGAATGCGGATCGACAATTATATTCACTTACAATGTATTATTTAATTTCTGATCTTAATCATCGTCTTGAAAAAGAAACTCAAAACCTGATCCAATTGCCATAAGTCATAATTCAAATGTAAACGGATCTCTGACGAACTTAATATCGTCTTTATCATTCACTAAATAATAAAGTTAAAAGAAAATTTATATGGAAACGAGACCAAGTTACGCTTTTGATTTATTTTACTGCGCAGTTAAATAGGTGACAATCGATATTCAAATCAACTCTCTAAATTGGTAATTTTTATGTGAGTCGCGGGCCACATTAAACTAATCGAATGAAATCAAAATAAAATTAAGAATAGGCAATATAAAATGAATTATTAATATTCATGGGAGAACAATAAAACCAGTTATGCGCGTGCCTTATTAAAATTATTCGATTTTTACTGCCGAAATTTGGTTCGGAAATAATGGGGTAATTGTTCGGGTCCCGAAATACTCGTAAAAGTCTAACGCGTTTTCTAATAGTCGGAAAGGTCGGTGTGGTTCATTAGCGGGCCGCGCTTCAGGCTGCGTATTTCATTGTTCCTTTGTTTTATTCCCGGCGCGCTCTGCCACTGCTTGTCGGGAGATATACCGCTCTGCGCACTCCACTCTGCAGACACCTGTACCCACTCTTTTTTTACGCAGCAACTCCTAAACATTTTATTGGTGCACTATACTCACGGTACGTTTGCTCGCCTCGCTCTACTACAATTTTTATTAATATCCCATTGTTTCTTAATCGCTTCTACAGATTCATATCGGCTTATATTTCCGTTAAAAGCATAAACTTAAGTCAGTCAGTAAAGGTCGGTGTCGATAGTTTCTGGGCCGAAACGCGCTGCCGTACAGATCCGAGGCCCGATTTCTGTTATCTGTCCGTTCTATCGCGGAACACTGGCGTCCGCCGCGTCGAGAACCGAGATGTCGATTTTTTTAAATCGTAAACCAGCTTTACTGACATACCGAATAAATATTTAACCGAACGGCCAGCTCATTAAGCATTCGAGGTCTATTTTAGTAAATTAAAATAATAAATGTCAATTACTAGACTACTAGCCGAGTTCGAGAGCTTTGCCGTCGGCGGCGTGGCAGACAATAATTTGTCTTATCTTTTCAATGTTTTGGAGCATTCATAGCGGTGACACGGCTGCCGCACAAATCTCACTAGACGTATCGCTGTTCTAGTTTGCTGACAATAAATCGTATGTTTAGCGTCGCGGTGACTTGTATAATTAACAATAGCGGCATTATGCGATTTCCAAACCGAGCGTCACACGGAGATCGTTTGTCACGACGCAAATTGCTATTTATGAGGATTATCTATACTTAGGCAGGGTAAATTGTTTTGTGTTGACACAGGCTTCGTGAATGCTCCTTAGCGGTTAACCTTTCTAGTTTGTAAATAAACGAACGCGCGATCTCTGCGCAAGCAAACCGAGCTAGGAACTCCCATTTTCTTCTATATACGACAGTGTGGTTTCCTAAAAATGTCCTCCTCATAGATTCCTGTATAAATCAGTGTGCACAACAAAAGGCACAGATATGCAAAGCCGACCTCTCACCTGCAGACATTGTTTCCTTACTCGTAAATAAGCGGAGGCTATTCGGCGATCGGCTGCGCCGGGCATTTGGTCGGATTCCGAGTGAAGCAGCCGTGGAAGCCACGTGTGCTCGCCTCCGCGTGCCTCGGCCCGAATATGCAAACCTGCCGATGCCCTTCGAATATGCTCAGTCAGGGCTGCTGCTCTGCACAAATCAATACATGCTTATCTAGTATCCAAATAACTGAGTTAAGTCACTCAAAGATGACCCAATATATAAAAAGGACCATATTACTGCAATCAAATAGATCAAAGATTAAGGGCCGGTTTCACCATCTACTTATCTGGATAGCTTATCTAACAGATAATTTGAGAGTTGTGATATGAAAAGTATGTCAAATTATCTGCCAGATAAGCTATTCAGAACTTATCTGTAGGTACTGAAACCGGCCCCAAATCAAAGATTTTCTTAAAGGAAACAAAGATTTTCTCCTATCAAATATTTTCTTGTTATAGTAGTTCTAGTACATGTGTGATACAAGGAGAAAAAAAATACTTGTACTGTCTAGTGTGTATCTAGTTTATTCCTGCGAATACAGTAATAAGCAGCTTTTACTATGGTCAGTGGGATAGCTGACTAAATATTTATGATCTTGAGCACCTCCGTTCTTCAGAAGCCACTTAAAATCTAACGGTTTTATTACATTATTTTTTCTTATTGATGGCTTTAACTCATGTACGGAACTAACATGGTCTCGACTGTGTCAACCCTGTGCATGCATTCGTCGCAAATAATGTCGAGTAACGCAGCCCATGCGAGTCAATTGTACCATGTCACTGAATACGACTGGCGTGCCATAACAATGAAATGAATGGCGAACGATGATCCGAGACTATTCAGGATGATACAACTGGCTATCTTATTTAATAAGTCAATTATCTTATGAGAAGAGATGTACGGAACTAAATCGGTTTCGGCTGGAGTCAACCCTGTGCATGCATTCGTCCCAAATAATGTCGAGTAACGCAGCCCATGCGAGTCAAATGCAGCATGTCACTAAATACGGTTGACTTGCCATAAGGATAAAATTAATGGCGAACGATGGTCCGAGACTATTCGAGATAATACAACTGGTTATCTAATTTAATTAGTCAATTATATATATGTCTTATGAGATTTATACGGTTTAAAAAAAGGGTAATTATATATTTAAAATTTTGAGAATGCCAGAGCGGAATGGCTGTTTTTTTTACTATCGACTAAGTTTAAACAAAATAAATAAGTCCAATAGAACAATAACTGTAATTTATTAACACTAGCAGTCACTTAATAATAATATTTTGGTCCATATTGCTAAGAAATAACAAAATATTTATTTTTGTCGCACTATATAATATAAAAATAGACTTTTCCTTAGAATTTTTCCTTGGTTTGCCTCAAACATTTTCAGTTATACACGTGTGTGTATAACTGAAAATCAAAAGAAGAAGGTTATCAATTCTTTGCAATATTTTTTTTTAACTTTCGACTCCTATAGAATGTGGAGTTAGAGGCAATTTGCTATATGTGCCTATGAAATAAACATTAAGCATGCAAAAGCTCAAATTTTATCCGCTTTTAATTAATTTTCTAAACATAATTAATTAAAATACCGGAAATGTCCGCAATAACATAATAACTGTTATATACACAAATATTAATGTTCTTTTTAGTCCGGGATATGGCATCAATTACACAAATTGAACGCACTGCAACGCAGTGTTCGTTATTACATTCTGTGGTTACACAGATTTGTGATAATCAGTAGGTTTATTAATATATTGATAACAAAACTGAGAGATGAATTTATAAACCTATACTATATAATACCTAACCGATATACATATTATATGTATATTACCATTATGTAGGTTATATACATAATGGTTAAGCACGAAACTAAATCTATAACAGGAAAAAATTAAATCGTGTTTGTTTCTATATATATTATTCTTTTTTCTACGAGTAACTTATTATCTTTACATTTTTAGGGTTCCGTAGCTTTATGGCAAAAACGGAACCCTTATACATTCGTCATGTCTGTCTGTCCGTCCGTGTGCCACAGTCACTTTATTCCAAAACTATGAGGATTACATTGTTAAAACTTGGTGAGTAGATGTATTCTGTAAACCGCTTTACGGTTTTTACACAAAAATAAAAAATATATATATTAAGTCCCCATACATGGAACTGAATATGATTTTTTTCATCAAACCTATAAGTGTGGAGTATCTATAGATAGAACTTTAAAAATTACATTGAGGTTTCTAAAACGATTTTTTCTCAAAGTCAACCGTTTGAAAGATATACACTTCCAAAGTGGTAAAATGTGTGTTACCCCCCCTCCCCCCTTTTTTTAAATAAGAAAGTGAAAAATAAAAAAAAATGCTGGAGAAAACTTTCGACGAAAATTGGTTTGACGAAATATATTTAGCAGTTTCAGAGCTATATATAGCACATTTTCCAAAACTTTGTCATTCATACAAACAATAAGAAAAACAAAGTTTATTTTGCAGAAGAAAAATTATAGTAGCATTTTGGGTAGGTATAGGTAATCGGTAGTGTAGTGAATACCTAATTTAATATAATAATAATAATAGAAACTTTATTGCACACGATACAAAAACAAACACATATAAGGGTGTTATGGGTATTTAATATTTTCTTCATTGATCCATTGCACAAAAGGTATTTTAACTATTTCTTATTTGAAGAACTATAATACCTTTATTTTGTGCCGATTCTTTATTCTATAATTAGGTACATCTCTTTTATTATTTAGATTACGAAAAAGATGGATAAAATGAAATGCCGTTTGTTCGTTGTATAAACAAAAAGATATATAAAATATTTTCACACGTTTCAAATACTTTATGAATAACTTAATGAATATTCGCGACTTTTACCGCGAAATATAATTATGTTATCTATTATATCTCTGCCTCGAAATATAACTTGTTCGTGATAAAAGTTAGCTTATATTTTTCCCAAAGATCCAAAATCCCTAACCATATTTTAAAATGTTAGTAATATTATTTTAAATTTTTGTTTATGTTTCTTTTCTGTTCATTGTAGGTAAGTGACAAATGGAAAGTTTACATCGGTGAACGATACACTCATGATGCACCCGGCTGGATACTACGCAAACCTTGGTAAGAAATGAACAAAAACAAAACTTCTAACTGAGATATTATATGAATTTTCTTATCTACCCGGAAATGTAGGCTAGAAGATACACAATCATACATCATCTAACATATCTATTTAATTCATATACGGTTTTAAATTGGTTGCTGATTCTTTTCCCTTTTTTGTTTTTATATTTTGTTTTTAATCTATTTAATTGTTTTTATTAAAAAAAAAAAATTATTATTTTTACCATTAACTTTCTAAGACTCATGTATGCCCACTGTATTTACTAGTTTTACCTGAAAGTTGGAATTATTAACTAGCTGTGTACATTGGCCTTTGGCTGTTAGATAGTCTCTCTCATTCTCTTTTCCGTCTTTCGTCAATTAAGATGATTAAATAGATATGTAATCATACTCACAGTTCGGGGTATGGAATATTACATTCCTTACTTCGATGTTCCGTTGGGCAGTCAGTCAACTCGGCCCTGGTTTAATGCTGTCACAGCACCGAAGCGCAGAAAGAGTCAGCTTTTTTAGCCTGGACTGATGCTCGAGCGCGCAAATCCCCAGTCACTCAATCCCTGAAGAAAGCCTTCAACCGAGCCGCCAAGTCTAGCAAGGGTGTGTTGCGCAGGGCACGTTTCGACCACATCGGCCGCATTGGAGCCCAACTTGCTTCGCATCAATCTGAAAGTAAAGAGTTTTGGTCCCTTGCCAAAGCAGCCGAACATAATTTCTGTCGCCCTACACTTGCACTACTGCTGAAGCCAGACGGATGGCTTACTCATACTGCGACTGAGAAAGTAAACTTGTTTGTCTCTTTTTGGGGAGAATTCGCGTCAAGATGTCGGTAGCAAAGTGCCACCTAAGTTACCTCATGCTGACTCCTCTGTGGGTGACTGTCTGATTCACAACAAAGGAGTTCTAGAAGCTCTACGTAATCTAGACGTGAACAAAGCTAGTGGTCCCGACGTAATCCCAGCGATTGTCCTGCGGAACGGTGCATCTTAACTGTCTCCTGTGTTAACTCGCCCGTACCGCCTCTCACTTAAGACTGGACAAGTACCTCAATCGTGGAAGCTTGCAAATGTGCAGCCTGTGCCAAAAAGTACAGCCGTGTCGACCCTTCCAACTACAGGCCAATTTCAGTCACGTCCATACTCTGTAAGACTATGGAACGTGTACGTAACACCCGTCACTGGAGATCTTCTCGTGTATGCCACCCATCTATGGAGTGAAGCGGTCGAGAAACACAGCGAAGCCCTTGCCGTATCGCTAGACATCTCCAAAGCCTGATATGCACATGGCCTGGTATGACAGAATAATTGCTAAGCTTCCCTCATACGGTATCTCTGGTGGCCTTTGCACTTGGATTGCTAATCGCTCCATCCGAGTTGTAGTAGATGGTCAATCATCCAACCTAAAAGAAATAGATGATGAAGGTGTCCCCCAAGGATCTGTCCTGTCTGCGACACTGTTTCTTCTGCACATCAACGATCTACTGGTGTCTGATACCATTGGGTATGCAGATCCAGCAGATATCTCTCAACTGCAAAGGCTATGAACTATGAAATATCAGTTATGAAATCCAGTCTTGTCGAGAGTCCCTTGTCGAGCATATGAATACGAATGTTACACCTTAGACTACATCTTGTTTACTAAGCACGCTGGTGGCCAAATGCCCGCCTAGTTACTTGTAAAAAAAAACGTAACTCAGAAAATTCTCAATTTTTTTAATGAAAATTACAAACATGTAATCTATTTCTTTTAGAGAATACCATTCTCTGAAAACTGTGATAAAATCGCAATTATGAATCCATCTGTCGATCAAATTATTATGGATAGCTACTGATAAAGAGATATGAATTTCCTGCTACACGATTCTTAAATTAATGGCATATAACAAAATAAACACTTTAATCATTTACGAGTAGATACAAATAAAATAAAATATATATAATGATTTTGATGATTGAATGATTTTCTGATACTTTACAAACCAGTAAAAGATTTCTATTCAATGGGGAACTATAGTAATTTTGGATATTACTTAAAATAATTTACAAAATGGTTCACCAATAATGAAGAAGACCTTTGTTTTCTGTAGCGTTATCGAGGAATATTCTTCAGTTTTTTTGAAAAGTTCTTTTCAGAGTTCTCTTTAAAAGTTTCCTTTGTTTAAACTTGGCTATTTTTATTGACCCGTGTTTATTTTGATGTTAGAGGGACTAGATATATTAGGAATATGTCTTCAGTTAAGATTTTATCACTGTATATTTTCATAAATACTGCTTATCTTATATTGTTATTTTTCTTACCGGGTTCATATCAGCTTATCACTTTCGTGATATCATCATTTTATCTGGCGCCGGTTACGTCATTTTAAGTATACAACACACAATTTTTTACATCTTACAACAGAAAAAGTAAGAAGCATGTGTTTTCTGTGAGAAAAAAATGCATGAGATTCACTTGGATATTAAAGTTTTTCCAAAATAGATGCCAAACGTATGCTTGCAATCATTGGTTTCAGTAGCAAAATTATTAATCTATAAACAAATGTTATCTAAGAAATGAATGTCATATTTTGCTATATAAACTGTTCGATAATACTACGAGATTACTTGTATTATAATATTTAGTTACTGTGTATCAAAAAGTGTTTGTTTTTTTGTTTACAAACATATCCAATTTGTTTATTGCAACAAGAGAAACCTCACTATTAACAACAGTTATATTGTAAACAAATGTACACCGGGGAGATACAACTACAGTTTTAATTTTAATCACGGGCTTTTTTTTTAAATATCCGAAATTTGAGACACAATTATATGTTCTCCACCGGAAGAATTTGTAGAGAGTCAAGCATTGCGCGCGGAGCAATCCCGCGTGCATGTCTCGCGATTCGGCCAATATAACCACACGGTTGGTATGGCCATGGGAGGTGGTGGGTTATGCTCTCTACCGGTGTCCTACTAACAAATGATTAAATATTTTTTTTAATCGTAATCATATGACTTTGGAATTCATATTATGCTATTTTCTTAAATCCAGCGGGTAATTAACCATTTATGTAGCTTCTTTTGCATACGGAAGACTGAAGATAACCAAAGTTTCATATAAAACAATATGTTTTTTTTAGGAAAAGTGGACTTTATCACAATGCTTTTTCCCTTTGTAAATGTCGTCATACGTGATTTGTAAAAATTTCCTTTTAACCTGTGTTGTTGGTAAAAATCATTTAATTTTTCTTACATATTCTATAACAATTTTCTTACGTTTTTGTTCCACTTTTGAATTACTTTATCGTGAAGTTAACAAAAAGGTTAGTATACCAAACGACAGAAAATTCTTCCAGTATGCCTAGCGCGAATAACTTTCGAGTAAGTATCGAGGAAGTTAAGTAAAAAAATGTATGAGATACTGAGCAGCGTTCCTACCGGACGTAAACGGAACTACATTTTCCTATACATTTTTTGACATTACATGCTCGATACTTACTCGATAGTTTTCCGTGCTAACCCTACTCGTAAAGAAAAGAAAAAATACGTCACTTACACGACACTTACTCTTTTTCTTACGTATTTGTTGCACTTTTCAGCGTAATCAAAACGTATAGTTAAGAAAACTAAGGCTGACAAACCAAACGGTAGAAAATTCTCCCCTCCTTGATACAAATGATGGTAATATACATTTACAATCTACCTAATTGTTAACCCGTCGTTTCTGCGACTGCTATTGATGGGCCAATTATAAACCAACTTCGCGATAATCTACAAGCCCTGTTATAACTTGAAATTAACCTTTAAACTCTAACCAGTAGACAAACAATACTGTTATTATTTTAAACTTAATACCGAACTGCAATGCTAAGTTCGGTATTAAGTTTCTATTGAAAACTTATGAACAGAGTCTTTAAAACGTGTCTTCTTTGTAGAGGCTACATGGCCGGATATGTAAAAACTATTTTTGTGTTATGTTTTTATATGTACAATGTTATTAATTTTACCATCGAAGTTATGAAATAAATAAAAAAATGACTATTATCAAATAAGATTTTCTAGGAATAGTCAAGAATGTCGACAGTTAGGATTTTTTTAAAAATATCTAGCGACTTTTAGAACCAACGTATATCACTTAGTTATTCAGTTGTCAAGATCCCAAAATAAGCTGCAGTTGCATCACCATTTTCGTCAAACATAGTTGTTTTACTTAAATATCGATTTAACCAACGACGGTACTAGATACTATAGTACTAGATAGACTGTCTATGCTCTGGGGTGAGAGGTTGTTTGTTTGTTTGATTGTTTGTGCAAACCAATGTTACCAATTATCCCCATAACTACTAGTCCGATTTTGATGCGGTTTTTAGTAATGGATTTGAGTTTATTTGGTGAAAGTTTTTAGAGAAGTGTTACGATGATAACTCACCAGGGGGCGGTGCAGTAAATATTTGTTTTAGCAAAATCAAAACTAGTAGTCCGATTTTGATACAGTTTTCAGTAAGAGGTTTGGGTTTGATTAGTGAATGTTCTTAGATAAGTGTTACGGTGACAACTCACCAGGGGGAGCTGCAGTAAACATTTATTTGAGCAAAATCAAAACTACTAGTCCGATTTCGATGCGGTTTTCAATAATGGGTTTGGGTTTGATTGGTGGATGTTCTAAGATAAGTGTTACGGTGACAAGTCACCAGGGGGCGTTGTAGTAAACATTTGTTTGTGCAAAACCAAAGCTTTTTATTGAAGAAGTGTATTTTGAAATCTTTGAAAATCATATAATATATTTTTGAAGAAATTGAATGATGAAACCTCCTTTTCCGAGCGTGTGAGGTGAAAATAATTATTACTGTCATTAATTTATGTTTATTGCGTAAATACGAAACTTACCAAAATTTTACACCTAAATAGATCGAGTTCGTGTTACGGGCGCTTCTTCTTCACGTTTATTGACGCTTCAAGCTTTTTCCTACTTATAATTTTACCAATTTGGGCATCATTGTGAATTTCTCCATTGTATTGAATGTTTTCGGTTATTATTTCTCCGATTGTATTAATTTGTGACTTATTATTGTTTCTGTGTCGCTCGCGGCGCGGTGTGCCGAGCGCTATGGTGCTCACACGAGCTCTCTAGCCTTCGGCGCGCACGCTTCCTCGCTTGAACTCTCATTTTATCGCTAAGAATAACCATAAAAGTATGATTTATAAGCGTCGCCTCACCGTCGGCTGCCGTAATAAAACCTATACTTCGTGCCATATGGAGTTGATTCTCGCCAATTCTATTGAATGTGGTTTATTTCTATCCTCACTTTACCGATGTTGGCGGGAATAATAGGGTGCCCGTCGAATGCATTGTAGCGACAAAGATTATAATCATTAATAGAAAGACGAAGTAGAGTTGGAAAACTGCTTTTGTAATGTTGACCTACTGCCTTGTAAACGTAGAATGATATATATGATAATTATTATATAGTTAAGTATCGACTATCTGCGCAACTAAGTGCTTCAATAATAATCGATACTCGTGGAATCGTTCATTCAACTTATAAAATGGAGCGTTTGCGGTGGCTGACGTGAACCAGAGTCCTTTGACGAGCAATAATGAAGAGCTGGGAAGTTGCAGCGACGCGAGTGCAGCGTGCGAGGCCCGCCGCCGCCTCCGCGACGGCGCTCGCCCCGCCCACGCCCTCTCGCTTGCCCGCTCGGCGCGCGAGGGAGACGGCGCACTCCCTCCGAAGCCTCCGTACGTTTCTTAGAAAAGCCAACTGTTATTATCCGCCACGGATTGTTCTCGACCTCTCGCCGCTTCATTTGACCAAACTCATGAATGAGCCGCGACGCCGCCCGCAGGTGCGCGCCCCCGGGCGCTGTTTATCGACGATCCTAACTCGTGAGATGCAATTTGCAGCACGCCACGCGGCAATTTTCGGAGGCAAACTTAGTCACGCTCACCGTGAGTTTTGGCCACAGGATGTCGCCGCTCCGAGGCACTTTCGCCTCATTTTGAGTGAATTTCACTCGCCGCCCGCCCGGCGTCCATCAAAACGCCCCCGCTGTATGGATAAATGCCCGACGGGCTAGCCGTCAATCGGCCATCTATTGGCACCATGTACGCGATAATTTCGGCGTGTGTTCGGAAATATATTAGTCGCTGCCAACGATTGAATAATCGTATCACATCGACAATTAATAAAAAATAAATACAAGCGAGATGTGATCGTGATGACTGGCGCAATGAATCATTGCAGCACTGACAGTTTACAATCATCCAAACAATACGTGATGGAGTGATATTAGAAACAGCGAAAGTAAAACAATCGTTACAGTGTAACCATTCGTTGCATTGACCCCAATACACACTTGAAAATGTTTTCTCTGCGAATTTACTTAATTAATTAAGGCACAACATTGTACCTTTATAAACAAACATAGTATTAGAAATTGCTTAGGTACCGTGTTAGAATGTGTAATGGTACTTGATCTTGATACTCCTTTTGACTTTATGTCAGACTTGGTGAGAAACTTATTATCGATGTAGGACTATAGATTATTGTTGACTCAAAATTCCAAATAGCTTATTAATTAATTTATTGAAATAAACGAATCTCACAAATAATATCGCTTAATCTAGAAAAATTACCTAAGGTTTAAAAAACTGCTTGGTTTGTGTACAGATTAATTTTTCGAATAACCAAATAATATTATTTAGATATAATTTTGCTATCACTGTAAGGTTTATCGTAAGTTCCAAAAGGTTTTGGTGAGCAATTTCCAAAAGTCTGTACAATTTAATAATCTACGGTATGAGGCTCTCCCCCCGTACTCTATTAAATTAGCATCGATTTTTATTAAAGTCATTCGTATTATAGATAAATATACATTTATCCTGCATCAAATTCTTTATCTTCCCTTACCGACCACTTTTCTAATATTCGATTTGACGTTCTCTCTTTCTGCGACTTCCAATTTGTATTTTTTTCCGCCATTAGTCAATTCTACTAATATTATAATGCGAAAGGATGTCAGTTTGTTTTTGTTTGTTTCTTTCACGCTAAAACTACTAAACGGATTAGGATGAAATTTGACACAGGGATAGTAAATAGCCTGGATTAAAACATAGGATACTTTTTATCCCGATATTTCCACGGGAACGGGAACCACGCGGGTAAAACCCCGGGCGGCCGATAGTAATAGATAAAAGAAATAAATAAACATTATCCACTTCATTGACGAATTGACGACCTATAGCACAGAGGTAAGTAACATACAGTTATTAGAACCTTAGAAAGGATAAGTCTAACCCCCACATTCTAAGTAGTTCCTCCAAAACTTTTTACACTCCACTCAACCTCGTCGCGGGTAAAAATGGTAGTGTGCGCTAGGCCTAACACGGAGTGGCTACGTACTCTTTGGCTCCTCCAGCTCCTTACGGAGTTATGACTTAGAATACCGATTTCGAGGAGTATTTCGAAGAGGCTTTCAATGAGGTTTCGTTAAGTCGAGGACGAGTAAGTTTTGGAGGAACGACTTAGAATATGGGTGTAAGTCTACGATGCACCTTAAAATTGCTAACGTATTATGATTATCAAAAATGAATGCCTACCTACTTTTTCTGTTAGTTCCAAAATGACCACCTTCTAATTGTTAAATTTTCAGAACCGACAACTTTTTCTCTATACTTACAGTAATGTTTCGGTTTGAGCAAAAGTCGTATTAGATCTACAGCTATCGATTCAAAAGACTTAGACGGCTACTATCGGTACTTTAGTACCTAATAGTTAGTATTATTTGTTATAGGATGCTCTGAGTTGGCACAAGCCGCGACGGCGATAAACAAGAAATGATTTAAGGCGCACGTTTGCGACGAAATAGAGTTTCCGCACTTTGCACGTGTCGCGAAAACAATAAATAGTAAACATTAGCGTCCGTTCGCGACTTCGTTCGCGTGGACATACGGTAAATAACAATATCTTAAGTTACTGCTTTTAAATCGAAAAAAATTGATTATTTTGTCGTCACGATTTTTGCTTATTTGCGCAGAACCTTAATTACTTTTCTTAAGTAAATCTATTTTGTCATATTCATATTCATATTCATATTCATATTATTTATTCATTTATAAACATGGGTATTACAAAGATGTCAGTTAGATACAGAAAAAAAAAGTTACAGCCATTAGAAACACAGACTTTTTTATTTATTGATTTATTAAATATAATACAATCCTTGTGTCCAGGGAAACCTAAAGGTCGAGGTCTTCCTCGAAGCACACCTAAATCATTCCTTTATAAGGAATAAGGAATCAATTAATATATTTTAAATTTATTCCTTGAAGCGCACCTATGTTCAAATTTTGAATAGTGATGGGTACTAACTGAAAATATCGGTTATCAATTTATTTACAATTTGCAATAAATATGAGTTAGTTACGTTGGGGCCACTTTTCATGTTATAGCAAATTTTCTTTAGAAAAACCTACTACCAGTTACAATAGAGTATTATTAGTAAAATATCAAAATATTGAACTAAAATCTGATTATTTATTTATAGAAAAAATTAATAAATAATCAGAACTTCTCAAAACACTAAAATAACCCCTGGTTATACCTATGCGATCCTGGTACTTTCAACTAAAAATATTTTAATAAGTATTCGTAACACCCCTCTAAATAGCCATTAGCACAAATGAGTAATTATTAAACTTCGGTCGATATCATAATCTATTACATTTCCTTCGGGGTCTTCAGGCTCTATGGCCCTATGGGTACGCTTCGAGGAATAAAATTACAATATTTTAATTTAATGATTTAGTTGCGCTTCGATAGGTGCGCTTCGAGAAATACCTCGAAATGCAAAATGTAGCAGGTGAAATAACAGTTTTTTATTAGCATACTAGACTTAACGTTTTTAGGGTTCCGTGCCTCAAACGGAAAAACGGAACCCTTATAGGATCACTTCGTTGTCCGTCCGTCCGTCCGTCTGTCAAGACCGTTTTTCTCAGGAACGCGTGGAGGTATCAAACTGAAATTTATATCTAATACTCAGGTCTACTGTCCCTTGGAGCTGTGAAATAATCAAACTTCTAAGCCAAAGCAATCAAAAGATACAGCCGTTTATGCCGCAAATTTCCGCAAATTTTCGAAACTCGCACGGGAATCATAACCTACAGGGCACTTCCCGTGAACTTAGAATCTTGAAATTTGGTACGAAGTAACGTCTTATAGTACAGATAAAGGAAAATTTGCGAAAACCGTAAATTTTTAGTTACATCATATAATAAAAATGGAACCCTCGGTGCGCGAGTCCGACTCGCACTTTTTTTATTGATTCATTGTGTTAATACATCGGTAATAATTACCTACAAAAGCTTAGACTTAATTCATTTCAATAATAGCTTAATTACGAATATATCGTACCTAAATAAAACCCATCAACAGTTAGCATTTGAGTGCGAATGCTCAACTTTCAAATCAAAATCCATTAACTCATAAGTTGAGTTCATTTAAATAACTATAAGCACTTACTCATTTATTTTAAGTAACGTTAATATAAGTTTTATGATAAATAATGTTTTCAGTTTGTAAAACATTACTCTCGCTAATTGAGTTCAAAATGTCAAAAGTATTTTTTAGTCTTACTAAAGTTACTATAGTACCTACCATGTTACCTAACTCTGTAAGTAACTATTATGCACTGAGAAAAATTGACAAGGCATTCAATACGTCACGGTAGCTGGGCGACCACGCGTAAGGTTACATTGGTCATGGATGACTCGATATTGAAATTTACTTTCAAAATTAAACTTTATTTATTAAGGTTTAAGTTTTAATTTAACTATCACGAAGTTTATATAGTTAGAATTTTTTACGTCACTGTCATGCTCACTCATCCGAGTGCCAACGGATTTGGTGCCAGATGATAAGAAAA
This sequence comes from Chrysoteuchia culmella, assembly GCA_910589605.1. Classification (NCBI taxonomy): domain Eukaryota; kingdom Metazoa; phylum Arthropoda; class Insecta; order Lepidoptera; family Crambidae; genus Chrysoteuchia; species Chrysoteuchia culmella. The sequence goes on along the minus strand of OU342647.1, from coordinate 5,914,389 downwards.
TAATTACATTGCACTGATAAGGAGTGAAAGCGAGCTAATGATCGTCAAGATGAGATCGTCATTGACTACTGTTTATTTTTATTGTCAGAGATATTCCGTTTTACATTGCCTTATGCTAATTTTAGGTTATCATGTACCGTCATTATTTTGTTTCTTTCTTTTTTCTTCTATTAAGTCCAAAACTGGGCAAAGGACTTATCCCTAAAAGTTGTAATAATCGTCATGCTTAGCAGTGGTGGAAGATACCAGTAACTAGAGCTAAAGGAGAATGAGCGAATTGTCCCAAGTGTTGTACTCTTTGAGTTGTAATATCATTAGAAAGGTATTGCTTAGTAGAAATTGTATGAAAGTGAAGCTGAATTCCGCGTCAGAAAAAAACTACACAGGTCTGAAGATCCTTCAAATAATAGAGAGGTTTTTACTGTACTTGCATAAAAAGGCAGTCGTTTAAGGACCTATACCAACCATAGGAACTGTGTGTGTGATTATGAGTTATATTTGGAATCAGGGATTTGCAAAGCACTCTAACAATTTTTCTTGACCGAGATACGTAAATCTACTAGCTCCCCCAGAAATCCGTAGGGCCATAGTAAGCAGCATGGACGCATCATTTTATCGAAGCCCGAAATTCTGAGGAATGGGAATACTGTGAGAACCGTAGTGCAGCATGCCAAAGAGTTGGTCTCATTATTGGTGGGGATGCTTCTTAAATAGAACAGAATAGAATAGAATACATTTATTTGTTTAAGCTGCTTTTGAAAGAGAAACTAATAATTTTCTGTAAACATAAAATAAATTTTGAGTCTTGTCTTGATTTTATTGAACCGCAAATTATTGTGGGGACATTTTGTCATTAATGATACAAATGGCATAAGTTATGATGGTGTAATGCTATTTTAAGCTACGTATTGACACTACGATGTCTACATTATATACTTACCTACTTTCATTATTTGTCTTAATAGGTATTAAGTAAAACTACTGTGTACCAGTTTGATCAGATTATTTACTATAAAGAGAAAATGTATTAACAATAAATTGCGTTTTATGATTCACATAAAATCGCATTATAATAATAATAAATATAATATAATAGTGATAAAAATGTTTACTGTTCAGCATTCAGAAGTGGTAGTAACAGCTGCCACGGCTTCGCACGGTATTATATTCCTATAGTGAAACGTAATACAGTTAATCTTACTCATAAAATACTGTAGAATGGAAAATTGCAATGATAGCCATTTTGTGGTTATAAAATCGTGAACGCAGCGGGGATACTTGGCGTTATGCTGAAATGATAGTTGGCAATACCAGAAAAGAAGGAAAGTGATCGAACTCTTCTAATTTACACCGATTTTAATAATTGAATGATCATGGCCATAAAATTATTTACAGTCAAGTCTGCTCTTTAACACACCAATAAGTTGAATACTTAAGTATAGATCAATCAATCAATGAATCAATAATTGCATACAACACACTTGTGTTATGGATACTAGATAACGGATAAACATACTTATATACTTTCAAGTAAATACATACATAATGTACATATTAAACACCCAGACCAAGACAAATAGACATGTTCATGCACACAAATATTTGTCTTGTACGGGGATCGAACACGGGACCTCTAGCGCAGAAGGCGGGCTTAGTACCCCTGCGTCAAACCGATCTATAAAACGGGTCTATTCTGTAATATCCACAATTATAGAATCTCATTTGCAAGTACTGATTAAGTGCCCATTAATACTTGACGATTCAATAAAAAGCCAGTTAAGGTTAGAAATTAACTGTGATGAAACGAAGAAAATGAAAACCTAATTAAACTAGAGCTACAATAAACAAGTCCTAATTTATGTTCAGACAAACAGATAAAATATCCGGTCACGTTGTTAATAATTAATAACATTATCAGATGTCCAACGAGTCTTGTTCGATTGAGGTATATCTACAGAATCAGTCTAGTTATCGTCCGCAGTAGGTTTAGCCGGGGAGGCTGTGATTGGCACCGATTCGGTGGTAGTAGCAATCAAAGAAACGAAGAAAAATTAAAATGTAATTCTACTAGCGCTGCAATCTTTAGTTATAGCATCTTTAGATCACTATTACAGTACAATAAACCAGTCCTGAATTATGTTCAGACAAACAGATAAGATCCGGTCACGTTGTTAAATTAATAACATTATCAGATGTCAAGCCAGCATTGTTCGATTGAGGTATCACAGCTAAATCTACAGAATCAGTCTAGTTATCGTCCGCAGTATGTTTAGCCGGGGAGGCTGTGATTGGCGCCGATTCGGTGGTATAAGCGGTCAAACCGGTCTGCGCGGGCGCACACTGTCGTAACAGTAGCCTTACCATATTGTTGGGCTACGATAAAATTATACCTGTGTTCCGTTTGTACGACGGGAGCTGATCAACACCTTTTATAGGTGGCCCTTGTACGTAGATTAATGGGGCTATAGTATTACGGATACGAATTGTGAGAAACGCAATGCTTGCAATGCGAAGGATTTAGCAATGATACAACATGTTTAACCTAATTATAATCATTATTGAAACAAACACGCATATCTCACAGACAGACACAGAACAGAATATGAAATATATAAATTACACTTTTATAGTAACTTCCCTAATTCTTACAAGTTCGATTCCTACGGTTTTTTATCAAAAATCAAAAGGAAATAGAACGTTAAAGTATAGACTGTTTACTTTTTTACATTTTCCATACAATAAATTTGAAAAATGTTACCAATTAATGTTTACTTGCATTAACATTCAGTAATCGGAAAATTTCAACTTCAAAATATTATTAAGAGAGGTTAAAATTTAATCATTATGTGCGTAATAATTTTGTAAAGGTAAAGGTGTTTTCAAATGGTTAATATAAAGTATTCAGCACCGGACGACGCTCCGTGGGTAGCCCCCCGACCAGGTGGACCGAAGATCTGGTGAAGGTCGCGGGAAGCCGCTAACGGAAGGACCGATCGTCGTGGAGATCCTTGGGGGAGGCCTTTACCCAGCAGTGGGTGTCATGTGGCTGTGTCAAGTATTCAGTATATTGCAAATATGACTATATAGGATTTTCTCATAGATTATATGTGTAACATTCGGCCGTTATTTCCCACATTAGAACGTGGGCTCTATTGTAAAATAACCATTACCATTCTTACATTCTATTTGCCACCGCGCTGCCCCGTCTAGTTAAACAATAAAATGAAAATGTGGATTTTCCAACTAATTAAATATTATTACAATAAAAATTTAAGTGGTAAAAATATAGCTTACCTTTTATGATAAACAATATCAAGTTTGAATTTTATTACTCGTCGTTTTATTTGGTGAAAAATAATCATTAAATAAAAACAATGAACCGTTTATGATTCATTGTTATATGTAGATGATTTCGAAGTGCTAAAAAAATATAAACTTAATAAGAAAAATTAAAAACAAAGAAACATGGTTAAGTACTTTAATTTACAATACCTAATAATGTGTATTTAATTTGGTTTTATTAAAACCCAATGTCAAAATGCTACTGTTCTGCACAATAATATACTAAATACGATATGTAAAGAATGTCGTAACCTTCGGGTTGTTTATATTAAAGTTGATAACTTTTTTCTCTGCAAAACCAGTTTTGCTGGAACAAAGTTTTGACACTTTGTTACAACTAAAAAAAGATTCCGATGAATTGAAAACTCCTCCTTTTATTGAAGTCCGTTAAAAATAAACATAACCTACATACGTTGGCTGTTTACAATCAATTAATTTCTTCAGAGTGCTTATTATGTAAAGAGATTTGACGTCGTGACAAACAATACTTTTTCTATGAATAAAAGATCATGAACGAAGCGAGCACATAAGTCGGGCGTCACGCACTGGATGTGGCATTAATACAGATGTTTGCTTAACACCTTACGACATAGCCTGAAAATAACCACCATTTTTTCATTGAATGCAATCAATAAGCCACACTAGTAGAAGAATAGTCGTAATAATTAAAATACAATGCAACTTTCTTTACAATAATGTTTCAATCCAAAACCTTATTAATTTTGAATATTCCTGCATTGTGTAGTAAAGTAAAAATATTATGACAGCCATTTTTATTGAAACAAAGTTTAACTTAAACAATAATCTTCTAATGCTAAACATCGATTGAAGTAAACGGCGTAAAGTTTTAAAACAAAGGAGGGCCAATTAGAGTGGCCATTTATTCCGCCGAGCGTCCGAGTGGAAGCGCGTTTTCTCCGCGCAAAAAACGCGTAATAATGATTCACGAATCGGCGCGCGCGCGTCGTCGCTCGGAAAATTCCTGCAATCGCGCGCTGACTTTCTTCAGGCGCGTCGGATTTAATCTCGCACGCGAAACACGCTCATGCTCCGTGTTACAGACCTATCGTCTTGAGGCCAATCAATCATTAATATAATATTACAATAAAATTGTCAGCGAGATAGCCAGTCTATAGCTCCTGATTTTATTTTCGGAAAACCGTGGAAATTTTTAGAATATTCTATATATATATCTATCATTTCTGAGTACCCCGGACATTGAGAAAAGGTTGCTTTTTAGGGTTCCGGAGCCTAATGGCAAAAAACGGAACCCTTTTATTCGTCATGTCCGATGTATGTCACAGCCACTTTATTCCAAAACTATGAGAATTACACAATTGAAACTTGGTAGGTAGATGTATTCTGTAAAACCGCTTTACGGTTTTTACACAAAAATAAATATATATATATATATATATATATATATATATATATATATATATAAAGGGAACTCCCCATACATGGAACTGAAACTGAAAATTAGTTTTTTTTCATAAAAGCTATACGTGTGGGATACTATAGATAGGTCTTTAAAATTACATTGAGGTTTCTAAAACTATTTTTTCTCAAAGTCAACCGTTTGAAAGATGTACACTTCCAAAGTGGTAAAATGTGTCCCCCCCTCCCTCTAACTTTTGAAATAAGAGAGTGAAAATTTTTAAAAAATATACGCTGTATGTCTTTATAAAGGATTATGGTTTGAACGAAATACAGTTGGCAGTTTCAGAGCTATTAGCACATTTTGCAAAACCGCAAATATAACTTTGTCATTCATACAATCACTATAAAAAACAATAGTATTTTGGGTAGGTGTATTTAATATAATAATAATAATAGAAACTTTATTGCACATAAAGGTACGCCACGCCATCCCTGCCATAGATAATGCAAAATAAAAAAAATCTAATATATTTTCATGATCAAACTAATATTAGACATTGTAAAACTAATTACCATGATTAATTTTCTAGTATAAAAGAAAACTAATTAACGTTAAATGTTAAGGAAAATTTTTATCTTTATAAAAAATAAAGACTGACTTCAAAAATCAAAAAGTAAATATTAAACCTTTTGGAGTCGGTGCCAGCAATGGTAAGAAAAAGAAAAGTAATAGAAGTGCAATGTAGAATTCCTTGGCTGTCACCGACTCCAAAAGGTTTATTTTTACTTTTTGATTTCTGAAGTCGCTTTTTATTTTTTAATAAAATGATTTTTATGTCACAATTTTTAGAGTTATAACTTTAATTTTTTTTCATAGTGTCGTAACTTTTTTTAAATAACTTATTGTATTTATTATATTTCAGATGTTTTTTGTCTAATAAAAACAAAAGAAATAAAATAAAAAATTATTTTACCTAGAACTGTCGTTGGGTAATTTTTGTCCCGTCAGTTTGCAGATGTGAAGAGGCGATGTGTATGTGGCTATGCAATATGCATAGGTTGGATCTATCAGTTACACATTCTGTAGCGTAAAACACTACCCAATCAGTTCAAAAATTGGTATTTTGTTTTAATTTGAGCATTCCTCACTTAGTACAAATTTCTTATATTTTATATAAATTACTACCTCCTAGAACCGCCGTCGTGCCAATTTTGTCCCATTATAGTTATTTTAAAGTTCATTATTATAAATCATGAAATTATAGTCAATACGCAATTTATTTCTTACATAAACGTGTTTGAAGTAACTTTCGGCACTTCTAGTGTTAAGAGGACATCGTGTGCTGTAAAGTATGAACTTTAATCAACGATATCACTTCTTTTTTTAAGTCATTAATGTTCAACCTCCCCAGGAAAAGAAAAACATACAAAAGGTTCAGTTGTTTAATCTTCCATTTACTAATAAGAGCCCTAAGTAGTATTTTATCTCGAACGCGATAATAACGCCAAAGTGGCGGTGACATCACCACGTCCGACTACGCAAAGACGTTTACTGTAGGTTTCATCCGATAAGATAAAAGCATAGAATTCGTCGATTCTTACCCGCTATGCTAACTGTTATCGATACAATTGTCTATCTCGCTATAAGTAACGAATGACTCATTTCTAATCGGAGTTGCTAGAAAAATCTAAAAAAATGGAAAGCTAGTTAGGAGTCAAGTAAAAGTTTAAAAAAGGAACAATGATCTTCAACTTCCCGAGTTTTGTGAACGGTAGAGTCGCTCTAGAGTTCTACTTAACACAGACGGGAGCATATCGGATCGAAACTCGAAATCTTAAACCGGTTCTCTGACATCTTTCGTCCTTTTCGGGTGGGTGGTATCTTGTATGTTTTGTCTTTATCGGTGAGTCACCGTTTGTCCGTACGACGGCGCAGCGCAGCCGCACCGCTCCACGCACTTCATGGCCACTCGTTCGGCTTCGTCACGCTTTGTCTGCAATGACTGGACATTTAATGCGACAATATATTAATGTCCAAAGTAATAAGCAAATAGATTTCGTGGAATAAAAACGATTGCTTTGGACCATTTCGACATCGCCGGTAATTGCAACTTATTCAATGTAAGAGATAAATTTTAAAATTCAATGGGCCGTGTAATTTGTATTGGCGCAACTCGTGTTGGTTTCTCCAATTTGAACAGTTTTTAAAAGAGTCATTAAGATATTGTGAATTATTTTTCAAGATCATGTTACTTAGACTTTTCAACAACTTGCATTGTTTGATATTATCTATATTAAGTATTTAAGAATCTTACACTGATCTCCAAGTTCTCCGCTTATAATATAGTAATTTCTCGAAGTGTTCCCTGGTGAAAGGATATTTAACGCGTCATTGAGCAGGCCAGATTAAGCTGAAATTTATTGCTTCTTAAACGTTTATATGCAATTTGGCTTGCTCTCATAAACATTACACGAATCTGGTTTTAATTTTAAAACTCATACATCAACTGTTTAAATTGACATCGGCAGCAAACACGTAGCGTATTAGTTCGTCAAATATTTAATCTTGTTGCGAAGTGAATTTGGTAGTTGTGGTGAAGTCGTGAATCATTTGTTTTATTTATTGATGTAACAAATGGCGCCAAGCAAAGCACACGCTCGGAGGTGTAGAAAGAGAAAGGGAACTTATTCAAAAGTAGGTAATGTTTTTGCCGCGGCTAGTGTGCGCGCGCGCGCCTGTGTGCGGCGCATGATTCACCGGCGCGGGCGCGTGGGCCGAGCTTATTGTGTTCGCTCCTCTATCTATTCAACTAGATAACTTTAACTTTTCCTTTTGCCTTAATCGTCTTCACTGTCTACACTTGTGTAGTTTTTTGTAATAAGTAATAACACGCCTCCACTCTTAATCCTCTTCATTGGTTTCGTTTTCGTTGAACCGAATCGAAATCGAGTAGACATAACATGGTGGTTCTTTTGGGAGTTGTGTTGACGCGCTTTATATTATGTGTTATTATTGTATATAATACAGGTGGTCATTAAGGCTTGATTGTTGGCTCGTAAAGTGTTGTTTGCCTTTCACCGTGACAACCAGCGGCGCCGCCGGGATCGGCGGCTTTTGTCCGGAAACTGTTTCTGCACCCACCTCTGTCTACAGAGATGTATTCAAACCTCACAACAATACTCTTTGGACTGTGAACTACAATAATCTTTAGACAAAAACGATATAACAATATTATTGTTACTTTTGAAAAAGTCAACTGTTTTATTTAAAAAAATATATATTCATTGAATAATTCTGTGCAATATTAAATATGGTTTTTTAATTAACAATAAATAGTTGTGCAGATGATTTAAATTATCATAAGAATTTATTGGACATCTGCGTGCAGAGCGTATCATTATGAGCTTATAATAAGTATTTAAGTAAGTAGATACAACATTTATCAGACAAAAAAAAAATGTTGTAGGCATTAATATTATAATGGCACAAATATAATAACCAAAGTAACTTTACCTACCATTGTTATAAATGAAAGATTTTAGTTTTAAGACGAATTCATATTGGCATCAGATAAACTTAAACGACATAAGTCATTTAAAGTATGAAAGCTATTTATATAAAAAAAGATTTCAGACTCTAGTTCGCAAAATACCGACTGATACACCAAGCAATAACGAAATGGAAAACGTTTTATAGAGATAATTAGATATAATTGAATCGATATTCGATAGTCGCCTAATTTTTGTCACGTAAAAGTATATGTAGGAATATGAGTGAATTAAAACTTGTTCTTTAAAAAATCATCTATGCCCACGAAGACACAAACTAATACTAAACATAATACTAGGTTTCAACCACAGACATAAAACATCATTTGTATTTATCTGACTTGAAAACACATAAATGTAGAGGTACTCATAAAAGCGCTTAGTTATAATCGATAATATCATGTGATTTGTGTGTTTATTGCTCAGATAAAGTTGTTAACTGATTCCAATAATTAGAACGTGATGTTTCTGTTACCTGGCGACCTTTGCGCTGTACTCGAAGCTGTTCGGTGTCGCAAGCCATGGGGCTCATTCTTGGCTCTGACATTACAAAAACGCCCACATTACACTTCATCATAAGCTCTACGCTTCAAATTTAAATTATTTGTGATTGATTAAATCATAAAATTTCAAAGTAAACATATCGTTTTTTTACAACAACAAACAAAGCTTGAGTTTGCAAAAAGTTGTACTATTACACATTGTAAAACTAATTTCATTTTACTTTTTTTTTGTTTGTATAACTTGTTTATATAACTTTTTGATTTTCATGAACTGTTTCATATACTGCTTTTTGTGAACCTAACATGCCGTGGCAGTTTGTAAGTAAGGAAGGCCACACTACGTGTCTTGTACCCGATCATGTTTTTCACTTATGTATAAGTGTGAGTCTTGTAAACTGTCCTTTTCTTAAAAAATTAAATAAAATAAAAGTTTTATTACTTTAAACTTCAAATACTAAATATTTAAAGTATCACCCAAAAAGTGACGAACCCTTTTCTTTTTTTCTTGCCAAATTAAAATGACTACTCTTATTCCACTGATTTTTTGTTACAAACGATATGAATTAGGTACTAGGTTAGGTACGTTAACGATAACTTTATACGGTTAAGCGCTATTGAAACTAATAAACTTTTAGTATTATTCATATATATTTTTTTAAACTACTATAATACCAGTAATTTGAATTCAAACGGAACTTGTAAAACAGGTAAGCTGAATCTGATCATCTGCTAATTTTTTTGCCAACATATCGTTTAGCGTTAATTAAACTCAGTTTACATTGTTAAAGCGAGTGACTTCTGATGTGAGTAGGTAATCAGTTACATGATTACATCACAATCATCATCTTAGGTCAATACCCCATTACCACAATGCTTGTCTCAATGGACCTCATTGATGTGTCAGAGTTGAGCAGAGATCACTTGGAATCGAACAACCACAGACCTATATCGAGATAGATCTGAGCGCTTCAAACTGTATGAGAAACTAGCGTGTCGAATTTTTCGTATCTACGATGACGTCACGATCACGAGCAAGATTTAGTTGGAAATGTTATTGACGAGCTCTTGCTAGAAAGGATTGCACAATTAACCATTTTCGTTTCTGAGTGACGCGTGTTTTCATGGCAATATGGTCACAAGCGGACTGACTTAGGTCGGAAAACTTTGACCGTGGATCAAACTTTTTACACTCAAGGTAGGTAAACTTTTACCGTCTATCTCCATATAGGTCTATGCGAACATCTATCGCTACAGTATATACGAGTATAACATAAAGATCAGTTCACACAATCCTACTTATATTTTTTATTAGTAGCCGCCCGCGTGGTTCCTGTTCCCGTTTTTATGGCAAAAAAACAAAGTGTTGTTTTTACTATTTTCCTCGTAATTTTTACGTATTTACTCTCTATAAGAAGCGTCTCCGTGCCTTAACGAAAATTAAAAAAAAAAAAACATTTTTGCGCTTAGCAACACAGTAATTTGACAATTCTTTTTTTTAGATGTGAAAGTTTGTAAGAAAAATCGACTGAATGGATTTAGTTAAAATTCGGCGGACAGATAGCTTGCGGACAGATAGCTTATAGCCTGTACATAGTAGGATCGTTTTTATCCCAGTCATATTGTGTTCCCTAGGGATTTTCCGAATGTTGACGCGGACATATTCGCGGGCAGAAGCTAGCTAACAGAATATTCACGGAGAAAGTCAGTGAAGATAAAATCTGTTATGTATTTTGGGCAGGGTATCACGCAAAAAACAATAGAAGAACATTTACAAAAAGTGTGTTATGGAAAACAATGTATCAATAACACAAAACTGTTTTGATACCTAATTTTGATTAAGATCATTATCAAACCTAATCATTATGAGCAATTATGGGAGAAAAACACCAAATGGTTAATAATTCATTTTCCAGATTACGTTACGAAGCTATAAAATGTAGCCTTGAAAGTTTAATAATATAACTTGGTACATATTTCCTCTCGGTAACCAAGAAATAGGAACAAGTGCTTATTCATTCATTAATGAAAATAAACATTTAAGAATAGAAATGAAGGAGTAAATATATGCAGACCATGAAACTACGAAAACTTTTTACACATTTTCCGAGTTTGGATCAACACATGTAGTATAAACAGATGTAGTTACATTTTAATATATATTTGTCACAGGTAGGTATATTGTTAGAGCCGTGATAATTATAACAATTTAACTTGAGTGAAATTATGTATATGTTCAATCGGCACAAGGAAGCAACAATTTGGTTTGCCATATTCATGTAGTTATTTCCTTATTCCTATCTCTGTAATCATTAATTTAAATTGAAATCATACATTAAAAAGGATAATAACCCCTGCGTAGACTAGTGGTCACTACTATCACCGTAATACCACGGATCGGTATCAGAGCCAGAATTCCCATATTCGCTTCCCAATAGGGATTCATATTGTATTAGTTTTAGTAGTCGGCCTGGCTGGCTAGTAGCTACCAACATCTTAGCTATGTCTGTAGTCATAGCAACAATAAATGTTCTAAACATTGTTGTGTTCTGGTAGTTAAGAGATAAGAGATCCAGTTCCTCATTGGTTAAGGATTGCGATTCCGAAGTGCGATTCTACCATCAGGCTTATCCATTATTGTTGAGGAGCTCGGTGGCGCAGTGGCAGTGGCTTTAGGCAACTTTGACATTGATGGGTGACCAAGAAATTTAAAGTCTGGAGCCCATCCGTGCTTCGGAAGGCACTTAAGCCGTTGGCCCCGATTGTATTTGCAGCCAGCAAAACCCACCAATCCCCATTATGATAACAACTTTTCTTTATTCATTCATAAGGAAGGCCAGTGCCGCAGCAGTGCATTAAAATGGCTTATGATGGTGAGATCTTCTCCTTAGTTTATAAAACGTAAATGATTACGAATATAACTCATTACACCTCGCTATGACCAAAAGATCCACAATCGGCTCTTGTTAAGGTGCAACATTGCAGCGCGCGTATACCGTTACGTGTCGCCCACCATGTTGTCATTCACTTATACAGACCCAGGTGAACTGTTTAGATTTATAAGAAAGAAATAAAGTAAGTTATCAAAATTTGTTTTTTTTTTTCCTCCCCGTGTAAGTGAAGTAAACAACGGTTTTGGAAAATTATTTTAGTTGCTTTTTTGTGTAAAAACAGAATTGTGAAATTTGAACCAATCATTATTTCAGTCTTGTTCCTGCCCACATTCCGCTTTTAATATTTCACTAACAGATTTCAACGCGATTCTTGTGAAAGATTGTGAAAAAAATGCCGTCTCAAAAAGCGATATTTTGGGGTCTGCTCTTAGGATTTATTTATAAAAACGGACCAAAAGCTACTGTTAATTACTGTTCTTTATAAGGAAGAAAATAGCTAAATGCCCTACATATAGGCACCTAACTAACGAAATGAATCAAAAATTGAATACCTGAATCAAAGCAGTTAAATTAAGACAAGAATAATAGTATACCTATATTAAAGTAATCGAATCAAAATGAAATCATAGTTTTTTTGTGTCGCTCGTTATTAAGTCACCATAACTTACTACAACAAATTATGCAACATAACAAGATACCGCTAGATCAAGCCGTTTTATCTGTCAATTGCTGATTTAAATACTCGATTTCTAACCAAAGAAACTTGTTCTCCACACTTTATGAATTAAATGGTCAATCTTTAGTTTTGTTTCTAGCCAATCCACGTTGTAATCGGCCCGTAAATTGCAAGTGCTTTTCTTATTATCCGAAAGATTAACTGCTTAATTTAATCTGTACCGCTTGAATTAAAGGTGAAAGTTTTATTTTATTTTTGTTTTGGTCCATAATACAATATTTTTAAGAGTTAAAGACATCAACGAAACTTTAAGCCGACAATTTTTATTATCTCAGTTCTATTACTGAAATCATTACCATAAAAAGTTTTATTTGTGATAAAAGTTACCTATGTATTTTTATTTATTTTAATCTCCTAGCTTCATTAATCACTTAAAGCTTAAACTTTTTTTTTACAATCATATTTATCAAAGCATTTGCACAAAAAAGGAAACTAACTATACGATCTCATAAGACGACAAAGCCCTGAATTACGTTGAACAGTGTCATTTGTCCCGCGATTGGAGTGTAGCGACTCGGCGCAACAAATCAGAAAGCCCGCCACGGAAAACTAAGCGGGAAACACCGAAAACATTTGTTTATCGTACAAAGCTGGGTAGCCAACTGGTGCTGTATTATTTTACTGTACTTGCCACGCAATATAAGACGTAATGCGTGCCGTTTCGTTTCGAAGAGTAGGCCGGGTAGGGCCGCGCCGCATGCATTATTCAGGACTCATTTCTATTCAACGCCGACAGTCCGCCTGATAAAAACTTCTAGTTTGACAACTTGGACGCTTGCACCCTTTGTACTTGCGTCAGGCGCCCTAAAGCTGAGGATACACTGAGCTTTTCTCTTGTTGTGTCGGTCGGTTTTCGTCGTGACAGATAATATTGCACATGTGTCAGGTAAATATTGGTGAAAATGATTTATCTCTAAATAGCTGATTCCGTTATGATAATAAACCTTGCGTATAGCAAATATGATACTGTGAACGTTTGTCTTTGCATTGCTACAATTAATTTAAAGTCTTACTTTTAACGTCATTTATAATAAAATTGTCGTTAGATAAAAAAGTTTACTTTTTTGTATATTCATATAATTCAAAGACAAAAACTGGAAAGGTTACGACGGATACACAGCCACTGACAAAAAGCAAGTTTTTTTAAGCGCTTTTTGTATTGTTATTAGATAAAAACAAATAACACGTTAGCTCGTCCAATCGACTAAAAGTCGAGTTTAGTAGATTATGTTAGATCTCTTTAAAATACTAATAAAATCAAAATAAGCAAATGTTATATGTAAACCACATCTAAACTTGAAAACTTGTCTGCATCCATCATATTTTATAAGTCGTCTTTCTTAGATAATAAATGGAATTAAGATTAAATGATAGATGAGATTTACAACTTAAGTAAATATACGAGTATTTTAAATAAATTAAAATTCATGATAATATCGTCTTCCACGTATTTAAGTGGCTGGCAACAGCAAGGGAAAAATCTCTTTCAATTAAGAATGTTCTAAAACGTTCTTCCACTAATTCAAAATTGGACGTGTCAATAGGTCGGAGATCAAACGAGTCTCTAATTCTTTCGTCGATCAAAAGGCTTGCGCACGCGTCGTCCATCGATTCGGCCTACTTTCGATCCATTACTTTGCTCATATCTTGTACAGATTATATTCATGCACAGTCAATTTAGATGTCAAGAACATTCAGTAATAATACAACTGCTGACGGAAAGAAACGCGTGTCAGTGCGATGGGTGTGTAATGATGACCAAGAACAAAGAAGTAAAAAAATAATAGTATATACAAAGCTTAGTCAATACCGGATTTCGTAAGGTCAATAAAAAAATTACATATAAAGCGTAAACCTATTGATTGATTTAAATAATAGTGATTGTGCTATTTAATAAGGTTAGATAAATATTTCGATCTATTAAAGTCATTACATGAGATGTCACCAAAGTGCATTTTCTTGTTTAGCAAATTAATCGTATCATTCGATGAATTATAAAAAATATTTAAAAAAAAAACAAAGTTTTTAAACAATAAAAATTACGCCGGGTGGTGACCTTGTTTGTATATCCTTGGACCGGTTTTTATTTTCACAGCTATTGGGCCGCTAATGTAGTATTTATTTATAGTATAAAAAACCCAATATTAGGTATATCGGATGACAAGTGGTTGGGCGACATCGACTTCGAGCTGTGATAGGGCTGATACTATTGTTTAATCATAAAAAAATTAACTTTGTTACTCATGCAATGTTCTCTATACTCTACTCTTTGTTTTCCTTGCTTAGATTGCTCAAAAGTTCAAAACTTAAAAACAGATAATCTCGTCTATTTACCGTTGCAGTCACAATTATCTTCCGAAATTTATTTTCGCATTGTCCTCACCAAAAATATAACTGTAATCAAATTAATTCTAAGATTATTTGATAAACATCCCCAAGCGAATTGAGATCATCTGCTTCTCACCCCGTAAGTTCCATAGAACGAAAAAAGGAGTCAAGTATATCTAAATGGGGCTCATCACCATTTTCAAGCATATTGTGGTTGGTATTTTGACGTTTATTGACAGGCACTGGAACATACGTAAGAGAATATGTAGTTCTTTCTAACTCATCGGGCCCCGGATAATGAGACACAATAGATGTTCCATTGTTGTCTGGACACCACACACCGGTGTCTGGTAGGATTTTATAAGTAAAAAAATAAATAACTAAATATTATATTGGCAGCCCTACGGGAAGGTGCGGAAGCAACGCGAGCGGTCACCGTTGCGTTGGCACAGTGCCCATGACCAGACGCCTTTACAGTTATACGCCGTCCCTTCAACCAGTCCTTATGCCCATCGGCATAAAGTTCATATCGCCAATTAATTCGCACATGGGGTGCAGAAAGAAAGTTTCTCACAGGCCTTTAGAAATCGACTTATCTTTAGAAGACGATCACACATTGAGAAGTTTCAACGATCCTTTATACTCGTCTATAGCATTAGGGTATTAACACATTACATTAAATTGCTATAGAGTATCACATCACAAATGAGTACATACTCAGTAATATCACTCAATAAAAATCAAGCCCTCTCACAATGAACACAGAATAAAAAGTAAACAAAAACTACTGCCAAACCCACTTTTCAGGTTATAGTGTTAGTAAAATAATTGAATAATATTTTAAACTTCACAAGTAGTGTTTTCTCATTCGCTAGCGATATAAAACTAAAAAAAACTTGTTTTTAGCTAGTCGCTCTTGTAGACAACTTTACACAAAGCTTTTAATCTCTAACTGTGTACCGTTAGGTTTTAAACTTTGTTGGTAACGGAGATGGTCACAAACCATTACTAGACTTGAGTTTTTCCAAAAATGCCCAAAAATGTGGACATTTGGAAAAGTCAATCACGTTCTATTCTTTTTTTTTATAGTTTTGGTATGGGTTAATCGAATTTCCCTGAAAACTTTGCAGCAGCGTTGACTTATTTTAAGTAGTTTACACATTCATTATGAGTGCATTATCAACTTGTTTTGCAGTTTAATTACTGGATATAGATAATAATATTTTTTAGTGTGCAGTAGTCTTTATATTGTCGCCTTGGCATTATAACATTCTAGGAATTCAAAGGCAAACGAATGGGCAGGTAACAACTCATTAACGAATACCATAAAAATACCTCTTCGGTAATTTTGTTTCTTTTAATGAAAAACATCCTTTTGAAATGTTACCTTCTTCAATATTTAAATATTCGACTGCTGCAGACAGTTACTATTCAAGTCACAGCATAAAAACCATGCAACAAAATCTAGAATTTTCTTTTTTCCAAAACATTTACGACTCTTGTATTTCATTTTTTTTTATTGTACGATTCTCAACGCCGCATTAACATCAAAACTATATTTGTCGATAACTAAGGGACTAAACAAAAACAATTAGAAAATAATCGCTATTTGCAAATAGCAATGCAATACACCTCATAATAACCCGCATAGTAAGTAACAACGGTGATTGTCTGTCGCAACGCACACAGATCGGGCCACGGCGGGCGTCGCGTCGCAGGCGCAGCCGCTCATTTTCTAATTACTGTGGCAATTCCATTTGCGAACAAGTTGCGTAATGATTATTGTAAATCATTACCTACACCGCGTTTACTCTGAGGACTCTTGCCTTAGGACTCGCCGTCAACCAGTGATTTTCCATGACTCACTTGTAGATTCTTAATGAAATCTCACGTCACGTTAGTTACCTCCTCCTAGTAATCTAACATGATCCATTTGAATCTATTGAAAGTATCTAAACAATTTTAAATTACATAAAACATAGATTGCAGTAAAATCTGGGTTATAGATAAATAGGATTAATTTTAGTTTTTTGGTTAAAGGCATTTGGTTTTTCTTTCCTTTAGTTCACAAATGATAATATAATACTGCAATTCTCATTGATAACGCAAATTGAGAATAATGTTATCGAAAAATGGCACCTGAATAAATAACGTGAGCACTACAAAAGGATAAACATACTAAAGAAAACAGGTGGAAATTTTATACTAGCCAAAATATTAATAGGTGTGCAGTCGTGTTGTAATTGCAGTAATTATTGTATGGTTTATTCTACAGCGATTCAAACGACGCCCTCGGTATAACGGGTGCATCATCCTGTTTCACTCGAGCGGCAAGCGTAAATGGAAAATCAACTAGTTCTCTTCCTATTAAGTACATAATGTATGTCGCAAGAGGCTTGTTTTTTAGCGTTTATATGTACTATTGCGAAGTAGGAATTCTGCTAATCGTCGCCGGTAACATTTTACACATGCCACGGCCATTGTAGCTGCGGTAAACGAGTGTAATTTAACCAGCCTTCTCTTGGGTTCTATGGGCCCACTGTACCCCTGAATGCGTGTATGACTTATGGTCTGTTATTTGTTAAACCGGTCTTCGTTGGGGGGTCTCTTGTACGGAAATTGTGTTTTATTGCTAGATTTATTTGCAGACGTTTCGAGTTCTCCGATAACATTTTTGCTTTAAGCTATGAATGTCAACACTGTTAGGATATTCTTTTGTTTCTATGGGGATTTTTTTAGTTTTTCTTCTTTGTTATGGTAGCCTTCTTAGTTTCTACTTCTAAATCTTAAGATCATTTGAACTCTTACACGTCGTCGGGCCATGGTAAACGCTTGCAGGTGTTATCAAGCCGGGGCAAGCCGCCCACACCGTCTAAATCACCAAACACGCCGCGCCGCCGCCGCCACAATCTATGCAAATCGCGCGCTCAAACTTATTGCTCTCGCCTCGACTCCTTTCCAAATGCATACTAAATAGCGCACCAACCACGCCAGCCTTTGTTCCCATTTTTTCACTTAACCTCCTGTACCCAGTTATTCCGAACAATACAATCCTTACACAACTTAACATATGCTAGTTTTCCGCTGAACTGTTTTGTAATATTCTCCTTTCCTTCTCACAAAATTATCCTGCTATTACTTTTGTAATATGCACCTTATTGCTTCCTACATATTCATTTAAAGGCAACACATACAAAATGTTGAACAGCACGCAAAATTTTGATGCACAATTTTGCATAATTGGCAACTTCAGCATCATATACTTAATGAGTGCAACCTGTTCTCACGATGATTTCACTTCTTGAGATAAATCATTAAACACTGAATTCAATTGTTGTATTCCAAACTAATTTGATACAGTATCAAATGCACACAGTTACTTGAAGCAACTCGTAACATTAAATTTTCCAAAATGCCGTTCCAATTCTTTGAATTTAACGACTTGCGTCTAACAGTTCAAAAATGTTCATTCAAAGTGTCGTTCGTTGACTATAATTAAAAAGTGTTTCACATGCAGAAAACTGGGTAAGCTCTAGAAAACGATCTTCAAACGTCCATAGTCGTTCCCATGGCATTCTCAGAATAAGACACAGAATGTAACCAGAGACGATGCCTCCCATTCTTCCGCATAGACCCCGCTCGCATTACGATCCAATTATACTTGATACCCACTAGAAATATTATTGCGTGGATTTGCACCAAGATAATTGCCGTTGTGGGAATCACAAATGGACAATGATGCCCTGGTATGGTCACAACACATTACTTCGTCATTTACGTTTCTAATCAGTTTCCTGTCTTAGTATTTAATGCAGAGGTTTTTTATTCAATAACTTACTCGTATGACAATTGCAATATATCTTTGTCGTCTCTGCTACTATGTATTAGACCTCATGCAATGATGACATCATATTGAGAAGGTATTAGCATTTTCTGAAATGTAATAAAAGCTTTTGTCTACCTTCAATAAAATAAATAGAAGATCATAACATTTTTTGCGTTCAAATCTTATGAAATTCTGAGAAGCGCAGCAAAATTTTTCATGAAACTTAATTCAGCATTCATAATACTTACATTTATTGTCAATAATATCTGTAAAAAAGTTAAGTTGTAAACATATTCTTGCTCAATGGCGTTTGATTAGCTATTGACGTTCCGCGGTGCGTCTCGCTAAGTTTTGTACAGGGACGTGCTCGTTGTGTGTGCGTCTGCGACTCTGCGCCGCCCGAGTGGTCAATGAACTCCGCGAATTATCGATAGCAATTGTCTTCCGTCACCGCAAGCAGCTGCCCCCAGTCCAGTTACTGCTACTAATTACACAAAGTGCCACCATTTTATAGCCCTACACGAACCCTTCCAAAGCCAATACACAACGCTCACGCTTCCCGACAACTGAAGCGTATGAAACTATTGCTCGAAACACTTCACCGGCTCTATATGGCTTAACCGATTTCAAAGCACTCAAGACGTTCCTAACAAACTTGTTGCGCGCTAAGAGCGTACCTAGCATAGTCATAAACTTAGTTAAACCCTCTGTCGGCAACATCGCCGGCTTCAATGCAGTTCAAATTAATTCGATTATCAGCGCACCTTGATCTCGCTAAAGCTCTCAGATTCCCTTCATTAGGTGCACATACACGCCTCCACCGCAATGAAATAAACATGACCTAACGTAAATTATAATACGGTTCTATATTTTCTGCAATATTCTATTTGTTGCTTTTACAATATTTTATTTACATTAAACCGTTGCTCAATATTCAGATGGTGAACGACGGCTCACGCACTGTATTGGAAGTTGGTCATGAATTCATTGTTTTTGACGTAGTCGTGTGATATTGAACCACAATAGGAAAGAGTTCAGGTCACGTCTGAAGTAACTACGGCCGAAGAATAATAAGGTTGAAATATTGGATGGATAGAGTTTTCGGAATTCCTTGACTTACTAATGCGTGTTGATGATTCCTTAGTTGCTCATGTACTGATATTTATTTATAGAATTGCATTTTGCATCAGTTTTGACTGTTTATCGAAACAGATGCTCGTATTATTTGTTTCAATAGACAAAACCTTAACTTTCTCTAAAATTGCTATAAACCAAAGTTTCATCTTTATAAAGCGTCCATATTTGCAGCGATTGCCTTCCTAATTAAAAAAAATATAATTAAATGTTCATGTAACTATCTCATATTGAAATAGATATCGCAATATTCAGTGACTAGCTATTACCAAACGGAAGAGGCATGGATGCAATATAGCCCCATACTACCTACGTATGTAGCTACGTAGCCGACCGTTGTGCATCCAACTTGTGCATAGCCGATGCGGTATTGCTTACGTCAGATCTTGGCTATTGCATCTCACAATAAAATCTGTAGTCCGATTAATTTATATCGCTGTCATTATTTAATTAAATACGTTTCAGTAAATATTGTTTTGAAATATCTATTTTATGTATTTCTTCTCGTGAACATTGCACGTGTATAAATTTGCGCCCACCCACATAAAATTTAGTGACTACAGAAATGGAAGTTATTAGTTAATAATGTAAAAAAAAACCCTATTTGTATATAATTGAGGTTTGGAAAAGAACTTGAAAAATTCACTTCATAGCAAAAATTTATCAGCATCTGCAGATAGGTTGGTAATTGGTCGGTATCTACGAGTACCCCGTGGGTAGGTAAGATTTTTGATACTTGTTTCCTTAAAAAAATCCGTTATGAAATTGGAGCATCAGATTATTGAATCCAACAACTACCTACATAGTCTATTTTGATGAACTGTAGAAATTAAATTGGCGACTGCTATGAGGGTGCCGTGCTCCGGCACCCTCTAAGCGGTCGACAGTTTTAGCCACGGATACTAATCGCAAATCGTTGCTTGTTTTCACTGGAATAAATGAACCACGTGAAATAAGTAATAATGATGACGTGAATTTTTATACGTGGAATATAATGTGTCCACTAAGTGTCACAATTTTTCACAATCTCCATTTTTGTCGTTCTGTCGCTGTTATGTCAATGTCATGATGTTTATGTAGAAAGTCGATAGACGATGAATCTGTTATGATCGGGTTGAACACCCTACATACAGCACAGTCAAACTTTTAACTTTATTTTTTTTTACTTTTTTTTATAAGTAATATTATTTTTTCCAATATTTTTCTATTTCAAATTTATCATAATGTTAGTAATAATTTATGTTTATGATTTTTAAATTTTTGCATTTTTCAATGCTATTTTTATACTTATGATAAATTTTAAATAGAGCATTGGACGAGATTTCCAAAGGTCATGGGTTCGATTCCCATCTGAGAATTCACTTGTGGCCGAGTTAATTTTTTCCAATATTTTTCTATTTAAAATTTATCATAATAATTTATGTATTGCAGTATTGTGATAAGTTATGTTGTTACATACTTGTATGAAATGTCCGTCGATGTCCTCAAAATAGGTCCCTCCTGAAAACCAGCGTTGCAGTAGTCGCTCCCTGGCGCTATTGTAACAGTATGCAGAGGCAGGGCCTACTTGACGACAACACTGTTTATATTTTTTGTTTATGATAATCTGTGTAACTATCTATATTATTGTTTATGTTGTTTTCCGTTTCAATAATTTAATTGTGTTATCGTCAATAAATGCTTTTTCTTTTCTTTCTAAATATTTTTTTTTGAACCTGACCTGATTATTTAAACCACGCCTAGGAAGATCTCCATCGAAAGCCACATCATAATGAATATCGTGATATTGGTCGACACCAGCACCGGTACAGCCAGATCGGCAGCGTAACGCACCTGTGGGCGTGGTTGCCACTGACCTTTCCAGCTCAGAACGATGACCATCCAAAGCCACAGCGGACAGCATAATCAACATCATCATATTGGTCGACACTAGCACCGGTACAGTCGGATCGGCAGCGTAACGCACCTGTGGGCGTGGTTGCCACTGACCTTTCCAGCTCAGAACGATGACCATCCAAAGCCACAGCGGACAGTATAATCAACATCATCATATTGGTCGACACTAGCACCGGTACAGCCATATCGGCAGCGTAACGCACCTGTGGGCGTGGTTGCCACTGACCTTTCCAGCTCAGAACGATGACCATCCAAAGCCACAGCGGACAGTATAATCAACATCATCATATTGGTCGACACTAGCACCGGTACAGCCATATCGGCAGCGTAACGCACCTGTGGGCGTGGTTGCCACTGACCTTTCCAGCTCAGAACGATGACCATCCAAAGCCACAGCGGACAGTATAATCAACATCATCATATTGGTCGATACTAGCACCGGTACAGCCATATCGGCAGCGTAACGCACCTGTGGGCGTGGTTGCCACTGACCTTCCCAGCTCAGAACGATGACCATCCAAAGCCACAGCGGACAGTATAAACAACATCATCATATTGGTCGACACTAGCACCGGTACAGCCATATCGGCAGCGTAACGCACCTGTGGGCGTGGTTGCCACTGACCTTGCCAGCTCAGAACGATGACCATCCAAAGCCACAGCGGACAGTATAATCAACATCATCATATTGGTCGACACTAGCACCGGTACAGCCATATCGGCAGCGTAATGCACCTGTGGGCGTGGTTGCCACTGACCTTTCCAGCTCAAAACGATGACCATCCAAAGCCACAGCGGACAGTATAATCAACATCATCATATTGGTCGACACTAGCACCGGTACAGTCGGATCGGCAGCGTAACGCTCCTGTGGTCGCGGTCGCCACCGCCTCTTATCTCGTGTTCCGCGCTGACGCGTCCATTTTACGCCACACTGAAGTAATCCACGCATCCGTTTTGCAAGCTAAATCGTTTATATGCCGCTTAGTTTTGTGTCTTGAAGTCAACAGTCGATAATAGTGGCATTATGTCATTTTATTTCACCTTTTTTAGCACATCTGAGGCAGCCTACCTTGGACTCACGCGTATGTTTCAGACTAGATCACTTAGACATTCCTTTTTTAGGGTTCGGAACGTCTAAAGAAAAAAAAGGAACCCTTATAGGATCACTTTGTTGTCCGTCTGTCCTCGTTTATCTCGAGAACAAGAGAACTCTCACGAAAATCAAACTATGAAATTTGGCAAGTAATATTGTCTTTTACTACAAATACAGGAAAAAATCTAAAAACAATACTTTTGTGATTAAATCATAAAAATATAGTATTAAGTTTCGGAAGTGAATTTCGGGAAAAACTAGGGAACTAATGCAGGTATCGAGTCGAAATTAAAACTACTTATATATTCACTTTGACAATTTCTTGAAGCTGTGAAAAAATCAAACTTCAAAATCAACGTTAAAAAGGGTAAGGCCATTTATGCCGCAAAAACGTATACTACTTGGACACTCTCAAGGCAATCAAAATTCATAGGTACTTTCCGTTAACCTAGAACTATGAAATTTGGCAAGTAATATCATCTTTCACTACAAGTACTGGAAAAAAACTGAAAACTAGACATTTGTAAATAAATCATAAAAAAAAATGTCTTAAGCTTTGGAAACTGAATTTCGGGAAAACTTCGGAAAAAACTGCGAGACTCAATTCCAGAACCATTTGAAATAATTATGTACCTAGGGTAGTGTATATATTGGTATATAGTGTAATATGGTAAATTTGTGCGGAACCCTCGGTGGGCGAGTCCGACTCGCACAGTCCGGTTTTTTTACTATCTGCTTTCCGTTGTTGATCATTGTTGTATCCAGAAAATAATTTTCTTTCTTTCTTTATTTCTTTATTCGTCCAATAATATCCGATGAAATCTTAAAAACACAATAAACCTGTATTTTGGTACCTGGTATTTAAAAGTCAGTGACTTATTTCTTTACAATTTTTTACAACGTAAGTGTGTAAGAAAATTTCAAACGAAATGGTGAGCCAAGAAAGTCGCGCCTATTCCGCACACATTCGTGAATGCTAATACTTTCTAGGCAACCACTGTTATTAGTAGTTACGGAGGGCATTATGTTATAATGTCCTGTGACATATTAAGTACTTTATATTCCGCCGAGCGGCCAGTGTCGGCGTACGACGACGTTATTTACATATAAGTCGTTGTTCCTCCTCATTCATGGCCGGCCCGAGCTGATTTATCGCCTTAATTTCATAAGTATCTCTTTGTTACCATGGCACCTATATCATCACGCTTGGCTAATATTTGCGCCTTTATTGAATCCGCTTAGAATGGATCCGTTATGCAGTAAAATCTTAATTCCACATAATTTATAGACCATGACTTTGACACTTGCGTGTTAGGTGTTACAAAAACAGTTTCATGTGACTTAAAGGCTAATCAGTGGAGCTGTTTATATTGAATGACACAATTGGTATAAGACACTGCGCATAATAATAACAAACAAGTACGATAATAAGTTTCGTTACACTCTCACAGTGTAACACGAGCTCAGCAATCCGAGTCTTCTGCCCCAGCTGGCGATCAACCGCGCTGATTCATTCACTCTATCAATAGTTGCTATGCACTTGGTCCCTGACCACAAACACATAAAGTTGAAAATTACGCAACACTATACTAGAAGATACGTCCTTACGCGATTCTGTTAATGAAACTTGGCAAGCATTTGCGTGAGTCACTTGTACACTCCGGTGATTATCTCCTGAGACTTGGTCGATCAAAATTTAAATATTGCTACTATAACTCAATTTACTAATGCAAACATATTCATCCCGTCCTCAAAGTTGCGTTATTTTGAGCGGCGGCTTTCCCAGAATTCAGTTGTTTTTTGTATACAATAATAATATTTATTATTGACGAAATATGAATTTATACGCACTTGCTGAGATTTAATGCAAACTTAAATAAGGCTATATCAGCCTTTGTATCGAAAGTTCTAAAGACTTATCGGTTGATGACTACGGGTACTTCGGACTGCCAATTTACCAATCTCACCTCTAACTACTGTTGTTATGGCAACAGACTTGTATCTATCTTAGTAGTTGGTAACCACTTCGGACTTGGAATAAGCCCTGCCTACATTAATTTAACTTAAGAAAATGTTAAATGATAATGATAAAAATTCATTTACAGAACTACGATTGTCTTTGTTTACAGATGTTTGAACAAATGTGTTTTGGTATGAAAAACCTATAAAACCTGAAAAACCTATAGCTTTGTAGAAAAATAAGATATTTTACCAGTATGTATATGTAAGTAATTTAAACGGGTTATGTATTTATTATAATAGATATTATATAAAATCAGCACGTTGTTTATCACCTCACCTCCATCGTACGTTAAACTTCCCAAACACTTAGGGGCTTACACCTTGTAAACTCCGCTAAATTGTATATTTTTATTTTAATCGGGCCCCAATTCATATTCAATGGAAAAAGGCGAAAAAGTTCCATAGAGTTTTCCTTCGAAAAAAAAACATATTTGGAACTTTTCGTTGTTGCTCTGGCCAATCGCAAAATTATTGTTTTTTTTTTTTAATTATCTGTTTCTCTGTCCACGTGGCTGCCCCTCGTTGCGGGGCACACGGTATAATGATGCGTTTGTAAACAAACGCGCCGAGGGGTAAACATCTTTGTGAGCGCGTACTCGCGGCGACCGACGCACGCGCATCCCAAGGTAAACACGCGTCTATTCACCTTATCATAATAATTGTTACGTACCACAACAATGCACTTCTGCGCACATTTGCTCTGGGAACTTATAACCTTTGTGTTAGGCGATACTTGTTCTAATGTTGAGCCTTTTTTAATGCAGTTTTCGATTAATTTTCCTTCAGTTAACGGATTTTTAACCAACGTTAAAAGTAAATAAATACGGAAAAAATCTAGTGGTATCATTCACAGGAATATCAATAATCAGTACACTGTACTAAATACAAGGTAATGGTTATAAAATGATTAAGATATTTAAGTAGGTATTACCTTACATAAGCTTGAAATTGTAAAGGGAAACTAGTTTTCCGAAGCACACAATACGTAGTACCTATCTTTTTTCTTTTTCCAACTTTTATAGAATGATTTCTGAAGTTAAATTCAAATAAAAAAAATATTACTAGGTAACGGGCACAAACGTTTATTTCAATCTAATATTTTTATAGTTTATAATAAAAATACAGTTATTTTATCGATCGCGGTAACCCTACAGAAAGCTGTCCGCCGCAAAATAAGTACAAGTAGACAGTAATTAAGGACTGTAAAACTACTATTATATTAATGTTCCGATTAAGTATGCCAATGAAGAATTAATAAAAGCCCAATGTCCTATTTCTAGGGGCTGGAGACAGGTTGTCTGCTGAATTATTAATATTGAGCGGGCGACGGAACACAACCGGGACCGTATTAAGTTATTGATTTGATAACCACCTGCTGAACTAATAATAATGGCCGGATTTCATTGACTGGATATTCAAAATCCCCTTTAAACCTGAGTTATAAAATTATTGTAACGGGAAAATAAAACATTCGTAAAAGTCGATAACGATCTGTTATTATTACCAATTAGATTTGCTTTATACTATTATTGCGATTAGGACTATATCTTTATTAATAACGGTTTGTAGAAAATACCATTAGATTATGACACTAATGTACTTTAAATTACACTACTCTGTTACTATCAGTATAATTACTTTACCATATTTATTGCAAGATATAAACCATTAAAAAAGCAAATGTTTCAAAAGGTATCCAAACGGATTATTTTTATTATAATCTCGATAAAATTAACGAAAATTTTCATAATTGCGATATTAAAGCGTGTTAATAATCTGTCGAAAACAAAAAAGGCAAACCGCATGGTCCGATCGGCGCGTGGAGTGGACGCCGAAAATTAATTAACATACTTTGGCAGCCCTCACAGGTAACCCCCTGTGCACACCCCTAGCGGCCATTTTACCCGCGTAATGTTTTTCTGTCCAAAGTTTGACTAAAAAAGTTTGGTTACCAAGCCAAAAATGCACAGTTTCGAGCCATGCGAAGGTTGTGAAAAGCTGCTGTTCCTGTTTTGATTTTCGTTTGGTCTTTCTATAGAACCAATTTTTTTTATGTTTAAAAATACAGGTGTAATTTGTGAACTCTTACTTTTATTTATTATTTTAACACGATATGGACTCTATGCTACATAGACTATATTTTATTACTAAAATTCCTACAGCAAGGGAATTCCTCGCGTACGAAGAGGCCGCAGTGGCTACCCTCCCTTAATGGAATAATTTCCATGAAAATATTGCTAAGTATAGGTAGACTTCAATTTACTAGAGCGACATTATATTAATGTAGGTACACTTAACCATCATAAAACTCGAAATCTAACGTACCATATTTTTCATTTTCCTCAGTCAGTTTTAAGTTTTAATAGTGGGTTCTTTGTAGGTAGGTATAAGAAAAATCTCTTTCGTTTTCGAAACAAAAATTCCGGAACAATACTTCTATATGGAACTGAAATAATAGCACTTGAAATTAATATAATTTGATCGACAAGTTTAAAAAAAATTGTGCAACTGCATAGTGCAACCATCAGGTGGCCAGGGGATCCCTTGCAACCCCACAAATATGGTCATTAGAATTGCTATGAGTCCCCATGGTTACGCGCAGCTGTGTAGATAAAACCATATTGTTTAAGGCTCATGATTTCTAATTTATGCCGCTTGAACGACAATAAATGAATATAATATGAGTTTATCTACCAGATTATGACATTATTACCATTGCAGTTTTCATTAAGTTTTTACAGATTTCTTATTATATTTTTTTTTCTGGATCGAAATCAAATTAACGACTCGTTTGATTAAAAAAATATAGAGTACCTAGCAGAGGCGACGAAAAAAAGTGATGAAAGACAAAGATTCAAGGTAGTTATCAAAAGTTTCACTACACAGTAAATAATCTATTAAGCAACAGTTAGTCAATACGAATCGAAGTTAGTGAACAATACAACACACTAATAATATTGTAGACCTATAGATTCGATTTTCATAGGTAAGTAAGGGAAGCCAATGAAAACCGTATTTTTGCCACTGGTGCGTGATTAATAATTTTTTGATTACATCAATTAAACTGTTTCTGACGAAACTTGCTTGGAAAACTTGATTTTAACACTTACTCTGAGAATCATAATAGCAAAGGTAATAACTTCACAATGCTTTTGGTGAGGCTGTTCTATAAATACAGCTTAGCGCTGCCCACTCGATTCGGTACTGTTCTGGAACACGCCAATCTATTTTAGAGCTAACTACAAGCATCTTTAAAAGGGAGTTACGATAAAACTTTAATAGAAAGATGGAAAATCGATTTATCCCACAAATCGCTGAGGTGGTAATATGAATCATATCGAAAATTGGTAACTTGTAAGCGAAGCAACATTTTTTTTTTAACCCGAGCACACAGATAGCGGTGATTTCACAGATTTTATTATATCGTCGAGAATTTAGCAAACCAAAATCAGTCACTGAAAACATAACAACATTAAATATAACTACTCCATGTTTTACGTACAATGGGGAACTCCCCGGTTGATCAGTAGAGCAGAGCCTTTTTGAAGAAAGTTATCTCAAAAAGTAATAGACTTATAGAAAACGTTTATATCACAAGTAATGGAGCTTTAATTGGTATTTCAATTTATAAATAAATTATTTCTTTAACCGTAACATTTCCCGAAATGTCGTTCCTCAAAAAACTCTTCTCCGACTGTACCTATTCCTATACTACTTCCGAAATCACCATATTTAATACAGGTTAGACAGGTTAATCAAACAATTACTCCTAAAAACTATCAATATACTTTTAATTATTTGATTGACACAATTGTTAATGACTGGCTTAACTGTCTATAACTGATCAAACAAAGTGCATGTCACCAATAAAAGTAAATAAATCCCCTTTATTTGATCACACACCAGACAAGCATACGATTCAAAGCTTACCCTTTTGAACATCGCTAGAGGAGCAGCATCGCAATCCCTCAGTGAACTCTAACATCAGAATAGGGGCCTGTAAGGTCCCCACCATAGCAGGGGTCTACTCCGAAAACTCAACACGATAATCGGACGAATTCGTTTAGTTTCGAAATTTCAGCATCAAAATAAAGTTCAACCTACAGCTATCTAAACTGATAATATTTACTTTACTGTATAAGACGTACAGTTTGTGAGTTTATTTGCAAGAACTATAGGAATATATAATCTCTGGAGCTACTAAACCAATTTTGAAAATTCTTTCAGCCATAGGCGATATATTGGTACAAAATTGACGGCCAATCGAAAAACAAATGCACTATAGCAATCTGCTTTTCCTGGACGCGAATCTGCTATCGAATGACAAAAATCGTCCGACTTTGGTAGTAGACCCTCAGGCCCCCGCCTATTCCGAGGGTCGTTTATTGCGGACACTTGTCATACGAGCACAATGCGCACCCGGTCGCTTTATTATTTTAATTATCGCACGTTCATGCGCCCTTTATGAGATACGACTGCGCAAGAATTTATTAGTCACTCAGAAATTGTAATTGGACCTTCGTAGTACGTATGCGGTGAATAGTACTCATGAGTGAAACTAATAAAACGTAACACTGTGAAATTAGAAGGTTTTATTTGCGTCACATACCTATTATACCTGGCTGAAAAGTTTTCAGTGGCCAGTAATTAAAATAAGTAATTTGATTTAGGAAGATAGACTTTGGCCTATGATAATAAAATGGTGTAAGTACAAATAGTTATTTAAGTTTTTCCCTTTACCAAAATTTTTCTTTAGTCTAAAACCGGATGTTTTGAAAGATAAAGATACTGTATCAAAATTACTTATTCCAGCATTGGTATTCTGAAAAGTTCTATTACAAAATCTCCTATGAAGCCGCGGTGAAATTAGTTTGGTCTTAAAATGATCATTTCGGCATAGGCGCCATCGAATGAGAATTGTGACGTGCCATTAGGATTTGGTATCGAATATATCTCACCCAGTGTCACCCTACAGTCTCACTTACGAATTCATCTGTCAAACTTTGACTCAAAACACTTGGATTTAAAAAAAAATATTTCACCTGTCACCGTGGCAATCGAAGTGTATTGTGAGGTGACTTTCGAAGTGATTTACCATTTTGAGAAATTGTTTGCATTGTAAAGTAAGAAAAACAAAATAATGCTACACACATTACACAATATTGGTCATTAATCAGGTTTAATTTATACATCAATGTCGAGTGACACATGGATTGAGAGCCACCGCGCACAAATTGTCGTAATTGAACACCCTTGCTATGATCTATTAATAAAAGCCTCTGTTATATTATAAACCTAACGCTAAATAAGTCACATAGGCACTAATTTAACGACTAGTCGTAATCGTAGTCTCGGGGCCTTTTGATCTATTGAACCAGAGTAAAAAAAAGCGGATATTTTTTAACGCACGGATTTGAAATCGGTTTGATAAAAGTGAAAAGCTTGTGAAAAGATATAAGATTCCATCCACATTAAAGTAAATATGTTTCTCGACTTTGGTAAACTATTAGTAGTTAGTATTATTCACTCGAAACATTTTAAATACCACTCTTAATTATTACTACGCGATTTATTTTGCAGAAAATTACCTAAGGTAAAACCACCAATCGTGGACGGTATAAGACTAGTTTTCCTATCCAAATATAAGATAACTCATATTACTTACAGACAGACGTAAGAGTACTAGCAAAAGATAAAAAATACTATAGGTGGTTACTTTATTTATAAAAAGTTCCAAAAATAATACTTAAAACATTAATTTTTCCTAAAAACTTGAAGCCTTTTCATGACCTATTCGTGGACGGGGAGATCTAGTCAGTCATGGACAATAGTACTCAAAACATTTATCGTTTAACTCTTGATAATTCAGGACACTATAATAAAGATATTTGTACCTACTTATGTTCCGATATTCGAAGCACAAGCTACTTATGGCGTAATTGGACTAATTTTGCTATTTTTATATTTATTTATTTAAATAAAAAAAAAAAATATATATATATATATATATATATATATCATTATTAATTGGATAACAATTTGTAGTTCTAATTGATAAAAGCATGAGATGACTCACATTTACCAATGGCCATACTACATTAAAATAAAAAAATATAATAAGTTAAAAAGTTGCTTCAGCACTAATCATGATAAAATGTTCTCGCTTGGGTTAGTTAGCGCACACTAAACCAATCATGAACATCGTCTGTGTCAGATTACGTTACAACATTAGAAGAAAATTAAGGGTAAATTAGCATCCTTATCTGTTTTATAAAAAAAAAATATAATATGTTAAAAAACAAACTTCATGGGGATTTTGGAATTATTTTTACGACTCAGGCGCATCCGACTCCGATGAAAATACATTTTTTTTACCGAACCTCGCCCCATTTTTTTTTTATGTTTCATTTTAGAAACACAAAGATGGTCAACTTTTGGCAAATATTAATAGTATGTCAGAGGAGGTGTGTGGCTTGTTCGAATAAGTGTCCAGCACTTAGCAGTTGCATTAAATCACTCAAGTTTGGTTATTTTTTTTATGGAATTTGTTTCAAACGTACAACATTGGAGCGTGGTCCACGATTGGGGATTTCACCTTACTACATCAAATGGAAAAATAGTAGATCCACAATTGTTTTTCCAATGCGATTTATTTTACGAACCTTCGTTACAACTCCCATAATTCATCAGACCGGACCGGACACCGGTGTCCAGAGAACAATGGAATATCCAATGTGTCTCATAATCCGGGGTCTGAAGGGTTAAAATAAATAATGAACAAAATTATGCAATCACTTGTTATTTTTAAATAAATTCACTTGCGCCAATAAAAGCAAGTACCAATCCTCAGATAGGATTTAACAAAGTAGCGTCGCTCGTCGCTGAGCGGTGGGCGTCGCGAGGAGGCGAATACTTTCCTCTCCGCACCACGGATCCGATCTTCATAAAGAAATTCTCCGTTTTGATATTATATTTATACTGTAAACATTTCGTACCTGCATATTTCTAGCAGTAAATATGAAAATTTCCGGAATGCCTACGATCTTGGCTCTCGGTTCTCGAGGAAAGAAAGATTATTTGGTATTAAGAAAATTTCCCTCTCAGCAGATTGAATTTTTCAGTTTTATTGTTTAACGGTGAAATTGTTCACGGCACGCGTTCGCTCGGCTATTTAGAATTTAATGTTTATGGGATTAGATTGTAGTCGCTCTTTTTATGGACAGCATGTCGCGTGATAGGATTCCCTTCGCGAGTACTTCTGTATTCATTTGATTACATTTAGTAATTAATTATGATCAGTATCAGTAGCAATATAAACTGATTAAAGACCATAAAATATCCAACTAATCTTATTAACCTCTATTACAAAAAGCAAATGGAGGTGAAAGTACATGAATTATCACCACAATTCTAAGACTAAAATACAAGTCCTTGTAGAACAAAGCCAATAAACATGCCGGCAGATTTTAAAGCTAATCCTATCGCGTGTATGTTGGATTGAGTGCAACAGTTTGCTTACATTGACGGAGCACAATACTATTGGAAGTTTACAAGGCGGGCATCCGCGGTAAACAAACAAATCGCTGACGTCAAACGCTGCGTTGAACTAATGTTGCGCGCCACTCACTTTAATGTGATTTTTACCTACAAATGATAATAAACTTTAAGCATATTCAACCTCAATAATAATTAAAGGTCATGCAAATCTAATATGTTATATGTATTGAAGCAGAAGAAATACTCTTACCTTCATGTTTAGAAGTTTGATTTACCTTTAAAGCCCCTTAATAGAAAGATGCGCCTTTTAAAATGGTCGAAACTTTTGGTTGCTGTGCACTTGTCGGTGAAGTCTTCTCCACCCCTCCTTGCCTATAAGTGTAGAATCGTATTAGCAAATTAAGGAGATCCTTAATTAATTTGCTGATACGATTCTACACTTATAGTTTCCCTTATCTGATTCATATATAACTAAGTTCTTCAAGGCCTCTCCCTCTTCCGCTTGTCTTCCACCTTTTTCTGTATAAACCACTTAGGAAACACCCAGATCTAAATAAAAAAACATGCTCTCATTAGTATTTGCCTTTTTGAGAATTGAACCCGCTACCTCCGAGCAGAAAGAAGTTATTCTACTGTAGCACCACACAACCGTGATACTAATTGCTCGTTTCTTTTTGTTTCAGCGAGCGGTGCGCTCGCAGCCGGCACAATTGCGTCTCCGTGGAGCACGCCGGCCGGCGCGCCCGACACCAACGGCTCGGGTGGCGCCGACGCCAAGCATCTGGACGTCGGCGATGCGAGCGACGATGAGAAGGTAACTTGTACTACTGAAACGAGCATCATCCCACCACTGACAGCCGTAGCGCTCACAAAGGGGCTCATACGCAAAGCGACGTAGATGATATATTATTGCGTCTCCGTGGAGCACGTCGACCGGCGCGCCCGACACCAACGGCTCGGGCGGCGCCGACGCCAAGCATCTGGACGTTGGCGATGCGAGTGAAGAGAAGGTACCTTGTACTATTCAAACAAGGACTCTCCTACAACTGACAGCCAGGGCTTTCACAAAGGAATTCATAACTAAAGAAACCAATGCAAACGGCACATTTGCATTGGTTTGCCCCGACACCAAAACGGCTCACACAGTAGCCCAAACTCAAAGAAAGCGACAAGAGCAACAATAATTACTACGAGACTCAACACTATCTCACTAAAGACATAAGAAATTATGTAGGTTGACGATGCGATCTCATAAAGAATGGTAGCCAACAAACACCGAAAAGAAACAATCACTTTGGCTTACGATGAAAAGGAAACTTATATTATTTTATAAAATAAACAAAAATGCAAAAACAAAAAACAAAACAGCAGAAACCACGGCGTTGGCATTGCGAACAACAATGGTGCTAGCTCTAGCATTAGCAAAGAGTGCTTTTGGCAGGGATAGGTGATTCGTGGTCGTGGCATACTTCATGAGATAATGATGATGTATGTGTAATATCTCGGTTAAACTAACATAATTAATTCACTGTACCTACTTTACTACTATTTGGGGGAGGCCTATACCCAGCAGTGGGTGTCATGTGGCTGAGACGACGACCTAGACAATATTATACTCCAGACAATTTTAATGAATATTTAAATCAATTGATAAAATTGATTTCCAGGGAGTACGTACGCCCTTTGCATCTGACTCAGTAGTGTCGGAATAATCTTGTTAATTCATATTATAATCGTAGCATAATCTTGTTAATTAGATGTCTTGGCAAGCAATATTTGAATAAAGGGCTTAAATAAACACCTGCACCTTTCTAATTCCAACGATGATAACAAAGTACTTAACTCAAGCAGCATCAGATATTAGTTTATTTACTACGTCAAATAGTTTTGATGGAGCAAATGAAAAAAAATGTGTGGTAACAAACTAAATCTAAATTATTATGACTAAGCGCAACAAACTTATCGGTAAATATTGACTCTCCGCAGTTTAAACTAAAACCAGAAACTGTTTCGAGTGGTTTCAAGGAACTGTGATTCACGATGTTTTCGACGGTGGCTGGACCGAGCCGAATGTGTTATTTTTATTTTCTTTTGAGAATAGAAGCTAGTCTATTAATTACAGTGACGCACTCATCGTGTGTCCGAAAATGTAAGCAAATCTTCGTACGCGTTTATCTGGTTTGCGTCCTTGGTAGTATTCGCTATTGCATAGAATGTCGGATGTCATTGAGAAAAAGCAATTTACGTATTTATTATTTTATTTAAAAATTTAACTTATACAGGAAAACATACTGTCATTTATCTGTTTTAGTAATAGTACAAATCAATATAGAAAAGTTAATATTGCCTTTACATTTTTTATCTGTATGGAAGTATTTTCGTGCAGAAGCTAATTTACCCCAGTTGTTACGAACGTAAATAATATAACTTACTGATAAATTAAAGTTAACACGAACAATAGGAAACCCACTTATTCTAAAACGTTTCAAACCTTTTCCAAGAAGAAAAAAATGTACTTCCTTAATATTTAAAAGTAGACTGGTATTTTGAACTGTTATATTTTGCAACGTAGATTTTTCTTTGGATAGCAAGTTAGACAAGGAGACGAAATGAAAAATGCGCATTGCACTTTAAATTTTATTACATCATAAACGTTACTATTACTATGATGTGATTTAATCTCTACTTCATATTTCTCTATTTCATATTTGATTTGCTACGGTTCAACATTCAAGGTTAATAAATTTCCACACATTTACAATTTCACCACACTTTAGATGAGATTGAAAATGTCACTGTCGTGACTTTCCCGATATAATTAAATTAATTTACGCAGAGATAAACTTATAAGAGGGATTCACCATTGTCATTGCTTCACAGTGCCCATTTTTTGCATAGACATCCCAGTATTTCTTCGATGGTCGGGGCATATGCTGCAGGTGACTGAAACGAACAATAATAAGAGATATAAATAAATAATAAATAAAACAATAACCTTTTATTTCCAGTCCGTTACATTCGTTAAGTAAATCACAAAATTATATTTTCAGGATCTTTCAGCGGCCGACGCAGAAGGAGTATGGAGTCCAGATATCGAGCAGAGCTTCCAAGAAGCGCTGGCGATCTACCCCCCCTGCGGCAGACGCAAGATCATTCTCTCCGACGAGGGCAAGATGTACGGTGAGTCCGAACATGCTAGAAGTTCCTCCCCTGCAGATCCCAATAAAAAATATACAATGAAACATTCAATGACCTCACATAAAATAAAAAATGCAGATAAAGATAAATCACGCAACACAAATTCTTTGTATCTCAAGAAACAAATGACAACTATAAATTGGTTAATGCGAGGCCGACGCGACGAGTACCTGCCACTGAAGCACTGGTTTTGAGACAACTCTCTGCTCGAAGTGGTGGCACAAAAAATTAAGTCCGCTTTTATGGTAACTTATTATAATATGTTTTTTAAGAAAGAAAGTACTAAGGAACAAATAATAGAAATAAGTAAATGTTACATTTATGAGCGAAAGAATCAGTTGCACCGACGATGTCATGATGGTGTTAGGGGCAGCTGAGTAATTCGACGTCAAAGGTCGCCCACATCTCAACACACAATTAAAACAGCATGCGCTAGCGTTACGTTCGAATTACCTACATGTCAATTTGGCTGAATTATGAAGCGATATCAAGGCCGCGCCGCCTAAAATGAACAATGGATGTGGCACGAGACAAAAGCCACGGTAGGTATTGATGTCAGCCGACAAAGCTGTTTGCGCAATAGGATTCCAAGGAAAGACGTGAACCGACAATTATTATCTCTCGATCGGCATGCCAATTCGAGGAAAGTGTATGTGGTGGCGACCTTCCCGATCCCCATTGGCTGAAATTAATTAGCATCACCACGTAAAGTGTTCATTAAATCATGATATTAAAATGAAAGCTCCGCCGTGGAACTGGGGAGGCGAAAGCGAATTTTTTCACGTTACAGTGTTAAAGAAGCTCGTTAACACGACGTGACGATTGCTACTTAAAATAAACCTTTTGCCTTCTGTAAATTAACAACCAAGGAAAATCTGCTTTAACGCTCCGTGGCGCTTCTTGATGACGTATGGCTTGTTTATTGCCTAATGATACCAATACACGAGTATAACGACATCCATATTTTAATGTTTCTGTGCATCTATTCTAAGATTGATTTCGACTAAGAATTTGTAAATAGGAAGTCATCAGCATCTCATAATATCTTATCAATATCATCGTCACAAATTCCGGAAATCGCAATATTGTCAAAAGAACACATCCTTCACAACATATCAAAACAAACTTAATCTTACTTTCGATTACTTCTCACATTCACTTTTGCATTGACCTAGTTCCGTCTTAATCTGCAGACTGTAGTCAATCATGCGCTATCTAAATACAAATCCAGCAAATTCAGCGCTAGAACATAAATCTAGCGGGGGAATGACAATTTAAGTTATGCGTTTCTTTGTAGGTTCATCTCGTACGGGTTAGAATTGACGTAGAACAATTACAGCGGAGTCGGCTATTACTGGACGAACATTAAGTCGCGTCAAGCGCCAGCATTACCAGGCTTTAATTAAAGGACTGCCCGGTCGCGGTGCCAAATGGGATTGCTAAACAAATTCGCCAGGCGATGTGTCCACCTTAAGTGATTTAATAGACGGAAAGAAATTCTATGTTTTAATTGCTTTAAATCTTCACGGGAATCTAGAGGACCCGACCCTTAGATAATGTAATCTGAGGGCGACTAGATTAATTTCTGCTTCACATTTTCAATTGTTATACTCGTACCTACATCGTGAGCTACATACTAATGATTTAGAAAACCGCTCTTAATTTTTTTTTGTCGTTGTGTATTAGTGATCTGTCAACATAAGTTAATTGTTTCGTTTTCTACCATTTTACAGGTATCGGATATTATACTACAGAAGTAAAAAGATATTCAAATAGGCAAATGTCACTCATTAAATTTAAATTTTCTAAACAACCTTGAGCTTTCATAAATCTTACACAACCATAAATTCCCATCAGCAGACTTAATTGTCTAGCAGACTAATAAAATCATAAGCAAATGGCCGGTCTTGGAGGGCCCAATATCGGAGGGACAACGGCGCACGTCCACCCTACAATATATGACCACATTACTCGGGAACGTGTCCTCTAGCTTAATCTCACTCTAAAAGTGCGTCACCCTTAGCTAGGGCAACCATGTCGAAATAAAAAAAACCTGGAAAATCATCCGAACAATTAGGAAAAAAAATAAAATTTTGCCACCCAGATCATTTATCAATTCGATCATGCCTTATATTTTTGTCTACATGGTGTAATCAGAAAACCCCAAAAATTGCCGACATGTCCGGAGAAAACTGGACGTACCCTACCCTTCGCCGGCCTTTGCGCCCTCACCCTACGGCGGACGGCTCATGTAAACGTGTCCTTTATGGTTGAAAGTCCTTTACGTAACGAATTTGTTTGTCTTTCTCCAGTTATAATTAAAAGAAGTCTTTACGAAATCTTTTGTAGCCTCAATTAGAGATAGTATGACCGAACATTTGCGAGTTATACGTAATAAAGAAAATAAGATAAACTCTTAAAAGTTCGGTAGAACGTACAGCATCTGAACTTCCGTTTTGTTGTGACTCAACTATTAAATGGTTGTTGGTGATTTTTTTTTTTCACGGCATAATTAACTTTTATTTAGCCGATTTCTTTAACGTGCTTGTGGTGACAATAATGATTGTGTCATGTTAGGCTCCCATAACATTGTGTGCTTGTTCACCACTCGTTATTATACAACATAAGGAGCCGAATGCCTATTTATAATCACGTATCCATTCATGATTCGCGGAAATCTGCGCCAGTAATTACTCAGCTTGCCGCCTGTTAGTTCCACAGAAAATGCTTTTTGTTAACTGACTCGGTCATTATAAGTTTTATATCTGGTTTGTTTGTATTTCTTACCTTCGGTTATGATAGAAATAGGTTTTTCCTGAATAGGAAAATTGTAGATTTTGGACACAGAGGTTTTTAAACTTAAGGACTTGAGCATGAAAAGTTTGAGCTTTAAGACTGAACTTTACCTGTATGTAACAAGTAATCATAACAATGTTCTGAGTAGTCTTCATACGTGAAG
The DNA here is from genome assembly GCA_910589605.1 of Chrysoteuchia culmella. Taxonomy (NCBI): domain Eukaryota; kingdom Metazoa; phylum Arthropoda; class Insecta; order Lepidoptera; family Crambidae; genus Chrysoteuchia; species Chrysoteuchia culmella. Next base: position 5,876,032 of record OU342647.1, on the reverse strand, counting down.
TAGGGAAGCAACAACAACTAATAGAGAGAACAGAACCGAACTTCTGAATGGCGCTTATCACACAATTATTGTATCCGAGAAACTATTCCAATCTATTGCTTCTTAACCTGCAATTAGTTAGAGCGTTAGATCGACGTTGAATGGAGTGCTCGGAAGTTACATACGTGTTGAACTCAGGAGCGCCGTTCAGCGGGCTGCACTCGGGAACAGTTTGCCAACTAAGCCTGCTGAGGGTTGGTGGCACGTTCGTGAGTTAAGACATTCAAAACCGCTCAATATCCTGGGAGTATGAAAGTTTCGTCGGCGCACGGCTTCACGTGGTCCGGGGGTGGAGGGCGCGGGACGCCGGGAGGGCTAAACTATGCGAAGAATGCGCAATTAGTGAGCGAGCGAGCGTGTAAGGGGCCCGGCCGCCGCCTAGCGGCGAACGCAGTAAGAAAATATAAAGAAGGGGCGGGCCTGCACCCGTTGTTTAGCGCCCCGCCCGCCTTGGGCATAACTCCCGATTGTCTCCCAAGAAATCCTCCTTAGACCCGTCGCAACTCAACCCTTTCCACGAGGACTACGAATAACTCCTGTTTGGGTCAGCGTGAATTTTCTACGGATCCTGCATTACAACTCTTTGAATCTTTCTTTTATTGGGTGATCCTTTGTATCTATGGTTCAACATTTTCTGAGTATTCTGGCTGAATTTTATTGATATACCTACATAAATAATTGGAAATAAATCGTTGATACATTTCCCAAATGTAGTGCCCGACCTAAAGTGTATAAAACTGTGAGCGAAAACAATCATTTCATCGTAACGAGATCATTTCCCGAGCACCACGTTAATGTGTTTCTGATGGATCCCCAATATCATCTCGGTTAGAGAATAAATTATGTCTATGCATCACATTCGTCCGAATATTTTCCTCTGGAAACAAGTTTGTATTCATGATCAATAAAATTTATTTGAGTTAATAAATTAAACAATGTAAAAAGAGGAATTTATTAATAACAAAAGAGCGGAATATACTTTTCCGATTATAAAACTGTCATATTTTCACATGGAGTATATTGTAAATATGGAAATAGTAAATGAAAATTGTATCATCTACTTCGCTGAAACCAATGATAAATATTCATAAGAGGCAACGCACGCACAATTTCATCCGAGTGCGCGAGAGCGTGGCCGCGTCGCCGCGCGCCGGCCGGCTGTGGACCAAATTAGCCAACTAACGAACTAATAAATAATGATCTCTTGTTTTTCTATCCAGTGAGGATAGAAATGTTTCGAGTTGATCCCTCACTGCACCGCACTATTTATAGAGAGATGCACACGACGTTTCGGGTGAAAGCACGCTTAATGCCTTATTCGCCGATGTCACAAATGGTACACACATAACACACCATGTTTATTTAGCTAACTCGTGTTAACAGCAATTCATTAGAGTGGCCGCACTCACTAATTTTAGCTTAACACCAGCCGTGAAAAGTTTACGACGGTGCCATAATTTCGAAGCAATTTCAAGAATGTTTGACTTAACAGTCTTCAAGAGTTTCTTTTGCAAGCTCGTAGTCCGCTCTCGTTTTAATTTCAAGTTTAATATCATGAAAGAGGATCATAATTCTCTGTCAGATAATATTGTTTCATTTGTAAATGAATGAAACTTCTCAAATATCGAACTACGAACCTTTTTAATAGACCTAAATGTATACCGATTGAATATGTACGTATAAACGTGTACATATTCGCCTCAACAAGCAAGCAAGGGGTTAATTAAATTCGCACCAGCCTCCTCTCATCTCGTCGCCATCGCATTCCCCGAATTCAATGAGATTTCAATTTAGTTTGGTCAGGTCTGCCTCTGTATCGTCCGTGAATTAATATACTATCAGATATACCTAGAATTCGTTTTATTACCATACCGGCTTTTTGTAATTTTAAAGCGAACAAATTGCGCAACGTCGAATATGGAAACCAATTTTCAAATATCAGTTAAATTTTAGTGCTGAAAATGTTATTTTGGTTCAACTATCTGCTAAGCTATGAAAATTGTTTAACAATCGGAGCTGGCATTGACTTCGGCGATCCACCCCGCATTCCCGCGCGGCTGCAGTTTCAATGATTGAAAACAGCTATTCAAAATATTTTGAAAATTGTTTCATAACGGGATCGGGGTTGGGCCGGATTGCATTGTGCGCGCTCTGTCTGCTCTGGCACGCGCGGCATCCGCGGGTTATGTCAATCGGTACTTTATTCACATACGTTTTTTAGATTATTCACAAATCACTTTCGGCCTAAAATACTACACACGGATCTTTCTACTAAAGTTATGATTCCGCAACGATTCATGACTATATAATTTAATGTAATACCTATTATTCAATTTACGTTACAACATTGTCGAAGTCTATCTTTTCTAATAAATGTCAGAATCACGATTTTAAAGACACGATGGGATGCTTTAAAGGTCAAAATAATGTTTAAAGGTTATTTTAATACAAAGTGGTTTTACCGTTCCATTTCGATGAAAAATAACTTTGTGGTAGGGATAGGAAGGGTCACGTAGAAAATGTGTTTTGATATTTTTTTATTGATTTCAGGAAGAAACGAGTTAATAGCAAGGTATATCAAATTACGGACAGGCAAGACCCGCACGAGGAAACAGGTTTCATCACACATACAGGTGTTAGCCAGACGGAAACTACGGGAAATACAGGCCAAACTCAAAGTGGTGAGTATTACTCGAATGATATATTCTAGTAAAGAAATATAAATAGGTTACTCGTAATTTAGTATCAAAAGAATTTGACAGAAACGCACATGGAGCAAAACAAAAAGAAATTCCAGATAACCAAAAGAAAATCAATTTTCCATTTAAGAAAATCTGAAAAATTAAGAATAATAAACACTGACAGGACGGGGGGATGATGAAAGAGAAGGCAATGCAGTCGATGAGCGCGCTGTCGAGCGCACAGATCGTGGCCGGCCTGCCGCACCCCGCGTACCACCACACGGTACTGCTGAAGGCATGCCTTGAACACAGAAGGACTGCTTTCAAACGGCTAACTGACGACCACTGGTCCAACTGATGAACACAAATCTATAGTTTTTCCCCTTTATTATCAAAAATTTTTGGCTTTCGGTACCATCGCAGTAAAAAGTAAAACAAAATATAAATGTGTGACAATAAACAACTGCAATCTTGACCATTCGGCAGTAATAAACTAACTAATAAAACTTCTTGTAATCCGTAAAAGAAACAATAAATCTTATAAACCGCTAGTGTTGTCAACTAAGCGATAGCAAAATATTTCGGTTTAGAGCTCTACAAACAAAACGTGTCCGTTTTCAAAGCAGTCCTTCTGATACAGCCATCTGTATACTTTGTGCGTCTGTGTTTCTTGTACGTCGGGTTGCTTCTTGAGGCATGTCGTCGATGCACGTACCGACAATAACAATTATTAATTAGCTTCACTCACATATAAATATAGTTATGAACAAATTAAATAAAACTCGATGTAATAAAGCTTCTGCGTGATTTTTGGATTAATCGTAAATATGAAATCTCAAGCTAACATTGGTTCTATAGAGGAGAACACGTGATAAAGCACGTCTTCTCGACGCAAACCGTTTTCACGTCATAACAAAATGATAATGAATGACTTCATAATATTCGACAGAAGTGTGCAGTCTAATAAACGAAATCAATGTCAATAAACATGTAATTTACATCCTAGGGATAACAAAAAGTGCAAAATTAATAAGCGTAAAACATGAATAGAAAAAATTACAAATATAACATTTATTTTACGCTTCGTATACTCAAACGTGTGTTGATGTACTGACATTAACTGAGCGAATAACAAATTATATGCTTGTTGTTTAAACTTAAAATTACTAAAATGCTTTCATTAACTTAAGTAATTGTTTTTTTTCTTTCCAGCAATTTTGGCAGCCAGGCTTACAAGCTGGAACCTCACAAGAGTAAGTTGTTTGATCAATATGGTTATAAAGAACTAGCGGCCGCTCGCGGTTCACCCGCGTGGATCCCGTTCCCGTAGGAATATCGCGATAAAAAGTATTCTATGTCCGTAACCAGGCTATCTACTATCTGTGTACCAAATTTCATTTAAATCCGTTCAGTAGTTTCGGCGCCTATTCAATGCAAACAAACAATCAAATCTTTCCTCTTTATAATATTATTAGTATAGAAAATAATACTGACAGGACGGGTCAGTCACTAATTTGCATTACAATCTACTCTTCATAGACTCTACATTACAATTATTATAGCAGATAACTAGATAGTTTTCAAAACATCAAAATCTTCTAATCATACTCGATACTACTCCAGATTTTTATTACTTCCTAAATCTTGATTCAGTAATAAAAACCTGGAGTTTATCGTACCGTATATATACGTTTTGTTGGACTACACCATCATCAGTATTTGTTCTTCTCGAGTTTATGTTCCATATAGCAGCGTACTATCGATCAACAGTACAACAAAATTAACATGTCAAATCAGATTTTGTAGTATTAAGTTTGATGTGTATTATTAGTGTTGTCCAATAAAGGCAGCCTATTGAACCTATTCATTCATTCATCAACAGGGAATTTTTGTTTAAACATAACATTGACGAGTTTTTGCCAGTTCTTCTTTACGAGGGCTGCCACCCCGTGAGGATTAACTGTACAATGGTTCGTTCGTGTCCAGTGTGAAGCCGTTCCCCGGCGCGGGGTACAAGGGCGTGCCCGGCGTGGGCGGCGTGGGCGTGGCGGGCGGCGCGGACGTGGCGCCGCCGCCCTGGGAGGGCCGCGCCATCGCCACGCACAAGCTGCGCCTCGTCGAGTTCTCCGCCTTCGTGGAGCACCCGCGGGACCCTGACACGGTGAGATAACTATTATTTAGGAGCGACAGTCTTTTGTCGAATGTGTATGCCGTCTTCTGTCACCGAACATGAGGACCGCGCTATCGCTACGCACAAGTCGCGCCGAGTTCTCCACCTTCGTCTAGCACCCGCGGGACCCTGACACGGTGCGGGACATACTCCATAGCATCTCGCCTTCGAGCGACAATGTTTTGACGTGAGACTACTCTTAGCAACTCGTCATGAGCGACAGTCCTTTGTCGAACGTGAATGCGGCACTATCCCCAAGCACAAGCTGCTCGTCGTCGAGTTCTCCGCCTTCGTGGAACACCCGCGGGAACTTGATATGGTGAGTGAGACATCTCCTTTCACCCACAAGCAACAGACTTTTATCGAACACGGGGAGACGGTGAACGAGACAGCACCCTAGCAATCACCCCCGAGGGACTGTCTTTTCTCGAAAACGGTGAGACAGTGTGCGAGACAGTACGCTAGCAATTTACTCCCGAGCGCCAGTCTTTTGTCAACCGCGGGAACTTAACACGGTTAACAAGACGACTCCATAGCAACAGATGCTGAACGTAAATGCAGGCGTCATCACTACGCACAAACTGCACCTCGAAGTCCTCGAACAGTGCTCTGCGTTAGTCGCGCACCCGCGAGACTCTGCCACGGTGAGGGATACACTCCATAGCAGCTCTCCCACTAGCGACAGTCATTTGTCGCCGAACATTTTTAACCGCCTCTGTGGTCTAGTGGTACAACCACCGGTATCAGATCCAGGGGTCCCCGGTTCGATTCCTAGCGGGGGTACATATTGTATTCGGTTTGGTTTGGTGGTAGGACTTTTTGTTAGTCGGCCTGGCTAGCTACCACCATCTTATCTAAGTCTGACGCCATAACAACAATGTTTTCAGCATTGTTGTGTTCCGGCAGTGAGAGATAAGATAGCCAGTTCCTCATTGACTGAGGATTCAGGAAGAGGCTCACTACCATCTTCAGCCTTATCAATACTTAACATCAGGTATGATAAAGGCTAAGAGTCTCCCCGTAATTTAAAAAAAAAGACATGAACGCCGTCTAGCACCCGCAGGACCCTGAGAACCTTGCAAGTCGCTCCTTATCGATAGTCTTTTGTCATAACGTGGATGGCACGCCATTGCTAAGCACAAGCTTCTCTGCATTCGTAGATCATTCGCGAGACCCAACCTTTATTCAACATGGCCTTCTCCGACGACTACTTGGAAATGTTTCCAGATCCCCACAGATCATTTAATCCCCATTAAAATTCATCGCAGGCCGAGCGCCTCTTAAAAGAACGATAGCCTTGCCCAACCCAGACCACAGGGAAGAAAGTGGGAGATATTAAATAGTACAGAACTGTATTGAGTAGCCTCAAATTTGCACCTTACATTCTCGACGTGACTGGCAAATGTCAAAGCGTACATAAAAAATAACGCAACACAAAATACAAAATACCAAAGATGAAAAAGTAATTGAACTTTACGCCCCAATACTATTGTTTATTTCATTCTAATACAATGAAGCCTTCAAGAAATAAATTACGACACCACTCTCACACTCAGATGACACAAGTGCGATGATCTCGAAACCTTGAACTTTGAATACCACGTAACACTGCTAACTGCATACTAAACCAATATGACTAATGCAGCTTTGTCACTGAAGGCGAACTTACTCGAAAACTTAATTTACAACTAAATTTTTGAAATTTCATGAAAATTATTAGCAAACTTAACAATGCAGATTAATAAATGACCCATTAAAGGATGTAGGAAGTTCAATGATTTTCTGGAGCCACTAGACTTGAGGAGCTCGGTGGCGTAGTGATCATGCGCTCGGCCCGCGATTGTAGTGGTTGTGGTTACGCAACTTTAGCAATGGTCAGTCAGGACATGGGTGACCAAAAATTTAATCTCGAGCTCCTCCGTGCATCGGAAGGCGCGTTAAGAAATTGGTGCGGCTGTATTTAAAAGCCACTACTCTGCATTGGGCCCGCGCACCGTGGTGGATCATGGGCCATGCACTTCATCCATCCATAAGGAAGGCACTTTAAAGTGGCTGCGAATGAAGAGTGGTCCTCGTGGACATCCTTGAAGTGGTCAGGCAGATAGTGTCGCCTACTCTGAGGTCCTGGGTTGGAATCCCGTTAGGGGCACATGTTTGCATGATGAATATGAGCATTTGTACCTGAGTCATGGATGTTTAAGTATATATATTTCTACACATAAATACTTATAATTATATGTATTTATATCCGTTACCCTAGTATCCCATAACACAAGTCTTACATTGCTTCTTTAGGGCTAGGTTAATTTGTGTGAGTGTATGAAATTTTTATTATAATTTTTATTATATTACAGTACTTAACCCTTTAAGATAAAGTAGCAATGACGAGCAATTCCTTGACTCAAAATGATTTATCTTTCTGTTCACAGTATCCACCGAGTGCGGCGCCGGCGCAACATTTATTCGTACATATAGGTGGTACTGTCACATACGCTGACCCCTTATTGGAGGTGAGTTTCGTTTCTTACATCTTCATTATTTTAAGCAAAATTGCTCTTTACCTTACCGATCAACGCGAACGCCGAACCGTTCGTTTTAATGTAATTGCATTTAAGTTGTTTGTTTGAAGTTGAAAGAGACAAAACGATGTATAAAGCCACAATTATCTAATCAGCAGGTTGGTGAATTCGGCCCTTAGTTTCTCCAACTTCCATAAAAACGTAGTCAAAAATATAGGTTCTGGTTCTGGGTTAGCACTGGTTCCGCGCCCCGCCGTGGAGCAGCTGATTCCGCCTGCGGCGACAGAGAAGCAGGAGTTGTATTTTCGAAACAATGCAATTACTTTTCGTAATCATATAACATTCATTCATCATTAATCATATAACAGTAATTACATACGTAATCGCAAGATTTGCATGCAAAATCGGTGTTATACAAAATCATTTATTCGATTGTTTCAAAAATACGACTCTCTCTGAGAGATTGCTCCGCGCCTAGCGTAGTTTTGGTGTGTTGGCCACAGCAGTGGTTTTACCGCCGTAGCTTTGAACATTGACTAACGCATTATGTCTAATTTATCTTTCTGAAAAATCGACTTAATAATTTACTGTTCTTTGTCCACAGTCGGTAGACGTACAACAAATAAATGATAAGTTCCCAGAGAAGAAAGGAGGGCTCAAAGAATTGTACGAGAAAGGTCCAAGAAACGCGTTTTTCTTGGTGAAGTTTTGGGCGGACCTCAACACCAATAATTTGGACGACCCCAGTGCTTTCTATGGGGTGACTAGTGTGTAAGTAAATATGTCCAGTCCAAAACCAGACCAAACATAATAATATGTATGTCAGATAGTGGAGGGGATGCATGACACTATCACTATCAAGCAATAGGTATTTGTTGGGGCCGTACTCGTAGCTTAGGTGATATCTTTAACTTGCTACCACTGCCTAACAGGTATAGGAAAAATAATTTTCACTGTGCTCAAGCTATGAACAGTCTAAGAAAAGTTATATTGCAAAACAAATAACAATCTGAATTTTTAAAAATTAAATGCAAGTTAACAAACAACAACGCAAAAACTCAAGTGTCAAAAAATACTAAGAAGCGACACGTCATAATTACCGTGTTTTTTTTTTTGTGCACAATGTTAAAGGAGAGGTTGTGTTACGTGTTTAGAACAAAGAATAAAAAATAAGTTTTTGAACTGAAAACTGCTTAGCGGCGTTGTGCACATCAGAGTTTTAAATTTTTGGGATGGGTAAAAAAATTTAAAGTCGCGTCAGGACACGTGACCCTGATCGAAAATTTGTAAGACCATTTATCGTTGACTTATTTCAAATTACATAAATTCTCACACTATAAAGATCTACGTATATTATGTGATAAATATTAAACAAGAAAATATACTAGAAAAAAGCAACCAGTCTCATGTCGCCCTGACGGGACGACATTATTTATCACATAAAAATAGCATTGTAAAATGCAAAATTAAAAAGTTATAATCTAAGTATATTAGTTAATAACAACCATTATATAAAGATCTCTCATTACTATCAACTTTCATATTGATGCAAGGTCAATTTTAATGGATTTACCTGCCAAATCAAGTTGGTCTCCGTTTTCATCAACTTTTTATGAAGTTGTGGTCAAGATATAGTGGATTGTGATCTTTATTTTCGTTTATGCTGTTCTTCTGGCGGCACTCCCAGACTGCAACCAATTGGTTTTATTTATTATTTATCAAGTATCGTCGTCATCGTCTCAGCCACATGACACCCACTGCTGGGTATAGGCCTCCCCCAAGGATCTCCACGACGATCGGTCCTGTGCTGCCCGCATCCAGCGGCTTCCCGCGACCTTCACCAGATCGTCGGTCCACCTTGTGGGGGGCCTACCCACGGAGCGTCGTCCGGTACGCGGTCGCCATTCCAGAACCTTTCTGCCCCAACGGCCATCGGTTCTTCTCGCTATGTGTCCCGCCCACTGCCACTTCAGCTGAGCAATCCTTCGAGAAACGTCAGTAACTTTAGTTCTCCTGAGTATCTCCTCATTTCTGATTTGATCACGCAGGGAAACGCCGAGCATAGCTCTCTCCATTGCACGCTGAGTTAACTTGAGCCTCCTTATCAGACCCATAGTTAGCGACCGCGTTTCACTGCCGTAAGTCATCACTGGCAACACACACTGGTCGTAGACTTTCGTCTTGAGACACTGAGGTAATTTATCAAGTATGAGCGTCGTTTATTCGGATATTAAACCTACCTAAGGAATTAAGAAAAAAAGAAAACAAACTTAAAATAATAATAATTACAGTCAAAGTAACTATTGCACGCGCCAAGCAGCGGCTTGGCGATATCAGCTGATAGCGGCGCTACCATGAATTTTTTTTATCGAATTTTGTTCTCATCACTACCTCCCCTTAATTTTGGGCAGAAAGAAATAAAACACCTCATATATTAGGTATACGAAGTCGCCGCTAGTGCTGTGCGCGCCGTTCCGGTGTTCCACTAACAGTATATTTTTTTCTAGATATGAAAGCAACGAGAACATGACGATAACGTGCAGCACGAAGGTGTGCTCGTTCGGCAAGCAGGTGGTTGAGAAGGTGGAGACCGAGTACGCGCGCTTCGAGAGCGGCCGGTTCGTGTACCGCATCCAGCGGTCGCCCATGTGCGAGTACATGGTCAACTTCATCCACAAGCTGAAGCACCTGCCCGAGAAGTATATGATGAACAGCGTGCTCGAAAACTTCACTATACTACAGGTAACCATTCAAAACAACATTGACCCTTTTCTTGATAATAGGCTATTTGAAGGTTTTTAAATCTATTTTATATTATGTAGTAGAGTTTAAGGAACCTAGTAAAAGATGTTTTTTTTTAATTCTGGTACATATTTGCTGAAAAATATCAAATAAAAAATTCAATATTTAAATAGCGCGCCAAAACGCTATTTTGACAATATGGCGCTGCAATGGGGTCGGTGACGTCACTTGCCTGTATTCTGCATATCATGCACATACGTAGGCAAACGAGGTTTACAAGCAGGTGACGTCATCATAAACTCGACGAATCAGGAGCGTTTTGTGTCACGTGACAAACGTTTAAAAAAAGCATTTTTATTTACGGATTTTTAAATAAATTTATTATTATTTTCAACTTACGTTAATAAATAACAATGTTTAAACTACTTATTTATACTGATAACAGTAATGTGACACGTTACACAGTGACACTTTATTTTTCGCATTGTCAAATAGCCTATTGTACAGTCGGGAACTTCCCGGTTGATCAGTAGAGTTTTTTAAGGAGCTTTATTTAAAAAGTTATAGATAAATAAAACGTTTATATTACAACTAATGAAATATTAAAAGGTATTTCATTTGAATACTACATTATTTATTTAACTTTAGTACTTTCCGAGAAAACGTTTCCCAAAAAAACTACTGGTCAACCGGGAAGTTCCCCGATTGTACGTGGTGAGGTCTAAGAGAAATTCTTGCATTTTTGCTGGAACTTACAAAAAAGAAACGTACTACTAAAATCAAAACACATTATTACCATACTAGCTTCTAAAAGATGGTAGCAAACCGCAACCATACACAGTAGTAAACTTTAGATAATTTTTTATTGAGCGAAAACTGATATCACTTGCTCGGGCTTCTAGTGAAGCATATTGAAGAATGAAAAACAAAACTATTAAATCGATATGGTATAAAGTCAAACATTTTATTTGTGTAACAAGCGAGTTATTAAACGAAAGAGCAAAGGAACAGGGGTTATTCTCGACGGAATCGAGTTCACATCATGATCCAAGATATGCCAAAACGGTACTTTGGAACCATATCAACCGTTTTTAATGTACCAAAATAACAGATTTTTGACGTTGATTCGATCCTAATGTGAACATGATTCCGTCCAGAGTAAGGGGGGTGTATTCGGAACGAAGCTATGCTTTTTTTCCTTTTTAGTTAGAAATTATTATTCTCTCATATAAAAAACATCAACGATAATTTTACTAAAAAAAGAATTCCGTCTGAATCTTTTGATTCGTTTAGACTTCGATGTTGATCGAAGATTGAAGTTAGTAACTATACATTCGAATGACCACGGCTCAATATAATAAAAAATGGCTTAGACGAGGTGAGGTTATGCAAAGTAACATTTAATTATGATTTATTACAACCCAAATAGGACGAGTCGGTGATTAAATCGAATTGAAATACCCATCTACACTCTCGTCTTCAAGTAACTTCCATCACCATAACAAGTAGTGTAGGTTTTACAAAGTCAACAATCCAACACTGTACCGTATTTGTCCGCAGGTGGTTTCAAATAGAGATACTCAAGAGACGTTGCTATGCGCCGCGTTCGTGTTCGAGGTGTCGAACAGCGAGCACGGCGCGCAGCACCACATCTACAGGCTCGTCAAAGACTGAAGCGACACCGCGCCGCCCTCAACCCTCCACACTCACCCCCACTTAGCTCTACGTGCTCCGTTTAATGACGACTCTCTGGTAGAATTATTTTGTTTATTATTTCTTTTTTCTAACAGTAAAAAGGAATTATTTGGTATTTTAGTGACATTATAAAAAAAAATACGTTTTGTTGACTGGCTGAACATTAGAAAAATCCTATTTAAAAAGCAAAAATATGTGTTCTAGTTTCAATTATTTAAACTTCTAAATTACGGTTTTTACTTTCAACTTTTAGACTTTAACTAGATCTTACCGTTTTTGGTCAATATTTCATAAAAAGTTTATCTATAGTTTATTTAAACGGAGCACAGATATCTTTTGTAGACAATAAGTTTACCCATCACTGAATGCAATATAACTTTAAAACACTAGAATACTGCAAATAAATAGGTACTGTTTTTCATTCCCGTCTCTTTAGGTTTCCTACGTGATGGGTTTTGCCGATGTAGCTAAACGTCTTCCGAAGTCACTCGTGCTGTCCGTACTATCTGGCACTTGTCACCTGGTATTGTATTAAAGAGATACGTTGTTATTTAAATATGATGTGAACCTAACATAGCAAATTGTGATCTGAAAATTACGCTACAAGTATTTTTGTAACTGAATGTTTATTGTATAGCTCAATTTTGAATATCTCTATTATCATTTAAATCAGTTGTTCCATACTCTAAAAGCCCCTGTATATAGAAATTTGAAGACAAACACTCGTCGTTCGCGTGCAAAACGCGATTCTTTCACAACTTCCAAAAATCAAATAAGAGTAACAATTATATTTTAAATAATTAAGTCTTATTATGCTGAAATTCATTCGGTATAGTTGTGTAAAATAATGTCAAATAAGGAAATATAGAATTGAATACACACAGTGCCTCTATAATTATGTTACATTAACATAAATTACTTGAGCGGTTTTAATCTTTTCACTGGTTAAATATGACATAAACAAAGTGAATAGATGTTGGTAGCAGTGAAAAGGTTAAAGTATTAGTGTAGGTACTTTGAATCATGCATAGGGTTTATAAGAGTAGATTTGTTAAGATGTCTCGTCGACACCATCGGTTGTAATGGCTCGTGGTACAATTTTATTCATTGCTTCGTTTTCTTCTCTGAAAATTACTCAAATTGTAAATAAACGTGCTGGATTGATTTTTACTTACGCACTTTATGCTTTGTTTATGCCTTTGTTAGCTGATAGGGAAACGTTTGTATGATTTGGCAGGTATAGCAGTCTTTGCCACAGTAAAAGGAAGCAATTGTTGTATCTACAATATATGTATAAAGTATTGTTAAAGTGTTCATGTGTTCACATGGTCTACCAGGTTAGAGGTATGTTAGAAATGTACCGTAATGAGAGATATAGAAATTTGATGACACAATATTCTGTACAAGTTGTAGCTTCGTTCATTCTTTGGTATTATTATTTCGTTTATCCAAACGTGTAAAGACCTTATCAATATTGTATTGATACACGGCAGCTATTCGATTTATATCTAATTAAAATCTCATGAAAACAATATACACAATTCTTTACAAAGAAATATCAGATTAATACTCGTATAAGCAGAATTGATGTTATGATGAAACCAGTTGTATGACACCAAAACTTATCTTGTCATTTCTATAGAATGATTAAAATTGAACTTCCTCCTGTTACTTCTCATTCTGGGGGCACTTCTGCTAACGATTAGTCTTATCGTATCTCAATCGTGGTACAATTGTTGAGCTCTTTTGCACACCACAGTGTAAAAAAGCTCTACGATTGAAACACGATTGAGATTTATTTATGGCTGAAGCAGAGTTGACCCCTGGAGTCTTTAACCCTTCTGTGCCGAGGCCTTCCGTTTCAAGTTTCAAAGTACAAAGGAGCGCCGCAGCGCCCACGGCCGCCGGTTATACAATAAGTTTACGTGGCAATGATTTGATCTCTCTTTTAGTCAAATATTATAAGGGTCCGCCCGACTGCGCTCTGGCGCACATTATTTTAAACAGTGTTAAGTTTACGTGCATTACATAGTATTTAGTTCCAAGACATGAGGTAGGAAAATATTATCTTAGATAATAATAAGAGATTTTTTGTATTTATTTCATAGAGTTATATTAGGTAAATTGTAAAGTGAATAGCTTTAAGTTTTTATTTTATGGCGATGGTCGTTCAGAAATCGTAGATAATGTTGTCACGTACCTAGTACTTAAGCGATTGAACTTAAATTTGATGTACCAGTGAATTTGACTACTTATTATTATCTATAAATATATATTTATGGACCAATCGACGATGTAGAGTTTCCAGATATTATTGTTTTTATTGTAGATTACCTATTACTTAGTACTTTTTGTTTTAATGCAATATCAAGTAAGTATAAGTCAAAATCACTGGTAACATAATATTTCCCAACTTCTTTTTTTTTATTTTCGAGAGGTAACAATTATTGTAACTCTTTCCTATTTGGGATAGTATTATTGACAATACGACAAAGTGTTCGTTTATTATTAAAAACAAGCAAGAGATCTGCTTCGTTGTGATTTTAGACTTTTATTATTATGTACTCAATTGAGATTAAAACTCATTATTAGTTTCGACCCCTTTGCTAGTGTAGTGTCACCGGAATTGTTTGAAAAGTCCACATCGCATATGCAATAATATCGAGGTCGTGTCATGTAAATATACTACATACCTACTTTAGTGCATTTTTTCAGTTTTTTAGTACTTTAAGCGATTTTTGCTTGTATAAAGTCTTTCATATCGACAATCTGCCATATCAAAATGAAAATATTAAAAATTTAGTCGGCGGCATTGGAGACAATCATTTGCTCTTCTATAGTGTTCCTGGACGCAATTTCTTTAAACTTTGCTTTGTCTTGTTTTGTTTTCGACAGCAAATGATTCCCTACAAAACTAGCCGACATTTGTACAGTATTTTAAAGATAATATTACGTTAAAGATTTGTATGAAAATTTAATTATATTGTCTTCTTAAATTCATGTGTTTATTTTTTTTATACCTAAAGTACACACGACAGCAGGTCAGACATTAAAGTTTAACCTTGAGGGCGTTCTTGGGTTGCGCTTAGATTAAATCCTGACGTTCCTACGTACTTTTGACTTTCTGCTTATCTTAATTACCGTTTTAATTCCTTTCAATTATTATCACCTAATTTACACAGTGAGGTAAACAACTACCTATAATCCCAGAGATAAGTTTTCGATTTATTTATATGAATCTGTGTTTTTAAAACAAAACATTCTTCAGCCACGACCAGTCAACAAAAGACTGAAATACAAAACACATGAAGAAGAAACATGTTACGCATTTAGGGCCGAACCGAAATTAATAACCTTTTTGTAGATAATATCGATACCTTGGGGCTCAAAGGGCGTAACCACCAAAACACGACTTTTCAGGAGAGCCAAAAAACTAAAATTTAAATTTTGTATTTATCACAACTTTGTTGTTATTGATCCTATAAATATGATTCTTACACCAAAAGTCGTTAATTTTTGAAGTGCATAATGTTAAAACATAACATTTTAAGAAATATTTGTAATTAAAAAGTTAGCTGGTGAATACGCCTCACAAAATCCAACATGAATGTCTTTTATGCCCCATAAAATGACTGCTGCGTTAGTAATGCTGTCTTTTATGCCCCATAAAATGAGTGCTGCGTTAGTAACGCAGAGTGTAACCACCAACTTTCAAAATGAAAACTGTAGTTTTTATCGATCTGTTATTAGTTATTCAACTTTTTGGGTATATATTACAATACTTACAACTGTTTTTAGTAAAATAGGTCAATTTGGCAACCCTTAGTCTATCAGAGGCTTGTATTCTATTGTGATATTTATAAGTAGGGAAGTTTTTTTTTAACTTTTGGAATGACAAAATAAATTTAGTATTTTATAGTTAGTTACTAGAAGGAAGATAAGAGTAAAAGGCTACTATTGCAAAACAATCTTGATTGTTGGCTAGTTCTGACGAAGGTAATAAATATTAAGACAAATTAATTGGAACTACAAATCATTTTTAATGATTATTTTTAACAATTTGCTACACAGCCAGTAAGGTTTAACTAACCTTAAGCTACAAAATTTGCAAAGCTTCACAGCTTTGTCAAATGTTAGGCACATTACAGCAATGATTGTGGCTTTAAAATTAAACGTTGTTTTGGAGGGCATAACATGGGTTATAACTAATCTTTTTAAGAAGAATTTGTAGCAAACTGTCTCCATACAAACGGCGATAACGTTTTCCACCGTCTAAACCTTAACATACAACAATAAATTATGATGAAATATATTAAATATATTCTTTATGGCTTTAAGTCGTACAGATATACGCCCTACATTTTCATTTGAGATTGTCGTTTACGCCCAGTACTTTGATGATGCCTAATAATTATTGCTTTTACGTCCAAAAATACAAAAAAATCTGCATTACCAGCCTTGAAATTTGGGGTCGTATTCACCATTGTTTTCCGAATTTGAGAACTTTAAAAATACAGTTCGATAGCGCAGAAAAAACTGAATAAGATGGCATTTAAAACTCATTTTGACCAAAATGGTGGTTACGCCCTTTGAGCCCCAAGGTATCGATATGGATAGGGCTATCTCAGATAGTTTCCTAGGCAACTGGCTTCGTTGTCTAGCAACCGTCGTTAGTTTGGTCATATTAACAAAGATATCCTAGGCAACTATCTCAGTTAGCTCAATCCATATCTACAGATAGGTTATTAATTTCCGCCGTTAGTAAGTATTATTCCGTACTACAGTTAACTGTACTACCGCATTAAAGTTCAACGGTGGTCCAGTTACCTGGACAATCCGAACTGTACTACGGGCAAGAAGTGGTACTGAGAAAAAAGTGGCGCTTTGAAAAGAGACTTATGTTGCTATAACTTAAAACAAATCAAAATCGTACAAAGGGATATGTATGAAGCCCCTGTATATAGCACAAAAGTGGTGACGTTTTTCTTGTGTTTTGTGTATTAAAAATATTTTATTTCGTTTTGTTCAATTGAAATATTCGCGACTCGCTACTTAACTCCACAATTCCTTCCAAAATAATAAAGACCCTTTATTTTGTGACGGGTAAATGAAAAATGAGTTACCCTATCTTTTAAATGCTCGTGTTAATCCTATTTATCTATTTTAAATAGTAACCTACTAGCATTGATTAAAACTCGATTTGGTAATAAAAATAGATCAATAATGGCAATCATTTATCATTTTAATCTGATAACACAATAATTATCTTGAGATAAACATATCTAAAAACAATCATTCGAGAGTCGCTAGCTTGGAGGTAAGTCGTCATGCAACTTATTTTTTTTTAAATGTCCTCAAGTCATGCGGTTTTTTAAACAAAAAAGTACAATTTGTGAAAGCAATAATTTAGATGCGGCTTTAAGGTAGGTACCACAGACATATATCTATGTCTGTGGTAGGTACCTATGTACATGGGGTATACTGAAAGTTTTGCGTAGGTTCTTATCATTTTAATTACACAAGTTGGAAACGAAATTCTCCTTTCCATTTTAACACTTTTTTATTTGATCGAACCATTTTTGTTTTTTTACGTACTAATTGAAGGTCATCGATCACTACCTCTGCTGCGTTTGTAAAAGTGACACCTCGTATTTTGATTTTATTAGCAGGCTGCCAGGTCACAGATTACTAAATAGTTACTGGCCAGGTCTAGACTAAATATGAAGAAAGTTTATGATATCTATTTTTTCGCTGTCCAAAAACGACTTTGTTTCTTGGCTAAGTGCGGAGAAGCATTGTCATGGTGGAAGACGGTTGAATCTTCTTGGTCGCTTCTCTCGAGCACAGTGGACAACTGAATGGTGATGTTTCACTCAGCATTGACACTTCTTTGATTGTCAAGGGGTTTCATGAAAACTGGACCCATACAAGAAAAAAACTTGCCACTACATTTTACTCGATCGATGGTCGCAGTTGGTCATCTTTGACGACTTCACTGACACTAAATGCAGCAAACCACCGTCTCATGGTGCTGAGATAAGGTGCTTCCCACCCAAAGTAATATCTGTAATTTTCTTTTTGCTGTAATCTATGTAATATTTTTTTTTTCAAACATGCTTGGAAATTTGAGCATTATTTTGACAACCTTCGAGATAAATCGAAATTGCTGTACCTACTGGGCAAATACATGCGAGCAGCGGCCGGCAAAAGTATGAAAATTCATATCTGTCGCGGTTTAGCGGCCAAATAAATTACATAGTAAACTCATATCTGTCGTGTATTATTGAAAAATGGAACACTCTTTTATTTCGAAACATGACAACCAAGAAGGTAACTTATCAAAGGTTTTATTTAAATTCTACGAACTGAAGCTTGTTTATTGAAAGAAAAACAAATCAACACTAACGCGGGAATATAATGTACTTCTGCCTAGGTAGGTACCTACATGTACTACTTAAGTTTATTTATAACTTTTTAATTTTGCATTTTCCAATGCTATTTTTATGCGATAAATATTAAACAAGCAAATACTAGAAAAAAGCAACTAGTCTCATGTCGCCCTGACGGCATCCCGTCAGGGCGACATGAGACTAGTTGCTTTTTTCTAGTATATTTGCTTGTGTAATACTTAGGTTTAATTTCCGCACATTATTTAAGAAAAGTACTATACAAGCCTTGGCCACAACAAGGCATTGATGGACTTACGTATGTGTGCCTCGGCCCACATTTACTCGTTCGTCCATCAATACCTACTTTCTTTGCTTGCCGCTGCAGTTATGTACGCAAAACAAAGACGACTGAATAAAATTTTATCATAATAGGTAATTATGATGATAGCATTGAAAATGCAAACTTGAAAATAATAAGTATGAAACATAGTGTTACCTATACCTCGACCATTTATGATAAAAAAATATCCAAACCACCTAATTATAGCAGTTAAAAATATAACTAAACACTGAAAACCAATAATTTTTAGTAAAGTAAATACCTAAAGCTTTTACAAGTACAAGGTCCCGTACAAAGAACTGAAAATTACGATTTGTCTTAAGGCGATACTCGAAAAAAATATGCTGAAGCGAGATAGCAATGAGAAAACGACGCGCACGGGAGCGAGACCGATTTTGCAGCTTATGCAAAAAAACACAAAATCACTTCGTATTAAAAAACTAATGCGATTTCAAAAAAATGCTTCTATACGATTCTAAATATTATTGGTGTCCCTATTAAACCAATTTCCAATACTGTAAGTAACCCCATTTAAGAATAATCTTGCATTTTCGTATTTTTTAGGTCTTTTCGAAAAGAAAAAGTGTCGAGGCAAAATCATAAAATCGTGTTTTTGAAACTATACTAAAAAGGTATGAAGAAATATATATGTTATTACCAGATTTGTAACAACTGTGACCGTGCTATAGTTTCATATCAAAAAGTCCATACTTTTGTCCGAGTAGCGCCTTAAGTGAGTGAATAACGAGTTGACCTTCACATCCATTTAACAACATTCGGCTCAAGCAAAACTACCTAGGTCTTGGTAAACTTGGTCGGCAGAAGTTTACGATAAATCTTATTTATTTTATAGATGGCGTTCAGTCTCTCATCTATTGCAACAGTGGTGCTATTCACAATTTCTCTGATAAACTCAGGTATGTTAAGGCTTACGCAGCCGCATAATCTGTCTTTCTCAGGTCTATTTAAGAGGATTGTGTAGTTGTAAATTTTCATACAAAAAGCGATAACGTTTCTCCCCTCTTAAACATAATCCATTTTTGATATTTTTTTATATGTTGTTGATATATTGGATAAGTAAGGCCGTACGTTTTTATTTTCAAGAAATATTGCTTATAAAAAAAAATATTAGCAATATCCGTATTTTTTACTAAATACTTCCTCGAGCGTTTTAATTTATTTAAGTTATACTAAACCGAAATATTAAAAGAGAAAACTCTACAGCCCTAGATTAGGTGTACTGATTCGAATGACATAAAAATTGCCTCATTTCGTAAAGGTTTAGGGGGTGGAAACATTATCGCCCGAAAAAATATTTCAGAAGGGAAAAAAAGTAGACAATCGCCTCCTAGGACTCACGACGCGTATTGGCACTATACAAACCTCCTAAGGGCCTACACAGACCATAGACTTTGTGCACACATAAGTCCGCCGGACATAAAAGCCGTAGGCCTATAATTACTTCAGTAGAGAAACCTAAGAAGTTTATAGACGATGAGCTAACCCACAACTATTGGTAAAGAGGTTGCAGAAAGGTAGATTAATCCTGTACTTCAACTTATTAAGTGACGTGTTATTATTTCAGAAGAGGATGTACCATGCCTTGCTCGTGATTTGGGAATAGAAGGCAGATCAATCGTTTGTGTGTGCAATGCCACCTACTGTGACACCATTACCCGGGAAGAACCAGGCAGTGGCACTTTTGTAGTCTATACGAGCAGTAATGTGAGTCCTTTATACACCGTCAAAACTTTGATCATTTCAATCATTATACAAACATATGCATTTACAAAACCTGAAAATCAGCGTCACATTTGTTGTACCTAATAATAATAACTGAAGTTGGAGATCTTTTTTACTAAACATATTTTTTTTTATTTTCTTCTCATTTATGTTCGTTATTTTTCAGTCTTTTATTTCATTTTTTTTTATTTCAATGAAACATTGTAAGCACTTTATAAATCTGGAATTTCTCTTCTTCTGGAATTTCTTTACAGTCTGGAAAGCGATTTGAGAAATATATTGGGGAAATACAAGTTACACCCGTTAAAAATGCGGAAACATCAAGCGCAGACAGGGAGCCGACGCCCAAAGAACTGCTTGAGGAATCACTTCAAGGAACTGATGGGAACAGATCGACAATTTTTAACAGCGTGACCCTGAGATTGTTCGCGAATGCAAGATACCAAAGAATTGAAGGATTCGGTGGGTCCGTGACTGACGCCGCGGCGATCAACTGGCGAAAGCTTTCAGATGCGGCACAAACGCAACTCATAAAGTAGGTAATAATATATTTCAAACGTTTTTCGGTAGAATAGTAAATGTAAAGCTGAAACCAATACCTACCATAGAAACTCTAGGTTTACTAGGAAGTCAAACCATGAGTAGTACAGTTTGAGATAACCAGAGATCTGGCGGATTTTTTTGCGACAAACCGAGAAGGAAGAATACTTTCAGCTATTCATAAAATAGTAAAATACAACACAATGTTACTCTTTTTTACTTTGCATTTAATTACCGCTCAGTGACAGGTGGTCATCTTCCTAAAGTCGTCTTCTTCCTAAGAGGTCACCTTCCTAAGTTTTCACTTTCCTAAGTGGTCACTTTCCTAAGTGGTCACTTCTTTATGTGGTCACCTTCCTTTGTGCACGTAATCTACATTTTGCGACTAGCACGCTGATTATTTAATCGAATTATCGTAATGTGTAGCGAAACTCTTGTATGTACTTGAGTGTTTTCTACTTTTTATCTGCCCGGAACCATCTGATTGCTCATGCCCTGAACTCGAAAACGTGGTTGCTTTTAAATATTTAGGTGTTCTGCTTGATAGTAGACTCAGTTTTAAGAATCACATTGATTTCATGTGTGGGCGCATTAGAAAACTTCTTTATGTTTTTAAAAAGCTACGGCATGTGCTAGACTTTAAAGCTTTAAAGCAGGTGTATTTGGCTCTTGTGCAGTCACTCATTGGTTATTGTATTGTATCGTGGGGTGGTGCCTCAAAGACAATTTTAAAATCCCTAGAAATTGTTCAGAGATCAGTTTTGAAGGTCTGCACTTTTCGCCCTTTTCGTTATCCAACTGAATTGCTGTACAAATCATGTGAAGTTCTTACTGTACGCCAGCTGTTTGTCTTACACACTATCTTAAAAAAACATTCATCTTTAAACTACGCCCCAAACAATGCCTCGAATTCTAGACGCAGTTACAACCTATGTAGAACTTTCCCGGCTAAAAAGACCTCAACACAGCGGTTTTACTGCTTTTTGGGTGGATATTTATACAACATTGCCAACAAAAATCTATCTATCTATTCTTTGTGTAAAACTGTTTGTAAGCGTGAGGTGACATTTTGGCTACTCTCGCTTAATTATAACGACACAGAATCATTGCTATCGATAATCAGTTAATTTCTAAAGTGGAAATCAAGCTGCTTTCCGAATAGCACTCAACATCACAAAGATTGATCTGATAATCCGAACTATCAATGGTATTACAATTCTACTTATGTATTATATTATAACTTATACATATAAATTATTCATTAAATTACATATCTATTACATAAAATTTACAGTTTAAATACAACACAATTTACATTTAAAACCTAGCGGTTATAAAAGACACACACACACCCTCTCCACATACATCCATACATCTACATGATTACTCATCGAGAGGACTAACTTACACTCTTCACTCTTTTATTTAATTAAATATTTTAGTAAGTACTTGTTTCATACTTTCTAAGTAGTTATTTTTTATGAGTAAATTCCTCGGGGTGAGACCTGGTGACCCGTACCACAAGTTTATTTCAAACTTTTTTCGGGCTCCAGATCTCATACTAAACAATGTCTAGTTATGTTAAGCCTTGAAATGGTGTTTATTAGTATGAGATGAATAAAGATTTTTTTTTATTATTTTTACTCGAACGACTCTGAATCAAATATTATTAGCTCAAAGTTCCAGGTTCGCATACCTTACTAGGAGTTATTTTTTAGATTTTCGAGTTTTTGTAGCAGCAGTTTTGAACTATGTATATATAATCCCAAGCAGCAAAATCCAATCCTATAAGTATCCTAAGACTACATATTTTTTAGTCCTATAGTAATCATATTAACGTTTATAGGGCTGGATTTGGGCGCACCTTAAAGGATATTTCGTCCTATAGTAATTTTGTTACAGTCCGGTAAAGTGCTAATTGATTTTATTATTATTTTATAGAGTGCATCTACAAGATTACGGTGTCCTATAAAGATCTGGTAAATGCACTGAATCAGCGTGATTAGTCCTGTAACGATCTAGCGTATGCTACTACAAGCGTAATCGATCCAACAGTGGTCAGCGTAATGCCATAACTAGAGCGTTAATTTTGCATTCGTTTGGTAATGGTGTAGTGTGACTTTGAATTTAGAAGAAAATAAAATATTTGCAAAAGGTACGTAATTTATTTACTATTCATTATCGTAAAATAGGTTGATACTGTTTGTGTTTTCACTGTTATATAAAGAAATGAACTTGCGAAATAAATTTTATTGATAAAGTAATCGATGAAAATAAACATATTTTTAAGCGCCTCAAAAGTAATTACAGTTATTATTTGTTTATTCATTAATTTATTAATAAATACAAGTTGTCATCAGATTGGATCGGCTCCATATTGTAATGCATTTATCAGGAGCTTTATAATGTGTTTTAGTCAAAGTTAATGTTACTATAGGAGTATAATGGACACCATATTGTTTATTGTTTTAGGGGTCCTTATGAGAAAAACAACAGAAGGAAACGTATGCGAATAGATATACTTATAGTAATAAATGAATAATATTATAAATATTTAAACTACTTGAAACATTTTTATCATAATATCATTTCTTTGAAAATTTTATTTAGATTAATGTTATGCGTTTATATAATTGATTATATTTTTCCATGTATGTTAATCCATAACTTAATTTATACTTTTAAACGACCATGGAAATGCTTTCGTAAATCGGTTTCTGTTAAAATCCATACTGACAATTTAACTTTTATGGTCTCTATCAATAAAATATCGTCCCCTTAGTGGTAAAACCGATTATCTGCACTTTTTTTTTTTGCAAAATTTTGTTATAATACATTCTCAAATTGTTGTCGGGATGGCAGGGTAATATACACCTTAACTATGTGTTAAGGTGTATATTACCTTGCCATCTTGACAATGATTTGGGAGTTTATTATAACAAAATTTTGCAAAAAGAGAAAGTGCAGATAATCGGTTTTACCACTAAGGGGACGATATTTAGTTTATTAGCAAAAAATCATTATAAAAGTAAATAACGTCCTGTGAGTTGTAACTTACGTTAGTAATTATAGTTTTTACTGTTAGTATTGAGAAGTGTGCGGGCATCCCTTGGTAATGCAAATTTTATTAATTTATTTAAAATCACAGATAGTTCCGTCAAAGATGAATGTGATATATTATTCTTAACAGCCCATTGTTTTATATTTTCCTGCAATTCAGAATTTTCATCAAAGTCAGTGCGGTTATGGTCATCAGATTCGCCATCACTGCTATCACTTTCATAATCTTCTTGATTATAACATTTAGATAAATCAGTGTCGTAGTTTTTTATTGGGTCTATTTCCATATTATATTGTACGGAACCATCACAAACTTTACCAGACTATTTTTCAAGCTCGGAAGTTATCGATTCGAACTCTGACCTGGATTTCATTTCTATACATTTTTTGCAACTCTTCTTCTATAACTGCCACTGCGTTTAAATCGTTTCTATTTTTTAAAATCCATTCATGTAGTCTTTTGAAACACTTTAACAAACATCACAGCATGAAAACAAGATGGCTGTGGACAACCACTCACTCTAGTAATAGCATATGCAGGACACGTATAAGTAAATTCTTACCTATATTAGCAGCAGGAATGAAAGTGCGGTGCTAGTGATCCATTAGCAGTCACGTCAAAGACAAATCAATCTTATAGTATCTTCGACCTATAGTAGCCTAGATCCAAAACGTTTACAGGACAACTTTTCTTATAGAAGAATTAAACAAAACGTTAAAAAGAATAAATAGTCTTACCCAATGTATTTATAGGAGCATTGCAAATTATCATTATAATATGCACTTATAAGACTGCTAGTACCTATAAGAATCATATAATCAAATCCTCTAAACGTTTACAAGACTATGTAACAGGATCGAAAGCGCTTGTAGCATTAACAGTTTTATACGATGTTCTTGTAAGCGTTTATAAGACTACGTAATAGGATTGAATGTGCTTGTAGAGTAAATCGTCACCTAGGCTACTTTTATAAGATCAGTGATCTCAATCAATGCCTCTATAAGTATGCTATAAGACGTTTAATCTTATAATCTAACGATTACAGGAAAATTTTGCTGCTTGGGATAACTCCTAGTTGGTTATGCTGCCCGTACTTTTCGTTTAATATTTATTGTATTAGTGCAATATTAATTTCTTAGATTTCTTCTTTAGACACGGAAAGTGACGAAGTAGGAAAGTGTCGACTTAGGAATATGACGACATAGGAAGGTGACGACTTAAGAATAAGATAATAATAGTGACCACTTAGGAAAGTGGTGACTTTGGGAAGATAACCACCTGTCACTGAGCGGCAAATACAAAACGACTCAATCAGGAAACGGAAATAAATTATTGAACATTTCATAAAGAGGATGACACTTAGAGCGTGCATTCCTGGTCTTATTATTGTCCTTACGAGTAGAATAACCTTGTTTGTACAACCGCTCAAATGGTTTGATTCACACTTTGTTAAGTAGGTAAACAACATCAAAAAGTCGGCACGTGCTATCAATTACTATAGAAACCCTATTCTATTTGTACCTATTTCGTCCTATAGTGCTGTACATGTGTGCTGCGTATGCACTGAATACTTGTGTTGTCTTTCGCTATGATTTGTGAAAAAATATTTTGACCGTGCTGTGGAAGTAAAAAGTAAAATGTTTATTTTCAAACCTGTGGGTGAACTGCAAACTGTTTGAGCGGGTGAATGTACCTACATACGTAATAGATACCTATTAAGTACCTAACCAAGTACCTGTAGTAATAGGTTGTGCGCCAACGCCAACAGCCAACTACTACATACTACTTAGTCTACTTACATGAGGCTGCGCAATTTTCCGGGCAACCGACCGACGACGTGAGTCAAGTGCAAAACACAGAAATACTATAAACAACCATGCCACATTACAATATTAAATGACATTGGTGGAAAGAGAAAGCTTTGTTTCCGTGCGTGTCAATGCGATAAGGTTGTATAGTGTATACTATTATCATTGCTCGTGGCTGTCCAACTAACTGGACGGAACAGTCGCTTATATATACGGTCACGGTGGATTAAAAAACAAACTACTGAAAAATATGACTGTTGAGTTGATGTGTGAGAAGTTGGTGCTACGCAATAGTAGCATTGAAAATCAACCCATTCAGAATATACCTAAGCTTATAATACCTAGGTAGGTATTTAGGTAGTACCTGTTCAAAAATCCAATCAGAACACTGAAATTAGTAGATATCTCACAGCCATCTGGTTAAATCAGCCATTCAATTGGAAGGCTAACCCATTTATTAAACGCCGGCATTCAATTGAATGCCTAGGCCGATAATTGATTGAAATAACATCACTCAACGTTCAACTAGTTGGCTGATTGTAAGCTAGCCCATTGAAGATGGCCAGGTGATTTAAAATTCGTTTTTTTTTACCACTGCGGCACTGGTGTCACCAAAACAAATATGGCGTCAGATAGCACGCTCAGCTGACAATGTTTTTGTATGTTTTTTCGTTGGAAATTCGCATTTTTTTTGTTGGATAGATCTCCTGAGAAATATTAAAGTATTTTTTTTAAAGGCACCTCTGCCTTAGCCCTGTAGGTCACGTGATAGGTTAGAAGGCCCACGGAGCGGGAGCCTTAAAATTTGAGGTTGAATTAAAACAATTTTTCCGGATATTAAGCGCGCTATATTTCACGAACTAAGTAACTCACTCTATTGTCACTCACTCTTAACTTCTTTTTAGGGGATTTTTGATTTTCCCGACGATTCGGAATCTTTCAGCTGCCGTGGTCACGGGATGACTGGCTACTTAAAACTCTACCCTCGAAAAGGTTATTTATTTTTTTCAAACCATAGAAGTCTCTTTGCTAATACCCCCCAAAACTACCAAAATAGTGGGTCCATTAAGTAGTTTTACCCTAGTCCATTTAACGAAAGGGCTCTATATATGGCATTTAGCCAAGTCGCTAAACGTTTCATTCAACGTTTTGGCCTACCTGCTTTTGCTCAGAGAGGTCCTGGCTCTGGGTTCGATTCCCGCATAAGTATCTTTTTGTATTGTTTTGGGTGTTTACTATGTATGTTATGTGTATATTTACAAAAAAAAAATATACATTTATTTATTTATTTATTTAACACACACATTACATCTATAATTACAGGAAAGTTCCTAATACAATAGTGTAGTCAATAACATACCTATATAATGTATGATTTTTATAAGTTTTGCATTTTCATTATCTGATAAATTTCAATAGAAAAATACAAGAAAACGTCGACTCTGTCCACACAAATTGTTCTCAGGTGGGATATACGTAGGATATAAGTTGTATTCTTTGTTTAGTATCTAATAACACAAGTTTTAAAATAAACTAACCTTGTTGGGCGAGGCTAGATAATTGGTGTGATTGTATAGATTTTTATAATTATTATTACTTTCAGCACATATTTCGGGCCCAAAGGTTTGGAATACAACATGATCCGAGTACCCATAGCCGGAGCAGACTTCTCGACACATCCGTACACCTACAACGAACTGCCCTGGAACGATGGAGCTCTTTCCAACTACTCACTCAGTTACGAAGACCTTTTCCTCAAAGTAGGTACAGGCATATATAAGGTTAAAATAAGTGTTTTAAAAAGTCAATATAGACCCTGATCAAGAACATTCCAAAATTTGGATTTTTGATTGAAACTGGCAAAAGGCTGCCTAATTATTCTTTTTGATTATTATTATTTAGTGCGCGAAGTTTAATTTTATAGTTACAAAGCGTTTTATTTGGTAGTGAGTGCATAAACCTCTAACTAAGTGTTATGCCGCTTGATTAGTAGTTATAACTTTTTAATTTTGCATTTTACAATGCTATTTTAATATTTAATATTTATGGCAATATGTTCGTTACGAAGAAACAAACATATTGTCATAAATGAAGAAAGCTCAAGATTTCACAGCGTGCAATGGAGAGGGCTATGCTCGGCGTTTCCCTCCGTGATCGAATCAAAAATGAGGAGATCCGTAGGAGAACTAAAGCAACTGACATAACTCGAAGGATTGCTTCGAAGGAGGCAGTGGGCGGGCACATAGCGCGAAGAACCGATGGCCGTTGGGGCGGAAAGGTTCTGGAATGGCGATCGCGCACAGGACGAAGCTCCGTGGGTAGGCCCCCGACAAGGTGGACCGACGAAATGATGAAGGTCGCGGGAAGCCGCTGGATGCGGACAGCGCAGGATCGATCGTTGTGGAGATCCTTGGGCGAGGCCTATACCCAGCAGTGGCTGTTATGTGGCTGAGACGACGACGGCGACGTTTGTTACGAATAAACCAAAAACTTAAAAAAAAAACAATAACTTTTACAGCTGCCCATGATCAGAAGAAGTCAACACGCTGCCCAGACCGAAGTCAAAATAACAGCGAGCACCTGGTCACCACCTTTATGGATGAAAACGAACGAAAGAATCACAGGGTTTGGACAACTGAAGCGAGAATTTTATCAAGCTTTCGCCGACTACCACTTACGGTTAGTTCGCTTTAAAGTCCATTCTCCTTCGCTACACTTTTACAAAAAGAATGGGATAAAGTAATCAAACTTATTCACGTATTTTCAGTTTCATCGAAGAATATGCTAAAGCACATGTAAAAATATGGGCCATAACGACAACTAATGAACCGATTAACGGAATAGTGCCCCTCGCACCTTTCAATTCCTTGGGATGGATGCCCTCGCAAATGGTAAGTAATGCAAAAAGCAAACCAAAAGAAATTTGAAACGTCTCGATTGTATGGCATGTTGTTAATCGCAGCATCATTACAAATAAATCCCAAAGTTAGTACAATAATACTGCGCCAAAAGTCGTCGTCAAAGTACCTTGTTTCTTTTACGCTCATGAAAGTTTCTACTTACAGGCAAGATGGCTCGTAAACAACCTTGGTCCAACGATAAAGCATTCTGCTTTCAATGACACTTTGATTTTAGCTATAGATGATCAACGCTACCTTCTACATTTTTACGTGGTTGGTGTAAGTATCGTAACATAAACCTACACATTTCCTTAATATTTGAAAATACGTATCTCATTGACAAAACTCATTCTCTTTTTCAGATGGAGAGAGAAGATCCTAAAGCATTTGATTACATTGATGGTATTGCGATCCATTACTATGGTAATTTCGCACCAGCTTCAATTTTGAGCGATATTCAAAATCGGTATCCGGATAAAATACTACTTTCTACAGAAGCTTGTGAAGGTATTATAATTTAAATTATAATACCATAAATTTTTCAGTTTTGAATATGAACTTTTGCGTCTTCAGCATTTTGTGAAATTATTCTATATTCGAAATTGTCTCTACTTATATCAAGTACTTGATACTACGTAAACAAAGACTAACGACCGACAAAAATATAATAATAAAGCTGCATATAAAGATGACATAATCGCATTTAGTTTAATGGAACCTTGCGCTAAAACTATTTCAGGAGCTATGCCATGGGATGAAATGAGAGTCGAAATCGGAGCATGGAGGAGAGCTCGTAATTACATTACCAGCATACTACAAGTAAGTTAAGTTATTATAGTACATAGATTATACAAATATTAATAAAATCTGAATTAATAACTTGTTGAAGAAATGAGATGGGATTCGTATCATTATTTTGTACTAATCTAGCAGAAATATATCGGTTTCTAAAGATAACGTGTACAACTCCTAATTTTCAGGATCTGAATAACTTCGTGGTAGGATGGATTGACTGGAATCTCTGCCTAAGTCCTACAGGCGGGCCAAATTGGGCCAACAATTTTGTTGATGCGCCAATTCTAGTCTTCGCAGAACAGGATGAATTTATTAAAAACCCTATGTTCTATGCAATGGGACATTTCTCAAAATTTATACCGAGAGGGTCAATGCGTATTTTAGCTTCGCGTAGAAGTATAATGACGATAGAAAACGCAGCCTTTCTAACACCACAAGGAAACATTGTCGTGGTGCTTCATAATAGGTGGGTATTATTGAGAAGTAAAAAACATTTTGAACTCCAGTGACATGATGTCCTTACTGCTTATCAAGATACCGTATAGCTCTAAAGTAAACCTTTACTTACACTTTAACACTGTTCATCATATTGTAAGCAATGACATAAATTACATCGCGCGAGCGCACGCACGTAGTGCTGTGAGAGTCGTTTACGCACTTTATACATAGTTTGACTCGTGGTTTTGTCATATGAACAAGATAGGAAGGAGCCAAGCGTTAAGACATCAACCGCATTTATACATAATATTCATAAATGTTCTCTCTCTATTTGAGGCTCGAGTTCAATGCGACGGCTGTGCGCACGGAGGCGGGAGACAACTCCATATGCGCGAGGATATTGTGTGCATTATGCCTCATGTGTCTCTTATTCAGTACTGCCCTGAGTACTTGTTTACATTTTGTACTCATTATCTACAATTCACATTATCTAGACCCCCTTATATTATTAACTAGCGGCCGCCCGCGGTTTCACCCCCGTAGTTCCCGTTCTATCTACTATATTTGTGCCAAATTTCGTCCAAATCTGTTTATAGTTTTAGCGTGAAAGAGATACAAACATCTAAACATCCTTACAAACTTACGCATTTATATTACTAGCGGCCACCCTCGGTTTCACCCGCGTGGTTCCCGTTCCCGTGTGAATATCGGGATAAAATGTAGCATATGTTTCAATCCAGGCTATCTTCTATCTTTGTGCCAAATTTCATCCAAATCGGATCAGTAGTTTTTGCGTGAAAAAGTAACAAACAAACAAACTGACATACTTTCGCATTTATAACATTAGTACTTGGACAAATTATAATTCGTCCAAGCATTAGTAGGATAAGATAAAATACATAGGTGGCTCAAATTCACTAAGGTGCAGAATTTCAAGATTGGTTTAATGACATGAAAAATTGAAAGCTTCACGTACAGTCGGGGACTTTCCCGGTTGATCAGTAGAGTTTTTTCAAGGAGCTTTATTTAAAAAAGTAAAAGATATATAGAAAACGTTTATATCACAAATAATAGACAATAAAGAAGTATTTTATTTGAATAATAAATTATTACTTTAACCTTAGTACTTTTCGAGAAAATGTTTCTCAAAAAAACTCTACTGATCAACCGGGAAAGTCCCCGACTGTACATCTTAAGTTTTGGCGCGCACCGTTTATTGAAATAAAACAACATTTCCGGATATTAATGCGCTATATTTCACGAACTAAAATCTAATGTCCGTATTTTTAGATATTTAGGGGTTTTTTGATTTTCCCGACGTTTCGGCACCTTTTCAGCTGCCGTAGTCACGGGATGGCATCCCAATATAGCGCGTTAAATATCCGGAAAAGTTTTTTTTTTAAGCTTTAATGCTGACTCTTAGTTTATATTGTCGCATATTAACAAACTTTGACAGGGCAGTGCACAAAATTGCATATTTTTTCGTAATATTGCTTTTTGGTGGATATTTTGAAGAAAACTATCATTTCGGGAACGTTTTTCTAAGTTTGATAATATGAACAAAAAAAGAACATAATTTAAGCTTTGTTAAATAAAATGGGTATCTTATGTATCTATATTATATAAAATTTATGAAAACAAGACATATAAAATCTTCTACAAGCAAAGTATGTAAAAAAAACAAGTTGCCCGGAAATGATCAACCGTTCCCGGAATGACAAAAATGTATAGTATAGTAAGGAAATATTTCAATCAGAAATCAATGATTGCAATAACAAAGTTATTTATATATATTTGGAATGTTGTTTGCACTTAAAGAGGCCCCGTAGAACGTTGAATATACTAGAAAAATTTGACGTGTCCTCATAGGTCTCTGTAGCATAATTGGTTAGTGCATGGGGCCGGACTCCCAACGATGCGGGTTCGAATCCCGTCAGGGCGACATGAGACTAGTTGCTTTTTTCTAGTATATTTTCTTGTTTAATATTAAATCATAATGAAATTAAATCTCCATGCAAAGAAATTCACCCTAACAACTTAATTATTTAACACGCCTGGCTCTAAATCACCAAGGTGCAAAATTGGGTTCACTATCAATTTAATGTTTTAAATCTTGACTATAGAGAAAATAAAATTAATAAAATACTACAACGAATTTGTTTTAAGTTTACATGAAACAACAAAACAATATATAAATTATATAAGTTTAAACCATATCAATATACATGCATAAAAAGCCATTTCGGGAACGTGTCCTACCTAATGTACTAATTTATAAGTGTAAAATTTTCGTAATTTTTATTAGGTATATATTTTGGATAATTTTTTAATAGAAACCTAGTAATATTATATACTGTCTTAATCCAAATAACATCACAAGTACAGTCAATCATGCTTAAATTTAAAATTATTTTTCACCTCACACGCTCTGAAAAGTAGGTTTTGTCAATCAGTTTAGGCGTAGAAAATCGCTTTTTGCGGCTTAGCGCGGCAAAGTAATTTTTTAATTGAATACCTAAAAATATGTCATAATGCGTTCCGAATCGCACTATTGACTTTTTTGTTATATTTGATTTTTATTTTAAATACCTAGCTTTAAATAAATTATAAGACTCCGTTTTGGTTTAATTATATTATTTTAGTTCACTGAACCATAAAAACAATAACAATAAGATTAAACTATTTGTTATAAGAACTTTATATTAGGCTGGTTGAGATTTCACAACCTTAAATTGGATTTCGGACTGTGACATAAGTCTTTTTTTTTAATTGTCTTTGTCTTGTACCTCATGTCAGTGTCAACATTTACGGAATCGTTTTTATTCTTATTAATAAGTAACAATATATTCCTACTTTAAATAACTTTGAATTAACTATAATACTCCCTTTTCTTATTATTTTAGTTTTTTATAACATTAAAACAACGAAAATAAGGTATATTTAGATTAAACTTTATGTTTAAAGAATATTTTTCCGGAAGTTGACCGCGGTAACAACCATAAAATGTTCCTCGCTGTTGTGAGGTGAAAAATTGTGTGTTGCGCTCGGCAGAAAAGTTTTTAGCGTCTTGTACCTTTGAAATCCTCGCTTCGCTCAGGATTCAATCTTTGAACCACTCGCTAAGCTCGTGGTTCAATCCTAGAATTCTTCACTTGCTCAGATTTCAATAGAGGTAACTCGCCGCTAAATAACGAAATTTCCAGCCTTGCATAACAAATAACTATTGGTATTTATTACCTACGTTTGTATGGGAAACTGACCTACGCGGGCCTCTTTAAGTGCAAAAAACATTCTAAATATATATAAATAACTTTGTTATTGCAATCATTGATTTCTGATTGAAATATTTCCTTACTATACTATACATTTTTGTCATTCCGGGAAAGGTTGATCATTTCCGGGCAACTTGTTTTTTTTTACATACTTTGCTTGTAGAAGATTTTATATGTCTTGTTTTCATAAATTTTTATATAATATAGAGACATAAGATACCCATTTTATTAAACAAAGCTTAAATAATGTTCTTTTTCATTTTATCAAACTTAAAAAACGTTCCCGAAATAATAGTTTTCTTCAAAATATCCACCAAAAAGCAATTTTACGAAAAAATATGCAATTTTGTGCGCTGCCCTGTCAAAGTTGTTAATATGCGACAATATAAACTATACTAGAGCCATTACAAACGTGCGAACTGAGTCATAAATCATTAGACTCAGAAACATCAAATAAGCTTAAAAAAAAAATTTTTCCGGATATAAACGCGCTATATTGGGATGCCATCCCGTGACCACGGCAGCTGAAAAGGTGCCGAAACGTCGGGAAAATCAAAAAACCCCTAAAAATCTAAAAATACGGACAATTAGATCTTAGTTCGTGAAATATAGCGCGTTATTATCCGGAAAATTTGATGAAATTTGGCACAAAGATAGAAGATAGCCTGGATTGAAACATATTATTATGCTACATTTTATCCCGATATTCACACGGGAACGGGAACCACGCGGGTGAAACCGAGGGTGGCCGCTAGTAATATAAATGCGTAAGTTTGTAAGGATGTTTAGATGTTTGTAACTCTTTCACGCTAAAACTACTAAACAGATTTGGACGAAATTTGACACAGAGATAGTAGATAGAACGGGAACTACGGGGGTGAAACCGCGGGCGGCCGCTAGTTAATAATATAAGGGGGTCTAGATAATGTGAATTGTAGATAATGAGTACAAAATGTAAACAAGTACTCAGGGCAGTCAAAATTTTTCTAGTATATTTATATAATTTTTAATTTTGCATTTTACAATAAAGTTTTAATTAGATGGCTGTTTCATCTTAATCGATAGTCAAACATCTGTAAAGATGTTTCTTTAGAATGCGGGGATATTTATCTCATTGATGAAGCGACGGTGGCCAACACCGTAGAACGTTGAATGTACTAGAAAAATTTGATGTGTCCTCATAAGTCTCTGTAGCATAATTGGTTAGTGCATTGGGCCGGACTCCCAAGGATGCGGGTTCGAATCCCGTCAGGGCGACATGAGTGACTTGTTTAATATTTATCACATAAAAATAGCATTGTAAAATGCAAAATTAAATAGTTATAATTCATTATGATTTCTTTTCAGAAATAACAGGGAAATGAATATACGTTTAGAAATTGGTATTTCTAATCGATTTGTAGAGTTGGTGTTGGAACCTCATTCAGTGAAGACTCTAGAAATAAACCATAATTAAAATGCATATGTATTTTTTATTATAGGTACATTAAAACAATAATAAATATTATTTAACATAACCTGTATTTTTCTTTATTAATAAAACTTCAACAACTTTATGAAAATATACCTAATACATTAAACTACACTTTTCCAGATTTTCTAATAATCAGTCAAAGAAGTAATTTTATCTAATGGCCATACTCTACAAACTACTCTACTCCTAATGAGCCCCTGAGGCACTGGCCCATATATACGGGAATCAGCTGAATTATTAGAGTTACACTACTTGACTACGTCTCGGAAACTGACTTTTCACTCGGTCTCCTGGCAAACCCACTAATCTTTTACAAATATTTTGTTTGGGATTACTTGGACTTTTAGCTATGACGATGTCTCCTCGTCGCAATCTTCGCATTTTAGGAGTAATATGTTCAGTTAACAGAATGTTATTGGATTCTAAAGTTGGTTCCATAGACGGACCGGAACACTGAAATTATTAAAATAAAATCCAATTTATAATTAGTACTCAATGTCTCTGACCGTGAAGCGAGACGTAGGCAAGCTTTTTTGTGTTCACGATCAGAAATAGCACTTACCATTACAAAATCACCAATATACTCAAACGTACAATGTGTAACGCAGGCATATTGAAAAACGTACCCAAGAAAACCGCACGATTTACCAAGAATTTTTAAAAACATCTTACTTCTATTACCTAAATATTTATAACATTATTGTATCAATACTCTGACCCAAATGCTTTTATCGAAAATATATTGAAAACACGCTGATATTGTATATTAAAAACACGCTGATATTGTAGCATTTACTTTATTTGGTACCTAAATAAAATATTTGATTGTTTGGATTAATGAAATTATTTTGTAATTCCTAATCTTAGGTAATTTTACATTTTTTTTAAATGTCAATGTCAATGTCTGATGTCACTGTCACAAATAGACAGACGACTATAAAAAAGTAGGTACTATCTGACCAAGACAATTAGGCGCATGACACCTGAGAAAAGCTAAAAAATCTAAGTAAAAAAACCAAAATTTCAGGAAAAGGTAATCAATCAGTTAATCACTGTAGCGCTAATTAATCACATAATAACAAAAGTGCGGTGATAGACGTGAGCTGGAGGTGCTAAAAGTGCAAAACCGCATTCCTGTCCACAGATTAGGTATTAGTTACTACGTAATTCCTGTCATGCGCATAATTGTCTTGGTCGTGTAGTATCTCAATGTTTAATAGGTGCCTTTCGCATGACACGACTAGCGAATCAACGGTCCCACTCGGTTAACTCGAGTTGCTTATCTAACCGGTAAACTCGAGTTGATCTTGTCCTAGCCCAAACTCGGTGTGGTGTGAAATTCTGATCCTTCAAAAGTTTAAATATTAATTACTATATGAATACCTAAATCAAGATGATTTTTGATTAGTCTTTCTCAAGAAAGTAATAAAATCGAAGCTAATGTTTAACTTATGATTTTGTAATTTTTGCATTTTTTCAATGCTATTTTTATACTTATGGTAAATTTTAAATAGAAAAATATTGGAAAAAATTAACTGGGCCACAAGTGAATTCTCAGACGGGAATTGAACCCGCGACCTTTGGAAATCCGGTCCAATGCTGTAACCGCTGAGTTACCGAGACTTGTGGCCGAGTTAATTTTTTCCAATATTTTTCTATTTAAAAGAAGACGGATTACGGCCCATAGAAAATTACCCCACGTCCTACAGCAAAGTGATATACCAAAAAAAATAATAAAAAAAATAATCTAAATATATGGCATACTTCCGAACGCCATCCTTACTGTCTGACATACGAAAGAAATGCTATGAAAATTCTTTCAGGCGCAATATAATATACTTAAATACTAATAAAACTAATAAATAATAATAATTATATAAAAAATAATGACATTAAAAAATAAATAAAATACATTTACCTTACCCTACGTCCTAAAGCAAAGTGAAGTACCTTAAAACATACTAAAAAGAAAAAATGCTATGAATATTCTTTCAGGTGCAATATAATATACATTAATACTAATAAAACTAATAATATCAAATATGACATTTAAAAAAGAAATACAATATACTAAAAAAACAATAAAAATATAAGTAATACGTTTTATACTACGACTGGTCTAAATACGTTTTTTACCGTTCCTTAACACTATTAAATAGTTATGGTAAATATTAAATAGAAAAATATTGGAAAAAAAACAACTCGGCCACAAGTGAATTCTCAGATGGGACTCGAACCCACGACCTTTGAAAATCCGGTCCAATGCTCTAACCACTGAGCTACCGAGACTTTCAAAGGTCGTGGGTTCGAGTCCCATCTGAGAATTCACTTGTGGCCGAGTTGTTTTTTTCCAATATTTT
This sequence comes from Chrysoteuchia culmella, assembly GCA_910589605.1. Lineage (NCBI taxonomy): Eukaryota > Metazoa > Arthropoda > Insecta > Lepidoptera > Crambidae > Chrysoteuchia > Chrysoteuchia culmella. The sequence goes on along the minus strand of OU342647.1, from coordinate 5,839,066 downwards.
TCTATTTAATATTTACCATAAGTATAAAAAATAGCATTGATAAATGCAAAAATTAAAAATTATATAGTTATTTTTCCATTTTACGCTAACTAAATGTAGGGGTTGAAATAAAAGAAAAGAAGAAAGTTGAAAGAATATTTATAGTATTTTTTCATATGTTACACTGTCCGCCACATTTATTAGTATTTTCGTGTATTTTAGTATATTAATTATATTGCGCCTGAAAGAATATTCATAGCATTTTTTTCGTATGTCAGACAGTAAGGATGGCGTTCGGAAGTATGACTTTTTTTTTTTTTGAGGTACATCACTTTGCTGTAGGTCGTAGGGGGTTTTTCTTTACCATAATGTTTAACTCTTTTACATAGATGTTGCGACTTGCAGACTCCGAGTTGCAACGGTAACTATCGCATCGAACCGAGTTACAAACCGAGTCAACATTGATTTCAACTCGGTTGATTCGAGTTGTAAAAATTGCGACTCGGCCACTATTTATTTGGTTTTGGTAGTCATTCTTTGATTTACTTACGGCCACACTATCATGCTTTTGTGAACGTCAAGCCTTGCCAAGGAATAAGATCCATCACTATACAATACAGGATGGAAGTTTAAAACGGAGCACGAAGGGCAGCAACCTTAACCGTTATAGCTACATGAAAACGTTTTTAGGAAACCATCCTTAATTTTTTAAGAAATATTGAACTGCATTCACGAATAATAAAAAAAAGATAGTCTTTTTGATGCCAATCGATCCTGTTTCTCTTGAGGATCAAAACACTGTAAGACACCAACTGAGGTATGAGTTCTAGAAAAGTCAGAAATCACGAAAAACGCAAAAAAACACCCTTGCCGCGCTCGCGCCACACGCCGCGGTATCCGCTTCACCGACGAGTACCTTCGTTGATGGAACTTATTTTGTTAGCGAATATATGGAAATACTTTTTCTCGGTTTCTGACTTTTCTAGTACTCATATCTCAGTTGATGACTAAGGCCGGTATTACAGAACGTGACTGAATGAAGCAGTGATCTATACCCACTTGAGAGAAATTTGGGACTACAGTCCCAGAAGGATTTTGACAGTAGATTGTATCTTGGGACTGTAGTCCCAAGACGGCTGCTCCTCTCAAAAAATACTTATTTCTTTTTAATCTAAGCATTATTCCAATAAGAACGCATACTGTCAAATTCGGAACGAATTAGGCTCCATATTATTCATACTGGCAACACCATGAAGATGTCATTTCCAAATAAAAAAATATTTAAAGTCTGCTATCGCGTAAAAAATCTGGGTATGGATATGGGCTTCATTTGACAGTTGAAGCTCATAAAATTACCATATATGGTCATTTAACTGTCAAATGAAGCCCATGTCCATATCCATATTTTTTACGCGATAGCCCCCCTGGTCCGTACTCTGCATTGACTTGTAAATATTTCTTTTAGTAGTTCTGTTGTATCTCTATGGTACTCTGTGTTGTAAAAGTCGCCAAATGTCAATATTTTTTTTTAATATGTAAAATCATCACAGGAATCTTATATTTTTTCGCCTTTAGTAGAATATTAGCTCCAACCTTACCAAATTATAAAATTAGTAGAATTCGATATAAATTTTAAATGAAAAATGTTTTACTGCAACAAGTTTCGTTAAATGTTTGAAAACGATTATTTCTACACTACTCACGTGAAATTGAAAAACAAAAAACGACATTCAACGCGCCATGTTACACAGAGTAATAAAAACACCACTTTAAGACGAACACTTCAGAATCTAAATCGTAAGAAACATTTTACTGAAGCGCGGCGCTCTTTTTTTTTGTAACGGTCGCTTAAAAAAAAGACGCGATACATCTACGGTGTAAAAGCTTTTTGGGCCGTGTCACTCGAGTGGATACTTGAGAACAGTTAGAAAGGGACGTGCTAATTCACCGCATGTAGCGACGTCACTTTCTAACTGTCCTCAAGTACAGATCACTGCTTGAGTCTTGTTCTGTAATACCGGCCTTAGACCGTTTTGATATAATTACTTTACTCTTTGGTTTTGATCCTCTTATGAAACAAAGTCGATTAGCAACAATAAGTTTAAAAAAAAAACTTTTTCATCTGATATCTTTTTTTTTTAATCCGTGAATGCAGTTCAATATTTCTATAAAACGCTTTCATGTAGCTATAACGGTTAAGGTACCTGCCATTCGTGCCCCGTTTTAAAATTCCATCCTATATAGCAGGGCTTGTTCATCCGGTTAATTTTCAAACCGGTACAGCAGCGAGCATAGAATCTTAAAAAAAAACGGTTTCATGAAAGAGCAAAATTAAAAGGGTTTTGAATCAATTAAGCGATTTATAGATGTTTTTCTGATATTTATAAGTACCTAAACACAACGAGATAACGCGATCGCATGAGTGGCAAAGTCAATAGCGACCCTCCATACGTAGACAGACATAAGCTCGCTACTTGCCTGAAATACCGCTTTCCCAACGCGAGCGTGCGAGTAGTAAATCGACTAGCAAGCTTATGTCTACACACGGAAGGTCGCTATTAGCCTGATCGCCTCGCCAATAGTAGGTACTTTGGATTAAACCGGTTTGTTTAGGTTTAGGAAGCGCTCTCATTCCGAATACGTCGGAAGCGGTTTTTGTAAAAACCGCTCTTATTCAAAGCGGTTCCAGGCCCTTCTTTATAGTTGGTGTATAGGATCTTAGGATCATTCAGGAAACGTGAAAGGGCAAGGCAGGCATGGCATGGACGCGGCTACCGTTAACACGCACGGCAACCTTCGCAATCGCAAGTCGTGTTCATGTTGCAAGTAGGTATTTAACCTTACGTTACGCACCTTTCACCGCACCGCTGCGGAATGCGATGCCGCAGCGATTTCGCAGCGGTGTGCGACCGGTGGTGGTGTAAAAAAAGGGTTTTGATTAAAGTTGTCATCTTCGTTTCTTCAATCAATTATGCGTCATTCATTTCATTTCTTTCATTTATTCATTCATTCATTTAATTTGTTCTGTGTGTTGGGCTCCTAGTAGAGTATTGTTGATTCTTTGGCGGGAATTTGAACTGAAAGGGCGCTAAACTTTTGCTAATTTGAATTATTTTGCAAAAATAGATCTTTTTGTATATATTTAGTTACATTTGACTTAATAATTTGTAAATAAATATAATGTTAACTAGTGAGGCCGGGGGCGAAATTCCCCCGGCCACCAAAGGCCCGGGGCCTTCGGGCAAGCGAGCCAGAAAAATGAAAGACAATGAAGAAAATAATGGTGTTAGCGGTGGTGGTGAGGAAAGTTTGAACTTTTTACCGTTTTTCAAACCTAATTATAAAAGTCTTTATCCTGAAAATTCAACAAAATATGAATTCAAAGTGTTTGTTGAAAGTAGTAACAATGAGCGATTGGGCAACAAAAGTCCCATTTACCTGAATCACATATTCACGGCAGAAATTAAAGGAGTGGTGGCCATTCACAGAGTGAATGCAAGTAAAATAGCGGTTATATTTAAACAATATAATACTGCTAACAATTTTTTGACGAACAATGTTTTTCTGGACAAATATAAGTTGAAGGCATTCATCCCAGCAGCTCAAATTGAAAAGACTGGAATCATCCGTTATGTTCCAACTAACATTTCTAATAAAGAACTATATTACAAATTATCTTCTACTTATGAAATTATCGCTGTGCGTCGCTTTTTTAGAAAAGTTAACAATGAAAAAGTGCCTTTACAAACTGTCAGTATTACTTTCCTAGCCAATATGTTACCTGATTCTGTACAGTATGACTTGTTTTCATACCGCGTATTTGAGTACATCCCTCCTCTGCAACAGTGTTATAGATGTTTTAAATTCAATCACTCCGCAAAGGTCTGTAACGGCAAACAGCGCTGCAGTGTCTGCTCGGGTGAACACTATTACAAAGACTGTGATAAACCTAATGAACTTAGTTGTATCAATTGTAGTGGACCACATCTAGCAATTTCCAATTTATGTCCTGTTAAAATAAAGAAAAATCTAGAAAAGAAAAACAAAATTACTTATGCAAGCACTGTTGCCGTTACAAATGAAAAGATAAATGATGCTGAATTTCCAGCTCTTGTATATAATAAAAAAAATATTGTAAATAAATCAAACAATGACCCTGTTGTCCCTGTACAAAAAACTGTAAATAAAGTTTCTTCTGTGAAATCTGTTACACAAAGATCCCTATCTATAGATGAACTTAAAAGTCAATTAATTAATAATGCTGAAATAACCAATGCCATAGTTCGAACTTTAATTTCTATAGCTAACAAAGGAGACGACACTCCAATTACTTCTATTGCCATTAAAGACTTATTACTCAAAAACCTTTCTTAATTTATGGATAATAGTACCTCACATAAGTCGTATTTAAGAATAGCTCAATTTAATATTCAAAGTATTTATAATAAGGTCCCTCTTTTGTTAAATTTTCTACGAGAAAATGATATTGATATATGTTTATTAAATGAAACTTGGTTAAGAGACAATAGACCTTGTCGAATACCTGGATATAACATGTATTATAAAAATGCTTCGAATGAACATGGTGGTGTAGCCATACTAATTAAACCACATTTTAAATATAAAACACTTTCCACAGTATTTTATGATGAACTGCAAACTGCGGCAATATCCATATCTACATCTAGAGGAGATATTACTATTCTGTGTGTTTATTGCCCCCCTACTGGCCCGCTAAGAACTAACAACTTGCATACCCTTATTCACAATCTTCCTAAGCCTATTTTTGTGGCTGGAGACTTTAACGCTCATCACATCGCTTTTGGATGCTTATCAAATAAACGTAGAGGAGAGCAATTATATACAGTTATAGACGAGTTAGATTTATGTATACTAAATGAAGGTGACGTTACTACTATGCAGTATCCAAATTGTAATCCATCCGCTATCGATGTGTCTTTGGCTAGCCCATCAATTACCCCGCTTTGTAAATGGTCAGTCCATGATGATAACATGGGCAGTTATCATTTCCCAACAATAACAGAAATAACTATTTTAACTGATCAATACAGTGTTAATCCTCCTATGGATAAATTTCTATATAATAAAGCTGATTGGAACAAGTACAATGAACTTTCGAACACATGTTTTGACAATATTATTCCTAACAGTTGTGATCCTCTTAGCTCCTTTAATTCATTTTGTGATACACTTTCTACCCTGAAATCAGAATGCATACCAAAATTTACCAAATCCACAGAATACAAAAGTAGGCCACCTGTACCCTGGTGGAACGAGAGATGTAAAAATAGCGTCATTAAATCTAAAGAAGCTTTAAAATTATACAGGAGACTACCTACTATTGTAAATTATATATCTTACAAAAAAGCAGATGCTTTGAAAAAACGAACTATTGCCGAGGAGAAAAAGAATAGTTGGAGATCATTGTGTGACAGTTTTAACAGAACTACACCTATTTCAACAATTTGGAATAATATTAAGAAATTTAAGGGACTTAAAGTTAACAAATCTTACTGTGATGAATTTATTCCACAATTTTTAAACAAATTATCAGATGACGATAAAGAAAATACAACTGATTTAAATAGTTTTTTTAATTTACATAACAATGACATTGAATCAAAATATTTGTTAGATCCATTTACATGGTGCGAGTTCTTGATTAGTATTGAATCTAGAAAAAATACTACTCCCGGAATGGACGATTTTCCCTATATCTTGATTAGCAAATTGAATATTAAAGCTCAGAAATTATTTTTAGTTATCCTCAATAATCTTTGGCATAAACAAATAATACCATCGTCATGGAAAACACAATGTGTTATTCCAGTTCTAAAACCCGACAAGCCTCCAGATAACTGTGACTCTTATAGGCCTATTTCATTATCTTCCTGCTTAGGTAAAATATTTGAAAATATGGTTAAACTTCGTCTGGATCATTTTGCTGAATCGAATAGTCTTCTACCAAATATCCAATATGGCTTCAGAAGAGGCCGAAGTTGTGCTGACAGCTTCACTTGTCTTGTTGCCGACCTGAAATATGCAAAACAAAATAATAAAAGTGTAGCATGTGCTTTTCTTGATATTCAAGGGGCATTTGACAATGTTCAACCGGAAATTCTAATTCAGGTGTTATCAGGGTTAGGCATACCTGGCCTACTCTGCAAGTGGATTTACGAATTTTTAACCAATAGAATTCTATATGTTAAATATAACAACATCTTACATGGCCCTAGAACTATCTCTAAAGGCACCATGCAAGGGGCCACATTGTCCCCACTTCTATATAATCTTTATACGTCTGAAATTTGTAAAAATGTAAATACTGAAAATGTAAATATTCTCCAATTTGCTGATGACTTAGTGATTTACAGTGTAAATAATAATATTGACATGGCTATTGATAATGTAAATTTAACACTTGTTAATTTAAAAGGGTATTATGATAAGTTGCAACTTAAAATTAATCCACTCAAAAGTAGCACCATGATATTTAGCAAAGATTTTCCTTCTACTGCACTCTTGTATAATGATCAAGCTATTCCTGTAGTTGACCAGCATACATTTTTGGGTGTAATAATTGACAAAGATTTATCCTTTAAGCCACATATTAACTATATTGCACAAAGAGCTATGAAAGGCTTGAACATCATCAAATGTTTAACTGGGGTATCATGGGGAGCAGATCCTTTGACTCTCTCCATTTTGTACAAAGCTATTATAAGGAGTCATTTTGATTATAGTTGTATAGCCTATTTAGATAGTAAACATGTAAATAAATTAGACTTAATACAGAATAAAGCTTTAAGAACAATTTCTGGGGCCATGTGCTCTACTCCTATTAGAGCCATGGAGGTTGAAACTGTTATAATGCCACTGTCTCTTAGACGATTGTTACTTGCAAAAAGATTTTGTGTAAAGCTCTTAGCTACCAACAATCAATATGTCATTAAAAAGATCATACCTTATCCAATACCAATACCGACTCCATTGACTTCAGCTGCTGATATTCTAAGCCACAAATTTCCAAGATTATCCCAAATTCTAGTAGACCTGGAAAATAAACATCAGAAATTACAGAAAACAAGGTTATGGCCTTTTTATGCTAAACAATTTTATACATTGATAAATGAAATTAACATTATTAAAGTAGAAGTAAATAATAATCTAGATTTACAACAGTTTTTAGATGAAAACAAATACTACACTTTATATACAGACGGAAGTAAAACTAATTCACATGTTCGAAGTGCCATTTATGATCCCCAGATAAAGTTTTGTCAAAGCTTTAGTCTGGATACTACTTGTAGTATATTTACAGCAGAGGCATATGCAGTCTTTGAAGCGCTTAAACGTATTTACTCTATAACTAGTTGTAATAAATACTTCCTTATATTGACCGACTCTCTCAGTGTGATTAAATGTCTAGGAAATTACAATGTACATTTTAAAACGAATTATATTGTATATAAAATTAAAGAAATATTACTTGCCTTAAGTAAAAAAAATTTTGAAGTCGCCTTTCTGTGGATTCCTTCACATAAAGGCATTACCGGTAACGAAGTAGCGGACAAGGCTGCATGTGAAGGATTGAACTCATTAGATGTAAGACATATGACTGATATTCCGTTTACTGATACCTATAATGAAATAAGAAAAGATGTGTTATTGCTATGGGATGATGTCTGGAAGAAAGACAGAGAAACTAAAGGCAAATGGTACGGAGGTATACAAGACGTAATACCTGCAGAGCCTTGGTACACCAAGTTGAAAGTAGCCAGCAGAGACTTTATAACCACTATTAATCGACTACGTTTTGGCCACCACAAAACTCCTGCACATTTGGGACGGCTCAATCTAATTACATCGAATTTATGCCCACACTGCAACAATAATGAAATTGGTGACATTCAACATCTGTTATTTAAGTGTTGTCAATTTAATATTCAACGACTTTTACTAGCCAGTGAACTGACAGAAAGTGGTGAAAGTGATGCAAGTGAAATTGTTACTGATGAAGCCCGCCGCTTAGAAGACTACTTAAAAAATCGCAGGAATTTTAGTCCTCTATATAACTATATAAAAAATACAATAACAAAGTTATAAAGAATCCGAAGAAAATGAAGACATGGCTTAAAGGACTCTGTATCCAAGCCAAAAACCATACAAAAAAAAAAAAAAATAGAGTATTGTTCTGTGGTGTGGGGAATGGAAGCTTGCTACATTTAAAGTGATCTGTGAATGGAAGCCGGAAGAAAATCAGAGCTGAGCCGGTTTTCATTTCGTTTCTTCGAGCTTCGTATTCTAAAAACTTGAAGAAAATAAAATTCAGTGATATGCGATAGTTCTTTATTAACAAGCTGGTCTACGATATAGTTTCAGTTCAGTATCGTGTCGCACAACCAACTCACCACGTGTGCACAGCATAATCAACAGTGAATATAATTTAAAAAAGTTGCTTTGGAAGAATATCTCAACATTCTCAAGCTATTGTTTAGAGTAATCCCAGTCTAGATAGGTGACTAGTCATCTGTAAATATTCATCTGTACATACATTCCACGGTTTAGCGAAGACCTGAAGATGTCTGTGAAAGCGGAAGGAGATCTACGCGATGGCCTGTCTGCTGCAGAAATATTCGCGAATAGTGAGGGTCTCACCTATAATGACTTCTTATTGCTGCCTGGATATATAGATTTCACCGCTGAGGAAGTAGATCTAACCTCGCCACTTACTAAAAAGATTAACCTAAAAGCTCCACTGGTGTCCACGCCGATGGACACAGTCACAGAGGCCGACATGGCCATCGCTATGGCTCTCTGCGGCGGCATCGGTATCATCCATCATAACTGCACTCCTGAGTACCAAGCCAATGAAGTCCATAAAGTAAAAAAATACAAACATGGTTTTATCCGTGACCCTGTTTGTATGGGTCCAACTAACACAGTAGCTGATGTTATAGAAGCTAAAAAGAAGAATGGATTCACCGGTTACCCCATCACAGAAAATGGTAAACTCGGAGGACGCCTAATTGGAATTGTCACGTCACGTGATATTGACTTCAGGGAGGGAGATCCGCAATTGAGTCTAAAAGAAGTTATGACTCCCATTGAAGAAATGATAACAGCTCAGTCCGGTGTTACTCTTCAAGATGCAAATTATATATTAGAGAAAAGTAAAAAAGGTAAACTTCCTATTATTAATGGTGCTGGTGAGCTAGTAGCATTGATAGCAAGAACTGACTTGAAGAAGGCACGAAGCTACCCTAATGCATCCAAGGACTCTAATAAACAATTGTTAGTTGGAGCTGCTATTGGCACTAGAGAAGCAGACAGAGAGCGTCTAAAACTACTTGTTAATAATGGAGTTGATGTCATTGTCTTAGATTCCTCTCAAGGCAATTCAATTTATCAAGTAGAAATGATAAAATTTATTAAAAATTCTTATCCTAATATTCAAGTCATTGGAGGTAATGTTGTAACTAGAATGCAAGCTAAGAATCTTATTGAGGCTGGTGTAGATGCACTGAGAGTTGGGATGGGAAGTGGCTCTATCTGTATTACACAAGAGGTGATGGCCTGTGGCTGTCCTCAGGCCACAGCAGTATATCAAGTGTCCTCTTATGCAAAACAATTCAACATACCAGTGATTGCAGATGGAGGTATCCAATCAGTAGGGCATATTGTTAAATCACTAGCGCTGGGAGCTTGCTCTGTCATGATGGGGTCTCTGCTTGCCGGAACATCTGAGGCACCAGGTGAATATTTCTTCTCAGATGGTGTACGGCTCAAGAAATATAGAGGAATGGGCAGCCTAGAAGCTATGGAGAATAAGGATGGCAAGGGCCATTCAGCAATGAGCCGTTACTTCCACAAGGAAAGTGACAAGCACAGAGTTGCCCAAGGTGTGAGCGGAAGCATTGTAGACAAAGGATCAGTTCTCCGGTTCCTTCCATACTTACAGGCAGGGATGCAACACAGTTGCCAAGATCTTGGAGCTAAATCTGTTGCTCGTATTCGCGAGATGAGCTATTCTGGGGATCTAAGATTCATGAAGAGAACATATTCTGCACAATTAGAAGGAAATGTCCATGGCTTATTTTCATATGAAAAGAGATTGTTTTGAATATAAAACATGTTGTTTTACAACTTGCTATACTATATTGTGATAAAAAGTACTTGCATTATGAAATCTCACCCCCTCCACATGTGATGACAATGAAAGTATCCATTTATTTTTCAATGGAAATATTGTTTTGTATCTGTATATTGAGAAGTTATCAAGCTGATATAAGTTCAGAGACAAATATTTTCTTTGCCATTCAATTAGAATGCATATGTAACTTTGTGACAATGGACCAGAGATATATACATAATATCTATATTCTAATAAAGTGTGAATTATAATTTCAACATTGTTTACTTGTCCTTCCGATTTGCATATTATTATGTTATCACTAAGGTCACTAAATTCTAATCACATAGATAGGAGCAAAATTATTAATTGCTGATAAAACTAACATTTGTGTAGACCCTCAATAATTATACTTAGAAAGAAAAAGAGAGTAAACTCGGTATTTTAAGGATTGAGGAACATGACAGCTGGCTTTTTAATTTCCGATCATACTCATTTATTTATTATTTTTAATTGATTTTGTTTAATCATGTTTAGATCTTTAGCTTCCAAATAAATGTTCCATTAAATATTTAGTATGTGGCTGTCTATATCTTCTGTGTGTGAATGAGCAATTAATATCACACTTTCTCGTGTAAAGTATCTATTACAAGCAAGTAATAAGATCTGCGTCGCCTTCTAGGTAATCTTGTTACTGATGTATAGGGTTTCTTACAATCGAAGTCACATTGTGCTATAAAATATAGATCTCAAATACCTACTATTACTATTGTGGAAGTATGTCAGTTTGTTTGTATTTTATTCTTTCACGCTACAACTGAACGGATTTGGATTAAATTTAGCACAGAGATATTAGAAGATATTAGGCCTGGAAGTATACTTTTATCTCTATATTCCCACGGGAAATACGCGGGGGAAACCGCGGGCGGTCGCTAGCAGGACAAAAAAAACAAATTTTCTAATAATCACAATTTATTGGAATTATCAATGCAAAAGCTGCACAGGCATGATTATTCTTGTTTTACAATAAATATCAAAGGTGCTAAATAATTTAATAATATAAAAAAAATGCTACTATCTATGCTTTAGACTGGTGCGTCCAAAATGCTATGCCTAACATTTTAAAACTGCATCCAAGCTAGATTTGATTGCACATTAATTCTTCGTCCATATGTAAAACATAATACTTTGGTTAACTTAATAAATTGCTGTCCGTGTTTTCTAAATCTTAAAATACATTTAGAGAGCACATAAAACATCAATTTTACTTACATACAACATATCTGATAGTTATCTACAGCAATAATTATAAAAAATATATTGCTAAAAAATATAAAAAACAAAAGTGTTTCGATAAAATTTGTGGCGAATGTTTTGGGTTAAAAATTATTGCTAAAGATAAACTTATAACATGTCATGAATATTGTAATACTTTTATGTATTAAATACAATTCAGTTCAGATGCTACGATTCGATCTTGCATAATCAAGATAATCTAGCTAAATAATTTTACAGGACCCTAATTGACCATTTGTAGCCTCTGGAAGCTTGCATTCTTCACGAGTTTGGGATAAAACACCGTTTAAACTTCGATAACCATGAGTTTAGTAAATCATTTTCATTAAAGGCGCTCGCGGCACAATTATTCATACAAGTGTATGATTAATTGTGCAGCGAGCGCCTCTACCATTTACTTTTGAAAACTACGACTGTTCTAAAAGTATTTGAGGCAGTTGCTACTTGCTGGTAATAGTCGAAATAGTAAACTTAATTGAATTGGGCAAACTCATAACTCAATATTTAGGTAATCAACGAGTCCTTGAACAACCGACACAATAGACCAACCAGCGAACCCAACGCACCAGTCGGAATGCACATAGTCAAGCGACCAAAGCGTATAAACCTTAGAGATTACACCTTAGTACCTAACCAGAGCGTTTGAACGTTAAAATAATGCGAATTACCAAATATAATAAAAATATTTTACTTTTCTTGGAATGTACTCAAGATTCTTATTTAACTATAGGTCATTTCAACATGCTTACACTTTCTTTGTTCTGTGTTTTTTTATTAACCTAAACTTAAATAGAAACGAATATAACCCTTAGTATCTATTGAGATTTTTTTGATATTTTATTATTTTACTTGCGTGTTCTATAAAAAAACCTACATAAAATTACTAACTTCTGCTAGGTAAAAGAAATATAATTAACACATTGATGTTTTTTGATAAGCTGTTGAATAATATGGTCAAACGCACCGGTTCACAGTCAAGACCTTAAATATATACGCTCATTTGACAATTTACAATAATTTTAAAAGTTAAGCGTTTCGTTCGTATACGTCTGTGAAACGTTATCTGGCTATGAAAGTTAAGAAACTGAATTATTCTGTCCAATTCCGCGTTTATGATATATGTATTTACACATTATTATGTTAAAACCAAGTAATAAAATACTTCGAATTGACGAGCCAAACCTAGTAGTAGGCTTTATCTTTTAAAAATATATGTAAAGTCAAATTTGAGTATACATTGGGTAAATGCACCTATTACCGAGCCTATCAAAATCGGCTGATTTTACCGAGGTGTGAGGGTAATAATGTAATCGCGTGACGGCGTCTTATTTATAATTTTATAATTGTGAATGGAGACCAAAGAAATGAAAATATAATAATATATAACCAACCATACAAAATTGATTTATTTCGTCTTCTGTTGCTTGAATGATATTGAATATAAATTTTCATTACAAAGTTACGTTTCAAACCGATAGCGTAACTTAAATTTTATTTTAATTAGCATATTCTATAAAAATCGTCGACGCACATCTTTATCTGTAAGCACTTGTTCCCTCGTAAGTCATCTTTGATGTGTTCGGTATAGGAGCATTTACCTTGGGGCTGGTCTACTGCCTACTCGGGCTGTGGCTCCGGCTCGTTGTCGTCGCGGAACTCGGGCCCGCGTGGCACCTCCTCTTCGAACACGATTTCCTCTGGATCGGGGGCGCGCGGGAGGAATTCCTCGCCTGGGCAGATCTTCTTGAAGATTTGCTCGGCCTAGGTGGAAAAAATGTTGGTACGATTATCTGTAATGCTGATTGTATTATATGTTTACATATTTGTTACGCTATCACGCAAAAACGCCTGAACAGATTTTGCTGAAATTTGGCTTATAGTTTAGATTAAAACATAGGAGTTATCCTAGTAAAATGTTCCCTAGTGATTAGTCGAACGTGCACGAGAACGAAGTCGCGGGCAGAAAATAGATATCAATAAAAATATATCTATAATGATACAATTTCACTACTTATGTGAAAGTATATTCCAAGATCTTAATCTCCTAATGACATTTGATTCATGTTATACATACATAAATTACCATTTATTTTGATAAACAAAACAAAACGTGTCGAGGTATCAAACATTTGACCCTTTATCTATTATTTAAAAAAAAACATAAATTGGATGTCACGAAAAGAAAATAGTTAACTAATTTAAATAATTTGTCTTATCTGTAAACGAATAATAGTCACACAGCAAAGTGTCTATTTACTATTGTCACCATAGTATTTCTTAGCGCTTTTTTATATATTTTAGTAGAATTCATAACTAACATAATAGCAGCGCCCATAGCGTGCCTTGAGCTTTACCTAAATTTGTATCTCGACTTTATTATTATTATTTAGCGCCTGTATCCTGCTATCTATGCGTTTTGTTCACTATTTAAATTCTAAATATCTGTCAAGTCGATTTTTGAATTGATTGATGTTAGAGGCGAGGACTACATCTTCCGGAAGCTTATTCCACTCTTTGACGACTCTGTTACTGATAAAATGTTTGCATGGGTTGTTGTTTGCAATTGAAGTACTGAGCTTGAAGCTGTAACCCATTTTTTTATTATTTTTTTTGTTTTGAGTGAGGGGAATGCATTTACGCATCCCAAACGGTTATGCTGGGCTCACCTAGACTCGCGAGTCCAGCACCCTTTCCATCGCCGCCCCCCGACACCCGTCTAGCCTAGTAGGCTCGGCGGGGGTTCGGGGTAGGATCGAACCAGTCCCCGTCCCCCCACCGAGGACGGGAGAAGGAAGGGCCTACCGCCTCCCGGCAAGCTGTGACCCCTAAGGTAACGGTTCTGATTACGCTCAAACAAGTTATGAAGATTGTGGAGGTCGTAGTGTCTTTAGCGACTACTTTTTTTCATTTGTTTGAGTAAACTTGGTAGAAAAGCAGGACATCTTAAAATTCGTAAAGTAAATTATATTTAAATGTCTATATTGAAAATAATAGTTAGTCGCTACGCTCGCTAGTCAAAACATTTAAATGACGGTGTGTTTTCATATTCTATAGGGACCTTTATCATTCAAATGTTAATATAAGTAATTCGAGTAGATAAAGCCCAAAGATAAAACTAATTCTGCAGTCAAAAGGTCAGATTGTTGGAACCATAATTATCCCAAAATGAACAAAGCAATGCTGTTATGTTATCTCAGAGCACGATATATTGTTTCGCCTTTTTTTTCTATCACTCACCAAGACAATAAATGCCTCGTGGATATTTAGATGTTTATTAAGATTGCTTTGTCAATAAATATAAACAATAATTTACATACTTATGGTAAATTTTAAATAGAAAAATATTGGAAAAAATTAACTCGGCCACAAGTGAATTCTCAGACGGGAATCGAACCTTTGGACCTTTGGAAATCCGGTCCAATGCTCTAACCGCTGAGCTACCGAGACTAAGTCTCGGTATTTAATATTTCCAATATTCCTTCTCAATTATTTTCAATATTCTTCCAATATTTTTCTATTTAAAATTTACCATAAGTAAAAAATAGCATTGAAAAATGCAAAAATTACAAAATCATAAAATAATTTACATCCTAAGTATGCAGTATTGCTGTCACTTTCGATCTCCTTGCCTTTATAATGACATCGAAAATGTTTTTAATTTAATTATGTCAAACCAGTGAACATCATACCGAGCGGTGTTATGTGCATTTGTCCGTATTCAAAATGAAGTTTCACTACGGTACAAGCCACGCTCGGATGCTAGCCAAACTTGGACTGAAGCTACGCTCGGACACTAGTCCCGGTCGAACGCTAGCCAAACCGGGATACTAGCCGCGCTTGAACGCTAACCAAAATAGGACAGTAGCTCGGACGCCAGCCAAACTCGGATCCTAGCCACGCTCGAACGCTAGTCAAACAGGAATATTAGCAACGCTCTGACGCAAACGAAATTCGGACTCTAGCCACGCTTGGATACAAGCCAAACTCGGATACGAGCCACGCTTGGACGTTAGCCAAACTCGAACAATATAGTCACGCTCAAACGCTAGCCAAACTGGAATAGTAACCACGCTCGGACGGTTACTAAACTCGGACTCGAGCCGCGCTCGGATAGAAGCCAAACTAACAAATAAACAAGTAAAAAACTAAATAAATAAAAAAATAAACAAGTAACGCAATGCTCACCTGCTCTACGGCGCGGTCGAAGTCCAGTCCGGCGTCGGGGCCGGAGCACACGTGCACGCTGTCAGACGCGCTGGACACTGGCGCGCTCGAGTCTCGCACGTTGTAGAACAGAGACCACAGGCACTGCAAGTACATCAGAAGATTGACCCCTTATACATAATCATGGCATTTCAACAATGGCTTAAATAAGATTTTTTCATTCAAACTAATATAGGGCGACTTTCAACAACCTCACTAGGGCTAAAAAAAAATAGAATAACATTGTCAGTCATTCATTTGAAGTCAAAAGTGACAGAGCGAAAATATGTTTAGCGCTAAACGTATTTTGTGGCAGTTGGTGAAAGTCGCCATTAAGGGGAAGAAAACTGACAATACTTGCCACCAGTGGCGCTGTGTACGTTGAACCCATGACCCATACAGGTCGGTTAACGAAAGCTGGCACGTTCTTAGTACTCACACTAATGCGATTTCAAAAAACGAATGGACAAATACAAAATAATTCACTCTAAGTAGCAAAACAACTGTCTCCTTATAAGTTTGACAGCGCGCGAGAGAGACAGACTATTCTTGAATACCATGCAGTGCAACGTCACGCCGCGCCCTTATTTACAGAAACTACGTGTAAACGTATTGAACGTGCTAGCTTTAAACAAAGAGAATATAATAAAGCTAGCGTTTTAAATAACAAAAGTGACAAACTCAAAGTGACAGATTGCTTGTTATAGGTCTAACGTATTATGAAGTGCCATCTACCAAGTGCTTTGTGTTTTCTTTCCCAATCATAATGTGAAGGAAATGTTCAGACAGAACGCGCCGATTAGAAATTTTCAATGAATAGTACGCGTGAAAAGGGGTTTTAACTTTTGTATGGAGGCTGGCCTCGTCCAAATCCGTAGTATGAGACGCCATATTGCTTTATTTTTTCAAAATGACATCGCACCATAATACCTATATTAATGAACAAGGAGGAACAAAAAAGTTAACATGTATAATGCCCTAAAGTGTCACGTTAGCAAGATAATCAGAGATAAAAATGAATAATGCCGACCCAAAGTATCACTTTTGTATGGTTAACTCCAATTATCTCACTAGCCTGACACTGAAGGGCAATATGTTGCATATTATTTTTACGTTCCCTATATATAGGTATTATGGTGCGGCGCGATTTAGAAAACAAATCAACATGGCGGATCGGTGACGAGGCCAAAAGGTTCAAACCACTTTGGATGTAAAACCATTCATCTCGTATACTATAAGTATACATTAAGCTGCCAACAGATATTGCCCTGCCTCAACCGCAAAGCATTGATGCATGCAGTTCTTCATTCGAAGTCATATACTCATAAATTCGTAATACCTACTTCTCGCGGTGGTTTGCAGTCTCAGCCTCAGAACGCTTACCCGACAGTCATATTATCGCATGAATTGATATTGTAATACGATTGTTGTATGATTAAATTAATTGGAACTAAAATATATAGGTAATGCCTGTTGGTCACGAATAATAGTACATTATTGCAAAGGCCGTGAAATAGGCAATTGCAGGTTGAGTATGAGTTTGAAGGCCGAGCCGTAGGCAAAGACTTCACTAATACGAGACAGGCAATTGCCAATTCCGCCGAGGCATATATAGTGCTTTTCTCAAAAGAATGCGGGGAAATAAAAAATACTTTTTATACATTTAATAATTAGGTACTAAAAGAAAATCAAATTCATTGCAGGAGCGTCTTTTTGAATTTGGAACATTACAGCTCCAGCAATGTTGTATGAAACGGCGTGCTGGAGTTGTTAAATACTCTTTGTAATGTTCCAAATTCAAAAAACGCTCCTGCAATGGATTTGATTTTCTTTGTCCGTAAATTCGATACTTCGCGTGTTCTTTTTTCGAAAATAATGACAACATTTCCATGCATGTTTGAGAAAAATTGATTTAACCATGAACGTAAGTAATAGATTGCATTGCATTTCAAATTTATACATTCCAACCAATCGTCGTTGTTTACGCAATGAAAGTTTTTAAGTGGTAATAAAAAAAATAAGTATCTGGAACTAAGCTAAAACATTTTGATACGTTTATCAACTGATAAAAGAGTACTGAAATTGTTAAGGAGTACGACGCACTCTTTCAATCCTTGTAGAACACCTATTGAGGTGGCACATTCTCCTTATACATCTATAATGAAGGCAAGTCCTCCGCCGTCTGTCTCACCGCGGGCGAGTGAGCGAGTAACTATGGACTATTTTCTCGCTCAAGAGATGTACAAAATATAACACATTCCGTGTAAACAAAAAAGATGCAAATATTAAAAGTTCATCGCTGGCTGTAATCACCGCAGGCGAGTACTCGCTTTACTATTTGTAGCTGAGCGAGAAAAATTCACTCGCCGGCCGACACCACGTGCGAGAAAAGCTTGGCGGCCAGAGCAGCAGTGTGACCAAATTCAGTATTTTAATAGGTACTTTTTCAGTAAAGTTTCAAATATTTTGTCACATAAAAATAGCATTGTGAAATGCAAAATAAAAAGTTATAAGAAACATATTAAAATTTGTTAGTTGTTAAAATACATTTATTTTTGCGATAATGTATGAATAAAACATGATTAAAAATTAGGTATTTTAATGGGTATATTTGGCCACTGTAAGTCTTAGCGACTTCAGTATTTTTGAGGTTCCTCGGTATTTCTATCAAATGTAATCTGGTCACACTGGGTCAGAGCTCACGTCACGCCGGCCGCTCCGACATTTCTACCTAGAGTGTAGATCTGAGTGCACATAATTGTTACGAAAGTAGTGGTAGTAACTAGCAACGCCGAGCGAATAAAAGCCCTGAAACAGAGACAATCGGCGAGTGCAAAAACACTCGCTCAAGAGAACTATATTGCCGTCTCGCCGCTTGTCATCTATTTCTAGGTTCTAGCTTTACTCGCAACTCATTCATAGCCGGCTGTCGGACAGCTGCCGCAGGGACATTAAAATGGCGATGGCTGATGTGATGATGTCTAGACATCACACCTTAGATAGAGATAGATAACACACCTTAGGTTTTTCGGAAGGCTCTGTCTGGTCCCCGCCGTTCATGTCGAAAATTCTCTGCGCATACGGCTTCAGGTCGCTTTCAGCATCCTTTACCTTATTTGTTATGAAGTATACCACGACTGGGGGAAATAATAATAAATAAAGTTAAATAACAGACGATATTTCACAAATATATAGTTTATACAAAATAACTAGTTTTTCTTTCTTTCTTTTCTTTCTAAATTGATCTGATTCCGAAATTAGTAGCTTTAAGCTCTTGTGTTCAAGATACCAGAAACAATAGAGGCTTTATACTTCAGCCATTTAACGGAAATAACGTTTACAAACATTTGAGCATTTTTCGTAAAACTAATACCTTATATCAACTAGCATGAATGAACAAAAAAGACATCTAGGTAAGTGTTATTAAAAACTTGTGTTTTTGATAAACATACTTCAAAGTAAGTACCCTTTATTGTTAATTCATAAAATATAGGTACCTATATAAAAAACATTTTAGAGAAACCTTTGTGACTCAGTGTAGCTACTGTGACTCATATGAGTATTAGTAATTTAAGAGGTTTAGTAAAAAAGTAATTCGTTGCCGAGTGGACGAATGGCGCGATCCGGCAAAAACTGGTGAAAAAACTCGAACGCAAATGACCCTGGCGTCGACGCCACGTGACCGCGACGCCGAACGGTCCATTTACGAGGGCTAAATTTAACTTAAGTAACAAACCAGACACGAGATAAAAAGTAGAACAATCAAAATTGAGACCCGATCACGCTAATTATGACAAATTAGCTTTCTTTTACTTAGAAACATTAATATGCGATATTTTCTAATATTATACTTAAAGTAAAAACGATACCAGCATTTTTTTGGAACAGTTATCAATATCGATAAAATTATTAATAATTTTCCAAATCCTTGTACTTCTTAGAAATATAACTTCAAAGTATAGAGTATACTTACATAATCCCTTAGGGCACGATCCAGTAGCAGGTCCTACTTCCAAGACAGTCACCGTGTTATCCTTATCAGTGAGAGGGGGGAAACGAAGCAAGGTGAGAGGTTCCTTCTCGCTCTTCATGATGGAGCTATTCGTGATGAAGACAGCCTTCGATATGTCGCAACCCTCAGCGGGCTCTGGGGATATCATCTCCTTGGGGCACTCGTTGATCCCAATTACTAGATGGTCGCAGTTGAGGGTCTTGGATTTGCTGTCGATGGTGACTACGGTTTTGCCCTCGTCAACTGTTTTGGTGTCGACTTTGTCGATCGGCCGGTTCAGGCAGTACACCCCTCCAAAGACGGCACATAATCTATAAACAAATGTTGTTTTCTAAGACTTTGTGAAATGTAAAAAAAAGGTTTTACAGTATGTACTTGCTTTCTTAATACTAAAGTTGCGCATTCGCTTACGCTAATATTAAAAAGCTTATATTTAGAAACTAGTGCCTGCCCGCTATTTCGCCCGCATGAAAGTTATTACAATTTCATTCCTCAACTGTCATTAATGAAGTTCAAGATTTATATTCAGGACAATCCGTATTCCTTATCAATGATTTATCTCATCTATCATATAACAGACTTCACACAAAATTAGTTCATGGTGTGGAGTGGGACAGACAAACAGCATGACTTACTTTAGCATTTATAATAATATTTATAGTATGATAATACTTTAACTTCTCGGGGAAATAAGTCTCACAGCTGTGATATAACAAATCAGTGCGTTATTAATAATAATTAATTAGATAACAAAAACAATTCATCGTAATATCTTAATTTTTAAGGTAATAAATTAAGATTTAATGGTGTCATTATGACCTAAATAAACTAGCATGATGAGGCCATAATTAAAAATAGTGTTAATACATACATATAACTGATGAATCTATTTAAATTAAAGAAGTGAATTGTAAGAAAACATTTTAAAATAATAATAAATTTACCGTCAATTTAAAAAATACACTGTAAATATTTTAAAATAACTAGGTACCTAACCCAAATAATTTAACAAGATCTTCAGATTAAAAAAAAAACTATAAAGACTTATTTATTAGAGTAATATTATAATATAATAAAAAAGATGAATTTACAAAACTTTAGAACGTGCGGCATGCAACATTAGAAAGTGGCTTCATTTTTGTTTGGTCAAGTTGATGCACATTTGGGTCATTGAACTAAGAAGCGTTGTGCGACTTTCATTGTGCAATTTTTATGCATTCTTCTGATTTGTCTCAAATTTGAGGAAAGAATCAAATAATTATAATCTTATCTCACGGTGCCGGAGGCGCGAACCACGTGCTATTTGCGCGCATAAAAGTTATTAAGCGTAACGTTTATAGTACCCATGCATACAAAACACAATAATGAAAAAATAAATGTGAACCTAACGGAGAATTGAAATAGTCGCGTATTACGCTAACTGAGACGAAAGAGTTAAGTTTTATCGACATTTTTTATTTTAGACAGTACCTATATAAGTATATAAATAATAGTAATTATTTATAATATATAAATAAAGTTGTGCCAATTATAAAATAAGCAGTTCATTTTTGAATAAGTACCTAATTGCTATGAGCTCTCGCATTACACAACAAGATCTTTTCAAATACTTTGTTATTTTAATCTGTATTTAATTTAATTAAACACCTTTATAATTACATATTATACTTAACGGGCTAATTCAATGCTTTATTATGCAATTTGAACAGTCAACAGCACGCAGGCTTTACACAGTACAAAAATTATTGTGATATGGTATGCTAGGGTAACGGATATAAATACATATAATTATACATATATAAGTATTTATGTGTAGAAATATATATAAACATCCATGACTCAAGTAAAAATGCTCGTATTCATCAAACAAACATTTGCTACTACCGGGATTCGAACCTAAGATCTCAGAAGAGGTAAGTAGGCGACACCTTGAAACCGGTGTTCGTAACACTCTACCACAGAGGCAGTGTGAACTTCAACTCATTTGTGGTGAGAGTACCGACTGAACATCTGTCGCCCTTCATGAAGGAAGATTTTTGGATGAAGGGTGTACAGTTCCGGCGGTTTCGAGGTCGGCTATCGGACACCGCAATACGCAACACGTCGCCGCCATCTTTACGTGTGAAATCATGAAGTTAATTTATATTTGTTAATTATCAGGTATATGTCTATGGGCCGTTGTAGCCTGACTACAAATAATAATAAAAAATTAGGTAAGGGCACTTTTATGATTAAACTACCGAGTATAAAGCCGTGCTGGTGGTTGTACAACGCGGGAGTTGCCGGTAGTCGACTTGCCGCGCAAAATATTAATGGATGACGTTGACTATATAACTGTCCCAAATTGAGCGCACGCATGTATCACCCACAAAAGTGGTCGACTGGGAACAGCTACCATAATTTTAACTGCTAAAATACATATAAGTATGAATGACTAGCTTCCGCCCGCGACTTCGTTCGCGTGGAAATTCGAGAAATCCTTAATAACCTTTAAGCAGGTTAGTAATTGAAATAAAACAACTTTTACGGATATCAAACGCGCTATATTTCCACGAACTAAGTTGTAATTGTCCGTAATTTTTTGGTTTTTTAGGGGTTTTTTTGATTTTCCCGACGTTTCGGCACCTTTACAGCTGCCGTGGTCACGGGATGACTGTTATGATGATAAAAGTTGTTTTATTTCAATGAACAGTGCGCGCCAAAACATAAGATGTACGTAGGTTAGTAATTGTTAAGTAACTCTGTGATCTAGTGGTAGCACCCGTCGGTATCAGGTACAGAGGTCCCGATTTTGATGCCCAGCACCCCGACCGCCTTATACCTTGCGCTATCGCTATAGCTATCGATTTTTCAAACCCCCTACAAGGGCTCTCGCTGACGCTATCACTTTCATACTAAAAATGCAATAGTGAATCCAATAGATGAATAGAAATATGTAGGAATTAGCCAAAAACCCTATCATTGAAGGGTTTTATGAGAGTTTGAAGTTTGATAGCTATAGCAATACCACACGCTATACCGTTAGGCGGTCGGGCCGCAGGGATGTAGGTTAATATTGTATTCGGTTTAGTTGGTGGTAGGACTTGTTCTAAGTCCGCATGATTTGCTACCACCATCTTATCTAAGTCTATCGCCATAGCAACAATGCTTTCAGCGTCGTTGTGTTCCGGCAGTTAATAGATAGGATAGCCAGTTCCTCAGAATTCCGGAAAAAGTGCGATCAGCGCCATCATCTTTATCATTACTTATTAACATCAGGTATAATGACGGCTAAGTGTTTCCCCGTTGTCTTTATCTTTCTTATTATAGATAGGCGTGGTAATTAGGGAGCATTTTCTTAATTGATGAGCTCGGTGGCGCAATGGTTTGCACGCTCGGCCTACGATTGTTGAGGTTAAGCAACTACCGCAATGGTCGGTCACGGGATGGGTGTCCAAAAATTTACTATCTCGAGCTATTCCGTACTTCGGATGGCACGTTAAGCCGTTGGTCCTGGTTTCATTTGCGATCGTTAAAACCCACCAATCCGCATTGACCCTACGTGGTGGGCCATGGAGCATTCTCCTTATCCACCCATAAGGAAAGCCAGTGCCCCAGCAGTAGGGACGTTAAAAATGGCTGATGAGGTGGTAATTATACTAAAAAATGACGCATACATAGATCATATTTCAACTAATTATATCTTATGTGATTTCACCAGCTGCCCCATTCTTGTAAACGCGTAATAGAACTAGTTACCTAGCCCAAGTAATTGTAATACGCATACACATAAATTTTTAAGAATGATTATACCTACTCTTATCTATATTAGTAAAGAAAA
This sequence comes from Chrysoteuchia culmella, assembly GCA_910589605.1. Classification (NCBI taxonomy): domain Eukaryota; kingdom Metazoa; phylum Arthropoda; class Insecta; order Lepidoptera; family Crambidae; genus Chrysoteuchia; species Chrysoteuchia culmella. Next base: position 5,815,603 of record OU342647.1, on the reverse strand, counting down.
ATACTTAAAAAATAAAAAAGAAATTCAAACATAAAAACTGATGTTTCGTCTAATGAAACGTAAGTAAGCCGTGATGACAGATGCGTGAAAGCGAGACATTTTGATTTGTAAGAAAGAGTAATAATCTAATTTGAGCAATAATTTATTAAATTTCAGCTCATTAAATATATGTCGCAGGGATTTTGTCAAAGACGTGATATTAAAATTTCACTAGGTAAATTATAATTACACTGATAATTGTCAATAACGACTGGTTGTTATAATTTCACGGGCTCTTTTCAGTGATATTGTAATTTCACTGGGCCGCAATAGTGATATTATAATAAATCTAGGTTTATTATGACTTGAGTTTGTGGTGGGAACTCCGCGTGTTCTGATTGGTCAATTGAGTTAATCAGTCGCCATTTGCAAAAAATTTATGTAAACATTGGGGCGTGCTTTTTTAATATCGGTTTATTACATGTTTTTGGTGTTTTATGATATATTTACTTAATTATTCTAGTCAATATCTTCGAAATGAGTAATCGTGAGCATTTGGAAGTGTTTCAATCGTCAGATACGTCAAATGCACGTGGAAGCAAGTGTGAAATTGTGGTACGAAAAGACTTTAATTTTTATTATTATTTGATTATTAGTAATTATTATTTCTTTATTATTATTTAAGCTTTATTCAAAGCCATAAATCGAGGCTAGTGACCCACATGTTACTACCAGTATTACCTACTATTAAGCTTATAATTATTAAAGTTTATGATTATTAAATGTTATAACAGTTTCAGCATATTTTGCTTCCTATATATTATAGTATAGGTAGTACTATTAAAAAGTTACAAGTATAATAAAAAATATATATTTTCAAATACCTGTCTCTTATTTAGTAACTCTATGTTAATTACTTGTAGCTCAGTTGGTAACGAAAACGGACCAATCAGCGATCGCTCTGATAATCTAACGGCTTTCTTAAATCAGTTTCCATCTAGTGAAATTATAATGGCACTGAAACTAGCCCGTTAAATTGTAAGTAATACAAACAATTGACAATAATTAGTGTAATTATAATGTCACTAGTGAAATCATAATATCACGGTTTTTATAATATCCCTGCAACATATACATTAAGGATCAATGGCGCGTTAGAAAATGTCTTATGTGGAGGAATTAAGATACTTATAATATAAAGTATTATTTGCTTCCACCATACAGCGCCATCTATCAAGTTCTTAAAAACTACTTTCTCATTTCTATCAAAGAAATAAATTATATCCTATCAAAGATTAAAAAAAAAAAAATGCGGAATTCAACATAATTTCAGCGCGAGAATGTCCCCCTGATACGCAGAGTGCAGATTTGTAACAGGGCTCTTAAGTCATGTTCGCTGCGTTGGACTTCAAAATCAATATAGTCTAGTATAGATCATTTATTATGTTCGAGAAAATGACATTAATTCCTACACTCAAATTGATTTTAATTTATTGATCATACTTGAGTTTGCAATACCGTTGAAATTTTATAATACTTCTATCTTAAAAACATTTTAATCTACACGAGTGATTTTTTATGTAAGGGCTCTTAATAACCAATAAACATGATATCTAAAAAGTCAGTAGCAAAGGATTTGCAAAAAACCTACAAAGTGAAAAAAAACAAACAACTAAACAATAAATAAACAACGACTATAATCGATAATAGAAATTTTCACCATGGTGACTTCATAGTTATTTTTATAAAAAAAATTGTATTTGGAGCAGGCGCATTAATTCTAAATTTTCAAGATGTTATGATGATGTTATATAAAGACAATACTTTATTTATTATATTTAAAAATATAAAAAGTCCTAAATAAATATTGAAGCATTTTCTGTAAAAAATAACTTTAAAACAATCTTATTTCCGAAACCTCCCAAAATAAATAAGTGAATTTCAAACAAATGAAATCCTACTCAAATCCCTACTGTAAATTTTTATCAGCAGGAGTCATAGGATCGAGAAAATCGTGTTAGTTTTCATAAAATGCTCAATAGGGGGAGGGGGAAAACTGAAAGGTGGGTTTCCAATAACCGCAAATAATGGTCATAAAAGGAAATCCCCACTGTAGGATTAAAATTTAATAGAATTTTAATTAATTTTGACTGGTCTAATACCAATTTTGGAATCAACTTCCCATTAAACATCGATAACGACATACATATCGATTATTCGCTAATAATCGATATGTATGTCGTTATCGACCTCTTTTGACCCCCTTAGGAGTGAACGGACGAAAAATTACGAAATACCTGTGTTTGTTTGTTTTTATTTAATTTCCAAAAATAAGCCTAATAAAATAATAAGTGAATTTTACTTTAAAAATAAAGGACTTTTCTTGCACAACGTCATACCCCTTTTTCACCTCTTTAGGGGTGGAATTTTTAAAAACGCCGAGACTAAATGTTTATTTTCAATCGTCAACCTTAATACAAAATTTGAAGATCCGAACTTCGAAATTGACGGACTTTGGACCCTTGTTTTACCCCTTTAGGGGCGGAGTTTCCAAAAATTCTTCCTTAGTGGATCCGTACACTTTTCTAGGTATCTTTGTGCAAAATTTCATGTTTCTAGGTTCAACCGTTTGGGCTGTGCGTTGATAGATCAGTCAGTCACATTTGAATTTTATACATAAAGAAGAAGATAAAAGATAAATAAAATTAAAGTAAATTATGGTAATAGGATTATTACCTGCAAAAGCATTGCGGTAGTTCTCCACTCCCGTACATTGGCCATAAGAAAGGAGTGTTGCCATAGCGGCCGAGACTCATGAGAAACTTCTTGCACTCCTTGACGCCTTCGAGGCAGGGCATCTTGTTGGTGCCGCCGGCGATCGCAAATAGCACGTAGTGGATCAGATTGGGAGTCAGCCCTTTATGTTCCAAGTACTCCTTGAATGTTTTATCATTCCAGTCTGAGAACATTAATAAACAATATATGAAGACATCTTTTGTGCTCAACTTCTTGCATTATTTATAATAAATTTCAAATAGAAAAATATTATAAAAATTCAACTCGGCTACAAGTGAATTCTCAGTTGGGAATCGAACCCACGACAGGACTCCTCATGCGAAACAGGATCAATATGCATAAAAAAATTGTGTTGGAAACTTAATGGAAAGTTGTCATATCAATTACAAATTTCTCAAAAATTAAGGATGGTTTCCTCAGAACGTTTTCATGTAGCTACAACGGTTAAAGTACGTGCCCTTCATGTCTCATCTTAACTTTTCACCTTTTATTTAAAAATACCGTTATTGTGTTCTTAGACCTGCCCTTAATAGCTAGCGCAGACGACGGATAACGGAGGACTTTTTGTCCGCGACACGTCTTTATTGTTAACCAAATAAGATTGAACTAAGACCGCGTATATCCGTGAAAAGTACGCGATAGTCCTCGTTATATATTCAACTTTATGTTCTTAGTTATAAGGTCGTGTCGCGGACAAAAAGTCCTCCAATGTCCGTCGTCTGCGCAGGCCCTTACACATCTCTCTTCTTTCTACGCCTCCGATTTCGGTTCCGATTCCGATAAACGAATCTAAAAACTCCGATTCCGAATTCGGTTCCGATATAACCACATCCGTAACATCTCTAGTATCCTTTGTTTACAAGTTTGATAATAGAATTTAACTGTGGCTGTTTTACTACTCCTGATTCCAGCGGACGGAACATTCAAACGACAACTACCCTGGTTGCCGCGATATTATCAGGACAGCAATGTTAAAAAAGGTGGACCTCCTACAGCCATACATACATATCACACATTTTAATAGCCTCTTTATCAGATAATACGATGAAACAAGATAATGTTTGTATGAAGAAATGGTTCTATAACTCGATAAACAGTACCTAATATTTTATATCAACCTTCGATAGTTTCTATATTAAGTTTCCTGACAGAAGGTTATAACACAGGGCAACAGTATTGTACTATTAACAATTACAGGTCAGCAATGTCGTTAATTTTAGGATCAATAAAGCATAATGATATAATGTCAAGATTTTGTAAGGCTGTTTATAGACTAAGGCCTACATTACGCAAGTATAATGTAACATGGGATTCGAATGTTGTTTTGGATTATTTAGCCCACAGAATCGAGATAGACGGTAAAAGTGTACCTACCTTGAGTATCAAATGTTTGATCCTCGGTCAAAGTTTTAACGACTTAATTCAGTCCGCTCGAGACCATTGCCATGAAAACACGCGTCACTCAGAAACGAAAATGGTTAATTGTGCAGTGCTTTCTTGCAAGACCCCGTCAATAACATTTACATAACACAAAATCTCGCTCTTGACATCATCGTAGGTACGATTAACTCGACACGCTACGTTCTCATATAGTTAGAAGCGCTCTTTTCGTCTATCTCCATAATATAGGTCTGTGATTTAGCCTCATTAGTTCCTCATGATCTTTTTTTACCGAAGTCAAAATTGACAACAGTTAAATTTTAACTTTAACTTTACTATAATATACGAGCAACCGGACCTTAATCATCAATTATGTCTTATAATGTTGTTTGTTATTTTTAACTTAAATAAAAACAAATATTTATTTGTAAGAAAAATCATGTCAACACAAAAAATATTGTATGATTTTTTATTTTTTGCATTTTTCAATGCTATTTTTATATAGACTTGCTAACTTACCCTTGAACTCATTATTCATCTCTTCTTCATTGTACCCAACAATGGAGGTTAGCATCTTCATAAGCATTCGTTTCTCCACGATACCAACAGCCTCAGTGGCAAATACGTCAGCGCGAGAGCACGGCACGGGCGTCAGCCGGTCATTCAGCCACGTCAGCACACGAGTCACGCACCGGAACTCGGCGTAGCGCGCAATGTTCGACGAGATTAGCAGTTCCACCAGTGGGCCACGGGAGAACAACAGCTGCGCAAAATAACAGGTCTTTGTTGTGCGATAAGGGTTAAGGCAAAATTCAAAACTCAATATCATTTATTCAGTCTAGGCCAAGCTTTCTCAAATTGGGAAAAAAACGACCCCTTGTGGGCGCTGGTGGCCTAGAGGGGGCGGCAAGGGGCCCAGAAAAATTGAAGTTTTTAAGATGTGGTAAAGAAAAAGAAAATAGAGGCTCTGAAAAATAATTGATTTTCAAAGTCGGCGATAGACGATATAACTTTGAGAACCAGTGCACTTGTGAATTTCAAAGAAGCCATCGGTTCATAAATCCTACGATGCATAACCATGTAACGTGAAGAACCAGCAAGAACTCTTCAATCAAAGGCTGTTTTTTTCCCAGTCTCAATTCATACAACTTGATTGTTCGTTGGTAAGTTGTCAAACTGTAAAGTTACTTTACGACTTAGAAATGACATTCACAACAAGTTTTATCATCTCTGCAAATGGAGAAGGCAGTACTACAAAATTTTTGTAGAACATACCTATAAATAGGCTTAATTCCTTTACCAAGCATTTTAACAGTCCCTCTACATAAAAAAATAACAAACAAAAGGCACATTTATATCAACTTTATCAATACTGTTACCTTAGGTGTCATGTCAATATTAAATTTCCTATACTCAGTAGTAAAGTTTGCCTGACTCCATACTTTCTTGGGGGGTTCTGCTTTGTTTTCTTCAGTCTTGTTCTCATCTTCCTTTTTCTCATCTTCTTGAGGAGAATCTCTAAAAAAAAGCCACTCATTTGATCTATACTATTTTCTCAGATAACTGTTTGATTGTTCATTTCAAAACCATGGATGTTTAAATAACTAACTAATTTAATTTAAATATATAATAATAATAAACTCTTTATTTGTCCGAATATGGTACAAATAGATATTTCTTACATTACAGTCTCTTCATATTCGACTGATATATCAGTGTACAAATATATTTTATACTTTTATCATTAAAATATAATTTCAACATAATAACAGTGTTTTTACACTATAACAGTCTTTCCCAAAGTGGGCGATAACAACCCCTCGTGGTGGCCTAGGTAAGGGGCCCAGAAAAATGGGGGTTTCTAAGATATGGTAAAGTTAAAAATAATTGGAGGCGCTGAAAAGAATTGATTTCTGATCCATTTACAAAATAAGTTTGAGAACCACTGCACTATAACAAACTTAAAATGTCTAATATTTTAGTCAGTTTGCAAAGTAATGATATATGCACTCACTTTTCTATATACCATTGTTCAGATAAATTGTAAACCTGCAGCTGTCGTTTTGGATCAGAATTTACTTCTTTAATAAATTTCTGAAGACCATCGAAATTATAAGAAGCCCATAATCCTCCGTAATGATCGCTAGAGTCCAGGTGAAGAACATTCTTGCCTATTCTACTGCAAGCTGCAGCTACAATAGACTCCACCATCCCTAATAAAAATAAAAAGTCCTTGAGTTTTGGATCATATCCTTTACTTTCTAGAATAAAACATGAAAATTTACATTACATATTCATAGTAATGAAAATTATTAAAAGTCAATGTTTATGGGTGTGGTGGGATTTTTACACGGGAATCTGATGGTAATTGGCTTGTATGGACCATTTGCCAATGCCATGTACCTATGTAGTATAGTATTAACTTGAAATCCCAGTTGATTTATTAATTAGATTTTCCAACAATGAGCACAATAGTTACTCTTATTAACCCATCAAAACATCTTTTGTCTTTCGTTTTTTTCATAGCATAAATAAAATCGACTCTAAGCAATAAATCAATTGGGAATTTGAATTTGAATTATCACAATAGTTTAAAATCATATAGCAGAAAACCAGTGTCAGTATATCGATATGGGAACAATTGCTGATAGGGTTGCCCTTATTTGCTTTAATGAAAGAAATACATATATTTTCTTTTTGTAATTACATTGCCTGGTAAAAATCCACTAGGTGGACCCATGCTTTGGAAGACAGAAAAATTTATGGTATTAGAAATATTTTTGCAGTTTTAGAATGCTTGTAGTTATGGAGAAAAAAAACTTGGTGGACCCAAAGTAGATTGTGGCCTATAGCCTCCTAGCGAATATTTAATTGATGACTAAGTCCGCAATATGTACGGGGCGTCAAATTCAAATACTGGAACAAGTATAAGTCAATTTATACCAAATATGCATTCTATTTCTTGTCTGCACGAAGTCAATATAAATGGAAGTGTTTTTACAGCATTGCTGACAAGGCAGTGACAAAAAATAAGATCGATAAGTAGGCTGCAATCGCCATCACAGCCGGTACAATTTTCAATTACAATTATGACTTACCAGTTCCAACGACGATCACCTGAAAATCGGTAGGTAGATCGTCGTCCATTTTTCTTTTTACTTATCACTTGGTAGGAAATAATTTAATACCAAAATTATTTCTTTAAAATGTGGAACGACGCTTTTTTCACTTTTGCGATCTTGACTTTTGGCCTGCTGCTGTCTTTGTCAAGTGTCAACTAATTAAACTTTTCATTTGACAATGACGTTTAAGAGGATGCGTTCGGTTCGAGAGAACTTAAAATCCACAGATGTCGCAGGACTAATAACGACGAGTGAGAGAAACAGTACCTGACGCAGGGTTTGTTTATCCGTTCATTTTTACACCGGTACGGAACAGCAGCGAGTACAGGAACAAGGCTAGTTTAACCGGTTAATTTTCCAACCAGGGGGGCTATCGCGTAAAAAATCTGGGTATGGATATGGGCTTCATTTGACAGTTGAAGCTCATAAAATTACTATATATGGTCATTTAACTGTCAAATGAAGCCCATGTCCATATCCATATTTTTTACGCGATAGCCCCCCAGCACAGCAGCGAGTACATAGAAACCGTTTTATTAAGATATGCTCTATCCAAACCTTTAAAAACGGTTTCATGAAAAAGCAAAATTAAAAGGGTTTGAATCAATAAAGCGGTTTATAATTTATTGTTGCCCTTTATAAGTACCTGAACACAATGTGACAACGCTAGCGCGTGAATAGCAAATTTAAAAGCGACCTTATATGCCAATCCTTAATGAAACAGTTCCTATGCAAAGCTTGAAACCGGTTTGAAAAATAGCGGTTTATTGAGGTTTTTGATTAAGGTAATTACAAAAACCGCTTCCGACGTATTTGGAATGACAAGTTAAAGACAATAAAGTATATTGTAAGTAAGTTATTGTCTTTATCTGGGTACCTTCAAGTAAATTGCTGTGTCCAAACTTAATGTTAAGAACAACTGTTGTACACTTGGGCCCGGTATTTCAATATCGACTTTAATTTAAGATATGTTCGACTTATTTTCGATGTATTTCAATAAACGATTAAAGTTAACTGAAACTTAAAGTTCATCCTATCTAGCCAATATTTAAGCGGAGGAATTCAGTGACTTAAGTGCCAATCCGGGATTCATTGCTATGGTTGCATAGTATTCGGTTTCCGCAACTCGACTTTTTTGCGCCTATTTTGCGTCCGGAGGGTGTCAGGCCGGATAACTCTAGCCATCCCAGCTCCACCAGGAATGCTCCCAGCGCCTTCACCTCAGAGACGGCTTCCCGGAGACTGCCTGGTGAGCCGAGGTACTTCGCTCGGTAAGGGCTACTCTGTCACAATCCAACAGGACTTGAGCAGCTGTCTCTTCTGCCTCCATGCAGCCTCTGCATAGTGGGCTGTCAGTGACACCTAAATTGTAAAGGTTCTTGTTAAAGTTACCGTGGCCAGTGATGGCCCCTGATATCAAACGTAACAGCGGTCTACCGAGTTTAAGGAGAGCTCTGGAGACACGAGCGTCCGCGCGCAGTAGTGCTAATTTCGCTTGTCTGCACGTCTCCAGTGAGTCCCATTAATTTTGAAGCAAGCATGTAAACTTCCGTCTTCATAATTACGAATTAAAATTGTACAAAAATAATTGTAAGCCATTTAAATTGTTAACCTTGGCTGATCGACGTAAACTGCTAGATGCTGTGTGTTTTGTATGATATAGTCAGAAGTAACATTAGACTGTTCAGAGTTAATATCTGGTATAGCCTACAATGTCGTCGGGGACCCCCACCCACCACTCTTGGTGGCCCCTAAGAAGAGCACAAAGTACGCGGATAACGCGCCCATCTCCCGATTACCTCGGACATAATGATGTGTTTAATGGTATAGACATCTTCATTCATAGCAAAGCAAATAAAAAGCGATTAAATCAAATTAAGCTTAAATCAAAGGCGATTGAAATACTCAATGTTTAAATTTAATACTTAAATGGTATATATAGGTATTAATATATTTATTTATTTATTATATAAATGTATTATATTAAATTATATATTATATTATTTATTACTACATTTTAGAATATAATTAAGAACAGAAACATACCTCAGTTATTTCAATTAAGTACCTTCTTTTTCTTAATTAAGTAACTTTTTTCTTTTCCAATTAACTGATAATACGTCTAGTGATATGCCAACGTATGTAATGTTAAGGGAAACCAGTAATTAGCCTTACTATAGATTGAAGAACTATTATGATAATTTATTGTTAAAACGCTGTTGGTTTTCTTAATAAATAAAAAAAAAAGAAAGAAAGTTAGCTGTGTGCTCACGGATCTTACCATCATACCAGCTAGCCGGGATGGGAGCAAAAGGTTCTGGTCCAAGAGGGGTAGAATCTGAACCAACCCCTCCTCGCTAACTCATCTGCCATATCATTACCTCGTGTCGCTGTGACCTTTAATCCACTGGAAAGTGAGAATATTGGAAGCACCTGCCTAGTTTCGGGTGTTGTAGCATTGTTGTATTAGGCTCTATGTGCTGCGACTACTATTTAGGAACTGTAGTAGCGATTTGCTGTCAGAGAGTATATAAATGTCGCAGTTTCTCGTCACCATCCTCGATCCCGCTACCCTTCGCATCTCCATTTGTTTACGTTTGGGTGCTAAGCTGTACGAACCTCATCACTGACCGTGTGGCAAAGATCGCCATGGGCTCACTTGCGTCAAAATTGAGTCGCGCCTATCGGCATGGTGCGATAAACGATCTAGTTAAGCATCTCTGGATCCTTGTGGTTTATTCAGGGATGATGGTAAAAGACCCGATGGTGCGACAGTAGTGGCCTGGTGCTTGGGGCGTACCTTGGTATGGGATGCAACCTGTGTAGACACCTCAGGTCCTTCCCCATATACGTGGTACGTCCTCAAGAGCTGCGGCGGAGCAGGCTCAATTCCTCAAGCGCCGCAAATATGCGTCGCTCTCAGTAAGCCACGAGTTTGCGGCGCTTGCAGTAGAGACAATGGGCCCTTGGTCGTCTGACACAAAAAAGTTTATGAAAGATATTTCCACAAGACTGGTCCACGCCTCAGGAGACCTGAGAGCTGGTGCCTATCTTGCCCAGCGACTGAGTCTATGTATTCAGCGGGGCAACAATGCCAGTGTTCTCGGTACTATGCCACGCGGCTGCGAGTTGGAAGGCGTTTTCTTGTTATAGGTAGTATATGGTAGTGTAGTAGTATGTTTATATTTTTATGAAGGATTTGATTTACCTATTAAAATGTTCTTTCCTAGTTACTTACTCTTATCTATTTTTTTTTTTCTTTACTAAGATAAATTAAAAATGCTTATAAAAAAAATTATAAGGCTTATTAAAAAATAATGGCAAATTACAAGAATATTATGCGAAGTTTTGAAGATAATGCGTAATGTAATCTAAAAATGTCCAAGTGAGAAGAAATCAAGAATTTATAAATGAGAAATTTTTTGGCGCTATTTTTCATTGTGGAGTCATCACGATTCTCATTAATTAATCGCCGCGCGCACATACATTCGCTGCCAATGAGCGCTTAATGTCATCAAAATTCATAGACAATTATCATATTTTTCACCTCACACGCTCTGAAAAGGAGGTTTTGTCAATCAGTTTAGACGTAGAAAATCGCTTTTTGCGGCCTAGCGCCGCAAAGTACTTTTTTAAATTAATACCTAAAAATATGTCATATTGCGTTCCGAATCGCACTATTGACTCTATTGTTTCATTTTATTCTTATTTTAAATAACTTTAAGTCAATTAAGGTAAAGTACCCAATGCCCGACAGACCACCAATGTTCGACACTTAAAAGGTAAAAATAAATAAATAAGACTAATATTGAGTATCCGAACGTATATGAAGCATAAGTCATAGACAAGGTTCATCTAGCTGTCAGTGCAAGTATCATTTTCAAAATTCGGCCATTTCGATAAAACTTGCGTACCTATAAACATCGATCAGCGGAGGTCTCTATCGGAAATCCAGTTTTGTTAGCGAAATCACTAAGACGTTGAGTAAGATTTATACCTCGTAACTTTTATTCGTTTTATTTTATCGAGAGTGCCAATTATTTCTCAGATGGGAACTCAAATTCAACACTTGTTTTTATTTTCTTTGCAATATAAGGTTATGTTTAAATGTGATAATACGTTTGTCGATCATTGGTTTTTTTTTATGCGCATGTCCCAATAATCGACTAATGTCGATTTTTTTCTTTTTATATTCTGTGCACTTTACTTAATTTTTTGGCTAAGTTTTTTATGCACTTCAAAAATAAACTTCTTATATTTAAAACTTCAAACCGTTTCCAATGATCGACAGCCATGTCGATAATTGGGTATTCCATATGTTCCAATAATCGACATATGGGCTTTTTTTAAGGAATGGTACCTATAAAAAATTACACGCCTTTCCAAATGGCACAGGCGATAGAAGCAGTGAAAGAAAGGTGAAAAAGGCGACTGCAGCAAAAAAGTTTGGTGTGCCCAGGATCACTTTACATGATTAAATTACGGGCAAAACTCCAGTCACATGATGAATGGGTCCTAGCACGGTTTTATCCACAGAAGAGGGGGCTATATTAGAAAAATGGATTCTCGATATGGCTGATAAACACATTCCTATTACCAAAGATGAATTGCTCGGCAGTGTACAACTCATCATCATTGGCAAAAAAACGCACCTTTTACTGACAACAGGTCACACAACAAGGTACAATCTATTTCTAAATAGACATCCTGCATTGTCTGAGAGAACGGCGCAAAATTTAACCACCGCACGAAATGCAGTCACTGAAGAAAACATAAAGGGTTGGTTTAGAGAGGTAGAATCCAATTTAAAAGAAAATAGTCTCAAAGAAGCATCAGAAGATCCAGCTCGAATCTTTAACACGGATGAAAGTGCCTTTTATTTGTCTCCTAAATCTGAAAAAGTTTTGGCAAAAAAAGGTGACAGACTATCTACCAATCATCTGACGACGAAAAAGATTATTTAACGATTTTAATTGCCGGGAATGCCGCTAGTTAATTACCTCCTCCCATGGTAGTGTTCGCCTATGAGAGAATTCCATCTGCAATTTCATCTCACTTTCCAGAAGATGGGGCAATTGGGCGATCTTCGAGTGGCTGGATGTGCGGCAGCACGTTCTTCGAGTATATTCACGAACATATTCAATCCATGGCTGGTGCAATAGAACATCCTGAAACCTGTCCTCTTCTTTCTGGACGGCCATCCACTTGACCCTTCATTTGTCCAATTTTTGTGCTCAAAATGGTATAGAAATTATAGCGGTACGTATACCCAAACAATACACATTCTACAGCCAATGGATAGTTTTTCAGCACAAAAATTGGACAAATGAAGGGTCAAGTGAGACCTATGGCCGTCCAGAAAGAACAGGACAGGTTTCTGGATGTTCTTTTGCACCTACCATGGGTTGAATATGTTCGTGATATACTCGAACACCGCCCAATACTGGATGTCGATAAAAAGAACATCATGTCGATTACTAGATCTCGATCATTGAAACCCGTCGATTACCGGTTGTCGATAAATTGATTTCTGCAGTCGATTATTAGTTTGGTATACTTTTTCAATTATTTATACCACACTCATTTTTTATTGAAAATATTATGCAATGTACTCTGAAATTTTACTCAAAGCATCAAAGAACTATAAAATAATAAAAACGAAGCAAATATTGAAAAAAATCTTGAATGCGCGCGTTAAAGTGTTGATGATTGGGGGTCTTACGTTATAATACTTCCCGTCAGGGCGACATGAGACTAGTTGCTTTTTTCTAGTATATTTTCTTGTTTAATATTTATCATTTAATACTTCGTTTTGGTTTTATTATATTATTTTAGTTCATTGAAACATAAAAACAATAACAATAACATTAAACTATTAGTTATTTATTTATTAGTGAGATTTCACAACCTATAATTGGATTTCGGACTGTGACATAAATCTTTATTTTTAATTTGTCTTTGTCTTGTACCTCATGTCAGTGTCAACATTTACGGAACCGTTTATATTCTTATTAATAAGTAACAATATATTTCTACTTTAAATAACTTTGAATTAACTATAATACTCCTTTTTTTATTATTTTAGTTTTTTATATTATTAAAACAACGAGAATAAGGTATATTTAGATTAAACTTTATGTTTAAAGAATTTTTTACCGGAAGTTGACCGCGGAACAACCATTAAATGTTCCTCGCTGTTGTGAGGTGAAAAATTGTGTGTTGCGCTCGGCAGAAAAGTTTTTAGCGTCTTGTACCTTTGAAATCCTCGCTTCGCTCAGGATTCATCTTTGAACCACTCGCTACGCTCGTGGTTCAATCCTACAATCCTTCACTTGCTCAGATTTCAATAGAGGCAACTCGCCGCTAAATAACCAACTTTCCAGCCTTGCATAACAAATAACTATTGTTTGTTATGTTGGAATATTGCGATGAATCCTATATCGGGATTGAAATTAGCTTTTGTCTTTCTTAGGTGTTACTTAGCTCAAATGTTGTTAACATAAGTCATAAGCTTGGACGAAGTGGTTAATTCGTCCAAGGTCATAAGATAAGGTGACATTGAAATACCGGTCTGTATTGCAATAAAGATTTCTATTTCTAATATCATTGCTCTTAGGTCTAAATGAACTACCTACTGGGTTTTGGACAACTAAGGTACCTAGGTATGTGTACCTGTGTACGTACCACGTACACACATAAAAAAAACAACGGGTTGCAATCCGGGAGTGCCGGAAGAAGTGAAAAGCGCTTAAACGAAACAGCAGGAGCAAGCATACATTTTCGCCGCGAGGTAGAAAGAGAGGGGGATATTACTTCCTCTTCTACGCCGCGCCGGCTCTCCCTCCGTCTTACGAATTTTCGATCAGCCCCCTAATTGTCTAATTTCAAAATCTATCACAATCCCTTTCAAAGATATTGTGATAGTTATTGATGGAATTGTGTAACTTAAACTCGCAATCCCTTTCGGAACGAATGATGTTTTCCGTATACGCGAGTTTAGCACGCCAATTTGAATTAGTTCCTCACAAAAAAAAATGTTATAAAAATAAATACTAAGGTACTATTGTACACCAGGTCCAGTGATGGAGAGGCTGGTTATCTGTCAATACAGGTTTTCCTAACGCAGAAACCAGTCTCTTACATAGATAAATTTCAATATTTTACCTATTTAAGATTTTGCTAGATTTAAGTTTTTAACTATGTGAGAGAACAAATAAAGATTTTTGTATTTTGTAATCTGCTCTGCAATTTCTGCAGAAAATTGTCTATGGCCGTTAACCTAGACACGTTTGACTTCTAAACTCAAAGTTATCGTTATGAAAGATTCGAACATAGTTTAAAGTTTAAGTGAAGTAAAAAAAATGTCGTGGGGCGTAGACCCATCGGTATTTCTATATTTTTCATATACATGTTAAAACGAGTATATAAAGCAAAACAACATACTTACCTAATTCTTGAAGCTCTAATAAATAAATCGTCACTTTTATGAGAAAATTACGAGAAAATATCTGTTTAAAGCTGTCATACTAACTACGTGCTCTAAGTTCACTTCAGAGAGTTACATTAGACAATGAAGGTAATTAGTTATCCGGGATTTGTTTATTGCTAATTTTAGTACATTTATCGGTCAATGTGATGACAACATTCAATTGGAATTCGTACCAACTTCATTTTTCTTTAATTTTGACCTCTAGCACTTAATAGGGCAGAGATAAAAAATATTAAAAAAGCAGGTTTTGAGTTAATATTTATACGTTTATTAGGATTATTTTTAACATAATTTATGAACAGTTAGTTGCCAGTACTAATAAAAGGGTCTTCGGGCATTATAAATATTTAATTTAGGAAAGTGTACAAAGATAAACTGTTGCACTATAGTGAAAAAGCTGAGGTGGTAAGCAATTGCCCTTTGCCCCATTAAGGGCTAAGCGACCACCGTGCCGTGGCACAACCGCTTGGCACTACCACTGCCTTGGGGAACTGCTATTCCCTTCAACACTACCAGTTGTGCCATCGGGAATTTTATAATCCCAATAATGAAACAACCAAGTGACGCCAATAGTACCTATCAGTCCCGAAAATTCCTGGTCCACCCACCACTATAAGCAATATCGTACTACCGATACACCAGTCCCAGTCCCAGTGGTGCTTGTTGTATACCTACCTACTTAATAAAAAAGAATTAGTACATAAGTATTTTTACTTTCATTGTATATGATCCCAAATGTCAAAAGCCAAGATCCACTTTTTCGGGTCGCTGAGCCAGCGGAGTGACGCAAAAGCATCATAGTATGATCCAATCCAAATAAAGGTAGGTATTTTAAAGCACTGACATTTGTTTTTTTTTAAGTTAAAAGTGAATGCACAGTAGTTATTCGAAATATTTAGGTACCCCTTTTAAGTAGGTACTAACATCACAAGTATTATATTTTGTTAATTTTGCCATGCCCGACTTTTATTGACGTGACACGTTTTTATGTAGTTAACAGTAAGTATTTACCTCTGTCTAATAAAAGTAAAATCGGTAAGTACCTAGGTTTTTGTTGTTAACTTCTGCAGACAACGAATAATAAATGATGGTCATTATAAAATAAGGATGGTCTTTTTAACTATGCATATTATTATGCAACAAGTATTCACACGAAAAGTTACATGAACTTTACTAATAATCGCGTTCACCTTCATGCATAATTCTTTTATATAAAGTTTAAGACGTTCTACACGAGGCGTAACTTCGTCAGCACCTTCAGCTTGGCAATGACACCACCCTGACATTGAACGGAGTTTTAATGGATGTTATGGGAATGATTTCCTTGATTACGTCGCGTCGCTATGAAGTTCAAACACGAAACTATCATTAGTTCCAGTAATGAAGTTGAGTGCAAAAAACGTGAATTCATCTCCGCTATGTTTAGCCGACTTTAGTTGCCGACAAGAATCAAGTTAGATCATATTTATTTACACATTTTCCTCTCGAATATATCGTGATTGTGACTCAGTGAATTAAGGATAAATAACCAAATAATCACTATGTTTTTATTATTTATCGTTTTGTTTACAATACCAGTAATCGGGACGCTCGAGCAAAGAGCAGACGCCTCTACTCCTTTATTGTTGCAACCTATTCGTGGACGAACTGTTCTTGAGAAATCTAATAATAGTGACTTTCAAAAATCGTCTTTAGTACCGGAATTGTCAACTAATCCACAACCTAAGGAGCTGCTGCTATTACAAAACCTGCCTCTGAAAACTTTATCAGTGGAAGACGCTCAACATAAACAGGTTTTTAAATCCCAAGTGTTGAATATGACATCAAAATCACATGATACGGATGCAATGCAAGCCGAAATTATAAATAATGGTAAAATAACATTTGTTGAAGATCCTGAAGATTGGAATAAGAGTGATGATCCTATTGAAGTGACCCCAGCCTTAAAAGACGGTTTTCCAAAACCACTGTTTACGCCGCCTGATATAAACAGCGATAGAATCATTTTTGTTGATGATGACGATAAAGCTGATGCGTCAATGAACGTACAAAAAATTGCGTCACGAAATTCTTTGCCAAAAAAGCCGGCACAGAACACGAACACGACTAACACTGAAATGGAACTGGACGATCGTTCCTCCTTCGTCGGAGACGAATGCGCTTCCGGATTCGTGAAGATAGATGGAAAATGTGTGCCTGAAGATTAAACGTTAGTTAATCAATATTTAAATTACAATATAACATATTCTTTCTTTTATTTTGTTTCATATTTATTAGCAAAACATTTTTTGTGTGCTTTGCTAACAGAGATGAGACGCAAAGTTTTATTATTATGCATCGAATTATTCAAAATTTACTTAGAGTTACCTACGTACACGTACTTATAATAGGTCAGTACATCATTTTAATAACTGCTTTTCTATCTAGCATCCATTTACACTACACCAAACTATGTGAAATTTTTATCTGATTGACTTTATACGGGAGATTTGGATTCTGTCTGGGTCCCGGATGGCCTGAATTGAATCAGGCACTCCTCTAAAATATGTATAGGCCAAAGGCAGGCCCGGATTAAGACTTTCTTTTCAATAAATCATTTTAGGTCTTAGTTCTGCAAAATAAAGTAAGGATGTTAAGGACGCATTAGCGATTTGAAACAAATTAGTATTATGACGCCTATTAATACGTTTTAGTTTTATGTTAGATCAACGTGGCCGCTATTTATCCGTGGCCGCCGAAATGTGGTCCACTGCAATGAAACAAGTAAATTGATTGTGTTTTGTATTTACAATATTTTTACATACATTTCAACATGTTACAGACTACATGAGCTCTTTTTAATTCGAGCAACGAACATTACATAAACTAACACGTAAATCTAAATCGTAATAAAAACGACTTGCGTGAGTCAATCTACTGGGTCCGCGTACGTCTATGGCGGAGTGCGGCACACGAGAATCAATAAAATTCCTGTGCCGACAAAACAAGAAAGTGGCAGTTTCCTTAGAAAGTGATATTGGTACGAGCAACGCTTAAGTCTTAGGCCGCTTCCAACTTCATTTATTGTTCAAAGGACGTTTTGGTCTTGTGTGCCCTCCTTTAACCCAAGGGTAGTTAAAACGCTATCTGTAATACATTTATACATCCTCAAATTGACTTTGCACTGACAACTATCTACCCTAACAAGTTAGTACTATCTACATTTTACAAACACCACGTCGAGTTGGTAAACATATTGGTTAGCCAACTGCACTTTTAGTGAAGCTGGCAGTTAGCCCGGTACAGATTTTTTACAAACAGAATGGCATATCAGAAGTTAAAAATTCGTCGAAAACTAGTCAAATTGCGTATTAACAGTATTTTTAGTACGTCACTATAGCATTAACTTGCCTATAAAAGACTAATTCGGCAGACCTTAAGTTTATCTAGGTAAATCTTTTACAAAGAACACTAACTGGTGAGCGATGCCAGTAGTTTGATGACTGAATCTTGAATTAACTGCTTGGTAGCGATCGACTGTCGGATGAAATGAACGAAATTTCTATTATTTAACGACGACGCTATACTTAATCATGAATATAGGATGAATTGATACTCCATAACGTTACCGTGGTCAGAACATCAACATTGCGAAACATCAATAACAAAAACAAACTTATTTACACGCTAATTAGACAGATTAAAATATCGACATTTTCTTTTCAACTACTAATATTAATAGTGACTTATGCATGACATGAGGCAATGATGTGTAAAATTATGTTGACTAGATTGACAATAACTCGTATAAATAAATATCAGACTGGAATTTACAAAATCAAAATGATATGTCGAATTGGTAAAGTTCAATGTGATATGTTAAAGGTTAAACATAAAATTAAAAATAAGAGGAAAATGTCGACACTTTAATATCTCAGTAACATTAACAGCTGATTATGTCGTCAGCGACTAGAACAACGTTTCTCGCGAATGAGACGCCCGATCTAAAGGCAGCGGCAGCGGCGAGGGCCGGCTCGTGAGCTCTGTGCATTCGCCGACCAAAGTCACCGCGTCACCGCCGCCGCTGTCCGTAGAGAACTGTTCCACTTCGTCATCGGTGGAGTCCACATCGTCCTCGGCAAACACTGAGTCCGCGCCTACCGATGCTAGTTCACACTCCACAGCATAAGAAGGGCCAACACTACCCACCGACGCGAGAGGCGCTAATCTCTCGCTAGGGCATGGTGACAAACGACGTTCAGGTAACGCACACACTACAGAAGAGCCTCGGCGCTCCAAGTAGGAACTTCCTGAACTCGAACAAGTCGCAGAGCTCAGTCGACGATCCCGCATTCCGCCCGATGCACGCCTTTCCGCAAACCTTAGGGCCGACCCTGGTAGGGAATCTCCACGAAGCGTCGAAAGTCGCCGCGGCGGGGTTAATAAACTACCGTAACCACCTCCATAAGATGCGAAGCGAGCAGTTCGAGGCCAAGGTGGTTCTTCAGTTATAGAAGGCCGCGAACGCATACGCTCAGATAAGGCTTCTTCCAAAGCAGCCGTAAGCTGTCTCTCTTCTTCGACGGCTTGTTCTTCCGCTACGACAGCCTCCGCCAGTTCCACAATTTTCGGGTCATTTAACGCCTTCACAGATTTACTTCTGCTTTTGTAGACGATCAGAAACACCATAAGTGCAAAAAAGCCGCCTAAGGTGGCGGCTATGCGGACGCCCGTCATGACGTCGTAAGTGGCATAGAATTCGATGCGTACACGATCGCGATCGGCGGATTGCGAACGCTCGGTGACATTTTCAGACGCGCCCATCTCTCCTCTGCCCCATCCATCACGATGCTCCATCGTGCGGTCAAGGATTCATCGCCTGGGAACAATGTGAAACGATATAATCATTATTTGTCAATCCGTTCGTAAAAACACTTTAAACTTAAAGATGCCTGCCTGCCTACCTACCTATCCTATGTTAAATTTTATTACAATATCTAGGTTAAGTTTACGTTGTAGGTAATCAAGTATCATGTTTTTCAGCCAGATAATAATATGATGAATGTACCCACGCTAATAAGCAATTTCTGCACAAGCTATTGTGCAGAAATCGTAATATTTTCTGTTCAAGGCAGTGGCAGACCGAATAACAATGTTGTCGCTAGGCGATTTCCGATTCACCAGAAGCGGCGGCGCGGCGTGGGGCGCGCTCCCGTGAGTCGGTCGACACGTATCTGGGACACGAGCTATCGCATGATGCAGCTCCGCAACCACCCTTTGGCTTAAACTATGGCTTTTCATTTGAACAAATGAGATAAATCAACGCTAATAACGCTAAACAAAAGGTTAGAAAACATCTCCAGGGACTTGTAATAAAAACTCAGGAAAGATCAATGAACGTCTGAATTCTGCCAGAGGTAAAAAAAATATATAATTATTGTACAACGAACTTAAGTAAGTACATATTTAACCGCCTCTGCTCTGTGGTCTAGTGGTAACAACCACCGGTATCAGGCCCAGGGGTCCCAGGTTCGATTCCCAGCGGGGATAAAATTTGTATTCGGTTTGGTTGGTGGTAGGACTTGTTATGAGTCCGCCTGGCTAGCTACTACCATCTTATCTAAGTCTGACGCCATATTTACAATGTTTTCAGCATTGTTGTGTTCCAGCAGTTAGAGATAAGATAGCTAGTTCCTCAGTGGTCGAGGATTCCGGGAGAGGCTCGCTTCCATCTTCAGCCTTATCAATACTTAACATCAGGTATGATGAAGGCTAAGAGTCTCAACTAAAAATATGTATCAACGGGTCAACTTAAATACATCGAAAGGGTGTTACAAAACTGTAGGATAAGCACTATTTTCTAATATTAACACAATTCGAGTTTGAAAGTCTTGAAATCTTAAATAAATATGGTTTTTCGTCTATAAGATAAAGTAGAAACTGACAGAAATAGAGAAGGGTGATAAATTTGTAGGTTTTTTTTATGCACCCTTAACCGATTGCAATCGTAGTTTGTTTTCTTTAGTCTATTTAATAATGGTACTCAGTTAAACCGTTGATTAATGTCAACAGTTTTATAATATCACAAATATGAAGTGCCTGTAATGTAACGGTTGGTCGCCGTATTCTATAATTAACATCTTAAAATAACTTTCACCTTTATCGGTAGTTCTACACAAGCGTTGGCAATATTTATACAGGTATGATGAGTAAGTGATGGAGGGGCTTAACTTGACTTAGGACCTCTTTAGGATTTGTGCGTGGATTAACATTTGTAATACAACATTATCAGTATTTTTTATATATCTGCTGCACAAGAAAATCACTAACTGTCGGCAATAAAGATGCAATGGACAACTGTTCTTTTATTGTATCTATAAATCATTGACTTTACATCCTAAATCATTGACTTGACGTATCTACAGCCACACGACACCACTGACAGTATACCTATAGCGAAGGAGCATGGCTTTAATAACTCGGCAATAAAGGTGCAATGGACAACTGTTTTTTTTATTGTATATATGTTGCAGGATAATTAGATAAATCGTTTTTTCCTAGGGATATTGCGAAAACACGGATAATTAGACAATGGTGTTGTCTTTTCTCAATCCTAATGAGAAAAGGCAGGATTTTTGCGAAAAAAACTGGTTGCCTTAGTAAGATTACAAAAATAATCCCTGGCTATAATGAAATAAGAACACTGATTGGCTGATCGGACCGTCCAAAACAACATCTTCTCTGATTGGTTGACGAGTTGACGTTTCAAATTTTAATCCATTCTCTCACGTGTAGTAAACTTTCTGTGAACCAATCAGAATAAGAGTTAGCAAGAAAGCAAAAATTAAGCAAATCAGAGTAAAGAATATCCAATGTTACTAAAGCAACCCGTATTTTTGCAAAAACCCTATCTTTTTCAGTAAGATTGAGAAAATGTCAACACCATTGTCTAATTATCCGTGTTTTTGCAATTTCTCCTACGACATCTATAAATCATTGACTTTATACCTACAGCCACACCACACCACTGACAGTATACCTATAGCGAAGGAGATTGCCTCAAAAGAACGCCTTTTGCGAAGAGTTTTAATAAAACAGTAAAGGAAATAGGTAGGTATTTCGTTTAACTCAATTCTCTAACCCGGAGTACCCGAACACGATTACTATTATACAGGGTGAAAAAAAAGACAGTAGTTGGAGGGAAAGTACCCTAAATTTTGATGTAAGCAAATTTTACTCGAAGGAAACATTTTCAAAAATTTGTTCAACTGCATTCAAAGATTTTTGAAAAATCACTTACCTGCACCGGGAGTCGTACCCGCTCAAATTAGAAAAAATTACATCATGCTTTCATGGTACCAATGGATAGTCTTGAGTACCTATATATCAATATACTAGCGGATCCTCGCGGTTTTACCCGCGTGTTGCCCGTTCCCGTGGGAATATCGGGATAAAATATAGCCTATGTCACTCGGGAGCAATGTAGCTTTTTAATGGTCTAAGAATTTTCTAAATCGGTCCAGTAGTTCCTGAGATTATAATATTATTAGTATAAATAAGCTTTAGTAACTTAGTGTCTTAAATTAAAAACAAAGTCTAGAAAGATAAAAGAATACTTTATTGTACCTGGGTACTTACTCATACTCATTACTATAATAAAATGAAATTAACTTTTATTTAAATGAAAGCTTGTAGCAAAACACCTTAATTTTATGTTAATAAAGTTTTATGGACTAATAACAGGTGATCTGTGACTAATAATCACCATAAATCTATGCAAAAGGCTTGGACGATTCGTCCAAGGCAAAAGGCGACGAGACGCGAGTTCTATCGATTAATAAGTCTGTGTGAAAAGTTTTTTTATCAAGTTTTTTTAAAATTGGCTTTAATTTTAAATAGCTGTTTGTTACTCACACCAAATTAATTCTAAGTATTAAAGGAGAACAAGATGTTATTTTTCATTTATGCAGGTTCGATTCCCGGTGCAGATAAGTGATTTATCAAAAATCTGTAAATGCAGTTTTACTTAATTTATAAAATAAAGGAATGTTTCCTTTGAGTAAATTTTACTAACATCAATATTAACCCTTATTAACTAACATCGTGGGGTAAATTTTTACCCCAGCCGCAATAAAACTATTTATACTATAAATATTTTAATTTCCAACAAAGATAGCCGCCTCTCCTTTTAAGTATTCTCAGTGTAGCGTACATGCTTGAACCACAAAAAAGGTACATGCTGTAAGTTTATAACCCACGTATTTAACACACGTATGTGGTTTTCTTTTTACAGTTTTACTAATTTCTTTTTATTTTTTTGAGTATTCAAGCAATATGGTCCGGTTGCCTTTCTAATTTTTGCGTTGTTGGATTTTATCTAAGAATGTTTGTGAGGATAGGAATCCAAATAGAAAAAATCTTATTTTTGTTTTCTCAAATTAAAGAACTTATGAAGAATAACTTATGAAAATGTATGTTCCTTTTTATCGTAAATGCAACCAGATATACCATTATTGCATTGGAATAATAAATATTAGCTGTTTAAAATAATTGCGTATTTATTTCTTACCGTTTAAAGTTGGGGTAAATTCCACGATGTCAGTTGTGGAACAAAAAATAACGATGTCAGTTCAGGTACTGTAAGGTTACTTTCCCATCAACTACTGTTTTTTTTCCACCCGATATATTCTGTGCTCGGACTTTCAAGATCAGGAACAAACGACAGATAAGTAAAAGCTAATAGAAATATAGTGAAGCATAGTTTAACAATAAGTTTCACTACGAATTTATAATAAAAAAAATAAACACAACTAGGCTAAAAGCCAAAGATAACATTCTGTCAAAACATTTTAACGAGTTATCAGGGCCCTTATTCACTGTGACCACTTAGCGATTCCTTGCTCAAACCACGCCAATGTCGTACTTGGTTTTGACATTTTCACAAGTCGTTTTCTCCATGAACCTTCAAAATTATAGAGTTATTGTACAAGTTCATGAAAGTCACAAGTTGTATAATTATAAAACAAGTTAAAACATAGAGAAAAATAATTTTGAAAATGTCGAAACCAAATACGACATTCGCGTGGTTTGAGCAAGGAATCGGTAAGTGGTCATAGTGAATACGGGCCCAGCAGGCAGTACCTACCTACTGATAACTCGTTGAAATACCTAGTACCTACTAGGTAGACTCTTCATTTAATGAGATTACAACTAAATACAATTGATCGTTTTCGCAGTTGCGTAGTTTGGTAGTTACCCGTACATTCATGGCTCTAAATTTTGCAGTTGATCGATATATTGCATTGCACCCAACAAACAATGAGACTAAATATAGCTGCGCAGGTAGCTATGCAACTGTAAGCAGCCCATGATAGACGCTCGTCTTGCAAAGGTGTTCAGCAAGTTAAACCTTAGCTACTCTAAATGCAAGCATAAGTAGATACGATTAACTTTTCGCAGTGGCCACTCACGAAAAAAACACTTTCAACTATTTTGATATTAAAATAACATAAAATAAAATAAAATAAAAATAACCTTTCTAGAACGATACGATAAACTCTGCCCAACGAAACACAATGAAAATTTAATTTAATCAACAAAACCATTGATCCCGCATTGTAAAAAATATCTTTATGCTGACATTTAGAGAGCTACAAGTATAATCTATCAGACGTGATTCGGGTGTCTGGTGGTTTTCAATGGTACTATAATTAAGACTTCAAGGTAATTACAGGATTTCCTCTTCTGTAAAACCGTTAAAACTCTGGAATGTGGTATATCTGTTGAGTACCTAATACGTATTAACTGAATTCGATTCCTGATTAGGTACTGATTAAATTTTGCTTTATACGATACGTACGCCAAAAATTTCATTCATATTTTCATACTTCTTGTGACTTAAATTCTTATTTTTCCGCCCAGAACCGGCCACTCGGGCCGCAGACTCAGTTCTCTCTCACCTGTTTAAGGATTTCCAAATTCTAAATCGGCCATGGTAGCTTGTGGTGTGGCGGAGGGCGAGACTTTATGAACTTCTATTTGTTCGTTTGACTGCATTGCATTAGGTAATGCATCTTGCGATTACTGCGCTTATTACAAGTCTTTTTGCTACTTACTAAACGATATTATTCAGGTGGCGGGAAACGAATGGATAGAAAAAGCAAAAAGCAGAAGAGAGTGGAATGAGTTGGAGGAGGGCTATACTCGAGAAGAGATTCACAGTGAAAATTAAATAAATTTAAAGAAATGTAAATGTAGATAAATATATAATAACTGTGAAAAGAAATAAAAGGCTTATTATTATTAATATAAACCTTTTCATTATGTTTCAGGGCAAGATCTATCTAGTTTATTTTTGTGCCGCAGCAATTAAAATGATAATAATAATAAATATTTCCTTTCATTCTACACTCACACCAATTAACCTAGCCCCAAAGTAAGCACTATAAGGCTTCTGTTATGGGAAACTAGGGTAACGGATATACATACATATAATTATACATATATAAATATTTAGGTGTAGAAAAATAATAAACATCTATTCAGGTACAAATGCTCGTATTCATCATACAAATATTTACCCCTCCTACCGGGATTCGAACCGGGACCTCAGAGTAGGCGAAACCAGCAACCGGCGCGCGTACGTACCACTCTACCACGGAGGTCTTCAAATCGTCGTGATGTGATGATGTTTTCTTTATTGTAATTCATTTATTCCTAACACGTAAGGTTCTATACAGTATTTAAACAACAAAATGACACGAAATGGCAAATTGGCCAAACCCTTGACTTGCTTACATATTTTTATATTGTAGGCAATATTATATTGCCTCGGCAATTTTATCGAGCACGACATGGAAATGATAATGGCTGGACGAAGATCGTGCCGTGACACATACGTACCGCTAGGGAAACGAGTTTGGAAAGAACTTGCGCGAGCTCAAGCGGATGACAGATCACTGCTTGAGTCACGTTTAGGAATAAGCGCCTTTGAGTCACATTTTGGAATACAGGCCTTAGTTAGTTAGTGAATTTGAATACTCAAAAACAATGTGATTTTTTTTTTTTTTTTTTAAGAATATTTTAACATAACTTCTTAAGTGATACATTTTTTGTCTTTCTATGATTGACAGATAAAATGTGGTACTTATATCACAGATGGAAGTTATACTTTTACTCAAAAAAATTTGATGCTTTTTACATTGATAAAACAGGATACAAGTGCTTAAATCAGAGAGCAGGGAAAAAATGTTACTTTAAAGTCTCTCATCTTAAGATTTAAATTAATGTTATAAAATAAGTAATAATAACAGTATGCAGACAACCGAATGGTACTGATAAGACAACCTTGTCATCAAATAATATTCTGCTAAAGCAACAATAGTTGAAAGTCAGTTATTGATGATTTTTTTTTGCCTCTTTGCCACCACAATAGCCCCCTTATTCTCTAAGCAACACCTTGAGAATGTTGCTATGTCTCATGTCACATCACTTGTTCAAAAGGGGGCAACCACAGATGTTTCATCCCTGGATTTCAAGGATGTATGCTTAGAAAATAACCACCTAGATATGCTTGTGCTAAGTTAAAAAAAATATAATCTGGACAGAATGTAACTCAATAGCACACATGCTACTAACTGTATTGAGCATGTCAACTTGTTTTGGTAAGTTCTTATTTGGAATTTTTTTTGCAAAATAAATGAAGGGGATCTGATAACAATTCAAGAATTAAGAAAAAAAAAATATTTACACTTTTGTTTAACAATTAGCAAGAACAATACTTCAGAGGTTGAGGTTTACCACGAATTACACAAGGAAGTGATATAAAATTTAATAGGTTACTGGAGAATCAATTCAATATTAACTGCATCATCATTCAGCCCATTGCATTCCACTGCTGGACATAAGCCTCCCCCAAGGTGCATTATCTGCATATTTATTGAAAATACTGTACCCTCAAAGTTAAAAAGTACTTAAACCAAACAGAAATGATTTCGTTATTAGAGAGGTTAAAATATACAAATATTGACATGCATAATAGGGTGCCACTCCAAATGAAGAAACCACTGACCCAATATTATCTTCCATTCTTCAAATAAAAGCAGCATTTGAAGTAGCTGAAGATGATCCAATATAACACAAACATCTGAGCAACAGATGAGTGAATTGGCCTTGAGATTAATTATAAATATTTGTGGTATATGTTTATGTTTACATTTTAATGTTATTGCAATATGCTTTCCATCCACAATGAAAGTTCTTTTAAAACCCACTTGAAATTAACAGATATAGGGTTCATTTACTTATGGTGTTTTGACTAAAAGGAACAAGTATCAAATTCTTTTATCAAATATAAACAAATTATAGATTAAATAATCCCTGCATAAAATATACCTAATAAATTGTCAGTAGTTCTGCTTTTCATTCTTTCTTTACTTTAATACATGCAAGCACCACTAAATTGAGAAACTTAGCTGTAAATATGTAAATCAACACTATTCAAAATGGTAATAGCGTTGAATCAAAATGTTAGGTGAAATAATAAAAGAAAATATTTAACAAACTAGATCACTTTAGTTAGAACCAAAAAATATATGTTACTTACCGATAGAAGAGCATGATTCGTAGCCCGCAGAAATCGACGAATGGCTTGAGTGGCGCCGATTTATTATGTACATGTCCTTGGCAATTTATTAAAATAATACAAACACCCGATCATTGAAATATGATTTGTTTTTACTACATATTGCACAAATTTGGCTAAATATATCTATTGGATACTGAGATTGATATCCATTATTAGAAACACTGTATGATGTAATAATCGTAATATTTATAGCACACAGACTTATGCGTTAAGTCCGTAAAATTGTTTTTCAATATAATTATCCAAACAAATGAGATAAATCTCAAAAGACATTTTTTACTTTTGCAAATCTATTTCATCAAAAAATGTGAATGACACTGACGTAAAATCAGTGTTGCCAGATGATAGTATCGCGTACTCCCCAAGTGTTACCCGGAATCCCCTAAAATAAACGTTTTAAAAAAAATAACCCGCAAAAGCAAAAAGAGATAAAAACACACAGTTATATGCAAATTAGGTTCTGCCAAATGAAAGCTAACAATGAGTATTTCTCTGAAGTTTTATTATACCAACAATTTCAAACATTAAAAATCAAAGTCACCTAGTGACAGTGACTGTTTTACTTGTCCTATTTAGTTTTTTATAGTTGCTTACCTTTTTTCAGTGTCAGCTTTCATTAGCGATAACCAGACTCTATGAAATGATTTTTAATTGTTATTTTTTACTTTTAAGTGAATATGAAGCCAACTTGGTTTCTTTTACAACAAACGAGATACAATTTTGTCCCTCCAAAAATCCCCCCAAAATCTTATGGGGATTCCCCCCAATCAGGCATCCGTGTAAAAAATCAGGATCACAGCACGCACAGATTCACAGATTGCTATTTCGACGAAGTTTGTCTTGCTGGGTCCTGCAAACACGCTACTAAATATGCTCTCTTGCTACTTGGTAGCATTTAACTAATTAGCATGCTCTCCGAGCAGGGCTTGTAACCGGTTTGAAAAAGCGGTTAATAGAGTTTTTGATTAAGGTTTTACAAAAGCCGCTTCCGAAGTATTCGGAATGAGAGCGCTTCCACAACTTTAATAAACCGGTAAAATCCAAACAGCGAAATGTACTGGCGAGGCGATCAGGCTAATAGTGACCTACCGTGTGTAGACATAAACTCGCTTGTCGATTTACTACTCGAGCGCTCGCGTTGGCAGAGCGGTATTGCAGGCTATGTTTACGTGCGGAAGGTCTCTTTTCGCTTTCCCACTCGCACTCGCGTTGTGCTTAGGTACTTAGAAAGAGCAGAAAAAACCTCTATATAAAGCTTAATTGATTCAATACCCTTTTAATTTTGCTTTTTCTTGAAAGCGTTTTTTTAAGGTTTCGGTAGAGTCAAACCTTAATGAAACGGTTTCTATGTACACTGCTGTACCGGTTTGAAAATTAACCGGGTAAACAAGCCCTGTATCCGAGTGTATAGATGTGCTGATGAAGTGCAAAGGTCTTTAAGCATGCTGAACACTAGCATACTACTTTCGAACACGTCCGAGATACACATGCTCATTATTTAGGCTTCAAAATGGACGTTATTTTGCGGAACGAATTAAATTCAGCTATTTAATCACTTTCAATACTACTTGATCATGAATTCGTGACAACACAGACAGAGAGAAAACAAATAAACAAACCAGTATGCCTAGCATGAGCGGTTTTTATCGACTCGATAACGTGTCACTGTCCCACTCACATCGTAGCAGAGTAAGCAAGACAAAATGATGCGCTATATCATATCGCGTGATATAGAAGTATTCATTTCATGCTGTACTAACAGTGAGCTAACATATCCAGATTCCTACTTGAGGCCAAAATTTTACATAACATTTAGAGAGAGCTGTTATCTTACTAAACTTATGCTTATGAATCGCTTTTATGGCTTTTCTTTTATACCATAATTAAAATACATTATATGAAAGAATAGCATAAGCGTTAGGTGCCCCGGCGCTCGGCTTTATATTGGGCCCGTAAGTTAAGAATAGCGTTATAGTGAATATAAGAACGTTTTAAAAGTTAGTGCAAAGCATTTTTAAATAAGAATAGGCGATTCTCAAGTTTATTGCAGAAAGGGGTTATGTGTGAACACACCGGGCTAACGACGGCCAAGGAACGGGTGGTGGAAATAATTTGAATCTAAGATGCTTACGTATCCTTTCAATATAAACAAAAGGAAATCCAATTATTACCAATTTAATGAGTGGGAGAGAGAGTTCTCTAGACAGTGAGATAACGCTACATAGAATTTAGCTTCATTCAACAAGTATGTATTTGGAGTGTTAGCTCGACTTACACCGTATAGGTTCATAAAAAAAAATAGGCACATGTCAGTGTCATTATAAAAAAAAAAGAATGTCAATGTCAGCTGTCTGTCAGACAAAACAGGTGACTGACCGACGAGTTGTAATCGTTGTAATTAAGAAAAAAGAAGACGAAGTTGTTTTTATAATTAAAATTACTTTAAATTCAACAATAAACTTTAAATTTATTAGCTTAAAATGCCTAATAATGAAGACTGGCAGGCATATGTGAATGACTCCAGGACAATTTGTAAATATGGTGCAAGATGCTATCAAAAGAATCCAGACCATCATAGAATTTACAAGCATCCTCCAAACAATATCAAGATACAGAGAAATACTCGTGAGAAACGGAAACATAATCCCTATCCAAAAAAGGATACAGTGAAAATAACAACAACGCAAGACGTTAATCAGTCAAATAATCATATTGCCATTGTAGAACAAAATACTTCAAAAGACGATAATACTTCTGCCCATGACAATATCTGCCCACTGATTGCGAGTTATGAGGAAAACGAAATAAAAATTCCAGATACTTTCGAATGTTACGATAAGAACCTTAACCATAACCTTTACAAAGACATTTTTCTAGTTGATATGCCTGACGACTTTTACAGATTTTATGAATGTTTGAATGAAGATGGAAATCAAATAGAAAAGTTACTATCTAGTGTTAACCTTGAGCTCATTGGTCCTTATGATTTGTTGTTAGGCAAACTTCCGAAACTGGATGATAAAGATTTATATTTAGTGCATTGGAGGTTTTTCTATGATCCACCAGAATTTCAAGTAAGAAAAGATTAATTTGTTTGTTTGCAACTATTTAATCAAACAATTATGGACATAACATACTCAAATGACTGTTAACATATTCTTCTTGGGGCTGATTACCAATCCTCTGATAATGGTTATCACTCAGTTGATTCATCAAACCGAACCGGTATCCATAGACCAATTGAATATCTATAGAGAAATAGTTGTTATCTAAGCATTGAAAAACTGTCTGTTTCCTAAATATTCAGTCGTGGTCACATAATTAATGACACTAGTGGACTGGAGTTGCCTTGTTTCTATGAAAACAGACTTACCTAAAACTTTCTCCAAAAGTTAGGCTACTTTTTTGCTGTCAGCTTAAGCACGATAATTAACGAAATAATTCTTAGAAATCTAACTAGAAAATGAATGTGACATATTTTTCGTAAGTGTCGTTAATTATGTGACCACCACTGTAAATAAAACAAATATATTTTTGTTTTCAGGCAGTTTTAAAAAAGAAAGGCCTCAATGAATTTCACATTGGCTATTTCAGAGATAATCCAAATGATAAACCAGTTTTTTTAGCCAGCAATGATAGTGCCAAAGATTGTCGCATAACACCAATAGCCAATAATATTTTTGCTGCAGTATAGTGAGTATAGTTTGTTGTTATAAGTTGTTGATGAATCTCAAAAATATATTTAATACATAAAAACTATTTTTCAGCTTCTTTTTAGATAATGAGAAGAAAAAATCACCTTTTGTTGCCATGGCTTGTCAGAAAGTAATGGACAAACTGAGTAAAGCTGCAAAACAATTTAATTTTTGTATTGAGAAGTATGACCACATAGAAAGAAGGGCCTTAACTGTTGCTAAAACATTACATGGTGCTGGAATTGTGGTACCTTATAATAAGAAAACACAATTAGGATATAGGCATTTAACCGAAACTGATGGTAATATACTTTTTGTTAAACCACAAATAGATATGTCTATAATATAATAATAATAAAAGCACACAATAAAAACCAAACAAATACAGAGAAATGAAAAACAAAAAGAACATACATAGGCGGCCTTATTGCTACAAAGCAATCTCTTGCAGGCAATCTTGGGTCATATTAATTTGTCAAAGAAGTCACAATGCTATTTCTCTAAAATAAATACCACAAGTTGCTTTTTAGAAGCAACTTCATAAAAAGGAGGTTATCAATTCATTGCGTATATATTTTTTTGTATGTATGTTCACCGCTCCGAAACCCTGAACCAATTGAAATGATTCAAATGTTATATCAATTGGGATTGTTCCCAATTTGGTCCCATTTTTTTTAATTGGTTCAGTAGTTTTTAAGTTTTCTACTTTAAAATTTATCTCAGTAAAATGTATTTTGCTTACAGCAAATCTAGAAAAACTGTTTGATAAACTTAAGAAATCAAAAAATCAAGAAGATAAAGATAATGTCTTATCAGAATTACAACCAGTTATAACATATGCCAACATTGCTGTGGATGAATGCGATTTTGGAACTGGCTTAGAAGCTGGCATTGATTTATTTTGCTCAGGACTTAAAGACTTGGAACCAAGTGCCCTAGCTTGTCTTACATCTGCATACAATCTGTTGAACAGAGAAGCCTTTAGTAAAATAATTAAAGTAAGTATTGTTTTAATTTATAAAAATATTTTCAAAATATTTGTTTCACTCCCTAGTAGTTATTTTATGAATGTGTATTTTTTCAGGCTCATCTCAAATATCGGCGCAAGGGTCCAAAACTTTCCCTTCTAGATTTTAAGTGAGTTATTTTGTATTCTTTTTACTAATAATCTAATTTTGAATAAATTATTAATTTGAATAAATAGTTTATTTGGTTTACCAACCCAGTCATTAACCTCCTTTAGAATATTTCTTATCACTTACTAGCGGCCGCTCGCGATTTCACCCGCGTGGTTCCCGTCCCCGTGGGAATATCGGGATAAAAAGTATCCTATGTTCATAACCAGGCTATCTTCTATCTGTGTACCAAATATCATCTAAATCCGTTCAGTAGTCTCGAAGCCTATTCAATGCAAACAAACAAACAATAAAATCTTTCCTCTTTATAATATTAGTTTAAATGAAATAATTTCAAATGTCATAAATAATATTATGTAGACTTTAGTAAGAATGAAGTACAGATACTGTCAATTCTATATCAATTTTGTTCGTCATTAGCCATTTTAACATCCCCACTGCTGGGAGTGAGTGAAAAATGGGCCATGACCATGACCCACCATGCAGGCCTAACCCGTGTTGGTAGGTTTTAACGACTGCAAATATAGCCGGGATCTACGGCTTAACGCGCCTTCCGAAACACGGAAGAGCTCGTATTTACCGATTCTGTGACCGACCATTGCGAAAGTTGCTTAATCACTACAGACGCAGACTGACCGCGCCACCGAGGTCCTCAATATTAATTTATTGCAAAGCAAAGAATACATTTTGGTTAGTAAATTTTCTTTGCTATGGTTCCCTTTTTGATTATGCAAGCCTCCTCCATCTGCATTCATTACTACCTACATTCTTTTTTGAACTATATTTAATGAAGTGTTATTATTTAATAGGTCAGTATACGTGTGAAAAATAACAGTACAAATCAGACAATGTTTTTATTGTATTTTCAAAATTCTTTACATTACAAAAACAAAATACGAAAATAATGTTGATCTCAAAATGAGGCGCGTCAGCGTCACTACGTAACATACAATAAGGACGTCACTCAATATTATTTGGGTTTATCTGCACTGGTAAGATGCAGGAATAGTGATACAGGGCAGTGGTCGCTGCCATACACTCCATTTCTGATGACACTATCACAAAGTGAGGGTAACAACCTCTCAGATACGATGAAATAGTCGAGGCGCCTGAAACAAAGTATTCATGATTTATTCAAAAAAATCTTGTCTCTCTAAAAGTTTTGAACAACTACAAAACAGATTCTGACATAAAATGCGCAAGTTATTGAACAGTATGCTGAACCGTATCTTCTGAAAGAAATAAAGAAAAATCGTTCTGCAACATAGCTGAACATCACATTACAAAGTACCAAAACTTAAAAGTCTAGCCTTCCTGCACTCATATCCCTTAGGGCCTATGTACACCACGTTTTTTAAACGAGCGTCGCGACCAGGCCCTTCGCATAGGCCTTTAGGTAAATTGAGGATTAGACATCTCTCCCAGGCACTTGGCATTGCATTGGCAGGCATTGATGAAGCGACGGTGGCCAACACCGTAGAACGGTGAATATATTAGAAAAATTCGACGTGTCCTCATAGGTCTCTGTAGCATAATTGGTTAGTGCATTGGGCCGGACTCCCAAGGATGCGGGTTCGAATCAAGCCTTAAGAGTTAAGTTGGCTAAGGTTTATTCCTTAGATTAACCGCCTCTGTGGTCTAGTGGAACAACCACCGGTATCTGACCCAGGGGTCTCGGGTTCGACAGGGGGGGTATATATTGTATTCGGTTTGGTTGGTGGTAGGACTTGCTGTAAGTCCGCCACTATCTTATCTAAGTCTGACGCCATAACAACAATGTTTTCAGCAGTGTTGTGTTCCGGCAGTTATAGATAAGATAGCTAGTCCCTCAGTGGTTAAGGGTTCCGGGAGAGGCTCGCTGCCATCTTCAGCCTTATCAATACTTAACATCAGGTATGATGAAGGCTAAGAATCTCCCCGTTGTTCATAAAAAAAAGAATAGAGTTCTATCTAAAAAACAACCAATGAGTACCATAATTCAGTAGAATATGTACACTATAAATACTATAATAGTTTTCCATTTTCATGTAATAACTAAATAATGCGTAATAAGTTTAATCTAATATACATTAGCTTCATATAAATCTGATGAAAGAAACTAAAAATAACCCACCATCCTACATTCTTAGCCCGACTGTTCATCATGTATGTCCAAAATGTGTATCCCGTATTGTTGGGGTAGAGATGCCGGTAGGTGTCAACAAAGCCATCCGCTAGTAACTCTGTCATACCAGCTCGCTCTTCTTCAGTAAACCCAGCATTTTTCTTATTTGTCTTAGGATTGGCCAGATCTACAAAATAAAAAGGAAACAATGAAGCTAAGTATTGAGTTTTCCCAGAAAAATCCTTCCTAATAGTTCAGTAGACAGCTAAAAATGTACATATTCAATTAAAGTACAATAATAAGGGCTAGTGCATATATACAACTTTTAGTTGAACAACTATTTTGTTATGTATCATATTTCTATATCAATATAAGGAACATACTATCAACTCGATAGTTGTTTGACAAAAAGTCGACATCGACTTTTCACACAACTCAACAAAACAGTCGTTGATGGAAAGTTGTATACATGCGCGAGCTCTAAGTATGTCACTACAAGTTGAAATTATATCAAATATAACTCGCACAAAGCAAAGTGGACGCGCATTTTTTACTGGGCGTTTAATTTCATTGCTTAGAACTAGTGGTGAACATAAAACGCACCTATCTCGTTGTGGGCGACGTTCATATCACCGCATATTATCACAGGCTTTTTCTTATCTAATTCCTTAACATATTTGCGGAACTCTTCATTCCATTGCAGTCTTCTAGGTAAAGTGACTAGTTTGCGTCCAGCATTGGGTACATATGTACTTATCAAATAGAAATGTTCGTATTCTGCAGTAATTATGCGACCATCGTTGTCCAATTCTTCATTTTGCAAACCGTATTGGACATTCATGGCTAATTTTGATGTGTAGATGCCTACGCCAGCATAGCCATCCTGGTCACTGCATAGCCAGTAAGCATGGTATCCAGGAACATTTACCAATTCTTCAGGGAGTTTGTCTTGTGCACATTTGACTTCTTGTAAGCACAGAATATCAGGTTTCTCATATTTCAAATAATCCAAACCCCCTTTCCCTAACCAAGCCCTTATCCCATCTACATTCCAACTGGCAATTTTATAGTTCCATTCTTTGCCCTGTGTATTTTTAGAAGAATTTGAAAAGTCTAACTCTTCATAGTTGGTAGCAGCTTTATTTTTCAATGCTGTTTTCTTTTTATCTGCAGTTGGAGCTGAAAAGTAAATGATTCTAAATATTTAGTAACACCTATTTAATCTACTAAATACTTTATTTAATAGAAAAATATAAAGTATGTATTTGTTCTGTATTCAAGATTTGAAACACAATTATAAAATCTAATATTATATAGGTAATGCTTTTAGTTTGTAAGGTTAGATGGATATTTGTTAATCTTTCACACAAAAAACTACTGAATGGATTTGCTTGAAATTTGGCAATATACAGTAATTACCTAGATTAAAACAATAGGGTACTTTTTATCTCGATGTTCCTACGGGGAACGGGAACTACGGCGATGAAACCGCGGCCTGTCTCTAGTCAAAAGATTGATAATATACTCGGGTTTTACATTAAAAGCCCAGAATACCACTTATAAGAAATAAACAATCATTATTGAACTACATAAATTTCAGTGAATGGGGTCTGTCCTTGCCTGGTATAAAAGACTACACCTTGCCGGCTCGGATACCAATTGAGTGAGTGTTGGCCGAGATGTCCATAAAAAATATATTGGCACAGGTTCAACTCGGAACCAGCATGGTGTAATGCGAGTCGTCCTTAACTTCTGAGGTCAGGGGGCCTACCCTCAACTGTAATGCTATTCATTTTAGGTTACTTTCAGGTAGTAAGAGCGGGACGCCGCTAGACGCGCCTTCGGGCAGCATCCCACTCTCAGAACTTACAATGAATTGCATTACAGCTGATGGAAAGGCCCCAGGTAAAAAAAAAAATAATGTTAGTATGTTTACCACATATTAGTACCTATTTTTGTTTAGAAACCCATCTCCTTCATGCCCCTTTATTCCTAATTGAAAGGCAGTTTATATAACATTATTAGTGAAAAAGAAGAGTGATAGGTAGAAATAAAAGCAAGTAAGGAACACAATTTGGAAACCATTTATTTATAAGTGAACAAATTACCAAAAATTGTTATAAATTATAAGTCAACGTAATTGTAATACTTAAACATTATATAACAGGCTTATTTACCCTTCTCTTCAGCTTGCTTACGGCGCCTCTTGGCGGGCTGTTCACCAGTATCTTGGGGCTCTTCTTCAGTCTCAGCTGGTGTATCAACTAATTTCTTTTGCGCTCTTTTACCTTTTAATGGTTTCTCTTCAACAGTATCTTCTTCTGCCTCCTCTTCATCTTGTACATCACCTAAAAAAATGATAATTTTAAAAACCAAAACAATAAAATACATTTTTATATTTGGTAATTTATGATGCTACTATACCCACCTTTAGCTTTATTATCTTTTTTTGTTGCCTTTTTTTTCTTCGAAACAGGCTCTTCTTTCACATCTTCTTCTTTATCATTCCCCTCTTCTGCAGGTTGAGCTTTCTTTCCTTGATTTTTCCTACCTCGGCTCTCTTTCTTCTTTGGCTCTTCATGCAGTTCTTCTTCAACTTCTTCATTTTCCTCTTGAACTTCATCTTTGTCATTTTCAGGAGATTTCTCTTTTTTATTTTGGCCTTTCTTCTTTCCTTTAGTAGTTGGTGCTTCTGGCTTTGCAGTTTCATCTATTGATTCAGTCTTTTCTGTGACTTCAGGTTCATTTTCAACTTTGGTTGCAACTTTACGCCCTCTTCCTTTACCTGTTGATTTTGGCTTATCTTCAGATTCAACTTTTTCCTCCTGATCTTCCATGCTTTCTTCATCTTTAAGTTTTTTTCCTCGTCCAGACTCTTTAACTTCTTTTTTTTGGGGTTTTTTACGTCCCTTTGTGGTTGCTTGTGGTTCTGGCTCTTCAGGGACTCCATTTGTGTCTGGTGAAGCATCACCATTTTTTTGCTCATTGTCAAGACTAGATTCTGCTTCAGCAGCATTATTATCACCGTTTACTGACTTAGGTACATTATTTTCTTCAGAAGTCTTCTTTCTACCTTTTTTTGCCGGTGGTGCAGCCTCATCACTAGCAACACTACTGGTTTCTTCATTAGTGTCAGCCTTCTTACCACGCTTTTGCTTTTTCTCTACTGTGGGCACAATTTTTTCGGTAACTTCAAGGTCTGCAGCAATTTCTTGGTCTTCAATATTTTTTGTTTTGCCACGACCTTTTTTAGGAGCATCATTCTCTGCCAATTTAGTATCTGCAGCCTTCTGAAAATCATTAAATAACAACTCATCATGAAACATTTTAGTTAAATAGTAGTAATAAAGTAATAACCATAGTTTGGGTACTCCAAATGTAACGTTTCAGTTGAACATAAAGTACCTATAAGTTAAACAATTCTTTTGTATGCCATTTCAGATTGTAAGTGTGTGAGGTGAATAAAAGAGAAATGGCTACAATCTGACCAAATCAGTCTCATATTTTAAACAAAGGTACATGCAATCAGGGAACTTCCCGTTTGACCAGTAGTTTTTTTGGGAAACGTTTTCTCGGAGAGTACCTACCTATGTTAAAGAAATAATGTATTATTCAAATGAAGCGCCTGTTAGTGTTCTATTATCTATTACGTTTTCTATACATCTAGTATTTTTTCAAATAAAGCTCCCTATAAAAACTAATGGTCAACCGGAAAGTTCCCCGACTGTACATAATGTAAAAATAGAACAAAAAGAAAAACATCTTTTGGAGGGAAGATGCCATGTGTTTACAACCTGCAGACTGCAAACGAGAAGTAGAGTGAAAGAAGATTGCTTTCTTTAATGTTGCATTATCTGTCGGCTCAGTTCCGTAAAATTATAGAGAGAAATCTTTCTAGCAATACGGCACGAAACCTGTTTCGTACGAGTACGAATACAAAATGGTTTTATTTTACATTTATTGGATTAAGTATGTCGTCCTGTACTTACCTTAGCTTTTGTGGACCTTGGA
This sequence comes from Chrysoteuchia culmella, assembly GCA_910589605.1. Taxonomy (NCBI): domain Eukaryota; kingdom Metazoa; phylum Arthropoda; class Insecta; order Lepidoptera; family Crambidae; genus Chrysoteuchia; species Chrysoteuchia culmella. Next base: position 5,777,266 of record OU342647.1, on the reverse strand, counting down.
GCCATTATACCGGGTAAGCTTGGCTAGAAGAATATATATTCACAATGTGGTTATTCGATACCGTAATTTGACTAACAAATTACAGCGTCCCTTTGTGTCTTGAAGATTGAAGGAAGAGGCGGCTGACTTGCTTGCAAAAAGTTTCCGGCGAAATGACAGTTTATCGAGCACTGTGTTGTCTTTTGACAGCAGGAAACGGCGCCGCCAATTTTTTGGCGGTTTCCAGATTAAACAGAAAAATGCGTTCAGTAATTTAAAAATTTCAAATACCATATAGAATTTGAAAGAGAAAAGATTGTCCAGTCCAGAGAGTGGGACAGCGCTATAGTTTTGCCTCAAGCATCCTCAATCAAGTCAAGTAGTAGCACAGAGTACATTTTAACATATAGTAGTAGTAGACACATAAAGGCCAATAAAAAAGAGGTAGATTGGTTAGTTGAATTATTTTGAATCCAACTTGCGTCTTAAATAAAAAGTGACACCTTAAACTTAAAACCACAGATCACTACTATATATGTAGCAAGCTAGGTACTTAAAACTAAGCTAATTATCACAGTTGAGCTTATCAGCTTAGTACCGCGACTGGCGTCCTTTGGTGATATCTCTCTCGGCTCGGATTAGCCTCTGTGAAGGATCCAAAAGAAAATATAATTTCAGTTGCAAAAAATACAGTTCATTTTCGTAAATGCAATTTTTCAGAGTACTCGGTCCAGGGACGCGATTCTCGCGCCTTCGACATGTCGAATTCGAAATTTTTTGAGTCAAACATCTGTATTAAAAGCTCACTGAAAGCAATCTTATACATAATTCATTGGATTATCAAAGATAATTGAAACTAAAGGATTTTGACAGTATTAGAGATTTGTATTTACATCTTTAGTAAATAAATTAAGGATATAAAAATGTCGAATCGAGATATCGAACTCGCGAGTATCCATTGGTCAGCCTTACTGTCATGTCAATGTCAATAATGAAGTGCATCACACGTCACGCTAAGTCAACGTCACTTTACGTCAATGTCAGGTGGAAGGTGGATGGATTTGTAGTACGTGCGGTCTTTGGGGTGCAACGTGTTCTAAAAAAAATTAATTCTAGATTTACTTTATGTACTACTGCTGGAACTTTTTTAAATAATGGTAATATTTTTTTACATTCAATATAAATTTCGTTTTCCATAATAACTAGTATCCAGGCAATCTGCAAGGTCTTGAATTTCAAGTTTGTATACCTATTTTATTTTTGTAGCCGTTCCTGTTTCCATGGGGATGTTGAGATTCCAAATTATTCTATGGTTTGATATTTGCTATAAACTATCTGTGTGTTAAATTTCATCCAAATCCATTCAGCAGTTTTTGCATGATTGAGTTAGGTGGTTACCTGCATAATTCACTTATTCAATATCTTTGTCCAATATTATAAATGACAGATACACAATATAAATGTGGAATACCACCATAACAAACATCCAATTTTTTTTTTATTATGAGTAGGATATACTAATTATTCATTCAAATTATTTTCAGACAACATTAGATAGAAAAGGTACTTTCAAGGTAGAGTACCTACAAGAGATTGAGAAAACAGTCCAGGAAAAATGGGACAAAGAAAAAATATGTGAAATAGAGGCTCCAACTGATGGTAAACAACATGAGAAATTCATGTGTACGTTCCCATATCCTTACATGAATGGATGTCTGCATCTGGGACACACATTTTCACTATCAAAATGTGAAGTAAGTTCATTTAATATTTTAACACAATCATTTATAAATTATCACTTATCAAATAATCTTAAACTGGTTGTTTAATTTTTAGTTTGCTTCAAGATACTACAGGTTAAAGGGTAGGGTGACATTATTTCCTTTTGGTTTCCATTGTACTGGCATGCCCATCAAAGCATGTGCTGATAAACTTAAGCGGGAAATGGAGCTGTATGGATGTCCACCAGTATTTCCCGAGGAAGATGAAGCATCTGTTCAAGAAGAGGGTGATGTTGTGCCAAAAGATAAAAGTAAGGGGAAGAAAAGCAAAGCTGTTGCGAAGGCAGTAGCTGCTAAATACCAGTGGCAGATCATGAGAAGCCTTGGCATCCCTGAAGATGAAATTAAAGAATTTGCAAATGAGATTTATTGGCTTGAATATTTCCCACCAAGAGCTGTTGCTGATTTAAAAAGAATGGGTATTAATGTATGTTATTCACCTTTATATTATACTGTCTTCATCTGCACTTGTATTGTTGTTAGAATGTATTTCATATAACTTTCAATTCTGATGTCAATTTTAGGTTGATTGGCGTCGTAAGTTCATAACAACTGATGCAAACCCATTTTATGATTCCTTCATAAGATGGCAATTTAATCACCTAAAAGAACGGAATAAGATTATGTATGGCAAAAGGTACACAATTTTTACTCCACTAGACAAGCAGCCTTGTATGGATCATGATAGAAGCAGTGGTGAAGGTGCAGGGCCTCAAGAGTATACACTCATCAAAATGGAAGTGTTAGAACCTTTTCCTGAGACTCTAAAGTAAGAACTTTTCCATTTGTTCAATTTAATATTATAATTTAAGTACAAACATACAAAATTTTAATTTCTTTCAGACCCTTAAAGGGCAAAAAAGTTAATCTGGTTGCTGCTACTTTAAGACCTGAAACTATGTATGGACAAACTAACTGCTGGGTTCACCCTGACATAAAATATATAGCTTTTGAAACTGTCAAAGATGGTGTCTTCATTTGTACAAGACGTTCTGCAAGAAACATGGCTCACCAGGATTTCACAAAAACAGATGGAGAGTATACAATTTTGTTAGAAATTGTTGGTGAAGACCTTCTTGGAGTGGCAGTGAAATCTCCATTTACTTGCTATCCAAAAATTTATTGCCTTCCTATGTTAACCATCAAAGAAGATAAAGGTACAGGTATTGTGACAAGTGTTCCATCAGACTCACCTGATGACTATGCAGCTCTTGTGGACCTTCAAAAGAAGCCTGCATTCAGAGAAAAATATGACATTAAAGATGAAATGGTACTTCCATTTAAACCTGTCCCCATACTTGAAATTCCTGAGTTTGGGAATTTATCAGCGGTACATTTATATGATACATTAAAAATACAAAGTCAAAATGATAGAGAAAAGTTAACACAAGCAAAAGAAATGGTATATTTGAAAGGATTTTATGATGGTGTTTTATTAGTGGGCGAATACAAAGGAAGTAAGATTCAGGATATCAAGAAAAACTTGCAGACTAAACTGATTGCAGAGAAAGGTGCTGTGATTTACTATGAACCAGAGAAAACCATAATAGCCAGATCTGGGGATGAGTGTGTTGTAGCTCTATGCAATCAATGGTATCTTGATTATGGCAATGAGGAATGGAAAAGTCAAGTGGAGAAAGTATTAGGTGCTATGAATACATACCACGATGAGGTTAAGAGGAATTTCCAAGCTACTCTCAAGTGGCTCCATGAATATGCATGCTCTAGGACTTATGGTCTTGGTAAGTAGCAATTCGACAATTTAAATATGATATAAATACTAAAGTACTTTTTTAATATAAATCTCTCTCATTAACTTATTCAATCTACTTTAAGGAACAAAGCTGCCTTGGGATACACAATGGGTAATTGAATCACTGTCCGATTCTACAATCTACAATGCGTATTACACAATATCACATTTTTTACAAGGCAATACTTTTAGAGGCAATGTGGAGAATGCTCTCAAGATAAAACCAGAAGATATGACGAAAGAAGTTTGGGATTATATTTTCTTCAAAGATGCTGCTTTTCCCAAAAATACAAAGATATCTAAAAAATCTCTGGACTTGATGAAAAACGCCTTTCAATTTTGGTAACTGTTTGAATTGATATTTATTATTATTTTGTGTAGTGTTTAACTAAATTAACTAAATGTGGTGTTTTAGGTACCCTGTCGATTTAAGAGTTTCAGGGAAAGATTTGGTTCAAAATCACCTTACGTTTTATTTGTATAACCACTGTGCTATGTGGCCTAAGGAAGAAGACAAATGGCCGAAGGGGATAAGAGCGAATGGCCTCTTAATGCTGAATTCTGCTAAAATGTCTAAATCTGATGGAAACTTCTTGACGCTCGGTGAATCGATCGATAAATTTAGCGCGGACGGAATGCGTCTTACACTGGCTGATGCTGGCGACTCTGTTGAGGATGCTAACTTCGTTGAGAGCACAGCTGACGCTGCCATTCTTAGGCTTTACACATTCATTGAATGGGTGAAGGAAATGATTGCTGCTAAGTCTACATTGAGGACAGGTACTTTTTTTTAATAATAGATTTTCCGGCCATAGTTTCACATGTATTGTTTACAACTTCATACAAAAAAAAAATGTGATTAAAGGCATAATAACGAAATAATCGAGTCACAACTCATAATAATGTGTTACAAATATTACAACTTCATCTTTACAATATACATTGCATACCCAACACATACACACCCTTCGCCATAGAAACCCCCCTTGCAGGGTTGGCAAACCATCAAAAGTGCAGCTTGACAGTGATATGTCCAAACATCACTCTCAAACGACACCTCCACCGACGATGCCATGTTTGGCATTGGTTGACTCTTAAGACGTACAGAATTATCCTTTTCAATACAACAGGTGAATTCAACTTTTACGACAGAGTGTTCACAAGCGAAATGAACACCAAAATCGTCCAAACGGACGACAACTACGCCAAGCTGTTATTCAAGGAAGCGCTGAAGTCGGGCGTGTTCGAGCTGCAGGCGGCGCGCGACAAGTACCGCGAGCTGTGCGCCGAAGGGGGCATGCACGCTGACCTCGTCACGCGGTACATCGAGACGCAGGCCAAGATCATGTCGCCTATTTGTCCGCACGTCGCTGAACACGTGTGGGAGCTGTTAGGAAATGTAAGCTTACCTGCTTTGGTAAGGCACCATAGGGAGTCGCATCACGTCGGGGTCACCACTGTAGGGTTTCATATATATAGGGTTAAGTGTGTAATAAAATAGTCCTTATGTGAACCGCATTTATTTGCGCGGAACTAGGTGGTTCGAGTGGGGCGACTGTTCGTGGCGCGCTCATTTCCCTTGTTACTGAAAGCTTACTTAGCAAAAGTGCGTGAATGACGCAACGCCCCAACAGGAAGAAGTGTTATATCCATTGCGTGAACCTTAAAAATCACTATTTTTATTAGTAGTGATGGATGTATGGTCAATAACAATATAAAACTTCATTGACTACTTCGAACAGATATTGAATTTTATCACCTTAGCGGCCGCACGCGGTTTCACCCGCCTGGTTCCCGTTCCCGTAGGAATATCGAGTTAAAAAGTATCGTATGTTCATAACCAAGCTATCTACTATCTGTGTACTAAATTTCAAATAAACAAATCCGATCTTCTTTATAATATTAGTATAGATGATAATATCACCTTATGATAAATTTGAATAGAAAATATTGGAAAAATTCAACTCTGCCACGAGTGAATAATTCTCAGATAGGACTCGAACCCACGACCTTTGGAAATCCGGTCCAATGCTCTAACCACTGAGTTACCGAGCTCAGCTAATAGCATTAAAAAAATCAATATTACAAAAAGCATATCACCTTAGTCATTGGTTTCTAAAACATTTGCAGATTTACAGTTTTGTAAAGCTGGTGGTCCATCATAGTCCCGGTAAAGCTATAGTGTGTATATGTTGCGTTAGCGTCATCTCGCTTACATTAAAAATTTTAAACATTGGTCAATGGTTGTAATGGTGAGGCTTCTTGACTGTTGACTGAATAAAGATTAAAGGGAATGTAACAAATTATGTCGAGTTATTTTTATTATAGACCTTTTGACTTTTGTCACTAAAACTATTATTTTTGTTCACTCTAGAAAAATTGTATCATGCATGAGAAGTGGCCTGTAGCTGGTGAAATAGACGAGACTGCGGTCAAGGCTAGCAATTATTTGATGGACGCGGCTCATTCGTTCCGTATATATCTGAAGAATCATTGTGCTGTGAAAAAGCCTAAAAAAGGCGAGACACCGAAACCGGAAAAGAAACCAAACAAGGCAGTCATTTGGGTCGCTAAGGAATATCCCAAGTGGCAGCACATCATACTTTCTACGTTGAAAGCAGTGAATGGAGTAAGTAGTTTATTCCCAGCATCACACCGCCTTAACATTTTAACTGCCTCTGTGGTCTAGTGGTACAACCACCGGTATCAGACCCAGGGGTCCCGTGGTTCGATTCCCAGCGGGGGTACATATTGTATTCGGTTTGGTTGGTAGTAGGACTTGTTCTAAGTCCGTCTGGCTAGCTACCACCATCTTATCTAAGTCTGACGCCATAACAACAATGTTTACAGCATTGTTGTGTTCCGGCAGTTAGAGATAAGATAGCCAGTCCTCAGTGATTGAGGATTCTGGGAGAGGCTCGCTTCCATCTTCAGCCTTATCAATACTTAACATCAGGTATGATGAAGGCTAAGAGTCTCCCCGTCGTTCATAAAAAAAAAACACTTCATTACCAGGTATTTTATTTATTTATTAAAATTTATGGCCCAGACAGGTCTTCCGTAAATCTATACTACCCATACCCTTTCCTCATAGTCATGACCTATTCGCAGTCCGACCAGTGTCGGTTTAACTACTTCTGGGTCCGATGCGGGATTGGTAGGTGTTAATAACTGCAAATGCAACCGGAATCATCAATTTTCTTATGTAAATGCGTTAACCACTCATAAAATCAAATGATAACTACATTTTGCATTTTATTCTAGCCATCAGGGTTACCAGACAACAAAACGATATCAAGCAAGCTCGGTGAGATTCCAGAGCTGAAGAAGTACATGAAGCGAGTGATGCCCTTCGTGCAGGCGACGCGAGAGAACATGGAGCGTGTGGGTGCGGACGCTCTTTCACTGGGGCTTCCTTTCGATGAGGCCGCTATTCTGCTCGACAACAAGCAGTACTTGCTTAGCACTCTCGATGTGAGTAAAAGAATACACCTACAGGTTTTTATTTCAGTAATCGTCATCGTCATTATTCATTTTAACGTCCCCACTGCTGGGGTACTGGCCTTCCTTATGGATGGATAAGGAGAATGCGGATTAGTAGGTTTTAACGACTGCAAATGCAGTCGGGACCAATTAACGTACTTTCCGAAGCACTCGAGATAGTAAATTTTTGGTCACCCATCCCGTGACAGACCATTGCGAGAGTTGCTTAAAGCGCGCGACCCACTAAGCTCCTCAATTTCAGTAATATTTATTGTGTTATCATACAATCGGGGAACTTCCCGGTTGACTAGTCGAGTTTTTTTGGAAAAGTTTTCTCGGAATGTACTAAGGTTAAAGAAATAATTTATTTTTCAAAATAATACCTATTAATGTTTTATTATATTGTAATATGGCAGTATAACATAACTCATGTGTTTATCATACATTCCTGATAAGATTATTATTGATAAGAAACAAAATGTTCCGATACTAAAGTTTCAAATCCAACTTGATTTTGACAGGTATGTAGTAAATCGATAAATCGTGATCATGTTACGGTAATGAAATGCGTTTCTGACAATTCGTGCATGTCAGTTCTCTATATCAAAATTATTAAGCTTAATTTTCGAATATCTTACTTTGCCGGTTAATCGATAATAACCTTAGGGACTTATTCAATATACTTAGGGATGGTTTGACCACCTACTAATAAGTTCAGGATAGTTTAATTGACAGATGTAATGAGGTTTTTTTTCAAATTATATGCCACTTAAGCTATCCAGAACTTATCAGTAGGTGGTGAAACAGCGAACTGTAAGTAAACATATTCTCCCAGCACTTTGGTAGCAGTAGCAGTCTAATTAGGACAGAAACATGCCGAAAATGCTTAGCTGCACACCTCGCGGTCGCGGTTTGCATCACTATCTCGATGTAAAACAAACGTATGCGAAATAAATACAAGCACGATAGCCCACTGCGATACATGGAGGTCATTCGGCATCTTACTTCATTATCTATTTGCATTGTATATGTCGTAGGATGATTTGATAAATAGAATTTTAGCAAAAATCCTAGGGATATTTCGAAAACACGGATAATTAGACAATGGTGTTGACATTTCTCAATCTTACTGAAAAAGATAGGGTTTATGCAAATATACGGGTTGCTTTAGTAACATTGGATATTCTTCACTCTGATTGGCTTAATTTTTTTTGCTTGCTAACTTTTATTCTGATTGGTTCGCAGAATGGATTGACATTTGAAACGTCAAGTCGTCTAATCAGAGATGTTGTTTTAGACGGTCCGGCCAGCCAATCAGTGTTCTTATTTCATAATAGCCAGCGATTCTTTTCGCAATCTTTTTATGGCAACCCAAAAACCCTATCTTTTTTCAGTAGGGTTGAGAAATGACAACACCATTTTAAATGTCTAATTATCAGTGTTTTCGCAAAAGTAGATTTATGTTATAATCCTGCGACATATAAATTTGTTTCACATCACGGCGACATTGAGCTACGACCAGCCGCATATAGGCATCTCTGGCATGTTTCTACCTAAGTGATCGTCCAACAGCTGGACTCCATCGAGGTGAAGTACACTGATGACCCGGAGGCGTCGGAGAAGTCACGCGAGGACTGCGCCCCCGGAGCGCCGCACATCAGCTTCTTCGCGGAGCCTGGAGTAGACCTCACCCTGGTCAACCCTGCCCCGCTCAATGGATTGTTCACGATCACTGTTGTTGTGGCCGACGGAGACACCGTAGAGAAAGTGAAGTCCAAAATTTCTAAAGAAGTCAAGGCGATTAAAGGTAATTAGAATGTATTTTATTTTTTAGTAGCTTTTTCTTTGAAATAGACTCAATTTTCTTTTGAGGAGCCTTAGTTGTTGGTAATATAGATTTCGTCTATCCACATTTTTTTTTTTCAAATTTGACCATAGTAAATTAGCAGTTCCAAACAAACACGTTACAGGTTATCCTATTTTAGGCTCCAGCCTCTCACAAGCCACATTCTGATTTCTGATTTTTTAAACCTTGTTATTTGTCATGTACTGGTTTGTGATGAAAACAAATAAACTATTACTATTACTATAGACATTCCAACACCGTTTTTTTTATACTAGTGTTGAATTTTGTTTCCAGCTTGTCCTGTTCTAGAACAAAGAGAGAGAATCTATCAATTTCTTATGAGTTAATGTTTTACAGATGTATCTCAGCTCAAGGTCTGGAGGTATAGTGACCCAATCCTCGGCCCAAGGAAAATCCCAGTCCTCGGAGACCACGAAAGCAAATGTATTGTTTTGGAAAACGCTGCAGTATTAAAAGTTGACGTCAACTCTAGTAAAGTAGAGCTAGTCAGTAACGGAAAAAATATAGATCTGGGCAGACAAATGGTGTACACCTACGAAAAGTGAAACTTTTTGTGTTTGCTCTGCTAAACAATGTTTGGTTTTATTTAGGTTTCAGTAACTGAAAACTTACTTTTGTGTGGTAAGAATAATAAATTATTTATTTATACCATTACACCCAGTTTTATTATAAACATACCTTTTAAAATCTAGTATGATTGCAAGTTACGTTCAAGATATCAATACAACATCAGGTAAAAAAAAGAGGAGATATTACGGATAAAAGGCTGTGTAGATCATAACTATAACCTTTTAAATAAAATGTCTAGCATATATACAGGATGGGGCATTAGGATATGCAACGTTTTGTTGGGCAACAGAAAAAAAAATACTTACAATAAATCGGTTTACTTTTCTCAATTAGTATACTATACAATGCCATTAGTTACATATTTATTTGCAAATTATATCAGCAATTGTATCAAGATGACAATTAGGGAGGAAATATATCCGCCTCTGTGGTCTGGTGGTACAACCACCGGTATCAGACCCAGGGGTCCCGGGTTAGATTCCCATCGGGGGTACATATTGTATTCCGTTTGGTTGGTGGTAGGACTTGTGTCTGCCTGGCTAGCTACCACCATCTTATCTAAGTCTGACGCCATAACAACAATGTTTTCAGCATTGTTGTGTTCCGGCAGTTAGAGATAAGATAGCCAGTTCCTCAATGATTGAGGATTTTGTAAATTTAAAAGTTGTAAATTTCAGAAATCACCTTCCATCAGTGCATAGCTCGCTAATATTGGGCCGCCACATTACATAAATGTAATAAAAAGAAATAATAACAAACGGCATTTATTATTATTTTTATACTTATGATAAATTATAAATAGAACAATATTGAAAAAAATCAACTCTGCCACAATTCTCAGATGGGACACGAATCCACGACATTTGGAAATCTGGTCCAATGGTCTAACCATTGAGCTACCGAGACTTGAAGACCCATCTGAGAATTCACTTGTGGCCGAGTTTATTTTTTCAATATTTTTCTATTTATAATTTATCATAAGAACAAATGGCATTGTATAATAAATTCAGAAAAATAAACAACGTTACTGTAAGTTCATTTTTTTTTCTGTTGCCCTGCAAACTGCTGCGTATCTTTTGCTCCACCCTATATAAGTGACAAAAATCAAAGTAAACTTTTACAGTTCTTCTACACTTGATTCTTGGGTTTTTGATCCATTTACTGTTGGTTTTTGTTAAGTATATGTAGCTAGCTATAGCTACGCGGCTGCGCCCGCGTCGTCCAATGAATATACGTCAGTGCGTTGACAGCCGTCTTGTGTTTCACTCACGTCCCGTGTTCCCATATCTATCAGTGGCGACGATTACCCGCGTTCCTAAAATAAAAAATGTCTTTCGCAAGTTTCGGAAATTTATCGGTTTTTGACCATAATTTAAATACTTGGAAAACTTACAAAAGCAGATTAACGCAGTGGTTTATTGCAAACGACGTTAACAAGGGGAATGATCCAATTGGAGTGAAAAGGCGGGCAGTGCTACTCAGCGCACTCAGCGAAGGCACTTTTAAGCTTGCATCGGATCTCGCGCTACCCAAGGAGCTCCAAGACGTGCCTTATGAAGACATCGTTTCGCTCCTCGATTCTCACTTCACCCCTAAGCAAATCGGGTTCAGTGAGCGGCATAAATTTTACGCGGCTACTCAACAAGAAATGGAGTCACCCTCACAATGGGCCGCCAGACTTCGAGGCTTGACCGCTCATTGTAATTTTAGTAGTGTGGAGGAAGCTTTGAGGGATCGCTTTATTATGGGGATGCTGCCGGGGGCTGAAAAAGAAAAAATGTACGTGCAAGATCTTGCAGGCTTTACGCTGGCTAAAGCCGTAGACCTGGCCGAAAGTCTGCGCGGCGCGCGCGCCGCCGCCGTCAGCGCTGCAGGGCCGCCCGCGCCGCCCGCCGCGCCCGACCACGACCAAGTGTTCAAGATCGTCCAACCCTCGGGCACCGAAGGTCGACGCAGCGGAAAAGTGAAGTGTACGGTGTGCGGCTTTACTAACCATAAAGCTGAGTCGTGTCGATTTGCTAATTATACGTGTCGGAAGTGTAATATGAAGGGTCATTTACGCCGTGTGTGTAAAAAAGTTAATTATGTTTCCACGGTGGCATGTGAGGCAAACGAGGACGACGACGACGATGGTGAGTTGTTCAATATACGTACGATCAAAGGAGAACCTTTAGTTGAAACGGTGTTCATCAACGGTCGAAAGTTTCGTTTTGAAATTGATAGTGGGTCGGCGGTTACCGTCATTTCTGAGGGAAGTTACAAATCGCATTTCAAAGATGTCCCTTTGAACGCTACTACAAAGAAATTAATAAGTTACTCTGGTGAAGTGCTAGGTTGTATTGGTTGTGCAGCGTTATCGGTTCAATGGGAAGGTCGTACGCGCGTACTTAATGTATATATAATTCGCGGTGACGGCCCGTCTTTGCTCGGGCGCGATTTCATTTCTCAATTCGAATTGCAGCTTTGCCCCGTTCAGTATTGTAAGGATGACGATATTATCAAAACGTTACAAGCGCAGTATCCTCAATTGTTCTCTGATAAATTAGGTAAATTTAATAAATATGAAGTAAAGTTAATCTTGAAAGAAGATTCAATACCGGTGTTTCGTAAAGCGCGGCCGGTGGCCTTCGCGTTAAAAGAAAAGGTAGATAGCGAAATTGATAGGTTGGTCGGTTTAGGAGTGCTTCGTCCAGTAGATTACTCTGATTTCGCATCACCTATAGTTCCGGTTTTGAAACGTAACGGATCTTTACGAATTTGTGCAGATTACTCTGTCAGTATTAACAAGCAGTTGGTTATCGATCAGTATCCGTTGCCCACAATAAATGAATTATTTTCTAAATTATACGGGGGAAATCAATTCACTAAATTAGATCTTTCAATGGCGTATAATCAATTTTCTTTAGATAATGACTCGCAAAAGCTAACTTGCATCAATACGCATCGCGGTTTGTTTGCATACACGCGTCTCGTATTTGGCCTCGCAAGCGCACCGGCTATTTTTCAGCGCGCTATGGAAAATTTGCTATAAGTGGCGTGTTAGTTCTATTGGATGACGTGTTGATTACAGGATCTGATCGGAAGCAGCATTTAGACAGATTGAATCAGGTACTGAAAAGGCTTCAGGACGCTGGTTTAACCTTACAAAAATCAAAATGTGTATTCTTTTGTGAGGAAATAAGTTATTTAGGTTATGTCATTAATAAGGACGGCTTAAAAAAGTCGCCGGAGAAAGTGAAAGCAATATTAGAGGCACCGACCCCCAAAAATGTAAATCAGTTGCAATCATTTTTAGGGTTAGTTAATTACTACAGGGGATTCGTGCCAGGCGCTTCTAGTATTTTAAGTCCACTATACGAACGTTTAAAAAAGGGCTGTAAATGGGTTTGGTCTAGTAAAGAGGACAAGGCGTTTAGCGAAATTAAAAATATTCTTGCGTCTGAACAGGTTTTGACACATTTTAATCCAGACGCAAAAATAATACTAACGGTAGACGCGTCACCTACTGGCTTAGGAGCGATATTGTCGCAAATTGGGAAAGATGGTATAGAAAAACCTATATCTTTTGCGTCGCGTACACTTAACAATGCTGAGCGTCGATACTCTCAGATTCAAAAAGAGGCTACAGCGATAATATTTGGCGTAAGGCGGTTTCATCAATATTTGTACGGTAGGTCAGTACCGTTCGTTTTACGTACTGACCACAAGCCGCTGCTGTCCATTTTCGGATCGCAGAAGGGTATACCGGAAGTATCCGCGAATCGGTTGCAACGTTACGCTTTGTTTTTAGCCGGTTACAACTATTGCATAGAATATGTAAAAAGTATAAATAATAGTGCCGATTACTTGTCTCGAGCTAGCTTGGCGCTTACCTCTGACGGGCCGTGTAGTAGCGGTGCGGACCATGCTGGCCGCGGCGATGGAGGGGGGCATGACATTTGCGACCGAGCTGCATACGTCTGTTTTGTTATAGACGGGTCGTCTCCAATAACGCTCGAACAGTTACGAGAAGCTACTAGGACTGATTGCGTGTTGAAAAATGTTATTAATTATGTGCTTAATGGTTGGCCGCGATCGGTAAAAGATCTTAATTTAAAACCCTATTTTATGTGTAGATTAGAACTGTCGTTTGAAAACGGATGTCTTATGCGCGGACATAAAGTAGTTATGCCGGAGGCGCTCCGGGAACGAGTTTTAGCAGAACTACACACATCTCATTTAGGTATAGTCAAAACTAAGGCTGAGGCTCGCTCTCGCTACTGGTTTCCAGGCATAGACGCGGCGTTAGAACGCATGATAAGTATATGTGAAGTCTGCGTCCAATTACGGCCATCACCGCCCCGAGCGCCCGTCTCACCGTGGCCATATCCTCCCCAGCCGTTTTATCGGATACATCTCGATTTTTTAGGGCCGCTAAATGGACGTATGTACCTAGTTATTGTAGATGCATATACAAAATGGGTAGAAGTATATGAAATGAGCACCTGCACGACACCAGCTGTAATCGATAAATTGTATGAATTTATGTCGAGGTTCGGGTTACCTCACACAATAGTAACAGATAACGGTACATCTTTTAGTTCTCATGAGTTTATACATTTTTGTAAATTGAACGGAATTTCCCACATGACGTCACCGCCGTACCACCCGGCAAGCAATGGTCAAGCGGAATCATACGTAAAAATAATTAAACGTGGAATCAAATCAGTGTTACAAAGTAGTAATAACATCAGAGAAAGTAGACTGAAATTATTGAAATACGTATTTGATTACCGTAACTCTAATCATTCTACAACGGGTGAATCACCGTCTCAACTGGTATTTGGTCGTCAGCTGAGATCGCGGCTGGACCTAATGAGTCCCCGCCCCCCGCCGCTGTCGTCGGCGGCGCCCTCCTCTGCCTCACTCCACATGCGTGTGCGTTCCAAACAGTGTTTGCAAACTGAGCGGCGCGGTGGTAAAGTTCGAACATTTCATGTTGGACAAAATGTTTTCTATAAAAAGTATTTGAACAATAATAAGTTTACATGGTTAAAGGGCAAAATTCATAAAAAGATTGGGAATATGTTGTACATTGTTAAAGACTTAAACTCATTATGTTATGTTAAAAAGCATCAAAACCAACTTATATTATACAAGAAGGAAACGGTATTGAATAGTAGTACTCGCTCATCGGGGGACAGAGCCGTTTATTCCTATAACAGTAATGAGATACGTTCTGATTCGACGTCAACATCACAATCAGAAGATTCATCATTAAGAGAAGGACAGGGCGAGCCGCCTTTGCGACGTAGTCCGTCTCGTTCTCGTGACGGGAGTGTGTTCCCTGCAGCTGCACCAATTGATATCGACAACAACATACAGGCTGAGCTTTCGCCATGCAAAGTGACACTGACAAGAGGAGTACGTCGGCCGCCTTCGTCAGACGAAGATGACGTGTTTCATGATGTTGAGGGGACAGAAGTCGTGGTAGAAGAGAACAGAACTGTGAACGTAGGCAGGTCTAAGCGTGCTCGGCCCCCAGTTAGTTATAAGCAATTTATGTAACACTATTTTAAGGGGGGAAAGATGTTAAGTATATGTAGCTAGCTATAGCTACGCGGCTGCGCCCGCGTCGTCCAATGAATATACGTCAGTGCGTTGACAGCCGTCTTGTGTTTCACTCACGTCCCGTGTTCCCATATTTATCAGTTTTATATTTCCAATATCCAAGTTTTTTGTCTAGAATAAAAAAGCAGGTCTCAATTTCATAATATAATTTAATAACATATAAATGATTATTCACAAGAATGTTTAACATCGCGAGTAAGATATGGCTAATGTTCGCGCGAGCGCTAAGTGGGTCCGGTGGCGAACATTTTGTCTAACCCCGCGCCCTCGGCCGAGTCGAGCGCGCTGCGTGGCTTCTCCTTAGCTACTTGCATCGTGGGCAGGTCTAGGATATATACCTCCTTCTTGAACAGTTGACCCACGTTGCGTCCAATTAACTGTGAAGGAAAAAATAGTAACTTACACCCATTTGCGCTAAACTTAAGAATCGCCTAAGGCTATTCATATTCTTATCTATTTTAAAATATTAATATTAATGATAACTTAAGTCTTAGGCGCTTAGCCTTAGGCATTTCTTAAGTTTAGTGCAAATGGGTGTCAAAAACACAAGCCTTATTTTAATATTTCAATCAACACAGATTTGAAACGGATGAAGATAATAACACTATGGTTAACTTTCTACTTCTTCATAATGACGACTAATGCAAGCAGGCCAAAGAATTGTTCGTGAAATATTCGACCTTATATCAATGATATTAGTTTTGAAAATCCCTTTATATATCATGAATAGGTTAAGACGTCTCACGGAATGACGCGATTCGCCAACGTGCCGCGATAATCATATCGCCACGCGAAAATAGCTAAGACTCACGGCCGCCCGTGGTTTCACCTGCGTGGTTCCCATTCTCGTGGGAATACCGGGATAAAAAGTGTCCTTTTTAATTCAGTCTATATACTATCTCTGTGCCAAATTTCATCTAAATGCATTCATTAAGCGTTTAACAGTAACAATAATAAACAAACAAACTGTCATACTTTCGCATTTATAATGTTAGTAGAATTTGTAGCGAAAAGTGCAACTGCAAGATCTTCAGAATTTATTAATTAGAATTATCGTAGCTAGCTAGCTATTTGTGAGCTGTAACAAAAATATCGGCGCATTACCCTAGAAGTAATTTTCTTGAACAAGTCTCGTTTGCTCTTGTCTATTTTGGCGGGCTTGGCGTTGTTGGCGGCGAGCTTCTCGTCCAGTCGGTGCAGATCATGTGCGTCCACGTCGGGAATGTCTCGTAACACTGTCACTATATTGGGGAACCGGGGCCGGAGCGCTTCGTATGCCTGGATAAAGTACAAAATAGTATATGAATAAATTGAAATTTAGGCTGCCTGTACATTGACGGGGAGCGAATGAGTATTACGAAGCGGAGTTGCAGACTGTGCCTGTCCATTAACGCGGAGCGGAGTTGCCTAGGTCGAGTTATCGTGAGGAGTCATTTGAGCGGAGTTCGGCGGCTAACGATGCCCAGCTTGTAACGAAGCCATTTCGTTCTAGCCTTATGGATGGATGAAACCTCCTTAATGACTGGAAACTCCGTAGTTTCACTCTATGATAATCAAATTATATTTTTACCTGTTCTGTCTAAATTCAAAGATATAGCAAAAGTCCTAGTTATAAATACTTCATCTAAACAATGAGTAAAAAAGTAGGTTTATGCTTACCCCGATACACGGGTTCCTGATGTAATATGAAAAATATATTATAAACTCAACTTTAGATAGAAAATGGTTTAATAGTAGTGTTTAGCTTGCTGGTTTCTGTAAGATTACGTCAAAATGAGCTGAACAAGAATCGTGGAACGGAGAAAATTTGAATTTAAACAGAACAGATAAAAATATAATTTGATTACCATAGAGTGAAACTACGGAGTTTCCAGCCATTATGGAGGTTTCATCCATCCATAAGGCTAGAACGAAATGGCATCGTTACAAGCTCTCCGCCGCCTTGTTCCGTTTCAGAAAATTTGATTTTTAAAGTACCTTACAAATGCCGGGTATGCCCAACAGAGTCCAAAATTGTATCTCTGTTCATGAATTTCTGTAGAAAACGGAAGAAGCCAAAACTAAAAAAAAAAAAAAAAAAAATCTCTGTTCATATACCTACCAACCTTGTAACATTTTGGAATGCAAATAAATTGAAATACTTGTCCACTGAAGTGGAGCGGAGATTTCAGCCAATATTATCGGTTAATATTTGTTCGCTTCTCGCTACGGGTAGGTCGAGGCGTGTATTATCTCTCGCCCCTCCGTGGGTCGACACGGCAGTCGGCACACACGCACCTGCACGGCGAGCGCGAGCAGCGCGGCCTGGTTGGCGTCGTGCTGGCCGTGCGCGCGCAGGGCCTGCAGCACGGCGGCCAGCGCGCCGCTGGCGTCGGCCGCCGACACCAGCCCCGCCTCCAGCGCGCAGCGCAGCGCCGGCAGCGCCAGGGCGCTCGCGCGCAGCGACGACGTCGAGTCGTTCCACATCAGCGCCCACAGCACCTGTACCGAAATAGCGACTTATTCATTTGTTTTATGAAGTCTGTGAACAAATTTATTTTACAATTTATTTTTTATTAGTTTCTCTTTATTAAGGAACAAACAGTCACATATACAAACAATTTGCAAAACAATGTGATGTACTTAAAAACCTACAGTTCCATAAATGGTTACATAAAAAAGATATAAAGTTATAAATATTGTTTTTTTTTTTAACTTAATTCAAATTATGCATGCCAAATAACATTTCTTAACTTAATATCCAATTTATAATATTATTTGAATTGAGAAAATGGGATGAGAAAAGCACATCTGTGAATCTGTCGAAATATTTTTTAATTTTTCAAACATAAATAACATTGTTCACCGAAACGAGCTAGTATTGAGATAAATTGGTCGTTCGTGATTACCTATGAATAAGGCTACCTATGCCCTTTATCTTCAGCCAATCACGAGCGAACAATTTCTCTCAGTACTAACTCGTTTTGGTGATTGTCAATTAACAGTTGACTCGGACACCTGCTCGGGCGGGCTGTCGTCCTGCATGCCGCCCGCGTCCCTCCCACCCCGCTAGTAGTGTACCACTGACCGTGTGCAGCGCGGCGGGCCCGGCGGCCGGGTGCGCGAGCACGAGCGCGCCGAGCTCGGACACCTGCTCGGGCGGGCTGTCGTCCTGCATGCCGCCCGCGTCCCTCCCACCCCGCTAGTAGTGTACCACTGACCGTGTGCAGCGCGGCGGGCCCGGCGGCCGGGTGCGCGAGCACGAGCGCGCCGAGCTCGGACACCTGCTCGGGCGGGCTGTCGTCCTGCATGCCGCCCGCGTCCCTCCCACCCCGCTAGTAGTGTACCACTGACCGTGTGCAGCGCGGCGGGCCCGGCGGCCGGGTGCGCGAGCACGAGCGCGCCGAGCTCGGACACCTGCTCGGGCGGGCTGTCGTCCTGCATGCCGCCCGCGTCCCTCCCACCCCGCTAGTAGTGTACCACTGACCGTGTGCAGCGCGGCGGGCCCGGCGGCCGGGTGCGCGAGCACGAGCGCGCCGAGCTCGGACACCTGCTCGGGCGGGCTGTCGTCCTGCATGCCGCCCGCGTCCCTCCCACCCCGCTAGTAGTGTACCACTGACCGTGTGCAGCGCGGCGGGCCCGGCGGCCGGGTGCGCGAGCACGAGCGCGCCGAGCTCGGACACCTGCTCGGGCGGGCTGTCGTCCTGCATGCCGCCCGCGTCCCTCCCACCCCGCTAGTAGTGTACCACTGACCGTGTGCAGCGCGGCGGGCCCGGCGGCCGGGTGCGCGAGCACGAGCGCGCCGAGCTCGGACACCTGCTCGGGCGGGCTGTCGTCCTGCATGCCGCCCGCGTCCCTCCCACCCCGCTAGTAGTGTACCACTGACCGTGTGCAGCGCGGCGGGCCCGGCGGCCGGGTGCGCGAGCACGAGCGCGCCGAGCTCGGACACCTGCTCGGGCGGGCTGTCGTCCTGCATGCCGCCCGCGTCCCTCCCACCCCGCTAGTAGTGTACCACTGACCGTGTGCAGCGCGGCGGGCCCGGCGGCCGGGTGCGCGAGCACGAGCGCGCCGAGCTCGGACACCTGCTCGGGCGGGCTGTCGTCCTGCATGCCGCCCGCGTCCCTCCCACCCCGCTAGTAGTGTACCACTGACCGTGTGCAGCGCGGCGGGCCCGGCGGCCGGGTGCGCGAGCACGAGCGCGCCGAGCTCGGACACCTGCTCGGGCGGGCTGTCGTCCTGCATGCCGCCCGCGTCCCTCCCACCCCGCTAGTAGTGTACCACTGACCGTGTGCAGCGCGGCGGGCCCGGCGGCCGGGTGCGCGAGCACGAGCGCGCCGAGCTCGGACACCTGCTCGGGCGGGCTGTCGTCCTGCATGCCGCCCGCGTCCCTCCCACCCCGCTAGTAGTGTACCACTGACCGTGTGCAGCGCGGCGGGCCCGGCGGCCGGGTGCGCGAGCACGAGCGCGCCGAGCTCGGACACCTGCTCGGGCGGGCTGTCGTCCTGCATGCCGCCCGCGTCCCTCCCACCCCGCTAGTAGTGTACCACTGACCGTGTGCAGCGCGGCGGGCCCGGCGGCCGGGTGCGCGAGCACGAGCGCGCCGAGCTCGGACACCTGCTCGGGCGGGCTGTCGTCCTGCATGCCGCCCGCGTCCCTCCCACCCCGCTAGTAGTGTACCACTGACCGTGTGCAGCGCGGCGGGCCCGGCGGCCGGGTGCGCGAGCACGAGCGCGCCGAGCTCGGACACCTGCTCGGGCGGGCTGTCGTCCTGCATGCCGCCCGCGTCCCTCCCACCCCGCTAGTAGTGTACCACTGACCGTGTGCAGCGCGGCGGGCCCGGCGGCCGGGTGCGCGAGCACGAGCGCGCCGAGCTCGGACACCTGCTCGGGCGGGCTGTCGTCCTGCATGCCGCCCGCGTCCCTCCCACCCCGCTAGTAGTGTACCACTGACCGTGTGCAGCGCGGCGGGCCCGGCGGCCGGGTGCGCGAGCACGAGCGCGCCGAGCTCGGACACCTGCTCGGGCGGGCTGTCGTCCTGCATGCCGCCCGCGTCCCTCCCACCCCGCTAGTAGTGTACCACTGACCGTGTGCAGCGCGGCGGGCCCGGCGGCCGGGTGCGCGAGCACGAGCGCGCCGAGCTCGGACACCTGCTCGGGCGCGCGCTGCGGCGCCGTCGGTGGGCTGTCCTCGTCCATGTCGCCCGCCGACACTTCCACGCTCAGACCGCCGTCGACTAGAGATATCTGAAAACATACATCACTACTATCAACACAGAAGCTAATCATCTCGTGTCCACGGCCCCTACGATAGGGCCGAAACGTCGAGAAAACAAAAAATACGCAAAAACGAACTAAAACACGTTTCTAAACCTAAAGGCCGCACTATCACCAACTATTAATAAACACATTCGCACTGAACATAATTCAAATGATATTCCATTTCAGTCATTAGTTTTTGAAGTAAAAAGTGACAGAGCAATGTTTTAAATATATTAGCGCTAAACGTAATTAATTTCAATTGGTGAAAGTCCACCTAAATGTGTGAAAAGAAACAATGTGATGTATTCACGAAAATTAAAGCCTCGTAGACTAATTTAATTTTATTTTTTTGATATGATAACACATTTAGAAAAAAGGAAAAAAAACCTTTAAAGAAAATCAAAGTAATTAAAAAAGATTTATACCAAATTTAAAGTGCTTTGAAATCAATAGAAAATATTTTGAAAGTATGATATACAGTGATCGTAATAGGATAGGGTGATTATATTTACCTACAGTTTGTAGAACAGCGACAAATATTGGAGACTTTCTTAGTACAGATTTTTTTTACCGGTAAATTAACCGGGACTTTAATAATGTGAATTTTAACATCTTATTTATTATTAAAATTTTAATTACAAAAGCTTTTCGTTTTTACACTACTGCTCAAAAAAAGGAGTGCAATGTTTTTATCGTTCACGTGATCTTTATGTTTTCTTCATTCACAAATCTCAACTTAATCTAACAAATGGATTAAGTTATATTGTTTAACGTTAGAATCCTTACATTGCCCCGAGTGACACTGTAACTTTTATTATACCACTCGCAGCAAAATTTACCTACATTTTTTTAAATATGGTGGCTCTATGATGTTGTTTTCAAATTGTAGGAAAAAAAAAACTTGAGAGGTGTCAAAGGACACCCGGATTGAACGAAGTTCTCGCTTCCCTCTGTCTGTCTCTGTCCATCCATCCAACCGTCCGTCCATCCGTTCGTCCGTCCGTCCGTCCATCTATCCATCCGTCCATCCGTCCGTCCATCCATCCAGAATCGCGCACGCGCACAGCAAAAGGTGTTTTACAACTTTTAGTCTTAATTTTTTCCGTCTAGCCCCCTTTCGCAACGCGCGATAAGGAACTTTGTTCCAAAAATAATGTTAAAGGGTAGCAGTGATGCCGCCGCTTTCTACAATAAATGGGTTTGACGCAGAATGTGCACTTTGCACTTAAATGAGAACTGAACTCAAAATGTACATAGCGCAGAAGGTATTTCTCACATGGGGCACTTTTCATAATGTGCATTTCGCAAAATGTGCACTTCGCGTCATATGCACTTCGCAAAATGCGCCCTTTTCTAGGATATAGCTAAATGTAATTTTTTATTAGGTTAGTCCCAAAACCCACGGCACTATAAGGATTCTAATGATATACAATACACCTAAATCCATTTGGAAGATTGAGTTATGGTCAGTGATCGGATTATTGGATGCATATTTGTTTACCTAAATATAAAAAGCATTTATATTTTATAATATTAAAATTCACGTAATTAAAGTCCCGGTTTTACCGGAAAAAATATAGTTTTAAGGAAGTCTCCGATTTTTGTATTTGTTCTACAAACTGTAGGTAAATATACTCAGCCTATTCCGATCACTGTGATATAACTTGTTATAAATAAAAATTTAAATAATAAAACAACTTATATTATATATTCAAGCGTACCTTGAGGACTTCTAAGTGCTCTCTGGTAAGATGCCTGACGAGCATGTCTTCGAGAACTTCTTGTGACTCACTTCCGCCCTCCTCTTCGAGTTTGCCAGATTCGTATAGAGATGTGATGTATTCCCATCGCTTTGATAGGTGTCTTAACACTAAAAATAAAAAGGTGTCACATCAGAATACAAGACTTTTAATATTCTTTGAGATTTAGTTGATTTGTCTCCAAAAAAAGAAACTAAATGATGTTCTAGCTAGCGGGATTTCGAAAAATAATGACTGATTGTAGTTGAACAGACTCATCATTTTCTTTCATCGGAAAAGAAAACCCAAAACGCTAGCTGGCATATACCACATGTTAGAGCATAAAATTAAGCAAAATATCAAAATGGTGTATTGCGGTGTTCTGCCACATAAAAGTAGATCGAGTCAGACTAGCCTGCCCCCTAATTGTTTTATTCCAAAATCTATCACAATCTCTTTCAAAGGTATTGTGATTGTGATTTATGGAATCGCGTAACTTAATAGTCGCAATGGATTTCGAAACGAATGATGTTTTAAATGATACTTCATTTGACACTTCTCCGTACATTTGAAGTATGTAAATATTTTTAAATGACGAATTGAAAGGGATTGCGATAGATTTAAAAATTGGACAATTAGCCCCCTGATCTTGAATCAATTCTTATTACGTCGATGGAATTAGTCGGACAACATCTGCATGGTGATGGGCAGCAGCCAGTGGTCGGGCGGCCATGCTGCGGCGACTGTGGGATACTCACTGAAGGGCGCGTACAGCTGCAGTAGCGGCAGCGCCACGTCGTGGAAGTGCGCGGGCGGGCAGTGGTGCAGCAGCAGCTTAAGCGCGTTCCGCACGATGGGCCGCAGCCAGTGGTCGGGCGGCCATGCTGCGGCGACTGTGGGACACTCACTGAAGGGCGCGTACAGCTGCAGCAGCGGCAGCGCCACGTCGTGGAAGTGCGCGGGCGGGCAGTGGTGCAGCAGCGGCTTAAGCGCGTTCCGCACGATGGGCCGCAGCCAGTGGTCGGGCGGCCATGCTGCGGCGACTGTGGGACACTCACTGAAGGGCGCGTACAGCTGCAGCAGCGGCAGCGCCACGTCGTGGAAGTGCGCGGGCGGGCAGTGGTGCAGCAGCGGCTTAAGCGCGTTCCGCACGATGGGCCGCAGCCAGTGGTCGGGCGGCCATGCTGCGGCGACTGTGGGACACTCACTGAAGGGCGCGTACAGCTGCAGCAGCGGCAGCGCCACGTCGTGGAAGTGCGCGGGCGGGCAGTGGTGCAGCAGCGGCTTAAGCGCGTTCCGCACGATGGGCCGCAGCCAGTGGTCGGGCGGCCATGCTGCGGCGACTGTGGGACACTCACTGAAGGGCGCGTACAGCTGCAGCAGCGGCAGCGCCACGTCGTGGAAGTGCGCGGGCGGGCAGTGGTGCAGCAGCGGCTTAAGCGCGTTCCGCACGATGGGCCGCAGCCAGTGGTCGGGCAGCCACTCCAGTCCGTGTAGCAGCGAATCCGCTAGGAACTTCGCTAGTCCCGGCACGGCGTATAGTTCCCGCCCTAGTGTTGTCGCCGCCGCACCTACTAGGTGGCACACCTGTATCGAATATGACAGATTTTTTAAATTGCTGCGGTTTCTTGGGGCCACTCTTCGTTAGCTTTTTCTTTTTTTGCTATTATTGCCAAAACATATTTTTATAAAAAGTGACTTCAAAAAGTAAAACATATTGTTCACGCGCAACGAGAGTCGAGGAGAGCCGGGACCATGCCTTGTGGGAATGTGATCTGTATGAGGAGCCACGGAGTGTCATGTTAGGCAAGATACAGCAAGCAGAACCTGGACATTACCAGGAACTAGTATGCAGCCACAACAACTTTGCTGCACTGCGCGAGTTCGCGCACAGCTGGCACACGACCCGGAGAACGTTCGAATAGGAGCAGCCAAAACTGTGTGAGCCCGACGCGGAGTAATATATTGTGGTGTCCTAGCCCCAGAAGGGGGAGAGTAGGAAGCAGAGAAGGGACAGGAAACAGATATTTGTAGGGAGTCAAGAAAAGTGCAGATGGGGAAAGAGCCTTTAAGCAAGTACCCCTGCGCTCTCCCGTGATTCGGTCCGTATACCGAGAAGGTAGGAAGGACCATGGGTTGGTGGAGGGTTTGTTCACGCGCAACAACAGCTACGACGATGACCGGTGTACGACCGACGGCCGGACCCGAGGCGGGGCGCCGGCGGGCTCTCGGAGCTGCAGCCATCTTGCATTCACTCACTATCTCCTTTAGACGACGACGCGTATTTGCTTATATAAATAATTTTAATTTTCAAATTTGTAGTACACCAAATCATTATTCCGCAAGTTTAAATAAATTCTTCATTGAATTCGCCCTGCTCAACCTGTAGACGACCAAACAATATAGCCCTGCTATATTATACAATATAATGCTTTGGTCTCTATTTACTGGACTAATGAGCCTTTTGAAGTTTAAGGTCGGTACCAGTCAAGGCATCGATAAAAGTGCAATCTATAAATGCACTTCAACACTTTTTTGCCTCTCTTTTAAGACAATCAATTTCGATTTTCTTTATAATTAGCAGTAATTATTCACATACTAATGATGATGAAAAACACTCACGTTATCATGCAGCGTGTGCAGGTAGTTCTGCATGCGGTCTGGCGGCGGCTGCGCGTGATCATGATCTCTTGCGCCGGGAAGCCCTAGCAGGTTACGCCTCTCAGCAGCCGAAGCAGCCAACGCTCGCGCATGACCCGCATGTCTCAAACCACGAGCGTGTGGCGAGTGTAGCTCGTGTAACGCTCGACATAAGGCGAGCGCGTGCGGGAAGAGGGGCAGCACGTGGGAGCCGCAAGGGTTGCGCCAGATAGGGTTTCCGGATGCTGTTACTCCCGCGCTGAACCCGCCGCGGGATGCCCTGACAGATAACACGGTATAGGTTAAATCACCGTCAAAAATGGTGTCCTCCCCTCCCTCACACGATTAGCGGTTATATAAATGCACAGGAAGTCAGCGAAAATTTACGGGAATAGGATATTCGTGACCGTTGCACGCGTCAAGCAGTTTATTTAATTGGTTTTGATAACTCGCGCGCGTAACCCGCGAGACGTTAATCACGAGCGTGTAGCTCGTGTAACGCTCGACATAAGGCGAGCGGTTGAGGGACTAGGGGCAGCACGTGGGAGCCGCAAGGGTTGCGCCAAATAGGGTTTCCGGATGCTGTTACTCCCGCGCTGAACCCGCCGCAAGAACTGGTAGATTACACATTTAGAGTATAGAAAAGCGTCGACAATTATAGAAGTCAGCGCAGACCGACGGGATAGGTTAGTCGCGACCATTGAACGAATAAAATGGGTTTATTTGATAGATTTGGACAACACGCGCGCGTGTCCCGCGTGACGTAAACCACGAACGTGTGGCGAGTGTAGCCAGTGTAGTTCCCGACATAGGGCCAGTGCGTGCGGGAATAGAGGCAGCACGTGGGAGCGGCAAGGGCCAGAGTGCTTAGTGTGAGTTTTGTCACCTTATTCGCTTATGCCGCAGTTTGCGAATAGAGTTTAAACCTTTCAAGGACCGCGCGCACCGTGCTCTGCGCGAAAATCTGCACCCGTCAAGGACCGGTGGCACAGTATGATGCTCATTTTTCGCGCGCGGTTATCTATCCTATAACTCTTGATATAAGCGTTATTTTCGTATGCGGTTTTCGGCATTCCATTGAGTAATAAATTGTACGTTCATTCAATCACAAAAATGTATTCATTCCAATAGAGTAAATGTCGACATTCGTTCGTCTTTACTCAGTGACGTACTTTGCGCGTGGTCTTTGACAGGTGAAGTGAGAGAAGTGCCGGTTTTAGCTTTTGTTTTTGGATTTTCCACCTAAAAAGGTGAGTAAAGTGTTTTATTTATCCTCTTTGAAGTGTTTTTAGTGAAAACAAATATTTAGCACTGTGTTTTGTGTTACATTTTTATAGAAAACAAGATTCTCAAATGACAAGGGCAATCCCGCGCAACTAACGGTTTTTTCATCGTACTATTATGAAGTGATATAATCATATAAACTATAAAAATTGCACATATTCATAAAGATAAACTTATAATGAATCAGTTTATGCTAGCAGATTTTGATTTTTGTAATATTTTATCAATTTTACATACATAAGCGATTCTTGACCTCTGTGACCCCGGCTCGCGGCGTTTACGCCAACTGCTACCTTTTTTGGGCACTTTGAACTGATTTCTGCGAACTATCTTGTATGTTTAGTATATTCGACTGTTATGTCATTAGAAAGGTAATTTTATAGTCTAAAGAATGCTATTTTCGGAAATCCTTTCGTATAACAAAAAAAAACTTAACTCAAATGTAAAGCTAGAGAAAAAAAAATCTATCACTTTTCATTTATAACTTTATAAAAAAAAAACTATTTTAGTATATGAAAAAAATAAAAATAGACAATATAGAACAATAGTTTACCTAAAGAATAAAGGTAAAATAAGAGTAGTGAGAGTTATATTACAATCAGAATATTTTTTTTCTAAAGTACGTCAAGAGAAATTCAGAACACTGCGCGGAAGAAAAAAATACGAAACTTCTAAACGCTTAGTGATTGAATTTCATTATGGAAACATACTAATATTTTACAATCAATTGAAAGGTCTTTTCATGCTGATTCTAAACATATATGGTTTGTTATAAGTTTTATAATTGTTGTGTGCGTAGGCAGTAATTTTATTTCAAGCGGACGTATTATCGAACTTTGTTATTATAAAGTGGGCTTGTTACGACGATAATAAAAACAAAACACATCGTAAATCTGTCAAATAGCCATGACATGACGGTCTGTTTCATTACGATCTCAGAAATGTAACTGGAGTCGCTGTTAGTATTAAGATAAGGCCTCACGAACGAAAACAAAACACAAGTGGCGCAAGAGAGGCAAAAAAGGGTGTCAAGTGTCATCGTGGGTGGTCCATGCTTGTTTAGACGTTTCGCGCGGTTTTGGCCCTGAATAGGTTAATTGTCAACCTTACTTCAATAGTATTAAGCGTATACTACACTACTCACTTGTCGGGGTCGGCGGGCACGCAGGTGCGCTTCACCACGCCCAGCAGCAGCGTGAGCGCGTGCAGCAGCGTGCGACGAGCTCGTCCGGCGTCATCGTCGACGACTGCTGACGGCGGCGCGTCCAGCCCTATCAGGTGCGCGAGGGAGTCGGCGTATACTACACTACTCACTTGTCGGGGTCGGCGGGCACGCAGGTGCGCTTCACCACGCCCAGCAGCAGCGTGAGCGCGTGCAGCAGCGTGCGACGAGCTCGTCCGGCGTCATCGTCGACGACTGCTGACGGCGGCGCGTCCAGCCCTATCAGGTGCGCGAGGGAGTCGGCGTATACTACACTACTCACTTGTCGGGGTCGGCGGGCACGCAGGTGCGCTTCACCACGCCCAGCAGCAGCGTGAGCGCGTGCAGCAGCGTGCGACGAGCTCGTCCGGCGTCATCGTCGACGACTGCTGACGGCGGCGCGTCCAGCCCTATCAGGTGCGCGAGGGAGTCGGCGTATACTACACTACTCACTTGTCGGGGTCGGCGGGCACGCAGGTGCGCTTCACCACGCCCAGCAGCAGCGTGAGCGCGTGCAGCAGCGTGCGACGAGCTCGTCCGGCGTCATCGTCGACGACTGCTGACGGCGGCGCGTCCAGCCCTATCAGGTGCGCGAGGGAGTCGGCGTATACTACACTACTCACTTGTCGGGGTCGGCGGGCACGCAGGTGCGCTTCACCACGCCCAGCAGCAGCGTGAGCGCGTGCAGCAGCGTGCGACGAGCTCGTCCGGCGTCATCGTCGACGACTGCTGACGGCGGCGCGTCCAGCCCTATCAGGTGCGCGAGGGAGTCGGCGTATACTACACTACTCACTTGTCGGGGTCGGCGGGCACGCAGGTGCGCTTCACCACGCCCAGCAGCAGCGTGAGCGCGTGCAGCAGCGTGCGACGAGCTCGTCCGGCGTCATCGTCGACGACTGCTGACGGCGGCGCGTCCAGCCCTATCAGGTGCGCGAGGGAGTCGGCGTATACTACACTACTCACTTGTCGGGGTCGGCGGGCACGCAGGTGCGCTTCACCACGCCCAGCAGCAGCGTGAGCGCGTGCAGCAGCGTGCGACGAGCTCGTCCGGCGTCATCGTCGACGACTGCTGACGGCGGCGCGTCCAGCCCTATCAGGTGCGCGAGGGAGTCGGCGTTCGATATCTGCGGCCCGAGAGCTGCCCAGCGCTCGCTGCAGTCACCTAACACCTGGTACGAAAGAACAACACATTTTATTACTTGACGCACATAAACTTTGCAACTATACTCCAGCCATCTTATGGAAAGAATGTTAGTAAACAAACATTTGCAGTTTTCTTAATTATTTCACAAATATATTTCATATTATATTTTATTATATTTCATTATAACTTTTTACTGTTGCATTTTAAAATGCTATTTTAATGTGATAAATTTTAAACAAAATATACAAGAAAAAAGCAATTTGTCTCATGTCATCCCGTCAGAGTAACATAAGACAAATTGCTTTATTCTAGTATTTTTCTTGTTTAAATGTGACATCTCACCTGCGCGACCAACGCACTTTGTCGCTCATAGCAGCAGAAGTGGTTGGAGACTAGAAGCAGGGCTTCCTGCAATGTGACGCTTTCCACTGCACTGAGATCTGCGCGCGCCATCGCCGAGCGGCACATTTCGTGAAGGCGCGGAAATACGGGCAGCAGCAACAACGGGTACTGAACAAATATAAGATTAGTCAAGAGTTGTCAATGAGCAGGCTCACTTAAAATTAAATTACAATAAAATATAAACTAATGGATCACTTATTGTCAAAATTTCAAGTATGTCAAGTTTTGATTTGACTTTAAACTAATCATGATATTTAGTATAATCGGTAGTGGCACGAGTGGACGGTGGCGACATTTAGTTCTCAGTTTATCTCTTTTGATTGATATTGAATAATCTAATGAAGCATTTGGTATCGACCCTGTCATAAGTCAGGGGTTGTAGTGCGATTTCTAGAAGACGAGACAAAGATTTATATAATGCTGATTAGATTGATGTATCTTGTCTATACTTAAGATGTTACAGAGCGGCCTAGATGTTGCGAGCGCGCAACATTGCACGCAGACACCAAACATTCAAAATTACAGGAAATAAATAGAAAGCACGAAAAGCACGTTTCGATATTGACTCTTTTTACAGACGGTCATAGTTACCTTCGAACCCAACTTGACGAGCAGCCCTGCGGCGTGACGACGCACATTTTTGACAGCCCGTGATCGACGGTCGTCCGGCGGAACTCCTTCGTATACTAACGCAGCGAATATCTTGTCGAGAACGCGTGGCAGTAAGTCCGCTCCAGCTACTCCCACACCGGGACCTACACAAAACGAAATCAATACTATTTGAATTATCGGATACGAATTCAATAATAGATTTATTGAATTCAATTCCTCTAGTTAAGATGCAATAACAATTGCGGAGTCATGTTTTGAAATAATATGGATCAGGGGTGCAATTGCGTAAGGTAATCGTATTAATTTGACAGTTCATATCGTATTCAATCGGCTGCAATTTGTATGGAATGACATTTATTATGATACAATATGAACTGTCAAATGAATACGATTTACTTTACGCAATTCCATAGCAGACTAAGAGAATTAAAAATAGCCATAATTGAAAATTAAAAAATAATTGATAAGATAATTTATGTTCGAGTTAACACCACGATGTCTGATTATTTGGTCTTTCGAACCGGATAGCAGCGACATAACTCGCCGTAAGCTGGCTGCACACGTAGCTAGGGAACACAAAGAGAGCGGAGATTTTACGACTGTATGAGACAGCCGCTGCAGGCGTCTACTACGTCAGTCGTCGGTCGGTCCCCGTAACACCACTCACCGGCCAGCTGGCTGTACGCGCAGCTGAGGAACACGAACAGCGCGGAGATGAGCGACAGCAACAGCGACAGTATGAGCGGCGCGCGCGGGTTGCTCGCCACGCAGCGCTGCAGCAGTTGCAGCCCTTCTACAACGTTCGGCCGCGGCTCCGCTTGCAACAGCCGGGAGAGTACTACGTCCAACACCTGGCAATCCACAAAAAAGAGAGTTGAAGCATTGATTTCAATATCTTTGGAGTAAATATGAAATCCTGTATATTTTTTTATTGTTTAGAATGAGTACGCTCTTGATATAATAAAGCCCCACGGCCAAGACAGAATACACGATGGAGTAAACGAGCCAACCTAGAAGGGTCTGACGCAGAATCTGCACTTAGCAAAATGAGAACTCGATTCAAAATGTACATTTCGCAGAAGATGCACTTCGCAAAATGCGCAATTTTCTAAGATGGCTATATGTGCTGTGTAACAAATGTTAAACCCAAAATTTAGAAATTTTAATAGAAACACTAGAAAATTTCGACTCTGTTCACAAGTATTCTCAGACACGATCTTGTTTCTCCAGCCCCTTTCCGCCATCGGAGTACCAGACGCAGATTAGCTTACACCCGTACGTCGTCGTTGACATTCCAACGGTACGTACCAAGCGCTTTGCTGACACATTTCTTATGCGAACCGCTAAAGAATGGAATGCGCTGCTTGTTCATGTGTTCCCCGATTCCTATAACCTAGGCCTCTTCAAGGCGAGAGTGAATAGGCATTACCTGGGCAAGCATGCAACACCTTAGACCACATCCTGTTTATTAAACACGATGGTGGTTAAATGCCTGCCCAGTTATTATTTAAAAAAAGACAGGATTAGTGTATTTTATTTTCATTCTAGATAACATTATAAATGAAATGAAAGTTTTTGTGAGTATCGTCACCTGCGAGAGCGCCTCCCACTCGACGTGCAACGGGTGAGTGGCCTCCAGCTGCGGGGGGCACGTGTCCACCTTGTCCAGCGCAGAGCGCGTCCACTGTTCCACGTATGCCCATGTCACCAGCGGCGCGCAGCTCATGCAGTATCTGTGCGAGAGTGGCTCTATATGAACTCGCATCTTCGAAACATCCACACTTACATTACAAAAGCCCGGTGTAAGTTTTGTACAGACACCTCTGATTATAATTTTAGAGCGCAACAAAGTAAGGTATAACATCAATCAAATAAATTGAATAAAAAATAATTAAACGGGCGGCCGCCCGCGGTTTCACACGCGTGGTTCCATTTCCCGTGGAAATATCCAGATAAAAAGTAGCCTATGTTTTATTCCAAGCTATCTTGTATCTTCAAATCGGTTCCGTAGTTTTTGTGTTACAGAGTAACACACATCCATCCAAACATTGTTACAAACTCGCATTTATAATATTAGAAGGATAGGATAGTAGGACATAAGCTGATTTCTCATGATTTTTAAGACCATGAAATATATTGCACTTACCTAAAGCTATCCAATATTTCGGTCCGACATCGATTGAAGAATATTGCAAACTCTTGGTCACTGTCGTAGTCCATACAAGCGTATGCGACCGCGTCGTTTACGCCGCTCACGCGCGACGTCGGATATGTGACCTGGAAAAACAAAATAAATTGTGAAAATAGTGTCATTTTGTCCGTTGAAGTTATAACCCCATAGGACTGTCCAAATCGAGCGCACGCGAATACCGAAAGTGGTCGAGCAGGAAACTACGTGACTGTACATCTGGAATAGAGTCTAATTTTCTAGTGTCAGCCGCCTTAAAAGTCTGGTGCTGTTTTTTTTAAACATAAGGAACAATTTGCTTTGGACAAGTGAGGAGTCAAAACGGCCATACCAATGAGACGCAAATAGGAATATTGTCAATAATATTGATAATATTGACAGTGAGCGCCTAGCAAAGCCTGGAATACACATGCTACTAAATAAACATGCTCTCCAAGTGTATACATATGCTCATAAAGACCTTTGAGCATGCTTATTACTAGCATGAAACATGCTTATTATTTAGGCTTAAAAATGGACGTTACTTTGCGGAACGAATTAAATTGAGCTATTTTATCACTTTCAATACAATTTGTTAAAGACATAGAAAACAACCAAATAAGCAAACCAAGTCAATTAGCATGCTTGCATAGAGCGCGTTCAGACTTACTTATTAGCTACCGCTTCTCATCCGCGCCCACACCGCGTGCTAATAAGCACGAAATAATAGACCGGCTTGCGCTTAAGCAGCATTCTTATTGACTAGCATGCTCTTTTTGTTTACACTTGCTAGTTGCTTGCTAGTAAGGGCCGGCGCCCACTGACGGCTTGGCACGGCAAGTTGTGCTGTGGTATCCCGCGGCGTTCCGTGGCATGCCATAGTGCGTCTTCTCCCTCCCTTGCCCCCGCGCACCGACCGGACAGCGTCCCATTAACCGAAATGACCACTGTACAAGTTTCAACCTTATTTCAACTAATTTCTCAATCATAATGCCTCGACAAAAAGCGACCCTACGTCTCGCAGGATGCAATGGCACGCCGCGGCAACCCGTGGAATGAAACGGCATGACCCGTCATGCCGCGGCATCCAGCGGCGCGTCGCGTCATCGTGGTATCGAAATAAAGTAACATGAATTCTAAACTCATTGAAATAAGATTCCAAATAACTTGATTAGTGGTAAAATCCTTTGCCATGACACGCCGTGCCGTGCCGGCAGTGGGCGCCGGCCTTAAGTAGCATCTGCTCGGAACTAGCAAGCTTATGTGCTACTACGTACAAGTAGCGGCACGAGTCGTGAGCGGTAAGCGCGATTGTTGCGCAAGTTTACAGTCGCGTATATAAAGTTATTAACAATTTTATTTGAGACAAGCTGTGCCCGCGACTTCATTCGGGCTTCATTCACAACTAAAAGATACTTTGAATAAAAAAGTAAACACTATTATTTAAGAAAAAAAAAACCAATAAGTTGTCTCTTTTTTAAATTAGTTTTCAATAATAACAGTTTCCTCAGTCTCTATTTTAATATAACAATAATATAACGTCATTATCCGTGCTTGCCTTCTTAATACTTTCATTCGGCATCTTGTTCACTAAATAATAATTGTCAATACACGAAACAAATCTACGCGCAGCTGTACTTAGAGAGCGCGTGCTGCATTAAGTCCGACAACGAGCGAATCAGCGCTTACGTCACTTAGAGCCGCCTATCAGAGCTACATACGGCTTCTGCACGGCACTGCGCGACACTCGCGCTCTCGACTCGTGCCGGTACCTGTACTGTAGCATGTGTATTTCGCGGCGCTATTACCTAAAAATTTTATCAGATATCGCGCGATCGCTGCGGAACGTCAAAATAAAAATGGTATTACGTATGTGATTGCTGGCTAATCGCTCGCTCGATGGTCGCTCACTCTCTCGCGCTCTTACTTAGGTGCGAGAGTGAGACGCCGCTTGTTGCTATGACACTAGCGCCAAAAACAATTTGGTAGCAATAACAGGAACTAAATGAATGCACATTGCAGTTCATCGTTTGTTCGGTAGAAGCCGCACTGTTGATACGTGACGTAAAGCAGTTATCGCGCAACTTCTGCTGTCGCGTTGCTATTGCAAAGATAGGTAATAGCCCGCCGCACTCAACGTGTACCTTGAGCACTTTGGGCGCGGCGGCGTGCAGCCAGCGGGGCAGCGCGGCGAGCACGTGCGGCGTGCGCGCGGCGTGCTCGTGCTTCAGCAGCGCCAGCCACACGGCGTTGGCCGCCTGCGCCAGCGTCAGCGACGGGTGCGCCGTCAGCACCAGCACCGTCTCCAGCAGCACCGGCAGCCACGACTCCACGTGCGTCGCGTTGCTCCACAGCGACGTCAGCTGCTGCGATAGCCCTACTAACACCTGGGACGGGGGTAATACAAATAGGTTTAGATGCCTGTCCGCACTTCAACCGATACTCGGCCACGCTCGTCTTTTGACGCGAAAACACAACGAGCAAGATGTACTCTTCTGTGAAAGAGAAAGAGAAAAAAGTTGCTGTTCACTGGTGGGTAGCGGTGCAGAGGCGCATTGTATTTAGCAAAAACAATGAGGCCCGACTTGATGACAAGACTGTCATACTGAACTTCGAAGTTCAAAATATTGATGTACAGTCAACTATAAAGAGATGTATCTAATTCAATCTTACAAAATAATGTATCACCCTGCGGGTGTCACAATGAACTAGCCAAAGAATGTGACAAACATGGTATGCACCGAAACTGACAGTAAAATGTCTGCGTGTAAAGAGCCAGTGGGCTTTAAATAACCCTTCAAATTAATTTATTGTAGTTTTAGATTTTTTAATTCGCACTTTTATACTTTCTAAATAAAATACATAGATACATACATAGATATTTCGAACTTCGAAGTTCAGTATGACAGTCTGATGACAAGTATAATTTTAAACTGTATTTGACAAGTAAAAATTCTGAATTGAGTAATTCGTCTCTCGTCGTTCTGTAATTATTGTAAAACAAACAGTATTTGACAAGTAAAAATTATCATATTAATCTTTAGACTTTGTAATTGAACACTTGTCGCTGTGGAGCATTGAACCGCCTCTGTGGTCTAGTGGTACAACCACCGGTATCAGACCCAGGGGTCCCGGGTTCGATTCCCAGCGGGGGTACATATTGTATTCGGTTTGGTTGGTGGTAGGACTTGTAGTAAGTCTGCCTGGCTAGCTACCACCATCTTATCTAAGTCTGCCGCCATAACAACAATGTTTTCAGCATTGTTGTGTTCCGGCAGTTAGAGATAAGATAGCCAGTTCCTCAGTGATTGAGGATTCCGGGAGAGGCTCGCTTCCATCTTCAGCCTTATCAATACTTAACATCAGGTATGATGAAGGCTAAGAGTCTCCCCGTCGTCCATAAAAAAAAAAAAAAAAAACAATTAAGGATGGCGTCAGTTATTCTTATAACCCATAATTAAAAACAAATCAAATTCGTATTTAAGCACTACTAATCAGTGCCCGAGTGCCTGATATATGTTGAATTGCGCACACTATTGTTATATAAGTAAAGTAGATATCTATATATCTGTCGCCAGAATACCTACCAGTCATTGAGACAGAGGCCAACAAAGTCATCACAGAAGACAGGCTAGCGTGGAGTATTACCTCCTTTCAACCCTATAAAGCATAACCCTAAAAAGACGGCATCTTCCGAAAAATGCTACAAGCTGCTTTTAGGTTCATAAAGGAGGATATCCTAGCTCTATACCGAAGCAGCCTAGCAACTAGTAACATACCCAGTGGCCGGAGAAAAGTCAGGGCTGTCTTATACCGAAACCAGGGAAGGCTACATATCAAGAGGCGAAGTCCTTTAGATGCGTCAGCCTCTCCTCGTTCCTACTGAAGACACTGTAAAAGATACTAGACAGACAAATACGAGAAGCCATAAGAAAAAGTAAGAGACCACTACATGACAATCAGCATGCTTATATGGAAGGGAAATCCATTGAGACAGCTCTCCACAACATGGCAGTGAGAGTAGAAAGATCAACCACGGACAAGGAATATGCCCTAGCGTGCTTCTTCGATGTTGAATCACCAACATGCTACAACTCAGATCAATACAAGCAGAACTAGCAGACAATAAATACACCATCAAAGCAAGAAGAAGCTTTCCCTAAGGGGGTTGTCGGTCTCCACTGCTAAGGTGCATTCTAATAGATGAATTAGTAACTAAGATCACTGCTATGAACATATACATCCAAGCATATTCGGATGTTGGTCTCCTACTTGTAAGAGGCAAAATACTAAGCGTGGTCAGAGACATAATGAAAAGAGGAATTATGACAACATTGAGATGGTGTAGGGACAAAGCATTCAATTTGAACCCTTCAAAAATCAAACTGATGCTGTTCACTAACAAAAGAAAGCTTGATAGAATGATCCTAAGAAATATTGAGAACGAAGAACTTGAAATAGTAAAAGAGTTTAAATACCTAGGGGTGTTCTTAGACAGCACCCTTAGCTATAAAAATCACATAATAGAAACCAGCAAAAAGGCGATGACAGCCCTCATGCAGTGCAGAAGAGCCGTTGGCAGGAACTGGGGCATGTAACCCGAAGTAGTCCAATGGATATACAGGGCAATTATACTACCGAGATTTCTCCACGGAGCCCTAGTATGGTGGCATTAGGCACAATTAGAATACAACAGAAAAGAACTCGCAAAGGTACGAAGATTAATCAGCATTATGATATCAGGAGCCATGAGAACAACTCCCACGGCCGCCTTAGAAATGATACTAGGCTTCAATCCAATAGATCTTGAAATAAAAAAGAGAGCTACAGAGCAATGGTTCAAGCTTAAAAGTACTAATCTATGAAAAGGTAAACACAATGACAAAGGTCACAGTAGAATAGGAAATAAGTGCGAAGAAAACTTTTCAATGATATTGGTAAACAATGACCTTATTAATAAGGAAAGGATGTTCGACAAGAAGTACAGGATAAGCATCAGATCTAGAGAAGACTGGGAAATAGAGCAAGGCGATCTGGATAGCACTGCAGTATGCTACACTGATGGGCCAAGAAAAGAATCAACTCAGATATTGGGAGCTGGTATTTACCTATGTCCAAACCTGACACAAAAAGGGCAACTTTCAATCTGGACAAATACACCAGCGTATTCCAAGCGGAAGTATTCACGATAATGCAGTGTGCGCACATGATTAAAAGTGGTATAAACAACTATAATGTAGGAAAAATTATAATATACACCGCAGTCAAGCTGCCATCAAAGCTCTTGACAAAGTGGAGACTACCTCAGCCTTAGTAAAGGAATGCAAACAAAGCATTCAGGAACTCGCCAACTTGGTTGAGGTAGAAATTGCCTGGGTACCCAGACACGAAGGTAACAATAATGGCAATGCGGAAGCTGATAAATTGGTTAGGATGAACACTTAATAGGCTATTTGACAATGCGAAAAATAAAGTGTCAATTACTGTTATCAGTATAAATTATAAGTTTAAAAATGGTTTTTTATTAACGTAAGTTGAAAATAATTATAAATTTATTTAAAAATCCGTAAATAAAAATGCATTTTTTAAACGTTTTGTCACGTGACACAAAACGCTCTTAGCCAAGGGCCCTTAGCCAAAGTAACAATTCAAAAACGATAACGAAGTTCGAAAAGAATTAAATGTATGGGATTGGCGGATTGGCATAGGCCACGCTAAATCACGTGGTTTTACCGCAAGTTAATTGGCGCATATAGACAATAACGAATCGAATGATCGTTTCGCTACATAACGATGTTACTTTGTCTACGGGCCCTGATTCGTCGAGTTTATAATGACGTCACCTGCTTGTAAACCTCGTTTGCCTACGTATGTGGATGATATGCAGAATACAGGCAAGTGACGTCACCGAACCCATTGCAGCGCCATATTGTCAAAGTAGCGTTTTGACGCGCTATTTAAATATTGAATTTTTAATTTGCTATTTTTCAGCAAATATGTACCAGAATTAAAAAAAAAACTTTTACTGGGTTCCTTAAACTCCACTACATAATATAAAATGGATTTTCAAAACCTGTCAAATAGCCTATTGGCCCTGAACCAAGACTGCAAATCTCACATAGAATATCTAAGAATATCATTGAGATTAGAACAATCTAAGAAACTAACCAAATATGGATGAAAAGAAAGGACTGCAGACAGTCAAAGATCTTCATCAAATCATTTGATAAGAAGAAAACTAGAGCTGCTGAATCTAAGTAGGAGAAACATAAGAAACATAGTAGAAGTACTGACAGGACATTGTCCACTGAACAAGCACCTGTCAGTTATCAAAAGGACAGAGGATCTCATCTGTCCACAATGTAAAGAAAAGGAAGAAACAAGCTACCACTCCATGCAGAATGTCCAATGTATGCATTGCTGTGCTGGGAGTTCTTTTAAGCGGACAAGCTAAAAGAGGATCTAAAGCAGTTGACTATAATGTCAACTCAACAGGTACTGTAAGCGCACAGGAAGGTTCGAGGGTCCGACGCCGGTGGGGTGAACGATAACCCGCCACCCCCTGTTTTTAAGGGATTTTATTTGGGGAACTGGGTGAAATGGTTCCGACTAGGGAGACTGATCACCCGTCCGGCCTTGCTGGTGTCCCCTCTCCAATAATAACAATAGTAGATATAAAATGATTTTTTTTTTAGTCTGTGTAGTATTTTGAAAATAAATTACCTGTGAAAGCTTCTTTAGGAACAAGTAATTCTTTTCATCCACAGCATTGATGCTATTAAGCGTAGCACGGTGGATGCAAGAGATTGCATCTTCACTAAATAATATCATGAGAGGTTTTCGCTCTTTTGTCTGCAACAACAATATAAAGAAATATGATTTATTTTCTGTGATATGCAGTTAAAATATTCTAACATGCCATTAATGAAGAATTACACAAATGTCAGACTATAGACTAGGTAAAACAAAATACTCACAGATCCCTTTCTGTTGACTACTTGAAGCAAGCACTCAGCTGCTGGCAGCTGGAAGGCATCATCCTGTAGTAGGATGCACAGAATCTGCAGCAGTCGCCCATTATTCATCACAACATGGTTGGTCGACACCCACTCAACAAAACCAGTTAATGTTAGTAGGACCACCTGTATACATACAAACAGGCATTATTTATCTTTTTCTCATTCTGGGCCATTACAGCAACTGCCAAACCCACTTTCAGATAAAACTTGGTGATAACATGTATATATATAATAATTAATAAATATATACAACATAACCTATTTATCCTATTTCCACATAGGTAGGTTAAGAATTTGTATTAATAATATCAGTACCAAAACTTTAAAACACTAAGTTTCCATAATAATTAATTCATTAATAAAAATTCCATAATAATTTAAATAAATAATCAGAAATGTATTCCGATACCTGAACAACACGGCCATTGCTGGCAGCAGCATTAAAGTCACCAGCTGCAGTCTTTTCTCTAAACTCTTGCACATGGAGCTCTATCAAGCGCATGAAAAATGCAAATATCTCCGACATATTGCTGGTCAGGGCTTGGTATATATCTTTGCGACGTTGGTGTTGCTCCAAAGTCTAAAGGAAACAAAAATTAATACATCATCATCATCATCATCAGCCCATTATCGTCCACAGCTGGACATAGTTAATACATGTAAACAGATATTTAAAGATAGAACCATCTACCCACTTGTTGATTCAATCTTCATAAAATTACAAAATTACTCAGACAAATCAACATTCATTGCATCTCTAGGCATACTTATAATTCTCTACATATTATATATAGAAATGGAACTGAATCGTATCTTGTTTCATTCCATGGTTGGCATTTAAACTAAATTGTGACTGTAGCATATTGGGGCCTTGATAATACAAAAATGGTACAAAAAAATATAAGATAATAATTATAGTCATGATAGTAATTTAGTAATTGTTGTATAAATTATGATTACAATTATTTATATACCTGCAGTGTAGCAACATCTTCCACAAGACGTAAGAACACATGTAGAACTATTTGAGTATGTAA
Organism: Chrysoteuchia culmella; assembly: GCA_910589605.1. Taxonomy (NCBI): domain Eukaryota; kingdom Metazoa; phylum Arthropoda; class Insecta; order Lepidoptera; family Crambidae; genus Chrysoteuchia; species Chrysoteuchia culmella. The sequence continues at coordinate 5,737,742 of OU342647.1, read as the reverse complement.
ATGGCCTCTACCACATGCATCACTCAATTCGGCAAGTAAAGTAGGCCATTGCTGTGGCCATTCACGCTTGATCATCTCCACAATGACGCGAGCTAAAGCATCATTGAGATGTCCAATTTCCCAGCCACCCATGTATAAAAGCTTCATGGCATTTTCCTGCATTAAAAAGTACAATCAAGAAACTTTTAACTTAAAATCTGTCACAAATGAAATGATATTTATCTAGACAAAGACAAAGTTGATTTATTAAATGTTTAATAGGTATGCTTGTTTATTATTCAGTGTTTTAAACCCAGCAAACTCTATTATTAAGATCTATCTCTAATAATTACATTTGAAATGTTTCTATCAAATTGTACTACATAATATTTATTTTACTGGAGCAGGTTAAGCTGGTCTAAAAATAGGTTGATAAATCAAGCCTGCAATATCTACTTGTATAACTGAATGTTATAAAAAAATATTTGTTTTTATTTCCCCATCAAACAAAGTAGTTGTATTGAGACAGCCCCAGAACGTAATACAATATTTGTGTTAGGGCTCGCCTCGCTCTTAACAGTGCCTTCTACAAATTTGGGATGTATCCAAAATAATTTATGGCCTAAATAATGTTAATGTGTTATGTTGCTCGCGTGTGTGTGTGAATATTTGTATGTGTGTGCGTGTATATTGATATGTAATGTAATGTAATGATGTGTTACTTTCGGAATCCATACATACTTTGATAAATATTTTTTCAGCTTGGGTGATTTGAGTCCATCGATACTTGACAGTATGTTCCATAAGTTGGAGACCAAAGTGTTTGACCACAGCTGAGTACTGACTTCCACTGGCCAATAGAAGTCCAGCTTGAGCACACCATGGTGAATTTTCTTTGAAACTAAAACAATTTGTCAGACAGAACAAAATACATACACAGAAACACTGACCCAAACAGTATTTGATCAGCTGATCAATTATCTACACAGAATTACAATTAACCTACTTCTTTCACATGACCCTTTGTTTTTGCACATAATAAAACGTCAAGCAGTGTCAAAAATATGTTTAAATAGAAAAGGCTAGATGCAAACTAACATTAAATTGATTGTATAGACGGGTGTTTTTTATACAAACCTTTCACAAGCATTATAGGCTTGACTGCGTGCATCATGTGATACAGCTGGGTTTAGTGTCAACTCCACAGCACGACTCAAATCATCAGCCACCAGGGCTACCTCCCCTGCTACATCTCCACTCACTCCAATGTTCATTGTGGTTAATTACTCCACAGCTGTCAATAAAATATTTATCTTTACCTTATGCAAGTCCGACAACGAAATGTTATTTTTAAATAAAAAGGGATCAAAAGTAAAAGTAATTTATTTTTAAGAATTACTAAAAACAATAACAAAGAGTTTTTACTCACCCACAAACAATAATAAATATGGCTAATAAAATGTTACTTCATGATTTTTTTTTACACTGTTTTGCTGAAAAACAACCATTTTTAATTAACTGGGACGAATGATTTACGCGAAGAATGAAAAAAAGCAAATCTAATGAAGAACAAACCAATGACATTACATACCCGGTGCATGCAACTGCAAAAATGCAATTAAAAATCTATAAAATGCCTAATCTTTTCAACGAACATATGAGTGATGCTTGTAATGAACGAACTGTATGATACGTTTTTCTTGAAATACTTTAATAAAGTAAATCGTAGTTTTGTTCAAATCAAAACAAGAAAATCAACATACCTCGTGGAATAGAAAAGAATTTTGCCAGCGCACCATAAACTAGCTAGACTTTCTATATGTTAAAATGTACTCTGTGAGCTAGACACACACACACACACACACACACAGCACACCACAGATAGATTATATAGAAATCAGAATTTATTCAGAATAAAGAAAGATGGAAGGAAGGAATGGATCAATATGGAGTGGAGCACGGGCGATGAAGATTGAATTTACAAAATATTTTTTACAAAAATTCAACATCACCGTTTGGAATGGTTTGGAACGTAAAAAACTTATTGGACAAGCGATTACACATAGTTATTTATTTTTAAATCGAAGACAAGTGCTGGCAAAACATTTATTTTCAGTTTTGAATTTATCTCAATAGAACGTTCCATAAATAAAAGAAAAAACCTTGGTTGTGGTTTTTGTTGTTTGTTTTTCCAATTTGACGTTGTCATTTGACATTTGTTTGATTTTGAATTCGAGTAGGTATGTGGTTTTTTGTAATTTGAATTGATTGAAATAAAAATATGGATAATAAAATAACATTTCTTGAACCATCTCTTGAAAAACAATTAAAAGGTCATCGCAATGGTATCACTGCAGCTTACTATAGCCCTAATGAACAACAATTGGCTACAAGTTCGTTGGATAATAGTGTTTTGGTAAGTAACGTTTTTCAGAATTCAACTTACAAAGTTTTCGATTTGACACTAAATAACACTTATATTTAGCTTTGGGACCTTCGTGGTACTATGCGAAGCTATAGATTTCAAGGACATGATGAAGCTGTTATGGATGTAACATTTTCACCTTCTGGTAAATATATGGCCTCGGCATCGCGTGATAAGACTGTCAGGTTGTGGGTGCCCACAGTTACCGGAAGTACAGGAGTGTTCAAAGCCCATTCGCAGACTGTACGTTCTGTTCAATTCAGCTCGGATGGAAGTAAGGTATTATATTTTTTTCATACCTATACCGGTACCTATTTTACTTAAACTTTGTTTAGGCGGTTGGTAAAATATTAAACTGCTAATGCTCTTAACTCTTTTAAGATATATTCGACATTGATCATGTAAACCTACACTGTAATGAACCATTGGATTGAAAACATAGTAATACATTTTATAAATATGTTTACAGATAATCACTGCATCTGATGACAAAATAGTAAAGTTATGGTCAAGTGATAAACATAAATTCATAGCATCTTTTGTTGGTCACACCAACTGGGTGAGGTGTGCCCGTATGTCTCATGATGGCACAATTATAGCTTCAACTTCTGATGACAAATCTACAAGACTTTGGAATCCAGTTAGTGGAGAGTGTATTCATACATACAAAAATGAAAAAGGCCATGGACTTTATTTAGCTTGGCATCCATCAGGTTGTTATATTGCAGTAGCTACTTCACAAGGAAATGTTAAACTTTATGACATTAGAACCCATAACTTAGTTCAATATTACAGGTAAAATAATGTTTTTTCTTTTTATAATGTAGTGGAATTGTTATTTATCAATAATTTCTTACTGATGCCACCTTTCTGATTTCACCGTTTAGTATTCATAATGATGCAGTGACCCAAGTGGCATTTCACCCCAGTGGAAGCTACATTTTAACAGCTAGTAAAGATGGAAAAATGAAGGTAAAGATATCATATATTAAATATAATAATAATATGTACAATAGGACAGGAAAGTTTTGTAAGCAAATTAGAAATAAACAATTATTATCAATTTTTAAATTAAATACTGTTTTTAATAATTTTTTTGTGGTTACAGATATTAGATTTATTGGAAGGTCATCCAATATTTACTCTTAGTGGCCATAATGGAGCAGTTAATACAGTTAACTTTTCACCAAATGGAGACACATTTACATCAGCTGGGGAAGATAAACTGGTTTGTTGAAATAACACTTTTTTTTTTCAATTACAGGTTAGGAAACCCATTATCCTTTTTTTGTTGTTGCAGGTGTTTATATGGAAAACTAATTTCACTCAAATTTCTTCTGATACAAAAGAAAATATGATACCAAATCCATCCTCAATACAAAAGTCAGCATCCCAGATATCAAAACTAACTTCCTCTTCAAGAGCACAAAACCAGGTTGTGAAAAAAAGACATTGGTTGTAGATAATACTGTACTAAGTTTTCTGTTGTATATATTTTTTAAAAGTTTAGAACTTTTTAAATAGTAGTTCTAGGTTTGGTAATAGGTATGTATAATTATTTAGCCCTTTACTATTTTAATAAAATTGTATTATCATTCTTTAATATACATTTTCTTGTTCAGGTGTGGTCCTTGAAAACTGTTACTATGCAATATACAGTAGCAGTACAAAAACTAGATTTTAGAGAGAATTGTTACTTTAACAATCTCAAACGTTCTGCATCATATTAGATTATTGAAGAAACAATTGCTTTAACTTTAATTAATTATACATCAGGGCATAAGGATTTGGTATAAATGTTACCACAGCAACAAATATCCAAACACAACATTTGTCCATCTTGATGATGTAGATCCAACTCAAGACTCTGATAGATTTCCTCACTTTCAAGAGCCAATTGCTAATAGTACATTAATTGATGATATTGGAAATAATCTACCAAACCAATTACCATCTAGACATGCTGAAAATTCTGCAACATATTCTGGAGCTGTTAGTTCTTCAGTTCATTTTGATAATCCTCTAAGTGATAATTCCTATGGTGTGGGTCATAGGAGCCATATACCACGCATCCCACCCAGTCCTGCTACTTATACTGTCCCATCAATCATAAACAAAGCTACAGGAACTGAATTGTACACTGAAGATGATATGTATGGGATGATAAAGCTCAAAGAAAACGATGTTTGCTATACAAGTGGTACAATAGAATGGGTTGGTAGAAAGAGAAGCTTCCCTATAAATAGTGGATTTAAAATAATAAACGAAAATTATAAACATAGCAGTGAACCAGTTTTAAAGAAAATAAAAAAGTTAAACACAACTTACACCAGTGGTGAGGTGGGAAAACTAAATGAATGTGACTGTGCTGATGTCCTTCCTACTGTCAATGCTATAGTTGATCATTTGAATGCCCTACATGAGGCAGTCGATCTGGTGGATTTAAGGCTCAACACACTAGAAGGTGCCTTGAGTAAGAATGAGTAATATAATACATATTTTATAATTCATATTAATTAATTATTCTAAATAAAACCATTAAATACATATGTGGAAAAATATGTAATTTATTTATGTATATAGATTGCAGTAAATTCTTTTTTATAAAATATAAAGCAAATGTTTAACAAAATTATCAAATAATTTACAACCTTATGATGATAACCATCAATTAATGACAATTCTTGCTATATTTTTGATAGCTTTGTTATTTATAAATATGTTGTGACTTAAGTTAATTACTGTGTACCAACATAGGTGGTCTTTTTCCCTGTCTTTTTGATAACATCCAGGAGCTGATCAGCACTAAGTGTAGATGTCACTGAAACTTTCTGCTCTGGTAGACTGATTGTCACATTCTCAACACCTTGCCCTTTTAACCTGCCCAGCACTCTTTCCACAGCTCCAGAACAACCTTCACAAGTCATTTCTACATTAAAGATATGTGTCTGAAATTAATGTTTTGAATATATTTATTGTTAAGAAAACTGAAGTAGTGGTTCTAGTCAACGCTTACTTGAAGCTTCTGATAAATTTTAAGATCACTACTTGGGCTTTAATTTATGGCGTACCAGTATTTACACATTATTTTGCCATTCTAACGTTCTAACGTGGCTTACATGCATAGAATGCTACCTCAACAACTTTTCTCTAAATTTTTAAACTTACCGAAGACATTTTAGGATTTTTATTCAGTTATGGTAGGAATTACGAAACCGGTGAATATCAACTCGACGTCGATAAAATTTTATATCTGTTGATTTTGTCTTATCAAACAATGATTGGCACTGCGAAATGGAATTGGTTTGATATATATCGGTAGTAAGTTTGTTCTTTGCAGGTCAACGAACGGGAAAAGAAAGCAACAATATTTGACAGTTGACTGACTTGACTTCTGTCAATGCGTTTTTCGTTTGTGTTATGGAATCTGAAATTTACGGTCGCAAATTATTGTTTATTGCATCGATTCTTGATCTTGCACGCATCCCGAAACTATCATCGATTCGAGCGTAGTGAGCGAGTTCAATAAGCCATGAGCTACCAATACATGTGGTGTGGAAGGTGTCGCCCCGTTGATTACCAACAATTAAAAACACCGATAAAATAAAAAACTTGCCATATTGCTGAAATCTTGCTAAAACGAATTTCTTTTACTGAATTCAATGGAAAGGCAAAAGTGGAACCAGGGCCTTGAAACCGGTCAATTGAGGTTTTTAATTAAGGGGTCTACAAAAACCGCTTCCGAGACGTATTCGGAATGAGAGCGCTTCGAAACAGGGCTTGTTTATTTATTCAGTTAATTTTCAAACCGGTACAGCAGCGAGTACATAGAAACCGTTTTATTAAGGTTTGGCTTTACCCAAACCTTAAAAAAACGGTTTCATGAAAGAGCAAAATTAAAAGGGTTTTGAATCAAGCAATTTATAGAGGTTATGGTTAGGATTTGGCATTCTGCGTAAATATGTTTTGGCGTTATGCGTATTTGGCATTATGCGTTTACCTATTTGTCCTACCATTTTACGTCTCTGGTGTTTTGCATTTTTGGCATAGTGTCGAAAGGGTTCCGATTGAGGTTAGGTCTAGCTAGACGTTAGTCGAAACCACAAATTAAACCCCTTTCTTATTACCCATCCATGAGGAAGGTCTGTTAGTAACAGGCTGGTGGGGAACTGGGGACATTAAAATGCTGATGTTGCTAATCATGATTTCGTATAATCGGTGGAAAGTACACAATTTCAGTCGGTAAATAAATATATTCTTCTAACAAAACACATCGCCATCCGATCCATTTGAGTAAGTAAGTATAATAAGGATCTTATAGTTCGTTGCATTTGTATGTAAACCCCATGTCAGTATAGAGTTCTCCTTCTAAATATCTTCGGGCATCTCATAATAACATTCTCTTCTTTATTTGACCCTGAATCACTAATTTAAAAGTATATTCGAAACAAATTGATTTGTTAAACTAGATAGTCTTATGAAAAGTAACTCGTATTCATGTAGATATTCATGATAACTCATATTCATGGTATTCATGGAGATCTCCTGAGATGGTTTGGTTCCTATGTTGAACAGCGTAGTCAGACGGTCGTTCTAAATGGTTTCTCATCCCATCCACGTTTTTCTGCTGTGCCTTCTGGAGTACCACAAGGCTCAATACTAGGACCGCTCTTATTCGTATTATTTGTTAATGATATTAATCAATGTTTTCATCACTCTAAGTTCTTGTTATTTGCGGATGATATGAAAATCTACAAAAAAGTACAAGCACCGAATGACTGTCTTCTCTTGCAGCAGGATCTCGATAGACTGCAACACTATTGTCACATTAATAAGCTTGACTTGGATGTGTCCAAGTGCAACTGTATTTCTTTCAGTAGATCCAAAAATATAATTTGCTTTGATTATCGATTAAACCAGCAATCACTCATACGAACTGATTATATTAGAGATCTCGGTGTAATTCTGGATTCGAAGCTTTTATATGACAAACACGTTGACGCCATCACATCTAAAGCTATAAAGATGTTGGGTTTTATTATTAGAAGCACCAAACACTTCAAAATGATAAAGTCCTTAAAAATTCTCTACTGCTCGCTGGTAAGAAGTCATTTGGAATATGCAAGTCAAGTGTGGAATCCACAATACCAATTATATATTTCAAAAATAGAAGGAGTCCAGAAAAAGATTCTCAGATTTCTAAATTATAAATGCAGGTTAAACCTTAGCCCAAGCTACGAGATCAATTGCAAACAACAACACTTACTTCCATTGACCTTGCGAAGAGAGGCATCTGATCTAACTTTCCTTCTTAATATAATCAATGGCTCAATGGATTGTCCTGAGCTACTTTCTTTAATTTATTTTAAACTACCCGTCCGTACGAACTCAAGGAGAAATCATCTTAAGTTCTATGTAGATGCAGGTATTGCCAACTACAGATCAAATTGTTATTTTTATAGGGTATATACTATTTTTAACCACAACCACGCTGAAGATACAGATTTGTTTATAGTGAGACCCAATTATTTCAAAAAGAAAATAAATTTAGGTTTCTTTGACAGTTAGTCTATTATTTCTTCTGCTTTTATTGATTATTAATTTGGCTTCTTACAGATTAAGTACTTATTTGTTATTTTAAATAAATTTTATATTTTTTTGTATGCATTCTGCTAGAAATTTAGTTAACTTTGTTATTGCACATTATCCTTTTTTTTAAATACCTTTTTTCTGTATGTATATGTTTCTATTTGTGAAAACTGATAAAGGCATGTTTGTGCTATTCTTTATTTATCTATATTTTAGTATTATATGCTGTTTGTTTTCCATGTAAAAATAAATAAATAAATAAAAAATAAATAAATATTATTAGCTGATAATGTGAGTATAAATTGTATAGGAAACAGTTTACTATTAAAACAAATAATATTAGCGTTTACACTAATAACTAATTTTATTAAGTTTGTACTTCTATGAAACAGCTAGGCGATTGCTTAAAGTCAATCGTATTGATTTGACAGTTCATATTGTATCATATTAAATTTCATTCCATACAAATTGCAGCCGATTGAATACGATATGAACTGTCAAATGAATACGATTACCTTACGCAATCGCACCCCAGACTCTAATAATTTCAACATTTTCAACTAATAATATTGGACTAATAATTTTTATGTAACAGGCCCAGACTACATAAATAATTTGCGGCAATAAGTGGATCTGGTTGCTGTACGTACGCATAATTGTGTTTTTTTTTATAAATTCTAATTATTATTCGAAATTAATGACTTTAAGCTGTATGGTACCATTCCTTCACCATACTAACAATGCGAGCGAGCGGAAAAAAATTATAATTTGGTGGATGTCTTCATCTTGCTTGTCTGTCGTACTAATCTGTGGTCTGTCATGCATGTCATGTCACCGTATGTCCGTGAATTTATTATTTTTTATCAGAATTTCTAGTAAAGTCATGATTTAATATCATTACGGTCAACAAACACCATGACACTCCAAGAGAATCTCAAGGAATTGGGCTGGTAACAACAAATTGTATTACTTGATGTTGTGACTCCCAACTACCTCAACTACCTACGTCCTCTCCCAAATAAATCTTGCATACTTGTTACAGGAATTTGAGTCAAGAAGGTATCGATACTGTTAGTGAAAACGGTCAAATACAAGATGTAAATATTATAAGTAAGAGAGCTTTGGATGTAAGTGCTGTAGTACACGTAATATTCCTTTTCATAAGGTTGGCCACTTGATTCGCAATTATTTAATTTTTTTTAAATTTCAGTTTGATTTGCGAGATATTGGCGATGCCGCCTTCCCGGAAGATTTTCCTAAAGATCCCACGAAACTAGAAAAACCGATAGTTGTGCAAATTCAGAAAATTCGTAATGTGTCAGCCCCTAAAGCTAATGAGGAATCTCATTCTGCTCCACGAATGCTTAAACTGACCTTGCATGATGGGAAATCAACTTGCACAGGGTTAGAAATAAGCCCAATATCCAGTCTCAGCATCAACACTCCACCTGGAACCAAGCTGTTGCTCAATAATGAGGGATTAGATGTATGCCATGGAGTCATTTGGTTAACACCTAGTGTTATTACTGTGTTGGGCGGAAAAGTGTCTCACATGATTGAGAAATGGGAGTTGAATCGAAGTCTTGCCAAACATACTAGAGGTAAATTTAGTTTAATAATTATTAGTAATGATAAATTAAATATGTGTGAGCCAAGTTTTGTTTTTATTTATATAATTTGTTTGTTAGTTTGTAACTAGAATAACAGCTGGTTTATTTTGTCATTTTAGGTGGTATAGGTGCAGATGGTGGACCTCCTCCATGGATTCCTTTTGGTCAAAGGTTAGAGGCCCAGACTGTAGATAAACAATTCAAAAGCCTTCAGGAACAGTCTAAGCAAGACAATGCGGAGTTTGAAGCCCAAAGAAAAGGGGCTATTGCAGAGGCTCAAAGGCTTTCTGGTGTTAAAAAGGTAAAATCTTATATACTTTCAATCTATTTACAATTTTGTGTGTTAATTAGAGGTGTTATCTTTATTATTTATTATTATTATACTTAGGTATTTGGTGGAGGTACAAAGCCACTACTAGATGCTAATGTTCAAAAAATTGTTGATGCTGGATTTTCTGAAGAACAGGCTGAGAATGCTTTGAAGTATACCAAGAATAATGTTGATAGGGCTCTAAAAATTCTGCAAAAGCGAGACAACTCTGAAAATAGGAATAAGGAGAAACCTCAAAAAGAAACAGACCAACCCAAGCGTAAAGGACGCAATAAGGAGCCTAATGACGAGGATGCTATTTCTGTCAAACCATCTGGTAAAGTGTCACTATTTGATTTCCTTGAAGACAAGCTGCCTAATGTACCAGAAAAGGATAAGAATCGGTACAATAATAGCAGCAATGATGATAGGGGTGAGAGAAGCTTTGGAAACAGGGACAAAAACAGTGCCAAAAATAATCCACGTTCTCTAAGTTCAAGATATGATAGCTCCAGCAGACATAAGTCTGAAAACAGAGGCCACTATTCCAATGACAATAATCATTCATCACATAGAGATGATAGGAAGTACCAGTCACAAAATGAAAAACCACCAAGATTTCAGAAAAAATTGGAAGAGAAAAATAAACAGCATCAGCAACACCAACAACAACAGCAACAGCAGCAGCAGCAGCAGCAACAGCAACAGCAACAGCAACAGCAGCAGCAGCAACACCAACAGACAATGAACATGAATATGAATTTACAATACAACAATGCCTATCCTAGCCAACCAACTCCCCATTATTCTGACAGAAATATGAGAAATGATAGAAGTATGATGGACAACAAAATGCAACAATCTCAAAATTACAGAGGCAATCCTAATATGGAAAGTCTGGTTGAAGCCACTGCCAACTTGAATTTAATGCAAAGTCAGTCAAGAATATCAGATGATCAACAAAGAAATTATCATGCTCACCAAGGGTATAACGATCAAGGGTATTCGAAGCAACAGTCATTTGTGCCTAATCAGAATATGCAAGAAGCACCACCCAATTTTCGGAGGAATAATGACGTGCAGAAGTACCAAGAGCAGCCATATCAGAGGAGGCAACAGCCTCCTAATGGTTATATAGAGCAGCAGCAAAACGCAATGTATCCGAACATGAACTACATGGGCGGTGGCCAGCCCGGCTACGGTGGGCGGCAGTACGGATACGGACCGCGGCCGCAGGAGTTCAACAGCTTGCGCAGTGGAGGGCCATTCTTGCCAGGCTCCCTGCTCGGTTTTCAGAACGCTGCTGTGAACGAGCAGGCGCGAGCTATGCTAGGTGTTGCCGACATTACTTGGAAAGTCGGCGACCGGTGCCTCGCACTTTATTGGGAAGATAATAATGTGAGTGTCTTTAATAAAAGTTATAAAAGTCCATGGTCTTCAAAATGTTTACATTTATTTACATTTGTTTATCTTTACAGTTTTATGAAGCTGAGATAACAGGCATCTCAGCGAATACTGTGGTAGTGAAATTTTGCGCGTACGGTAATCATGAAGAAGTTCTTAAGTCCAACTGCTTGCCCTTCCCTAACCAAGGTAATTATTTTTAATCTATTTAATCATAATATTTGATTATTTTACTTACACATTACCACAGATCCTACTAATATTATAAATGCGAAAGTTTGTGAGGATATTTGTTACTCTTTTACGCAAAAACTACTGAACCAATTTAGATGAAATTTGGCACACATATAGAAGACGGCCTGGATTAAAACATAGGCTACCTTTTATCCCCATATACCCACGGGAACGGGAACCACGAGGGTGAAAAGGGGAGGCCGCTTGTTACTAAATAGTTACATAGATCCATAAAACTGGCAACTACAAAGAGATCATAAACAATGTTAGCGTATAGTTTTTGCTATGGCGAACTGGGGCATATGGAATGTAAAAACTACTGTTTTGTTAGCTCAGTTCGATAATGTATCAATGTTCCGCTCACACAAGGTATCACCCTACGCCATTATCATATGCCGTGATACAGCGGTGTACATGCTACAGGAAGTATTTTTTTTTAACCGCCTCTGTGGTCTAGTGGTACAACCACCGGTATCAGACCCAGGGTCCCAGATTCCCAGCGGGGGTACATATTGTATTCGGTTTGGTTGGTGGTAGGACTCGTAAGTTCGCCTGGCTAGCTACCACCATCTTATCTAAGTCTGACGCCACAACAACAATGTTTTCAGCATTGTTTTGTTCCGGCAGTTAAAGATAAGATAGCAAGTTCCTCAGTGATTGAGGATTCCGGGAGAGGCTCACTTCCATCTTCAGCCTTATCAATACTTACATCAGGTATGATGAAGGCTAAGAGACTTCCTGTTGCTCATTAAAAAAAAAAACAGTTTTACCGGCCCTGACTTCGATGGTCTTCAGCCGGTCATGCTGTACAGAGCAGGGCAGAGTTGTACAGATTAACACTCGAGAATAAGTTCATTTGATTAAAACATTTTTGAGTTTGTGTATTTACAGTGGTGGTAACATAATTAATGACACTAGCCGAATTTCATACAATCGAGATAACTTTGGAGCCTGGGTTCTCTGCCAAATATTGACTGAGCTGTGATCTGATATGGCCATCCAGGGAGTGAATGGAGGAGATCCAGATTGCTATACATACTAAACTGGTCTGATCAACATTCTAAAAGATGTAAGGATGCAGAGCATAGCATAAAAGTGTATGGAATTCTTTAAACTAAAAGTTTAAAGAGTTCCATACATTTTTATGCTATTTTCGCGTTTTTTTCAACTTATCCATAAATTTCATAGACTGTTGATCAGGGGGCTAATTGTCTAATTTTAAAATCTATCGCAATCCCTTTAAATTCGTCATTTGAAAGATATTTGCATACTTCAGGATGTCACTATTTGACATTTGAAAGAGATTGTGATCGGGACGCGTTTTGAAAGGTATGGAATAAACGAAATTGAACTGTCTAAGCAAAGTGGCAGACGAAAATATCACAATCACAATACCTCTGAAAGGGATTATGATAGATTTTGAAATTAGACAATTAGGGGCAGATCAGTTTAGATAGATAGTTCAGATTATTATTTAGAAGGAGCGACACCGGCGAAGCCGGGCGGACGATCAGTCCCCATAATCGGAACCATTTCACCCAGTTCCCAAAGTCCCCTGAAGACGGGGGAAAGGCGGGTTATCATTTACCCCACCGGTGTCGGACCCTCGAACCTACCTGTGCGCTTACAATACCTGTTAAGTTGACTTATCGTAAGCTGCTTTAAATCCTCTTCTTTCAGTTTGTCTACTTCAAAAAGCTCCCAGCGCAGCGATGCGTACATCGGGCATTCTGCCATGAAGTTGTAGCTTGTTTCTTCTTTTTCTCTACATTGCGGGCAGAGAGAGTCCTCTGCTCTTTTCTCCACTGATAGGTGTCTGTTTAGAGGACAGTGTCATGTCAAAACTCCTACAATGTTTCTTATGTCTCTCCTACCCAGTTTTAATAGCTCTCTGGTTTTCTTCTTGTCCACTGATTTGATGAAGATCTTGGACTGTCTGCAGTCCTTTCTGTTCATCCATCTTTGGTTAGTTTCTTTGATTTTCCTGATCTCGATGATTTTTTGGAGGTTCTGTGTGAGATTGGCAGTCTTGGTTCCGGCCCGATGAACGGTTCATCAGCCCCCTTCCTAGCCAATGCATCCGGGTTACCCAGCCAATTTCTACCTTAACCAAGTTTGCAAGTTCCTGAATGGTTTGTTTACATTCCGTAGTAGTCTCCGTTTTGTCAAGGGCTTTGATGGCAGCCTGACTATCACTTTATATTACTATTTTTCCTACGTTGTGCTCGCTTATAACACTTTTAATCATGTGCGCGCATTGCATTATCGCAAATATTTCCGCTTGAAATACGCTTGTGTATTTTCCCAGATTGAAAGTGGCCCTTCTTGTGTCGGGTTTAGCTATGTACCTACACTCTAGCTCCCGATAGCTTAGTTGACTCTTTTCTAGACCCATCGGTGTAGCATATTGCAGTGCAATCCAGATCGTCTTGTTCTGACTTCCAGTCGTCTCTGGATCTGATGCTTACCCTTTGCTTTTTTCGAAGATCCTTTCTTTATTTATTAGGTCGTTGTTAGCGAATATCATGGAAAGGTTTTCTTCGCACTTTTTGCCTATTTCAGCATGACCTTTGTCATTGTTTCTTCCTTTCCATAGATTTGTGCTTTTCAGCATAAACCATTGTTCTGTAGCTCTCTTTTTTAATTCAATGTCTATTGGAGTATAGCCTAGTATCATTTCTAGGGCGGCTGTGGGAGTTGTTCTCATAGCTCCTGATATCATGTTGCTGGCTAGTCTCTGTACCTTCGTGAGTTCTTTCCTGTTGTATTCTAGTTGCGCCTTGTGCCACCATACTAGGGCGCCGTGCAAGATTCTTGGTAGTATGATTGACCTATAGATCCATTGGATTACTTCGGGTTTAATGCCCCAGTTCCTGCCAACGGCTCTTTTGCATTGCATGAGAGCTAGCATCGCCTTGCTTACTTCTTTTATTTGGTTTCTAAAACTGAGGGTGCTGTCCAGGATCACCCCTAGGTTATTGAATTCTTTTACCGTTTCAAGCTCCACGTCCTCAATGATTATTGGGATCATTCTATCAACCTTTATCTTATTTGTGAACAGCATCAGTTTGGTTTTTGTAGGGTTGAGGTTCAGTCCCTTGTTCCTACACCATTTCAATGTTGTCATAACTTCTCTTCTCATTATGTCTCTGAGCACGCTTAGTACTTTCCCTCTCACAAGTAAAAGGCCATCATCCGAGTACGCTAGGATGTAGCATAGCAGTGGAGATAGACATCCTACTTGGGGAAAACCTCTTTTAGCTCTAATGGTGTATTTATTGCCTGCTAGTTCTGTTTATCCATACAAACTGTGTTGTAGCATGTTAGTGATCCAACCAGCACCCCGACCGCCTAACGGTATAGTTTGTGTTATCGCTATAGCTATTCCAATTTTTCCAACCCCCTACAAGGGCTCTCGCTGACGCTATCACTTTCATACTAAAAATGCAATATCTAATCCAATAGATGAAAAGAAATATGTAGGAATTAGACAAAAATCCTATCGTTGAAGGGTTATATGAGAGTTTGAAGTTTGATAGCTATAGCAATAACACAAGCTATACCGTTAGGCGGCCGGGGGCTGATATTTGCTCTGTTACGCATTCTCTGTTTAAGGTGGCATGTGCAGACGCTTTATCGAAAGCGCGCTCGACATCGAAGAAGCATGCTAGAGCGTATTCCTTATCTTTGGTTGATCTCTCTACCCTGACTGCCATGTCACTCCCTGGATAGCCATTATCAGATAACAGCTGAGGCAATCCTTGGCAGGGAACCAAGGCTCCAAAGTTACCTCGTTTGTATGAAAATCGACTAGTGTCGTTAATAATGTGTGTGTACCACCACTGTATGTGTACGTTTGTCGCAGGGTCCGGCCCCAGCGCGGGCGGGTTCGTGGCGCGCGGCGGCGGCGTGTTCGCGGCGCGGCGCACTTAGTGGTGCGCCGGCGCGCCGGCCCGCGCCGCGCCCGCCAGCTGACGCCCGCCCGCGCCCTACCCCCTTCTGAACTGTGACCCCCGGACTTACCTTTACTACGACTATGAAGCTCTGTAGTGCTCAGTGAAGTGAACGGTGCGCGAGCGACACCACCGCTACGTTTTAAAGTTTCACCGATGTAAAGTTTGCTGTAATTCTCGTGTGATGACGTTTAACGGCCTACGGATAGATCGGTTTTAATTTTAGATATATGTTATTTGATGGCTCGAAGAGTGTGGACTGTTGAACTGGAACTGTTTGCTAGTTTTATGCTAAAATGTTACATTGCTTTGTAGAAAAAAAAAATGATTTATTTTTCATTTATGTACTATTTCTGTTGTGTCATTTAAACACTAAACATGTAAAAATACACCATAAAGGGAACTTAAATAACTGAAATGTAACATTTTAGTACCTACTTATATTCAATACAGTAATGGGGGTCTTTAGTATTATCTGCGTAGCTTCTCACAGAAACAACATAGACTACTTGTGCTTGCCTGCTTTAAAATCTTTTCAACATAAGAGAAAACTCATCTCAAGAAAGATTTAAGTTTTGTTTCTAGCTTCCATTTTAATACATTATTCAACTCTGACAGGAAAAAATGTGTTTTTTTTTTATATGAAGCAGTCTTGAGCAACATATGTAGCTGTTTTAACGATAGTATTGAGATGGATTTCATTTGGGGTATGGTACTATAAATACTGTCGCGATGTGACGTCAATTATTGCGATATCGTGAGTGGCTGCGCAGGCGCAGGGCCGGCGGCGGTCGTCGCGAGACCCCGAACAAGGCGTCTAATAATAAATTTTTAGGAAATCTTAATGTTAAAATGATGTAACTCTCATGCGATAGAAATAATTTATTGACGTTCTGTATGTAACCAACCATAGTAGCAAGTAGCATGTATAAGTGTATTTTGTTGTATTTTTAGCGCAAAACATGTAATATATTAACTATATTTTCAGTTTGATATTGAAATATTGTTTGAAAGTATTTGTTTTACATTTACAACTGTATAATAAATTATTAAAATACGTTAAAAAACTCACGCGGAAATCACGAACGTTTTTAACTGTAATATTATAAAAAAGAGATTTATGTTGTATGATATGAAATCTGAGTAAATAATTTAAAGGTATTATCTGTACCTACCTAAAACTATTATGTATTTAATTTTAATAATACTAATGGTTAACGCATTCACTTCTTGTTATTTAATTATTTACTGCGGTAACAAAAAATCAGTCTAATGGCCTTTACAAACTGAGCCCGATCCGTGCCGCTGATACGATCTGACGATGCGATCTGAACGCATGCGTTCTCGTAACCAATGGCTTTCTATGTATGCTTTCACACTGCCCGCGATAGAACGCATCACGTACACGGGAAGCCATTAGTTACACAGAACGCATGCGCTCAGATCGATCGTCTGATCGTATCAGCGGCACAGATCAGGCTCTTTGGGTAAAGCCATTAAGGCGATACTCGAAAAAAATATGCTGAAGCAAGATAGCAATGAGAAAACGACGCGCACGGAAGCGAGACCGATTTTGCAGATTAGGCAAAAAAAACACAAAATCACTTCGTGTTAAAAAACTACAGCTATTTAAAAAAAATGCTTCTATACGATCCTAAATATTATTGGTGTCCACTTATTAAACCAATTTCCAATACTGTAAGTAACCCCATTTAAGAATAATCTTGAATTTTCGTATTTTTTAGAGGTCTTTTCGAAAAGAAAAAGTGTCGAGGCAAAATCATAAAATCGTGTTTTTGAAACTATACGAATCTGGATAAAGATATGAAGAAATATATATGTTATTACCAGATTTGTAACAACTGTAACCATGCTATAGTTTTATATCAAAAAGTCCATACTTTTTCCGAGTAGCGCCTAAATTTCTACAACAAACTTTGAACCCAACACATAACATATTAAGATTTAAAGTTGATTGAAGTTTGTCAGTTCTGATAGTGAGCACAGTCTTACTGTCAGTTGCCAACAAAAGTCGACAAACTCGAAAAGCAGATAATGTAGGTAAGTAAAATGATTGCCTCAGGTTGTATTTTGTTGATAAAGAATCATGAATTTATTTAGTGTCTATCAAAATAATAGAAAATTAAGTATCAATTTATTTCAGAAAAGTAATTCAATGCTTATTACAGCATCACTGATTACTGTGATTAAGTTGATTTGTTATATGAAATTTTTTCGTTAACAATTAGTGAATGCGTTATTTTGCTGTGTCCATTTTACTCAAACCATAGTGTAGTGCAGCTATCAGTCTTGTTGTTGTAAAACCAAAGCTCAATTCCAATATCACTTAGTACATAATCAACTACATTGCTCACAATAACAGAAGCAGCATTCAATACATTTATACAGATTTTGTCGATTGGAATAACCATTTATTAATGAAAAGCTAATAAAAGAAATTGTATTATTTTCATTTGTTTCGTTGTTACCTTCCTCTATTATTATTCACCGCCCGCAGATTGTCTGAGCTGAGTATACATATCCAAACTTACACCAAGAACTTAAGGCATTTCCTTCCACATATAACTTAAGGCTATTTTGAGGTGTTATCCGAGAACCTTTTAAAAAGGATATCTAAAGTTACAGTGCCAGAGCCACGTCAAGGGTCAAGTCTTAGAGAATAATCCTACTAAACTAAATGATAAATGTGTATGACTTTGTAGCTTATTACTCAATCACGCAAAAACGGCTGAATGGATTTGGATGTTTGGCACACAGTTTAATAGTCGGTATTTCCACATCCAAAGGAGCGGGGAACACACGGGTAAAACAGCAGGCAGACACTATTTCAGAAATGTAATAAGTGAGTACATAGTTAACTAGGTATTATTCTTAAAATTCTCAAGAACGGAACTCCAAGCGAAAAAAATCGCGGTCAAAGCTAATAATGAAGTTTTTACTTAGTTTTATAGCACATGCAATATGGCCCTTACTTGCATTGCATGCGTTCAAAGGCTTGGAAATTTAAATGATTATTGCGACAATGGGTGAACTTAATTGGTAACTTGAAAAATTGTATAAAGCTTTCTTTAATTAAAATATTTAACCGAATCTTATGTACTGGCTACACGCAACGTCTTACCTGAAAGCATGCCTGCATAAACCGGTTTGCGCAAGTAAGACGGAGTGTGTGACTAATATGTATCCCGTGCAGGCCTGAAGCGCGGCCTGAGTAATCATTGAAATGTTAAAGATTTGGACTGCGCATACTTGACTGCACGGTTTTGCATGTACGTGTGGTCGGGCGTTCAGTCCGCGCTTCAGTCCGCGCCTCAGTCCGTTAGAATTGTTTCCGATCACATAAGTACTTACGTCGTAAATGTATGAACTTAAGCGATGTAAGAGGTTATTCGAAGGAGGTTTTAACTCATTTCATAGGGCTCTCTCTCTCTCTTAACACTGAGGACTGCGCAGTCGGACTGTGCATGCTTACCTGCACTTGTGGCCAGTCGCTCGCTGTTCCGTCATGACCGCGCAGGTCATGAAGGAGCATGTGGCCGGCACATTAGGTTTAGGTAGGTACAGTCAACAGCAGATGCAGGCTCACTTTACACTTAGACCTTGAGAGTGCCCTTACGTCACTCGTAATAGCGCCGGTTTTCGCAGTTATCCAGTGCAAATATAAAGCCGTTCGTGCTGTTGACCGTACTATGAAAGTTTATTAAAAATTCGAATCTGTTGGCAGTATTAAAGGAGAAGAACTTCTATATGGAATCGAAAACTGTAGGCCGTGTAAGACAAAGTAACGCCTATTAGGTAGGTAGGTACTGCATACAATCACGATTTTTTTTTCTTGTCAGCGAGTCAAACTCAAGAATGCTCGGATCAAGTTTATTTGAATAAAATTATATAAAACTTTTTAATTTTGCATTTTACAATGCTATGTTTATGTGATAAATATTAAACAAGAAAATATACTAGAAAAAAGCAACTAGTCTCATGTCAGGGCGACATGAGACTAGTTGCTTTTTTCTAGTATATTTTCTTGTTTAATATTTATCACATAAAATTATATATTTCGTTTCGCCTATTAGCGTGGCGGAGTTCCTCTACTTTTATATCCATCTCTATTCTCTCTCTATTCTTCATTCCTAATACCCACATGTGTTCTACCGTCCTCGCTCCTCCATTCTTCCTCTTACATTCAACGCGGTTCTCTATGAACCACTGCCCACTCTAAGGCCGCGACAGGTAGCGAACTACACCAGTCATTGACATTTTCGTTATTTATACCAAAATTCATTGTCACACATACATGGGGGTTTCCTTGCCTAGTTCACGACATTGAGTCCCAGATCTCAGCTTTTTGCATCCAGTTCCTGCCTGTCATCTTTTGTAGGTCGTCACTTCACGCGTTTTAGCTAAACGAGGTCTCCACTCTAAAACAGTTCTCCGTGTGATGCGAGTATGACAAGCCCATTGCGACTTCAGCTTGCTTATCCTTCGAGCTTTGAGATGTTGACCGCCTTGCTTCTCTGTGGGATAACTTCATTTCCGACTTTATCTTTCAGAGAAGCTCCGATCATTGTCCTTCTGCATCAGCAACTGTCCGTAGTTAAGTGTCCACGTTTCGGCTCCTAAAGTCGTTAACGGTAGGACGCACTGGTCAAAGACTGGCTTTGTTGTGTAGTACAGTCGTTGAGAAGAGATAACAAAGTTTGCCGAATGATGCTTATCCCAGCTAATTTTTTGTTTCCTTTTTAACGTTTTTGATAGTATCAGGCGGTTTTTTATAATCATGCGAAAATATGTAAGGAAAGAAAGCGGAAGAATTTCTTGTGAAATTAAGCTAGATATCATTGGTTTATGTTTTTTCCTCTCAAAGTAGTTTTACCCATATCACATCTGCAAAGTTTTCCCGAGGTAAACGTATTCTTGAAGCCTTCGAAAGGCTACACATTATCATTAATCGGTCGTAGGCCTGTAACTATAAAATTAATTTCTTCAGATTTATAAAACAATATTATACGTACTAGGTATACCTACCTAGACGTTTGCTCGCTATATGAGAGTAGAAGGAGTGTTTTACACCCACACTAGTATACCATAACAGCAGTCAGATACAATTATAAAAATAAACTTTAATGTGTTCAAGTGGTGAGGTGACCTATTTAAGGGTGCGTGTTCGTTGACTATTTATTAATTTAATTTTGGGCGCCGTTTGTTTTGGGTGTTTCCCTTTTGCGAATGCGGTCACATTTTTCATGAATTCCATGGCGTCATTTATCTGTTTGCTGACTAATGTTATGTGTTTCATTAATTCACCAAGCTAGATGTTTCTCGGCGTAAACCAAGTCTAATATCAACTTATAAATCTGACTCAAAAACAAAATATAAACAGAAATTAGGGGCAGATAAATAGCCTAATTATTATTATAACATATTTTTGTAATTTTTTGGAGCCAAAAATCTGTATTAAATACTCACTGAAAACAATCTTCTACAATATAGGATTGTCAAAGATCATTGCAACAATGCAAAAAAAACCGGGCAAGTGGGAGTCGGAGTCGCCTACCGAGGGTTCCGCACACATTTAGTAGTTATCTAGTTCATAATATTATAAATATTTCAGGAATTGAGTCTCGCAGTATTTTCCGAAGTTTTACCGAAATACTGTTTCCAAAACTTAAGACTGCATTTTTCATGATTTAATTACAAATGTCCAGATTTTTTTCTGTATTTGTAGTAAAAGACGATATTACTTGCCAAATTTCATAGTTTTAGGTTTACGGGAAGTATCCTATGAATTTTAATTCCCTTGAGAGTGTCGAACTATATGCGTTTATGCGGTATAAATAGCTTTACTTTCTTTTAAGTTAATTTTGAAGTTTGATTTTTTGAATCAAGAGATTGTTTAACTTGAATATATTGTTTTAATTTCAACTCGGTAGCTCTACACGTTCCCGAGTTTTTCCCGATCCTAAAGGCTATATTTTCATGATTTAAATACAAATGTATAGTTTTTAGGTTTTTTCCTGTATTCGTAGTAAAAGACGATATTACTTGCCAAATTTCATAGTTCTAGGTCTACGGGAAATACCCTATGTATGAATTTTGATTCCCTTCAGAGTGTCGAACTACATACGTTTTACTTTTTGGGTATTTGAAGGTGTAAAAACACCTCCAACAGACTGTTGACCTGAAATTTTTTAATAGTTTTAATTTCAAGTGGATACCTCCATGCGTTCTCGAGATAAACTAACTCGGACGGACAGATGGACAACAATTTTTTTTATAAAGGTTCCTTTTTTTCTTTAGAGGTTCGGAACTCTCAAAATCATTGAAAAACCAATTGTAATAGAGATTTTAGTTACATTTTAAATAAATCATTAACGATAGAAAAATGTCGACTTCGACATATCTCGGCCCCCCCATTATGAACTAAGTATTTGACAGATTTCCAGAACAATTGAATTCTTAAAATTTGAACCTTTTACGAGTGTACCTACCTATTTAAATGAAATTAAGGTATAAAATAAATGTGTAATGAAAGTAACTACACATATTTTTTAAATGTTTTTTCTACATCACAGCAAATGTTATCATTGTAGTTACAATCAACAGCGCAGCAGCTCGGCCATACACTTTGACTTGAGAGCATACTTATGTCACTCGTTAGCGACTCTTTTCGTAGTGCAAATGTGAAAGCCGTACTCCATTTCTATTTCCTTACGTTGGTAGGGACTTTATCGCTCTTATTATAAGTTGGCATGTAACTGTAACAAAGTACAAAATTGACCCAGTTGGAGTCACAAACACGCCAACAAACCTTCGTGCTGTCTTATGGCATGGGTGGGTGAATGGTGGGGCGGCCGCGAGCCCACCACGACAAACAAACCAGACCAGTTAAGCCTGCTCCGCCGCGCGTGCCTGTCGCCTTGCCGTCCTAAACAAACATTCAATGAACTGCACTTTCGGCATCGGATAACTGTTGCGTCGTGAAAGTAATAGTGATGTAAAGTGACACTGTCATTGTGTTTCGCGCCAACTTTATCAACGTGATAAAAGGTGATGTTAATTAATTTCATAGTTACCTAACTACTTTATGATGTAAAAATCTTATCGATACCTCTTTGAAAGACGAGACGGATGCTTCCAGTTCGTTATTGTGAAAACAAAGCACGCGCGCAGGTGGTAGGTACCTTTTGTAGATATACTCGAGTACTTCAAGTTCAATAGAACTTTCACTTATTGTTTATCAGCAAATCGGAGAGAACGTGTTAGATTCACCTTGCGTTATCCATCGAATTACCTTGAGCTGCGTCCGCGCCGCCTCTCGCGTAGGTAATCCCTCGACCAACTTGCAATATTCTCTCGTTACTCATTACTTGCAATAGCCTCTGCATGTACTGCATGACACACATACAGACATTCCTAAATACACAGGTGTTTGCGACCGTGACTGCGATAATAGTAGGTATATGGGTATAGGCACAGGACTATTATTGCTGTGTAGGCAGCAGTTAATGAAGAGTAAAACATGTCATATTATGATTAATTAGTAACTTCTTTGTGCTAATGTGATTTAATACACATAAGAATTAATTCAGTAATTAACAAATATAAATTTAAGCGTTTCGCAGGGTCAGCAACTATTTATTTTTTTCATTCAACCATGGATATGTTTTAAACATACTTGTTTGCAACTTAAGAACAGGATTCTCTCTTTCACTAAATCAACAATCAAGCTCTTTATATAGGTTCAAGTTTTCTTTATTTTATAAGAATGCAGACCTGGCGCACAAGCGAACATGCCTCCTGCGTGTATCCATATACGGCACATGAGAGGACATCATTCCGTTTGATAATAATAAACAAGATCATCGGTTCTTAATTTCCATTAGTTGCGTCTGAATTTAGGGGAATGAGAGTGAGGAGAAGGGAATGGGGTTGTACCAAAGCATTTGACGCAGAAACGCATACTTTTTTCAGATCATCTACATACTAAACATTTTCTCACGCTTTATAAACACCAACCATTACCTCAGACAAGAATAGTTCAAGACTCACTTAGTAGTTCAAGATTACTAAGATTTTTCCTTAGCAACAAAGCCTTCGTGATACTAATCTATTTATCTATTTACAGAGCTTAAAAACTGACGGTATCTCAATAAAAACTGTAAATGTCATTTAATTATACCCACATAGTAAAAATAACTTTATCTGAATTTTATTCAAGAGACAACTAGGCTCGTGATATAATAATTAAGCTACAACATAGTCTTATTGACCAATATGTGCATGTGGTAAAAGCATTAGTTTAATGGGTAACGGTGGTCATCAGATATTATGAAGCTCATATTAGTTACTAGACCTTATAAAAACGAAGCAGACGAAGACACAAATTGTAAAAATAAGGATGTTTGGAGGTGAGACAAACAAGCAAGTTGCTCATTAATCAAGAGGGCGTAGCTTATTTTTTAACCACTCTTATTCCATTGTGTTAGGATAATTAGGGTTAAATTGCTGTATCTAGGTTTTAATTTGTCAATTTGTAAAGGATGCGAATGAATACACAAGCAGATGATAATTTTATTGTATGTGCGATGCGATTTCTTGTTTGTTGATATTTATCAGTAAAAAAGACATCAACGAGATTAGCTCAAGTAATTTTAAAATAAAAGCAAACATTTTGACTTTAAATAAAATGAATCGTTAAACTTTTACTGTTTTAAATTCAAATTAAAATGATCTTTCTTTTAAATGACTAATATTTCGGTTTGAAAGGAAGAATACGAATTTTATATAAGTTTTCTTTATCAGAAGTAAAATGCGTTTTTTTTTTATTATAATAGGTATATACAAAAAATCTATGGGCCCTGGAGGGGAACTTCTTTAAATCCTTTAGTTAGATTATTTTACTGAAAGGAAACATCCCTTTATTTAAAAAAAAAGAAACACTGCATTGAAACATTTAAAAAGCTCGCTTCCCACACCCAGGAATCGAACCATCTAAAATCTTTAAATAATAACGTTCCTTACTTTTATACCATGAATCGATAGGGTCGATCAAAAGGATTAACTCTCTCTAACAAACATAGTAAATTAAATTAAAGGAAACATGAAAACTCCACTTATAAACTCAATGGGACGGATAAAGCACTTTTATTCATGGTTCTTTTGAAAAACTTACAAAAATCTTTGAATGCAGTTTTATTTATTTAAAAAAATTAAGGAATGTTTCCTTTCGGTAAAATGGGCGAACTAAAGGATTGAAGGTAGTTCCCCTCCAGGGCCCATAGATTTTTTCCACCCTGTATATTGTATTAGGAAAGTCACCCTTATTCGTTGTATTCTGTATTACTTTCATGTTATTGTAGACTGAAAGTTTAGAAGATAACTACACTGGAAATGAGTTTCATACGTAAAACGCATACTTACCACAGATAAGTAGATGACACAAATCATAAAAAATTTCGCGAAAACGGCGACGTCGTTCTACTCATTGAAAGGCAAAGCCATTTAGATTATTTATCTCACAATCTTGTCATAATCACTGTCAATTAATCTGTTGTTAATAATATATTGAACAACAAACCACATTATTTAAGGCAACATAAAAAATACTCTATAGTTTCAATATTTAGATACAAAAACATCATCATTTTTGGGTCATATTTTTAACTACCTACTCAGGATTATGTTTTATTATGTTTTAAAAGCGCTTGACTTACTTTAACGTGTGTTAATTTCCAGATTGGCCATGGGTATGGGAGGAGCAATGGATAGTTGTGGAAGGTGCATGAAGTTTTCCCTAATATGCATAAACGTCGTCACATTTGTAAGTATAAGCTAGGTACTTGATTAGTTTTAAACTAGAAAATAAGCAACCTGTTGATGTAGTTTTAACTTCTTTATGTGACACAAGTCAAAATAATAATCCCACTAAAATAATTATAGAGAAAGATGTGGCTGCCAAAGTTGCACGTTATAATTTTGATGGCAACCAGTGGTTAATGACCAAAAGTGGTGCGGCTATTTAGATTGTATCTATCCAGCGCGGCTAAATTACCGCGAGGGTTGAATGGGGGAAACGGACGCAGATTACGCAGATAGGTCAATGTATTCAAAGTGTGGCCTTCTTTGTTGTTACATTGAGCGTGAACTTGCCATGTTGTAAAGGACGCCGAGTCGGTAGCACCTAGCATCCAAAGTATGTACGCTAGGTAATTATCACTGCTACTGCAGATTTTATAACTTATGCATAACATGCACGTAGAATTCTATTATTTCCTTTTTCTGTGTATTTTTTTTTATTGATGTGTATGACTGGACTTGAGTTGAGATACATTTTATTCGTGAGAATTTTAAAATACTATTTTGCCATATCGTATGATTAGTGGTCTTGGCAATTTAGCAAAGTTGTTTTGTTTTGTAAAGTATGTTATGCCATTCTTCAAAAATATCTTTTGGGGTTTTAGTTCTACGGGACCCATACTTTCATAATTAGTTTTTTTAATGAACGACGGGAAAACGGTTAATTTTGATATTTGTTAATTAATGAAAAGGCTGAAGTGAAAGCTCTTTTTCCTGGAATCCTCAATCTCTAAGGTATAATATCTTAGTTTTATTTAGATATTTATTAGCGATTTCAGAGTTGGTCCTATTTATTTATTTATTAACATCAACAAGAGTAACATCATATCATGCGAATTAAATATTAGCTTATACTTAAACTAAATGCAATCTTAATTATTAGATGTTACACATAAGCAATATAAAAATTAAAAATATTGTTTTAACATGAGCAAGACAAACAATGACAATAATAATTAGAAGATTAAAATTCTAGACAAATAGAAAATAAATTTGTTATAAAAAAATACATTGAAAAACTACACATTTAAATAGATTTGTTATTTAAAGCAATGTCAAAAAATTCAAATCAAAACAATTTAATTAATACAAAATCAAAATAATAAAATTATTGGAATTAGATTCATATGATAAAAAATTGTGGATCACAAAAAATACATTAAATATAAAAAAAGTTTTTTTTTTTAAAACATGTGCATCAAATTTTCAACTTATTTAAAAATTATTTGAGTGAATCAAGCGAATACTATAGTAAAAGTTGTTCAGTTTGATGATCCCTTTGTAACATATTCTGGTTTAGCTATTAAATCTGTTACATATTGTAGACAGGAGGGAATTTCCACAACCGTAAATAGGAATGGGACTACGAGAAATAGTAAATCCCTCGTGGTCCCATTAATGGGTCAAAATCCTGGGAGCACAATTTTAATGGGACCACAAGAAATAGTTATCCCTCGTGGTCCCATTAATGGGATCTGGAGAAAACAGGGGTTAAATAATATTTGGTTTCAGGTGGCCGGAGCGATAGCTCTGGCCGTCGGACTATGGGTGTGGTCGACGCGGTCGTTCACCACGAACCTGATGAGCAACAACATGTTCATAGCGTCGGTGATGGTGATCATCGCGATGGGCGCGGTCATGATGCTGCTCTCGATCCTCGGCTGCTGCGGCGCCGCTAAGGAGGTCAAGTGCATGCTGCTGACGGTACGTGTCCACGCCGACTCGTCTATTGGCTAATGAGGGTCAACAACAGTGAACTCTGGCTGACGAATATTAGGAAGAGCCACACTGCACGTTATTGCAAAACAAAAATCATTTACATCACTTTCGTATATTTTATATGATATCGCTTACTAGGCGAATTTATGTGTTGCGATGCGGATGTAGTGTGAGCCTTTAAAAGACTCATTAGGATCCGTAATATAAAAACACTAGCGGCCGCCCGCGGTTTCACCCGCGTGTTTCCTGTTCCCGTGAGAATATCAAAATAAAAAGTAACCTATGTGTTAGTCCACTACTTGAAGTCTCTACATACCAAATTTCATCCAAATCCGTTCAATAGTTTTCGCATAAAAAAAGGAACAAACAAACAAACTGAGATATTTTACATTTATCATTTATCATATTAGTATGGAAAGTGTATCTTTTTATATAGAAAACGTAAAGTTTCAGCCTCCATAAACAAAAACATATGACAAGTTAAAGAGTTTCACTATTTGCAACAAATATTAAATAGCGTGTGAACTTTACAGACGATTGTAAAAAAGAATCAGAAAATCACTAAAAACGACTTTAAAGCACTTGCGTGAGTTCTTCTTTTTAGTGTAAATAATAGCGGAAACGTATTGAATTCTACATCAACCTATACAAATATATAATAATTACTTAAATAAAAACGAAAAACATAGAAAAAATTAAAGTGACCTTATTATCTAATTTCTTTACAGGGAAAGAAAAAGACAGAGACAAATGTTTTAGAGTTAACGGTCCTTATTAGATTTTATGGGATGTAGAGTTAGCCATAATGGAGCGGCTTGATAAGATAAAAAAAACAATTGACCTAAAAAATGTTAATTGTTTCAAATCCACGAGTTACTCACAGGCATCAATTATGCGCCACGTGCAGTGCTGAAAATTATATATATTTAGTTTTTGGGATTTTTATTTAAAACTTAATATTAACAGACTAGACTTTTCTATGGCTCTTACATAGTTGTTGAATTTTATACTTGTCTATTGTTGACTATGTTATTTTGTGTCTTTTTCCAGTACTACATTTTGGTGTTCATAATATTCGTGGTGATCCTGGTGAGCGGGATCCTGCAGTTCGTATTCCGGGAGAAGGTGGTCACGACCTTGGACCGGGAGTTGTACGCCTCCATCCCTTACTACGGCGTGAAGCACGAGTACACGCGGTCGTGGGACGACACGCAGTCGTACCTCATGTGCTGCGGGGTGAAGAGCTACAAGGACTGGAATGGAAATATACCCAGGAGTTGCTGCCGGGAAATTTACCCTGGCCAAGTAAGTGTACTTTAGTACAGTTTGATTATAATTATTGTGCGGGTGTGAAGATAGCGCGAAGCCAACAATAAATTGAGGCGCGCAAGCTGAAGAATGACGAGTGCGTGCCCAAGTAGCTAACTTCACTCCGTGCGGTTGCTATGTTGATACGTGACATATCGCTGTCGCGTTGTTGTCGCGTTGTTGTTGCAAAGATAGATAATAGCCCCGTCGTACATTTTTATAATAAGTAATCGTATTTGATTGAAAATTGTAGTGGTTGAATCAGACACTTGCTACCTTTGTTAGGTAATATCGGAGGCACTCTTCTGGACCTAGCTTTCGTCTTTAAGTATTTCCCCAAGGGTTTAGTTATTACAAATTGATTAATATAATATATCGCAAACGATAATATTTTTTCCTATTTCTGGAATTGTTATAGCTTGTTTCGCGAAATACGCACTACTTTTTGTAAGACAGACATGTTATGGTCATTTGTAGGTATAAAGACGCTGCGTGTGCTTTCTCTTTATGTTTGACGTAAAACATAATGTAATGTATTTAATCTAAGCTATATTCGCTAACTCGTATACTTATATGAGTTAATTGGATTTCCACAAAAAAAGTTAAACCTTTTTTTACTTTATTTGACTATTCCTGGCATCACTTACTATTTCAGCGCCAAGAATGCCAGTCGAATCCAAACCCAACGAACATGTACATGGACGGATGTCTGAACAAAGCTCTAGACTTCTTGAGGGAAGACGCCGTGTACGTCGGCGCTGCGGCGATAGTTGTAGCTATAATTATGGTAAGAATACACATTAATTTACATTGAAGATCATTGTACTTTTGTCGTTTGTCATTTTCCGAGAGATATTTTAATGAGTTTCTTACTCGCGAATTCGTAAAGTATTATCTTAAGGCGCGATTTCTTAAGCTGTTTATTTAAATGTAATTGAGTCGGCTGAGTAGTTAGAGAGGCGTTGTTGTGCCAGTTTAAAGTTTTTTTATTTATAAAGAAATTAATAGGTTACCCAAATTAATAAAGATTTTTTTTTTCAGTTGTTGGCTCTCATATTGTCATGTGGGTTGTTCGTGAAAATAGAGTGATTCTGACGATGGAAGAAAATATGTGACTACAAATTGATCTTAAATTGACTGTTTTGATTATGAATGTTGTGATTGATCGTGGCTTCGTCTCATTATTGTGCTTTCCATTCTTCCTAATTTATTTGATAAAGTGATTAAATATCAAATAACATCATGTGTTTCAATTAGCTCTCATGAAATGCCTCTGAAGTTTTATATTGATCGTAGAGAAGTAAGAAAACCTTTAAAGTTAAAATAAAACAAAACATATAATAAATACAAAAAAAAACATTTCGGAAGTTGTCGTTAACAAACTGAAAGATTTCATGAAAATTTGTAAAATAATACAATAGGAAACGAAATCATCGCCTCAATTGTAGAGTATTTTACATAAAGTAAATTCGCAACTTTCCGTGGTTGCCTCGATACACATTATCACAATGGCCTCACACTTGTAAGTTGCTTAATTGTAAATGTGTTTACATTTGCAAATTTATCGTAAATTAATTAGGGTAGACGACCCGATTACGGCCACTTGAGCACCGTTGTGACGACTTTTATTTACTCCTTATTAACAAGGCGTTAAGTTTCAAGGTGGCCTCAGCTGAGACTACCCTGCTTAAGTTACTTACATGAGCAAAACTTACAAGTGTAATTCCGTCCTTCTTAGACCTTCGGTTTCCTTCTGGGTGGGAACTTGATGGTGTTGGTGTGTCCCTCGCGGTAGTTCCCGGAGCGCGTGTACCAGCCGCAGTAGCGGATCATGCAGTCCGAGGTGGTGGTGCCGAGGGGCAACCCTAGCGCGCTGATGCGCTCCAGGGCCTGCGTTGGACCCCCAACAATCTGGATGGATATAAATAAATATTAATTCGTCATTTGATAGCAGAACACCGACGTGTGGGGCCCTTATTCACTATGACCGCTTAGCGATTCCTTGCTCAAAACACGCCAATCTCGTACTTAGCTACGGCATTTCCAAATCCGTGTTCTCTATGACACTCACAAATTATATACTTATTGTACAAGTAGGTATATGCCACTCACAAATGATTATAGTATTTGCTTAAGTACAATAACTAATGCGACTTCCGAAAGGCAAAAGCAAAAGTCTCAGAATGATACATTTTTTTATGACAGAAACAGCACAGTATAAAAACACTCTCGCAGTGCTCTTTTAGTTCCGTAGTACTTAGATACGAACGGGATAGAAAAGAAACAGTGAAAAAATAAAATTAAAATAAGATATGGTACCCAAATAATAACATGACCTACCCGACCAAACACAACGTGTTTTCCGTCGAATTGTGGAAGTGGTTTAAATATGATGTTGAACTGCCCGCTGATTTCTCCGTCTGACGTTATACTCATGGATAATACTCCTGAAATATTATTCATAATTAAAAAATATACTATAACTGTTGTTTTACATAATACTGAATCGGGGGGATATTTTTCTAGCAGCTCGTCGTATTTTTTTTCTTTTTTTTACAACGAACTGGGCAAGCATTTGACCACCATCGTGCTCAGTAAACAGGATGTGGTCTAAGGTGTAACATGCTTGCCCAAGAAATTCACTCTCGCTCGCCTTGAAGGGACCAAGGTTGTAGGAATCGGGGAACACATGAGCAGGCAGCGCATTCCACTATTTACCGGTGTGAAATGTGTTAGCAAAGCGCTTGGTACGGATCGCTGGAATGTCAACGACGTACGGGTAATAAGCTAACCTGAGCCTGGTACTGCAATGGTGGAAAGGGGCTGGAGGAACCCCCGGAAGGAGGTGGTACAATTCTCTCGCACACTCTCCAAAGTGTATCATATAAATATAAACATGCAACTTTGCGGCGGTGACTGAGGCTCTGAAGTTCCGCCTTGGCCAATGCTGATTTTCCAATGAGTTTCCTGGCACGGTTTTCAATCGATGCCAAAAGCTCTAGCTGATACTTAGCAGAACCATCCCACAGTTGACTCCATGCACGGCTGAATCTGCGCTTTGTATAAAAGGAGCAGCAATTCGGAACAAAATATCGCCTAGCCTTAGAAAGGACGCCCAGTTTCTTTGCAGCACACTTCGCAATGGAGTCGATGCACTCGCCAAAGTTCAGATTGGAAGACAGGTTCAGGCCGAGAAGTTTAGATTTTCGGTTATCAGTTAGGATACACCCTGGAAAGTCGGAGTCAGTTGGAAGGGACTTCGTTTTGCGGTGAATAAACAAGCCTGTGTTTAGTGGCATTGAAACTGACAATTTACCGCCTCTGTGGTCTAGTGGTAACAACCACCGGTATCAGACCCAGGGGTTCCGGGTTCGATTCCCAGTATTCGGTTTGGTTGGTGGTAGGACTTGTTGTAAGTCCGCCTGGCTAGCTACCACCATATTATCTAAGTCTGACGCCATAACAACAATGTTTTAGCATTGTTGTGATCCGGCAATTAGAGATAAGATTCCAGTTCCTTTGCCAGTTCCTCTGTGATGTGGATTCCGGGAGAGGATCGCTTCCATCTTCAGCCTCATCAATACTTTTCATCAGGTATGATGAAGGCTAAGAGTATCCCCGTTGTTCATAAAAAAAAACTGACAAAATTGGCGTTGTCTCAATCGGAGACAGCCTGGAGTGCCAGATACATATGCTCGACAAGGGACTCTCGACAAGACTGTATTTCATCACTATCCTTTGCAGTTGAGAGCTGGTTGAAGTGGTTTCATCTGCATACGCAATGGTATCAGACACCAGCAGGTCGTTGATGTGCAGAAGAAACAGTAACGCAGACAGGACAGATCCTTAGGGGACACTGCATCAATTTCTTTAAGATCAGATGATTGACCATCTACTACAACTCGGATTGAGCGATTGCGAAGGAAGTCAGCAATCCAAGTGCAAAGGCCATCAGAGATACCGTATGAGGGAAGCTTAGCAAATAGGTGGTCATGCCAGACCATATCAAAGGCTTTGGAGATGTCTAGCGATACGCCAAGGGCTTCGCCGTGATTCTCGATAGCTTCACTCCAAAGATGGGTGGCATACACGAGAAGATCTCCAGTCGAACGACCTCGGTGAAAACCAAACTGGCGATCACTGAGACGGTCGTTGTGTTCAAGGTATGCCTTATGACGGATGTTAAGTAAACGTTCCATAGTCTTACAGAGTATGGACGTGACTGTAATTGGCCTGTAGCTGGAAGGGTCGGGACGGCTGCCCTTTTTGGGCACAGGCTGAGTTTGCAAGCTTCCACGATTGAGGTACGAGTGTGAGACCGAGTTAACACAGGAGGCAGTTCAGGTGCAGAGTTGCGCAGGACAATCGCTGGGATTCCGTCAGGACCACTAGCTTTGTTTACGTCTAAATGACGGAGAGCTTCTAGAACCTCTTTGTTGTGAATCAGACAGTCACCCATAGAGGAGTCAGCACGAGGTAATTTAGGTGGCAATTTGCTACCGACATCTAGACGCGAATTCTCCGCAAAAGAGAGGCAAACAAGTTTGCTTTCTCAGTCGCAGTATGAGCAAGTGATCCGTCAGGCTTCAGCAGTGGTGAAAGTGTAGGGCGACAGAAATTTTGTTCGGCTGCTTTGGCAAGGGACCAAAACTCTTTACTTCCCGTTGGGTGACCGGAGAATTGCGCGCTCGAGCATCAGCCCAGGCAAAAAAACTGCGCTTCGGCGTGACTGTGACAGTCAGCAATGAACCAGGGCCAAGCTTTACTGCCCGACGGAACATCGGAGTAAGGAATGTAATATTACTAGGAAATGACATCAACATCGTGCGCATGGTCATAACGTATCCACTAGGTACTGGGACACAGGCGTACCTAATCGAAAGATAAGGAAGACTGCGGAATGGTGTGCACAGTGCACAGGAAGTGTCATAAAAATACACTCGGCTGTAAAGGATTCGAATCACTGCGTGTATGCGAATACAAACATGCTCGTTTCAGGGTCTTATAAATAAAATAGTATGTGTATATATGCAAAGATTTGGGTGTTGGTAGCTAGGTCAAATGTTCAGCTAACCAATTAGCATTTCAATCAACTGAAATATTTCTTGATTTCCTAAAATTTTATACAAATGTTTAATTTTCATTCCATATAAAGTTGTAAGAAACCGGATTGGGTGAATTTGTTTTCCTTACTTTCCACAAAACTAAAAGTTTTCTTTAATTTTTGGGACTTTTATTCGCAAGTCGAGTATTCGACTCATACATGTTGTACTCAAACAAATGTTTATATAAATGTATGTAACTTTTTGAAAATAACGCATTGGAAATAACGCAGTGGTTCGATTTCTTCGCTGCCGAGTGTAGTTTTAGCAGTCTGATAAAAACATGGAAAGATTTTAATTATTTAATGAGTCCATAAATTCTCTTACAATCACAGTCATTATCTAGCTCAAGATAAGTTATATTAAGAACATTGTGTTATGGATACTGGTAACAGATAAAAAATATATGCATAAGTGCTTTATGCATAAGTAGTATCTGGCTACACTAGATACCATGACGTGTATTACCCGGTACAGTGTGCTTCAGCTTCAGGCTCTCGGGCTGCAAGGGCTCCTCGTGTCCGTCCGGGATGTACATGCCGTACCCATTGTCCTTCGTCACGTCACCACCTCGGCAGTATAGATTTGGCACTATCCTATAAAACGCACTAAATATAATGACGGCTACACAAATGAGCCCGAACATCCGAAAATGCACCAAACTTTACCTTTGTAATAAATATGACAAAAAGTTCTAGAAAGGTTCTAAGTGTATGATCCATTTGCGTATGTTGGGACTTGGGGTTGGAGTTGTAATCTTTCAGCAAGTGTGAGTTACGTTTTTTTAGAACGTATTTAAATCTTTTTAAATTGTTATTTATATAGGTAACCCTAACACAGGTAAGCTTTTCAACTTTGCAACGTCGTAGCGTTTTCTTAGCAGCATTTGTAGAATGTTAGAATTTCAAAATTTGTTCACTTTCAATTTGCTAATATGTATATTCATAAATAGAAAATAAATAGCGTTTAGTAAAAACATGAAGTGTTAAATATGTTGTCTATTAAAGTATTTTTGATTGTATGGGGTATATTATTCCACTACTTGCGGGAAGGTTTCATTCGGTATACAGTGTAACTATTAAGTAAAACTATCTAATGATAAGAATGTTTGTCAAATGATATTATAATCAAACCTGAAAAATCTGGTTCCTATATAGGCGTGGCCGGCCGCATCTCCCTTGACGAGGTTCAAAAACAGTTGACATGTTCTAGGCACCAAATCGTTAAATAATTCGATGGTCACCTTACCAATTTTCGACCCTCCAAGAACCCAAATTTCCATAGACACCCTGTGAAGGAGTCATATTTAATTAATATTGTATAATAACTTGACTTTTTTCGATCAGCTCAGGTAAATACTTGATACTAATAGTTACTTAAGTCTATAAACTCCTGGCGGCTTATCAAATGCAGGATCCCTAATGTCGCGGTCAATTTTTTCAGTTTTGAATAGAATGAATGGTAATCTAAAACAAAAGAAATTATAATCATAAAAGAATTAAAAAACCTTTATATTTATATAAAGTTTTATATTACTAATTTATAAAACAAATACAAATACAAATATCTTTATTGTGAAATGTAGGTATACAAATGTAGTTGTTAGGTTAGTTTATCAGTGTCTCACTGCATTTCCACCTTTTACAAGGTATACAATATTGCAGTACAGTGATCATTTTTTAATTTATATAAAATTCCAAAGCCCTTATCTTCTGCCGGCAGTGTTGCCAACAGTGTTGCGTTGACAGCTACCACCGCTAGGGGGCACAGCAATGTCTCACTCTCTCTTATGCAAGACAAGGTATGTGCGAAAGAGAAATGGAATATAGGGAAGTGAGGATGGGGAGTGTTGACCAAATTAAATAATCGAATTTGGAATCGATGCAGCCAACTATCAAATAATCAACGCGGCATATTTGAATTGTATACCGGTGCAACCAATTAGTCTATTTCATATTATCATACGATTAAACAAATTTAGTCTAACTAACACCGCTACTAAGATCACATACAATAATTAAAAAAAAGTTTGTGATGACTCAATGATTTTCATACGAAATAGCTGATGTTATCGTAGAGGGATTATTATACGAGTAGTTAATCTTGATCGTTATTTTTTTCAATTTGGTACTATCAAAAGATAGAATGTTCTACATTTGACGGCGTTTTCTTATTTTTAACCGACTTCGTAAAAAAGAATTAGGTTCAAATAAATAAAAAGTTATAAATTTTGCTTATGATGTATGAAATTTTGAAGTAAGTAGTTTAAAAACCAGCATAGTTAAAACAAACCAATTCACAAACGAATGAAATACGCAGTCGAAATGTTGAACATTCTAGCTTTTGAAAGGTATCAAATTGAAAAAATATCGGCCAAGATTTGCTATAGTAATTCCTCTACGAAAATAGGTATGTTGTATGAAAAACATTAAGTGATCACATTTTTTTTATGTGTGTACTACATGATATAAGTTACAGAAGCACTTACGATGCTCCTAATATTAGTTTATGTTTGGTGTCTTTCCAAAGTTCGTCCAACTCTTTTGTAAGTAGTTGTTCGGATCTCTGTAAGAAATGTTTTAGTGATATTTACGCAATTTATTATTATTTTACTCATGAATTGAGTGAATATTAAAGTAATGGTTATAAACTAATTTCAGAACTACGAAAACCCCGTAGTGACGTTTCAAAGTATGGTTGTAGTAATAATATTCAGTAGGTTATTGAACATTGTGAAGCCCGTGGCGCAGTGGTTAGCACGTTCGGCCTGCGATTGTTGAGGTTAAGCAACTTTCGCAATGGTCGGTCACGGGATGGGTGACCAAGTTTCGAGCTCCACCGTGTTTCGGAAGGCACGTTAAGCAGTTGGTCCCTGCTGCATTTGCAGTCGTTAAAACCCACCAATACGCATGGGGCCCGCCTGAAGGAACATGGTCCATTCTCCTTATCCATCCATAATGAAGGCCAGTGTCCCAGTAGTGGAGACATTAAAAATGGCTGATGACGATAATTAAACATTAATGGTCTTATTACAAAATAGTGTTTATCGTGTGTCTAAGTTAGACAGTGTTTAAATGTGATGTTGTCACTTTTTTGACAATATTATTTGAAAGAGACAGCATTACATTTAAACACTGTCTAAATTAAACAGTGTTTTTTTTTTTGTGATAAGGCTGTAATAATCTTGTTCACAAACTTCCGCTACTACGACATCACATTTAGTAACGTAAACAAAATCAAACTTACTGCAATAAGAAGCCTGGAATAAAAATATAGATTCTTTCGTCTAATATCATCGAGCATTCGCTGCCTTTGTTTACACAAGAGTTTGTTGTATGTATTGGTGGGTTCTGGCCGTACCCAGCAGTCAACGAAACCCTGGAACATGAAATATTGTTTGTTATTCTTGCTTAGTTAGTCTAATTCTATCACAGACTATGAGAATTTCTCGAGCTCAGAAAAGAGAGTTATTTTTTTATTACATGTATGTACGTATTTAATTGCGAAGAGTATTTAGTCTCTCGCCGTAAGAAAGTAACTACATAAATTAAACCGAAATTAAGTGCATGTGGAAACTAAAGTATCAGAAGTCCGCCAGCTTAACTCGGTGCCAGTCACATGCGACGCGGCTAATGATCTAGCTCTAGAATAAAGTTTAGAAACTTTTTAACCCCCGACGCAAAAAAGAGGGTGTTACAAGTTTAACGTGTCTGTCTGTGTATCTGTGTATATTTCTGTGGTATCGTAGCTCCCAGAGGGATGAACCGACAGATTCGATGGCGCAATTATACAGATTATACTTAGCCAAAGGTGCTCGATCCCTACGTAGAACAAAAACTCCTGTGATGAACATAAAAGTTTGTTCCGGGTCTCTACTATTGCATCTGATACAACTGATCTCGGAACGAGAGCATTGTAAAAACATAGTTGAATTGTGTATCACCCCGGTTCTCTGGATGAGGTTGATCTTCTTGAGTAGTTCCTTGTTGACGTTCATGTTCTCCTCGAGCTGGCGCGCGTAGTAATCAAGGCGCCGCGGCTTAAGGTATAGCTCGGGGAACAGCTCCGGCGGACTGTCGTCCACGCGGTGCGTCGTCAGCTGCAGCTGGAAGGACATGTCAACTACTTAACGAGATTGTTCTCGAGTTGGCACATGTAGTAGTCAAGGTGGCGAGATTAGTTCAGGTACAGCTCGGGGAACAGCTACGGCGGGCTGTCGTCCATCCGGTGCATTGTCAGCTGCAGCATTTAAACTTATAAAAAACGCATTGTTATTGTCTCTCGTTGTCGAACGCTGTCTGCTGCTAAGATGTGAGCGGGACAGTGACACGTTATCCCTAGTGTCAATAAAAGCCGCTCACGCTAGGGCTACAGGTACGGCTACGGCGGGCTGTCGCCAGCTGCAAGGACATGCCAATTAATAATAAAGAGTTTGTTCTCCTAGAGCTGCCGCGCGTAGTACAGCTCGGGGACTGGTCCGACGGGCTGTCGGCAGCTGCAAGGATATGCCAATTAGTAATAACAAGTTTGTTCTCCTTGAGCTGTCGCGCGTACAGCTCGGGGACTGTTCCAGCGGTATGTATGTTATGCAAATCATATTATCGTGTATTGATGAAATGATACAATTTCCATTCAGTAAACAGTAGACAAGAGAGGTAGGCAATTTTTTTTATGTTGGTGAGTCACATTCACATAAAGTTATATTTGAGAGCTTAAACATTTTCACTTACCTATTCACTTTTAAATATTTATTTTTATTAAATGAATAATAAAATATAAAAAAACAGGTACCTCTTTCTGATGATTGCACCATTTTGCATAGAATTCTTTTGAGAGCAATGGAAATCTTGGTGGCTAAAATAAAAACAAATTAAGGATAATTCCTAAGGAAAACTAAGAAATAACGAGTTTTGGCCTATAAGGTATTAGCCGATAATGACCACTTCATTATATTCGCAATGGATATTTATTTCAGAGCTTCAGAATCAGTGATTTCCTTCTTTGGACTTTTACAGTAATATAACATCAATGGTTGCTTTAAAGTATTGCCGCTGTCAATTTTTTCGATAAGACATATGGACAACGTTCTGTAACGGCGGACTCAATGCTATTAGGGATTCTTTACCAGTTTTAGGATTTCTAACTTGGAATATAGTCTTCAAAATACGGACCAGAATGAAGACCCGAGGCTTGCGTACTCTCGGTGGGCGTGGCTTTTCAGGCTCGGGCGGCGGGGTGCGCAGGAGTGGATTTTCTAGGAGCTCATCGCACGTCCGCTCGCGCAAAGGATGCATGGTGGAATCTTCTCGCACTTTTGGAAGGAAATATTTTGATTTGTTATGGTACAGCACCAAAACCCCCTCGCATGAACATCAAACAGTATAAACCATTGAGGTGTAGATTTTAAAAGCTTTTGGCACGCATTTTATTAACAGCTTTATTTTGAATAAATTAATATCACAAAGATTTTTAGAAAAGATTGTAAAGAAATTCGCAAGACAGAATATGACAACGTAAATTCCAAATTCTGTGACAGTTCTGTGCTGTCTGTAATGACTTAACAGATCAAATAAAGCAATAAGTACCTATTTCAAGTTAATTTTTAAGTCAGTGCTGGACATCAGTACAATATTACTTCAATGGTGCTAGAAAGGATTTTTACACTGTTGATCGAAGATTGATTATCGCCTTTATATTTTACAAGAAGGCAAATACTAGGTATGTTCAGAGGAAACAAACTAGTTTTCTTTTTTGTATTGTTTATTTCCATTTTATATTTCTAGCATCGCATGGTACCATCGGTATGGTCTTTGTGACGATATTGTAGATGGAGGTGCCTTGTCTGTGATGCGGATAGGTCATGATTTCGACCATTTTCAGTTTATAATCCAGAGTCACGTATGGCGGCGCGTAGGAATTCATGACGTCCACCCGAACATATATTAGCTTGCGACAGTCTGGAATCTAGGAGAAAATAAAACAATAATTAAATTCGAAATTTGATTTCGCTTTGTGCTGGAAAGCATGGTACGGTCTATGGCGCTGTTAGCTAAAAAAATGTTGAAG
This sequence comes from Chrysoteuchia culmella, assembly GCA_910589605.1. Lineage (NCBI taxonomy): Eukaryota > Metazoa > Arthropoda > Insecta > Lepidoptera > Crambidae > Chrysoteuchia > Chrysoteuchia culmella. The sequence continues at coordinate 5,698,167 of OU342647.1, read as the reverse complement.
GGTTGTTCTCCCGTGTTCGTATATTCATTATCACCACTAAATATAACTTCAATTTATCTAAGTGTATATAGATGTAGGTAACTATATGGTAACTTCTAGATGTGTCTGAATTTGTCGGGGTAACAAAGTTACGCCTATAGCGCTTATTGTCCGATACATGCGAAGATATTATTCCGTTTTATATTGTGATGATCGCATAAAGACAAAACAGGTATGTACGGGTACGCGCATTTACTCACTGGAAGTGGTATGTACTCTCGTTCGTTGCACAGTTAGTCCTGTTTTGATGGACCCTTTCAAAATCTGCAAAGCTTTACTTTCATTAACACCTGTAAAATTATAGAAACTAAATAAATAGTGTGACTTATTTGACAGTTCAGTTTAGATAAATTCAGCTTTGATTTATAATCTCGTCTACACTATCCAACTGCTGCGTAGGCCAGTATAGGCCTTAATCAATAATCAATTGTATATTTGTTTTTTAAATATTTTAAATAATCTTAATAAACGGTCACTAGCAATAAAAAGCTTGTAAAAATTATGTTCAGCAAGTTTTGAGTACTATACATAAGAGTGGATTTATGTAGTCAGACTTGTTCAGAAAATTTTGATATTTAACAGATCAGGCTAAATATGTAATTAAACATGTTCAGCTACTTTTCTAAAAATAATGTACATCGACCTTTGGTATTCCCAAATGTCTACGGACATTTGTACAACAGCCTGTTCAGTTACATATGAACCTTTATAGTGTGCAGGGGTTTTGAAAATTTGGATGTGTTCATGGACTTTTGTTGCTGACTGTACTCTCGTTCGTTGCACAGTTAGTCCTGTTTTGATGGACCCTTTCAAAATCTGCAAAGCTTTACTTTCATTAACACCTGTAAAATTATAGAAACTAAATAAATAGTGCGACTTATTTGACAGTTCAGTTTAGATAAATTCAGTTTGATTTATAATCTCGTCTACACTATTCAACTGCTGCGTAGGCCAGTATAGGCCTTAATCAATAATCAATTGTATATTTGTTTTTTAAATATTTTAAATAATCTTAATAAACGGTCACTAGCAATAAAAAGCTGCTTTAAAATTGATTTGCGTGGTTATTCATGTAGATATTAGTACCAAATTCGTAAGTATCTTTACTACATTCGTTTGTTTTTATTATGCCTGCTATGAATATAAGAATTATGGTAACTTTCATGTTAGTTTTGTGTATTAAAAAATATTGTATTAATTCTGTATACTCAGGTATTTGCGGAATTTTACCAAACATTACACACTGAATCATTTGGATTACACACTGAATCGTGTAAACTATAATGAAAGTGGCTGCTATAAATTGTCGTTTAAATTGCATATTAAAAAGCAAACTCTGTAATTACTATACCGTGATAAAAACAGTTGATAATGCTGCGAAATATGAAATTAGAGAAACAACACCTATTTATGATTTCATTAGTAATTTCGTCATTTATGAGTATTTATATATTATTTTTATAAAAAGAGACTTCAAAAAGGAACCAAATAAGCCTTTTGGAGTTGTTGCCAGCCAAGACATCGATGGTGCATTCTATCTACATTGCAACACTGTACTTTTATTTGGCTTGCCTTAATTTTTTATGAAAACAATATGTTACAAATATAAAATACACAAAATATCAAAACCAAGCGCGATTCCAGCCGGAAAAGTTGTTTCACTAAGTCATAATTATTTTATTATTTACATTGCTTTGTTAAATTAAATATTTTTAATAGAAAAATACTAGAAACTATGCAGCTGATTTTTACGAAAGGAAAACACAAGTGTGCCTTCTCGCCTAATTCTCCTAGTGTGAAACCTATACAATAGTACATTATTGCAAAGGCCGTGAAATAGGCAATTGCAGGTCAAGTATGAGTTTAATTCGAGACAGGCAATTGCCATTTCCGCCGAGGCATATATAGTGTTTTTCTCAAAATAATGCAGGGAAATAAAACATACTTTTTTATTTAATTAATATTAAAAGTTACATTAGTCATATTGGGGTAAACTAAAAGAAAATGTTATTGATTTCCCCGGTACATTTATGTTTGTTTGTTGAACTTCTGATGAGGTTTGCAGGTTCTCTAGTGAAACCACGCTGGCGTTGGTGGGTGTGCCACCGCCGGCATTGCACGATTTCCACCGTCTGGGAAGATGACCAAACTTGCTCGGCCATCTTCCAGCCGAGAGGGGGCCCGGGTAACCGGGCCACGGCCGCCTGGTCTTAGGGATGATTGCGAACCCTACCCCTCGTGACCAATGGCGGCCAGGAGGGCAAGTACTAGGAGTTTTAGTTGGTAGTACCCAAGAGTTCAACATACGAATCGCCCCTGCACCTGGGGGCGAGGGATGCGTAAAAACATTTCTCCTAGTATAAAAAAAGGTAAGCATTGGTTGTAGTGGTAGATGGCTGAAAATCAAATCCATTGTAGGAGCGTTTTTTGAATTTGGAATATTACAACGCTCCAGCAATGTTGTATGATACAAAAACAAACATACAAAGAAAATGACAAAAAAAGAGGAACACACAATAGGCGGCCTTATTGCTACATATGTCATGCTCGTGAACGGGTGCCGCCAGCCGAAATGGGTCTACTTCAGTCTGCTTGTCTTAAAGTTGTGCTTAGAGCTTAAATATTTTAATCTAAAATAGATTACTGTTGATCTGTACCTATGTACGTCACAACTTGCAGTAGGTACCTACTGCAAGTTGTGACGTGCCTATCAGCGTACGCTCCTTCCATAAAATGTAATATTATAATTAGTATTTTCTTTTTGTAATGGAAATTGACCTTACTGATATGTTAAGGTAACTTATAAATTTGACGACTCTGTATAAAATAAAACAGGGAGAAAAGGGCTACAAGGGCTACTTGACGAGTTTCTTGCCGGTTCTCCCGCCGTAGGACTGTGAACCGATGGCGTAGCTTCTTTGACGTTCATAAAGTGCTTGTAACAGCCTAGACTGAATAAATGATATTATTTTGAATATTTTATATGTATAAAAAAATGTACTTAGATTTAACTAGCTTCCCCCCGCGGTTTTACCCCCGTGGTTCCCGTTCCCGTGGTAATATCGAGATAAAAAGTTATGCTAAAGCCTATGTTACTCCCCATCCTTTAGACTAACTAACTATGCCAAAAATCAAGTCGATTGGTTGCTTTGTTAGGGCGTGAAGGAAGGACAAACAATCACATTCCGCATTTATAATATTATTTATTATATTATATTGTATTATATTATATTATATTATATTATATTATATTATATTATATTATATTATATTATATTATATTATATTATATTATATTATATTATATTATATTATATTATATTATATTATATTATATTATATTATATTATATTATATTATATTATATTATATTATATTATATTATATTATATTATATTATATTAATTGACGACCTGTTTGGCGCAGAGGTACTAACCCCGCCTTCTGCGCCAGAGGTCCCGGGTTCGATCCCCGGACAAGACAAATATTTGTGTGCATGAACATGTGTATTTGTCTTGGTCTGGGTGTTTAATATGTATATTAAGTATGTATTTACAAAAAAAAAGTATATATGTATGTTTATCCGTTATCTAGTATCCATAACACAAGTTCTTCATGAAACTTAACGTGGGACTAGATAATTGGTGTGATTGTATGCGAATATGAATTTATTTATTTTATTTATAGTCAAGATATAATATAAGGCGAAATGGATTTTAATAATAAAATTTTAAGGGGTGGTCAGGCCAAGTGTTTGCAATCTAAGAAAAATAATAAAAAAATCTAAAAAAATATTTTTCTCCTAATAAAAAATTAAATTACGAGTTCGTAATTTACCTACTAGTTAATATTTTATGTGTATTTTATTCATTATCAAACTTAATTAAACCTTGAATAATGAAAAAAAAACCATTAAATAAACTATTTAAAAACAGCTGATATTAAGCTACACTGCGCTGCGCGGCGCGGCGCGGCCCGCCCGCCGCGGCGCCGGCCGTCAACCCGGCCAGTCAGTTGAGAGCCATAAGTACCTACCTACTATGCAGCAAAGCTACCGCCTGGGCTGAGACCCAATTATTTTCTTTTCACAACTAATTTGAACGATTCATTTCTAAGGTACAGTTAAGGCAAACAATCTATTGCAAGATCCAGACAAGGCCACATTGTAGTGACAAACAACACATGTTATGAGCGTTGAGGTGAGTATTATGCTGTGATGAGTCTTATTTAAGCTGTGACGTGACTTTATTATTCAAACTTCCCTATTAAAACAAAATCAAGTTTCAAATAAGTTTTGGTTAATAAATAGGTGTAGGTAAGTATAAGTAGGTAAGTAGTACTTACATGGCGTCGAACAGCAATCCAGTTTACTTAATAATAATATGCGTACAGCAAAAGGCTATCGCCTTTCCATCACACTTAACAGGCTTTGGACTGACAAAGTAATGTAATAATAATTATGTATACGGACAGTTGTTAATTGGTTAAAGGACTTAGATACTAGAATAACTTTTATGTTTTTGTTTTAATAGGGAAGTTTGAATAATAAAGTCACGTCACAGCTTAAATAAGACTCATCACAGCATAATACTCACCTCAACGCTCATAACATGTGTTGTTTGTCACTACAATGTGGCCTTGTTTGGATCTTGCAATTGATTGTTTGCCTTAACTGTACCTTAGAAACGAATCGTTCAAATTAGTTGTGAAAAGAAAATTATTGGGCCTCAGCCCAGGCGGTAGCTTTGCTGCATAGTAGATAGGTACTTATGGCTCTCAGCTGACTGGCCGGGTTGACGGCCGGCGCCGCGGCGGCGGCGGGCCGCGCCGCGCCGCGCAGCGCAGTGTAGCTTAATATCAGCTGTTTTTAAATAGTTTATTTAATGTTTTTTTTTCATTATTCAAGGTTTAATTAAGTTTAATAATGAATAAAATACACTTAAAATATTAACTAGTAGGTAAATTACGAACTCTTAATAAAAAAAAATATTAGGAGAAAAATATTTTTTTCGATTTTTTTATTATTTTTCTAAGATTGCAAACACTTGGCCTGACCACCCCTTAAAATTTTATTATTAAAATCCATTTCGCCTTATATATCTAAAAATCAAAGTCCTGACTGACTGACTGACTTATATATCAATGCACAGCCCAAACCGCTGGGTCTAGTGACTCCAAATTTGGCACATAAGTTCTTTATGAGGTTTAAGGGTGCAATAAGAAATAATTTTTTGAAATTCAAATCCCAAGGGGGTAAAATAGGGGTTGAAAATTTGTATTGAAGTCCGCCAGTTTTGAAGTTAGGATCTAAAATTTTGTATTTCGGTTGACGATTAAAAATAAACATTTTCCCTTCTTCGGGTTTTTGAAAATTCCACCCCCAAAGGGGTGAAATGGGTAATGGACTTGTTTGAAAAGTCCTTTATTTTCATTAAAAGTCATTAATTTTTTTATTAAGCTTATGGTTGGAAATTAAATACAAATAAATAAACATACATTTTGTGATTTTACTGAAATCAACCCCCAAGGGGTTGAAAGGGGTAAATAATGTTAAAATCGATATTCGTGTCGTTACTGAGGTTTTATGGTATGTTGATTGCAAAAATGGCATCGATTTTGACGTCCGACGCGGTGGACATGAATTAACACCATGGTTCGAAAAAGGGGTTTAAATTTTGTTTCATATAAAAGAAGCTTTGGAATATTTTTTACAATAGGTACTTTGTGACATGAAATACTTTTCCATTCACACTTATCCATGCTAATATTATAAATGCGAATGTGACTGTATGTCTGTCTGGCTGATCCTTTTCACGCGAACCGCTAAATCGATTTTAGTGAAATTTGGTATGGACTTAACTTACATCGTGGAGATGGACACATGGATGGAAGGTTAGTTATTTATATATATATATATATATATATATATATATATATATATATATATATATAGTTAAGATTGTAAAGTTTTATTATTATTTTCCATCAGGCCTTGGAAAAGTCTCGGTAGTTCAGCGGTTAGAGCATTGGACCGGATTTCCAAAGGTCGCGGGTTCGATTCACGTCTGAGAATTCACTTGTGGCCGAGTTAATTTTTTCCAATATTTTTCTATTTAAAATTTACCATAAGTATAAAGCTTTTCAACTTTATAAAAAAGTATCAAATAATAACCATTATTTCACCAGTTGATGCAAGTTTATTTGGATTAAGACAGAATTCTATTTTAGAAGGACACCAAATGGAATTAAATAGAAATTATTAAGCAAACTTTTATTATTGAAACAGTATGCCATAAAACAGTAGATAATTATTTTACAATCGCAGTTACTTTTTCAACTCATCATCCCAACGTAGAGTTGTAAGTTCTGATGGGCACCTTCTTGAGTACTCTGTTGTACTTAGAAGTGCTCTCTAAAACTCTATTTCAGTAGGACACCCAGATCCTACAATCTACGTTGGGATGGGTGAAAAAAGATCTGCGATTATATAGATAATCTTCTGTTTCACATCATTCTAGTTCAACAACAAAAAAAGTTTCCTAGTCTTTGAGGACTATGTTGTATTTTAGAGAGGCTTAATTGAGGTAACAACTCGATTTCAGTAGGACGCCAAGATGGAACAAATATCAGAAAATAATTAATTAATTTTATAACTTTTCTTGTTGAACCAGTATAATATGACGCTTAAGTAATATTAGATTATCTGTTATTAAATAATAGATAATTTACTGTTTTATGTAGTATAGTATTATTTTAATCGCAGTTTTATTCAACCCATCGCAACGTATGGGTTGCAGGCTCTAATGGGCACTGACTTGACGACTATGTTGTACTTAGATGTGCTTATTTGGAGTGGTCTGTATTTGATGTAGACTGCGAGCATGTCGTAGTCGAACTCCACGATTGGAGGCGCGAATGCGTTCTCCACGTCTATCCGGACATAAATAAGTTTTCGACAGTTTGGAAGCTATAACAGAAAAAGAAGTCAGTAATTGATTTCTGCATTTCTTAGGTAACAATATGGAACAGACATATCGAAATACGAATGGGGAACTTCATGATTCCAGTTATTGCTGTCATTTTTATGTTTAATTATTATTTTGATAATTAGATGCTTCGCGTATTATCTGAAAGCTAAAAGCTGTCTAAAGAAAGAGAAAGGGATGAATTTTGAAAAATTATTTCTTAGTGCTCATCTACACCATAATGTATCTACCCTCCAAAAACTAAAATGGTGTCTCCACTTTCAGCCGTTTGGGCTACACTAACATGACAAGAAGTAATCAATGAATCAAATTAGGGTTTTCTTATACAGAACTTCAACCCCCTTTTTCCTTCTTCGGGGGTGGAATTGTCAAGTACTCTGAGATACATAAATATTAATATTAAACCGACACCCTGAACATAAAATTTGAAGATCTTAACTTCGAAACTGACGGACTTTCATACAAACTTTCATCCCCTATTTTACCCTCTTAGGGGTAAAATTTTGAAAAATCCCTTCTTAGTGCTCATCTATACCATAAAAGGTATCTAATCTACCCTCCAAAAATGGTGTCTCTATTTTCAGCCGTTTGGGCTACACTAACATGACAAGAATCAATTAATGAATAAATTTTCAGATTTTTATACACAAATTCAACCCCCTTTTCCCCCGAAGAAGGTGGAATTGTCAAGTACTTTGAGGCACATAAATATTTATGTTAAACCGACACCCTATACATAAAATTTAAAGATCCTAACTTCGAAACTGAGCATATTTTCATACAAATTTTCATCCCCTATTTTACCCCTTAGCGATTGACATTTGAAAAATCCTTTCTTAGTGCTCATCTACACAATGAAAGGTATCTACCCTCCAAAAATTATGTCTCTACTTTCATCATTCAAGGATTCAAGTATGCCCAAGGCTAAGACACTTTTATACCCGAGGAGCATACTCTACTTTATACACCTACTGTGTGTTTTTAATTTGTTTTTATTTAACGTCACAATAGGCACTGTGACGATAAATAAAAAAATAAATAAAAAATAATAATAAATGACAAACGGCAAGAATCATGGATAGAAAATCTCCGTATGCAATAATATTTTTATTGGCGCTTTTTGCGGCCTAGCGCGGCAAAGTACCTACTTTTTTAATTTAATACCTAAAAATATGTCATAATGCGTTCCGAATCGCACTATTAACTTTTTGTTACATTTTATTCTTACTTTAAATAGCTTTAAATTAATTATAATACTCCGTTTTGGTTTTATTATATTCTAAAATAAATTACTGTTGACCTGTATGTACGTCACAACTTGCAGTAGGTACAGTAACCTTGTAATGCGAGAAATGTTATAATGTAAGTCCTTCCTACCATAAAATGTAATATTATAAATTCTTTTTGTGATGGAAATTGACCTTACTAATATGTTAAGGTGACTTATAAATTTGAAGACTCTGTATAAAATAAAACAGGGAGAATAGGGCTACAAGGGCTACTTGACGAGTTTATTGCCGGTTCTCCCGCCGTAGGACTGTGAACCGATGGCGTAGCTTCTTTGACGTTCATAAAGTGCTTGTAACAGCCTAGACTGAATAAATGATATTATTTTGAATATTTTATATGTATAAAAAAATGTACTTAGATTTAACTAGCTTCCCCCCGCGGTTTCACCCCCGTGGTTCCCGTTCCCGTGGGAATATCGAGATAAAAAGTTATGCTAAAGCCTATGTTACTCCCCATCCTTTAGACTAACTAAATATGCCAAAAATCAAGTCGATTGGTTGCTTTGTTAGGGCGTGAAGGAAGGACAAACAATCACATTCCGCATTTATAATATTATTTATTATATTATATTATAATATATTATATTATATTGTATTATTTTATATTATATTATATTATATTATATTGTATTATTTGACGACCTGTTTGGCGCAGAGGTACTAACCCCGCCTTCTGCGCCAGAGGTCCCGGGTTCGATCCCCTGACAAGACAAATATTTGTGTGCATGAACATGTCTATTTGTCTTGGTCTGGGTGTTTAATATGTATATTAAGTATGTATTTACAAAAAAAAAGTATATATGTATGTTTATCCGTTATCTAGTATCCATAACACAAGTTCTTCATGAAACTTAACGTGGGACTAGATAACTGGTGTGATTGTATGCGAATATTTATTTATTTATTTTATTTATAGTCAAGATATAATATATATCTAAAAATCAAAGTCCTGACTGACTGACTGACTTATATATCAATGCACTGCCCAAACCGCTGGGTCTAGTGACTCCAAATTTGGCACATAAGTTCTTTATGAGGATTAAGGGTGCAATAAGAAATAATTTTTTGAAATTCAAATCCCAAGGGGGTAAAATAGGGGTTGAAAATTTGTATTGAAGTCCGTCAGTTTTGAAGTTAGGATCTTAAAATTTTGTATTTCGGTTGACAATTAAAAATAAACATTTTCCCTTCTTAGGGTTTTTGAAAATTCCACCCGCAAAGGGGTGAAATGGGGAATGGACTTGTTTGAAAAGTCCTTTATTTTCATTAAAAGTCATTAATATTTTTATTAAGCTTATGGTTGGAAATTAAATACAAATAAATAAACATACATTTTGTGATTTTACTGAAATCAACCCCCAAGGGGTTGAAAGGGGTAAATAATGTTAAAATCGATATTCGTGTCGTTACTGAGGTTATATGGTATGTTGATTGCAAAAATGGCATTGATTTTGACGTCCGACGCGGTGGGCATGAATTAACACCATGGTTCGAAAAAGGGGTTCAAATTTTGTTTCAGATAAAAGAAGCTTTGGAATATTTTTTACAATAGGTACTTTGTGACATGAAATACTTTTCCATTCACACTTATCCATGCTAATATTATATATGCGAATGTGACTGTATGTCTGTCTGGCTGATCCTTTTCACGCGAACCGCTAAATCGATTTTAGTGAAATTTGGTATGGACTTAACTTACATCGTGGAGATGGACACATGGATGGAAGGTTAGTTATTTATATATATATAGTTAAGATTGTAAAATTTTATTATTATTTTCCATCAGGCCTTGAAAAAGTCTCGGTAGTTCAGCGGTTAGAGCATTGAACCGGATTTCCAAAGGTCGCGGGTTCGATTCACGTCTGAGAATTCACTTGTGGCCGAGTTAATTTTTTCCAATATTTTTCTATTTAAAATTTACCATAAGTATAAAGCTTTCAACTTTATAAAAAAGTATCAAATAATAACCATTATTTCACCAGTTGATGCAAGTTTGTTTTCATCGCCTTTTTAGGGTTCCGTACCTCAAAATAAAAAAACGGAACCCTTATAGGATCACTTTGTTGTCCGTCTGTCTGTCCGTTCGTCCGTCCATCCGTCTGTTTTCTATTATCTCGGGAACGCGTGAAGGTATCGAATTGAAATTAAAACCAAATGTTCAAGTCAACAGTCTCTTGAAGCTATGAAAAAATCAAACTTGTAAATTAACGTAAAAAAGGGTAGGACCGTTTATGTCGCAAAAAAACGTATATTTCGACTCTCTCAAGGGAATCAAAATTCAGAGGATACTTCCCGTTGACCTAGAACTATGAAATTTGGCAGAAATATTGTCTTTTAATACAAATACAGGAAAAAATCAAAAAACTACACATTTGTAATTAAATAAAAATACAGTCTTTAGTTTTGGAAACTAAACGTTACTCGTCACTAAATGGCGCTGTGTGTTTTGTTGATATAAATAAATTATAAAGTCTACATGGCGGGGTTAAGAATTTTGCTAAAAACTATATGATTAGTTCTTACTCACGTATCTAGATGAAGCTGTGTGTTTTTTAATTGTAATTTCTCCGTTTATGCCGTAAAATACGTATTGTTTCGACACTCAAGGGATACAAAAGGGAACTTTTACATTCCGTAGTTTCCGTTGACCCTAGACTAGAACTATGTTTGGCAAGTAAAAATTTATATCTCCTTTTACTACAAATACAAGGAAAAGTCTGAAAACTATACATTGATTGTAATTAAATCATAAAAAATATACTCAGTCATTACTTATAAAAACTGAATTTCTGGAATAATTCGGAAAAAACTGCGAGACTAGATTCCTGAACTTTTTATAATAATAAGTGGCTACCTTGGTACCTACGAATTTGTGCGGATCCCTCAGTGTGCGAGTCCGACTCGCACTTGACCGGTTTTTTTAAATTACCATGCTATTTTCTACTGCCGAAAGTCATAGTACACATAATCACCGTTACTTTAGAGGTGGTTGTCGCTCTTATGGGCACACGGTAGTGTCATCGCCAAGACGAAGCCAAGCGAAGCGCAAGGGCACTACTATCCTAATCCTAACGGTGTATAGTTAGAAGCTTGGCTCTACCTCAGATCTGATAACTTTTTGACAGTGCAAACTATATGGTGACGTCTTGGCATAACATTTTTACATGAAAATGTTTTTGGTGGGATCTTATTGAGCTCGTCCCTATTCTCATTCTCCCCCCCATGGGTAGTATTCCGCACTCTTACACCTATAAGGAAGGCCAGTGTTCGTATAGCGTTGTCATGAAAACAAGTTGATGATGATAAATAAATATAATTAACATCAGATAACCCTTGTAGAAAAGCTTTAATATCCGTAGTAGTCGAGCGCTATCCTGGAGTTAGGGTCGTCAGAGTACTGGTCGGACAAGTACTTGTCGGTGCAGCTGTACGCGCGAGTGCTCTTCACCTGGATGGTGTAGGTGGAGGCGGCGCGCTGCAGCGGCGAGTAGGCGATGATCACGCGACGCGTCCCACGGTCGAATGCCACACGCGGCACGGAGTACTCGTTCTCCACTTCTACTCGCACATACTGTATGTTTCTGCATGATGGCAGCTGGAAGCGAAGGTGACTTTGAATCCATTTTTGGTGGTAGCTTGGCGAGAGTTAGACTATACAGGTAAAAATCTATGCAGACGCCTCAAGCCTTTGAAAGTTCAATTTTATAAAATCTACAATACCTATTAAAACTTTATCGAGTTAACTCGAACTCGATTCATAACTAGAACGATTTTTGAATGCTAGAGAAGGTATTTAAACATTTTAAATTCCCATTCATAGCATGCCCACAGCATTTGCACTGGTAAAGTAGCTAATACTACCTATGGCTATAACTTATGGGAAAAAAACTTCTACTTACATTGAGGAAGACGTTTTTTTGTTGTTCATGAGGGCGAATTTCACCTGTGATATGATCGGTAAACGTTCTAACGCCGGTGTCTTTTCCGTATTCATATACCAAGGTGTTTGCAGTCACGAATACCCAGTTGAATAATGTGAGTATTGTGTAAACGATAATTTTATTTTCCATCTTACTGAATTTGATTCGGTAAGCCTCGGAAGCCGAATGAGAGTTTTAAAATTGTTAAAAAAATGTGTATGTCATTATGTATTTTACATTCTTAAACGTGTCGATTTTAGTGCGGTGAAGCGTGTAATAATAATGAATGTCCTTAATGAAAATAGCGATTTTCAATTACGAATAACAGTTGATTAGTGAAGCTTAAGATTTTGATTCCTCACTATTTATCAAATACTGCTTTGACGACTATTCAACACTAAACCTAAAAGTAAATTGTGAGAGAAGAATTTTATTTAAATGTTTTAGTTAAATACCTAACTTGAACTAAGATGACTAGAAAGGCTAATCTAAATTAGATGGATTTAATAATGGATTGGATGGATAAGTCTTTCTCGCTGAACGCAAAACGCTGAAAATTATGATTTATCATCAAACAGAGGTTGACTACCAACAACAACAAAGAATAGTTTCTAGCACTTAAGAATGTGCATCAGTTCGCCAAATCTTACCGAAGTAATAATAATACTTGTAGTTTTTTATAACGATTTAAGAAATCATGTCATTAATGATGATGTTGATGATTTACATTTTACTAAGCATTTGGGACGCGATCTCTGTAATCGATTCAAACTAATCCGAGATTGCGTATGCCATCTCGCTTTTTAGGTATCGTTTTGTGAATCCTTGGCGAAGGCAGAATCCTTGGAGAATCCAGGCAGATTCTAATTTTAATTAAACTACATGTTAGTTATTAGTTGGTATTGACTTTTTCAAATTAAAACACCTTCACTGATTGAGTGTGTATGTAGGTATAAGTAACATGGGTGAGCGGTTATTTCGATGGAACGTGCAAGTAGTTTTACTGACTCGTTTTATGGTTTTAATATCAATCGATAAAAGATGCATCAACACTAATAATTTCTCATTGGCCATGCCTTCGTAATATTTTTATACTGACTGAAATATTGCCCGAATATGTCGATAGAATCTATTTTATTATAATTTGTCCAATCACATCCATAAACAACGTTAATCTAAATACCTCGAAAAGGTGAATTTATAATAACATTAACAACTATTATAAATTTGTGGAGATTAAATGAATATGAATCGTCTAATAGCATAGGTAGGTATTAAATTGATAATGTTCAAGAAATTATTAATATTCGAGTTAGGAGGGCGCAACTCCTTATTTTCTAAAACCTAAGTTAGGTCTCTGTAGCATAATTGGTTAGTGCATTGGGCACTTGGTGCATTGGTTAGTCCTAGGATGCGGGTTCGAATCCCGTCAGCGCGACATGAGACAAGTTTTTTTTTCTAGTATATTTTCTTGTAAGTATAATACGTATTTGACATGACATCCTACCGACATGAACCCTTTTTTTTTAACCGACGTGACCCCTAGCGCACAAGACACTTAGGGCATTATGTTGTGTAATATTTTTTGCCCATCTTTACGTTTAGGGCATTAACGAGCAGCGCGATTTTATAAATTTTTAAAATGGCGTACCGGTGGCGAGGCCAAAAGGTTCAAACCCCTTTATTTGTACCTACAATGTCGTATTGCAATCTCTACCTTTGTCGTATTAGCAAAATGTCGAGATTTTTTAATTAGAAACTGGGAGTTTTGTCAGGATTTTTTAAATATACCAAACTTTTTATAACACGACTAATACATCTTGGTAGTGTAGTAATTTTTTGATCATTAATTTTTTGTAGTTATTTTCTTTTTTGTTGATATATTAGATGGCTAATGATTTTAATCGACTTCAAGAAAAGAGGTATTATTTCGTAGCATATAGTTTAGTTTGGTATACTTGACATCAAGACAGTATCGGATCTAGATTTGGTGTGCTTATAATATAAATATTAAAGGCACACCAAATATCGATATTGGTGTTTTCTTTAGTAACTCGTGCATTTGATGCCGAAAATCACCATTTGGTAAAGTGGAACGGATGATGAAGACCATACATCACACATGATCATCGGATCTACTGAAATACTACATATCTGACGGGTGAGGCGATACAATTCGTCTCGTCTCGTCAGCCATTTTAATGTCCCCACCGTTGAGGCACTGGCCTTCCTTATAGATTAATGGGCCATAACCTACCACGGGCCCAATGCGGATTGTGGGTTTTAACGCATTGTCCAACGGCTTAACGTGCCTAAGCAAGGAAGAGTTCGAGATGGTAAATTTTTGGTCACCCATACCGTAACCGATCATTGCGAAACTTGTTTGACCTCAACAATCGCAGTCTGAGTTGGCGAACCATTGCGCCACTGAGCTCCTCTGTACGATTACTTCTATACTATACTTTACTAATATTATTGTTTTAAAATAGATAAGAATAGCCTTAGGCGATTCTTAAGTTTAGTGCAAATAGGTGTTAGTTACATTTCATATAATTTTTAATCTGATCATTCTGTTCCCGGTTCCTTAGCTGGGCCGGGAAACAGACATGACATTTTTCAATAATACGCATAGATATAGCACGTACGAGCAACTTTTGATTAGTCGATTTTTTTTTCTATTAAAATTTATCAATAAAGGCAGCATTGAAATGGCAACAAAAAACTATTTAAGCTTTCAAAGTAAGTTAACCATATTGCTACTAAATTAATCAATATAATTTCTTTAGGGTAAAAAAAAGAGTTTTATCTGTTTAGTAATATACCTGTTGGTTATTTATTTATATTACCTATGCGTAGTCCATCAACCTACATTAGCCTATATATTTTTGTAAAAGGACAATTTTACTTCAATCTCCACAAAAAAATTGCATTAATTTACGGTTCAGCAATTTCCGTGGGAAAAGGTTACAGACAGACGGATAGACAGAGTTATTCTTATATATGAGTGTGGATGTCTATTGAAATAATGCATAGTAAAAAACTTGGACGTTAAAATATAATCAAAGTATCAACTTTATTTTTGTCGTATTTTAGTTTACGCATGCGTATATACTGAAACTCTGGTCTCGCGTATTCAAATTTTGAAATGGAATAATATAATAATTCAACTATCGGCGTTCGATAAACAATAAATAAAGCAACCTTTTTGATCCAAAAGTTTTAAAAAAAATATTAAAAAAGGTACCGAAATAGAACATTTTTTTAAATAACTATCAAATTCGCAAGTGACTGGTTGTGTCAGAATGATTATTGCGAATGACAAAAATATTGAAAATTTATTTAAACCGTAAATGTAAGATAATTCAATAACATGAGAAGCAGTGGTTTAGTGTTATTTACATGTGCTGGCCTGTTGCTTGTAAGTTAGCGTGCTGATCCAAGATTGAGTAGTAGTTACCTACATTGGGTCTTTGAGTTTCTGACATGTCCTTCACGCTTGGATACATTTAACTACTGTGCCTCTTGACTTGCAACAACTGCATTGGAATACTTAATGCTATTAACAAAATACCTAATCTTTGCAAAGTTCAAACAGTATAATAGTACATTATGATATAAGTGCGGTAAGTTGAAAATTACAGCCGAGGCGATATTGCTAGCCCGAGCCGTAGGCGAGGGCTACAAGAAAGCAGAGGCTGTAATTATCAAAGCGCACGTATGTCATACGACGTTTTATAACATATTTGCGAGGAAATAAATAAAACTCGGACTATGTATCCTAAACGGATAAATTTATTATCACTTGTTATAAAAATTTGAACAATTAATGCCAGCAAGTTGCAGTATGACTTGATATCAATACCATGTTTTGTTTTCACAGTGCTTTTTAGCATTGAATAGTAGCACCACAATGAGCTTGACTTATATTTTTGAGAAAGTTCCATGAAATAGGCTAATAACACACTTTCTGAAAATGAATTTGTATCTTTGCTTGTCTTCCATAATGATGAAATTTTGATACGCTTGTAAGTATCTATCGGTCGATTTTTCGGGCAAGAGGCTTTAGAGTAGCCTTTTTCGCTGCCTCTGAGACTTCTGGCGGTGTCGAATTAAAAATTTCATCACTACTTGACGACATTTTCAAATAAAAATAATACAGCGAAAAGAAAAATCGCGCGGAATAATTTTTACTTGTTCACTCACAAATTAGCGATGCGCGCGCATCAGCGCCTTTATTAAGGCAACAAAGGCATAAAAACAGCCAGTATTATTAATAAAGTAAATTAATATTTTGTGTTTTTGTTACAGATAAATGGTAATTTACTGTCAAAATTAATAAAATTAAAGAATTAACTGTTTACTTTTTATATTTTGTCTCCCAAAGTTAATTTTATTCAAAAATGTTGACCTCTTTTCTGACATAAAAACTCTTTGCTAAGATTAAAAAGTACCGTTCGTTTTAGACGGAGCATCTTGATAAACCGTGCGTTTTACATTACATTACCGCACAAGTGCGTAATGAGATACATTACGATATTGAAATTGGTGTAATAAGAGACCTTTTACGAGCAAATATGTTATAAATGCTACAACAACGTACGCTCAGGCACTGGCAACCAAACGCAGTGGCTTGTGAACTTTTGGGACTTATAATGAATCGCTTAGGTTCACACGCTCTTAGTAACAATCAGCGGCTAGAAACTATTGGACCTACGGTGTACAAGAGCTTGCATTAGGTGGTCGGTCTTTCAGTGCGAAACCATGCTAAAAGTTTGCAGTTGAATTGATAACGGTCTGTGTTTAGAGCGGCGGCGCGATCCTTGGAGGGTCGACGGCATGGACGCTGCTGCGCATCTCGTACTACTTCTGGACGTCGGACCTGGGTGTGGAGCTGGGCTGCAGCGTGCTGTTCATCACGGGCGCGCTGCTGTGCCTGCCCGCATGCTGGATCAGCACCATCGTGCCCTACCACCCCAAATCGCAGTCGCTTGTAACCACCGTAAGTATATCAACCAGCAATCTAGTTTGGAGTTTATGTTTGAGATCTGCTGTACCTACGAATCTCCTGCCTGCCACTAACACGAAAACGCGAAAACATAGTAAGATACATTTTTCTTATTACTTCCCGAAGTACCCATTGCATCCCGATGATATTAGACCGTAATAGTACATTACTGCTTCATTTGTTGTTTTTTTTAACAGCTTTCTATTTGCAAGCCTGTCCAAAATTTAAATAAAACCTTTGATAAGTTACCTCCTTGGTCGCCTTATTTCGGAGTAAAAGATCGTTCCATTTTAAAATTACACGACAGACTATATTGTAATTTATTTGGCCGTTAGACACGACAGATAATGTAATTTCATACAACTTTTGCTGGCCGCTGCTCGCTTGTATGTGGCCAGTACAGCAATATCGATTTATCTCGAAGAAGGTTGTCAAAATAATGCTGATATTTCCAAGCATATTTGAGAAAAAGATTATTCGTCTAAAATCTTTTTAATATTTGTTAATGATATAGATTCTTGTTTTCAACATTCCAAACTCCTTTGTTTCGCTGACGATATGAAAATTTTCAAAGCTGTGTCTTCTCAATCCGACATTGACGATCTTCAATCTGACCTGGCTCGACTGGGCGACTAATGTGAAAGAAATAAGCTGGATTTGAATCCATCGAAGTGCACATTAATCACTTTCTCAAGAAAGAACAGTATTATTCCTTCACATTACTATTTGAGAAATCAGATCCTGCAAAGAAATTACGTAACTCGGGATCTAGGGATTCTGCATGATTCTAAGCTTCTCTTTGATGAACATGTCGAGAATATTGTCAAGAAAGCCAATAGGGCCTTAGGATTTGTAATGCGTACCTCCAACAGCTTCAATGAGATAAAAACTTTGAAAATTTTATACTGCACGTTCGTCAGGAGTATCCTGGAATATGGGTCGGAGATCTGGAACCCGCGGTATGACAAATACATCAATCGGATTGAGCGACTCCAAATGAAATTTATAAAATTTCTATGTTACCGTCTCAGGATTCCTTATGAATCAAACCAATATTTAAGTCTATGTGCGAAATTTCACCTTCTTCCTTTAGTAAAGAGACGCGAAGTGTCAGATGTTACCTACTTACAAAAAATTATATCTAACTCGGTCAACTCTCCCGAACTTCTGTCAAAGATAAGTTTCAATATTCCAAGTAGGTCTGCTAGACACTTTACTCCAATTTGTGTACCACTGGTCTCGTCAAACTACCGCCAAAACTCCTTCCTGCTGCGAGCAAGCAAAAGTCTTAATAACTTGTGTAAATCTAAAAATCTTGATATATATCACTCTAGTTTAGCAATTGCGAGGCGCTTATTATGTGAGGAATTCTTTAAGTAAATGTAAATTTAAGTAACTTTAACTAATCACATTATAGGCACTGTCTTAGTTTGTAATAGTTTTAGATTAAGTTTTCCAAGAGCATCTTATTGTCTACACTTAACCATTTAAAATATGTTTTATATACGTGAAGACCTATTATTGCCTTACAAAAATCAACTCTATCTACTCGGTGTTGGTCTTCCAAACATTAAATAAATAAATAAAATCGTAGCTACACGTAGCTACGAACTGATACGTAAGGTCTGCTACGACTACAGTTAATAAAATACTGTGTGACCACCAAGATTTGATTACCAATTCCACAAGCTGTGTTACTACAGTGCATAATTATTCCAATCCGATTCTATAGTTGTTTGGGTACAGCTACGACTGTTTGGCGTAGCTACAATCTGCTACGACTAGTAATAATAAAATACTATGATTACGAACATTTTCGCCATATTTTCCACAAACTGTGTAAAGCATACCATATCTATTCAGATCCGATGCTATAGTTGTTACGCAAACTTGAATTTAGCAAGGGAATTCGGGAAATTCTATTATCATTTACAATTTATTATTTTTCTTCCTAAGTATACAAGTGACTTTTACTCACTTACTTATCTCCTACATTATATTTTAATTATATTATTGCAATGTCAGCTGATGGCGTTGGTGACGGTGTCGATGGTGCTGCTGTCGCTGGGGCTGTCGTCGGCGGCGGGCATGGCGCGCGCGGTGCGCGAGCCGGGCGCGCTCAACGCGAGCATGCTGCGCGCCCTGGCCCGCGACCCCATCGACTCCGCCGTCAAAAGCTCCTTCGCCGCGATGCAGCTTGAGGTATTGTAATTTTTTTATGAATTTAGAATTTTTGCGCTATTTTGGAGCTATACTTGATTTTTCTACTATTTTTCTATACTTACGTACTTAAAAAGTTCGTAATGATGGATTTCGTATTCTTAATTAATAGATAAGAACAAATTACCACTGCGCAAACTACAGTAGGTGGCCAAATTATTAGGGACAGTGCTCATATTTATCTAATTTATAGTTTCATTTTTCAATGCAATTTTTATAATTTATGATATAAAAATATTGGCAAATATCAACTTGGCCACAAGTGAATTCTCAGATGTCACTCGAACCCAGGACCTTTGGGAATCCGGCCCACTGCTCTTACCACTGAGCTACCGAGACTTTGAGTCCCATCTGGGATTTCACTTGTGACCGAGTAGATATTTCCAATATTTATAATATTTTCTATTTAAAATATATCATAGTGTAATTTAATTGTGCATTAGGACATTTGGGATATGCTGTCAGCGGTTGTCGTTGGGAGTTGGACGAGTGCTAATTTTTGTTAGTTGTACATTTGAGGTCATCAACACACAAAACTTTGCAGAAATACAGACACATTTTTATTTATTAGACCATGAAGTGAGTCTGTGTGTGATGTTTGTATGAAAATAACAACACAATGGTTCGTTTTCTTTGTCTGTGACTGTAATTTCTGGGTCAGCACATACTTGACTGCGGCTAAAAGCTGCGAGCTGGCGTTGATCCCAGGATTCTACGCGCTTTGGATAAGTTTGTAAGCAAATCCTTTTAGTCGAGTTTAGGACAGCTAGTACAGCTACCCTTCTTCGAGATTTGCTATCAGCAAACTAGTAAGTAGTCAATTAAATGTATATAGTCCTGCTTTTTAGTTTATATGAAATAGCATTAATAATAGTCTACATTTATAAAGTCCTACATTTTGCTGTAAAATTTACTTGGTTACAGCTTCGCTGCTGTGGCGTGCATTCGTACTCGGACTGGTATCAACACCGGCGCTCGCTGCCGCCGGCCTGCTGCGGCCGAGTGTGGAATGGAAAGGTTTGTGCATTTTCTTTGACTTATTATTATTATTAATTGGAGGGGGGATGCTACCGAAACCGACGGATGATCAGTCTTTCTAACCGGAACCATTTCACCCAGTTCCCCAATTTCTGTGACTTTAGTTCGTAAGACTTACTTTGGTCATTGTCTATACGGGCTATCAGCAAGAGTATATGCAAAAGTGGGGTCTATTATTTTAAGAGTTAAAATTTAAATATACAGACCTATATAAATATATGTTTAGTAGTTTAAACACTTAGTTTTGCAATAAATAATAATTTGTTTTATTTTTACAGCGAGGCGACTTGTGTGAGGTGCCGTTGTACAAGATCGGGTGCCTGCGACCAGCGCTGGTCGAGCTGCGAAGTTACATCAACGCCGTCTGCGCACTTGCCTCCGCCATTGTTATGGTTTTGGTACTAGCCACAGCTAATGTTTTCTGAAATATCATAGACTTATGTAGGAAAATGTGGGTTCGGAGATGATCTATTATCCTATCTTCCCGAGTAACCTCATCAAGTATACCCGGTCCCGTCCTCAGAGCAGTTTGGAGCTATAATTGATTTTTCTACTATTTTTCTATACTTACGTACTTAAAAAGTTCGTAATGATGGATTTCGTATTCTTAATTAATAGATAAGAACAAATTACCACTGCGCAAACTACAGTAGGTGGCCAAATTATTAGGGACAGTGCTCATATTTATCTAATTTAAAATTTCTACTATAAATTATGTTTTTTAAAGTTTATTTTGTTCGATATTGTTAATGGTATCATTTTTTTGTTTTTGTGAAATGGAAACACAGGATATGTGCTTCATCTGTCAATAATGAGACATTAATTCTTCTCTTATTGTTAATTAAAAAAAAAGCGCGGTTAAATAATTTTTCATTAGTTTTTAACTGACTTTTGTGTCTTGTGCTATCTGATTAAAAATCCTTATTTATGCTATGACTAAATCTTTGTAGGGAGTGACATTATTCACGGCGGCGTACGTGGTGGTGACGGGCGTGATGGAGCGCGGCGAAGGGCGTCTGAAGGTGCAGGCGCAGCCGCTGCGCATCGCGTGCCTTGCGCAGCCGCAACTGATGTCGCTCGCGCCGCCCATGCAAACCGCGCAATACATGCCGCAACCGCCGCCGCCACCCGCGGTCATGTGAGGTTCAATTCTACTTGTAAAAAGTAAACGATTGTGAAGTTCCTATATAATTATAATACAATGAAATTAATATTGACTTAAACTTTTAAATATGATATTTAAATAATTTAATGACGGCGGCAAATTAAAGTTTTTGTTTACTTTGCTGACATTCTTCTGAATTCTTCTAAGTCGGTGACTCTGTTTTTATAATTATTAAATAATAGTAATAATTTATTTTTGGATATGATTCAAAATGGTTTATACACAAATATTTTATACAACAATATATTTATTGTAATGTTAAAGTATTGTCAAAACCTCTTATTTGAAAATTGTGGTAAGTACTTTACTTTTGTGCTTTATTATGGTTTAAAGATAAAAGCTTTAAATTTTTAAATGATTTTGCCAAAGAAAATCCAGATTATCAATGCAGAATCATGATATAAAATGTTTTGAAAAGGTTTTTGTAGTTTGTCTTCAATCCTGAAGCATCATTATCGTTTGATATACCTACTAAGTATTATTTATAAATAAAAGTTTTATCTGTCTCAGCATTCCGGCTTTTCAAAGCTTTTCGTAGTTACATACACCACTCGAATAAAGAGCAGCTGAACATTAGACATTAGGGTTTCGTTTTATCTCATCATCAGCCTGTGGACGTCCACTGCTGGACATAGGCCTCTCCTAGCTCACGCCTGTTGTAGCGTTCATAGGAAGCTATTAGCCTACTGCTATACACGCTGGCCAGACGGGTTTGTAGAGGGTTTGTTTCAAGTTTTCCTTCTCTCGCACAGTTGATCAATGCGTCGAGCCTCTTAGTCGATTCTTACGACATCCCAGGCATGTAAGGGAGCCTGGACACGTGTATTCTTAGGCCGTCACCATACGGCACGTTTTATAAGGTGTAGTGTGTCAGGCATATACTGACTCACTCTACATTGAGTCTTGGCCGCAGTGAGAGGATTTGTCGATGGTCGATCTGACATAAGGTCAGCCCCCTAATTGTCTAATTTCAAAATCTATCACAATCCCTTTCAAAGGTATTGTGATTGTGATAGAGATTTATGGAATTGTGTTACTTATAGTCGCAATCCCTTTCGGAACGAACGATGTTTTAAATGACACTTCATTTGACACTTCTCTATACATTTGAAAGATATTTTTGTGTGTCACTTTGCTTGGACAGTTCAATTACATTCATTCAATACCTTTCATAACGCGTCCCGATCACAATCCCTATCAAATGTCAAATCGTGACAGTCTTAAGTATGTAAATATCTTTCAAATGACGAATTGAAAGTGATTACGATAGATTTTAAAATTAGACAATTATTAGCCCCCAGGTTAGTACCTTGTCTTGCCTTTGCATTGCTTTGGCTGGCAGCAAGTCCAAAAGGGGGTTTATTTTTTTCCTTTTTGAAGGCAGCCTCTATTTTTTGTTAGGTGTTTATTTAAAAAAAAGTACTTATAACACTTGTCATTCTTGAAGAAAAGAATACTTACTTTATTTCATGCAGAAGAAGATTGTCTATAAACAAAGAAGTTATGGTCGCTATACTGTTATACTGTCGCTATATTGTATCGAAAACTCCGTATTTTAGGGTCAGTCGATAGAATCAGTACCTACTCGCTTGCACGGTGCCAGCTGCAGGTAAGTTACTACCTAGTAAATACAAAAAATATGAACTCTTTCAAAACTGTAATGCAGAATAGGTAATCATCCAAGGGCGGATTATATGTATAATTTTTTGCTGTTCGAATTTGAAAGTAAATGCACATCTAGGTACTGGGTATCTTGATATTTGCTTAGAAAGCATAAATTATAAACATTAATTAATCGAATTGTTGGTTCTATCGTGTTTACAAAGCCGTTGTTTTGTGGAGAACTGAAGGGAGGGGGAAAACATGGAATGAAATTCAACTTCAGGGTATAGCAGAAATAAATTCTTATTTTTTAGAATATCTTTTTAATTGTAATTTTTTGAACACAATACAACATGCAAGCATCAAAATGCTTTATGAAAATTAAGAAACAATCATATCTTTTCTATATTTGGTACCTATTTTTGGTTATTTTCAAATTATACAAGAAAACGATTTCT
This sequence comes from Chrysoteuchia culmella, assembly GCA_910589605.1. Lineage (NCBI taxonomy): Eukaryota > Metazoa > Arthropoda > Insecta > Lepidoptera > Crambidae > Chrysoteuchia > Chrysoteuchia culmella. Next base: position 5,674,445 of record OU342647.1, on the reverse strand, counting down.
ATATATATAGACAAACAAAAACTATATTATGAAAAATTTCGTACAACAGAGTGCGAGCGCGGGGGCGGAGCGCGGCGGCCGCACTACGCTACTCTTGTACGCTAGAGCTAGTTAAAACAGTAGGGAACGTTACGCCTCTGGCCGCCGCGGCCCGCCCGCCCGCTCCCGCGCCTGCCGATGCCGGCGCGCGCGCCGCCCCGCGGAGTATGCACTATATTATATTCACAACAATAGCTAAATAGTTCCAATACGAGTCTAATATTATAAATTTAAGCGATTGATGAACTGACAGATTTAGAATTCGTAGACGATAAAGGCGGGGGCGCCGGACGTGCCGGCTCGAGGGCGCGGTTTACGGCGGAGCCCAGTCCGAAGCGACTTCAGGCCCGACACTTCGTTAGGCCGCTCGAATATCACGAAATTACTTACGAAATAAGAGCCGGATCACTCTTCACCATCACCGTTGTCGATATGTCGGGACAGAAGCGCGCGGATTCCGATTTCACACGACGTTTGTGTGCGCTTTTCAATCTATCTACTTTACAAATAATTCGTCACGGCGGGAGACGTCCTCCGTGTACCGGAAGGCCTCCGAATCTATCTACAATTCATCCCATTCTAATACGAACACCGGGCGAAATCGGAACCGAAATTTGTAAATAGCGCTCGGCGCCGGAACCGCTGACGTGGACACCTCGGCGCGGCGGCGGGCGTGCGTCGCCGCACCGGCCGGCGCGGCCTAGCTACGCGTCACTCTATAATATCACTACGACGGAGCGGCCACAGAGTGGCGCCCGCCCGCCGTCACGCGGCGTCGCGCGGTCCCGGCGGCGCGCGGCGGGCGCGGGTCGACGAGACGCGCGCCCGCCGCAATTGATTAACATTAGATCTATCTAGAATAAATAGGAGCGGAGAAGGTCGGTCAGGGCGGCTCTAGCGCCGCGCGCCGCGGTGCTTGCGGTGCGCGCGGCCGCGCCCCCACCACACCGCCGCCAGCGCCAGCAGCGCCGTCACCGAGCGCCGCGCTCTGAGGCAACACCCACCCATGTACTGTCTGTCCACAACGGCCGGCCGCGTCGCCCGCGCGCCGTCGCGCCCGACGGGCACGCCGGCGCCAAAGCACGCGCCGGCTAACCGCCTAACACCCGTTTTCGAAAATGGTCACGTCGTCATTAAACTTATTCGTCGTGTTCAATACTTGTTTTTAATTTTCACAATTATTTTAATTTATTATAAATGATCTGTAACATAACACTTTCGCCCTAAATAACATAGGAATCGAATAATAGAGAAAGTAACTTTTAATGCACTTAGCGACCATTGTAAAGATTGATCACAAACTGATGTTCTCGAAAACGAATGTTAGGTTTCTATTTAATAACTACAAAAATAAATTTAACTATAGGCGGTGACGTAAAATTTAATAGGAAAATGTTTAATATGAAAACATTCTTGATCATTATAAAAATAAACATTTAAAATGAATAACATAAAAGCGTTCTAAACGCTTCCTAAAGGGCAATTCATTACTTTAAAACTTATAAAAGTTTACGTACTACCATGTTATTATTGTATTTATAACTCTATCTAAAATACATATGAACTACTAAGCAAATAAACTAAAAACGAAGTAATATACATAAGAACCCAGGTAATTAGAATAATAATTATAAAAAATTAAGTACATCTATATGTTACCATAATACTTAAGTAAAATGTTTTTTACACACGCGATGTGAATATTACATATTGGTACTTTTCTATGATATAAAGTAAGTGCAAAACGTATAAATGAAGTAATAAAACTAAGTAGGTAATATAAAATATATCATGCTATCTTTTCCTTCATATCATATTATAGGATATCACTAGGGAGATATGTTGTTATGACTACATGCGCGGTCAATGAGTAAACATAAGACACATGCAACGAAAGAGAACATCTATAATTAATTGTATTCGATTCAAATTTTATGAACACTTAAAATTTTCCTAGTTCCGCTTTCAATGTGTTGGAGTTACTTTTTAGCTGCTTAGCTTATCGATTCGTCGATTTTTTGTGTTTTGTAGTGTCAACTCTTTGTTGCTGGTGATTTTACACCAATTATACAATGAGACATGTTATATAGAGATGTACAATTATGTAAGCCAGTAATTTATTATTGTCGTGGAAAAAAACATAAACAAACATCGTCTGTACAAAATGTAAGAGCAAAGCATTGGACGCGGACACTTTATTGCTAAACGTTTAATAGCGCCCAACATGTAACTTACAAAGCTGTTAACTGGCGCCCAACATGTAACTTACAATACCAAAACATAAAAAAGAAGAATTTCGAAATAGTCGCAAATCGTTCATAGTGAAATGGAATTACTGTCCTGGCAAAAACTAACGATTGAGAGTTTTTATGCAGAATTTACTCAACAGCATAACTTTACGACTTTACCGAGAAATTGATCGAAAATGAATCGAATACAGAAGCAATAAAATTTAGTATTAATAGAGCAATGTATGAATGAGTTAGAAGAGTGGGGATGGTTACCGATGCACACAACACGCGAGATTGCTCACCAAAGTAGCACACTGCCCGCCCTGCAACAAGCGAAACGATGCTTCACACGGAGCCATTCAGAAGCGACTCTGGGGATGGCTAAAGCTCTGCAGCGAAATTAATCACTGTGGGAGGATAACTTTCCACTGGAACTGAGCGACTAAGCAGATAAGAGAGAAAATAGAAAATCTCAAAATTACCGGGAATTTAATTTCTTGCTTTCCGCTCAAATCCTAAAGAACTGTGAAAAGTCATCCTTGTGTTGGTTATGTTTCCAAGAGTTAAGCACAAATATTGTTAAAAATGAACAAAATATCTTAAGGCGCTATACGACTGAAGTGAGATTGTAATAAGCAAAGGTACGCGTACGGGAGCGAGACCGATTTTGCAGATTAGGCGAAAAACCACGAAATCACTTCGTAGTAAATAACTATATGCTAAATTTTATTGGTGTCTACTAATTAAATCAATTCCCAATAGTATATGTAACCCCATTTGAGAATAATCTTGAATTTTCATATTATAGGGGGCATTTCGTAAAGAAAAAGTGTCGACGGATAATCATTAAATCGAGTATTTGGTACATTACAAATCTAGAGAAATGTATGAAGAAATGTATATTGTGCCGGTATGCACATATTTATCTGATTGAGATAGGGATTGTTCAGTAGATAATAAATAGTTTTATCTAAAAGAGATTACGTCTGTACTGCTAGCGATAAGTTACAATTATATTTTAGTATTTAAGCGCGTAGTTTAAGTAAGTTAATATACTTCTATACCATCCACTGGAGTATCAATACCTCTCCCGGTCTCTCGGTATATATCTTATTAACAGATTTGTAACATCTCTAACCATCCTACAGTTTTATATCCAAAGTACATTCTTTTTCCGTATAGCGTCTTAAAATGATAGCCTTCGTTAAGCGAAATAACGATATTAAGTTACTGGTAGCAATTATTTTTTATGACAAAAGCTTCCGAATAATGGTGCTAGAGTCAAAATGTGGAAAGATGTTATTTCACATTTAATCATTTCTACTGCGGTAGCTAGCACCACCGAATGAATAAAGCACTTCGCACATTACATTAACTCAACGCCAACTCCACTCAAAATCAGCTCACAGTCACAGTATTGAATGCATTGATATATGAGCTTTAGTTTGATGAGTAGATATTTCAACATTAAATTGAAGAAGTGTATGACGCGTTGACGACACGTGGTTCAAGCATTGCTCACATATGGCAGTGACAGGATATATGCAGGTAATATTGAGATTTTTCCTCTAACTAACACGAAACTACACTCATATTTTAATGGCATAAGTACTGTGTAAGTAAGTTGAATTGGAGTGCAGTCGACGTGGAGTAGATGTAATGTGCGAAGTCCATAAATTGCATTTTTATAAATTTCAATAAAGAGACATATTGGCTACTTGGTGCTATATCGATACCATATAATTGAAACGGCTTGTATAAACCTAAATAGCTTGTTTTAGACTTTCAGAACAATTTTCAAAAAAGTTTATAAACTTGTCATCTACCGGAGCAATTCACAAAAAGCACCATTTTGTTAATCAAAGAATCTCCATTTTTCGAACGACAATGATTTCAGCCTACTGGTCTTGCCGAGGTCGCAAAAGATTATTCAGAACAAAGTGTATCTGGGGATTACCGAAAGTAACACCACAGACGCTGATTTAAACAACATTTTACAAAGTACACTAAGTGTCCGTGGTCAGATCAATCTAACCAAAGCGATCTGACCATAGATACTGAAGGATCGTTTCGAAGTGAAACTATATATCTGAATTCGCCATCCTCTCTCCGCCTATCAACATGTGGTAATGTTGACAAATTGACTACGTTATTTGAACTTCACTTCGTAGCACAGCTGTGAATCATCTGCAATAGACTGTTGACTGGTTGCGAAACCTTGGTATAGGTAGATTTGTAATTTGTTTTTATGGTCTTACAATTCTTTTGTGATACGCCATACTATGTAATTTAAATAGACGCAAAGACCATTGTCAATGATAATCTCAAACATTTTAAACTTTTCGATCATTCTTGTCGTTTTTAAATCGTTACTTTGTGGCTCCCCGTTCCGGGCTCAGATACGAGAACCAGAGTCGATCGATCGACCTGTCTAATGAGGCTTCTAGACAGGCCATATTTCCTGAGCATGATGCATATAGTTGCCAGTTATACATTTGAGTAAAAATATAGCCCGTCTAGAAGAAAGCATGAGATCAGCGGCGGCTGCTGGAGCAGTCGGAGAAGCGTCTTCATCGCTCGATTCGCGGCGTCAGTCGTTGGGCGAGATTCTGCGCCGGTGCGCGGTGTGCGGCCCGTGCGTCGCGTGCGCCGCGTGGGGCGTGTGGCGCGTGTGTGTGTCGCGCATGCGCACCTGGCAGCCGGGGCAGTGCGGCGGCGCGCAGCCCGCCAGCTCGAGGCGGTGCGCGCCCCCCCCGGCCCCCGCCCTGTCCCCTCCCCCACCCCCGCCCGCGCCCGCGCCCGCGTCAAACCCCTCCCCGCAGCACGCGCCCGCTTCCTCGCACTCCGGCTCCCAGCAGTCTACCTCACCCAACTGGAAAGAAATCAAGGGAATTAGGCATTTGCCGTCGTAACGGGAGCCAATCAGAATCAGGATACATGCAAATTGACGACGACATTATGTTATCCTACGCCACATGCTTAAACACGAGATCGAATCCCTACCGAAGGGTATGCTCAAGCAGCCATTTCAGTGGGAACGAAGATGTTCCAGATATGATCTAATGACAACATCGCCAACTAGAGTAAAGAAAGTAGTGATTCGGCCGACCAGCACTTTAGTAGCGGATAATCCTGCATCCGCATCATGGCACTGGTAGAGCCACCGCTCGCCGCTGCGCAAGGTGACGTGGTGCATCTCCTGGTGGCGTCAGTGGTACGCGGGGTCGCAATGCAACAATGATGTAACTCACAAGGCACTCACAGATCTGGCACTGGTAGAGGCTACGCTCGCCGCTGCGGAAGGTGACGTGGTGCATCTCCTGGTGGCGGCAGTGGTACGCGGGGTCGCAATGCAACAATGATGTAACTCACAAGGCACTCGCAGATCTGGCACTGGTAGAGCCACCGCTCGCCGCTGCGGAAGTGACGTGGTGCATCTCCTGGTGGCGGCAGTGTTACGCGGGGTCGCAATGCAACAATGATGTAACTCACAAGGCACTCGCAGATCTGGCACTGGTAGAGCTACCACTCGCCGCTGCGGAAGGTGACGTGGTGCATCTCCTGGTGGCGGCATGGTACGCGGGGTCGCAATGCAACAATGATGTAACTCACAAGGCACTCGCAGATCTGGCACTGGTAGAGCCACCGCTCGCCGCTGCGGAAGGTGACGTGGTGCATCTCCTGGTGGCGGCAGTGGTACGCGGGGTCGCAATGCAACAATGATGTAACTCACAAGGCACTCGCAGATCTGGCACTGGTAGAGCCACCGCTCGCCGCTGCGGAAGGTGACGTGGTGCATCTCCTGGTGGCGGCAGTGGTACGCGGGGTCGCAGTGCGGGCAGCACGCCGCCGGCGCCGCAAGCGCCGTTATGCTGCTTATCACCTGAAATTAGTAAAGATTACATGAGAAGAGTTAAAGTTATGTTTAAGTAATATAAAGCTCATTTTGAAATCATAAGGTCATAAAATCTAAAATCATCAGTTGATAAACTGGCTAAGAGTGCCGATAATGATAAAACAATTAAAAGCCTTATTACACTGATTACAAGTCCATAAATATTTGACAACGCACTTATGGATCTTTATGGATCAACGCACTTAACACTGTACTCAAATTTATACCATTAATGCAGGATTTCAGGTAAGAAGTGAACTGATCGCTTAGATGATTTATACAAGTAAACCACCATGGGGCCCCGTACCGCCCCCTACCCCGCTTGGTGGTAAAGCTTCGACCTAATAGTTTGACAATCTTATATATCATATACTATGGTGGTGAGGTTTCACGCAAGCCTGGCATCACCGGCTGGTACCTAGTAGACACACCCAAGTGCGAGTTCGTACCATGGTGGTAAGGTTGTCGCTCAGGTCTGGCATCACCAGCTGGTTCTTAGTAGACACGCCACAGTGCGTGGTACGTACCATGGCTGTGAGGTTGTCGCGCAGGTCTGGCATCATCGGCTGGTAGTTAGAATACACACCCCTATGCGTGGTACGTAGCACGGCGGTAAGGTTGTCGCGCAGGTCTGGCATCACCAGCTGGTACTTAGTAGATACACCCCAGTGCGTGGTACGTACCATGGTGGTAAGGTTGTCGCGCAGGTCTGGCATCACCGGCTGGTTCTTAGTAGACACGCCACAGTGCGTGGTACGTACCAAAGCGGTGAGGTTTTCGCGCAGGTCTGGCATCATCGGCTGGTAGTTAGTAGACACACCCCTATGCGTGGTATGAAACATTGCGGTAAGGTTGTCGCGCAGGTCTGGCATCATCGGCTGGTATTTAGTAGACACACCCCAGTGCGGGATACGTACCATGGCGGTGAGGTTGTCGCACAGGTCTGGCATCATCGGCTGGTACTTAGTAGACACACCCCAGTGCGTGGTACGTACCATGGTGGTAAGGTTGTCGCGCAGGTCTGGCATCACTGACTGGTTCTTAGTAGACACGCCGCAGTGCGTGGTACGTACCATGGCCGGGACGTTGTCGCGCAGGTCTGGCATCATCGGCTGGTAGTTAGTAGACACACCCCTATGCGTGGGACGTAACATAGCGGTAAGGTTGTCGCGCAGGTCTGGCATCATCGGCTGGTACTTAGTAGACACACCCCAGTGCGTGGTACGTACCATGGCGGTGAGGTTGTCGCGCAGGTCTGGCATCATCAGCTGGTACTTAGTAGACACACCCCAGTGCGTGGGACGTACCATGGCGGTGAGGTTGTCACGCAGGTCTGGCATCATCGGTTGGGACTTAGTAGACACACCCCAGTGCGTGGTAAGTACCATGGCGGTGAGGTTGACGGCATATTTGGCGCAGGGGTACTAAACCCGCCTTCAGCACCAGAGGTCCCGGGTTCGATCCCCGGACAAGACAAATATTTGTGTGCATGAACATGTTATAAGTACGTTACGTTATCCTGTATCCATAACACAAGTTCTTCATGAAACTTAACGTGAGCTAGATAATAATTAATGGTGTGATTGTATTGATTTATTATTATTATTATTATCATCGGCTAGTACTTAGTGGACACACCCCAGTGCGTGGTACGTACCATGGCGGTGAGGTTGTCGTGCAGGTCGCAGGGGCAGGGCGCGCGCGCGCAGGAGGCGACGCCGGCGCCGCACGCGCACGCCTGGCAGCCGCCCGCCTCCGCCCACCGCGACCCGTCCGACATTATCTTGCCTTGCCACGAACAACCTGTAACACCACAACGTTTTTGGGGTTACTAGTCACTTAGCTAAAAGGAACTCAAAGACAGCGTCAGATTCAAAAGAAGTCTAACTTTAGATCACAAATAGTACTTTACGCGGCAGAAACTCAATCAGCACATCCACATCCATATCATAGACGGTCTATCCATTGAAACGCTCAGAATAACAGCTGTTGTCGACCTACTTACATAGAGGTCTTATCTAGTTCTAGTAGCCTCAAACGGTCTATAAAACTACTTACTTAATTCACAAGGTTGAGTTTCACATTCACATCTAAATCCACCGTCTGTATTTACACATCGGGCGCTTGGGTGGCAGGTGTGGAAACCTTCCACGCATTCGTCTATATCTGAAAAATTAAAATAGAAGATGCATCAATATTTGCTCTTGTCATATTTTCTAACCAAGGCATCGTCGTAAGATTAAAATTTCATAATATTTTTAAGGAGTTTGTTGCGGAAAATTTTGCTCACATCAAACAAATGCGAACAATAAAATCCATTGCCAATAAATGTAAGCCGGCTTTAAGCATTGTCCCTAACATAAATCCCAACCCGTGCGGGCATTTGCACTCCTCTTGACAATAGTCAGTGGTTACCTTCGCAGTGGTCGAGGTGCGGGTGGCGGCGGTACCCGTCGCGGCACACGCAGTAGTAGGAGCCGGGCGTGTTGACGCAGGAGGCACGCGGGCCGCACGCCGGCAGCGCGCCGGGATGCGCCGCCGTTGTGCATTCGTCCACGTCGCGCTCGCACCGCGCACCCGCGAACCCGTGCGGGCACTTGCATTCCTCGGGCGCTTCACACACGCCACCGTTCAAGCAACCACCCGTGCAAATTGCTGGAAGAATTCAACAAGATGGTCAAACTTGGGGGTTCAGGCAACGAGCGGTGGTGAATCTTGCAATTCTTACGGAAGTAAGCTAGATATCTACTTTCGTTTTCATATTTAGAAATTAATTTCTTCCTGGTTACGCTTGTTTAGATCAAATAATGGGGATCCATTTGAACTTTGGGTGAACCTAAAACTTCATTAAAGTGAAGAAGTCTTGTGTTTTCATACTTAAATATAGCAAGACCAAGAGCAAGAATAAGGTTGTTAGCTTGTAATGATTGTCATGTTTTGGTAAGCACAGCCCCTCTCCATTTCTTTCGCTCGCAATTCATAGGCCAAGTAAGCCCCTCAGACTAAAATAGCCATTCGATTCGAGCTGCCTTGTCCCGCGAGCAGAAAATTCAAACTTACGCGTGCAGGAGTAGCCATCACCGGAGTAGCCCTCTCGGCAGCGGCAAATGTAGGAGCCGGGTGTGTTGGTGCACTCCGCATCGGGATGACACCCATGAGATTTCGCCTCACATTCGTCGACCTGCAAACAATATTGTTATTATAATTTTTTTTCAGAATATGTTGAATTTCTTCATTCCTTGACATTTTTATATTAGTCTACCTCATAACAATTGAACTTGTCCTTTCGTTCGTAGCCTGGAAGGCACTGACACACGTAGCTGCCAACAACGTTCACGCAGCGTGTATTGGAGTGGCAGTGATGGCCGCGTAATCCACCTTCTTCTTGACATTCATCCACATCTAGAAATGTTCAGGCAACAATACATTTATGCTGATTATAGAAATAAACCATATAACTACCTATCATCTCAAGAAATAATTACCTTCACACGTCAAGCCATCGCCTTGGAAGCCCTGGTTGCACGTACACGTATATTTTGTATTGAGATTCATACAGGTTGCGTTTTCATCGCAGGAGTGACCCATGCTGCAGTAGTCCACGCCTAATACAAATAATAAAAACCCACTAAAATGACATACCCATACCTTTATTCAATCTTTTGAATTTAAGTTATCACAATGGTTTTTCATACCTGGGCAGAACTTGCAGCATTCTCCGGGTACAGAAAACTGGTCTTTTTTATCGCAGGGCAGTTTTGGACAGTTCTTTTCAGGATTTACTCGCCCGCATTGCATGTTGCCATCATGGCACACGCACTCTGCACATTGTTTAGGAGTAAATCTATCCCCATGCTCGTAGAGAGTCCCTTTTAGTAAACAACGCTCTGAAAATGTTAAAGTTTTGTTTAAAGTTGTCAAAAAGGTGCTATGATTAGGCTGTTTGTTATACTATGCCTAGTGGACTTTTCTTGTGATCTCATTTTTTACTTACTAAGGCAAGTGGGACAACATTCGCCAGGGTGTATCACAGGATTTTTGCATTCTGCTCTTTCGCACTCAACTGGCCTGCACGTTATCTCGCCGTGCTGCGTACAAAGAAATACATTCCTTTGTTTAGTAAAATCATCAAGTTACAAATGGTGTTCATTCTAGAAATTCATTGTCTTTAATCAAAATTCCACATTATACATTTACGATAAACTTATTCCTTACTTACCACGCAGGAGCAACGATTGCAGTCACTCTGCCATGTAGCTCCATCTGCATGGACAGTCCCATTTGAGTAGCAGGATTTTTGGCAATCGCACTGTTCTAATCGTGTTAGTCTAGATTCAGCACTTAACAACTGAAAAGATATAATAATAATGGTTTATTTCATACGTTTGTATTTGGGAATCGGCCACCAATATGATCGATACTTACCTTAAGTGAAAGGTCATGGATATGCGAAGTGAGCTCTTGCACTGTTGCTTGTAATAGTGCAAACTGCCCGCAGGTGGGACATTCCGAGTCCAAACCTGGGCATTGCGTCAAATAACCGTGAGGTCCGCTCACTAACCTCACGTCTTGAAGGGTACCCTGAATAAATTATATGGATCTTGAACAAACAATACAAGCTTGGTGTTTATGCTATGAGAGCCAAAGTACATTTTTAAGTAAACTTATAGTAGTAGTGTAAAGAATCTGGGTTTATCGATTAGGTACATTGTATCGCTTGAAATTGGAACGTTAATATTATTACCTTGAAAAGGGAATGTTTGCTATTTCTCTGTCCAACCCATAGTGCTAGCTGGGGTTCTGAGAAATTGCGATCGGGAGGTGGAATAAGGCGACGATACAGCGGATGGCAGTCAACAAGCAGCGTGGCTTGCGCTCCGGAAACGGAGAGCGCGAGGCGGTGCCAGGCGCCATCCGCCAGCCGGAAGGGGAAGGTCTCGACGCGCGCCGTCGCCGCGCCCGCCGCCACGTAGTGCAGCCGCACCTCGTCGCGGCGCCCGCTCGACTGCACCTCCAGGTACCTGCGCAGCGCCACACTGATGCACTACACATCGCTTCGACTCAGCGGAACTCTCCACTGCGCCCTCGCAAACTGTTCCGAGGTACACACATACAAAGCAAACAACACATATATTCGGGCAGCGAACGGGGCGGGCGCGATCGCGAGCGGACCTCGGCTCGCTCTACATCTCAATATCGCTCGGTCTGGATAGGGGACCATGTACCTCGGAACGGATCGCGGTTGGTGACGACCGAGTCGCTTAGGTGTCTGATAGATCGCTACGGAGAGACTGAGCATCTCGTTGTGTGTCCAATGAATGAATTTCGAAACATATGTGGTCACTTCACGTGCAACTCGGCGAGCGATTCCTCCGTTCGGTGTAACTGACGCGTCTTCGCGTTCGATTTCGGACACAGTACGAGACGTTCAGATTCCCATGTCGCTTGGAATGCAAGTGCGGACGAACCGGACGGTGTCCCCTCGGAGCGAACGCAGGCCCGCGGCCGACCGCGCCACGATAAACATTAACATCCAGGTGAACATCGAGAGATGGGTGTGAGGGTTGATGGGACATATACAAACACAACACGTCAAGACACAGAAAACAAGACGGACGACGGCGGAGGTTTCGCAGGAGGCACATGCAAGCCGGCCCGCCGCGAACACATACATCCATGCAGAGGACACAGTGAGCCAAATGAAATCAACGGTTGGATCGAGGAGGACATTCCGAGGCACAGGACATTCCAAGATACATGATTCTCCCCTATGCGCGCGCACGCATGTCGCCGCGAGGCGTGATGCGTGCGCGCAGCGATGTTGAGATCTAGAACTCACCAGAGGCAGGTCCCGCGCCGGGCCGCGCGCTCCCGCCGCCGCTCGCGCCGCTCTCGCGCTCATCGCTCATCCAAGTGTTCTAACTCGACACCAAGTCAACTAAATCATCACATCATGTCATTACTTTCACTAATTGTACAACAACCAAACTATTACAGCGAGGGCTTTTGTCGCGTTAAGTCCGAATTCAGTTACATAAAGAAAATACCATCATCATAAATAAGAACTTCCATTTAAATTAATGTAAGTGTAAAAAGTAGGATTTAGAGATAGCAAAAGTTTATCCTTAAAGAGTCTTTCAAAACAGCCAAAGTATATTATTGTTTAAACAAATGGCAAACTTTGTCTCACACATTATGAAATAGAAAATTGCATTAGTCTTAAGTATTTTATATTGGTACAACGGTGCCCTATATTCGAGAACGGCGACATACTTTACGGTATTGCAAACATCAAAAGCGTGGGCACCTGTTGTAGCCATGCGAGAAGGAGAGTATGGTGCCGGAGTTGGCGGGCTCCTGCCGCAGCGCCGCCAGCACCGTGAACTCGGGCGAGCGGCGCAGCAGCTCCGCCGCGCGCTCGTACGCGCTGCCTTCTACTTGTAATGACCGAGAATCACCTGGAAACAGTTTTCTGGTCAACCTAAGCTGAATTTCTTCATTGCTTTTCATGTAGTATTAGTAGGTAGCCATTTTGGTACCAAAAACAGTAACAATATAGTACTACCTAATTTGTATTGACGTTTTATTTTAACTTAATGTATTAAAGATTTAAAATGATTTAAAATGCCGAACAATAAATTGGGCCAGTAAATAAAAGTTACAAAAACATTAAATGTTTTGGGTTTGAAAGAATGTTACATTTTGCACGTTATGCTGTAGCTTTCTAAATTATTATGAGGAGACTAACCAGGCGTTTCATTCCTTGGAAATGGTTTATGGCTGAACAAATATTTTCAGCAGTTTTTAGACCGCAATTAGACTATACTTTTGACCTTTTGTACCGCGCGTTGCGGTGCAATAAATTTCGATAGGAATCAGCCACGGCCTGTGCCGCGCCGTGCAAACAGCCTTGATACGTAACGATCGCTGGATGTGGCCAGCTGCCAAATTAGCTTATACTGTCTTCTGCTTTTCTTCCAGTCAATTTCCTTGCAGCAAGTAGATCAAGATTAACGTAATACCTATTGATTAAATTACGTTATCTGGAGAGAAAAAAATGATAATTGCTCACTCCGTCCGGCAGACAAATGTTAAGAAACGAACAAGACGGAAGAAATATACATTTTCGCCAATTCAAAAAATGTAAGAAAACGTAATGTAACTTTCTATTCTTACTACTAAAGTTATACCTTAAAAATAACCATTTACTTAATCGTTGACAAGCATAATAAATCCCAACTTAAAAACTTATGGTGAAAACATTGCCCATTTTGCATTTTCATTATTATTCATTCATTCGCTAATTTTTCAAACCTTACAAATCCTATACATTTTCCTATCTTTAAAGTATATTTTATGGTTACAAATTTTCATATGCAAATATTTATTTGGCATCGATAAATCAAGTTATGTAGCGAGTAACATAACTTTGAATGCCAAAACGAAAGTCAAGTACAATTTTCTCGCAATGCGTCGATTTCGGAAACTGCAATGCGGATTTATATAAGTAAAATCTTTTCGTTTAACCTCAACATCATTTTGCATTCGTACGTAACTTTGAAATCCTAGGAAGACTATGATAATGAGTAACGTAGATTAGATATAGCATTAAACGACAAATGGTCATTGATCACAAAAACTATTATTTTGCGGTAATCATCAAGAAATTCCATTGATAAAACCAACACGAGTAATATTATCGGTTTCTAACCAACGCAACGGTGCAAAATTTGAAACCTATGTTTTTTTATGAATGACGGGGAGACTCTTAGCCTTCATCATACCTGATATTAAGTATTGATAAGGCTGAAGATGAAAGCGAGCCTCTCCCGGAATCCTCAATCGCTGAGGAACTGGCTATCTTATCTCTCTGCCGGAACACAACAATGCTGAAAACATTGTTGCTATGGCGTCAGACTTAGATAAGATGGTGGTAGCTAGCCAGGCGGACTTACAAGAAGTCCTACCACCAACCAAACCGAATACAATATGTACCCCCGCTGGGAATCGAACCCGGGACCCCTGGGTCTGATACCGGTGGTTTTACCACTAGAACACAGATGCATGTCCTATTAATCTTTTCCCTTTATTGTGATAGTAACAGTCAAGTGGAATATAAAACGGTTTCGTTACTTCGCATCCTCTCGTCCCTCATTAAACACCAGGGTCAAAGTCAAAGTCAAAGATTTTTATTCAAATAGACTTATAGATAAGTGCTTTCGAATCGTCCAATTTTTTTTTTCCTACCAGCCATTCAGGACATCTTTTAACTGATAAGAAGAACGGCCGCAACAAACTTATCAGCTTTAACAGAAGCAACAACATTTACAAAGGAACATGTCGCTGCCAAACACAAATCTACAATCTTGAAACATATTTAATATAAGAGGAAAATTTTCTTGTACTCAGTTATTTTTATACAATTACAATAGTCATGTTTTATGTTAGTATCACTTCCATGCATTTTGGTCTTTCAAATAATCATCTACCTTGTAATAACCTTTGCTTAAGAGCGTTTTTTTAACATGTATTTTAAATTTATGCAAAGGCAGCTCAATCACTTGTTGTGGAACTTTATATAAAAAGGCTATGCCTTTCCCCAAAAACGAGCGACTGCATTTTTCGGTCGGTGTCCCTCTTGCATGATCTCATCGAAACATCACCATTAGAAAGCAAACACTCAAAAGTAAGAGAATCTCGTTCTTCTGTTGAAATAAAGAAATATATCATTTGAAAATTCATTCGTCGCCACCAAGACGAATCCTGAAATTAATGTAAGGTACATACATAATAGTAAGCTTGTGTTTAAAGTAACGTAATAATGTTATCTATATGTGTAGCTTTTTTATTATTTAAATCGTCATGGCTGTTTTGAGTTAATTTATGTGTTAAGTATATTTTTTAATAATATCATATTTAACAAGCAGGTTTTTAGCGAAAAACAAAAATGTAGTACTATTAACTTGTAATTTTAATTATAAAATGTTTTTATTCTTGCCATAGCCGTAAGTTTTATTCTGAAGTTTTAAAAGTGTAATTAACAGAAAATTAAGCTTGTACAGCAGTACTTTGTTGCTTAAGATTCTGCCCATAAACCTTTCAGATCGTCAATCTCTTAAACTGCTTACTCATCTATTGTCGTTTGTAAATTACAATAGCAATTGATCCAGTATTCAGAAGGCTTGCGTAATCAATGTTTATTCAGTGTTCGTGGAACTTCGGCTGCGGTTGTTTTGCTTCAATCTCACGTTATAACAGGGCGTCGCTGGGGTAGTGGGTGGGAGTCGACGAACTGTCTGCTGCGAAACTTTCTCGACGTCACATCCGTCCTCATCTCTATGCATAGAGTGTAGTGTAATGTAATACAATTTACAGCGAAAGACAATTTAGGATTGGATTTTGTAAATACGATCCCATTCTTTTAAGCGCACTTAGATAGATACTATGTTTGCGAACGTTAACCCACTCTACCGCCTTTTGAGAAGTTTTCCTTTTATATTTTATAAATGAGAAAAACCAATGGCGCTGTACTGAACCTATCTACTTAGCCAGGAGCTTGGGTTCGATCTCTACCCTGAACAAATACATATTTACAAGTTTCTTGGAGATCGTAAATTGTGAATATAATTTTACGAATCGAATGAAAAATTACTAAGTCACGTGACCCTGTAAATGTCTACGTGGCGGCATGGCGTAGCGTATCTGCAATCTCGAGGTAATATTTTACCCCAGTCTAGTAGGAACATTTCTACAACTGTTTGATACATTGCCCTCAGGCGCCAGGCTCCCTATATTACTTTATGGTGTTTTTGCCAATTCACGACTGTTAAGCCACGTGTCAGTTATTTGCTGACGTCTACAAACGTGACGGGAGAATAAGGAGTTGAATATTGAGTAAGTAATAAATATGTATATTAAAAACATTTCTCCCACTTCTTCAAAATATCGATAAAGACCTATATCAATAATGCTGTTTAATAATGTTTAGTTTCCATGTATGGAATATCCTCGGCATTCGATACAATATTTACTTGCAAATGTTTGATAATCGATCAGGATCAAGTAGAAAGTATTAGGACTAAAAGTTCGAGTTACTTATATATAGGTATAATATAAGTAACTCGTGCTAGCTAGCTAAGGCCAAAAAAAATATAGTTAATAGAAGTGCAATGTATTCTACCTGGCTGGCACCGACTCCAAAAGTTTTATTTTTTACTTTTTGAAGTCGGTTTGAATTTTTTTTATAAAATGTTTTTACTTCAGATTTTTTAGTTACATCATGTGCCGTTACTTACACTAAAAATCAGCCCACACACAACAATGTCATCTAGGTAAACGACTACTTGCCAAAAGGTGATTGATATTTTTCAAGATTATGAAAAAACTACTAGCCAGATCTTCGTAAAAATTATATGGGACCACACATAAACCATTTTCTTTCAGATAAAAAAATAATTATAATTATTGCGTGAAACTTCAGCTCGAACAAGAATCTAACAATTACCTGGATGATATAATTGTTTCATGACATTAGGCCCCATATCTCCGAAGATTATCATCGGATCTCAATGAGCGAACAAAAAAACAACTATTAAAATCGGATCACCAACACCGGAGTAATCGGTATACATACATCAGACAAAAAAAAAAAAAAAAAAAGACGGGAGTGCCGGCAGAAGTGAAAACTTGATTATTAACGTTGAGCATGTTTGATATTTTGGAATGGTTAGGGAATAATTTTGCACCAATTGCTTTATCAGTATAAAAGTACTATCATTTATGTGGTAGAATACAATATTCATTTATTGCGCTATCGTACACAAACATGACAAACCATATTAAAGTGAACGTTAAGTTAGGTAATAAGATATAAGAAAACATTAGTTATTATAGAGAATCGAAAAATATATATTGACAATAAAACAAGAGACAAGTAAAAGACATTATCAACAGTCTGTCGCTAAGCAACCGAGACCATAGTCAACCTGTCACCTCAACATTCTCCATCCGTCCTACGCTTTTTCGATCAAGTCACGTGTCCTGACGCGAGTTTAAGATTTTATACCCATTACAGAAAAAGTGCTCAACGCCGCTAAAGAAGTTTTCACTTCAAAAAAACGCGTTGAATTTAGTACCTCCCTCCTTTTTTGTTGAAGTCGGTAAAAATAAGCTAGCACTTAAAACATTAAAAAGATTCTAATAGTGGCATAAAGTTTCTTCGTCTACCCTAGGTGATTATATACTTTAAAAATATATTTAAAGATAAACAATCTGAGGTATATATAATCTCTCCCTAAGAACACCCCTCAAATCTAAAAAGATGTTTTTTTAATAATGTATTCATAAATAAAATTTGATTCCACCCGCTTTGAAATGACAGCGAAAAGACCGTTGATGGGAGATGCTACTCGTAAGTTGGAATTAAATCCTTATACGTTCCTGTCCCCTAAGGCTGGGGTTCGGGCACGCGACATAATGACGTCACATCAGCCAACCACCCTCGCGGTTCAAATCGGCTGTTGCGCACTTTATTACCAGTTCGTTTCAATCAGACCCGTAATGGTGAGTAGAGGATTACGAGGCGAATTTTCTGGATTCATGGGAATCACCCGCATTTCATGATGTGAGAAAACAATTGGGAAACGTTTAAGAATACGATATAAAAGAGAACGGAAATTGGCCAATTTTGTATAAAGTGAACTCAAAACATAATAAATATTGATTAAACTATAAAAGAAATTCCACGCATTTTAGTTTTCTGAAAATGTGACTTGGATTTGGTTACACTGAATCTGGTGGTATCATTGCGACTTCGGGACCCGGTGACCAATCTAAGCTTGGATAACCGGGGGCCTCGAGAGGCCCTCTCGAGCGGTTATGATTTCACTTTCATTTAATCTTTATTTAGACAGAGTTACGGTTCAAAGTGACCACGACCAGACAGTGGCCACAAGGGCTTACTCGTCTTACATACTTAAAAGTACATTAACCTCTAAAATTTGATCATATTAAGGTAGCAAAATATTAATTTTATATAGCTGTTTGTCAGGTGCTTAATCATTGTGAAAATTTAATATGTTTCGCGTATTATTCCCAGTGCGAAAGTCAAACCCGTCTCTAGTCGCGCGAACCCTCCGCTCGTAAACATTCGCACATTATCATTCGTGGAAACCCGGCGGTGTTTTGGTTTAATTAAATCACCCCGCATATCAACAGCGACACACTAATATTTGCGACCCTCGACAAACACGCGGTCCTGCCCGGTGCCCCACCGACACTTTATACCGGCAATCGAGATCATCGGCTGATCGAAATTTACCTTATATATTACCTTTGCAATTAATCTTTTTATATTTATGTTACGAAAGAAACAGTTAATTTATTATCCAATACACTGCAAGTTATTGGTTTCAGTCTACGTAAATATGTTGCCAATTTTAATGAATTTTTAACAAAATAAAAATTTAATAATTTGACCTATTTTTATTTTCATACACATGGAGGGAGTGAATTTAATGAAAGTATTTGATGAAATCAGGCATTACTTGGCGGAAATCCATATGGCGGAAAAACGTAAATGAAGCAGCACTCGGTGCTGGTATTGCACGGTCTAACAACTCCTGATGATGCTCCGGTTAAGCTACATATTTTTCGTTTTTTAATTAAATAAATGAAAGTTTAGAATTGTGTCCTTGAGGGCGAAGTCGCTGGCGAGTAGGTATTAGTGAAAGTATTATTGTTATTTTCGTACAACATATTATATCTACTCAATTTTCAGTTTCATTTTTTGAAGTGAAAACTTCTTTAGCGGCGTTGAGCACTTTTTCTGTAATGGGTATAAAATCTTAAACTCGCGTCAGGACACGTGACCTGATCGAAAAAGCGTAGGACGGATGGAGAATGTTGAGGTGACAGGTTGACTATGGTCTCGGTTGCTTAGCGACAGACTGTTGATAATGTCTTTTACTTGTCTCTTGTTTTATTGTCAATATATATTTTTCGATTCTCTATAATAACTAATGTTTTCTTATATCTTATTACCTAACTTAACGTTCACTTTAATATGGTTTGTCATGTTTGTGTACGATAGCGCAATAAATGAATATTGTATTCTACCACATAAATGATAGTACTTTTATACTGATAAAGCAATTGGTGCAAAATTATTCCCTAACCATTCCAAAATATCAAACATGCTCAACGTTAATAATCAAGTTTTCACTTCTGCCGGCACTCCCGGAGTGCAACCCGTCTTTTTTTTTATAATAAAAGTCACAAAAATGCAAGAAATGTATTTTTTATGCAAATTATGGTAAATAAGAAAACTATTTATATTGCAAAATATGCAAGTAATGACTTAGTCACTGGATCGTTTCCCATACAACTTTACATAGGTTTATTTTCAGTTGTTTTAGATGTTAATTAGTTAGTTGAACGTTTGACCTATGCAATTCATACACAAATCTTTGCAAATATAGGAACACAAACTTTTTTAATTTAAGAGCATGTATGGACATATTTTATAATACATAGTTCCTTGTCCGAGAGTGTATTCCCGTGCATTTCCTAGATTGAGTGGGCTAATGACGCGTTTATCTAACTAGCCGGCACCCTTCCCGAGCTGAATGGCCGGTCAGAGGCGTGAAATGTTCACATGATTTCACCTTTGCCGCACGATCTAGTCGGTTCACTGACGTTGGTTGACGCTTATTACCAACGCGTCATTGAGTAGATAATTATTGGGAAATACAAGCCTATTACATAATAAGTTAATACAACAGGTATTCATACTTTTAATTGAACTACATTTCAGTTTTAACTAATGTTAAAGGTTCTCTTAAAGATACCTAAAATTGTTCCTGTAAGTATTCATCATGACAAAAATGCTTAATTTTTTTTATTTATTACAAGAAAGTACTTACTTAACAATGTGACTATAAATAAAACAATTTGAATACGTAAATAGAGACTAATATTCCTACGAACAATATACGAAAACATTTATCATAAAAATATTGTACGACCTTAAGTAACTTCAAAAAAATTCTACTCGTATCGTAAATGGGATTAGGTTCATGAGCTATAACCACGCTGACGCACTATTTTCGCCGAGTAATGTAGTAAATAATCGTCGACGAGTAATTAGTAGAAATAAGGCAGTGACAGATTATATTTTAAGTAGGAGGGTTTCGCACGAACTTATCACAAAACTTGCTGAAAGAAAATGCTGTCGTAATTAAATGCATGCGATTCTCTGAATACTACTTTCAAACTTTATGCATTATTCATTTTGTAGCGACTAGTAGTCAAGTTCTGAAAGCTATATTTAAATGTTACTGTTATTATTGCTTATAAATAACAGGGCGCTGTTACACTTCAAGCAGTGAGTGAATAAGTAATATGTGTGATGTTTACACAGCGCTGGATGTCCGTGACATTCGTGGTTACGGGTCGGCGTGACGTGTCGCCTGCCGCTACGGTGGTGGCGGCAATGTTAGCATTGTACGGCCTACGGCCAACAAACCATTGACTGTGCTTTAAGAAGTAACTATTTATTAATCTGTGGTGCTACGTCTACGAGTTTAGATTCGTTGTTATTATGAAGAAAACTTTTAAATAAAGTTTTGCGGTTAAGGAAAATTCGATAACATACCTACCTAATTTGAAATTATTGGAAAGATTTCTTGAGCGACCTTGTATTTATTTCAAACAATAGCCATTGTCTTAAGTAAAATCATGCTAGTGACAGCAACGTTTAGCCAGAGAAGTCTGCGCAAAATATCTTTCCGTCACAATGCGGGATGTTGAGCTTGGCAGAGTGCGAACTCTGTTTGTGACGTTTGGCACTTGATGTCCGGAGACAATTCGTCTGCGATCCCCACAATTAGGGCGGACACCCTTCGACAATTACGCGACTCGCCTAATGGCGAGGATTACGTTACGCGTAAATGTGACGCGACAAATGCGACAGGTCCCCTAATCCAAAGGGCTTTGAAATTAGAACTAAATATTTATAGATATTATCTAATACCAAATCCCTTTTTATGCAAGTGACAGTGTTAGTTTCCACACATCTGCACTGATTTCAATGCTTACATTTATATTAATACTAGCGGATCCTCGCGGTTTTACCCGCGTGGTGCCCGATCCCGTAGGAATATCGGGATAAAATATAGCCTATGTCACTTGGGAGAAATGTAGCTTTCTAATGGTCTAAGAATTTTCTAAATCGGTCTAGTAGTTCCTGAGATTGGCGAGTTCAAACAAACAAACTCTTCAGCTTTATAATATAGATTACATAATTTTGTATCATCACTTAAACATATGCAATGAAAATAGTACCTATTTAAAATAAAAAAGTTTCTAACGAGGGGTTAAAAGTATTAAGTAACATCGAGTCTATGAATTATGTATTTGTGTCAGATTTAGCGGTCCCAGCGGAGCTAATACGCGTCCAAGCTGCGGCGGCCGGCCGCAGTGGTGGGCAGCGGCGGGGATTACAATCAATTTACATGGCCGTCCCCAATCCAGGGTTCCCGGACGGATTACACCCAGCTTTAACAAATGTAACTGTAGCCTATCAATTAATTAAAATTCGGTTTCCAATAAACTAATGAGCTAATTTTCATCCGGCATTGACAAAATGGGACCTAAGTTTTTTGTTTCAAGAGTTCTATCGGTAGTCAGTTGTTTTTTAAATAGAGGAGTCACAAACGAGTTTCGAATTTCAATATAAATATTTAGATTCCAACACTTCGCCGGGCGGTAAATCAACAATTATTATTAGGGAGTAAGGACCATATTGTTGTGATGTTCGGCACCCCATCTTTGTTCCAGCACCCTTGCCATTGAACCGTTTTATCAATTTCCTTGCGGCCTCTTCGTCTTGTACAATAGTAAATTGCAAATGCCAAAAAGTAAGGGAAAACACAATAGCGGCCCCCCTCAGGAAACCCTCGGAAGTACACTCAATATACTTCATAAAGAAAAAATATTCTGAACATGTGACCGACGGAGATTTGTTTTAAATAATCTGTCGCGGGGAAGTCGCTTTCGGAATGTGAATTGATATTTTGTGCACTTGCGCTGTATAATCTGATCGAAAGCCCATTATTATTCAGTTACGTAGAAAAATCTCTATTCTATAATGTAGCTAAGGATGTAGAAATAAAAGACATACGAGACATTAAATGTAAAGAGGCGTGGCTCGCCGGCTTCCATTAATAACCTAAGTGGGTTTGCACCTCAAATGGATTGCACATTCGAGGCGGCAGCGTTTTACTTTACGATCAGTTACCTTTTCATAAAACGATGTACACGTCACGACGGTGGCGATGGCTCTTGTGTAATGTGATTGCTGATTTTAATGTCGACATTTTTTTATGCATATCATAGCAAAGCGATGTGACTGTAAAGTACTTTTTTGTGAAAATTATTAAATTATGTTAAAACTGTTTACCAAGCAATAATAAAAGAGACGTATAATATTTATCAAAGTAATAAATATTATTTTCATATGAATTAAGCTAAGTACCTACAGACGGCAACCTTGCTATTCTGATAAGTACATCTAGCTAGAATCACTTTCGAATTCGCATTCGAATTTGAATTTATGAAGGACAAAACTGACATTTCACGTGTGAATTCGAAAGTGATTTTGCAAAAGTACTTAGAACTGTGTAAAAGAGCACTGTAATTGTAATGTTTGATTGACCACCGGACGGACGGAGTTGGCGCGCAGCGCAGCGCATTTTACAATTTGCTGAATGTAATTGAAACATCCGTATAGAAGTTAAGTTCCATATTTGCATGCAATTTACGTTCGCCCGCCGGCGCACCCGATCGGCTCTCGCGCACGCCCATGCCATTTTCTTCAGCAATTGTAAAGTGCGCTGCGCTGCGCGCCTACTTCGTGCGTCTGGTGTAAATCATACATAACATGATTAAAATACCATTACGACTAAACGTTAACGAATCGAGTCCCAGGTACCTTGCAACGTGTAGGCGGTGCGCTGCGGCTGCATGCCCGGCGCGGCACTGACGCCGGCGCGCGACGTGTTGTGCAGCGACAGAGCGCCCAGCAGGTCTAGCTCGGTGGCTGCAACAAACAATGCTGTTGTAGGGACATTATGTAAGCAATTTGCTGGAATTATAACTTTTTAATTTTGCATTTTACAATGCTATTTTTATGTGATAAATATTAAACAAGAAAATATACTAGAAAAAACAACTAGTCTCATGTCGCCCTGACGGGATTCGAACCCGCATCCTTGGGAGTCCGGCCCAATGCACTAACCAATTATGCTACAGAGACCTATGAGGACACGTCGAATTTTTCTAGTATATTCACCGTTCTACGGTGTTGGCCACCGTCGCTTCATCAATGAGAGAAATATCCTCGCATTCGAAAGAAACATCTTTACAGATGTTTGACTATCGATTAAGATGAAACAGCCATCTAATTATAACTTTTTAACAGGGCGACATGAGACTAGTTGTTTTTTCTAGTATATTTTCTTGTTTAATATTTATCACAATTTGCTGGAAGTATAAGCACAAAATAGAAAAGTTTTCTAGTAACTTTCACAACCCACTACCGCACACACCATCCTCGAAAATATATAGTTAGGTACTTTATATGCCTTAATTTTGTTAATACGTGCCGCTAGTTGCGACTGAATTCTACTTGTAACTGCATGCAAGCCGGTAAACGTAACGTCGTAATGTGTGCGTACGAGGAATGGCGATTGAATGATATACTGTTATAATCGTGACCACAAATAGAAAGGGATCTAGAAAATTTAGCAACTATAATAATATTAAGGATTTTTTAATGAAATGATAAAACAACGAATTCTGAATCTAAATAATGTAATTATTTCGAACATTCAAGTTGCTAAATAGAATGGTGCTACGAATTCTACGATTGCACCGTAGCAGCTACACGAGCCCTAATAGAGACAAGACAGTTCACTACAGTCTACACATGACGATTAAATTATAGCGCTTAGTAGAAAAAACGCTACCAATAACCTACTCATTGCAATTTAGCAGAGTTTTCATTAATCTTTGATCACTGTGCGACTGATGAAAAACGTGGGTAGCCTGTAGGGCAAGGTTAACTGTCAAGTTCAGCTATTCTTAGCGAGTTACTATCGATAGTCTGCACAACTAGTATTGATCCTTTCTACCTAGGTAGGAGCAGTCATAAATAATTTCATATCAGACGTAATTAAACACGCCGTAGTGCCGAAGACGTCATTTAAACGACAAACTAAATTCTTCAATTTGGCGTAGCTTATAAATACTAAGAGTTTACGATATTTATACGACCCATTTATGAAAATAATATAATCATTTCGGTTGTCTATCGCTTATTTACGATTCATAAAGGATCGGTGGCCTACATTCAGACAATCAATATACGGAGACGAGGCTGTACGAAAATCGAGGAGTCCGCAGGCTCGTATCGATCCCTTCACCCGAACTACACGAACTTGGAAAGAAACCTACGTCTGGACAAATTAGGCTGTTACTCTTAGCGAATAGGATAAGTTTTAATAGAGTTTACCTGAAGATATTCAATACACATGTATTATGTAGCAGAAATCCTATTTCGCTGATCTCTGTTTCGGCAGTAAAAAAACGGAAGATCTTCAAATAGTTCAATCAACATACCTATATCAAAATAGTTTAATTGGGACCCAATAGACAAGCACATTAAAATATTAACGAGATATTCATTTATAATATACAGTTGATACGATGCTTATATACCTATTTAAAAAACTACGGAATCTACTACCATGACTTCCATAGCTTTCTTTATAACGAGTGAGCTACTTCTATAAGCACGATAGTAGTTAGATATCACAAAGACATTTAGCATTACTAGTACATCGTTTCTAGCTCGAGCTAGGCAGCTCGGGCAGGCACAACGGAGTGCTATTGTAAACCCCATCCATCACAGTAACCCGGTCACAGAGCCTACATACCTCCCTAGCCTGCCACTGCTAACTAAACACATTTTCCGACTATACTATAAGAATGCCCTATGGGCTTATGAGTGATAAAACTTAATGCTTCAGAAGTAGCTTAGCTCTGTGTACTTTTATAATATAATCTGTGATACTACACTATGTACTATCGGGGACATTTCTGGTTAACCAGTAGAGTTTTTTTTGGGAAATGTTTTCTCGGAAAGTACTAAGGTTAAAGAAATAATTTATTGTTCAAATGAAATACCTGTTAATTTTCTACTATTTATGATATAAACGTTTTCTATATATTTATAAATTTTCTAAATAAAGTTCCATAAAAAAACTCTACTGCTACTGGTCAACCGGAAATGTCCCCGACTGTACCTAAATATGCGACTCAAACGGATTAAAGAAAAAGTAATGACACTTGATTTTTAAATAAGGGTAAATCAACTACTGACTGTCGAGAACGGCAATTTCATCAACTGTCGATTAGATAACCGTGGCATAAAACATCGTTTTGTCCATTCCAACTTCCAATGCAACGTTCGATTAATAGGTTGGTGACCGGGCCTATATCATTTAAGTATACCGATGTTGTATTATTTATTTTATTGTTATGAAAATGATTAAGTAATTTCGTTTAAATATAAATAAAACGCCTGGCTACATTTTGATTTTCGACGTTTATTTCAGCTCCACTTCAATTAGGAAGTGTCACAGTTTGTGTCAAGCGCTCTCGCTTCCGCCAGCTCCAACTCATAACGCCTCTGACATAAAAACCTGAACTAGGGCTGTCACCTTACGAAAGTCTTGAGAAATAGAACACCGGACAGGATAATTCAGGCTAAATGTCAAAAAGGCAAAAAAGTAGCAAGGTCGGTTATCTTATTTAGCTCAGAGTTAATGCTACTTTTGCATGCATCTAACTCTGAGTTACCTAAAATGTTAACCTACCATGGTGCAAGTGGGCCTAAGTTAGTTATACATTACAGCAGTCATATCTTAGGTCCAGTAGAGTGAAACGAAGCAGTCTTGCTTGTTTCCTATTATGGAAATTCGACTTCACTTTTTTTTCTTGAATAGAATCATAACCCACTTGCTTGGCTTGATATCAAAAGTGTCATAAAAACATCCATGAAAAACACTAACTTTCACGTTACTGGGACTACTTACAACTTTTAAAAGGTGTAAACTTCTAAACTGAAAATTCACTAGTAAAAAAATACTTCGCACTTTGTATCCGCTTTTAACAACCATTGGTCGCCAACCCTGGTGGCAGGCGCCGCGTCGCCGCGTCGTCTGCGCCGCCCGACACAGCGAGCGAATCAAAGAGATGCTCCAGATTGCCTCGTAAACGGCCTCTGGCTGTTCCGACTTTATGACAGCACTGCCAGTATAGACCCTTTAAAATTCCAAATCTTTTACAAAATTTTGCGTGTTCATTTTGATGCATTTAACTTGATAAGTACTTATATAATGGAACACACTAAAATAAATAAAAGACTATATTCACAAATGTAGAGCTTGTGTACAGCCGTCTAACTTTAAAAAAATTATATGGGTTGTGATTGTAGTAGAATGTAAGCTACAAAAGTATAAAATACGAAAAGAATAGGATAGATCGGTAACAGATAAACTTTGATAGACTTGCTAATGACTTAATTAATGAGTCGCCATTCGTAGCAAGGCTTTATCAGTTAAGCTTCCAGTTTCAGACTAAAAGCAGTAAACCGAGTCTTCACGCGATCGTAAACGTTACTTTACGCCATTCAACTTTTGAACAGATTAAAGGAACTTGGGAAAACAACTTTTTATATATTATGTCCAGTTTACGATAAATTTCACAGCTGGATCTTAAATCGCGTAAAGGAGAATATTTCCGCGAAAATATTTAAAATAAAATCAAGTCCAAATAATGCTATAACGTTGAAATATAAAGCTAGTGGTAAAGTAAATTCAACTTTAAAAAAAATAAACAAACTAAGTACTATTTAAGTAAGATTAACGTTCACCTCAAAAAAAAACCCTACTATAGTATTATTATGGATAGTATACTTACACTATAGTAAGTAATCGTTACATTAACGACTTTAAAGTAGTATTATAGTATATTCCAGTAACATTAATGATATTATTTACAATAAGTTATTTGATAAATTTTATATAGAAAAATATTGGAAAAAATCAAATCGGCCACAAGTGAATTCTCAGATGAGAGTCGAACCCACGACCTTTGGAAATCCGGTCCAAAGCTCTAACCACTGACCTACCGAGACTTCTCGGTAGCTCAATTATCATAAGTGCAAAAATAGCATTGTAAAATCCAAATACAAAATCATATTTTTTTTTTTTATGAACGACGCACGGTGAAACTCTTAGCCTTCATCATACCTGATTTTAAGTATTGATAAGGCTAAAGATGGAAGCGAGCCTCTCCTGGAACCGTCAGCCAATGAGGAACTGGCTTCTCAAACTGCCGGAACGCAACAATGCTGAAAACATTGTTGTTATGGCGTCAGGCTTAGATAAGATGCTGGTAGCTAGTCAGTTATTTAGTTATTTATTACTCACCATAACCAATAATGTATGCTGTATTTCAGTGCTTGGTAGATATTTAAAGCGACCATTTTAATATTAATTATTTTACTCTTTTCATTTTAAAATAGCAGTAAACAATGGCGGTATAGCTTTAATTTGTATGACACCAAACAAAAGACAATCGTAAATTATTACAAATCGTTTCTTATAGATTTCTATAATATGCCACCTTATCGAGTAGGTATATACTCGTAGTTGGCTGTTTCTTTAACTGTTAATCCAAATGTGTTTTGATAAAAAGTCACCGAGTTTTAAATTATAGAATAATATTGTTGACAACCAATCGTTTCTTCATAGTATATATTAATAATATTTTCGCCCGCAAAGAAAGGCAACTTATTCAATAAATATTCTTTTTTGGAATACTAATACTAATTTTAACCGCCTCTGTGGTCCAGTGGTACAACCACCGGTATCAGACCCACGGTTCCCGGGTTCGATTCCCAGCGGGGGTACATATTGTATTCGGTTTGGTTGGTGGTAGGACTTGTAGTAATTCCGCCTGGCAAGCTACCACCATCATCTAAGTCTGCCGCCATAACAACAATGTTTGCAGCATTGTTGTGTTCCGGCAGTTAGAGATAAGATAGCCAGTACCTCAGTGATTGAGGATTCCGGGAGAGGCTCGCTTCCATCTTCAGCCTTATCAATACTTAACATCAGGAATGATGAAGGCTAAGAGTCTCCCCGTCGTTCATAAAAAAATAAAAAAAATACTACAAGGTTATCTAACAAATTGCAATTTTACGATCCCTGCTAGTGCCTGCGGAATGTGTTTCACAGTGAGTTGCATTAAACACGATTTATGGCTCGGAAATTGCGATAGGCATTAGCGAACCCGTAGTAACGATCACGGTCCCACAATTTCATTGCATTGATGCTATAAACAACATTTTAACAGTTTATATACAAAGTGTAGAATAGACTCGATTCACTAAACTTTTTGCGAAGTATATAAATTGTATTTGAACAGTCATCTTGTCTGTCTTGCATGCTTTACATAGTTTTACTGAGACTAGCGGCCGCGCGCGGTTTCGTGTAGGTAATTTTTTGACTTTACTGTACTTTCTAGACATAGGTACTTTTTTCCCACTTCCTCGTAAAAACGGTCTTCCGCCCCCTACCTACTGTTATCCCCTGTAACGATGCCATTTCGTTCTAGCCTTATGGATGGATGAAACCTCTATAATGGCTAGAAACTCCGTAGTCTCACTCTATGGTAATCAAGTTGTAATTTAATCTGTTCTGTCTAAATTCAAATTTTCTCCGTTCCACGTTTCCTGTTCGGCTCATTTTGACGTAATCGTACAGAAACCAGCTACCTAAACGGTACTATTTTAAAGTTGTTGTAAATAATTTATTTTTCTAAATACATCAGGAACCCGATACACGGGGTAAGCATAATTAGCTACTTTTTTTACTCGTTATTTAGATTCAGTATTTATAACTAGGACTTTTCTATATCTTTGTATTTTTATATTGTTTCAGTTCCTTATTTACATACAAATAAAACAAGTCTCCCGGAACCATTCTTTTATTTCGTTCCAATTTATTAAAACGAGTGCGGCGGTTCCGACGTTCCGGCGACTGTAGTGCTGCCGGACTAGGAGCCCCGTCACACCCCTATATCCCCTAACTACTGTTTTTTGGTTGACAACAAAATATAGTCTAATTTCTGTCTCGTTTAATGCATTTTATGTTATTAGTAAATGTTTAGGGTTCCGTAACTCAAAAAAAAACGGAACCCTTATCCGTCTGCGTTTATCTCGGGAACGCATGGAGGTATCGAGTTGAAATTGAAACCATATCAAATATCTCTTCAAGTTGAGGAAACTTCTATATATTTTTTTCAAATGCGCTAAGTTAAAATGCCAAAAAAGTTAAAATTTGAATCGCAAACAGTCATTCACTGTGGAACGGAAACGGAAGTTAAATTATAAATTCGTTAGATAAATGAGCTCACTATCAGAATTTTCCAAACTTTTGAAAGAGCTTTGACGACCTCCATGCAGGCCTGTCTCACTTCCATACAAGCGGCGCAAAATCCCCGAGATATTTACCTACTATTCTGGAAAACAACCTAATTTCAACCCTTTGCATTGCGTATAGCGTTCATAGTACAATAACTGTCTGCCGTGCGACTAGTCGAGCGAGTGCCAGCCTATTAGACTAGTCCGGTGACCGGACGCTTGCGTTTATCATACCTAAACTCGGGAGTGAAATTTCTGTACCGTAAGGTACTAATAATATATATATTCTGTGCTCCATGATAGAGAGGTACGTACACCGGTTTCAAGGTGACGCCTACTGTGAGGTTCTGGGTTCGAATCCCGGAAGGGGCAAATGTTTGTATGATGAATACGAGCATTTGTACCCGAGTCATGGACGTTTATATATGTTTCTATACACATAAATACTTATATATGTATTGTTATACGTATTTATATCCGTTACCCTAGTATCCCATAACACAAGCCTTCCAGTAGGCCTAGCATGAGCGGCTTTTATCGACTCGATATCTCGATAACGTGTCGCTGTCCCGCTCACATCTTAGCGGAGTTAGCAAGACAGCATGATACGCTATATCATATCGCGTGATATAGCGGTGTTCATGCTAGAGGGGCAGTGCTTACTTTGGGGCTAGGTTAGTTGATGTGAGTGTAAGAAATATTTACCTTTTTATTATTTAGCTTATGAAAGCTTAATCTTTTCCACTTTAGGCTTTATTTGGTTACAAATTTTTATTTACGATCTCCTGTTTGTTACAGAGTAAATCTTTTTGCTTAAAAGAACAGTATTTTCGAAATAACTTTTTCTGTATAATCTAATTTCAAATCAAACCAAGGTTGTTAAGTATATACCTAACTAGCGGTCGCTAGCTTGGTTCCCGTTCTAGTGGGATTTTCAAAGAATCCTTTCTAGTGCTCACCTACATCGTTAAAAGATCCTGTATTAAAATTTTATTTTACTTAATCGGTTCAGTCGTTTGGCCTGTGTGTTGTCTGTGATTAGTCACAGTATTGTTTTATTACTATAGATTGTTAATACCAAATGACATAGATCGCTGATAAGTAATTAATATAGGATTAACTAAATAGCAATTTGTATAATGAAGGCTGAGAGGAATTTACACGATCCCATTTAGTACATCACTGTCAGTAAAGCTATTAGAGGTGATGTGATGATCCCGTCGGCGTCTAATTACGTGGATAATTCATCAAAGCGGTGCAAAAGACGGCCAATTTACGGCACATTAGCAGCCGAACCTACTGAAAGAGCCAACCGGCCGGAACAACCCGGGACCGGTAATTAATTCGCAACTAACAAAACGATCCTTCCCACTGTGTCGACTTGCAGACGGCTTTTTGTTGCCAACCCTAATTTTATTGTTTTATAACACGAAAACATCACTTTTAATGAACCACTTTGAGCATTGGGAAATTTCAAATGTACGTACCAACCACCATTACGTAGGTGCCAACCTTAGCGGAAGCATTTTTCTTCTAATTTAATTTTGATGACCGTAAATAAACAAACACGGAATTATTTGGAATTTTCATTTGAGTTCGATAAAAGCTTTAGCATGCGGCAATAATCTTGGTAGGTTGTTAGTAGTTACTATAAATTCTTTATTGGTTTTTCATGCAGCAATTCTAAAAGCCATCGTATTTATTAGCAAATGGTGGAGCGCCCTAGTATTGCTTTGCTATTTCGACCCTTTTTATAGTACTAAAAGAAAACTGCTTATACTGTATCGTTAAAATTATTTTAAAACTAGCTAGCCCGCGGTTTCACGCGGGTGGTATCCGTTCCCGTGTACATACATAAAAAAATTAGCCTTTATACTAATTGTATGTCAAAAATCAAGTCGATTGGTTGCTTAGTTTGGGCGTGATGGATGGACAAACAAATACTTTTTCGCATTTATTATATTTGTTAGAAGAGGCACAACAATTTAAAGTCGCTATAAATTATTAAAGAAGAAAATATGTGAAATATAAATAAATAAGTAAGTATATAATCAACTTCGTGAAAAGTCGTTAAAACATATAGCTTGATAACCGACGAAGTAACTTTGAACAAGCGTCATGTTCACATTTTTTTAAGGTATGACCTACTTATATTTTCATTCCATAAGTGGCAGATTTATAGCGACTGAAGTGCATAAATATATCAATATAAAAACGTACACCTAAAATGAATGCTGTCACTGAGATCAAGCTGAAAATCTTTGCAGTCAAATATTAATTAACTAATAGTGATAGCTTTTTTATGATTTCCAATTCGTTCAGTGAAATAAAACACGACAATGTGTAAGATTATCTGTATTGTTAACAAAAGTGCCTTTCACACAAAGTAAACATAGCTCTAGATATACCTAGTACTTGTTTTAGTGGAAGCGAACAAATATTTGACAACCGGCTATGGATACGGAAATCCGACTCCCTGTGAAATGCGCTATCCAGTTACGTACCTACTGAAGTACCCGCGCGAATGTTGCAAGGGTTAATAACAATTAACTGAAGTCCCTTGAGGTAACCCGAGACGGCACGTGGGCAACACCGAGCGCGAGCGCGTCTCAAATTGACCATATGGTGACTTAATGATACCAATTTGATCGTAATGAGTACCAGACCACATAGTTATTTTATACATCGATGTGTAAACGGAAGTCGTTTCCGAATAGCAGTATTTGAAACATCTCGTATTTTTATAATAAATTTTAAATAGAAAAAAGCATTGAGAAATGCAAAAAAACAAAAATCTTTAATATCGTATTTTGCTATTAGAAATTCTGAAAAAGTAAGTTTATTATTCTTATCATACCAAAAACCTTAATGTAACAAAGCTTCCATTAAAACATAATCAAATTATGTGTCTTGCATGATACAGAATAAATTAAATTTTGCGTAACGTGTACATAATAAATGTTTCACCGTCCTAATATTAAGCACACCGCTACCGCACTACCGTATTTCATTATAATGGATGATTTATATTTTTCATAACAAACAGGTGCTGGCATAATAAGAACCATTACAGCATTTTATTAAATCTGTTGGTACAACAAAACGGTGTTTCGCCTGTGAAATATTTTTAAAACGGCTCTACCGTATCCATTTTATAAAAGATTTTTTTTTTAAATTACCAGTGTAGGTAGTAAAGAATAACCACTACAAAAAACTTAATCGAAAGCTGACGATGTTTAGCCGAGTAAAACATTAGCGACGGGGCAAAAAGGACAGCGGGACATATGTGTAGCGCGTGCCGGTCCCCCAGACGGCTTTCAATACATTTTTTATGTCTGTTCGCCTAGACGCTAAGGTGGCACGTTAGACACTTATCGCATATAGTAACCGTAAGAATTGACCAAGTACCCGACCTTGATCACATCGCTGTTTGGCGAAGTTCGCGGAAAGCGTCGCACGATGCTCACGCGATGTTTCGAAACTCAAATCTCGAGCGCACACAATCGGCTACACTTCGCACGAGGTGGTGTGACTCAAGATAATATTGATGACGGCCGATAAAACGACACCTTCCGACTAAATATGAATACAAATCCATTGTACAAATGTAGATGAAGCTCTTGATTTACGGAAATGGACTCTACCATCACTCTAAGTAGAAATATCTTTCCTATACTGTTTGTGCGGATGTTTGGATGTTTGTTACTCTTGAACCGATTCGGATGAAATTTTATTTAAAAATTAAATAAAAGTTAATTTTAAGTTACACACAGAACAACATTAACTGGTTAAACTCCGAAATAATTAAAGGAGAAAACAAAATCTCAACCAAATTACTTTAGCGTGAAATGAACTCCTGAGAAACGCCTGACTCAGCTGAAAGTCTATTGTTATTTCCATTGTTGCGGCAGCCCCAACAGATTTAATTAAAACAATATAAGCTTACAGTTCGAAAGGCCCTGTGTTGCCTTACCGACCCCATCTCATTGCCTATAACGGTGAGTGGCTAAAAATATGGTAATTATTGCGAATATGAGACCGAGATGCCTTCTTCTCGGTATTGAAATTTGTGTGGGTAATTTGGTGTATAATGTATGCAGGATTTTGGAATAAGAGGCAGTCGGCGTAGGGTTGCGCGGGCGCCGGGTGGCCGGTGCGCGGGGGCAGCGTCGGCGTCGGCGTGGACAGGTGGTGGTCACGCGTGGCTGCTGCCCCTGCGTGCGCTATCGTCCCTCGCCGCCGCTGTCACTAGCTACGGAACACCATAATTTGCCCCTAAACTGTACTATTTTAACCGATTGCTAAGCTCAGACGATCAATAAGTATTACGGAAAACAGCAGCTAATTAAGGAAGTCTACAAAGTATCCGTTATAATGATAAAAGTTATGTAATGAAAAATTCTAGATTTTATTTTGTAGATATCTTCTTATTGCTTATAAAAGTTAGGTGCGACCCCTAAGTTAAAAAATAGTTGTTTGTTATGCAAGGCTGGAAAGTTGGAATTTATCGGCGAGTTAGCTCTTTTGAAACTTGAGCAAGCGAAGGATTCTAGGATTGAACCACGAGTGTAGAGAGTGGTTCAAAGATTGAATCCTGAGCGTAGCGAGGGTTTCAATAGAGGTAACCCGCCAATAAACTGTACAAGAAACAGACAATTTAAAAATAAAGGTTTATGTCACGTTCCGAAATCCAATCATAAGTTGTGAAATCTCAGTCTAAAAATAAAATTCTTATAACAAATTGTTTAATCTTATTGTTATTGTTTTAATGATTCAGGGAACTAAAATAATATAATAAAACCAAAACTTAAATAAAAATAAGAATAAAACGTAACATAAAATGTCAATAGTGCGATTCGGAACGCATTAGACATATTTTTAGGTTATAAATTAAAAAATACTTTACCGGCCTAGGTCGTTAATATACGATTTTCGGCGCAGAAATTGAATGAGAAAACCTCCTGTGATGAGAAAAGACAATTTAATGTCTCTTTGTAAGCCGCATAAAAAAAAACATGCACCATATATTACCAGCATTGTAGCAATTCTAATATTGCATTTGAAATTCAGAGGCGTCCTTCGGTTACCCTTTGCGGACAGTGTTTGCCTACCGACTCACAAACAACATCCGGCGCCTTGCAAACTATAAATATACCTAATATTATAAGTACTTACATATTTTCAGCGCCGCAACAGCAGCTTTGATTTGTATGAGACACTCGTATTAATCTACAAACCAATGCAACGTGATTGACGCGGCGCCTGTTTTGAATTAATTTGTTAGTACTCGTAACAATGTATTTTTTACAGACGCATTCAGATTTCAGATTTATTTCCATTTTTTATGCAAAAATATGATTTTTCACCTCACATGCTCTGAAAAGGAGGTTTTTCGCTTTTTGGGGCCTAGCGAGGCAAAGTACTTTTTTAAATTTAATACCTAAAAAAAATATGTCATAATGCGTTCCGATCGCACTATTGACTTTTTTGTTACATTTTATTCTTATTTTAAATAGCTTTAAATTAATTATAATACTCCGTTTTGGTTTTATTATATTATTTTAGTTCATTGAATCATAAAAACAATAACAATAAGATTCAACTATTTGTTATAAAAAAAATATATTAGGCTGGATGAGATTTCACAACCTATGATTGGATTTCGGAACGTGACATAAATCTTTATTTTTAAATTGTCTTTGTCTTGTACCTCATGTCAGTGTCAACATTTACGGAATCGTTTTTATTCTTATTAATAAGTAACAATATATTCCTACTTTAAATAACTTTAAATTAACTATAATACTCCGTTTATTATTATTTTGGTTTTTTATATCATTAAAACAACGAGAATAAGGTATATTTAGATTAAACTTTATGTTTAAAGAATTTTGAAGAATTTAAAGAAAACCTGAAGTTGACTGCGGAAACAACCATAAAATGTTCCTGCTGTTGTGAGGTGGAAAATTGTGTGTTGCGCTCGGCAGAAAAGTTTTTAGTGTCTTGTTCCTTTGAAATCCTCGCTTCGCTCAGGATTCAATCTTTGAATGAATCCTAGAATCCTTTTTTTGCTCAGCTTTCTATAGAGGTAACTCGCCGCTGAATAAACAACTTTCCAGCCTTGCATAACAAATAACTATTTTGGATTTGACGCATCTTTAGGAAAACTATAGTGAAATAATATATATAATATACAATAAATAAATAATATATTATAGATAGATATTATAGGTATTTTACTGTTAGCAATGGAATAACTCAATTTATTCATTGTTCTCATAGGTAAACTGTTACGTAATTGTGGAGGTTTGTAATAGGCTTTTTATACATCCTACTAAACTGTATAGAGAGCTGTAAACCTTCCTGAAATAGAGTAAATAAATAAATAAAATACATAGTAGGTACCTGAGGAAAGTAAAAGTCGATTAAGATACCTTTCCATATTACAATTTTAGTGCGTTAATCCGTCAATATGACTTAAGGAAAGTTGCTACAGTGTTTTCTATTGCCGCAGAATTGGATATAGGTATTCAACTCGGAGTTTGTTAAACGGAAAGAGATTGCTGAATAAGATAATTAGGAATGAGATTATTTTAAGGAGTATCTTACTTATCTTCAGTCATGTTTGAGCAAATGTCACCCCACACAGATGTTTATCAGTTCCAGATATTAGCAACCAAATTCGTTCAATCGAAATACTTTATCATAATAGTAAGTGTATCGTGTAATCTGAATGATAATACTATTTTTACATATGATTGTATAATGGGCTAACAATAGGTGTGAGTATGCATGCATACAACAATCTCGAGCAGGTGCGAATAATATTTTGCATTGAAATACCGATGACGCCGGCTCAGAGCGAGCACGCGCTAACTCCAGTGTAAACAATTTGTGGCCATAATCTACATTCAATATTATATCAGTTCCTAGTTCGCTTTATCCCTGGCCGGCCGACCATCATTGAGCTGAATGTTTCAATCAGTTTTTGAAACCTGAAGATGTCAGCAACAGACCGCCTATCAACGCCGGCTTTCATTCTATTTTAGCAATAAGGGATTTACAAACACTTCAAGATTCGCATTATTAGAATTTTTTTTTTCGATAAGGTCGAATCGTTGTCGAATAGAAATGTTAGTTAATTAACAGACGGAGCTATACACTTGATTAAGCGCTTATTTGCCTACAATATTACTTTAATATTACCCTAACAGCTTATGGGAAGGCCATGGCCAGGCCAGGCATGTACGTAAGGTAAAACTCTCATCCAAATATGAGTTATTTCGTAATAACTACAGATTTATAAGTACTAGCAAATGCAATAAATATCAATAAAACTTTTTTATGAAAACTTACAATAATAGTTTAAAAAAAATTAACATGGACCCCCAGTCGTGGACAATAAATACTCAAAAGATTTATCGTTTAACTCTTGATAATTTCAGGACAT
Organism: Chrysoteuchia culmella; assembly: GCA_910589605.1. NCBI lineage: Eukaryota > Metazoa > Arthropoda > Insecta > Lepidoptera > Crambidae > Chrysoteuchia > Chrysoteuchia culmella. Next base: position 5,637,279 of record OU342647.1, on the reverse strand, counting down.
TATTATAATTTATATCTACTATATTTGTACTTACGTTCCGGTATTCGTAGCACAAGAGCTTTAGCTACTTATTCCGTAGTTGGATTATTTTGTTATTTTTTAATATTTACTTATCTTTATTAATGTGATAACATTTTACCACCTGCCATCCAACATTAAAATAAAATAATAATGTTGCTTTAGCACTATTTATGATAAAATGTCGATGAATGGGTTATGGGTCCAGCGCACACTGAACCAATGATAAACACCGTCTGTGTCAGCTTACGTTACAACACTAGTAGAAAAGTAAGTATAATTAGCATTCTTAACTATTGTATAAAAAATATATAAGAAGTTGAAAAACATTAACTTCGTTAAGTACTTATATCCGATTCTAAGAAGAAAATACAATTTTTATCGAACCTCGCGGTTTTTTTTTCAGATGTTTGATTTTATAAACAAAATATGACCAATTTCTGGTAAATGTTGTTGTTCTGCAAAGGTCAGAGGAGGTGTGGCTTGTTCATATAAGTGTTACCAGTTAAATCACTCAAGTTTTTTATTTTTTATGGAATTTGTTTTAATTGGAGCATGGTCCACGATTGGGTATTATACCTTACTATGCAATGGTATAGATGATGTCGATAATGTAGAGTAAATTTTTCGGTCTATAATTTAAATGTATACATCGAGCCAAAGTAACCAAATCACAAATTATAGTTTTTGTTGCGATTTGAAAAGCATTTAACTTTTTATGATGAACGATACGTAATTTTTATACTTGATAACCTATTTTTATATTACCTAACGTTTTTATGTTAACGCATACCACATTGACTGTGTTGGTCTGTTAACATATTAAAAGTAGGTTAGTACTCGTATATTTCATACGTCTAATTTGCTAATTATTGTGAATTTGATCTCGAAATAAATATCAGGTAATATATTTTCTACATATTATCAGTTTGTACCTATATTTTCATATAAACGACCGACACTTTAACCAACTAATAAAGAATATATAAAACTGCAATCACCTTTCGTATAGAGCAGACCATGACGACATCGACACTAACCAAGGCTTTTAAAATGTTCTCACCTTAGATAAGTATGGGAGTCTTTGACATTTTGAACTTGACAATGAGACAGGCGGTTGTAAACGGCGCTAAACCGAAATCCCGAGCAAACAGATAACAGATAAAGCTGATAAGGGGCACGTGTGCTCACGTTGTATCCGAGACACGATTGCGACTGCCGGGCATATGAGGAATCCTTTGACGTCATCTATTTCCGATTAATGAAATACGGTGTAAAGAAAATAATAAATTGAATGGCTTTGTACCGAAATATAAATTAAATACGTAAATAATTAATTATTGAACTAAAAGATAAACTTAAACTTTTTAACACCTAACTGAAATTAAATATTCATTCAAATAAAAAGAGGTACCAGACACATTTATGTAACATGCAATTTGTGGCGAGTCGTTTAAATAAATGTCTGTCTGTCCCCATCTTTGGATTAAATCGTGATACAGCATATAATCCCCGCGTAATTTATTACCCGTCAAATGAAACGTTCCAATATTGCCGTTGAGTAAACAGGGCAATGGAGGTAGCTAATATGGGGACGCTGGGCGACAACCTGTCGGTGCCATGGGGTACCGGCGACCCCCGCGTGCGGCCCGCGGTCCGCACTGGCTGAATTGAATCGGTTACACATTTACAAGTGAAACCCTATTTTGTTCCGTCACGATCCTTTTATAATGTCAGTCAATTTATTGCACTTTTATTTTCTTTACTTTTATTAAACAAGAAAATACACTAGACTTTTTTCTAGTATATTTTCTTGTTTAATATTTATCACATAAAAATAGCATTGTAAAATGCAAAACTAGAAAGTTATAAATATACTTTTATTTTTCTAACCTTGGCTGGCACCGACTCCAAAAGTTTTATTTTTTACTTTTTGTATTCGGGTCTAATGTTTTTGTAAAACGTTTTTATTTCACAATTTTAGTTTACATCATGTACGTTACTTACACAAAAAATCAGCCCAAACACAACAATGATGCCATCTAGGTAAACGACTTTATGACAAAACTTAAATTATAAAAATAGCATAATAAATGCAAAATTAAAAAGTTATAATTTGATGGCTGTTTGATCTTAAAAATGTTTCTTTCGAATGCGAGGATATTTTCTCTCATTGATGAAACGACGGCCTACACCGTAGAAAAGGTGAATAATACTATAAAAATCAACGTGTCCTCATGGGTCTCAGTAGCATAAATTGGTTAGTACTTTAGGTAATTTTTAAATGTATTTTCCCATAAAGTTACTTTAAAATTAATTTCAATTTAAAGAAGGTTTTGTCTACGAGTTAAATTATTTATAACACTACACCTAAATAAAGAAGAGTAACTTAGTCATTCTCGGAATTCAAGAAAGTTCACCTAATTTACGTTTTAATATTCCAACTAGGTGCCATAACCAAACATCGTAATTACGACAGGTGGGCGTTCATAATTTAGGAACGCCGAACGCCACACAAAAGTACTGCGACCAGCACACTAAACGGAGCATTGATCTTCCTTATCAATTTGACGGCTGTAGGAAATAAAACAGGGAGAAAAAAAAATCCATTTTCTTTTTTTATATAATAACTGGGCAGGCATTGGACTACCATCGTAATAGGATGCAGTCTAAGGTGTTGCCTGCCGGTTCTTCTCGTTACAACGTCTCTCGCCGCGTCGGCGTCGTAGGGTTTGTAAACCGATGGCTCTGATGTTCATGAGTGTTTGTAACAGCTTAGACTGAATTAATGATTTTGATTTTGAATTTCTTATTCTACACTGTAATGGTTGGATATCCCAAAACGACCGATGCGTACTTTTCTGACTCCATTTATCAATAATATATTATGTTTCGAACAGCACGTGCGTCGCTCGGCAACCTTGTATGTGATGTGTAGATAATCGAAAAACCTACGTATTCCCATGACGATTACGATACAACCTTGATATTACTGCTAATTAGGCAAAATATTCCCATCAAAAACCCCTAATTAAAGTTATATTTGATAATTGGTTAGTTACCTATATTATTCCACTGCACGCAAAACAGCTAGAATTGGCAGCTTCTTAAATTTTTAATCAAAAATTTACGAATAATCCGTATTGGTCTTATCAAAACTTGATTTTTTATCATATAAGCTACTTTTCCTTTTATGTGAAAAACCTTTTGGCAATTCAATTACGCATCTATTTTTTCTATAAGAGTGGCGCACCGATATTAACAGACGTAAATAATGACCTATAATCTATAATCTCTTCTGCCCTTATTCTGATTTATCAATCTTCGGATAAAGCTATCAGTTAAGTAAATTCATAACCAACTTATATATACATGATATCACAAACTAAAAGAGATATGAATTTCAATATTTTTTTAATTTGTCCGTACATTTCGATATGAAGAACGCAGACAATTACGTTCGTAGGCAAGATAAGCTCCGCGAACGCGGGTCGGGTTAATCCAGGTGAAACTATAGGCTTCCGAAGGCGAGGGCCGTGGATCGAGGTCAGCGTGGACCCGCCGCAATGCGCTCGCTGCGACAGACTGCAATCTCGCTTGAGCCTCTGAAGCTGCAATACAGGACTTTCAGTGGGTTTCTTAAACATGTTTCTTGCTCACGTAGCAAAACGTGTTTTAGTCTTACGAATATAACCTTTTTTGGGTCAGTAGGCTAGTAAATTGTATATTTAAAATGATGACATAGGTATACGAGTTCAGTACACGGTCATTAATAATAGTCACAATATAACAAATGACAGCTAAATAAAATCACGACAAAAAAATTGAAAGTGATTACAAAACCATTACAAACTTTACGTTATCTGTTCAAAAAGGTTAAACATCGTCTGAAATTAAAACAAGAACAAAATAGCAGTCAAGACATCATTTTCAGACTCAACGACTTGAATTTTCAGTTCTTTCCTGCTCATTTTTGAATAATGATAACTAACCCAGACAAAAGTCATCGAAATAAATCACGTGATGGATCAAATGTGGACAAGTATCACTTGACAAACATTATTTCATGGAAATGCGATGGAAAACGCCTGATCTCACTCATGCATTATTAACGGGCAGGTTCGCCAAACCAATCAGTGTCAATGCCAAGGCTTGAATAAAAACATTCTTAGAGGACGTGCCTGAATACATTTTGTAAGACTTGTAAGTATATTGTTATATTATCCGAATTTGCCAGTTGCTGTGCTTTTAGAAATATTACTTGGTAGTACTTACTATATATGTATTGCTTTATCGCAATACAATGTTCTCGTTATAATAAAAATAACACTTAACGTAATTAATGAAAAAACCAATAACTGTAATACTCATACTCAAACATACCGGAATACTCATTTGCTGTCTCTCCTCTACAACATTCTGTTCAATTCTTCTTTCTATCTAAAAGAGCGATATAATTACCTCTATTGTTCCACTTCCCATTCACTTAGGTCATCTGAAAATTTGAGTCTTCTTATGCCCGTCCATCAGACCTCCTTTTATGGCAGTTCCTTTACTGTTCAGGCCATCTGACTGAGCGTCTTTAAAAATGGAGTGAAGAAATATTACCTTTCCCTATATAATATATCTATTGTTCATCGGTTTGCAGACATTGATGTATAATATTTAATGTTTATGTAAGTTTATAACTTTATATCTATACTTAATAATATTATAAAGCTGAAGAGTTTGTTTGTTTGAACGCGCTAATCTCAGGAACTACTGGACCGATAAGACCGCCCTTATAACGCTTCAATTCAATTGTAAATGTAGTATGTACATGGTGTTATAATAAAGAGTTATTGTATTGTATTACTGTAAATAAGATTTTCTTATAGAAGTTGAATAAATACGTCATAAATTAAATCACACCAGTATTCTCAAACTTAGCTATATACGAGTATAATAACTGCTATTTTTAACCGCCTCTGTGGTCTAGTGGTACAACCACTGGTATCAGACCCAGGGGTTCGATTCCCAGTGGGGGTACAAATTGTATTAGCTACCCCCATCTTATCTTAGTCTGACGTCATAACAACAATGTTTTCAGCATTGTTGTGTTCCAGCAGTTCGAGATAAGATAGCCAGTTCCTCAGTGGCTGAGGATTCCGGGAGAGGCTCGCTTCCAAGGTGGAAGTGCCATCTTCAGCCTTATCAATACTTAACATCAGGTATGATGAAAGAGTCTCCCCGTCGTTCATACTTTAATAAACTGAATTTACTAGCTAAAAGGATTAAGTATACTACGTGTTTGGTATTAAACATTAATGGCATACTACCCTGCCTGAATGATGGATTCGACAAAAGCCTACTTCAAGTGGCGTGAGTCATGTAACCTGAACGGCCGCGGTGTCAATCATGGTGACTATAACTGAAGACGAATTAAGGGGCTAAACTTCCGACTCGGGGGAATTAGGTTATGACACCATTAATAACAAATGAGCCAATTGGAAACGAATTTCCCTTGGCATATTTTATTAAAACTTTCGACTCTGTACTTGTTTTGTAGGCATCGATACAAAGTATCTAACTTCTTGCTTCTTTTATCGAAACGTTAGGCGAGGCGAATAATAGAAGATGGATTATACGTTATTTCTATAAGAAATTTCAATTTTTATTTTTAACATAAAAATATTATGATTTTCACTTGTGGCCGAGTTAATTTTTTCCAATATTTTTCTATTTAAAATTTATCATAAGTATAAAAATAGCATTGAAAGATGCAAAAATTCAAAAATCATAAATTATTGGCTGTTGCATCTTAATCGATCGTTAAACACCTGAAAAGATGTTTCTTTCGAATGCAAGGATATTCCTAGCATTGATGTGACAACGCTGGCCTACAGCGTATTAAAAATATAAAAGTATTGGAGAATTTCGACGGTGGTTCGCAAGTCTCGGTAGCTCAGCGGTTAGAGCATTGGACCGGATTTCCAAAGGTCATGGGGTCGATTCCCATCTGAGAATTCACTTGTGGCCGAGTTAATTTTTTCCAATAGTTTTCTATTTAAAATTTATCATAAGTATAAAAATATTAGTCTCTTTCCATTTGATGATTTTCAATAAGTTTACCAAAATTCTTTTTTAGGTGTTTTTAATGCTCTATCGTTAAGAATTTTTATGTTACAAACGAAAGTAAATTTTTGGATCTTGTTTTTTGTAAAAGTTTGACAGAATTTTGAATAGCTTCACATAAAAAGTATTCTCAAATACGAAATCTTACGAACGGCTAGACTGGCTCCCAATATTCGCGACGACGCCAAAATTGCCTTCAAAGGGTTTAACTGAGGGGTTGTGAAGCAATTTGTGCACCTAAGGCCAGCGTAGAATGATTTAGGGGGTGCCATGCAATTTAATAGATGTTATTTCGTTTTGCATCCACCCCTCTAAGCCTTTTAAGCAAAAAACAACAATATTTCATGATCTTTTACACAAAGAACATTTTCTTTTGCAGACAAGCGTGCTTCCATCATGCAGCCTTGTTTTTTTATAACCTTGTATTCCATTATATCGTTTGCGATGGGATATCACCCCTACTTGCACAATCTATTATTCCTCCTCCCGTTTCTATTATTTTCAAAAATCTAATAATATATAATATGTTACAACTTTTTAATTTTGCATTTTTCAATGCTATTTTTCTGTGATGAATATTAAACAAGAAAATACTAGAAAAAATCGGCCAAGTGCGAGTCGAACTCGCACATGAAGGGTTTCGTCTCTCACCCAAGGTTGCCTGGAAGAGACTGCTACGTAGCTATAAGGCCTCCTATTGTGTGTTCCTCTTTTTGTCATTTTCTCTGTATGTGTTTCTTTTTGTATCGTGTGCAATAAAGTTTATTTTATTATTATTGCCAAAATGCCACTATAATTTTTTGTCTGCAAAAGTAACTTTGTTTTTCATAGTGTTTGTATGAGTGACAAAGTTCGACGACCTCCGTGGTAGAGTGGTACGTACACCGGTTCAAGGTGTCGCTTACTCTGAGGTCCCGGGTTCGAATCCCGGTAGGGGCAAAATATGTATTTGCACAATTAGATAAATGTGAACGGATCGAGCAAAAAAAAAACCAGACTGAATTTGATTAGAAGAAAATTATTAGACAAATACTTAGGGCTTGCTGGGTATATTGTTGTGCATAGATTCTTTCACCTTAAGAGCTTCCGCCCGCGTCTTGATATTCACGTGGACACAGAAAATACCCAGGGAATATTATCCAGTTTATAAATTATCTGTGTGCCAAAATGCATCAACAACCGTTGAGTAACAACCATGTAAACTTTCACATTTATCTGTGGTTGTGGTAAATGTTAATGAAACAATGATTCTAGTTTTACTTTTTGAGGTACAAAATCCTAAAATATGGTAACGCACACATAAAACCATTTGCGTGCATATCTCGGCATTACTGATATGCTTTCATGAAAGCTATGAAACGTTTTACTTTTGTGCGTGAGCCGTAATAATTCAACATAAATATCAATATGCCAACGATTATTACCGTTCCGTACAAATAAAAGCAAACATTTTATAATAATTGCTCTATTTATACAAATATAAATATTTTTATTTGCTTATTTGTAGTAAGTATTCTTAGGTTACATAAAAAAAAAGTTGAACTTATGCAATCAGAAAAATCTTTACTAACATTGAAAATTACCAACAAACTAAGAATTTAACTCATTCTTCTTATTTCTTATATAATGGCGCTAATTTTGCCAATGTAAAGTAAATATGTTTTGTAAGAGAAATTGTACGGTAGCTTAAGTTAAAAATGGAGCCTCACAACACGTGTTATTACAAAAAGAACTCGGGTGAAACTCTTTAACTCATTGTTTAAGTAAAAAAATACTGCTAGTAAATAAGTTGGGTGAAAGTGACGTAGGTGAGCTCACCCCAGACGTTAGGGCGGGCGCAGGGCGGGCGGCACGCGATCTTCATGCCTTCCACTTCATTATTCCGATATCGCTTCGAGCGAACGATGAACTTACAGATCTCACTTTCTTAATATCGCTGTTTCTCATACAAACAGTTAAATCAAATGTATTTTTTGTTTTGTTAGGTTAGCCTGTGTTACAAATTTTATCGTACTTTGACTTTTCGTCCAACTACTTTGACTTATAACTTCGGATTCATTAGGGGCTACTTTTGATATTTACCATTTGATGTTGTTACACATTTTGGATGAAATAACTGTTAGGCGAGACATTAACATTTATCATTATGATAGCATTGAAAATGCTAAAAATAAAAAAAATAATTAAAATCATAAACCAAGGGACATTGCTTTTTGCGGCTTACGATAGATGAGTCAAATGTAAGGATACGGCGATAAGGAACAAGTCTTGTTAAATTACTATGTTTCCAGACTTAACGTGACTTGTCGGACGGCGTCGTTTGTCCTTTGCGCGTATTTTATACAGAGGTGCCATTTATAAAGTTTTAGATGGAAAAAAAAAACAAATAAGTAGGTCTCTATACTTCTTCCTCTCATTTTCTTGTAGATTATTCAACCTAGCAGGATCTTTATCATAGAACTAGCGGATCCTCGCGGTTTTACCCGAGTGGTGCCCGTTCCCGTGGGAATATCGGAATAAAATATAGCCTATGTCACTCGGGAGAAATTTAGCATTCTAATGGTCTAAGAATTTTCTAAATCGGTCAAGTAGTTCCTGAGATTAGCGCGTTCAAACAAACAAACTCTTCAGCTTTATAATATTAGTATAGATATATTATATATATAGTATAGATTACACTAACTCAGTATTACCACAAAGAAAATAGACTGTGATATTACTAAGTTAGATTAAGGCCCCAAGTGATTTTGAATATATTGTAATAAGATGCATCTGATTAAACTAGAATAAGATTTCGTCGATCTTTATAAAAGTCGTCAGACTTTTGGTAAATGTTTTCAAATTAGATACCTAATCATTCTGCATCCACGCTAAATTTCATGGTCGACAATGTAAAATTTTCATAATACTTTACTTAATTTAAAAATTCATAATGCTAGTATTTTTTGTTGTCTCTGTATTTTCATGCCGCGCAGCAAATGGGCCCTGCCAGAATACCAGCATTGCCGTGACACATCTAGTGGCATGGCAACACATGCTAAGGCGGGGACTATTATATATTGACCCAAAGGCCATACTAAATCTTTGTGTTATTTGTAATATGTTTTTGTATAACTTATTTTAATTCTGTATCGTTTTATTCTTTTAGTGTGTGTACTTTGTCTCATGGCCGCGCTTGACAGACTGATCGTATTCGATCACGTTCGTTAAGCAAAGTTCGGCCCGGTCAGGTGTCGGATGGGTGACCGTAAAGTGGCATTATTACAACTGAGCGCTTCCGTGCTTCGGAGGGCACGTTAAACCGTCGGTCCCGGCTGTTGTCATTTGATTGCAGTCGTTAAGCCAAGTCAGAGGCTTTATAGGCGGCTTGATAAACTCTGACACCAGAGGTGGCCACTAATACTCACTCTATAAGAAGAAGAAGAAGATTATGGTCTTTTATGTTAATCAAATATTTATCTTTCTCTCTCTCTAATTATATCGCTACTGCATATTAGGATTAGGTATAGCGAAAGTTACACGCAAAAAAACATTCTTTCAAACTGTTTTTTAGCTACCTAATTTAGTAATTTAGCTCTTTATATGAATATGTGTTCTTTAATAAGTATAGGTATACAAACATTATACGGTATGTAGGTACAAGCACAGTAGAATAAAATCAGGTACTAATATTTACGGTCACTGCTCATTTGAACATAATTTACGGAACAGATGGCTTTATGTGACCTCGCAACCATTAATAAAGCTATTTCGTCTTTTGCGTCTGAATCATTTTCCAAAAATAAATCTGATTTTATATTAATTTCGACTGTAATCCGTACAACTATTTGTATAAGCAGGTAATTAGGTTTTTTTTTTGTTGCCGAATTTTTCCCGAAATTCAGTTGCCAAAACATAAGACTATATTTTATATGATATGGTTTAATTACAAATGTGTAGTTTTCAGGTTTTCCCATGTACTTGTAGTAAAGAAAGACGATATTACTTGCCTTTCATAGTTCTAAATCAACGGAATGTAGATACCCTATGAATTTTGGTTCTCTTGAGACTCGTAATATACGTTTTTTGCAGCATAAACGGCAAGTTTGGTTTTTTCACATCTTCAAGAGGCTGTTGACCTTTTTTTTATCACGACGGCGAGACTCTCAGCCTTCATCATACCTGATGTTAAGTATTGATAAGGCTGAAGATGGAAGCAAGCCTCTCCCGGAATCCTCAACAACTGAGGAACTGGCTATCTTATATCTAACTGCTGGAACGCAACAATGCTGAAAACATTGTCGTTATGGCGTCAGACTTAGATAAGATGGTGGTAGCTAGCCAGGCAGACTCAGAACAAGTCCTACCACCAACCAAAACCGAATACAATATCGCCGGGAATCGAACCCGGGACCCCATGGTCTGTTCCTTGTGGTTGTTACCACTAGACCAAAGAGGCGGTTAGATAGGCGGTTAGACCTGATCAGAATTATGGTTTTAATTTACACTTGATACCGCCACGCCTAGATAAAGGGTATTTTAAGGGTATTTGCCTTTTGAGGTATGGAACCCTAAAAATCGACTAGTCTTCATATCACTCAAACTCGAACCCTGAACTTTAAATGTTCTGTCCACTGCTCTTTCCAATTGACTTTCTTTACCATAAACTAATCTTAGAAAAGGGCAGGGATTGAATACCATTTTAAAAACTAGATAAATAGCATTACCAAACTTCACCATTACAGTAAAACTCCGCCATTATCTTTTAAATAGAGAGAACTTCAAAGTGGTTCAGTCCATTCAGTAATGTACTAGAACAACCAAGTTCTTGCTCAGACGAGTCATTGTCAATAGTTCGATAGCGGGCGGACGACTGTTATAGTATTTGTATTTATCTTGTTCGGAAAGTTCTCACGCCGAGACGATTCTTGGAATATGTTTGACTGGAAACAATATCACAATAGTTAAACTTTATAAGGTACTAGAAAAAAGGAACATGCATCTAAGTATTTTAAATCGAACCCACGACTATCGCGATCATGTCGAGTGTTTCGACCACGGAGATACCAAGATGTCACGTAGAAATTAAATTGTAAATTAAAAAGTTTAATCAAAGATAAAGTCATTTATTCAATTCTAACAGTTGAATTTGGTTTGGTGAATAAGGCTGGATAGTGATATATTGATGATTGCCAAAATTATGTAACAAACGTCGATCAGTGTACATAAACCAAACTTTCTTTACACAAAACACATTAGAATCAGTGTTTTTGTGTAAGGACATAAACAGCAACGTTGGTGTTCTGATCATCAGATGTTGTTTTGTGACGACATATCATAATTTCAACGCGGCGACAATACTTTTTTGTTATTATTTTTTTTATAAAATATATAATACTAGCTTTTGCCCGCAACTTCATTCGCGTTATTAAGATAGTTGTCCCTTTAATTTGAAAGTCACGGAGTAAAATCGTATCGCGGAAGCTAGTTTATACTTGTATTATACAAATTTGGGTCCAAACAGCTTAGTAACTCGTCCCCGTCTTCGCCCTCGTCCCCGTCCTTCGTCCGCGTTCCCGTTCCCTGACCCGTCTACGTCACTCTCGTCCCCATAGAACTTACTCCTACGAAGTTTCAAGTGAAAATATCTGTTTTATATTATTTTCTCAAGTACTCTGAGACGCATAAATGTTAATGTTAAACCGATACCCTATACACAAAATTTGAAGAGCCTAACTTCGAAACTGAGCGGATTTTCTTAAAAACTTTGATTCCCTATTTTACCCCTAGGGACTGAATTTTGTAAAATCCCTTCTTAGTGCTCATCTATACCATAAAAGGTATCTATCCTTCAAAAATGGTATCTCTACTTTCAGCCATTTGTAATTTTATATATATAGATATTGTGGTCATGTAGTTAACCATATCTTACATAGATACCTTTATTTTGAACTGGAAGAAGCATTTATCTCTTACAAACATTTTTGTGTCGAACATAATGCGTTTATTTCGTATCTGGGGTTTATCAACTAATTATTGTAACACAAAATACTTTAGCAACTAATTTTGGAATCAGCTCAATTCATTTGATATTAGTTGGTTTATAAAAAAATATTTTAGTTTATAAGGAATTAGTTTTTACGTACTGTTCAAAAACGTTGGTAGATGCTCAATGGCTAAAACAATAGAATAATCTCTGATTATTCTCTCTAAACAGAACTTGATAAGATATGACCAGAATAACACCGTTAATGCATGTACAATACATTGACTGGATGTTGCTTTATTCAACTAGGTAACATAAGAATGTCTGAATTTACTTTAAATCTATTTCCTTGATCCAAATGTTAGCTCTACGTTACGTTATTCTTAGGTTATTCTTAGGTTATTCTCGAAGCAAAAATCGACGCTGTTGTCATGACTGAACGTCACATCATCTTTTTTTTATTTTAATTTGAGTGAGGGGTGAGGGGTATGCATTTACGCATACCCAACGGTTATGCTGGGCTCACCTAGAATACCGGGCTCGTGAGTCCAGCACCCTATCCCCTGCCGCTCCCCGACACCCCGTCGAGCCCAGCAGGCTCGGCTAGGGTTCGGGAGGAGGGAGGGACCACCACCTCCCGGCCCCCCATTCAGCCTCGAAAGGCTCAATGGGGGGCCGGGAGGGGGGTTACTACCAGCTAAACCCCTCACTACTTGCCCTCTCTCCGCCAAATGTCAAGAGTGGGGGACCCTTGCGGTATTCACCCCAAACGTCACATCAGCTGTCAAATAGTACTGAAAATGGAGCGGTCTCCATTGTGTTTCAGCCATCAATATGAAGAATGTTTGCTTAGAGAATAACCTATCTGCATGCATCAGGTTATGTTATGTTTTGTAACTAAAGTTATTATAATAATCAGACTTGAAAAAATAAGTGGCAAGAAAATAACAGAAGCAATTTTCAAACGCAGATTTTAAACACAGTATTAATACTAAATATACGCATAAACTGATAATTCTTTGAAATAAATCTAATTAGTTTGTTTTGTTTTTTTATATCAATAGGATAATTCCACGAATTTTATAACACGAATTAATTAATTTATTAGTGAATTTCACTAAAAATTATACACATACCGTGGTTGTCTTCGACACTGAGGTATATAGTTATCGACGTAATTTTTTTTCTATCAAAATATATATATATATATATATATATATATATATATATATATATATATATATATTTCTTCTTTCTTATTTCTTAATTAATCGCGTGCTCGTGTTAAATACGCGAATTTTGCCAATGTCAAGTAAATATATTTTGTAATGTAAAGAAATTGTACGGTAGATTGAGTTCAAATGGAGCCTCACAACACGTGTTTTACGAAAAGAACTCGGGTGAAACTCCTATATATATTTTATACTGAAAACATTACGTTATGACAACATGTCATTGCCAATGGTATTTCGACAACTGTGAAACGATTTTGACGTTTTGCTTACAAAGGGCGGAGTTTTAATTAGCACCGGCCGGACGACTTGTCGAAAAATCCTGAATTACTAAAGAAATCGTTAAGGCGGTGAGTCTACTTTATTGTTTGTAACACATCTGCTTTGTTTGGCATAGAAGTGAGCTTATATTTTTCAGATTAAGAAAGGAATTGTGAGGACAATTAAACGTAACCTATAACATTGCACATTGTATTTATTTTCTTTCGATGCCGGTGTTCATTACTGATGCAATAACTTACGTTTGTATAGTAATCGACATTGTCAAAAAATTTACTTTATCTTACAAATTTTAGTTGGTCATTTCATATCGTTCTTTATTATAAGACAAACAGATTTATCATGGAAAATCTGGATTTGCTGGTTTTTTACCAGTAATTGACATGTGTCCATAACTGGTTATTCATAACTGGTACACTACACTTTTTCACAGATGGCACCTAAAAAAGATTACACCCCACACCAAATGGGGCAAGCAATCGAAGTTAGAAATGGCGAGAAGGTGGCAAAGGTAGCTAGAAGATAGATCAGAAAAGAGAAAATCCCTTCACTGATAATAAGCCCGGAAGAACATGGTTCGAATCATTCTTAAAGAGAAACCCAGAGATAAAAGAAAAAACAGTTAAAAATATAACCAAAGCAAGGGTTGACGTAACAGAAGAAGATATTGTCAAATGGTTTGAAGAAGTCGATAGTTATTTGGAAGAAAATGGCTTATAAGATATTCTTAAAGATCCCAGTCTCATTTTTAATGCTGATGAAAGTGCATTTTTTTTTTACACCTAAACAGGACAACGTACTATCGAAACGAGGTGATAATAATTTCTACAGTGCTGGAGGTGATGCAAAAGAAAATCTTTCGGTACTTATAACAGCTAATGCAGCTGGTGTTATGGCACCACCGATGGTAATTTATAATTACGAAACAGTACCTGCATATATTTCCGCCGGTTTTCCTGAAAAATGGGAAATCGGTAGGACTGAGTCTGGCTGGATGTGCAGCAGCACTTTTTTCGAATATGTTTGCAACATTTTCAATCCCTGGTTGACGGAACAAGGTATCAAAAGGCCTATATTGTTTTTTTTAGATGGGCATAGGTCCCACTTAACATTGCACTTGGCCAATTTTTGCTCTGCAAATAAAATAGAACTGTTTGCACTCTACCCGAATTCAACTCATATTTTACAGCCAATGGACTTATCAGTATTTCGTTCTTTGAAACAGGCCTCGAAGAAAGCTGTAAGCGACTTTAAAAATGAAACGAGTGAATCTTAAAAAAAACATCATTTTGTGCTCGTTCTAGAAAAAGCTATATCTACTTTGACACCGGAGTGGATTAGAAACAGTTTTAGATCTGGAGGATTATATCCACACGGATATGAGTATATTGATATGAGCAAAATTAGAAATCGGCGTGAAAAAATATTTTCACCTCACACGCTCTGAAAAGGAGGTTTTGTCAATCAGTTTAGGCGTAGAAAATCGTTTTTTGCAGCCTAGCGCGGCAAAGTACTTTTTTAAATTAATATCTAAAATATATGAAGTTATATTTGATTCTTATTTTAAATAGCTTTAAATTAATTATAATACTCCGTTTTGATTTTATTATATTATTTTAGTTCATTGAATCATAAAAACAATAACAATAAGATTAAACTATTTGTTATAAGAATTTTATATTATGCTGGGTGAGATTTGACAACTTATAATTGGATTTCGGACTGTGACATAAATCTTTATTTTTAAATTGTCTTTGTCTTGTACCTCATGTCAGTGTCAACATTTACGGAATCGTTTTTATTCTTATTAATAAGTTACAATATATTCCTACTTTAAATAAATTTGAATTAACTAAAATACTCCCTTTTTTATTATTTTAGTTTTTTATATAATTAAAACAACGAGTATAAGGTATATTTAGATTAAACTTTATGTTTAAATAATTTTTTACCGGAAGTTGACCGCGGAAACAACCATTCAATGTTCCTCGCTGTTGTGAGGTGAAAAATTGTGTGTTGCTCTCAGCAGAAAAGTTTTTAGCGTCTTGTACCTTTGAAATCCACGCTTCGCTCAGGATTCAATCTTGAACCACTCGCTAAGCTCGTGGTTCTATCCTAGAATCCTTCACTTGCTCAGATTTCAATAGAGGCAACTCGCCGCTAAATAACCAACTTTCCAGCC
The DNA here is from genome assembly GCA_910589605.1 of Chrysoteuchia culmella. NCBI lineage: Eukaryota > Metazoa > Arthropoda > Insecta > Lepidoptera > Crambidae > Chrysoteuchia > Chrysoteuchia culmella. Next base: position 5,621,489 of record OU342647.1, on the reverse strand, counting down.
TTGCATAACAAATAACTATTCCCTGGCAAAGTAGAAAATGTGCGTGGAAAATGTTATGAAGTAAGCACGATGGTGTTATCAGCAGGATTTTTTTTCAGATGGCCGGAGAAACCAATTAAGATATGGTATAATAATGAAAAAAAAAAAAAGATAATAGAACCCATATAAGGATAAATAAAGACTAACTTCAAAAAACTAAAAAGCAAAAAATAAACTTTTTGGAGTCGGTCCCAGCCAAGGCATTTTACTTTGCGGTCCTACTATTTTATGTTTCTTGCCTTGGCTGGCACCGACTCCAAAAGGTTTATTATTTGCTTTTTAGTTTTTTGAAGTCGGTTTTCATTTTTTTATAAAAATTTTTTTATTTCTCAATTTTCAAAGGTAGAAGAGGTCCCGTGCCTACGCTAATAACCTTATGTCAACTCCTTATCACCTATTACTAAATGCTGCTTTTCCCGGTGCAGGGACGTTACTTATTGGGTTCTAAGAGACTTATTTGATCTCCCGATATTTCATCACCAGCTCTACTTCATCACATGCATTGAATCGAGCATAAATTGCTTATGTACCACATTAAAGTAATCGTATCGCTTCCGTGAAATGCTAAGTATTTAATAGTTCCGAGTACCATTTGTGGTCTTCATCATCAGTTCCACTTCACCAAATGTTGCTTTCCGGAAGCATATGCATAAGTTACTATAGAAAACACCGAAATCGCTATGGGAGTACCTATAATAATTGAAGAGTACCCTGGATTTCTCCAGGATCCCATCATCAGATCCTGACATGATGACAATGGGACCACATGGGAAGTATACCCTTTCGAACAAAAAAATAATTACTCAAATCGGTCCAGCCGACTTCGAGCAATCAAGTAACATATATAAAACCAAAAAAAAAAGTTTCCGTCGAATTTAAAAAACATGCTTTAACTCCTAAGGGTTAAGGAGTTCTACCTTTCATCATCAGCTCAACTAAATACCCTGAAAGATTGCAACTGTACAATTTTACATATCAACGATATGTAAACAATTATCCTCCAACTCCTAACCATTGAGGAGTTGTACCTTCCAACACCAGCTCATCATCATGAGATGATAACTACCAGATGCAAATACTTGAAAAACTTTAGGATATATAAAACACGAAAATACCTATAAAATTTAAGGGTTTTCCTCGATTTCCCCTGGATTCCACCATCAGATCCTGACTTGGCAACAATAAAATCACCTCAGGAGTATACTCTTTTAAATAAAAAAGAATAATTGAAATTGGTCAATAGTTCGCGAAGATATTGACCCGTAAAGTACGAACTACCAGACGACAACAATGTGTTTTTTCAGGATTCTGAAAAAACTACATAAACCATTTTCTTTCAGATAAAAAAAGAATTATAAAAATCTGTTAACAACTGGCGAAGTTATGGTAAAACATACATAAAAAAAAACCGTCGACTTGAGGACCTCCTATACTTTGTAAGTTCTTGGAGGTAGAGAGGTCAGGTAAAACTTCATTGTATTAAAAAAAAGTTATAGTAATACTGAGGCTACTACGGTATAAGGTGGGTATAAATGTTACTAATATAGGTAGTTTTGTGTAAGTATAGTATGTTTAGGCTGTTCTAATATTCTCGTTCCATGCTTAAGTAATTTTTTTTAGGATAAGTTTTGTTGATTTATTAAAAACTAATTTAGTGTTACAAACCTGTTATAGGTATATCTCTGATCTCATTTATGTAAACAATAATGACTAAAGAAGTTGCTTAGCAAGAAGCGTTATTATGTTCTAATTTTGTTATTCTATAATCTAATGTTTTAATTTTTTTCCTAATGGGCTTTAAAATTAATAAGTAAGGTACTGAGATTATTAATATGAAGATCGTTAGAAGAAATATGATTTCATTTAATATGTTCAAAATACGTTATTACAATTTTTTCCATGTTTTTAATTTCTTACTGCTGGACTATAGCTCTCCCGAACCAGTTTTTTCCAAAATTGCCAAGGCAGGTGGGTTATAGCGATCACACGTCGTCATTCGTCTTGTGATCAAATAATTTCGTCCATAGTGTCGATCATTAGGAGTTCATTACTAATGTGTGACGATTACTGGTGGTCCATTACTGAATATGAGCTGTCGAACACTGACACATTTAATGTATTTTAGAATTATTATATTTTATCGTAAAATAGGTAAAACTGACACAAATGGAAGCAATATATCGTTTATTGATAATATATCTGATAATAAGTCAAACATGCATGTTGTATAATTGGTCAAACTACGCAACTCCCTTATAGTGTCGATAACTGCCACAACTATATGGTACCACGTTTTAAGTATAAAGTGCCCTGGTTCTTAAAAGCTGCGATACTATAAAAACCTAAACTTTTAACAGTCTCTCAAAAAAGTGCTCCGAGGCAATACACGGATAAAACGAGCAATTGAATATAAAACTGTATTCGAGTGGGGCGGGCGGCGAATGCGGCGATGAAAATTCAATGAGGCTCGACTTACGTAAGGCGGGCGGGCGGTTCGCTCGCCACCATTTGTGTTTTATTCCATGTGACATATTTTTTGGCTGAATAATGCTATTAAATATTTTTTTATAATTTATGCTTGGCATACGCCAATTTGAACCGTAAAAGCAATAATTTAACCCCTTAACTTAATATTTAATTTTTTATTGCCTCTTTCAAATTAAAAATAAATTAATAATATTAATAACAATAAATTTACCTCATATTAGTTGCAATATCGACATCTTGATGACTATGCTTTAAGTAATCAAGATATCCATATGGCAAGTAATTTGAGGTAAATTTATTTTTATTTCACATATATGTAAATGTCATATTCACTGATTTAGGATGTTGATTGGATGACACATAAGATGATAGCATTCAGCAATTACAGTAATTATTTAGGTATCTATGTATTTTTTTAAAGATTTCGTTGTTTATGTGACTATATTTTATTTTACTTTGGCAAAGAAAGTCCTAATTGGTAACCGTCCAAGAAACTTAGCTTCCTTGTTTAACTTTTCACATAGTGGGTTAACTATTTAATTTAGGTTATAATTCAATTGTATTAGTCATTATTCTATCAGTCGTAAAACATTCTTTAAGTTAAAACCAAAACCAATGTTTTTCTATAAGCATAAAGTTGCATGAAAACGTCACACTTTGTACAATAATAGATATTTATAAGTTAATACACAGCCTTCAATAACTAATTAAAATATAGCCTTGGATTGTAAGCTGAACTAATAATGATAGCTAGTTTTATCAAATAGCAGTTTGAAATAAAATTGATAAGTTGCAGTCACGAAGGTTTAAAAATAATTGATACTTATATACGTAAGTAATAGTTCTTTTCTTTTGTTATATCGCTGCAAAGACAATGGTTATCAATTTCTTCTTTTTTCAACGTAATTTGAAACTCATTCTGAATATAATTTACCAAAACTGTTTTCGCTGAAACTTACTTTAAACCACAAAATACAGAAACTCTTTTCTTGTGTTATGTTCTTTAAGCCGCAGAACACAGAAAGTCATTTGACGACGACTTTGATACAGTGGTTTGCCCGTTCAAGAGTTGGGTTGTCGACTCAGTCATGGGTTTGATTCCCTCAGAACGAATTTATATTTACTTCAAAGACAATTTCTTTCACACGCGTTTTTTAGTGTAATTTAAGTAGCCAAGGTTTTCACTTACTATAAATAAATACTTAATTGAATGTATGGCCTTGATATTATAAGAGAAAGCTAGTCTTGGTTTTTAATAATCGGCAGTTATTGCATGACGACGATGATATTTTACGAAATTTTTTGCATTTTTCTATGCTCAATGCTATTAAACAGCTTTATTTAATTAAATTCATTTCTGTAAATAAAATGTAACCGTAGAATATATTATTACTTTTAATTTTTGCATTTTGCAATGCTATTTTTATGTGATAAATATTAAAGAAGAAAATATTCTAGAAAAAAACAACTAGTCTTATGTCGCCCGGACGGGATTCGAACCCGCATCCTTAGGGATCCGGCCCAATGCACTAACCAATTATGCTACAGAGACCTGCTAAGGTCTCTAGTAAGTCTAAAGTATATTTTCTTGTTTATTTGTCACGTAGAATATATTACTTACTTAGTTGTAGAATATATATACTTATATCCCGTATGGCTTAATCGTGATCTAAAACACCTTTAAAAATAAATAAAAAAAACTCTTAGACAAAATTTCCTTTCAGATTCTTAACCAAAGTTCTATAAAATTGGCTAAATCATGCTATTAGTCATATATTTCACTTATTGAGAGCGCAATAAAATCAATTCCCTGAAAAGGTTCTGGAATCTCTTCTGTATCCGATCGATTATCTACTTGTATGTAAAACAGTGACTTATTCCACAGCAGCATGGTTTTGTCAACTCTCGGTCCACAAACACTAACTTTGCTTATGGTAAATCTTAAACAAGAAAATATACTAGAAAAAAGTAACTTGTCTTATATCGCTCTGACGGGACATGAGATAAGTTGCTTTTTTCTGGTATATTTTCTTGTTTAAGATTTATCACATAATAATAGCATTGTAAAATGCAACATAAAAAGTTATAACTAATTTTGCTTGTTACGTTACTGATTTAGTGACTGCTTTAGACTCCCAAGCCTCTGCTGACGTCATATATACTGACTCTAGCAAGGCTTTCGACAGGGTTGATCACCGAATCCTTGTTGCGAAGCTCTCATTACAGTTTGGTATACATACTTCTTAAGAGGTGTATTTCTTATCTAGCCAAAAGAGAGTTTAGGGTAGCGACAAATGGTCATTCATCTGGGTCATTCGATATATTCTCGGGTGTCCCCCAAGGATCCCATATGGGACCCTTATTTTTTAACTTATTTATTAATGACGTGGCGCAATGTTTCAGGCATAGTAGATTTTCTTTATATGCTGACGACTTTAAAATTGTCAAACACGCGAGAGACAAATCTGACTGCATATTTCTACAGGAGACATTAATAGTGTTGTTGTCTGGTGTAATGTCAATAGAATGTACTTGAATATAAAAAAATGCAACTTCATTCGATTCACTAAAAAAACTCTTTTCCTCATATATACTAAATAGAACATCACGATGTGCAAGAAGTAACTGAAATTCCCGAATTGGGCGTTCACTTCTATAAAAAAATAAATTTTAACATTCATATAGATATACATATATTCATAATGAATAGTAAATGTTTAAGATTCTTGGTTTCGTTGTGTGAAATATAAAAAAATTAAGCTTACATATTCCAAAATCCTTGTCTTTAACGTAATGATACAATCTTCTATAATATACTGCAGTGTGGTATGGTGTCCTCGTTATAAAGTACACATCAAACGCATAGAATCCGTCTAAAAATGCTTCATGTGGCATTTGGCCTTCCAGCACAATTTGGTAAAACAACTGCCTTCCTATAATGAACGTTTACGTCACTTCAATATCCCTAGTCTACAAAAATGAAGACAGTTGTTGTTAGATTAATTATTTTTGTATAAAGTGAAAAATAAATTTTGTTTGAGATTATGGAACTATAGTTGCTATAGCAAACGAGCTCCTCGCGAAGAAATGTATTTGGGGATGGGATCTACATGCAGACAACGTTGTAACGACGTTTGACGAACTGCGTCAGATGTCTCGGGTTCGAATCCCGGTGAGGGCAATGTTTGTATGATGAATACGAGCATTTGTATCCGAGTCATGGACGTTTATATATATTTTTCTACATATTGATACTATAATTATGTGTATTTATATACGTTACCCTAGTATCCCATAACACAAGCCCTACAGTGCTTACTTTGGGGCTAGGTTAATTGGTGTGAGTGTAAGAAATATTTATTTATTTATTAATTATGTTTGATAAATTGATAAAATATGATTAATATTCACCAAACAGGTTTATATCTTCTATTTAACTTAGTAACATTTAGATTTTTGTTTCGCATAACTTATAATAATTGCATACAATCACACCAATTATCTAGCCCACGTTAAGTTTCATGAAAAACTTTTGTTATGGATAAGAGATAACGGATAAACATACTTGTATACTTGTACGTACCACTCTGCCACGGAGATCATAGGAGGAATTAACGAAATAATTAGTGTACCTACTTTACGATTGCATTTTAAATAAGCTTTTAGCTGAACTTTTACGCAATTTAAAAAATAACGTGCTGAAGAGATTACAATACGAAAATAATGAAATTATAAATTAAAACATGATTATCATTAAAATGCCATAAAACGTAATTTGAATTACAATAAACTAATTGGTATACGTGTATAAATATTTTGCATAAAATGTCACTAGTATCAAAATACTGTTTAAATTAATTGACCCTATTTGCCTGACTCCAGCGCGTTGATGTCTTTTAAAAGTAATTATTGACCCTTGATTTATTAGAACAAATGTTACCTTATGAAAGAGGCAATTGATAAATAGGTAATCTGATGGTACAGATATGTATTTTAAACACGTTAATAACTAGACATTTTAAAGAATTGTGGTCTTATTTTGTATAAAAATAAAAAATAAACATCTTCATCGTAAAGTAATTTTAACAAAAAAATCTAATGGTAGAATAGTGAGAAGTTTTTGTTCTAGAGCCCTATAGCATTATGAAAAGGATTACTTGAGGTCGTCCTCCAGAAACCCTCGGCGGAGGCAGGTGCTCGGTGCATGCTGCAGCCGGAATCCGATTTCCTCGGGCCACAGTGGCGTGATTATGATCAATATTTACACAGATGTGTCACTTGGTCGCCGCATTATGTAATATCAGCGATTGTTTAACTAGTGGCCGGCGCAAGGACGAACTGAGGCCTCCTGAATAGTGCCGGGTCGCGACAACCCCGGCGGTACCGCTACCCCAATGTCACCCGAACTGAAAACTTTTACAACCACGCTCTACTAATAAAAAAATAAACCAATAATAAGTCTAACAGTAGTGATTACCTCAAATGTCACATACCAGGTACCTATAAATACGGAAACTTGTAACACGGTTCAGAGATCGATTATAATAATACGATTAAAATAAACATGAAACCTACGTGCGGGTGCCGTACGTAAATTACGAGGGGTGATCGTGGAAAAAGCACTCACACTATGATTTTCTCGTGAAAAGCTACGAAAACCACGTGAAATGTGTAGGGGACGGAACAGCTGATCGTGAGCGGTGCGCGTCGGGCGGTGCGGTGGAGCGGGCGGTGCGGCGCGGTACTTACCGGCTGCGGTCGTCAGCCACCACCAGCAGCAGCAGGCGGCCACGAGCGCCCGAGCGCCGGCCATCTCAGCGGCGCATGACACGCGCGCGCTCTCGCCGGCCGCCCCGGCGGACTGATGAGCCGCCCCGCTCGGGCGCGCGATCGATGCGGCCTCGCGCCTCTCGGGCACGCACCCTCCGTGCGCTGCCCCGCGCCCCGCGCGCCCTCCCCCGCACCCTCCGCTGTTTTCCGAGTTTCCTTGGAGAGCGCGCGCGCTGCCGCGCTGTCCTCTTTTCCGGCGGATCGCTGACCGGCCCTAATTGATTGGACCCGTTCATTTGCCAAACAAGTTTTAGGTCACTATCGTCGCAGAGACAGAGTCTGTTAATCCTTATTTTATTTATTTATTTATTTATTTATGCTTCAAAACTTCTTCAAACTTCGAGACCTTGAAAACTAAATAGTATCCCTTTTGACCTCTACAATCATCAAACTCCCATCGAGTTGAAGAAAACTTTTTGCCCTTCTTTAGTTGCAACATCTTACTTTTGTTGATATGTACAGTCAACAGCACGTATTTAAATTTGGACTACAAAAACCGCCGCTATTACGAGCGACGTAAGGGCGCTCTCAATGTCAAAGTGTAAAGCCGTAGCTGCTGTTGACTGTACTTAGTTAATTTAATAATCTAACTATAATTATGAATGAGAGCTTTTTGTACAAGAACGACTAAACATTTCTGGCTAGTCAGGCTGATTTCGAACACCACAAGTTTGCCACTGCTGGAGCACACCTTTCTGGATGGAAGATGGGTCCCTGAATTTCAGTCGGCGCTACGAGACGGCTACAGCAGCGCGGCGCTCGTATAGATATCACTACAACTCTTCCTTTTTTCTTTATGCTGTTCATGTCAGAAAAAATGTAAGCACATTTTTTTATTGTATTATAAATACAAATCCCAATAGGACTATAAGAACTATATAATATATCGGAATAAAAATAAAAATAAACCGGACGAGTGCGAGTCGGACTCGCCCACCGAGGGGTTTCCGCACAAACTTGGAGGTACTATGGAGATCGTATATGTTTCCGCACTGCCAGCAACGGCTGTGCACCGGCCTGTTACAGTGCGGAAGCATATAAGATCTCCACCATGATAACCATAATAGGTAGTATAAATAGTTCAGGAACAATTTTTTCCGATGTTTTGCCGAAATTAGTTACCAAAACTAAAGACTAATTTTTCCGGTTCCGAAAGGTTCCGAACCTCTAAAGAAAAAAAATAATCCTCATAGGATAGGATCACTTAAAGGAGAACGCGTGGATTAATCGAATTGAAATTAAAACCATACATTCAGGTCAACAGTCTGTTGAAGGGGTAAAAAAAACAAACTTGTAAATTTAACGTGAAAAAAGATAAGCCCGTTTGTCTTATGGTAAATTTTAAATAGAAAAATATTGGAAAAAATTAACTCGCCCACAAGAGAATTCTCAGACGGGAATCGAACCCGCGACCTTTGGAAATCCGGTCCTAAGAGCAATTTACCATAAGTACAAAAATTGCATTGAAAAATGCAAAAATTACAAAATCATAAACCGTTTAAATGTCGCTAATAAACGTAGATTTCGACCCTCTCAAGGGAATCAAAATTCATTCAAAATTCAAAATACTTCCCGTTGACCTATAACTATGAAATTTTACAAGTAATCTCGTCTTTGACTACGAATACAGGAAAATGTCTAAAAACTATATTTGTAGTTAAATTATAAAAATAAAGCCTTTAATTTCGGAAACATAATTTTGGGAAAAAGGGAACGCGTGGAGGTGTCGAGTTGAAATTAAAACCATATAATTATTTACGTTAACAATCTCTTGAAACTGTTAAAATTAAACTTTGAAATTAACGTTTAAAAAGGTAAGGCCACTTATGCCGCAAAAACGCATAATTCGACACTCTCAAGGAAATCAAAATTCATAGAGTACGTACTTTCCGTTGACCTAAAACTATGAAATTTGGCAAGCAAAATCGTGGTTCACTATAACTACAGGAAACAATCTGAATACTAGCCATTTGTAATTAAATAATGAAAAATTTAGTCTTCAGTTTTAGAAACTGAATTTCGGGAAAACTTCGGATTTCTTCTTATTAGGACGTTACCATTTTTTTATTCTAAAATATTGCCGAGCCGAGCTTGGTGAACGCTCAATAGTTATTTTTAAAGTCAAAGTCAAAGTCAATATCATTTATTCAGTCTAGGCTGTTACAAGCACTTATGAACGTCAAAGAAGCTATGCCATCGGTTCACAAACCCTACGGCGGGAGACCTTGTAACGAGAAGAACCGGCAAGAAACTCGTCAAGGGCTGTTTTTTTTCTCCCTGTTTTATTTCATACAGAGTCGTCACATTGAAAAATGACCTTAACATATCAGTAAGGTCAATTTCCATCACAAAAATAAATACTAATTATAATATTAAATTTTATGGTTATTGTAACCGTAAAAAATTTTCAACTGGCAAAGAAAGACTTATCTATCATACATTACAACATTTCTCGCATTACAAGATTACTGTACTGCAAGTTGTGAGGAACATACAGGTCAGTATCAATTTATTTTAGAAAAAAAATATTTAACCTTTAAGCACAAGATTAAGATAAGCAGACTGAAGTAAACCTATTTCCGCTGGCGGCACCCGTTCACGAGCATGACGCATGAACCAGCCATCGCTTCGCTCAACCATATTTTAGGGAACGTAACGACCCGCCTCACACGACACCGCCGAAGAAACGTTTGAGTGAGCATGACGTACTTCAGGTACTTATGTTAAGCTGTATAAATATATATAAAAAAAAAAATAACAGCAGCAATAAAAAGAAAGATAAAAGTGCATTAATGTAAGACACAACCTACAATGTTAGTAGAAGACGCATCAGCTGGGTCATAATCACAAAGCATATTTAAAGTAAGTTAACAAAAAATAATACTTTTATATAATTGGAATAATTTGAAAACATTATTTATTTTATTTATTCTGATCAAGCAGTGCCACGCGTCTTAACTTAAAAAAACATAAATAACATAAAATCAAAAAATCAAAACAAAAATATATATCTCAACACATTTTAACACAAGCAGACATGAGCAGACCCATCCCGCTGGCAGCACCCGTTCACGAGCATGACGCATGAACCAGCCATCGCTTCGCTCAACCATATTTTAGGGAACGTAGCGACCCGCCTCACACGACACCACCGCAGAAATGTTTAAAGAGAGCATGACATACTCAAGCTACCTGCGTTAAAAGTTGAATCTAACACATTGCTAAACACTAATTGAATGACACGGCTATAATCTCGAAAAATAAAACAAAATATTTATGACCAAGCTGTTTTGTCATTCAAGTAATCTTTTATAGTATAATATCCTTTCTTGAGAAGATAATCTTTTACATTCATCTTAAACTTTTCGAAAGGCAAGTCTACAATATTATCTGGAATTTTATTATAGATACGTATACCTAGACTATAGATGCAAAAAGTATTTTAAACGTTTAAAACCATTTGGTTTTAAACCGTTTTTTTGGTTTAAAATGTTTTAAACCAAATTTTGAGGTTTAATATAGGTTTAAATCGATTTTCTATTAGAATTTACTAACCTTTCATAAAAAACAATTCAGAATAAACTTATTGCATTGTTTATAATATAACTGGGTTATTGAAATGAAAAATAAAATAAAAGCTTTTTTATAATCAACATTTATAATTACCATTTATGAAACGTTGTGAACAATTATTAATTAAAAACTATACTAATCTTACATATTTTAATATATTGATCAAAACCAAACTATACTATGGAAAATTATTGTTTAAGATGATCCTTCAATCCTATCGAACGTGACGCGACTCGGCGCGAGTAATGTGTAAAAATAAGAAAGGAAATATACGAAGCGACGTTGCCACTCCGTAACGTATTATATTGTACAACTAAAATACACTATGAAATAAGAAAAAGCATAGGTACCTACACACAGCTTAGGAAAAAGAAAGAAATAAATACGCATATTAAGTTTTTGAATATTTCTAAATATCATATTGTAAACCGTCATTTAAACTAACAATAATAAAAAATAAAAAATATTATCTTTTATTATTACTTTCAAAATGATAATTTGTTAATAAACTAGGCAACAGGCTGAATAGAATTTAAACTAGTAATCACGTGGTCACGGTTTTAAACTGTTTTAAATTTATTTAAAAGGCGTTTAAAACCACTGCTTTTAGTTTAAAACGGTTTATTTGCAACTCTAACCTAGACCCATAAAAGATCCACAGACCTTCTTTAATCGGTACCGAGGCATAATAAGTTTATTTCTATTTCTAGTATTACGATCGTGCACATCACCATGTTTGGTATACAGGTTGATATTACGCCGTACAAAAAGAATACAATTTAAAATAAATTGAGAAGTAGCTGTCAGTATACCAATTATTTTTCCCGAAGAGATGTTCTGGAACCCAGTTGATAAATGGCCCTTATAGCTCGTTTTTATAGTATAAATATTGTATTAATGTCAGCTGCTACTTGTGGGGACAAAAGAATACCATACGACATGATGCTGTGAAAATAACTGAAGTACACAGTCCTAGCAGTTTCTATATCAGTCAGTTGTCCGACTTTTCTAACAGCGTAGGCAGCAGAACTAAGCTTGCCAGCTAGTATTGCAATATGCGGACTCCATTGAAGTTTACAGTCCATAGTTACACCCAGAAAGACTGTTGATTCTACTAAATCTAATTTTTCATTGTTCATAACAATTTCCATATGTACTTTCTGAACATTCGGTAAAGAAAAAAGAACGCATTTAGTTTTCTTTGCATTAAGCTGTAGATTATTATAATTAAACCAAGCCAGTACTTGCGAGAGTGTTTTGTTTACATCGTCAAAATCAGTTCTGTTCCTATCAATGTTAAATATTAAAGAAGTATCATCCGCAAACAAGACAATCTCACATAAGCTTTTCGAAAAGAAAGGCAAGTCAAGCCTTGGGGCACGCCTAGTTTTATATTTGAGCCGGCAGATTTCACTCCATTAATATCAACGGTCTGAGTTCTGGAACTGAGATACGACAGTATTAACTTTTGGGCATCACCTTTTACACCGTAATGATTTAGTTTCAACAGCAGCGTATGATGATCCACACAATCAAAAGCCTTGGATAAATCGCAGAATACGCCAAGAACATTCTGCGAGTTCTCCCAGGCTTCAAAAACATGTTTTAAAAGTGCAACCCCAGCATCAGTTGTAGACCGTCCCTTCGTAAAACCGAACTGTTTATTATGTAAGTGATTATTTAAGGTAAAATGTGGCAATAACTGTTCCAACATGATTTTCTCAAAAATTTTGCTTAAGACGGGTAATATAGATATTGGTCTATAATTACTTGGGTCTTCTCTATTTCCCGATTTGAATAAAGGTATTACCTAACTTAATTTCACTATTATTAATATTGTTTTATGTTTGTTTTCTTTGTTTTTCATTGCTTAGGTAGGTTTAAAGCGCAAATAATCGACGCTAACACTTGATTAATAAAAAAAATCAACGGGTTGCACTCCGGGAGTGCCGGCGGAAAACTTGTACTATTACTCAAGTATTCTGGCAGAAGTGAAAACCGCTTAAACGAAACAGCAGGAGCAGGCATACCTACATTTTCGCCGCGCGGTAGAACAGTTCTCGTGTCCTGACGCGACTTTAACATTTTTTACCCATCCCAAAAAAAATTCAACTCTGATGTGCACAACGCCGTTAAAGAAGTTTTCACTTCAAAAACATTTTAGAAAAAAACATTTTTCGTTATTTTTTTCTAAACACGGAACACATCCTCCCCCTTAACTTTGGGCACAAAGAAAAAAAAATACGGTCTAAAGTGATGGAAGATGACTTAGACAACTTCCCTGTATCTGAGGCTTGTGTGATGTTGAGTATTGCAAACAATGTGTTTCCGTTTATAATAATATAAATAATACACTAACAATACTTACACAAAATACTCGCAGAATATTTAAAATAAAATGATAATTTTTCTATATTTCGAAAGAGATTAGACCTCAATTTAGATATAATAAATCTGACCGAATGTTGGCTTGACAAACAATATAATATACCCAATTACCAGGTTACAATATGTTTAAGAGTAGCGAAACTTATAACCAAAACGAAGGCGTTGTAATCTGTAGTAAGGACTATCTAAATGTTACTTCGGAGGATCCTAACCTATTTTTGCAATTGCAATAATTTACTTACAAAAATTGGATCTGACTTTATAAACTGCCCTACTAGCATTAAATTGTAATTACCTAAAGTAAATAATACTCGCAGAATTGCTCAGCTAAATTTTAACAAACTTGAAATAGACTTACTTCATATTGATCTCGACCCAGTTTTTAAGCACGCTGATCCGCATTTTTGCATGTCATACTCAGTAGAAAATATTCAACAAGCTATTCATAAAAATACAAATATTAAACTAAGTAAGAAATTGTGTAATTTGAAACCATGGACTACTCCAGGACTTATTCGTTGCATGAAACATAGAGACAAATTGCATATGTCCGCTAAACGAAATCCGCAGTGCAATTATCATTATTCAATATTGCAATTATCATATAAAAGATAGAGAAATTTCTGTAATAATCTACTGAAAAAATTAAAAATTAATTACGAAAAATGATCATTAGAATCAGCTGGAACTAATAATAAAAATATATGGAAACATATTAAAAACATCACTTACATGTCGAAACAAAAACATGGCTTCAAGTTCACCCAACTCATCAAATAGCTGCTAATAACGCAACTAATTATTTTATTAACACTGGTAAAGACCTGGCGGATAAGAAACAGACACTTTTACAGACCCCGGTGTACACCTCTGTTGATTGTAGCACTAAATCACTGTTTAAATCATTTGTTATGTTATGCTAGATACTAACGAAGTCGAAGTTGAGAAAATAATTATGAGTTTGAAAGATAATTATGCTGTTGGGTGGGACAATATATCTAAAAAAAAAAACCGGCCAAGTGCGAATCGGACTCGCGCACCGAGGGTTCCGATTAAAACTTTCAAAAATATTTTTTATTATATGATGTAACTTAAAATTTTCGGTTTTCGCAATTTTTCCTTTATCTGTACTATAAGACGTTACTTCGTGCCAAATTTCAAGATTCTAAGTTCACGGGAAGTACCCTGTAGGTTTTGATTCCCGTGCGAGTTTCGAAACTTGTGGCATAAACGGCTGTATCTTTTGATTGCTTTGGCTTAGAAGTTTGATTTTTTCACAGCTCCAAGGGGCAGTAGACCTGAGTATTAGATATAAATTTCAGTTTGATGCCTCGACGCGTTCCTGAGAAAAACGGTCTTGACAGACGGACGGACGGACGGACGGACGGACGGACAACGAAGTGATCCTATAAGGGTTCCGTTTTTTCCTTTTGAGGTACGGAACCTTAAAAAGCTGTGGCTTAGATGAGATACCAATGCAAGTAATTAAAAACTCTCTAGAATATATAATTGAACCTCTTGTTTATAATATTTAATGCTTTAAACGGGTATATTTCCTGATGACTTAAAAAAAGGCAAAAATAAAACCACTGTTCAAAAAGGAAGTAAGAGTAATGTAAGTGATTATAGTGCCATAGCATTGTTGCCAAACTTTTCAAAAATATTTTAGAAAGCAATATATAATAGATTTTCTAAATAAATATAATAAGCTACATAAAAATCAGTTCGGTTTCCAAAAAAAGAAGTCTACTACACACGCAATCTATAAAATACTTACAGCTGTATGGGATTCGTTGAATAATAAAACGCCTTGCGTTGGTCTCTTCCTTGATATGTCTAAGGCGTTCGATTGTGTAAAACACGATAAGCTACTACGTATGTTGGAAAATTTTTGTGTAAGTGGCTTAGGTCTTAATCTTTTAAAAAGCTATTTGCAAAATAGAAAACAAGTTACAGTAATGGATATTTTTGACAAAAACAGTAAAATTTTTGAAGAAATTCAATCACAGCCTAAAGACGTCTTCCTGGGTTTACCGAAGGGAAGCATACTTGGCCCTCTTCTTTTTTTAATATACTTACGTAAATCAGTTACCAAATGTTAGAGAAAACTTGCTTGTTATGTTCGCTGATGACGCTACTATTAAAATAATTAAATAGTAAATATAGCTGCTTACTTAAATTGGAATTCACACATCTCAAAAATAAACATATGTATATTATGTATGTATTTACAAAAAAAAAGTATATAAGTATGTCTATCCGTTATCTAGTAACCATAACACAAGTTCTTAATGAAACTTAACGTGGGCTAGATAATTGGTGTGTTTGTATGCAATTATTATTATTATTATTATTACTATTCTTATTTCAAACCCATCCAGAGACATAAATGACATTGAAAATAATGTTAATCAAACATTGCAAAATATTGTACAGTGGCTAAATTCAATTAATTTAAATGTAATTTATCTAAAACATAATTGATTCAATTCAAAAACTATAAATAAATCAAACACACTCAAATAATAATCAAAGACAATGACACCAAAATTGATGAAGTTGATGAGAATAAACTTTCTTGGAGTAAATATAGCTGCTTACTTAAATTGGAATTCACACATCTCAAAAATAAACAAAAGAATATCCAGCAATTGCTATGCGCTCTCGATACTTTCCGAAACAACTTCCACAGAAGGCTAGGGCTGCATATTTTGGCAAAGTTTATCCATTACTAAGTTAAGGATCATATATTGGGGAAACTGTAAATGTCGAGTCAACCTTCATATTACAAAAAAAATGCTTACGTATAATCACAGAATACTTAATAGTACGTATAATTTACAATTTATATTCTACAGACAACTGTAGAAACATTTTTTAAGGAACATGGTTATCTTACCTTGATCTGTATATACATTTTCAGTATTTATTAAGAAATTTTATAAATAAAGCTTCTTGTCGTTCAAATCTTCGTCATAAATTGATGTAGTAAGTCAGTCTGATGTTGTACCGAGGAACAACAACCAAATTAATTTTAAAAGTCTAAAGTTAGTTCTGTTACTTATAAAGTTATTTTATCTTGCATATCCTTTATGTTGTGTCTTATGCATTATCACCTGCAAAATATGGGTACACAGTATTAGCAATAAACGATATTCTATTCTATTCTATTCTAAAAACGGGTGCTGCCAGCGGGATGGATCTGCTCAAGTATGCTTGTGTTAAAATGTGTTGAGATAGGTATATATTGTTGTTTTGATTGTATGTTATTTATATTGTTTTGAGACGCGTGGCACTGCTTGATCAGAATAAATAAAAATAATAGTTATTTGTTATGCAAGGCTGGAAAGTTGGTTATTTAGCGGCAAGTTGCCTCTATTGAAATCTGAGCAAGTGAAGGATTCTAGGATTGAATCCTGAGCGAAGCGAGGATTTCAAAGGTAAAAACTTTTCTGCCGAGCGTAACACACAATTTTTCACCTCACAACAGCGAGGAACATTTTATGGTTGTTTCTGCGGTCAACTTCCGGTAAAAAATTCTTTAAAAATAAAGTTTAATCTAAATATACCTTATTCTCGTTGTTTTAATGATATAAATAACTAAAATAATAAAAAAGGGAGTATTATACACACACCGGCACAATTAGGGGAACACAAAAAAAGGTCGATATTTTTCCAAATTTTCGGGCATCACCTTCGGGTGTTTTATTCACCGATGAGAGCCGCTTTTGTGTAAATTTTGTGGATGGAAGGGAAAGGATGGGGAGGTATCGAGGTGAACGCTAGAACCAGACTAACTTAACGGAAATGGTGTCATATGGTGGAGGGTCAGTAATGGTATGGGGTAGCATATGTTTAGGAGCCCGCACAGAGTTAGTGCTTATTGAAAATGGATCTTTCACTGCGCACCGATACGTAACAGAGGTCTTAGAACCACATGTCATGCCTTTTTCCCTATTTATAGGCCAAAATTTCATTTTTATGCATGATAATGCACGCCCTCACACTGCAAGAATAGTAAGTAGCTGTCTCCAGGAGGTTGGTATCAATTAAATGGACTGGCCAGCACGATCACCGGACATGAACCCAATAGAACACGCTTGTGACATTCTGGGAAGAAGAGTTCGACAGCGAAATCCAGCTCCCAGGAATGTCGAAGAACTGAAACTGGCTTTGATGGAAGAGTGAGACAATTTACCCCAAGAAATAATCGACAGCCTTATTCAGAGCATGGGAAATCGCATACAAGAGCCCGCGGAGGCAACACTCGTTATTAATTTAATAATTGTTGTGTCATTAAAAAGAAAAAAATAATTTCAAATCTCACAGTAAAATTGTTTTATTTTGCAAATTTTCGCAATTCAAGTGTATTTTCTAAAAACTTGCTAATGCGTAGCTTCTTTTGGTTTAATTTGAGATATTTTAAGACTATGTATTTGTTTTATAGCTGTAAAAATTTATAGAATAGTTTGTTATGCAAGGCTGGAAACTTGGTTATTTAGCGGCGAGTTACCTCTATTGAAATCTGAGCAAGTGAAGGATTCTAGGATTGAATCCTGAACGAAGCGAGGATTTTAAAGGTACAAGACGCTAAAAACTTTTCTGCCGAGCGCAACACACAATTTTTCACCTCACAACAGCGAGGAACATTTATAGTTGTTTCCGCGGTCAACTTCCGGTAAAAAAATCTTTAAACATAACATTTAATCTAAATATACCTTATTCTCGTTGTTTTAATGATATAAAAAACTAAAATAATAAAAATAGTACGGTTATTATATAACGGTTTAGTATCAAAAATATTATAGTTAATTCAAAGTTATTTAAAGTAGGAATATATTGTTACTTATTAATAAGAATAAAAACGATTCCGTAAACGTTGACACTGACATGAGGTACAAGACAATTTAAAAATAAAGATTTATGTCACAGTCCGAAATCCAACTATAGGTTGTGAAATCTCACCCAGCCTGATATTAAATTCTTATAACAAATAGTTTAATCTTATTGTTATTGTTTTTATGATTCAATGAACTAAAATAATATAATAAAACCAAAACGTAGTATTATAATTAATTTAAAGCTATTTAAAATTAGAATCAATTAAAACAAAAAAGTCAATAGTGCGATTCGGAACGCATTAAGACATATTTTTAGGTATTAAATCAAAAAAGTACTTTGCCGCGCTAGGCCGCAAAAGCGATTTTCTACGCCTAAACTGATTGCCAAACCTCCTTTTCAGAGCGTGTGAGGTGAAAATAATGTTTTTCAATTATTCCAATTTTTTTTTTGTTAACTGAATAACGCTTTGTGATTATGACCCAGCTGATAAGTCTTATAATAACATTGTAAGTTGTGTCTTACATTAATGCACTTTCATCTTTCTTTTTTTGCTGTTGCCATTGTATTTTTTATATTTATAAAGCTTAACATAAGAACGTCATGCTCACTCAAACGTTTCTTCGACGGTGTCGTGTGAGGCGGGTCGTTACGTTCCCTAAAATATGGTTGAGCGAAGCGATGGCTGGTTCATGCGTCATGCTCGTGAACGAGTGCCGCCAGTGGAAATGAGTCTACTTCAGTCTGCTTATCTTAATGTTGTGCTCAAATTTTTTTATCTAAAATAAATTGATACTGACCAGGGGGGCTATCGCGTAAAACGTCATACATTACGATCCCACTCTTTTATTTTTCTTGTCTTGGCTGGCACCACCTCCAAAAGGTTTATTTTTTGCTTTTTAGATTTTTGAAGTCGGTTTTAAAGGTAGAAGTCCCGAATAATAACTTTATGTCAACTGCACATCACCTTTTACAAAATACTGCTTTTCCCGGTGCAGGGATGTCAATTATTGAGGAGTTCCCTGGTACTGCATCATCAGCTCCACTTCATCACATGCATTGAAACAAGCATAAATTGCTTATAAACCACAATAAAGTCATCGTATCGCTTCCGTGAAATGCTAAGTATTTAATAGTTCCGATGACCATTTCTGGTCTTCATCATCAGTTCCACTCCACCAAATGGTGCTTAACGGAAGCAAATGCACGAGTTACTTAAGAAAACATCTAAATCGATATAAGTGTGCTTATAATATTTGAAGAGTTCCCTCGATTTCACCAAGATCCCATCATCGATCTTGTCGTGACTTTAATGGGACCAACTTGAAAGTACACCCTTTCAAACAAACAAATAATTATTCAAATCGATTCACAAATGACCGAGTACTGAGATAATATGCATTTACATATTAATCCGCACCCTTATCTAAAGTAACAAGGTTCTACGTTCTATTTTGCAATGTAGCGGCTACACCCTCCCACAAATTATATAGGTAGTACACCCTCCTTCAAAAGACGGAACACCCAGTACCTACCTACTATAATATATTAATTTGTGAGACCGAGCGACCTGCCACACGTGCAAACAAGCACGCACAGTCCGTGTCACACTTGCTCCCGTCTGTTAGCAATCTCAAAATTCACAAACTATAAGTTAGTTCAAAATATTATTGTAAATATTTTAGAAACGCCTCAAAACGGTACTTGGATCGTCAATTCATCGGCACTGTGTAGCCGGCCAAGTCCGTGACCTTCATATAAAAAAAATGTGCTGTCAGTGCTGTCAGTGTCAGTCAATGACACAAATTATAGTAGTGTCAATGGGTAGGTAAACAAAATAAAATTTAGCAAATAAATATTTTACATAGTTTATTTATTTATTTTATTAGGTTTCTGAAATAAATTTACCCTCACATCACATTCATAATTTCAGACAATTTTGTTCTGTTCAATATGTGTCCGCAAAGTGTTCATTTAAAAATATAACTGCTACATCTTTAATATTATACTTTATTGAAGATCGGTTTATAATGAAATTTAAACGTGGTTACTATGATATGTTCGTGCAAACTTGTGCTAAACACCCTTCAAATATTGCTATAAGGCACTACAATGAAGGTAGATACTATAACTATACTTATTCCGAATTGTATGGCGTATGTGAATATATATCACAAAATCTACAACAGATAAAATGTAAAAAAGGTGTAATCGGTTTAGTATCAAACAGGAATATTATTATTCCTTGCATTATTGCTGCGTAAGTAAACTGATATTATCTTGATTATTTTTTTAGTAATATAGTACAATCAATTTGTAATTAAACCAAATTATTATATTACAGAGCTCACAAATGTTCTACATCATTTATGTTTATTGACCCGGGCCAAGATATTGAGAGTATCGCTAATGAAGTTCATTTTAATATAATTGTTGTAATTCAAGACAAAGGACTAACAGCTACACCAGAACTATTTAACAAGAAACCAGACAAATTAGTATCAGTTTTTGATTTAGAAATTACTTTCTATGACTTACAATCTCACTTCTGTAATAAACATGTAGCTAATGAGCATTCCTTCATTGCTATGACATCGGGTAGCACTGGAGAGCCAAAACATATACAAGTACCAGTGCAATGCATTCAACCCAATATAGATGATTTAACAAAACTATTCAAATTAAACTCGCAAGACATCATATTCTTTTCTACACCTCTAACATTTGATCCGTCCATGGTTGAAATATTACTTGCCTGCATGAATGGAGCTTCACTTCTTATAGCTCCTGATAAACCTGACATATTGTTTCCTAATGATAAAGAAAATTCAATAACATTCTGGCAGACAACACCTTCAAAATTTTTTCAACATTCAAATGCAGATATTAAAAATAAAATATTAAGTTCTGACTCTACCTTAAAAAACTTAGCTTTGGGAGGAGAACCACTGAATGGAATAAGAAGGTTAAGGGAGCTTAAGGAATGGAACAATAAAACGAAGATATTTACTCTTTATGGAGTTACTGAAATGTCTTGCTGGGCCTGTTTTACTGAATTAGATTTTAACAAAATGCTTATGGATAAAGAAGTACCCTTGGGTACCTGCCTCTCAGAAACACAAGTACTTGTTGAACCTGAAACTACTCAAAATAAGGATAATGGAAAAATAATCTTAGGTAAGAACCATTCATATCAAAACCAAAAACACAGTAATTTTGTATTGTAAATACTTATATTTTACAATTATGTTCATTACAGTTAGCAAATCAAGGAAATGTATTATTTTAAATAAGACTAAAGGGAATGAAGAAGAAAACTCAATCAAATTTGTTAACACTGGAGACATGGGTGAAGTCAGGAATGGCACCATTTACTACAGAGGCCGTAGAGATGACATAGTCAAGAGATTTGGCCACAAAATTAACCTACAACTCATAGAGTCCACAGCCATGCAATGTCCCAAAGTAAAGACATGTTCCTGTTTGTGGTTACCAAAACCATTACTTCTCGTGATATATTTTTCATCTGAAATGCTCACCAGTCAAGAACTATCAGACTTCCTGAAATGTAAACTTGATGATAAACATTGGCCTGATAAAATTATAAGGGTTGATAATTTACCAATGAATCCTCATGGAAAAATTTCTAAATCTATTCTGTCAAAAATGTACAAGAAAGTTAGCTATGTTCCAAAAACATTAGATTCATTAAAATTATTATTCTTGAAAGAGCTACGCCAATTATTGAGTTCGCAATTTACTTATGATGAAATAATGAAAAAAGACTTCTTTGCTATCGGTGGTACTTCTTTTCTGGCTGTATCACTGTGCAATAAAATATCCCAGAACTGTCCAGAATTTGGAAAAATTATTTTGCCTTATCTCATGTCACAAAGAAATACTATTGATGAAATTATTCAATTGGCACAAAAAGAAATGTGTTTAGATGATACAAAAATCAAAAAGAGAATTAAACGAACTAGATCACAAACAGAAAGCATTTCAGAATCCCAAATAACAAAGAAGATTAGTAATTCTTCCATCCCTGTAGAATTTATTGTATTATGGTCATATGATACTGGGAAATGCGTTGATGCTTCGCCAACATTGTTCAAAATCGGATTGTAAGTATTGGTATTATTCTTTAAGCGGACTCAAAAACTGAACTGCGGCAGCATCTTATGCGGGAACGACTTTACTGCTACACTACGCTACTGCGACAATACGTTATTACGACATAACTTCACTTTGACTTTCATTTCTTCTGAAACCACTTAATTGTTTGATTTCAGTAATTTATATGTGATTGTGGGAAGCCACTCTGGTAAAATAGTAGTTGTAGATGCAATATCCGGTGAACTACAAGGGATCATAAGAATAAAGGCGCGCGTTGAGGCATCTGCTTTATGTTATCACGAAGAGGGCGTAATGCCGCCCTGTTGTATAGTTGGAGCGTATGATGGCACTATCGTATGTTTCACCATAGAAGAATGTAAAGAGATGTGGAGAATCAATATCCACACGATGATAAAAAGTAAAGCAACTTGCTGTAATGGTTTGCTTTACATAGCGTCGTATGATGGAAGAGTTCGATGCATCGATGTGACGGTGAGAAAATTTAAATACCTTAGGTACTAAAGGAAATAGGAAATAGGATGGTACTTATTGTATTTGTCAACTATTTAAAAACTAGTAGGTACAAAGGTACTGCCTTATTTTTTATGTAGGCGTTTAATAAAAGCACATTTTATTTATTTAAAACTAGCTTCCGCCCTCAGGGGTTCCCGTTGGAATATCGGGATAAAAGTAGTCTGTGTTAGTCTCCGTCCTTTCAATTAACTCTATACCAAAAATCAAGTCGATTGGCTACTTAATGAGAGTATGAAGGAAGGACAAACATACACTTTCGCATTTAAAATATCATTAGCTGACGACCCGGCAAACTTCGTTCCGCCTAACAGACAATTCAGTAATGAGGAGATTTAGGGTTTTAAAATAATACAAAATTATATATATATTTTTTTTTTTATATTGATACTATTCATTCCACGTTCCCGTTCCAATTCTCGATTAAATTTCTAGCAGATTCAGTTCTTGACATGCAGCACGAAATGTTGGACATATTGTACCATTAACAGTTTGTCAAATGACGTTGGCCTAGACCTACGCACATTTACCAGCTATAAAAGAACTGCAAATAGAAGCATTCATCATTCTTTGGATGAACTGTATAAATACGACCAAGAGCATCAGTAGAACGCAAATCCGAATAACAAGCTAGTTGATTGAAGCTATCTAACTCCGTTGGTAACACATTTTGATTGAAATTGATTGAAAGTGCAGTTACATTGCTGCTTTAGTAAGACAGTTGCCACAATGATTTTTACTAAAGCAGCAATGTGAATGCACTTCTTAATTCGTCCAAGATGCACTTTCAATCAAACGTTGATAGAAATAAGTTACATAATCAGGGGCCAGGAACCGCATCGCCTTGCTTCCGTCTAGTTGAAAATTCTTCGATGAAGCATTTCAAGTGTAATATAATAACGTAGGTAGCATCTCCGAGTAAAGCAACGTTCGTGTAAACGAATCGCTTTGGCAGATCGCAAAGAAACTGGTCAATGTTGTCGCTGGTGTGTTTCACGTTACGTTAGCACGTTTAACAACATTAGAAGTGGTGAAATATACTCGTTGAGCATTCTCCAGCTGCACCTCTAAATGCACAGCAGTGGGATGACGTTCGTGAATAGGTGTTTTATTTTTATTTTTGGAAAGGCTGGACGGGTGATCAGTCAGATCAGTTGGAACCATTTCTCCCAGATGATGAATAGGTGTTAAGAATATACGCCAAATCGCTTCATTGTAGTTCACACATCACAAACCAACTTGATAACACGTATTTTCATCGTTGGTATTGGAGGTTTGGATGCCAAAAACCGACATACCTATGGCTCCCTTTCGTGACATATTTGATGGACTTTACTGATTGCAATACCATCGTTGCAATATGTCTTGAACGTTTTGGAAATAAGTGGCGAATATGGATCAATCCAACTGTTGTCGACCACGAAATCCGTTCTTTTCACTTTCGTTGTGATAGTTCGTCCGAGTGATCGACGCCGATAAAGTGGATAACCATAATTGCCAGTGACGGTCTCAGCCGTTAATTTCCGTCGCTATCGTATGGAACACTTGCCGTCGACCATGCACGATGCTAGGAGGTTGGTGGCGCCACAGCCACAGAGTTCATGAATCATATTTGTAATTACAGCATCATGTAGGTCTGGATCGGCTTCGTGATCGGTAATCTCGGCACTTTCGATATCATCTATTTAGTTGGTAAAATTCTTTCGACTAACCAAATAAAATGTATGTGCGGCAGTAGGCCATTGCGGTCTGCTACACCATGTATAACAAATTAACGGCTAAACTGATATTAATTTGACTGATATTTTATTATTAATATTTTTTTTTTTTTTAATTTTTATCCTATTCCGGACGAAGACAAATCCATTCACATAAAATCGGTCCAGCCATTCTTGAGTTATAAAAATTGTAACTAACACGACTTTGTTTTATATATATATATATATAGATTATAATAAATATTCATAGGTACCCCTACTACGCCAGACAGGTCGTCAAACAATCAAAACTACAGTTCGGTGTTAGCTCCGGGAGAATGAAGCAAGTGTTGCAATTTCCCGACGATCGTTATCTTTATGCGGTTTCTTTTTCAGACAGGAGCAATCAAAAATGTTATAGAAGTTGCTGATCACGCTATATCAGCAGACCTGGCATTAGCTAAGAATGAGTATATACTCCTTGGGACATTATCAGGCCTATGTGCCAGCATCCATACCGTTACTAACACAATTGCCTGGCGCGGAGTCCTCAGCAGCCCCGTGTTTGCTAGCCCTGTCTTATATGACAAAGATAAGTATGTCGTATTTGCCGAAGTAAATGGAGAGATTAATTGCAGAACTGTCGAGAAAGGCATAAAGGTAAGAACAAGATCCACAAGTAATGAAGGGTTTGACGCAGAATGTGCACTTCGCAAAATGAGAACTAAATACGTACAATTTAAGTTTTGGCGCGCAATATTCATTGAAATAAAACCACTTTTTCCGGATATTAATCGAGCAAACAAAGAGAAGCATAGAAAACATGGGCCATTTTTTGGAGTCAACAATCTGTATTAAAACCTCACTGAAAGCAAACTTCGACATTACAGAATTATCAAAGCTAATTGAAACTAAAGGATTTTGACAGTAGGTAGTAGAAATTGTACTTACATTTTTACTAAAGAAATTAAGGATATAAAAATGTCGAATTCGACATACTTATTACAGCACGAGAATTGCCCCCCATGTAGCTGACGTGAAAAAATAGGCGCGAGAACAAGTCTGCAGTGTGTGAACATGCTTTTGAGGGACCCACCCACTACATTAAGCCACAGCCAGGGAACAAAAATTCGTCCCCAGAATGCTACGTGAGGCTATTGAAACCACCAAATATCCAAATTTCAAAAGAGATGATGGGTGGAAGATACCACCAGCTTGGGACCCTATTATCCATAAATTAAAGTCTCAACTCAAATCACACACTGCAAGATCCAAAGGTACGGTTAGCTCGAAGATATAAAGATGATGGAGATAACCACATATTAATTTTCTTTATAAAGGTGAAAGTCGGCCCGCTTACGAAGTTTTCTTGGCAGCTTCTTTCTTCAAAGGTCCTCTCAATTTGTGAACTGCCAGTAGAGTCATTAGTTTTCTCTTTGTTAATAATAACTTTTCGAGGGTAGACTTAAGTAGCTAGTCATCCAGTGACCACGGCAGCTGAAAATGTGCCGAAACGACGGGAAAATAATAAAAAAAAACCCTAAAACCGTAAAAATACGGACAATTAGATCTTAGTTTGTAAAATATAGCGCGTTTAATATCCGGAAAAGTTGTTTTATTTCAATGAGAACTTACAATACAACATGATCCGTCAGAGCGACATGAGATAAGTTGATTTTCTTGTTTAATATTTATCACATAAAATAGCATTGTAAAATGCAAAATTAAAATGTTCATTTCGCAGTAGGTGCATTTCTCATAATGTGCACTTCGCAAACTGCGCAATTTTCTAGGATATGGCTAAATGTTCTGTTTAATAAGATTAGTCCCAAGATATTAAAGATATGGGTATGTTATAAGTGTTTAATTTATTTTAAATACACAATACCCATACAGAACCATCTTTTATATTTATCCTAGAAAAGTGTGCATTTTGTGAAGTGTACATTTCGCGAAGTGCCCCTTTTTCGAAATGCACATTATGAAAGTGTCCCTTCCCTTGTGAGAAATGCACCTTCTGCAAAATGCAGGTACATTTTGAGCCGAGTTCTCATTTTGCGAAGTGCACATTCTGCATCAAACTCGTAATCAATAGTATTTTATTAGGTTTTTTTTTAATACGAAACTATCATTTATATTTAAAATATGTTCTTTTGTGGCATGAAGACATACTTACTTTTAACTTTTAAGTCTCTTGTTTAATTAATCAAATTGAGCAAGAAAACCAGTCCCTCAGTTAAATAGTAGGAAACTTTAATATACTTATATAGGCATTTTATTTACATTTCAGATTTGGAAGTATCAAGGCTCACAAGGGAATATCTTCTCTTCAATTTATGTCAAACAAATTGATAAATTGATATGGCAAATGGTATTTGGATGCCACGACAATAATGTTTACAGTATTAAATTAAAGAACTTTCAACCAAGTTTGCATTGGAAAGCCCAATTGACATCACCTGTTTATTCTACTCCATGTGGTTTAGGTGATAACCTTATCTTAGCAGCATCCACTAATGGAAAGCTTTGCATTATTGATTCAGAAAATGGCATAATCATAGCAGACTACCAACTACCTCATGAAACTTTCTCCTCCCCTGCAGTGTATGGTGATTATATATTTATTGGATGCAGAAATGATCATATGTTCTCTATCAAATATGTTTTAAATGAATAACATTGCATTATACCAAAGAAAGTAGTTTGTCTTGTCTTGCATCTGCTGGCATTGACTCCAGTCGTTATTTTGTTACCCAAGAACTAAACTGCATAAACTATGTTTCAAATAAAAGGAGATCTTCAGATAATGTAACTTTATTTTATGATCTTACACAGAACATATACATAGGTATAGTGAGCATTCATAATTTTGATTGACATTATAGGTATGATATGGTTATAAGATCAAACAATTATGTACCAAAATGGAATGCATATCATTTTTGATACAAATAAAACATTGCACTTGTGAAGACCACCAATAGCAGCTTTGTATACTTAGATAATAAAAGCAATCCTAAATGAGGAACAATATAAGTTAAATAAGATGTAAATGGTTTTAAATAATATAAACTTATATCTTGAATTTTTTGGTAAAAAGAAATCTTGCTGACACCATTAAATGGAAACATTTGCACATACATACAATTATCTACTGCCAATACATCTAAGCTCTTATAAATCTTTACCCAAGAATCCCTAATTAACATTTTATTATTGTTGCCAGAACAGTTAAAAACAAATAAAAAAATAACAAGCAATATACATAGATCATAGTGTGTTCACTGTTCTTCTTCTCCCAACTCTACTTTCACTTTGGAGAAATCAAAATCTTCATCAGTACCACGTTTGTAAATCTTGAGCACATCTAAACATGTGGTCTCGAAGTGAGTAGTAGCATCATATGACTCGGATATAAAGATTTGACTCTGGCTACCATCATCAGTAGGTTCATAATAATCAGTTACTGATACAAATTTCTGCCTGACAGGCCCGAGAAGGTCTAAGCCAGGTTTGATCTCAGATTCAGGATCATTAGTCTCAACAGTAGTAGACACCATAGCAATGAACCATCCCTTAGCAGCAACCTGGTGTGTGTAGGATACAACTGATACATAAATGTCTGAATGCCTTCCTACTTGTTTCTGCGGAATGATAATCTGAGTAGATAGAGCATCTTTAGTGTTAGAAATTGGATGGTCTAGAAGGCAAATGCAACGGACAACTTGGCCCTTCTTGCGAACTCTATCTGGAACATAACTGGGATCACAGTATACTTGTTTGCACTTAGCTATTTCATTTCCAGATTTGACTCCAATGACTCTTCCTCCTTCACCAAGAACAATCTCATCAATAGGTTTATCCAACATATAGGTGCCTCCGTAGATAGCAGACAGACGTGCAAATCCTTGTGGCAACTCGCCTAGGCCATACATGGGATACAGGTAAGGAGACTTACCATAACGAGCCAAGGAGTCGGAATAAAGCTTAATACGACGAATGGTTTGAATCGCTGGTTGCTGCAAGTATGTATCATCAAGGTATAAAGCAAGTGCATGTCCAGTGAAGTCTTGAGTGTTCCTGTCCAAACCGAACTTCTCATATAAGGACTGCATGTTGGCTGTACTAGGATCGAAATCCTTCCATGTTTTCCAGTCCTCCTCCTGGAAATCTTGAACATAGATAAGGAAGTTGCGAAAACGCCTCTTTTCGAACATACCCATGAGGTCTGAGGCCAATGCCTCCTTCTGATCCACGGGCACCTTGGAGATTTTTCCACCTTTGTAGACATAGCTACCCTCCACAGACTTGAACTCTAAATAACGGGTAACGCCCGTATGGATCAGCAGCTTGACCAATAAACCATTGGCCATCAAGAATTTAGGGATCAAGTCTACGTTCCAGTCACGGCCTCGGCCGTAAGTTTCATCTGGCGGGGGTGCGTTGAACTTTGCGAATAAGTCTTCTAACGGGGTAATTGACGCAGATTCTCCGCCGTAGTACTTGTTACGATCAATGTGTAATACCTTCTTTCCCGAAACGGAAAGCATTCCACTGAGAATGCATTCCTTAAGACCAGTTCCCAAGACGATTGCATCGTATTCTTCATCCATGATGAATTGAATAGCACACTGACTGAACTTTTACCAATAAAAGTTAGTATCAACCGGGCGAGAAACGTCAAAATGTCGGAAGAAGAAATATGTCCGCCATCGATGACGTCGACTACTTCTTGCCAACATGACAAAAAAAAAACATTATGCTCCGAAGCGTTTAAAAACTTTCATGAAACCTATTAGACAATAAGTAATAATTATTACACTCTGCTACTACTTCCTACTTAACAAAGAAATAAACAAAAATATATACAATATTGAACATAAGATAAGATAGAAGGCAAAGAAAATTCTATAGAACATTTTGATTTTGATATTAATTTATTACAATATCTTGTCGAGTTATTAAAATGCGTTTCTAAACACCCGCTTGACTTATTGTTTTAGTGCTGTAGCTACATCCGGCCTCCAAAAACTTCAGTCTACTACAGCAGAATCGAATCCAATAGTATTTCATTTCTTCGCATGCAATGCATGTCCATCCATCTCACACGAAT
Organism: Chrysoteuchia culmella; assembly: GCA_910589605.1. Classification (NCBI taxonomy): domain Eukaryota; kingdom Metazoa; phylum Arthropoda; class Insecta; order Lepidoptera; family Crambidae; genus Chrysoteuchia; species Chrysoteuchia culmella. The sequence continues at coordinate 5,591,876 of OU342647.1, read as the reverse complement.
TACAAGCAACTTTATAGCAAATTTCTGGAAGTCTGCGGAAAGCCACAGCTCTGATAACTATTAACAATTATACAGCTGAAGCGCTTGTGGACACCGGAAGTTCAGTAAGTCTCATCGACAAGGGGTTAGCCGAATCACTACGCTTAACCTCCTGCGGCCCAGTTGAAAATAATGTAGATCGATCGAAGGAAAACCCAGCGTCCTATTATTATTCGTCCTACAACGAATTTAGTTCGCATATTTTGGGGGTATTATTATTAATATTTAGTTAGTGATGCCAGAATAATAAAAAGAACTGCAATAAAATTTGTTCTTTATTTAGAACCTTGGGTTACTAAACCAAATCTTAGGTACCTCTAGCAGTCTTAAAAATGTTATACAAAATAACAACCAAAACGAGAAAAAATCAAACAATCAACGTAAATTCAAATAATTAAATAATACTGACAATAATCATTTCAGTCACGAACTCTTATGGCCGTTTTCACTAAAACTTATGAATCGCCTAAGTCTTTGCGTAAATAATACCCGAACAAGTTAACTGGGCACCTGGCTCGAAAACGTTGCTTACACTCGGGTGCTACGGTAACTTGTTCAGGTAGTATTTAAGCAAAGACTTAGGTTGCTCCAATTCTCCATTGGAACTGGTTTCCGAGTCACTCCTGTTGCTGCCGCTCCGATCAGGAACATAGTCATTTTCTTCATCTCCATCTGATGCGAATGGATCGATTTGCTCGTCGTCATTTTCATAGTCTGATTGGTCAAGTATATCTAGTACTTGATCGTCATTTAATGCTGCTGAAATAATAATACACGCGCATCAATCCATTACAATTAACCAAGCAATAACTGAGAATAAACGCCTAGTGTTCTAGTATTAGTACAAAAAAAAAATGCTTGATCGTCAGCAATTACAGCTTAATACGTTACTCTCACACCAATGCATAAATCCCTTTGAATGAGTAAGACGACAATAAGCAATACTGAGAATAAATGCCTTACATCCTAGTACTAGGACAAAATAATTCAACACCAAAAAAAAAATTGTTACTGACAAAATCTCGGTAAAATAACAGTTTTTCTATGAAATGCATCCATTTATCTCGAAATCAAAACAAAATGTTTTAAGTACAAAGATTTTATAGACAGCAAGCAGTTATACTAACCTCTTCCCATAACATGCGGCATCGTCACGACGTTTTTTGACATTAAACCGGAAACACACCCTCTCACTCCATGGCACCAGTACTACGTCAATGTCAAACATATCCAAAGACTATATCAAACATTAAAACGAAGTGGCGCGTAATTTGAAATATTTCAGACAACTTTAAATATTAAGTTCTAGTACTGGTACGACGGGTCATAGACCCTAAGCGGGGAAAAAATACTGGGTCTTTATGACTAATAGATTTTGTTCTAGTATTAGTACTTTGAACCCCAGGAGGCTAAGAAAAAAACGTTGCAACCAGACCATTACTCTTGCTTCATTAAGTCATACATCTGTCGTAGAAGGAAGGTCTGCGCAATTTCCATAGCTGCTTACAGATGGCGCTAGCGCTAGAGGTCCATGAAAGCGCGAAGTGTGACATTTTGCACGTCATTTTTAATAAAACAATTTTGTTCGGTGTTTTATTTATTTGTCCCAGTTAGTTTTCTCGGCGAGCATAGTGGTCCTTCGATACGGATGTGATAAGTGCGATTTTGTGTGGCAAAACAGCTTTCATATAGTAAAAAATAAACATTTTGGCAATAAATAGTGTATGTGTCAACAGGTTACTTACCTAAATAAACGGATTACAGTGTGAGAATAATTGCGACCGTGGTAACCGTGAGTAAAAGAATTAGTGTCAGGAACTTTAAAAACCTCAGAGGTAATTTTGTATGAATATTGGACTTAAAATATTAGTTAAAAAGGACTCAGAATAATTAGCTACTACCTACCTACCTAAGTTGAAAATAACACATAGTAAAATTCTGTGTGTATTTGACAGTGGACTTACCTACATTTTCTTATATATTTATCAGTGAATTTAGTTTGGAAAATTATTTACCTATTCTTTCAACATCGATAAAATTAATCAATCGCTAAGCCTACAACATGAAAGATCTAATGCAATTATGAAAGCTCAAATTAACTATGGAAAATGTGCAAAACCAAAAATAAATTTAAATTATTTACATACAAGGTTAGAAAACATAGAATCTACATGGGAGTCATTCAAAACAACACATGAATACATTGTGCAACATACATTAAAAACAGAAAGAAGCGCCAAAACATATTTCAATGAAGATATTATTTTATATCGTTTTTTAGAAACGTGAAGAAACATATATGACATATTAAAGTGATTTAAAAACTAAAATTGAGGAAATATCTAATGCCACATCTAAAGCCCTCCTATCAGAACAAAAACAAAAAACAACCTGCGAGATTAAATTACCGACAATAAATATACCGACATTCGCTGGGAATTATAATGATTGGCCGTCATTTCATGACTTGTTTAAATCAATAATTCATACTTATCAATCCATAGACGAAGTGCAAAAACTACACCATTTGAAATCAAGTTTGTCTGGTGAAGCAGAAAAACTGCTGCGGTCAATCTCAGTTACTAGTCAAAATTACAACAAAGCGTAGGAAATTCTAAAAAAATAGTTACAATAATAAGAGATATATATCCAATAACCTATTCAAGAAACTTTTTAGTATTAAACATATAACTACAGAGTCAGCAAACCAAATTAAATATATATTAGACACCACTATGGAAGTCTAAGTTCACTACAAAATCTAGGGTTCCCAAATAAGACATGGGATGCTATTATAGTTCATATGACTATTTCAAAATTAGATACAGAAAGTACTAGATTATGGGAACAGCATATTACACCAGATAAGATGAGTTTCCTTTCTTTGAGACGCTGAAAGGATTTTTAGAAGTGAGATTTAGGTCCTTAGAAATGTTAGAACACACCACCAGGCCAACTAGACCAAAGTAATTTCATACATCATTAGAGCCTACATCTGCAAATACTATATGTGATGAAAATCATTATTTTTACCAGTGCAAACAATTTGCTAAATTACCGTATAAAGAGAGACATGACTTCGTCCAAAAGAACAACCTATGTTTTAACTGTCTAATACCTAACCATTTAGTTTACAAATGTATGAAAAGGACGTCGTGTAGAGTGTGCCATAAGAAACATCATTCCCTTTTACACCCGGAAAAGAGCGATGAATCTGTAATAGAAGATTGTCATGAGAACTCAAGTGAAAACATATTATCACATTTTGTCCACAACCCCAGTCAAATATTACTAGCCACCGCACTGGTAGACGTGACTTCGCGTCAGGGTCAAATACACGTCTGTCTGTGTCTCATTAAAAAGGTTCACAAGCCTCGTTCGTAACAGAAGATCTGGTTCAGTGTTTGGGTTTAAAAAAGATAAGAATCAATGACGTGGTTTCAGGATTCAATGAAGGCAAGCAACTCCATACCAAGTACATGGTTGAAGTAAAATTACAGTCAAGATATGATTCAACCTTTGTTATACTGGTGCAAGCTTATATTTTGAAATCAATTACAACATTCTTACCACAATAATCAATTGAAGTTTCTAACTGGCCATGAATTAAAGAAAATAACTCTAGCAGATCCAAAGTATGATACTCCAAATAAAATACACTTGTTGTTAGGCGCCGAAGTATATAGTAAAATCATAGAAGCTGGTTTGATGAAGAGTCCGTCTGGGATTATTGCGCAGAAAACACAACTGGGCTGGATTCTTTCGGGTGATACCAGTGCCAAACAACATCTAAAACAAAACAACATTATTAGTATGCATGTATGTATGTATATGTGAAAACGACCTGTTAAGAAAATTCTGGTAGGTAGAAAATGAAATACTTGGCTGTGAGAGAAAAGGACGAACAAAGATGTGAAGATATTTACAAACAAACTACAGTTAGAACAAATTCTGGAAGATATATGGGTAACTTACCTTTTCAAGAAAATATAGATACACTAGTAGGTAAATGTGGAAATACAAAAGAAATAGCGATTTTAAGGTTTTTGCAATTAGGAAGAATTTTTTAAAAGAATGATAAATTAAAAGTAGCATATACAAAGGTAATAAAAGAATAAGAACAGCAAGGACATATGAAACTTACTACTGAAAATGATAATAATACTATATACTTACCTCACCATCCCGTCATCAGAGAAGACAAATACACCACAAAGCTCAGAGTTGTATTTGATGCCTCGGCGAAGGGTTCCAAGGGACAATCACTTAACGACTGCTTACTGGCCTTGTAATACAAGAAGATTTAAGTACATTAATAAGTAAATGGAGACTACACAAAATAACATTAATTAGTTATATAACAAAGATGTATAGACAAGTTTTGTTATGTGAGAAGCATTCAAATTACCAGTGTATTCAGTGTATTGTTTGGAGAGGCAATCCTCATGAGGAATTCAGATTTTACAAATTAATTACTGTGACTTTTGGTACTGCATGCGCACCTTTTTTAGCAGTTAGAACATTGAAGCAAGCGGCAGAAGACGAAAGTAAAACATACCCGGTGGCTGCTGATATATTGAAGTCTTCATTTTATATAGATGACTTATTGAGCGGAGGGTTAAATGAAAAAGAAGCTGCTGATATATACAACCAAGTTAATAAACTATTAGAGAGTGCTGGTTTCAAATTACAAAAATGGTCTAGCAATTCAATTTGTTGAGTATGTTACAGCAAAATAAGGAAGAAATACAGCCATTTGAGATTAAACTCAACAAAACCATAAAAATATTAGGAATAGAAATGATGACAAATACAAGTTTTTTGTAAGATTGCCTGAAGCAACAGTAACAGTAACAAAAAGAACTATTTTGTCAGATATATCACGATTGTTCGACCCTTTTGGGTGGCTTTCTCCAGTTATAATCAGAGGTAAATTACTTATACAGAAACTATGACTTTGTAATTCCGACTGGGACGAAGAAGTGCCAAATGAACTTTTAGACGAATGGTTAAATTTCAGAAAACAGTTACAACATTTGAAACAAATAAATTAAATCTATCAAATCAAATCGTTTATTTTGCAAACTAAGCGATAGGTACATTGGTGTTACATACATGGTAAAGTGCGGCTTAGTAACCGTTATGGTGTAGCAAAAATTATGACAGGACAGCTTATTATCTACGGACACTTAAACTACAAACTACAAAGAGCTAACGTTCGGACACTTAACTTACATTACAAAAAGCTAACGTTTTTTGCTAAGGGATGGTGCAGATTCCAATATATTCCAGTCAACCCGTGATCACGGCATCTGAAAAGGTGCCGAAACGTCGGGAAACCAAAAAACCTCAAATAAACTGAAAAATTATAGTACCAAATATATATTTCGGGTAAAAAAAATCGCACTAAATATCCGCAAAAGTTGTTTCATTTCATATGGAGTAGTAACAGTTTTGTATGAGGTAAGATTTCAATGACTTAGAAAATGATTTGAGGTTTAGTTCATTATTTATTGAAGTTGGTAGTTTATTAAAGAATTTATTGACATGTAATAAGGGCTGGTATTTAGCATTTTAATTCTGGATTGTGGTAAGTATAATCTGTTTTTATGTCTGGTATTTATGTTGTGCGTATTTTTATAAGTATATATGCATATATTATATATATAAAGAGATGGAGCTGTAAGTAAATTATATTTAATAAAGTAGGGTTTGCATGATTGAGTATTATCTATTTTTGCTATTATTCTAACACATTTTTTTGCATAATAAAGAGATCATTTACGTTAGTGCTATTTCCCCATAACATTATTCGGTATTATAATTGTTATAATACCGAAGTTTATTTTTACATTAGTAGTTTATTTCTAGGTTGTGGCTTTTTATTTATTTATTTATTAATTTATACTTTATTGTACACATAGAACATAGAATGATAAAAAAAACAAAGAGAAACATACAATTGGCGGCCTTATCACTAAAAGCGATCTAGTGATCTTCTAGGCAACCTTAGGATGGACATGGTAAGAGAATAAAATATGATGAGGGTACAGGTGTACAGGTGTGCAGGGCGTAATGAAAACAATATACTAAATTCAAATACATTTAAACGCATAAATACTATATACCTAACAATAAACTTACATAATACTTAATATAAGTATATACTTAACCTAAAATATGGATAGGATATAAGTCACAGCTTAGATCAGCAACATATCTAAATGGTGAGGTAGTGCTCTTTGACACGTTTTTTAAATATACTGACTGTTTGAGCAGCTCTTATTGACATCGGCAATGCATTCCAGAGCTGGACAGCCTGCACTGTAAAGGATTGGCCGTAAAACTTAGTGGAATGCATCGGTGTTTCCAGTCGCAAGTTCTCTGATGATCTCAAGAAACGGGAATGGGAGTCTTTGACATATCTGAAACGATCTTTAAGATAAGAAGGGGTATTAGGATTGAAAAGAATATTGAATAACAGGGACAGAATATGCACATTCCGGCGAAGGCGAACAGGCAACCACTTGAGCTTTTTGCGGAATTCAGAGATGTGATCGTATTTGCGAATACCAAATACAAACCTTATGCAGACGTTTTGAAGGCGCTCCAGTTTATTTAGTTGCTCTTCTGTTAGATCAAGATAGCTTACATCGGCATAGTCTAAGATTGGAAGGAGTAAAGACTGTGCTAGCGCAACCTTAGTGGCAGTCGGCAAAAAGTTACGGAGCCTCCGCAGAGAACCAGCCGATGCGAAGAGTTAACGGCTCACCTCCTGAAGTTGTATGCCCCAATTTAAGCTTTTATCAAAGTACACGCCCAGGTTCTTTAAATGGTCACTGAGCTGCACGTCAATGTCATCGAAAGTGATAGCTGGCAGTTCGCCAGGGCTGGGTCGAGCTTAGATCTTAACCGGGTGCTTCCAATTATAATAACTTGGGTTTTGGCAGGATTTATCTTTAACCCGTGCGCTTTGCTCCATTCGCTAATTATAGCCAGGGGGGTATATGGTCATTTAACTGTCAAACGAAGCCCATGTCCATATCCATATTTTTTACGCGATAGCTCCGCAGGTCTGTATTCAATGGCTAAGGAAATATTATCAGCAGTAGCATGAGTGTAAATTTGTAGATCATCTGCATAAAGGTGGTAGGACGAAAGTAAATTAAAGGAAATAGAATTTATAAATATAGCGAAAAGAAGAGGAGATAAAACGCCACCCTGCGGCACCCCGGCAGTGACATTGCACCATGAAGAGAACAAATCCTCTACACGGATTCGCTGCCGGCGACCAAGCAGATATATTTTAAATTGTTTCTTTGAGAATTATATTAGCGTTTTCTGAATTTTCACATTCAATAAGAATAGATATGTCATCAGCAAATAATACGGGAAGGATTTTATAGTTTTTTACTATTTTAGGCAAGTCATTTATGTATATAAGAAAAAGAACCAACCAATTATGCTACCTTGAGGAATTGAATGGCTTAAAACTTTTATGTGAGATTGTATAGATATAATTTCATTATTTTGGATATCATAGTTTTCTATTTGTACTTTTTGTTTTCTGTTTTGTAAATAAGATTTGAACCAAACAAGACTTAGACCTCTTATACCTGAGCCATATAGTTTCGAAAGTAGGATATTATAATCTACACTTTCATACGCCTTTGACATATCTAATAGCAATCCTAACCCGTAACTTTTGTCATCAATATGTTTCAGGGCTGTTTGAATATACCGGTAAACTGCACGGCTGTCCCATTTCAAAACCTAGTAAGAACTTAAAAGTAAATTTTACAGGAGAGCGCATAGACGTAAAATTGGTCAGCCTTTGAAAAATATTTATCGTGGGTAAGAATAATTATATTGGTTGTATAAAATACTAAATATTGAACACGAATTATTATCAAATTATTGATTTAAGTATATACTGCACATTTTATACCCCTTCCTAAGTTTGAAAATAGAAATTCGATGGTTAAATGCACAAAAAACTTGTCTCAAAACATAGTAAAATCACTTACTGGGTTTTGTTATAGTTATCTTAGTATTATCTCAATAATTGAAATCTAGTATGTACACATACTGTGTAATATTATAAACGTAAAAGTTTGGATGTTTGCATGTTAGGATGTTTGTTACTCAATCACGCAAAAACGGCTGAATGGATATTGATGAAATTTAGCATACAGATACTTGAAAGCCTGGAAAGGAACATAGGATACTTTTTATCCCGATATTTTCGCGGAAAAACATGCGAGTGAAACCACGGACTGTAGCTAGTATGTACACAAATAAAAAAATGAAGATTAAATCATAGTAATTTAACACGTTAACAGTCCGGTGTACCGTATGTGGTACACGGGGAGCGGTTTCGCCGATTTCGTGTACCCTATGAGGTACACGAGCCCTGTGTTACTTTAGGGGCTCTATATCCACGGACTTGTCAAATTAGTTAGTGTTTTTTTTTTGTGTACTTGTGGCCAAGGATCTAATAAATAGAAAATGTCAAAAACATGTCATATTTTAATTTTAATAATAAGTGTTGCTATAAACACAAAATAAAACAACTTAGTACAAAATAAATAAAGTTTTATTGGTGAACTTGAACTTTAGAAAAACAACAATACAGTATGCTCTTTTTACAAATTTTACATTGCGTACGGAGCAAGTCTACCTTCATCAAGGAGGTTTTGGTAGCATCCTACGCAACGTCGAGTTCACCACAGCTATCGGTAGTAAATCTCTTGTAAGCTTTTTATACCAAGTTATGGTTTTACTAATAGGAGAGTTGTAGCTGGTCATCTGATCAGCCACATCTATACCCGTTTTTCCTTTGGTATAAGTAAGGATCATTAAGGATCAAGTTTCGGAACACGTTCAGCGTAGAAGACATTTCTTTTCCTTGGCAAGTCCACAATGCACTAACATCTCTTTGGTCCCTCCATTTAATTATCTGGCCGGGTGTGTAAATAGTTCGGGAATTTCCCACGATGAGGTCTATCAGCGGACTGATTTTGTACAGCCGGTCATTCTCGTCACAAAAATGCCAGCATCTTAAGAGCAACCGAAATCTGTTGTAAGACATTTTTATCTTATGGAGCAAAGGGTGATAGTAAATATCATCTTTCTTTCAATAGCGTTCAAGCGTCGGGAAAACTAGTATACCCGTAAGATATATAACGCCAAGAAACTTCAATATTTCAGGCTTATCAACATCTGACCAACGTAATTTGCGACAACGTGGTCGCGGAGCATACAAATTGGTTTGTTACACCATTAGATTTATTACGTCATCGTCAAGATTTTTTCGGAAAATTGTATGAATACTTATCAGATTCCGAATCAAACTTACTACTTATCAGATACCTGTTGGCGAGGGGGTTCATGAGGGGGACCTGTGAACTGTTTTCGCGACAATTCTTTTACGTTGAAACTCCACTGAGAATCTGCATCTTTTGATAGTCTTCGTCTTCTCGACGCCGGTGCTCGAGATGAACCCAGGTACGGGGAGATGAATAGGACTATCTGGGGTTCTAGGCCTGGAAGATTGACCTAGTACACTTACATGCTGCAGGTCTCTAGCAATATTTTGTACTGATTCTTCAATTTCTGTCCGACTTCTAAATACGTTTCTCCATCTTCATCATTTTCGTCGTCTTGGTCTTCTTCCTGATCCAATGATTCTATGATCTCGTCTTCACCATCAGAATCTTCTTAGATTCTTCTTATAACTTCCTCACTTATTTTTATTGACATTTCAACAATAATCAAATATCCAGAAAAAAGGAACAGCACTTTTAAGCGAGTAAATATCGTGAACGTGAATATTGACACTAAGTATTGTATGAGTCTACCTTTCATTGATACAATAATTATTATCATTGAGGTTAGGGTGATATTTTTGTGTCACAGTATGAATTATGTTGCACTATTAATTGTCTATGGTCAATAAACTAAATGTATGACAACTGGCACGCTCATGAGTCCATGGTACACACTAAGGGTACACAGTTATTTTAATTCATAAGTCCGTGTACCGCCCGGGGTATATCCGGGGTCATCGACCTATATTTTGTTATTTTTATGGACAATTCGCTAAGTGGACATCAAATAATGGCCAACGACGATTGAAGAGTATGCCGGTCGGTCGTGACTTGCTATGCGCCCCTCGTTCCCCACCCTCTTCTCGTTTTCTGCGTTGAACCATTTCAAAAACCTAGTAAAGAGCACAAACCACATGAAAACCTAGCAAGTCTCAGCGGCTTACTAGGTTTTGAAATGGTTAATGTGACTTACTAGGATTTGAAATGGTTGAGAGCCAGTGAATGGTGCAGTTACTAGGTATTGATGCTTCTGTATCCGTGTTTATATCTGAGATTTCAATGCAGGTGTTTTTTTTATTGTGTAGGGACTTACTAGGTTTGCAAGATTATGCAATAAAAATATTTTTGAAAGAAATGTTCCTTACTAGGTTTTGAAATGGGACAGCCGTGCAAGTGTTGTTGACTTTGCTTTTCTAAAGCCGCTTTGATGTTCATCTAGGATATTAAATTTTTCAAGGAACTTGTACAGGCGATTACACATTGCTTTCTCATATTTTAGAAAAACAAGGTAATAGTGCTATAGGTCTACAGAAATTTTTAATAGATCTGGAAATATGCCTTCTTGGATACTTTGATTTATAAGTAGCGTCAACGGTTCTGATAACTCTTTAGAGCTTTGTTTTATCAAGGCAGGTGGAACATCGTCAAAACCACAGCTGTGCTTATTTTTTAAGGATTTTATGTTTTTTTCTACTTCTTTCTCATCTATATACAATCAATAACAATATATCGATAGATACATACTCACCCAGACAATGAAAGAGTTGAGTTGCTAGGTTTCGCGGACGCATCGACAATATCGTATGCAGCAGTAATTTACGTTAGAGTTATCCACCATGATGAGGTCTATACGATCATATTGGAAAGCAAAACAAAGGTTTCTCCACCCAAACAAAACTCAGTAGCAAGACTAGAACTTTGTGCTGCAGTCTTACTAGCTAAACTACTAGTTGAAGCTATGAAAATGTTAAACATACCAAAGAACCAAGTATATGCCTTCTCCGATTCAACTATAGTTTTGGCTTGGATACAATCTCAACCCATTAGATGGCAAACATTTGTAGCAAACCGGGGGTGCGATTGCGTAAGGTAATCGTATTCATTTGACAGTTCATATCGTATTCAATCGGCAGCAATTTGTATGGAATGACATTTCATATGATACAATATGAACTGTCAAATGAATACGATTGACTTTACGCAATCGCCTAGCGGATCACTGAAATACAAACCAGATTAGACAATGACCGATGGAATCATGTTGCTTCGGAAGAAAACCCAGCTGATATCGCGTCGCGTGGCATTGAGCCCTCAGAATTACAAAATAATCAGTTGTGGTGGAAGGGGCCACACTGGATGAAACAAGCCACGATAAAGACGAACATACCATCCATACCTAAAACTTTAGAAGAAAAAACACAAAACACCAAAGTTTTTTACAATCAAACGGAAGAGCAATTAATAATTAACAAATTTTCAAAAATTAACTTGTTTCGAATACTTACATATTGTAGAATATTTTTGAGCCTGAAAGAGAAGAAAGAAAATAAAAATAAACATACTTACCTTACAGCTGCAGAAATGCAGAGTATTTTTGACACTTGCATTAAGGTCGTACAGTAAACAGAGTTTTCTGACAAAAACAAAAAGGAAAAGTTAAAACAAAAAGTAAACTCGTGTGACTTACGCCATATAGATAACCAGGGTAAAAAAATACTTGTCGGGAGCACATGAGAGAGTTATGCACGGAGGTACAGCTCTTAACATGAATTATTTGAGAAGTCGGTACCAGCTGTAAAGAAATTTATTAGCAATTGTATGAAATGCACTAGGTATAATGGCAGAACACAACAACCAATCATGGGCGAACTTCCTAGTGTAAGAGTAAATCCTAGGAGAGCTTTCGAGTACTGTGGTGTTGACTTTGCTTCACCTCTTCAGCTAAGAGTCTCAAAACAAAAGTCTTATAAAGGATACATTTAGCTTTTCGTATGTATGAAAACAAAGGCAATACACTTGGAAGCTGTAAGTGATCTTACCACTCAAGGATTCCTTGCAGCATTTAGACGGTTTGTCTCACGCAGAGGTCACTGCTCTCACATGTGGAGTGACAATGGCTTGAATTTTGTTGGCGCTGCAAACGAACTCTTAAAAATGTTGAACCAAAGTATGACTAAGATGGTGGAAGAAACAGCAGCATTATTAGAGAACGATGGAACAACAAGGCAATTTATTCCACCAAAGGCCTCCAAAATTGCCAATTTTGGAGGCCTTTGGGAATCCGGAGTTAAGTCAGTTAAATCACACTTGACAAAAACCATTGGCAACTCAACGCTGACTTTTGAAGAGATGACAACCGCTCTTAGTCAAATTGAGGCGGTTCTTAACTCAAGACCAATCAGTGCTATCAGTGATCATCCAGATGATAACACGCCGCTCACACCAGCCCACTTTTTAGTAGGAGAACTAATAACTAACTAATAGTTGTACCGGAAAGGCACCATGATTTGACAGAATCAATCAGCCCTTTACAACGATGGAGTATGGTTCAAAGAATGTTGAAGAGCTTCTGGACAAGATGGTCGCAGGAGTACTTACATCTTTTACAACAACGATGCAAGTGGAGAAAAAGACTCAGGCACCTAAGTTGGGAGATTTAGTGATTGTAAAGGAAATGGATTTGCCCCCGGCAAAATGGTTATTGGGTAGAATAATACAACTACATGCCGGGCCTGATGGCGAAATACGTGTTGCGACCCTTAAGTGCAAGGAATCTATACTGAAACGCCCAATTTCCAAATTGATCCTGTGCCCTAACGAAGGAGGCTAATAAGAGATTAGAGAGTTCTTGGGGGGCGGCATGTCTGCGCAATTTCCATAGCTGCTCATAGATGGCGCTAGAGGTCCACGAAAGCGCGAAGTGTGACATTCTGCACGTCATTATTAATAAAACATTTTTTTTTGTTGGTGGTTTTTAATAAAACTTAAGGAAGCCTTATCAAAGCCACGGCTCCATTTGAAAGAATAAGCATTGACTTCAAGAGCCCTATAGCGTCAAATACCAAAAACAAATACATTCTGACAATAATTGCCGATTCCTTTTGCTTACCCTTGTCCAGACACATCAGCAGAATCAGTTATCAAAAGTCTAACGGATTCATTTTTAATGTTTGGGACCCCACTCTTCGTCCATTCTGACAGAGGATCTGCATTCATGTCAGAATGTGTACAACAATATCTATTATCCCTAGTGCTCGCTTGTAGTCGTACCACACCTTACACAACCCCCAAGGTAATGGACAAGTGGAGTGGCTGAACGGCCCGCTATGGAGGACTATTCAATTATTTTTAAAGTCCAAGGGTTTGGATGTATCTGATTGGGAAAATGTACTCAATGAATCTCTGCATGTGATTCATTACTCTGTGTAGACATTCATTACTCTGTGTAGCTACGAATAACACTCCACATGAACGATTATTCAGTCACCCTCGTCGTTCTGGGGGGCTATCGCGTAAAAAATCTGGATATGGGCTTCATTTGACAGTTGAAGCTCATAAAATTACCATATATGGTCATTTAACTGTCAAATGAAGCCCATGTCCATATCCATATTTTTTACGTGATAGCTGTAAATGGACAATCTTTGCCAACATTGCTTTCAACATCTGGTTTATTGCCATCTTGAGGTTTTTACAACAGTATTTTTAAGATTTCCTGAAAAATACTAAACTGTCTTCAAGTATTCGATGTACATACATAAAAAGATATATATATACGCTTCTTTTTTTGAAGTCGGCTATAATAGGTTTGTGATGATGAAGATATTAAAAATCAGATTGTAGTCGACTGATAAGTTCCTCGATTGTTCGCATCGACTTATAAAAAAAATATATTTGACATCACTATCCGTTTCCGTCAAGACTGCCACACGCCATTTTATTATAGCTGTCATGGCAGACGTCACGCTCACGCACGTCAGTGTCAGCTCAGCCGGTCAGCCGTTCGTGTTGTTTTGAGTTTCTATTTTGTGTAGTTTTGTTCTATATCGTGAACGCAGAAGACTTTCTGCACGTATTGTTTTTTACATTTACTTGAAACTTGGGAAATGTGTTATCACCACTTAAATTACAAATTAAACTACTTCATTAGTAGCCTCATCTTAAAAAAAACCTATTAAGTGATGTGTAAATTAGTGAACAGGTGACTTTAACATTCAAGCCATATGTTTCAATATTATAGTTCTTCGCGTTATTTTTTTACGCTTTATGCAGTAAATCTAGTAAGCCGTTGAGGTTTTAAATGAAAGGAAACAGTTGCAAGAATTTTATTCCGATGAATAAAAATGTCAACAGAAGGAAGCGGCGAGAATTCCTCGACTGTACCAAGTTTGCCAGGCGCTCCGGAGCAAACTTATCTCTTTCCCAAAGCCAAGGGACACTCGAGATCTATAAGTCATGGAGGAACACCAATGCTTGCTGGGAACCCTGCCGCTGCCAGACCGCTCAAATCAGCACTGCGAGGTCACCAAAGAGCTCTTTCTCATGGTCAGATTGGCGAGGGACCTCGAGCTGCCTCTGGGCCCGGACACAGCCGGACCGGTAGTCGCACAGACTTTATCTTGCCACCGGGGCACCGTGATCCGGCCCCCGCCAGCGCCCAGCCAAGGCTGAGTTCCGTGCGGGCTCACCATTCGCGACAGGCGTCACGCTCCGATTCCATCTACACCATTCGACGGAACTCTGTAGTGGCACCTTGGCGGCGCGCTGTCTTCTGGCTGATGCGCCGTCAACAGCCCGCAATAGACAATCGTCACTTAGTTGTCATACCGAACCATTTAGTGCCTGATAAAACTCCTCCAAAAGACCATCCTAATGGCGAGAGATGTGATAACAAAATCAGGACTACAAAGTACACTCTTCTATCGTTTTTACCAAAGAATCTGTTTGAGCAATTCCATAGAATTGCAAATGTGTATTTTATATTCATAGTGTTGTTGAACTGGGTGCCTGCTATCAATGCATTTGGAAAAGAGGTGGCTATGCTGCCCGTTGTGTTTGTTCTTGGAATAACAGCAATCAAAGATTTATTTGAAGACCGAAGACGGCATCTGTCAGACAAACGGATAAACAACTCATTTTGCAGAGTATACAAAAAGTAAGTACAATATACATTTTTTACGGTATAGAATCTGTACAACCATAGTAATGATTGCCAAAGTTACTTTGCAATGAGGCCTGATAAAAATATTTGTAAATGGTTTGTAGTATCTACACAAATCTATGTACTAATATTATGATGATGAAGGTTTGTATTTTTGTGTTTGTAACTAATAATCCAGAAACCTATTGTCTGGATTTGGATGAAATTGTGCACTTAATATATAGCCTGGTTTAAATCATAGGATTATTATTATTTGTAGGATATTACAGGGACAGTTCCGACTGCGGCAGCAGTAGTCACTGCAACCTTAAAGATCTATTGTAACTCGCCACCTAGTTAGAATATCTCTTTTAGCCTCACTAATCATAGGATACTATTTATCCCGATATTCCACGAGAACGGGAACCACGCGAGTGAAACCGCAGGCGGCCGCTTGTCAATATACAGTTATAGTACCATTATACAATATTTTAAAAACTGCCCAGGCATATACATTATTATTATTATTTAGAAGGAGGGACGCCGGCAGAGCCGGACGGGCGATCAGTCACCATAGTCGGAACCATTTCGCCCAGTTCCCCAAAGTCCCCTGACAAGATCAGGGGAGGGCGGGTTATCATTTACCCCACCGGCGTCGGGACCTCGAACCTACCTGTGCGCTTGCAATACCTATTGAGCTGGCTTATCGTAAGCTGCTTTAAATCCTCTTCTTTCAGCCTGTCTACTTCAAAGAGTTCCCAGCGCAGCGATGCGTACATCGGGCATTCCGCCATGAAGTGATAACTTGTTTCTTCTTTTTCTCTACATTGTGGACAAATAGGGTCCTCTGTTCTTTTAATCACTGACAGGTGTCTGTTTAGGGGGCAGTGTCCTGTCAGTACTCCTACGATGTTTCTTATGTCTCTCCTACCCAGTTTTAGTAGCTCTTTGGTTTTCTTTTTGTCCACTGATTTGATGAAGATCTTAGACTGTCTACAGTCCTTTCTGCTCATCCATCTTTGGTTGGTTTCTTTGATTGTCCTGATCTCAATGATATTTTTGGTAATTTTGTGTGAGATTGGCAGTCTTGGTTCCGGCCCGATAAACGGTTCGTCGGCCCCCTTCCTAGCCAGTGCATCGGCTTCCTCATTGCCAATGTTACCTTCGTGTCCGGGTACCCAGGCAATTTCTACCTCAACCAGGTTTGCGAGTTCCTGAATGGTTTGTTTGCACTCTTTTACCAGGGCTGAGGTAGTCTCCGTTTTGTCAAGGGCTTTGATAGCGGCCTGACTGTCGCTGTATATTACTATTCTTTCTACGTTGTGGTTGCTTATCACACTTCTAATCATTAGCGCACATTGCGTTATCGCAAATACTTCCGCTTGAAATACACTTGTGTATTTTCCCAGATTGAAGGTGGCTCTTCTTGTGTCGGGTTTAGCTATGTATACTCCAGCTCCCGATAGCATAGTTGATTCTTTCCTAGACCCATCTGTGTAACATATTGCAGTGCAATCCAGATCGTCTTGTTCTGTTTTCCAGTCTTCTCTGGATCTGATGCTTACCCTGTACTTTTTGTCGAAAATCCTTTCCTTATTTATTAGGTCGTTGTTAACTAATATCATAGAAAGGTTTTCCTCATAGTTTTTGCCTATTTCTGCATGACCTTTGTCATTGTTTCTTCCTTTCCATAGATTTATGCTTTTCAGCTTAAACCATTGTTCTGTGGCTCTCTTTTTTATTTCCAAATCTATTGGACTGAGGCCTAGTATCATTTCTAGGGCGGCCGTGGGAGTAGTTCTCATAGCTCCTGATATCATGATGCTGGCTAGTCTCTGTACCTTCGTGAGTTCTTTCCTGTTGTATTCTAGTTGCGCTTTGTGCCACCATACCAGGGCACCATGCAAAATTCTTGGTAGTATGATTGATCTGTAGATCCATTGGATTACTTCGGGTTTCATACCCCAGTTCCTGCCAACGGCTCTTCTGCATTGCATGAGGGCTGTCATCGCCTTCTTGCTTGTTTCTTTTATGTGGTTTCTAAAACTGAGGGTGCTGTCCAGGATTACCCCTAGGTATTTGAATTCCTTTACGGTTTCCAGCTCCTCGTCCTCTATGATTATTGGTGTCATTCTATCAACCTTTCTCTTATTCGTGAACAGCATCAGTTTGGTTTTTGTAGGGTTGAGGTTCAGTCCCTTATTCCTACACCATCTCAATGTTAGATGGTGTAGGAATATCAAATATCAAAGGCATATACATACTTATTGTAAATAAATACCTTGTAGAAGAAATGTTGCTGCAATACCAATAGGTCTCTTTTCAGGGCTATATACTTAGTCGGGTCATAAGTAATGTCACGAGTTCTTAGTGAAATAAAAACCGATTTTCAAATTTAATTTATTTTATTGTACACGAAAAGAAAGCTTACAATATATTTAATACTAATTGATAAAAATGATTCGAAATAGCTGGCACAATTTTCAATGCAAGCCCTTAACCTTTTTCGGCCACGCAGGTATCGAAATACACGCCGCGTCTATGTACATTTTAGCGCCTACTGTAAAGACCGATGCATTGAGAGGCTTCAATTTTGGGGGTGGTTTAGCGCAGGTCTTCTCCTCTAAATAGGGTCAATTTAATTATCAAGTAGATTAAAGTGCCGGATGAAGTCGATTGTCATGAGTGGCCTGACAATTTTGAGTCCTTTTGGCTATGTGACCAGGCCCTGAAGCCTGATGAAGACCCATTGGTGATTTTTCAACGTGTTTCGATAAAGTGGTCTACGACGTCTGTCAGGACCGTATTTTGGTGTACATTGTTCATGTTTGAGAAACCCTTTTCAGCGAAAAGCACGAGTTTTATTTAGGCCAAAATACGATACTCCGATTCAAATTATCACTAGCGAAGGGTAATGGACAACATTTCAAAAATATATAATGCAAATTTTCCTATGCATAATAAAACTAGATGTTAAAATACGAGACACGTATTTTTTATTTTTATGATTAACATTATATTTGTGTATTAAATCCGTATTTCAAAACTTGCTCATTCTAAAAGAGCGTAAGTGCGTTCTCAGGAAGTTAAATTGGTAAGGCTGTTGCTTATTTCGGATTTTAAAAAAAACTGACGTAATGGTTTCTAGTAGTGATGTGACAGTGGCAGAACTTAAATATCGATTACTACATAAAAGTTGTAATTTTCGTTATTTAACCAAAACATGTTTCAAAGATTAACACTTTGGTTAAGATAAAAAAAACTTAATAAAAAAATATATAAATTTAAATGTATACGCTCAAATTCGCGTTCATGAACAATATAAACATTTTGGGTATTTAGAATTGAAATGTATATCAAACCATATTGAAATTTAAGGTCTGGTATTTCATAAGTGGAACAAAAAATAACCACTTCGTTAAACACACACATATTTCTGACTGGTGTCGCGTGGTGGTTTACCTAGCAAACATAAAAAGTAAATCTATTCAGCAATAATCATAAAAACAATGTATTCCAAAAAACTCAAAACAATCACAAACTGTTTTTTCATGAGGTTTTATTGGCATTATGTAAATTAGAAAATATCGAATATCGATAACTTAGATTTTGATCGCTCTTTCACTACTTGAATTGACTGTCATTGTCAACTCAGCCAGAGACAACCATTTTTTTTTTATATTAGACAGAAATGAAAAGGAATGATGGGATCAAATGCCTGACTTTCTCGATTTGGACTACATTTAAGTTTTTATTAAATATCTCACAAATTACCGATCAGAAAATTCTAAAATAAAAACTGTGAGCTTATGACACTAAAATCTCGAAATGGTTTTTTTATTTTAGTGCTTTATAGAAAATGAAATGTTGTCCATTGGCCTCGCTGGACTCGAGAAGCACATTTGCTAGCTTTTTCACTGCTGTGGCCATAACACTTCAGCTGGCAATAGACGCCCGATTTTGCTTCCGATTGTCTGATCAGATTCACTCAATACTAAATTCAGTCCAAAGAGTAAAATAATATGCGCTAGAGAGTCAAATGGCATATAGGGAGGAGAATCGGACGGCTATTTCGTCTTTGTACAGAAGTATGCATACAGCAGCCTTCAGACAATTGGATAAGACAATAAAATCGTAAACGCGTAGCATTCTTTCCGACTCGGACGTCCGATCCGATAGTCGGATCGGATGTGTATTGCGTATGCAAACAAATGAAAGGCACGAACGCCTTCCGATTGTCTGAACAGACTATCGGATCCGACTGTCGGATAGAAAAAGCTGACGTATATTCTCAGCCTTGTTCCAATTGTTGCAGTAATCTTTCATTGTAAAAAAAAAACATCGGGAGACAAGATCGAACCTTGCTTATTTCCTGCGTATCGCTATAACAAAAAACGACATCGTCGCAATAAAATGTTAAACACTCTTTCTCCACCCGTTCTATTAAGTCCCGTCTGTAATGCCAACGGGTTTCATTTTCGGACTGGTTTTCTTAAAATACGCACCTTCAATACATTTACCGTAGTAACGTCAAAACCATACGAGATTGACCATTTTTCTCTCTCTTTCCGCTTCTGGAATCTTCCGAATGGTTAGATAGTAACTAAAGGCAAAGCTCAAAAGAATATTTTTTTTTACAAGACCAACAATTTTACTTGGCTCGTAACCACAATGAAGCAAACCAAACAACCCGACCTCATCTCTTTTCAATGTCCTCTCCGTTGAAACAAATAAGAAAAAAAACTTCCATTTACCTTTTTATTTTCATATTCCTATTACATCTATAATTCGAACGTACACATTATTTTTTCAATATCAATTCAAAAATAAAAAACGTGTCTTCTTATGTCTCTGTAGCATAATTGATTATTGCATTGGGCCGGATTCCCAAGGATGCGGGTACGAATCCCGTCAGGGCGACATGAGACAAGCTGCTTTTTCCTAGTACCTATATTTTCTTGTTTAATATTTATCGCATTTGCATTTGTCAGGTGGTACTTTTGGGTTTGGTACACAGATACCCATTTTTTTGTTTACTTACCGCCGAATAATAAAATGCAACTTATCTATAACTAGCGACCCGCCCTCGATTCGCTTCTGTGTAATGTGGTATTCGACACCATGTATTATACATATAAACCTCCCTTTTGAATCTAGTAAAAAAAACCGCATCAAAATCCATTGCGTAGTTTTAAAGATCTACGCATACATAGGGACATAAGGAGAGACAGCGGGAAGCGACTTTGTTTTATACTATGTAGTGAAGGAGCTCTTAAACATCATGGCGTCGTTTTCATACATTTCGCATTTAAAGCGACAGGTTAATTTAAGAAGCCATCAAAGTTGGGAAAATTTTTAGTATTGGGGCGTTAGAAATTCATTGTTTTCCTAATTATTTGCAATTTTCCTTAAACAAAAATATAGCATCCAAATATCTTTCTTTATTATATTTTGCCAAATTGTTACTGCTGATGGTGCTTTCTTGCATCTTGTTACAAACTACTATAAATAATTGAGCCTAAGTATTAATACCTTGTTTTATAAGGGTCCTATGTCTTATTAATATAATTAAATCTACCTTGTGACTTATTAGTGGAAGGACGTTATGTTGTTGTCACATTTAATTGAATATAAATTTATTAAAAATATTATAATAACTTGATATTATAAAACAGAGATAAATTCTTTACAGACTTTATTTGAAAATACAATCGTCACAGTACAGACAAATATTTGATTTAACATTTTGGCATTGAGCATGCCCTCATCGTTTAACCACGGCGCTTTTCGTCATACAACTGTTAACCTAGATATACTATCGACTGTACTAGTCGAAAGCCCGGTTATCCTCATAAAAAATGCGAGACTCTCTTTGCAAGGGAAACAAACAAATGTTCCATTGGTACACCTACTAAATAACGTTCAGGAAAACTACTGACTCGCACGCATTGAGCTTACTAAATTTTTCACGATGTTTGCCCTTTCGCGGCGCAAAGTTCTGGGGAGTTCTGTTCCCAGACACTTCGAGAGCTACAATCATAATTCATGTCCATGTAGGACGCCACGCCTGCGCTGCGTTATCGAGTGCCTCTCAAAAACTATCATTCCATTTCCTGTTTCAGATTAATAATTTATGGCGTTTTCAATTGATTAAATGTCTTCTCTTTTTGCTACCGCTAGTCGGCTACCGGTAGCAAAAAGATTGGACGGTTTGTTGCGATGTGTGTTTGAAATGTTTGAAAATGATAATTTGCGGATTTTTTAAGGTCATCTCTCCACGATAGAAAATGTTTGGTTATTATTTTCAAACACAGATATAGCATCGACACATCGCAACAAATAGAGCCTCGTCTTCGCCAGATTTTGTACCTGTACTAATACTAAACTACTACTACGTGGTTCCCGTGGGAATATCGGGATAAAAAGTATCCTATGTTCATAACCAGGCTATCTACTATCTGTGTTCCAAATTTCATCCAAATCCGTTCAGTAGTTTCGAAGCCTATTCATTGCAAACAAACAAACAATCAAATCTTTCCTCTTTATAATATTTGTATAGATGTAAGGTTTCTAAATTAGTTACATTCTCTAGAAGACTATAAGAATGAAAGATCCCATAGCCGTGTACGCTATGTATGAAAAAGAAACCCATTTAGACAAACAAACAAAATCTTAAACTTTAAGTTTAATATAGAATATTTTTTCCTTTTAATTCTGCCACAATTTTCGTTTTACCAGTTTTTACGAAAAATAGTAACTGTATGATATGTATGAGTCAGCAATAATTTTACTGCTGATTCCTTGTTTAATTACATTGTGATGATCCAAACACTTGTACTATTTAGTATTCTGTGCCCAAACTTTGATTAAACACGCTACTAAAGTAAATATGAGGAGGAACTCGATTAGAAATATTTCAAGCGCTGCAGGTGCAGATAGATCGAACTTCCTCGAATTATCGAGGTCGTTTGGCCGTCCTCGAACTTTAGGAACCTAGCTGTAAGGTAACACGTCTATCTTTTTACCCCACTCCTACTTCCTCTATTCGAGTATTCGATTAAACACTTGTAGATTACAATAATTGTTATAATTAATCTTCATGCAAACATTTTGTGCAACTTGGAGCAAGCTGGTCTGTATTGTTCAAGTCACGTTCTATTTCCTAATTCCATTAAATGATTATCTATACGACACTGAACTTTATCAAGACAAAAAAAACAACTAATTTTAAGATTATTTTACCGAGTTTTCGTTGTGTTAACTCGTGACATGAAACTTTTTACGTAGAAAATATTCATAAAACGGACATACCTACATGAAAGTGATTGCTGATTACACCTCATGAATATTGTACGAAGCCCGAAGGCTCTTCGCACTGGACAGAATGGGCCCTTAAATAGGTCACTGGTCAAGGTCTCGCATGTCAGTTCTATAGCTCTGCTTCGTGACAAGTACGTAGGTACAATAAATATGTACGTCTACAAGACCTACCTATATAATATCTACCTATGGGCACATACTGTGCTATGAGTTTCAAAAACATTACCTACTATGAAAATCGTTAACCAGTGTGACAATGCGATAACTGGGATCGTTGTCAGTCTGTCAAGTACTTAGATGGTTAATTAATACTCTCAGGTAAGACTGTGCAACAACCTTGTGCAGGACTAGTCTCAATATTAGTGGAACTGGTTATTTGAATGTAGCAAGCACCACACCACAGATTTCTAAAGAGTTACTGGCCGAACTGGCCGCTCTATTAATTTATCATCTAATATCATAATGCCTCTTCATCAGTGAGGTGTAATATTCTAGTGCTCTTCATTCGTCTCAGAATAGACAGCATACCTAATAATGATCTTTCCAATAATGCTCGCTCAGCTCGCGCTTTGAGATACACGAGATACACGAGGCTAATTCTTCCAAGCGTCGCCATATCATGCTAAATCTCAGCTTACTAGAAATGAAACAGAATGTGTTCACACGAAGCAATTGACAAGTAAGAGGTATAATAGAGATCAAAATTTAAACGCTATAATTTTAACAACTTCGTAGTTAAAATGTCAAACAATATATAAAATTATATTAGATGAATTTTATGTACTTGATCTAGTATATAAAATTATCTGTGTATTGTCTGAAACAGGCTGTTTATTTGTAGGAGTGTACACAATTATAACAAGATGTGACGTCAATCTATACCACCGTCACAATGGTAAACGAAGATAGGTAGGGTGGAACGGAATGAGCATTCCAATTTAGGACGACAATATTGTCCCACCAGTCCACTTTTAGGTATACTTTCCCCAAAAATATTTGTGAGTTCATTAATAAATACCGTAGTACAGTCAAATAGCATTGGGTCTTTGTCAATAAATCTTCACCAGATGAATTCCATTTTTTAAGGTTAGGTTTTATCTTTAAGGTTATAGTAACTGTTCTTGAAATTGAGATAAAAAAGTCAAATTAACCGTTATTCATAATCTCACTGTATGTACTGTATGGCGATAGCCTCGATAAAGGTAAGATGGATGAATCACGATTTCACGATCCGACATGAAGCTAAATCCGACTAGAAATCTTATTTTAGATTTAGAGCATCTGTAGAAGTAACATAATAAATAGAGTTACCAAATTAAATTGACTTTGTTTATTGAACTTGTTTATTCATGTTTTGTATCGAACGGCGAAAATACAAGCTTACTTACACAATTCAACAATTTGCATGTTTTTGTTGGAATACAATACACAGCCCATAATTCTTTTGTATCATTCGTCATTAAATAGTTCTTTACTTAAGGCTAGTAATTAACCGATCGAAAAAAAAAGTTTTTGGGCGACAAAAATACTAGGTGAGCGACTTAGTCGCCAATCTAACCTAACCTAACCTATTTTTTTAGTTTCAAACCTAGTATTTTAGTCGCTCAATTTAGTAATTTTTAGTCGAACGGTTTATTATATACCTTTACTTAATAGTAGGGACATTTTATCGTCTGTCATAGTATTTCACTTGAAGTAAATTGTGATTTATGATTTTTGAATTTTAGCATTTTTCGATGCTATTTTTATACTTATGATAAATTTTAAATAGAAAAATATTGGAAAAAATTAACTCGGCCACAAGTGAATTCTCAGATGGGAATCGAACCCACGACCTTTGGAAATCCGAAAAGAGCATTGGACCGGATACCCAAAGGTCGTGGGTTCGATTCCCATCTGAGAATTCACTTGTGGCCGAGTTATTTTTTTCCAATATTTTTCTATTTAAAATTTATCGTAAGTATAAATTGTGATTGTTTAACCGCCACTGTGGTCTAGTGGTACAACCACCGGTATCAGACCCAGGGGTCCCGGGTTCGATTCCCAGCGGGGGTACATCTTGTATTCGGTTTGGTTGGTGGTAGGACTTGTTCTAGTCCGTCTGGCTAGCTACCACCATCTTATCTAAGTCTGACTCCATAACAACAATGTTTTCAGCATTGTTGTGTTCCGGCAGTTAGAGATAAGATAGCCAGTTCCTCAGTGATTGAGGATTCCAGGAGAGGCTCGCTTCCATCTTCAGCCTTATCAATACTTAACAACAGGTATGATGAAGGCTAACCCCCATATTCTAAGTCGTTCCTCCAAAACTTTTTACACTCCACTCAACCTCGTAATGGTAAAAATGGTAATGTGCGCTAGGCCTAACACGGAGTGGCTACGTACTCTTTCGCTCCTCCAGGTCCTTACGGAGTTATGACTTAGAATACCGATTTCGAGGAGTATTTCGAAGAGATTTTCAATGAGGTTTCGTTTAGTCGAGGTCGAGTAAGTTTTTAGAGGAACGACTTAGAATATATATTTATATTGATAATGATTGTGTGAAGGTTTAGAGAAATGCAACGAAGACTACGCACGTGTTCGACGACGTGTGTCGAATCCTCACCATTTCTATTATTTTCCATGACCCGTCAGGATCGGAACTGGCAGACCTGGTTTTTTACGTATTTAAGTGTCGGTTAACGATCTAATGATAGCCTATTGGGGTACCTGATGAGGTAGGCATTTTTTGACGCGGGTCTCGTACTATTACTACGTTGGCTCAACAATCTTTCAGTTTGGTTTCATATTATATGGGTTGCTTCTGCTTGTCCCCAAAAAATAAATTTATAGTGAATGCCGAATGGAGAAAGTTTTCTGCATTTGACCTATAAACTTCGACAAAATTAGAAGTCATTGAGCATCTTTTATGATCTGGTAAACTGCACTATGACAAAATGTTACACCAATGTTGGCATATTGCCAAACGATAAATCTAGAAGATATTTTTGGAGATATGGTAAATAAACATTAAAAAAAAATATAGGTGTGAAAATTTCCTTATTCGACTAGAAAATAGTTTTCCATAGGTAGGTACCGCTTCCATCGCTGCTTCTCGTAATGTTGTGTGGTGTAAATTGAGGAAATTAATGAGATGGGCCGGGTGTGCGAAGCCAAACTAATGAAATACTAATTGCGTGGTTCACGGCAACCTTGGCAATGTGACCTTACTTCACCAGCGCAGTAAGGACGTTGGCATTTAGCAGTGTTTTACGAAAGTAGCTAGTTAACCCCACGAGCCACTAAAGTCTGTTTTTTCTTACTTGTCTTAAAATGTAAACAATCTTTACATGTCTTTTTACAGGTTTCCTTAGAGCATAAAACAAAGAAAGACATTACAAAACTATTTGTACTCAATAGTTGTTTGTTTTGAACATTGGTGAAGTTGTTCGAACCATTATTATAAATTAAATTTAAAAAGTCCTCATTCCGGTACCTGGAAAAAAACGCGATGTCAAAGGTCTTCAGCAAAATGGTAAGTTTTATCGTAAAATTAGCTCAGACAAAAATTGTAGATCATGTTATTAGCTATAAAAAAACCGGCCAAGTGCGAGTTGGACTCGCGCCCCGAGGGATGCCGTTCAAACCTGTAGGTAAAAGTTTACCCATCACGACAATCGAGTCATAGTTATAGTATTTTTATTGCAAAATAAAATTTAAAATTTTCAAAATGAAATTTATTATGTATATGATTAACAAAAATTTACGGTTTTCGAAATTTTTCCTTTATCTGTCTGTACTATAAGACGTTACTTCGTACCAAATTTCAAGATTCTAAGTTCACGGGAAGTACCCTGTAGGTTTTGATTCCCGTGCGAGTTTCGAAAATTTGCGGAAGTTTGCGGCATAAACGGCTGTATCTTTTGATTTCTTTGGCTTAGAAGTTTGATTTTTTTACAGCTCCAAGGGACAGTAGACCTGAGTATTAAATATAAATTTCAGTTTGATACCTCCACGCGTTCCTGAGAAAAACGGTCTTGACAGACGGACGGACGGACGGACAACGAAGTGATCCTATAAGGGTTCCGTTTTTTCCTTTTGAGGTACGGAACCCAAAAACGTTAATTCTAGTATGCTAATAAATAACTGTTATTTCACCTGCTACATTTTTCATTTCGAGGTATTTCTCGAAGCGCACCTATCGAAGCGCAACTAAATCATTAAATTAAAATATTGTAATTTTATCCTCGAAGCGTACCCATAGGGCCATAGAGCCTGAAGACCCCGAAGGAAATGTAATATATTATGATATATTACATTTCCTTCGGTAAATGAAGGTGGTCCTAAGAGCCACCGTTTCTGAGAACAACGATTCAAAAAATTGGTCATAATATGCATAAGTACGCAACTCGCTTTCTTCTTTCTATGTTTTCATACAATATTCATACTCCTAAAAAACTACCGGTTTATATGTTTCAATATGCATGTTTCGTTAAAAATACTCGAAATAAAAACAAGTGCAATTAGCTTGTCTTCCTCCAACCTCAGTTGCTGCTCATCATCATCTTTTTCGAGTATATTACCAAGTTCAAGTGTGGCTTGGTTATCAGCTTGACCCAAAAGACTGGGGTTGCAAGTTGGTCGACAATACATTAGAACCAGTTCAGACTTCACTCTCACCTCCTCCAGAAGAACTTCTAAACAGATTTTTTTGCAGCTGTGAAAAGGGATGTAGGTAGTGCTATATGTGGTTGTAAAAATTTGGACTGTTTCGTTCTCTGGCATGTACAAATTGTCATGGCCGCCGTTCGTGCTCTAATCACCAACAGTAAAGGATTCGTTTGATATTAACGAGAAGACATGCGATACATCGCTATTGAGACAATATACTTACACCCAGAATGAAGAAGAAGAACAATACCAAGCAGAAGAGGAAGCACAAGTACAGGGTAGCGCAATAAAACATGCATATTTCAAAAATAGATAAAAAGTCAATACGATAGGTATAGTTATATATATAGTTAAAATGAAACTAAGGAATTGTACTAGGAATAAGTACCAGAAGTTTATTTTTTAAATAACATCATCTAAATGATGACCCTCTCTACGTAGACTGTGATTGAGGTATCCTCACAAAAACAGTCAGGAGGCGTCAAATCTGAGGAGAGGGGGCCATGGGATATTACCTCTTCGAAATCAGTCTGTTTGAGAACATTGCTTTCTCAACCATCATGAAGTTATTTGAAGTGTGTTAATATCCGTGGTGAAATTGCAGCAATTACACCAGCATTACTGAAAAGTTTTCAATAATTAGAAATTTAGTTCGCGGTTAGAGGATTGCTGTCGTAGAGAGGGTGATCATTTAGATGATGTTATTAAAAAAAAAACAGTTTTTAGTTATTGCTTTACAATTTCTTAGTTTCATTGTAACTATACCTTTTTTATTGATTTTTTATCTATTTTTTGTAATATGCATGTTCTATTGCGCCACTCTGTATTTGACGGTTCTGAATCAGGCGAATAAATTGCTCTTCTTTTGCGCTAAGTACACTACCTCATAGATGCGTGGAAACGTGTGCATAATGATGACGATTACAACTTTTCCAACTTTTTGAATCGTTAATTTCAGAAGCGGTGGCTCTTAGGAAAAAAGTATTAACACATTTTTATAGTTAATTAGGTACATGATCTACTTACAATTTTGTATAAGCTAATTTTATGATAATACTTACCGTTTTGCAGAAAATCGCAAAAAAATCATTTTTTGACCTTTAACCTCGAGTTTTTTTCCAGAGGCCCGACCGCCTAACGGTATAGCGTGTGGTATTGCTATGGCTATCAAATTTCAAACTCTCATAAAACCCTTCAAAGATAGTATTTTTGGCTAATTCCTACATATTTCTATTCATCTATTGGATTCACTATTGCATTTTTAGTATAAAAGTAATAGCTTCAGCGAGAGCCCTTGTAGGAGGTTTGAAAAATCGATAACTATAGCAATAGCACAAGCTATACCGTTAGGCGGTCGGGGTGCTGGTACCGGATCTATAGGGACTTTTTAAATTTCATTTCTAATTATGTTTTGAACTATTTTACCAACTTTCAGATTGAGATGTCTAGATTGACCGGGCTATAAGTACTTATTGGTTTCGTTTGTCTATAATATATTTTATAGTTTAAAATTAATGTTAATACTAAGTTTTTATATTAGCGTGTGACTGACTACCTTTTGAGGTTTATATTCAATGTCATATTTAAATGTCAATTTACGGTCTTCCCAACAGATTACAGTCACGATATCACAACCCACGAACAGTCGACCTTATTCCCTCGGTGACCATATTTTTTACAAACATTTTTGTCGACACCTAAAACCTTTATTTGAACTATTCACATTTACAAACGACGATGGCACTTAAGTTTTAGGGATTCCAGTTAATTTCATAGCTTTATCTAATGATTCTAAATAGAGAAATTTTAAAGTTCTAGCAATGCAAATAAAATAAATAAAGATAGCTGTGCACGTTTTTTGGATACAGTAACGATACCTCTATTTGTAATACTGTAATAAGGCACGTGTGTCATAATGAACTCGATAAAACCGCAAATTCGTGTAAGTACACAAACATCTTGCAACGCTGCCTTAAGTAATCATTTAAAGTTTCACCATCAACACTGACCTTGATGAAATTGATTTCATAGCCTCACTCAATACTTTGGCATCGTCTTAAAGACATTTAGAATTAGCAACATTCTAAACTGCTTCAGTCTTATTTAGTTGGGTGTTCAGTACCATCCTCATTGGGATTAGGAGTAGTCTGCATACACGGCCAGTTGCCGGAACGCCTACTTTCTTAAGCTTTCTAGGTCGGCATTCGCATCGAAGCGCGCGTGATAATATTTTGACCACTGGGTGGGTTGGTGCAAATGTTATTGGTCATTTTGAAAGTGAATGAAATGAAAGCGAGTTTGGTAGTTCAATTTCCCAAATAGCTATAAATAGAGTGAAAGCTGCGATTAATGCTTTGCTTCCAGAAAATAGCTTGTTTGGATCGAACGAAGTTTTAAACTGTCTTAAAACTAACAATTTAAATATGATTTAGAATAACAGACAAGAAAAGTTTGTTGTTAAAAATTGTCCTAAACTTTTTTGCTTTTCTGTAAATCGAACGAAGATTAAAATTCATACCTTTTTCTTATGAATATGATATAAATAAATATATACCGTGTGTTGTTACATTACATGTGCCATAATGTTGCACACTTTGCTAATTGATGTGGCTGAAGCGCTAATTCTCACTTCGCTTGTTTCCGCTAATCGGATTCATTTTCAAACGTAATGGATGTATTTTGCGTCGAGCATCTCGTGACTGTAGTGAAAAGGATTTTATTGAATAAATCATTAGCTTTATTCTATATACACGGCTATTTTTAAAAGCATCGAATTTTTTTAAGTTCGACACAGAATCGGTAAGTGAACAACTTGCTCGATAGGAACATGAGTTGAAATACGACGCAATTTTTTTTGACTTTCCATACTAAATCGATGGCGTGATCAGTCTGATTTGTATGAGTAGTAAAAAAAATTGTCATATATCAAGCCAA
This sequence comes from Chrysoteuchia culmella, assembly GCA_910589605.1. NCBI lineage: Eukaryota > Metazoa > Arthropoda > Insecta > Lepidoptera > Crambidae > Chrysoteuchia > Chrysoteuchia culmella. The sequence goes on along the minus strand of OU342647.1, from coordinate 5,561,684 downwards.
GTTTCTAGGAGAAAGTTCTTCACTTACAGATTCTAAGTCGAAGTAAAATAATTTGGATACTGTTTTAAAATAACCCTGTATATCTTTAGGCAAAAGGAAAGTTTTATTTGTAACTAAATTCATAGTCTAATTACCAAAGTAACTTTAATTCGTTTCCATTATTTTAAAGTTTGATTGAACGTCAACGTTCGATACCCTCGCTTGCACCATAAACCCTTTGCCCCGCAAAGGGTTCAGAACAATGGCAGAGCATCAAAGGAGAGTGAAATGTTTTCCTGAAATTTATCTAATTGATTCAGAAGAGATGTATCAGGGCATTAAGCAACATCTGGTATTTCCATCATCAGCCTGTGGACGTCCACTGCTGGACATAGGCCTCTCCTAGCTCACGTCTGTTGTGGCGTTCATAGGAGGCTATTACCCTACTGCTACCACGCTGGCCAGACGGGTTTGTTTCAAGTTTTCCTTCTCTCGCACAGGTTTTCAATGCGTCGAGCCTCTTAGTCCACTCTTACGACATCCCAGGCATGGCAAGGGAGTGGTGACACTTGTATTCTTAGACCGTCACCACACGGCACACATCTGGTACTTAGGAATTTGCAAACCATATTTTTTAAAATATAGTATATTACCGTTGCTCTGCCTTTACATAAAAGAAGCTTGTATTTTTATTAAATCTTTCCCTTTGTACTACAAAACCCGCCAAGAAGTTACATCTAGACAGTTAAGGAAACAATATGCAGACTTAATATATTGACCTCCCTGCCGCAAGGATATATATAAGAGAAATGTATATAACATGAGTATATTAATATACAACTTGCTTCCTGATAATTTCAAAAGCTAAATTTATGGAGTCTTATTTAAACAAAAATTACAAGGTGTAATAGAAAAATGTTATTATAGTTCTAAGAATATTTGGATTGGAATAATTAGCTGAATTTAGTAGTCTTACATAAACATAATTCAATGTATGTTGCAATTTTAATATTTTGCATGTCTGCGAGCAGACTAAACACATGTACACGTATGTCATATAAGATCTGTTATAACTGTGTTTATGCAAATAAAATATTTGTATTTGTTTTTATAAAACATCATCGCCACTCCTCAACGAAATCACATTTGGCTTGACTTTTTCTTTCACTCCCAGTCCAGCATGGTATAAGTATTACGAATCTACGATCATAACAATGTTTTTATTTGTAATACACATGCTGTTATGTGTGACCACGTAGTCATGCATACACGTTACAAAAGTATTTTCCGTTTCCATTATCTCCCGTTTAGGTCAGCAAACATTGTATGGGCCAACATCGCCCGTTGACTGGCGCAACTGGTCGCTTCGCATTGCAGGCGATCTCGATTCTCGACCGAGCTGCCACTAAAATAGCTCACGCGATTGAGAAAAACAGACCATATTGTAATCACATGATTAATACCCCTTGTGTTCGATAATCACAGAGCGTTTCAAATAATCGCTGTTGCTCTGAATGCTCAACGCCATTGTACTTTTAAATCAAACCACTGTAGGTCACTCGTGACCGAGAACAAAACAAAACTGTTGTTTCCACGAAACATCTGAGCGATCGATTTAAATCACTTTATAGCACTGCTCCTTCTATGAATTGATTGATTAATAGCTGATAAAAATGACGGCAATACTGCGACTCTTCAAGAACTGTTTTAACTCCAATAATGCGTTCAACTCTATATAGGTTCTAGCTGAAACACCTTGGTACTAGATCTAAGATGGTTACTCTGTGTTACTATGTTATGTTTTCAATATAAAGAATTAAAGATAGATGAATCCATGCCAATAAAGTAGGTGATGCCGAAGATAGTTTCAGAACATTCAATTCAAAAGTAGGTCAGTCCTGCCGTTCCCACCTAATTATGCCTCGGTAGAAAGAGTTTGTGGAGCATAAAAACGGTGGACTTACGTCTGAATCTCCCAGTTAGAATATTCATGGCGTTAAGTGAACGGCAATCAAGGCGCACGGTCAAAGTCAATCGATGCGATTGTCGTGTTCTCTGCTCAGCGCCATATCCGGGTGCCGGCTGCTGCCTGGCTTCTGCCTGGCTAGCCGACTGCTGTCTTCTTAAACCATCGCGTTTGACACCTATTAAACCACCACCATTCATATCTATTCTATTATTTATCCAATAGCAGCAAAATTACAGTTATAATTATTATAATGCAATGCGAAAGTTTAATGTGTACAATTAAAGTTGTTTTGTTATCAGAGTAAGAAAAATCAAAATTGTATCACTTTTAAGTATTTCAAAGATTGTATTTTTATTTTAACCTCTGATTTTGATTTCGCTTCTTTTTAGGGTTCCGTAGTCCGTACGCAAAGGGTAAAACGGGACCCTTTTACTAAGACTCCGCTGTCCGTCCGTCTGTCTGTCCGTTCTTCTGAAATCTGTTGACACAGGGTCAGAGGCCGAACCGCCGGCCGCTCCGACATTTCTACCTAGAGTGCGGATCTGAGTGCACATAATAATTATTATGAAAGTAGTGGTAGTAACTAGCAACCCCGAGCGAGTAAACGCCCTAAAATAGATGACAAGCGTGGAGTGGAGCGAGTCCTCGCCCGCCGCACAAAAACACTCGCTCATAGCAGAGCGAGAGAACTATAACTCGCTGCTCGCCGCTTGTCATGTCATCTGTTTCTAGCTTTACTTGCTCATCGCCGGCGGCGTTCCGTTCCGTTTTTATAGATAATAGTACTACGGAACTATTTATAATAAATATCTCAGACGAAGAAACATTGATTGAATCAATCAAATATCATCATTCATTAAGTAAGTCCTATATATTCTGACACAGAATAAAAAAAAAACAACATTTTTTTTTATCAAACTTACTACGCTACAACCATAAATCAATGACCTCACGAGTCGTTAGTCATAACTCGTTTAATTTGTCTTAATTGCCCAGTTTCGTTGAGTCTGAAAGACATATTTCACTAAATGTCAAGTATCTGTTGTGTGATGATTTCAGTGCCTAACGTGGACAAATTAACGAAATAGGTATCAGTGTTAATATTGAAATTATACATTGGTTGATATTAACGAGCTGAATAGTCCACGAAGGCCTCTGCCCCACCAATGACGGCATTAAAATTGTGCGCACTAATAAAATGTTTATTGACAACTATGTTTACGATCACGAGCGACAAACTATTGGCAATGATTGACTTTTTAACAGCTCGTTCGACCTTGAAACGAGAGACGCTTTCAAATCGGTGTTAAACTAACAAAAGTAGTCGGACCAACTAGCTCATAGCTAGCCTTAAGTAAAGATGCTGGCAAAAATCCAAAGAGGCGACGACAACAACGAAGACATTTCGTGCCATCTTTATTCAGGTCACCGGTCTTATGTAGTAGATGGTAAAAAGCTTGTTATGGAAACCCTTTTCACCCGGAACCGTGGCCAGCTAGTAATTGAACTAGAACACGACAGTCTTAAACCGTCAACGGTGTGTAAGGTAGGATGATGGTAACCGGGCAAAATTCTATGAAACTCCATCAACCCATAAAGTCGGCGAAATGGGTTTGCTGACTTTGGGAATAATAAAGCACGTCTTGTTTATTGCTTGCTTGTTTCATTATTCCTCGTGTATAAAATCATGGTAAATTTATAGGTACTTACCTAATGTACGCGTAAAATGTTTTCTTATATCCATATTGAAATTTTAATGAACCTATTTTTGTATCGCTTTAACCCTGCGTAGTCTGTAAGTCGTAAGTATATTAATGCCGTAGCACCCCTATTTAATAAGCAAACAGATATTTAGTTAATATATAAGTTGTATAATATCGATCATCACATCAAACATACAATTTGGTACCTATTTATGAAACATTCAGTTGCATACAAAGTTAATATAATAGCGTCGAAAAGAAAGTTGGCAATTTCATAGGTAGGTAATAACGTGGTAATAACTTTTACAACTACATACATTTGTGAATATAAAATAAAACTACTTTTCCGGATTTAATAAACGCGATTTTTAGGCACAGGTTTTGATTTTCATGTTATTTTATAGACTTTGGATTTCCCGAGGTTTTGGCACCTTTTCAGAACACCGAACTATTGTTTTATAAGTTTCAGTTCCAGTCCATAGCTTTGCTATTTATGTCTGTAGTCTTTGTGTTAATGTCCATTGTAGAAATCGGAACTAGTTTGAAGTCCCCAGACGGCCGAAGGTCACCCCAAGCATCCGGTTATAAGAGCGGGGCACAATAGGTCTCGCGAGGCAGGGCTTGTGCAGTTTTTGCCCGCGGGCACGCGGCCTCGGCGCTCGCGCCTGGCCGCAAGATCTCCACCAGCCACTCACTTCCTGCTACACCTGACTTGACTCGCTTTGATATTCCAAAATCGACCTTACATTCTTAAATGCCGTTAAAACTGCCATAAACTTCAATGCTTAAGTGTTGTAAGTACTTAAAGAATTTTGGACCCCGTGTATACCAAGAATGCGTTAAATTCACAATTCACACGAATTCTGACTAACGATGCTTTAATCTTTGTAAGATACTTAATGTTTTCCCCACAATTCCAGCCAGCGTTCCTACTCTGCTGAAAATGTTATCGAAAGTGCACAGCTCTCAGCTTCACTTTATTAAATTGGTGTCGGTCGAAGTAAATTGGGAGTTGCTTTCCTGTATTGTTTAATTGAACGCTAGTATCGGTCAGTTTTATCATAACTAGACTAATGTTATAATAGTATATGGTTGGTCCATTTAAATAAATTTTAAAAGACACTTCGTACAAACAAACCATTAACAGTGCATAATAAAGTTCGCATGAAATAATGTCTTTTGTTTGTTGTTTTCCTCGACACCATACCAATCAACTGCGTTCCCAGACTCTGCTGACAATGTAATCGTAGTATGGAGCTTTCAGCTTTATCTACAAAATTTTAATTAGAGTCGCGCTGATCTGGTAATTTGTACAGACTTTATTTATACCTGTGTTGAAATGGGTATCATTTGCATAGGCTTTGTCTTATGATATCAACAAAATGTCTAAAGTAATTATGAGTTTCTTATCGAAACCACAGATTAATAGTGATCTAAACTAGAATTTGAGTTTTATTAGGTCGCAGTGTTTGTAATTACTTTTTAAATTGTGTTTCTTTTGGCAACGAAAGCCGTGTAGGTACAATGACTCCAAGTAAAGCGTTGTTGTTCCGGCATTATCAGATTGCCGACCACTGTGCCGGTGAGGCAAATGAGTCGCCGCGTAGACTCACGAATTTCTCCATGCGCATGCGGCAGAAAAGAAAGCGAATGGGTAACGGCAGGTAACGGCACTTCACCGATCATCACAATTATGTTTTTAAACCGCAACGTAACATGATCAGTATTTTTATTTGCATATATCATACATATTTGATTTATAGTACCTATGATTATTATGAAGTGATAAGTATAGAAAAAAATAAGCAAAGAAAAAATTATCTCTTAACGAGTGTTTAAGTCTGTTAAATAATGAAGATTCACTATTTACTGATGTGAACGTTCGCCAAGTTGATAACAAGCTAAACTGTATAGAGTAAATTTATGTTTGACAACATTAATAGCCCGTCGCTCATAAAAGCGCAGTCAGTCAATATGGATATTAAATCTTTTGTACTTTTGTGATGTTGAGTTTGTGAAAATCCTTATCCGTATTGACTATAGAAACGATTATATATTTTTTCTTATTTTTGAATAAGTAATAACTTTTGCATACATAATATTGTTAAAGCTACATTTATACTAGAAAAGGAAAGAACAACTTAGTAGGTAGTTTCCAGCTTGCTCAGAGTTATTTTATATTTTAATATATCATTGTCGAAGCTAAGAAGTATATATTTTTCCAAGTTAAAAAGAAAGACCATTCAAAACCCTAACACTAGTAAAAACAAATATTAAGACTGACATGAAGACGAAGCTCAGTGTGTCGAATGTGTCGATATACTGTTCCTTATGTTGTTTAACTTTGTTAATTTACTCGTCTCTTTCCTTAAAGGCGATAACAGTTTTTAAACAGTTTTCCCGGTAAGGTGAGTAAACTATTAAAAAAGAACAATATTTTAAAAATTTTAACAAATAATGTTTCATAAAAACTCGTTTCTTAGTGTGTAGGACCTAATGCATACAAATATCTTATATGGTAAACATTACCTTGTAGCACAGATTAGGCATATAATACTATACTAGCTTGTAGTGTCTAGTCTACGTAGGTGGATGGTCAATCGGGTCGCGCTAGTGTCTAAGTAATAATCAATTTAATTAGTGGTATTTGGTTAATAATGGTTTCATTTTCGTGGCCACCACTTATATTGTTACTTCACTAGTATTTAGGGAAGTAAGAATCATGATCTCGAATACTGTAATAAGTAATCCATAAATGCTTCAACGACTATGCCCTACCTACACCACTCGGTTCGGTGTCTATCTGTAAAAACTTTGTGACAACGTAGCAAATACAAAATACCTACTTAAAAACAAGTTTGAAAGCTGTAGATACACCCTTAAAATTTTATATTATTTGTCCGTCCTTTATAATAAATTTCAGTTAACTAAGATCTAAAGTAGTTATCTATCTTGATTATTTCCAATATTTTTCTATTTAAAATTTATCATTAAGTTACATAGCTTGTAAATACATATAGGGAGTAAAAAACAGCCCTTGACACAGGATATGTAACACGTTGTGTAATTGTAATATTTATTTATTATAAAGTCAAAGTCAATATCATTTAGTCTAGGCTGTTACAAGCACTTATGAACGTCAAAGAAGCTAAGCCATCGGTTCACAAACCCTACGGGGCGGGAGACCTTGAAACGAAAAAAACCGGCAAGAAACTCTTCAAGGGCTGTTTTTTTCTCCCTGTTTTATTTCATACAGAGTCGTCAAATTGAAAAGTGACCTTAACATATCAGTAAGGTCAATTTCCATCACAAAAAGAAAATACTAAATATTACATTTTATGGTTATTGTAACCGTAAACAATTTTCAGCTGGCAAACTAAGACTTATCTATCGTACATTACAACATTGCTCGCATTACAAGATTACTGTACCTGGCGGCACCCGTTCTCGAGCATGACGCATGAACCAGCCATCGCTTCGCTTAACCATATTTTAGGGAACGTAACGACCCGCTTCACACGACACCGCCGAAGATACGTTTGAGTGAGCATGACGTACTTCAGGTACTTATAATAAGCTGTACAAATATAAATAAGAACCGCCAATAAAACATACACAAATACAATTAAAGAAAAACATGTTAATCCTAATGCTAAGTGCTGTCTTAATTATAGGCAGTTACGACATACGCTATCGCAAGTACTTAAAAATAATTCTAATAAAGTTGTAATCACTTACGTAAAAGCTAGACTACTAGCTAGCTAAATTAATTATTACATAACTTTGAAAAAAATATAAAATAAAGACGTACATTTCAATAACAAACAAGACTGCATTAAGTAGTATCGGAACTCGCCACTACACTAGTGTAATATGATTTTTAAATTTTTGCAATTTTTTAATGCTATTTATATACCTACTTATGATAAATATTAAATAGAAAAATATTGGAAAAAATCAACTCGGCCACAAGTGAATTCTCAGATAGGACCCACGACCTTTGGAAATCCATCCCATCTGAGAACTCACTTGTGGCCGAGTTGTGACCTTTGGAAATCCATCCCATCTGAGAACTCACTTGTGGCCGAGTTGTTTCTTTCCAATATTTTTAAATTTTCTCTATTTAAAATCTATTTTTTATATCTAAAATTTATCATAAACTAGGGTATCTGAGATTTACCAATTTTATACCACCTTTTCCCTCAGACATCTTAGAGGTAAATCCATCCCATCTGAGAACTCACTTGTGGCAGAGTTGTTTTTTTTTAATATTTTTAAATTTTCTCTATTTAAAATCTATTTTTTATATCTAAAATTTATCATAAACTAGGGTATCTGAGATTTACCAATTTTGTACCACCTTTCCCCTCAGACATCTTAGAGGTGGATCCCGAGTTTGGAAACTTCTATTAGATGGGCCGTGGCCCAGACAAGTTTGGGAATCACTGGCCTAGACTGAATAAATCATATTGATTCACATAAGCACATCAGGTTGGGGAACTACTGGAGTACTGGCCTAGACTGAATAAATGATATTGATTCACATAAGTTCCTTCGCGCACTCATAATGGAAATAAAACAACTTTTGCGGAATATTTAGTACGATTTATTTACCCGAAATATATATTTGGTACTATAATTTTTCGGTTTATTTAAGTTTTTTTTGGTTTCCCGATGTTTCGGCACCTTTTCAGTTGCCGTGGTCACGGGTTGACTAGCTACCTTGGACGAATTAACCACTGGACACGTAACGAGGACCGCGTTCGCCTTTACCCCTCTGTCACTTACCCTGCCTTTTAGACACAGTAAGCAATATGGCGTTGTCAGTATGACGCGAGATCTCGAAGTGGAACATTATCTCAAAAATGGGTAAATACGCTGTGTTAATTTGTAAAAATCATACCGGACAATCAAAAAATGTTTCTTTTCACGCGTAAGTACAATTTTAATCTATTAGAGCAGCAATTATTCGAAAAATAAATAAAATTTGGTATGTAAACAAAATGTAATACGTCATTTCAAAAAGTAATCATTGTACATGTAAATTCTTCAAAGATATTGCATAAGTAATTTGGTTGGGTTATATGTATCACTCATTCATTCAATTGTCATTTTTATGTCGTATAGGGCTTGAACATATCGATAAACATATCGATGTATGTAAATGAACGAACGAATCCAATTTTTATGTAGGAACTATTTAAATTAATTTCAGATTTACAGTTGAACCCCTAACAAGAAGAATTGGGTGGAAGCGGTACGCAGGGAGAGAACATGTCAAAGTCAAAGTCAAAGTCAATATCATTTATTCAGTCTAGGCTGATACAAGCACTTATGAACGTCAAAGAAGCTACGCCATCGGTTCACAAACCCTACGGCGGGAGACCTTGTAACGAGAAGAACCGGCAAGAAACTCGTCAAGGGCTGTTTTTTTCTCCCTGTTTTATTTCATACAGAGTCGTCAAATTGAAAAGTGACCTTAACATATCAGCAAGGTCAATTTCCATCACAAAAGGAAAATACTAATTAAAATATTACATTTTATGGTTATTGTAAACGTAAACAATTTTTAACTGGCAAAGAAAGACTTGTCTATCATACATTACAACATTTCCCGCACCACAAGACTACTACACTGCAAGTTGTGAGGTACATACAGGTCAGTATCAATTTATTTTAGATAAAAATATTTAGGCTTTAAGCACAGCATTAAGATAAGCAGACTGAGGTAGACCCATTTCCGCTGGCGGCACCCGTTCACGAGCATGGACGAGTACTCAGGTCTTAGATAACATCTAAGGTCTGATGATGGAGCCAGAAGATGGCTATAGGAACTCTGTAATTAAACGACGCAACCCAACGAACTTTGAGCTCGTTATATTTGAAATATAGCTTCAAACTTTAAAAAAAATGTTGCTTATTTCACCCGCATGGTTCCCGTTCCCGTGGTTATATCAAAAATCCTGTCTTAGTGCTCGCCAACATCGTTAAAAGAACCTGTATGCAAAATTTCAGTTTAATTGGTTTAGCCGTTTAGGCTGTGCGTTGCCTTGCCTGTAAGTCAGTCACGGTATTGTTTTTTAGTATTAGACTTATGTTGTACATTATCATGGTGTGTTGTACATTAACATTTAAAATGTATCATAAGTATAAAAATAGCATTGATAACGCAAAAATAAAAAATCATACCTTATTAGCTGTTGCATCATAATATTGATCGTTAAACATTTGTTTTTTTTCTCTTTCGAATGCAAGGAAGGATATTCTTACAGCGTATTAAAAATATAAAAGTATCGGAGAATTTCGACAGTGGTCCGCAAAACTCGGTAGCTCATTGGTTAGAGCAGTGGGCCGGATTCCCAAAGGTCGTGGGTTCAAGTCACATCTGAAAATTCACTTGTGGCCGAGTTCATTTGTTCCAATATTTTTCTTGTTATAATTTATCATAAATGGTGGTTACATTTATTATTTGTTTCTAACATAGACCTTGTTAGGTCACAGCAAGAATAAAATTAATTATATATATTATGTATGTACGTAAGCTATATTATACTATTTTTTAATCTTATAATATTTTAATTTTAAGATCGTTTTATTATATTCAAGTAAAACAATCTTAAAACTACAATAAACTATTGGTTGAAATATTCTTGCAATTAGTATTTCAGCTAGTAGTTGCTAGAAAGATACTGCCTTGGCTTTTTCTTAAATATAGGTAATTTATATGCGATGTTTTGTTGATAACTTCTGGGAGTTTGTTGTTTAAAACTGTCATAGCGTATGCTGGTCCATACGCTATCCAAACGCTAGTCTACTATTTCTAATTTGGGTTTAGGTTGTGCTAATTTTGTACGGTGGCGTAAATTTTGAGATCTTTAATAAAGTGAAAACAAGTTTATATTTTTTCTTACAAATATTTTTTAAATGTAAATGGATACTAGAGATGAAATTAAAATGTTTTAGTCTCAACGATCTTCTAATGTCGATGATTATTTTCAATAAGTTTTAGTATACTTACACAGCTTGTAGTATCACAGTCTAATTTTAAGTCTATCACAATCCCTTTAAATTTTTCATTTAAAAGGTACATATTATTCACATCGCATCACATAGCATCGCGCCACAACTATTTGACCTTTGAAAGGGATTGCAATCGATTATAAAATTAAACTCTTATGGAGGGGTTGCTATTGTGTATGTCCTATACAATGGACTGTAATGAACTAATTACCCATATTTTGTTTTATATAAAAAAGCTCGAGTGATTGAAGAAGTTAATGTAAATAATAAAGTAAATTGTTATTCCGCCTGGCTAGCGACTACCATCTTATCCAAGTCCGTTCCGGCAGTTAGAGGTAAGATAGCTAGTTCCTCAGAGATTGAGGATACTGGGAGAGGCGCGCTTCCATTTTAAGCCTTATCAGTACACCACCCATTTTTCACAAAAAAACTCAAACACAAACGCTTTGGAAACCATATTGTATAGTTTTTATGAATTTGAGGGATTTTTTTAATGAGATTTTCATATTATTCATCGTCTCAGCCACATGACACCCACTGCTGGGTATAGGCCTAATTTTAAGTCTATCACAATCCCTTTAAATTTTTCATTTAAAAGGTACATATTATTCACATCGCATCACATAGCATCGCGCCACAACTATTTGACCTTTGAAAGGGATTGCAATCGATTATAAAATTAAACTCTTATGGAGGGGTTGCTATTGTGTATGTCCTATACAATGGTTCTGTAATGAACTAATTACCCATATTTTGTTTTATATAAAAAAGCTCGAGTGATTGAAGAAGTTAATGTAAATAAAAAAGTAAATTGTAAGTCCGCCTGGCTAGCGACTACCATCTTATCCAACGATCTTCTAATTTTTCATATTATCTTTCATATTATTAGGTGCTTTTTATTTTTCCACGAAATAAACAATTAACTTACTAATTTCTTTAAAACACACATGATTTAATAAAGTCAATAGGTTCATTCATTCACTCCTTACCTATCGTGCTATTTATTTTTCCACGAAATAAACAATTAACTTACTATTTTTTTTAAAACACACATGATTTATTAAACTCAATAGGTTCATTCATTCACTCCTTACTTATCGATAAAAAAAATATCGATAAAAAAATTATCGATTACTTCAAGCACTACTGTCATTATTTGACATTAGTAATCGCCCCTCACCCCCGCAAGAATTGGTTGATCGTGTTTTCATACATTCTTCTCGGGTTTCGTGTCCAGTGGTTAATTCGTCCAAGCTAGCTACTTATAAGTCTACCTTTACAAAATTGATTTATTATTGCGTTCGGGTGAACATGCTTTTGAGGGACCCAACCACTACATCAGGTTTGATAAACCACAGATTCTCGCCAGTAGATAAATACTCACTCACACTCTTATTACCGACTTCAACAAAAAAGGAGGGAGGTACTCAATTCAACCCGTATTTATTTTTTTTGTCCGATGTATGTATACCGATTACTCCGTTGTTGGTGATCCGATTTTAATAGTTGTTTGTTCGGGTACACTGTCAATTTGGTCCCATATAAGTCTCATTGAGATCCGATGATAATCTTCGGAGATATGGGGACTAATGTCATGGAAGTCATGAAACAATTATATCATCCAGGTAATCGTTAGATTCTTGTTCGAGCTGAAGTTTCACGCAATAATTACCGAGCGGATTTTGATGAAACTTTTTTGTTAAATAGAGGACCGATAGCCTCGCCAACATACCTATAGGCTATAACCCCTCAATAAGTAACGTCTCTGCACCGGGAAAAGCAGCTTTGTAAAAGGTAATGAGGAGTTGACATAAGGTTATTAGCGTAGGTACGGGACATGTTCTACCTTTAAAAATTGTGAAATAAAAAACTTTTTTTAAAAAAAATTAAAACTGACTTCAAAAATCTTTCTAAAATTCTACTTTGCGGTCCTACTATTTTATTTTTCTTGCCTTGGCTGGCTCCAAAAGGTTTATTTTTTGCTTTTTAGTTTTTTGAAGTCAGTTTTAATTTTTTTATAAAAAGTTTTTTATTTCACAATTTTTTTGTAGATAAATAACAAACATAAAGATGGAGGTCGGCCCGCTTTCGAAGTTTTTTTGGCAGTATCTTTCTTCGAAAGTCCTCCCAATTTCTAAACTGCCAATAGAATCATTAGTTTTTCTTTTGTTAATAATAAATAATTTAAATAGCAAACAAATCAAAATATTTAACTCAATAATTGTTGCCATAGTAAAAAATATTAACTTTTAATTAGTAATTATCGTACCGTATCCGAACGCAATAATAAATCAACGTTGTGAAGGAAGTAGCTAGTCCATCCGTGACCACGGCAACTGAAAAGGTGCCGAAACGTCAGGAAACCAAAAAACCTCAAATAAACTGAAAAATTATAGTACCAAATATATATTTCGGGTAAATACATCGCACTAAATATTCCGCAAAAGTTGTTTTATGTTGTCGATATTGAGTTCGAGTTTATAAAATTTTGTTGCACACTTCTATCGGAGTGGTCGTTCATGGATTGTCTGCTTGGACGAAGTGGTTAATTCGTCCAAGATTGTCTGGTAGGTTTGTTGCGGTGCCTGGTGTGACATTAAGATACTTCTCCAACTCTTTCTATTTTTAGGACTGTGTACGTTTAGTAAGGGAAACTCTCTAGTTAAATTCATATTATGTGTTTGACTATTTTCTTGGACGAATTTCCAAGACTATTTTGTATCTACAGTTTTGTAAATGTCACAATATCCCATACAATCTGTCTTGTGACTAGGACACGCAACTAAAAATGATAACGAAAAGTTATTAAGTATTGTTAGATTCTTGTTGTCTTAATGTCATTCATTTGGTAAGTTGTAAAGCTATGAAACAAAAGATATAAACCGACCTCCAATAAGGACAGGTTTCATCTGTTTGTAATTTCCTTAGTATCATAATAATTGTTAACTACTAATCGGATCAATCAATAGGAATAGGTATTTTTTAAATTTAGTCCAGATTTCCGAGTTCTGTAATATTTATAGGTATACCTAGGCTAGCTACGATTTTAACGTAAATACCTAGTTATTAATCGTAAGTTTAGAATGATAGCACGGAATAGTAAAATTTAAAGCGATCACAATCACCATTGCAAATAAATTGCATTTGAGTGTAATCTAAGGGATTTCGCTGCAAAAGTCGTTAAAAACCCATTAAAACCTTAATTGGTGTTGACTCGATGATTGACGTCGGCCCCGCCCTGCTCAGCGCGGAGTGCGGTTAATTCCCACTATTTCACACATATTCGACGAGGACCACAAAACAAACTAACACTTGACGCCTACTCTATACAAACCAAATATTGCAAACAAATTAATATCGTTTTGTCTATGAAGATAAACGGTTGTAAGATGTGTTTATTTTTTAATTTATATTTCTTTAGCATACCTACCTATATTTTTACTTAATACTAACTTTCTTTCAATTTAAGGACTGTGATCTTGTCGATGTCGGTGAAGTCTTCTCCTGAATGTCCTGATGCAACTCTACACTTATCGTCCCCCTTGTCTGATCTATCCATGCAGGTTCTTCGAGGCCTGCCCTTCTTCCTCTTTGCCTTCCACTTTTCTTTCTATAATGGATCTGATAAAATAGTCGTGTCCTCACATTTTCACTCTACTGTTTTCGCGCATGTTCAGCAAGGTTCTTCTTTTTCCCACTATTTCCAACCCTCCTCATCCATCCAGCTATTATTTTTTTCCATCCTACGCCAATACCAACTTTCGCAGACTTCCAGCCTTTCTCGATCATATTGCGTCATATTCCACGTTTCACTGCCATACAATACAATGCGATACTCCAGAATAATAACATAATACTTACATAACGTGAAAATTGAGTTGCTTTAAAAGTAGTACCTATACAGATCAATGCAAACAATCATCTATCGATGCTATGATAATAAGCTAAGTACCAATTCTATAAAAAAAAAAGATCATCTTAATATATATTTTTAATCTCATTCCTTGAATAGATTCGTATTTCACATTTACCTATGAGGAAAAAGGGTCAGCGAAACTTCCGTTCGTCGCGTCGCGTAGTCGTAGCAGTCCGTTCGACGGGAATACCCGACAATCCAATCACTAACATGACGCTGCCTGTGTAGTAAGTTACACATACGAAATTACAATGTAGATACTTATTCAGACACTTTTTAGTTATTTATTAGTTTGCTACACACTGTCTTATTTAATTTGATATTTATAGACAGAAAGATTGAAAGTGAAAAATAATTCACCTTTAAAAATTCATACATTCGAACATGTTGCATACAAAACGCCACAGAAGAAGTATTTATTTACATTAGTTATATTATAAA
Source organism: Chrysoteuchia culmella (assembly GCA_910589605.1). NCBI lineage: Eukaryota > Metazoa > Arthropoda > Insecta > Lepidoptera > Crambidae > Chrysoteuchia > Chrysoteuchia culmella. The sequence goes on along the minus strand of OU342647.1, from coordinate 5,546,656 downwards.
ATAACTTTTGTGTATCCACAAAACCACTTTTCACTAGCAATTTTATTTATTCAATGGCAGGTGCTAAGGCAATCCATTGTTATCAAGTTTTTGTTTGACTTACGCCGTCCTTGCACCCGATTTATTATTTGAAACGGTCGGAACCGCTACTGCATATTTGGATTAACATTTTGCAAATCCGGATTTTATTTTTATTATAGATAAATGAATGAGCAATCCAGACATATATTATGATAATCCTATTTAACATTATTAATTATTAGTATATTAAATTAAATGAGTACTTAACATATTCGGTCGGTACTCGATAATGTCAATTAATCTAATGACTTGAAGTATTTATTAATTATTATATTTTTAGAAGTTAAGCTGATTAATTTCTCACAAGCGTAAATGGGAAAAATCCTTCTTTATTTTCAACCGAATTTCGGCATTAAATATTTCAAACAAGGAATTAATTGCCTGTTAAATGATACTAATACTTATTATGTATGTTTCGTAAATTTACATTTTCATAATCTACGTCTCTAAAATAATGACAAATTGGATTAGCCGTTACCTAGTTTTCCGCATTTGTAATTGCGTTAAGTATTGTAGCAAAATATAAAAGATGGAGATTTTGCGCTATTGTCAGGGCTATGTTGTGTTGCACAATCACTACTATTGTTGACACTATCGTTATATGATTATGCCATTATGTAAGCATTTGTGAACAGTAACAGATAAAAAGTTATTTGTTAGGTACTCGTTACGTATTGTAGTTAGTTCATTATGTTTAAACGGTTTCTTTTTCAATCTAATACTTATACATCAACACCACACGTCGAAAACTGCTCTAATTACTTACCTTCGTGATACGGGACGGGCACTCACGTTCATAATAACTTAATATCCGACACGAAGGTTCTATGCATAAACTATGAATAAATCAAAACCCTCGGGGTATTTACCGAGGAATGGAATTGGCAAGCAATGCACTCGCAATACAATCATAAAGTGACGAAGTAACTATTTGTCGGATTAAAGCTTGTACTATTAAGTATTCTGTGATTAAAGTACAGACTGTGGTTTTCCATCGACCATTATATGAAACACCCATGCATAAGGAAGGCCTGTACTGTGCCCAGCACTAGGTATATTTCAACAGCTGATATACATGAAGCAACCCTCAACAAATTGTTGGCTATTCGTCACCGATGAATTACTTATAATATAAGTAAGCTATTGAACCCATCAATTAATAAAATTCCTATTGGAAAACACTTTGTTTTATGACTTCAAAGTGAATTAAAGAATATCAACAACAAACGTATGCATGTACTTTAGCGGATTGATGTTTTATTTCAATGAATAGTACGCTAATAAGAGTAAAAAATTAAGAATTGCTTAAGCTAAGATAATTGTTTCTTGTCATTCAAAAATATTTTTAGAAGATACTCGTAGAATAACGTCAACCTACGACACTCGCAGCTTCATTTCTTGTTTTTATTTACTAAATATTCGCATGTAAAATTTACCAATATCGTAGCACGCTGCAGAATAGCAAGAAATAAAGGTAGAATTAAGTGGAATAGAATTCTTTATGTTATCCTTAAAGTAATACTCAATTCTTAAAACAACAACAAGTAAGCCGTCGTCCTCGCTTTGTCCATCAATGTCTATTCAAGCAAGCGTGGGAATCGTTTGCGTCATGCCACCCTTTCGGGGCGTTACAAAAGATGTAAACAGTAACCTACCTAAATCTATTCCTTAAACCTTCTGTATTTCGAAATAAAATCTATACATACTTTTTCATACAATCACATCAATTATCTAGCCCACGTTAAGTTTCATGAAGAACGTGTGTTATGGATACTAGATAAAGATAACGGATAAACATAGTTATATACTTTTTTGTAAATATATACATAATATACATATTAAACACCCAGACCAAGGCAATGCTTATATACAATATTTAAAGACAAGACAATGCAGCCTTATAGGCTGAAGAATATGAACAATTCGCTAATGTAATGATGGACCTACCAGTCAGATTTTAAAAAAGCTTCAGAGCCTTATTCTAGTCAATCTATTTTACAACCCTGCGAAAGGCCCCTATATTTATTAACATCTATCGATATAAAGTAACTTCTTTTCAATCCTCAAGTAAAAGATATGTGCTAGTTTAGTCGGGAAATACGATTAATGTTATTTACAAAACAAGCAAATATGCATTTTAATTTTTTCAGTATAAGATAAAATCAAAACAAGAAGTACCTAGGTAAGCATCACTTGCTGTAAAGGTCCTCGAAAATAATAGATTTATTTTAATAGAATAGAAAATAAACACTCATCCAGGCTAAAGGAAAATAGAAACTATTGAGACTGCTCTACCTAGTAGAATATAATTTATATAATTGCGACAATGTTATGAAAAACGAAGCAGACGTATAGAGGAGGAGGAAATACACGCATACTGGAAATTCAGACCACTCAGTCACCGTCAGAGGCATATTATTGATATGGAAAGCGAATAAGGCCATCGATGCGCTGGCCTTCACATTGGCGTTGAGAAACTGGCCAAGATCCGCTGATGTAACGACGACACACTTGCAGTTCAATCGCCGTCGGATTTAGCCGCGCCTTTTCTCAATACCGACACACTGTTTAGGGTTACCGTACAGATAGTAACTTCAATTTAATATCGCTTTTAAATTAGCATTAGTACAGTATATACGTAAGAAACCATTATTTAATTTAATAAGTCCTCAATCTGTCTACTTGTTGTAGCCTCTCAAACTACAAATATCATTTTTGACTTTCTGGTATTGTTTGTAGGTGGTACCCCTGTTTTGGCAACGAGAGAAAGTGAAGCGTGCGTGTGCCCAACTTACAATACAATACAAAAGATACCACGTCATACTGAGTCTGAGTATGACCACGTCGGAAATTCTATCGTTGTTTTTATGAGTAAGTATCGCGCCTGTGTTCGATATAATTGACCCCACAAAAATAAATAAATATAAAACAGCAGCGATTCATATCGACAATACCAATAAAATTATAAAAATATCAATTAAAGAGAATAAGTAACAAAAATAATCAAAAAGAGATAATTTAATAGTAATGAATTTTGCAGCGGCCACACTACATAAGTAAAAATCTTTAGGTGGGGAGGGTTAGGTCAAGGTTAGGTCCTTCGATCATCAAAACTTTTTCATTTTTGGGTTTTGATGATCGAAGGTTAGGTCCGATCAGCCCCTAATTGCCTAATTTCAAAATCTATCGCTATCCCTTTCAAAAGTATTGTGATTGTGATAGTAATTTATAGAATTGTGTAACATAAAGTCGTAATCCCTTTCGGAACAAATGATGTTTTAAATGACATTTCTCCATACATTTAAAATATATTTTCGTGTGTCACTTTGCTTAGACAGTTCAATTTCGGTCATAACCTTTCAAAACGTTGGTTAATAGTAAACGCTTTGTCTCAGCCTGTGGTATGATTAATTAATATAGGGCACAGGCAAGCAGGACGCAGATAAGATAAGAGTGTATCGTGATTCATACAATCGTATTCTCACACGAACACAACAAAACTTCAGCGGCGCGTCTCAATCTCAATGCGCTTGCGTCTAATACGTCTTCTACAAATCAATTGTCACGCAATATAACCTGTCTATTCGAAATCATGATCTCCAATCAAGTATCTGCAGCATTATTTTGATGACATGACCGAGTAACAACCTTATTCTCACGATTTTGTTAGAAAGTAGGCCGCGTAACTAGATGGTGATTATTTGCATTTTGAATGGTTCATGCAACCTTTATACTGACTGCCATTTTTACTAACCTAGTGAATTACACTCACCCTCAGAAAACCCTTTTAAAATCCACTTTTAAACTTAAGAGTGTATTATACGGTAATAAATCCGAATGTAGGTACGGTAGTAAACTGTTTTTATTGTTTTTTTAGTTTCGAGGTATGTGAGTATAATGTTTTTAATTCATCAGATTCTGATTATAATTACGTAGTATTTGCGTAATAAGTAGCAAAAGCGCTATAAGTTAACATAAACATCTTAGGTCATTGAACAATCCAATGCAAATTTATTGTCTTTTGGTTTTTTCCTACGTTAAAGCACAGCTAAAGTGTTAAAACTTGTGTAAACACCTGTAGGGCTGAACAACCCTGTTTATTTTAAGACAAAAAATACTAACTGCAAAACATAATTAAACGCAACCTCCGGCACAAAACAACACAAAGTCGAAAATTGACATTTTAATACAATATACCTAGATAGTGCATCCAAGTACAGTGTGACCTGTGAGAGAGATCTTTACTACTGTCATAATATATCTATAATTCTATAAACTTAATTAGATACCTATTAGGCTTGATGTTTTCCTTTTGTTCCCTCCATTGTACCTTTATACTTTTCTACAGGCTGACGATTTGCTTTTGATGCGACTTGTATAATTTTAGCTCTAACAAATCTCGAAAAATATACACCATTAGAAAAACACCGTTTTAAAAAGGTACATTTTACACATTTGAGCAAAGTGGTTTCCTTATTTGTGTAAATTATCAGTTGCATAGTAGTAATTAAACGCCAGTAGCAAATGATTAAGCTTCGACAGCAAAGGTCAACCCTATTCGTTGCCTAGTGGGTATAATTATATCGAGTTGTGGTGATTCACCAGATTCCAATATTTACGTTCGGTAGAGTACTGCAGTGTCGTTAGTTGATGGGCGTTACCTCATCGATTGTAAACACATCGAATGTGTGACAACGGTGCTTTCGATGAAATCATAGTTTTTATGTAGCGAGTATTGAACAGAATTATAAGAAATCCGAATAAAAATTTGAAGGATGTACATGGTAGAGTGGAATTAAATGTACACCGGTTTTCAAATAGTCGTCTGCTCTTAGGTCTTATGGGGGTTCGAACCACTTATTTTTTCCCTGTAGACCGACAATGACATCGAATACTAATTGCTTCAAAATGCTTATTGTTAAAACAATACATTAAAACATATTTACTCGCACTTTTCGATATCGTGAAATTCGTGAATGAACGCTTCATTCAAGAAAATAAATAAGGTGAAAAGTCATTACTACAACTAAAATGATATATTAAAACAACTTCATTTTATAACCACACAATAAACTAAGTATACATGAATGTGAACATTAAAGGTACATTTCGAATTTGATTGATAGATTGTCAGCACAAAATTCACTGTTGTAGTTTATATTATACTACGGTTTTCTATCGATTAATATTTTATGTTTGTTGTTAGTAAATGTATAGGTAAGGTACCTAGGCATATCAGTCAGTGTCCGTGGGGACGCCCTTTTAAGATGGTGATTAACAGGCTTCGCCTTTAGGCGCCCCCTTTGGAATCTATGGAGCCGGTCCTGTACCCGGTGGAGGATGGAGGGATTGCCTCTAAAGAAATGGCATGCGGTGTTCCACTGGGATCGGTGCTGGGTCCGCTCCTGTGGAACATTGGGTACTGCGGGGGGTTCTCTTGTCCCGGATAGCAATCATTTGCTACGCCGATGACACTTTGGTCGTCGGCGTCGGGGCAAGACGCAAGCGTATCGGAATGCTGGGTCTGGGCATGGCCGTCGAGAAAACGGAGGCCGTATACTCCCATGGCCTACGAAGGGTTCCTCCGGCAGGGGCGAACATAAGGGTAGACGGTACATTGATTCCTTGTCGCCCCTGGATAAAGTACTTAGAACTGGTGCTTGACGGAAAGTGGAATTTCCACGGAACACTTCCGTCAGTTGGCCCCGAAATTGATGAAGGCGGCCGGTACGTTGGGCCGACTATTGCCCAACCTGAATTGGCCAGGGGACGCCTGCCGCAAACTTTTTGCTGGAGTATTGAGGAGCATTGGCCCTGTACGGGGCGCCGGTCTGGGCCGACAAGCTCGACGACGAAAATCGTAGATGCCTTCGGCGGCCGCAGAGAGCGATCGCTACCAGAATCGCGAGAGGGTGGGTACAGACAGGACCATGTCCTTCAATGCAGCCTGCGCGTTGGCAAGTAGGCCACTTTGGCAGCTAGATGCCCAGGTCTTAAAGGAGGTCTACCGTGAAAGGAGAATGGTGCTGGAGGAGGGGGGTAATATGGCCCCAGACGAGATCGTGGCTGCAAGACGCCGCGCAGAGGAAGCGCTTATGAGCCATGCTGGCCAACGAGATATCATGGGAGGCGGCCGTCTCCTTTTGCGAGGAGATCATCTCGCAAAAGGAGGCCTCGGAGCGGATCCGCGTAAAGGACGCTCATGCGGACCGACTCCGACGCAGGCGGGTGAGCAGAAGGAGGCAGCGCTATGCGCAACTCATTCCGCTCTAGTGGGATCAGATGGCGAGGGATAGGGTGCTGGACTCGCGAGTCCGGTCTTCTAGGTGAGTCCAGCATAACCGTTTGGTATGCGTAAATGCATTCCCCTCACCACAGAATACTTAATAGTACAAGTACCCTCACTCAAAAAAAAAATGTAGCATAATTATGGTGCTTGGTGTTGTTTGTAAATAAGTAAGTAGGTATCTTAAGAGTTGACAATTTATTTATTGAGATTATTATACGGATTTAAAATTCAACATTGACTGTGTTTTGTATTAATTTGGATAGCGATAGCGTTTTATGGCATATTGAGATATCAAAACAACATCTAGTGTTTTGTAGAAAAGCTATAAAACTCAATTATCTTCTGATATGATTACATTTTGTAAGTAAGCATATGCAGGAAAATAATAAAATTACTTTAAAATAAAAATAAAAATGTCGGGTGCAACAGACTGGGAAGCATAAAGAAGTTATTAGGAATGTGTGTGGTATGTACCTACGAAGTTACAAACGTTTTAAATGACACTAATAATGTTACTATTTAATTTAGGAACATTTTGATTAGGTAGAAAGAACTTAATAATAAATAAAAAGTCTAAAAGGGTTATATTTCGCTTTAAGTTTATTTATAACACTTGAACTCGTTAAACGATTCTTAATCTTAACCCTGAATCCCCCGAAGCAAATAGAGGAGTTCTTAAAGTTTACCTGAACTAACATGAAGACGTTTAAATCTTTCTTACATAAATTTTTGGTTTCAGTACTAATCTTCTTATATACTGTATGTATTTTTTATTTTCCCTTCATATATTCTTATAAGAAGGGAAAATCAAGTATATTCTGGTAGGTTCACTTTTACTCTCCTAACAAACTTGCCTAATTTCTCTTATACATATTTTGCTATTGAATATTGTCATCCATTGTTGTATCTATTTCCAGTGAGAGCGTAGAAATGTCACGGCTTTTAGTTACGGTAATCAGCACTTCGTTTTATCATCTGATGTTGACTCGGCGCGGTGTCAAAGCGAACTCATTTTAAAGCAGCAACTCATTGTCTTGCACCTCAGTCGCCGTTTGTGATTGACTAGCGACCATGTCATGTCATTATTGTTAAGTCTTTCGTCGCGCTTTCCAATATCGCATTACATACCTATTATAATTTCGAAAGTACACTCCGATACCTTTGACGCAAACCTTTAAAAGAATTTTGTGATTTAATTCTTGAGTTAGCTTCATGAGTGGCCAAAGAACGGACGAGGCCATAAGTCGGTAAAACATTCTATCAAACAAATAAATAACATAAAGGCTCTTGGCTTCATACTGAATCGTTAGATTTTAAGAGGACGAAGAATGGAGCCATCTTGCCTAGAAAAGCATATTCACTAGAACTCTAAATATGAGGAAAAGCGCTTTGTACGCCAACGGTTAATACCAGTGAACCAGAAAGTCTGAAGTACGTCTGTAGTCTGTAAGTACCTACTCCCGGTGGTAAAACGGAGCTGGCAGGATGAGCTTCTGAAGCTAATTCAGCACACTCTCTGAAGTCATCATTATCATATACCTACTTTATTTTCTCTCTTATTCTTACTGATTATATTTTTATGTTATGGGATGGATTGAACTTATGGGATGGATGAGTCAAAAGTTCAAAGTCGATTGGAGAAATTTTACAGATTCTTACTTGCTGACCGTACTAAAAAATATTAGCTTTAGAAGGACGAAAAATAAACTCTACTCGAAATGTGGTATCAACTTAACGCAATTGCAAATCTGCTTTGAATTACTTTCGTTTCGTGATCCGAGTCGACGTTTAACAAATCGTGACCTGTTGCTTTTGCCGCCAACTCGTCGAACAGCGACGATATCAAACGACCTGACTAACTCGATAACATCGCACCGGCAAATGCCGTCTTGCGAACAAACGATTAACCTATTCTTTGTCAAATACTGGTTAAGCAGCACGAAAGTAAAAGAAAAATCGTGCTCAATTCATCGTAATGTATGTTTGACTTTGCGTTCCAATGGTGGCGTTTCTTGCCATGTTAATTTTTCCACCTAAATATGTTTTTTTATTTTGGTTTATAAGAAAGTTGTGTAGTGTTAGGAACAACAACGGTCTAAAATCAATCAATCAATCAAGCGATAACTTGTCATATTGTATTCGTCAATTGGTTATCCTATCCACATCATCGTATCGTATAAATATCAATTTCTTCGCTAAAGTTATTTGTTAAACAAACACTACTCTGTATACAAATACAAATGATTGACAATAATGATGCATACGATTACAATAGTTCTTTTCATTCAAGATTTGATTTAAGTTTACTGTTAGATACTCACACATCACCTTATTATTCTTTTTGTGCAGATCAGTGGAGCGATACGTGAGGGTAAAATGGCGAGATGTCCGTGTGGGAGACCTTGTACATTTGTCGAACAACGAGGCAGTGCCAGCCGACATGGTGCTCCTGCACTCCTCCAACCCGCTGGGCATCTGTTACCTAGACACTTGCAACTTGGATGGGGAGACCAACTTGAAGCAGAGAATCGTCGTCAATGGTTTCAGAGAAAAGGTACCTTGTACTTTATTCCTGGCTTAAAATAGCGCTTTCAAATTAACAGATATTGTGAGTTGTGGGTAGTTCCGTAAGTAATAAGCCTAAAAAAATCGCCGATCTATCAAGGTAGTCGAAGCTGCTGAATGCGATCAGCACAAAGTCGAACTATGGGGAGTTCTCTTCCCTGCTTGCATCTAAAATCAATAATAGAGGTAAATATAAAGTCTTGTTAAAACTAGGTATATTTTTTATTCATTTTGCGTGAAAACAACAAAAGCTAATAACTATTTGGTTTATACAAACATTATCCAACAGTAACAATCATTCCATCCAATGAGTCAAAGCTAGTATAAGAGCGTAATATTTCGTAAGAATACCTTGAAGTTGACGCGTGCGGCGTGTGACGAGTTAAAACTATTGACTGTTTAAACATGTAAGCTTGTTTTACTTAAATATAACGAGAATATTTATAAATCATATCAAACATTAACCTCAATACTCGGCTAAAAGTGATTTTTAATAATACTTTCATAATCTGATGGTAAACTAACAATTCGTAAGTTTTTGTTAACCATTATGAATGGTTATAGCTTGATGAAACGGAGCGTGAGAATACTTTCTCTAATAGTTCACTAGAAAAACTTGCAATGCTTACAATGACAAATAAAGTAGAACGTTTTATTATGGATAACTTGTAACAGTGCTGCACCTTACTCTTTTACAGCAAGCAGAGTTCAATCCTCTGAAGTTTCGAAGTTCTGTTGAAGTTGAAAGGCCATCTACAAAAATATATCGTTTTACGGGAACTATGTCACATCCTGATGGATCTCGTGTGCCGCTAAATTCAGAAAATCTTCTATTGCGAGATTGCACAATCAAAAACACAGATTTTCTCGAAGGTATAGTCGTCTACGCTGGACACGAAACAAAAGCGATGCTCAATAACGGTGGACCAAGATATAAATGCTCCAATTTAGAAAGAAAAATGAACACAGACGTAATATGGTGTGTTTTGGTGTTGTTATTTCTTTGTTGCGCCGGCGCTGTCGGTTGCAAAGTATGGTTAGACCAGTACAGTCCACAGATAGTAAAATTCACCCCATTCATTCCAAACTCGGGAAAGCCGGCTTACGAAGGCCTACTTATATTTTGGACGTACATTATAGTGCTGCAAGTGATGATTCCTGTATCATTATACGTGACGATAGAGATGACGAAGCTACTGCAGGTGTACCATATCCATCAAGATGTGGAAATGTACGACCCACAAACAAATACGAGGGTTGAGTGTCGTGCTCTGAATATAACGGAAGAGTTGGGACAGATCAGCTACTTGTTCAGTGATAAAACAGGCACTCTGACGGAGAATAAAATGGTGTTCAGGCGATGTACTGTGAACGGCATGGATTACGACCACCCAAATGGCCCGCCCGCCGAGCCCTCGTCGGACTTGCCGCCCGTCGTCACCCCTATCACAAACGTGTCGCCCAACAGAAGAATGCTTCAGCATTTGCTAGATAACAACGACCCGCAACACACGCAAAAGGTAAGAATGAATCTGATGTTTAGCCAACAAATACCGTAGCGACCTTGATTGGTGCCATAATACCTATTTCTTTAAATTGGGAAATATGCCTTATGTTATGACATTTATATTTTTGATGTTTCTCCATAATTGCCTATTTGGTAATTATTAATTTTCGCCAAATTTCGTGTTTGTACATTTGACTCCTACTAATTACATTAGTTTTATAATGTTAATCCCAATTTAGTGAACTCTAATCAATTTTATGAATTTAATAGTGCATTCATTGTGTTTCCTTAATATATATATTTCCTTATTATTATAGCTAATTGAACGTATGTATGTATTGTCAATGACTAAAGTAATTATAACGGTGTTTTATGATTTTTTTAATCATAAAAATTGACATTGCTTATAGCAATAAATTATTTCTGATAAAAATAAAAATAATTATAAACCTTGATATAAAATTCCACGGTAAGTGCAAGAGCTAAAGATTTTCTAGAACCGAACGTTTCCTTCTGAAGCTAAGGATGCTATTTAAATCATAGCTTATTTTATTATGCATGCATTTGTAATGGAAGCAAAAGCTGATAATGTAATCTTTATTTTCATTAAACCCCTTTGGTAGGATAATCGTCTTTAAAACTAAACTCATAAAACCAAAAAAATTGAAAATAACTTAGTGCTATTCTGGCAGGTCCGCGAGTTTCTCCTGATACTGGCAGTTTGCAATACAGTTGTGGTGAGCCAGCCCCACGTGGACACCATGCAGCTTAACAGCTCTAGTTCCGAACAACTGCAGAAGCCGCAACGTGCTAACGGCACTCTTCGATCTAACGACAAGTAAGTACAGTTTTACTAACACACTATCTCGCATTACAACCTTACTTAGAGCGGCTAAAAAACATCAGTCTGGTGATGCTATACTTAAAGTGTCTATTATTATTTTCGATAATATTGGATATTTGCCGTTGAGTATATTGTAGGTAGTGACCACATACCTATATCGAGATAGATGGTAAAAGTGTACCTAACCTGCGTGCCAAAAGTTTGATCCACGGTCTAAGTTTTACAACCTAAGTCAGTCCGCTTGAGACCATTGCCATGAAAACACGCGTCACTCAGAAACGAAAATGGTTAAATGTGCAGTACTTTCACTAAACTATAAACTTTTAACTAAAAACTACAAGGATATCGAAAATATTATTTACAACACAAATCAATAATTTCAAGGCAATAAAACAAAATTAATAACTAGAATAACTAAGTTAACTCTGCATTAGCGGATATATTATTATATTATATTAAATAACTACTCATGACCCTTAGTACCTGAACTTGGTAATTTATAATAACCTACTCAATTACAAATGTAAAATAAATATAAGTACAGTGTATAACTAATAACTCGCCAACATTATAATAAAAGTCACATACTGATTGTTAAATTCATATTTATTGGCTAATGTTATAATAACATATTATATTGTAAATATTAAGTCTCTCTCCTGAGCCCGTAGACAAAGTAACATCGTTATGTAGCGAAACGATAGTTCGATTCGTTATTGTCTATATTCGCCAATTAACTTGCGGCAAGACCACGTGACTTAGCGCGGCCTATGCCAATCCGCCAATCCCATGCATTTAATTCTTGTCGAACTACGTTATCGTTTTTGAATTGTTACTTTGGCTAAGGGCCCTAATCTCTTTTCTTAAATGAAAGAGACCTAAGATGTAAGCAAAGGTTTTGTGTTTTCAAAATAAATACAATAAATTAATATAACATATGTATTAGGATAAAAACCAGCATGCATCTTTTGTAGCATGCATCTATAATAAAAATGTCAAAATAAGTATTAAATTGGATAATATAATGTAATTAGTTGTTTTCTGATAAACGAGGGTATATACATTAACTTAAGGAAAATTTCAAATCAGAGTAGTAATGTTTAAGTTAATAAAATGTAAACTATAATTCTTTATCTTTATATTGTTTCTCAAAAAATGGATGTTAAGTTGTATGTATAGCGTATTCTTTGTTCATTAAAATAGGTAAATGTTTAATTGGATACGTATATATATATCTCATTTTTAGCAAGATAATATAAAGCTAATGTTAAACTAGAAATAAAAAAATAAGAAGTAAAATATAAATTTATATTCATCTTTAAAAAAAATGAAAATAGCCTAAGAAGGAACTGCATGTATTGTGAACTGCAATTTGAAGCGCTCTTTTCGTCTACCTCGAAATAGGTCTGTGGTAGTGACTGATCTGTTTAGTGTGGGTAGACAGTGAATAGGAGGGCTAGAAACGCGTTACTATTATTAATACCCTGTTTATAACCTGCAGTTACTGTACATTCAGGCGGAATGTTTGCATGTACAATTCTTATGTTAAAATACATTGTTATTGTGTCATCCAGGTACGCTCGACTTACCGAATCTCGTTCCACGACCCCGTCTCCGCCGCCATCCACGACGTCGCCGCTGCGAATACGACTGCCCAAGCTGCCCTTCGGCAGCCGGGAAGAAACCAGCAGTGAACCGAGCACCTCTGCTGAAAACAACTCGGTAATAAATCTTCCAGGGGGCCAATCGTGTTAAAAAAATAACCATTGGATTGGAATTTAATCACAACTTTTACGAGTTTTTCTTACTTTAAAGTTGTATTTTTAACCGACTTCAAAAAAAGGAGGAGGTTCTCAAGTCGACTGTATTTTTTTTTAATTTTTTTTTATGTATGTTCTACCATAACTTCGCCAGATGTTAACAGATTTTTATAATTCTTTTTTTATCTGAAAGAAAATGGTTTATGTGTGGTCCCATATAATTTTTACGAAGATCTGGCTAGTAGTTTTTTCATAATCCTGAAAAATATCAATCACCTTTTGGCAAGTAGTCGTATACCTAGATGACATCATTGTTGTGTATGGGCTGATTTTTAGTGTAAGTAACGGCATATAATGTAACAAAAAAATCTGAAATAAAAACATTTTATAAAAAAAAATCAAACCGACTTCAAAAAGTAAAAAATAAAACTTTTGGAGTCGGTGCTAGTTAGGTAAGGCCAAAAAAAATATAGTTAATAGAAGTGCAATGTAGAATGCTTTGGCTGGCACCGACTCCAAAAGTTTTATTTTTTACTTTTTGAAGTCGGTTTGATTTTTTTTTATAAAATGTTTTTCATTCAAAAACACATGATTTTGCTAAAAGTCAAATCAAGTCAAAAAAGTAACGTTGCTTGAACTTTTGCATTAAACAAATGTTGTAATCCAACTTCAAAATCAAAGTTGTAAAAATTTAAATTCAATTGTAATGTAACTGTTTTTAAATTTTTTATCGCGATTGGCCTCCAGGTTTACTTCTAAACCTTAGAATTATACTAAGTTCTGAACTTATTTGTTCGGCCTGTCATAATGTATTTGACAAAATTGCTTAACCCGCCTTAACCTTAGCGCAGTTGCACTATGCGTCGAAATCGAAAGGCATTTGGCGCTGGCTTAACCATCTTAATCTTACTGCAACATATTAGCTCCTTCCATAATATTAGCATCTAAACAGCAACTATTAAAAGTTCCATCGACACGATAGAAAAAGAAATAACAACCTACAAACTAAGATTTAGAAAGAAATTATTTAACAACTGTATTTCTTTTATCATACTTTATTTAAATAATCAAGTTATTACTAAAACAAACCGTATAATCAACAGAATTATAGTAATGAGGTAATGAAAGATAAAAGATACGATCTGTTGTGGCACGGTCATGCATGATTCTGACAATAACATCTGTTATTACTTTTGCGTTTTCATAATTTTTGTTGTTCATTGTTTTGAATGTATCATAAAATTTGGTATCTAAAGATTCAGAGACATATCATTGTCATTCATACTTATCTCAACAAGCATCAAAAAATGTGTCTTGTAAAATCTGTAATTGATTAATGATGCTTGTGAATGTTGTGATATGATAGCAAAGTCCTAGAGACGTCCATTAAAAAATTGTTTTAGCTGATAGTGACAGCTGTTCAGGTGTTCTTTGTCCGAATTTTGATTAAGGATTAGGAAAGACATTACGTAAGTTTTCAAGATCCACAGATTTCCATATTTTCCATTATTCAGTTGTTGTAAACAAACAAAACTAGTTAATATTAAGTCATATTTATACTAAAACAATAAATTAAGCCACGTAAATATCCTGTACATTTAATTAGGATAAACTGTAGGATAAAAAGGATCAATAACTTTAAGGAAGTTACCAAAGCTCAATCATGTTCTGAATATATTTAGATAACTACGAACAATAATTTTGCATGGTAGTAGTAGTAGTAAGTCTAATAAATAAATGTTAAACTCTATTTAGTCGCGTTGTTCGCTGAAGGCATTAACCGAGGTTTCACGGTCACGGCTTACGAGTGTCCTTCAGCCATGAGGCCGCTTTCCAACGTTAGCAAAATAAAAACTGTGATCACTCAACAATTTCTACTGTCATATTTTTTTTTAGGAAAAACATCATTTTAAATACTTGGCAACCCTGTGATGCACCCGAATGTAATAAGGTCCGGAAAAAATAATCAGTGCCAAGAAAAGTAGAGGTCGCCTAGTTTTAGATTATGATTCAGATGAAAAAGCTAAAAAAAAAGTATTGATCTAAAATTGTAGAACAAGATTCGTTGATGTTGGTAATGTTGGTCTGTTGCTTTGATTGTGGATAATAAATGGAGAGGGTTAGCCGCCACCACCAAAGTTTCTTTTTTATTATTTAAAAAAAAACGAGAATCTGTCACGGTTTTTGGATGGTAATGGCAAAGTGACGAAGATGTCTTTACGAAATGCCGAATGCGAATCTGTATTTAGCCATTAAAAGGAATACATTTTTCATTGCTTAATTTTTTAAATTTGTATAAGTGAATGGTGACTACCTTAATAATAGTAAATAGGTATAAACTATATTACTTTATACTTATTTACTATTACTAAGCCAAGTGAATGTCTTAACTTTGTACACAACTACAGAAAATAGTACCAGTATCAGAGACAATTACCTGACGATGTCACTGGGTAATCCGGAACTAATCAGGTCACAAAAAAACTTAATTAAATATTATCACGACGCATTTTGCGTTGCTAAACAAAATGCATTTTTTTGTAAAGTAGGTATTCTCTCATCACCTCTACCCATTATTTAAGAATTCGTTCAGGTATATTTTCACGAAATAACAAAAGTTTTAAGAAAAAGAATTCAGATCAATAGGATAGATCGATTAAAAGCGCGCAGTACCTGTAAATAACGCGGCTTAATAGGAAGCTAGTAGCTAATTAGTTTCTAAAGCGCGACCGCCGAGAGAAAGGCCTTATTGAAAGGTATCTGGTTGTTCATTGAGTGAGTCTATTAAAAGTTCATTTTCGATTATCCTGAAAAATAAGATATTCGAAAATAAGCCTTATTTACTTGATATAGAGTACTAACCCCCGCATTCTGCGCCAGACGTCCCGGGTTCGATCTGCGGACAAGTCAAATATTTGTATGCATTACAACATGTCTATTTGGCTTGGTCTGGATGTTAAATATGTATATTATTTATGTATTTACAAAAAAATAAGAGTATAAAAGTATGTTGTTATCTAGTATCCATAACACAAGTCATTCATGAAGCTTATGGCGCTACTCGGAAAAAATATGGACTTTTTGATACAAAACTTTAGCACGGTTACAGTTTTTACAAATCTAGTAATAACATATATATTTCTTCATACCTTTATCTAGATTCGTATAGTTTCAAAAACACGATTTTATGATTTTGCCTCGACATTTTTTCTTTTCGAAAAAAACCTCAAAAAAATACGAAAATTCAAGATTATTCTTATATGGGGTCTTATTGTAGGGGTTACTTACACTATTGGAAATTGGTTTAATAAGTGGACACCAATAATATTTAGGATCTTATAAAAGCATTTTTTTAAAATCGCTGTAGTTTTTTTAATACGAAGTGATATTGTGTTTTTTTTTGCCCAATCTGCAAAATCGGTCTCGCTCGAGTGCGCGTCGTTTTCTCATTGCTATCTCGCTTCAGCATATTTTTTTCGAGTTTCGCCTTAACGTGAGCTAGATAATTGGTGTGATTGAATGCAAATATTATTATTATAATAATATTATTATTATTATATTATTATATAATTATATTATAGAGAACTGACATGATTGGTTAAGACCGCAGTTCTTCTTTTAAATGACAACTTTACTTTATTTTCATAAAATAAGCGACGAGCAAAAAATGGTTAATAATCAAGATTTTCATTTGTTCACGCCAGTTCGCCAGGTTCGAGGCGGAAAGCCCCGACGAGTTGGCGCTGGCCGAAGCGGCCCTGGCGTATGGCTACGAGCTGCGCGGGCGCTCGCCCGACGACGTGGAGCTCGGCATTCGCGGGGAGCTCTCCCGGCTCAAGGTGCTGCGCGTGCAGCAGTTCGACTCCAACAGGAAGTGCATGTCCATCGCGTTGAGGACGCCCACTGGACAGGTAGGTAATCATTATCGACTAGTGGTTTTGTCTACGTGTTGACCGTTCCCAAAGAAATATATGATTAAAATGTATCCTACGAGCTGCGCGGGCGCTTGCCCGACGAGGTGGAGCTCGGCATTCGCGGGGAGCTCTCCCGGTTCGAGGTGCTGCGCGTGCAGCAGTTCGACTCCAACAAAAAATGCATGTCTATCACGTTGAGTACGCTGGACGTAAAATTTTATTACCATATGTAGAGACCCGCGCTTTTACCCGCGTGGTTCCCGTTCTCGTAGGAATATATGGTTAAAATGTATCCTAAAAGTTGAGGAAGCCCCCAGGTTAAGTATTAAGTATTATAGTAGACTGGTATTATCGATCGATCACTTTCAACTAAACTATCTAGAGAAATGTTAGTATGTGATTTTTTTTATTAATTTGAGAAGAGGTTTTTAGCTCATTGTAGAATTCCTTACCTGGTATCTTGTTTTTTTTTCAACGGATTGTGTTGTTTTTCTACAGTTTCGACCTCATTTGTACGGTCCCCCTTACTGGTCGTAATTTCTTTAATATGATAATTTCTATATTTGAAGAAGGCATCATTATGAGCCACACTTGCAAAAATATATTCTGGTTATTTCGCACAAGTACTGACAATAAATCAACGTCAGACCTAGTATCTCATAATTAGCCCAATATAAATTGTCCTATACTAATAATAAATTATAAATACAGCAACGCCAATGACAATTTACTATACAAGTGTGTATAGTTTGCACCTACGCACGAATGACCGCTAAAATATGTTGTTGTATTAAACTTACGCGGCCTCCAAATTCCGCTAGAATTATTAAATCAACCTTACATAAAGTCAAGATCAATTACAAAAATTATTTCCTCTTATAAAAGGAAGCAATCAGTCAGTCCAAATAGCAAGAATCGCATGAATAAATATTCGTCTTGCTTAATTTATTTTAAGGATATACCACCTCATGCCTTTGACCTATTTCGGCATTGTTCAAATATGAAACATACGTCGTTTCAACTTGAACGAGTGTCCTCGGAAAAGCAATTACATCATACTTATTTTGGTAGAACTCATTGAATACTTCCATATTTATTCGATTCTTCGTACGAAATATTTTACGATTTACTTGGGGGTTGAATAAATCCGCTTGGCCCTTTCTTACATGGCTTAATTTTGCATCGTATTGATTGAAGTTAACTAAACCGTGTGATAAATGTTTGTTGCGACCAAATAAATCTATTCTATACACATTATGAACAACTATTCTATACGGAATGACCGTTCCTAGGTTGTCCTGTACGTAAAAGGCGCGGACAGCACCGTGCTAGGCGCGTTGGCCCCGATGCGAGCAGGGTCGCCCGAGGCGGCCGCTTACGAGCGGACCCGCGCGCTGTTGTCGGAGTACTCGCGCGCGGGTCTGCGGACGTTGGTCATGGCCAAGCGTACTATGCAGCCGGCGTTGTGGGAGGAGTGGCTGGCGGGGCACGTGCGAGCCAGCGAGATGGGTGAAGGTAAGCTAAACTACATAATATTTTTTTTTTCTTTCAAACTCAAAATCATTACTTCAGTCTTACATTAGACTTCAAGCTGATAGCTGATACTAACGCGTTGTAAACGTCAAGGACGCTACAGCATAAATAAATGTTTGAATCTGAATCATTAGTTCATAAATCCCTAACAACAAGTGGCAAGGAACTGGCCAAGGACTTCTTTTTCTACCTTTCTTATTTAGTATGGTGTCGAAATAGCAGTTTAAGGCGTCAGCATTAATGGTATCCGGGTGGAGTAAGTGGAGTGGAGTATCTATGGTAGCATCGATGAACTGAATTAATTCTTCAGATTGTAGGAGGTCATGTCACGGCCCAGTACATAATACTGATGTTTCCAAACTCATAATGAGTACGATATATTAGCATTGTAACTAACAATGTCAATACCGCAGCTATTTTAAGATAATACATTAAAGCCATACTAACTTTGTAAGAACATGACATAATCCGTTGTTGCTGACCTTTAAACTGTCATGGTGTGCACATTAACATTATTCATTATTTCTGCCCAGCTTGTGATGTATTGATTTTATTTTATATTCTTAGTAAACTGCGATCGTATTTTTGGTTTAATTGCATCATCAAATAAAGCAAAATAAGCTTTACAACGTTACATAGTTTTTTATGATTCATATGAAACGATTTTATTCGAGACGATGTCTGAAAAAAAAAAGTTATTTAATAATGACCTTTCCTTTTAAGAGCGGGTTCAGAAGTTTGCTAATCAACAAGCTGTCAGTTTTAGTAGTCATTAATAGTAAATAAAAATGGCTTATCACTACGCACTCCTTTCTGCCTTTAGTCTAGATCTATTTTACGTATATACACTTCGAAACTTTTGAGTTGCATTTTAAATATTGAAAATAAAATGGGTATTAAACGCGTATAAACTTAAGTGACGTTACATCTCCAGCATCTCCAGTCAACCCGTGACCACGGCCAATGCAACTTGGCCTAAACGTCGGGAAATTTATATAAGTAAGTGAAATAGATCACTTACGTTTCTACGCGTTTAATACCTATTTTACGAACTTGTCAATGAGCAAAGTGGCTCAAAAATTCTCCATCTTATATTTATTCAATAATCACATACACAAAATTATTACTTTCCTTTACGAGATGATAATCGAAAGGGGTTCGAACATTTTTGTATGGAACCCGGCACCTATATATTCCGCCATTTCAGAAAAAACGTGTTTCGGCGGCCAGCGATAAAACGCATGTCGATCGACAGAGTATGTGATTCCTTTGAATCCTTCGCTTGCTCAGGTTTCAATAGAGAGGTAACTCGCCACAAAGTCTAACTTTCCAGCCTTGCATAACAAATTACTATTTTTTTAATGTTTTTTTTCTGTCTTTGGATTCGACAATCTCAGAAACAGTATTACTTAGAGATTTGATCACTAAAAACTTTTTGATTGTAATAACATACTCTGTAGATTGGCATAAGTTTCATCACTTACCGCCAAAACACGTTTTTTATTTTTCAAAATGGCGGGCAATGCGGAATTATATAATGAAGTTTCGCAACTTTAATCTATAATCAAATAGGCGACAGAATATGTTGGTCTATCTCTGTAAACACGATCCGAATTGTAACCATATTTTGGCAAATAAATTATTATTATTATTATTAAAAAATAAAATTTAAAAATAAAGTTTAGCAACAATATAATATGTTACTTTGCAATAGCACGAAATTATTATATTGATTACAGTATGTTGCGTCACTGCTACATGGGATTCCCTGTTTTATATTTTAACGTTACATGAAACTTGCTTGCTTAAGTGGTTTTCGCTACTACTTCGAGGAAGAAACTGATAAGATTAACATTTAACTTGATAGTTACAACATATGAACTAACTGTTGGTTAAAAGCAGATAACGATACAATGCATTAAAAAATATTAGGCCGATTATGAACGGACCCTCCGTTCATCCTCCGTCCGGAAGTAAATATGTATAGGTACTTACTAATGTTTTATTATGATTAGATTGATGAGTACTAAAGGAGAATAGGCTTTTTGGTTTTGGTTCGTTGGAGAGGATTTTCCGAAAACCACAAGAAACTTCCGAAGTTCCAGTTTTAGTTGATAATTCATAAATGCAAATACATTAATAATACATACCTATCATATGCTATATTACTGTAAAGTTTCTTCTAAATCCGTTCAGTAGTTTTTGCGTGAAAGAGTGATAAATACGTGGGTTGTCCCAAAAATAGTTAGTGAAATGAAATGAATAGTTAGAATATAAATAAGTTTATTTACAGCTTTTCAAAATATCCCCCTCCAATCCCAATGCACTTATGCATTCGGGTGAACCAGTTTTCAAAACATTTTAAAAACGTGTCTTGCGGGAGGTCAAAAAATAACCGCCGAAATTCTTCGACGGCCTCGTCTGCAATGCAAAATTTTCGCCCACGAATCCTTTTTTACAGTGGGAAATAAAAAAAAAATCGCATGGAGCTAAATCTGGGCTGTACGGAGGATGGGGTAACATTTGTACCCCCGAAGTTGTCAAATAGTCCATGGTTCTAGCAGCTGTGTGAGCGGGCGCGTTATCTTGGTGAAAAAGAACGGACGCCGCTCCTTGGGCGCGCGCTATACCATTCACTAGTAACTGTTCTACGGTCTTCTAGCGGAATACTGCTACTGGTCCGCTACGTCGAAAAAAAACCGCTATCATTTTTTTATTAACACGACCGCGAACAACTTTTGTTGGCATATCGTCCTCTTCAATTACCCATTGCGTGGATTGCTTTTCCTGAGAGGATCGTAGCTATATATCCATGATTCGTCAGTTTTAAGAATTTAGAATACGTTTTGCGAAGTTCCTCCTTCGAACTTTTCTAACATTTTGCACCAATAAACACAATGGCATTTTTGCTCATCGGTATAAGGATGACGTTTTCATCGCGAAGCAAGCTTCCTAAATTTAAGTTGTTCATACAGGATGGTGGAAACTGCCTGTGATCCAATGTTTAGTTCACCCTGTATCCTCGATGTGTAATATGTCTATTCTCTTACAATAGCCACACTCTACCTTGATGACGTTTTCATGAGTTACTGCAGTTGGTGGTCGGACGGCGGCCTGACCGCCTAACTATCAAACTCTCATAAAACCCTTCAACGAAAGGGTTTTTGACTAATTCCTACATATTTCTATTCATCTATTTGATCCACTATTGCATTTTTTGTATTAAAGTGATAGCGTCAGCGAGAGCCTTTGTATGGAGTTTGAAAAATCGATAGCTATAGCGATAGCACAAGCTATACCGTTAGGCGGTCGGGGTGCGGGTCTGGGGTCATCGTTTAAGTTGTATCGTCAGCTTGTAAATTATCTTGAGATTCAAGATTAACCCTCGTCTATAATCATAGAAAATCATAGCACGAAAAGCTTCCCGCGAGACATCCATTGTTGCAAACAAAAGAAGAGTGACAGATAATCTTTAAACATAAATAATAAAAAAACTACGTATAGGTGGCCAGCGATTTTCGATTTTCTCAAAGGAGGTTTGTGTTGAAATTAGCCGTCAATTCAAAATAGTTTCATGAAAGAAGAGGTTGTATTTATTCTGTAGCTATAAATTTTCGGACCAACCACCTAGGTTGGTCCGAAAATTAAATATAAAAGGATGTATCCTACCAATAACTTCCGTTCCGACAGCGAATGGAGACAGGCGACTCGGTCATCATTAATCCTTGTTAAACGACTTTTTCAATTATATATAATTTATGGCTATTGGGGCGGGTACCAGCGTCCATTTATTTTTGCCCATTGTCTTTTGATTTGATGGTATTTTCTCATCAGCAGCAATGAGGGATTTTCATTTCTTTTTCTTTTTTTTTCTAATTCTTCCGTATTCGCTGTATAGATGGCGCTGAACTTGGTACGTTACAGCAAGGAACGGAACGATACATCATTTTGATTATTTCACTTTGAGATCGTAAAACGAAACGTACATAAAAAAAGCTCATTCATTCTGTCATAACAAAGATAAAATTTGTGAGTTAAATAGCAACCATGCAAGTGAATAAATAAAGAAAAATAAAAAATAGGTACTTAGTCCTTTTATGGTTTTTAAACAGAGATAAAATGTTTCAAGAGAAGAAGAAGAGAAGTCTTTGCTGAAATAAAACAACTTTTACGGATATCAAACGCGTTATATTTCCACGAACTAAGTTGTAATTGTCCGTAATTTTTAGGTTTTTTAGGGGTTTTTTGATTTTCCCGACGTTTCGGCACCTTTACAGCTGCCGTGGTCACGGGATGACTAACTACTTATAAGTCTACCCTCGAAAAGTTAATTTATTTTCGTTCGGATACGGTTAGACATTTACTATGGCACAAATTATTATTGATTTGATATTTTTATTTAATTGTTATTTTAATTCTTTATTATTAAGAAAAGAGAAAACTAAAGACTCTACTGGCAGTTCACAAATTGGGAGGACCTTCGAAGAAAGAAAACTGCCAAGAAAACTTCGAAAGCGGGCCGACCTCCATCTTTATAAAAAATATAAAAAAATTAGGATATGTTGTCTCCACCTTTACTTTTTTATATTTATTTATCTACAAAAAGAGCTAACCGTATCTTTGGGTCTTGCAGTGCGTGATTTGGGTTGAGACTTTAATTTATGGATAATAGGGTCCCAAGCTGGTGGAATCTTCCACCCATCATCTCTATTGAAGTTTGGGTATTTGGTAATTTCAATAGCCTCACGCAGCATTCTGGGGACAAATTTTTGTTCCTTGGCGAGGATCTGTGGCTTATCAAACCTGATGTAGTGGGTGGGTCCCTCAAAAGCATGTTCACACACTGCAGACTTGTTATCGCGCCTATTTTTCACGTCAGCTACATGTTCTCTAACGCGGGTCCCTATGCTTCTCTTTGTCTGCCCGATGTAGGAATTTGTCCCCAGAATGCTGCGTGAGGCTATTGAAATTACCAAATACCCAAACTTCAATAGAGATGATGGGTGGAAGATTCCACCAGCTTGGGACCCTATTATCCATAAATTAAAGTCTCAACCCAAATCACGCACTGCAAGACCCAAAGATACGGATAGCTCTTTTTGTAGATAAATAAATATAAAAAAGTAAAGGTGGAGACAACATATCCTAATTTTTTAATATTTTTTATAAAGATGGAGGTCGGCCCGCTTTCGAAGTTTTCTTGGCAGTTTTCTTTCTTCGAAGGTCCTCCCAATTTGTGAACTGCCAGTAGAGTCTTTAGTTTTCTCTTTTCTTAATAATAAAGAATTAAAATAACAATTAAATAAAAATATCAAATCAATAATAATTTGTGCCATAGTAAATGTCTAACCGTATCCGAACGAAAATAAATTAACTTTTCGAGGGTAGACTTATAAGTAGTTAGTCATCCCGTGACCACGGCAGCTATAAAGGTGCCGAAACGTCGGGAAAATCAAAAAACCCCTAAAAAACCTAAAAATTACGGACAATTACAACTTAGTTCGTGGAAATATAGCGCGTTTGATATCCGTAAAAGTTGTTTTATTTCAATGAACAGTGCGCGCCAAAACATAAGATGTACGTAGAAGTCTTTGCCTCGTGGATTTGTGCAAAAATGAAGGCATACATATTTTTCCTAAAGATGACCCCCCCCCCATGGCAAACCAAGCACCCCCTCCGTCAGTGTACGTTCCCCTTAAAGAAACGGTTCCTCCAGGGCATAATCTACCGTGGCCAATCTGGAGATCGTTAAACCACTTGCGTACCCTGGTTGGCTGCTGCGAGCACAACCTGAACAAATGAGGATACGCAGAGAACCCGCAGTGCGAATGCGGAGAACCCTCACAAACAATATCGCACTTTCTGGAGTGCCCCCTATGTCCCTCCACCTGCAGCGGAAGTGATCTAATGGAGGCAACCGATAGTGCAATTCAACTTCCTGTATATAACAAGTTTGCAACAGTGTCCGATGCGATGAATATTCTTCACTCAAATTTTGAAATTACCCTCTGTTCCACATTGTATATTACTTACCTACTGTTTTTGTTGATAAGTGTTAAGGTATACAACTTGTATTTTTCATACTTTTATGAACAATAAACTATTTGTAATTTTAATTATTTGTAACTTGATACATAATGGGCCAATAGAATATAAAGGAATCATCGACACGAAGAAGTAGAAGAAAAATGCAAAAATTACAAAATCATAAATTATTGGCAGTTGCATCTTAATCGATCGTTAAACACCTAAAAAGATGTTTCTTTCGAATGCAAGGATATTCCTAGCATTGATGTAACAACGCTGGCCTACAGCGTATTAAAAATATAAAAGTATTGGAGAATTTCGACGGTGGTTCGCAAGTCTCGGTAGCTCAGCGGTTAGAGCATTGGACCGGATTTCCAAAGGTCGCGGGTTCGATTCCCGTCTGAGAATTCACTTGTGGCCGAGTTAATTTTTTCCAATATTTTTCTATTTAAAATTTACCATAAGTATAAAATTAGCATTGAAAAATGCAAAAATTACAAAATCATAAAGTAGAAGACTCTTTGGAAACAATAAACTATTGAAACTGAGTTGCCGTTAATGTTAACAGATTTTGGTTGCAAAGCTGTCAAATCCTATACATTTTCAGACGGATAAAGTTATAGTTAACCTTAAAGTTCTTATTTCCACCATCTAACCATCGAATTTTTAGGATTCCGAACCTCTAAATGAAAAAAAGGAACCCTTATAGGATCACTATGTTGTCCGTCTGTCCGTCCGCCCGTCCGTCCGTCTGTCCTCATTTATCCCGAGGACGCGTGGACGTATCGAGTAGAAATTAAAACCTTATGTTCAGTTCAACAACAGTCTGTAGAAGGGTTAACAAAATTAAACTTGTAAATTAACGTAAAAAAAGATAGGACCGTTCATGTCGCAAAAAACGTAGATTTCTACACTCATAAGGGAATCAAAATTCATAGCGTACTTCCCGTTGACCTATGTATGAAATTTGGCAATTAATTCTTCGTTCACTACGAATACAGGAAACAATCTAAAAACTATACATTTGTAATTAAATCATAAAAATATAGTATTTAGTTTCGAGAACTGAATTTCGGGAAAATTTGGGAAAGTCGCGGAGGTATTGAGTTGAAAATAAAACCATATATTCACGTTTACAATTTCTTGAAGCCGTGAAAAAATCAACCTTCAAAAATAACGTAAAAAAAAGTGAGGCCATTTATGCCGCAAAAACGTATACTTCGACACTCTCTAAAGAATCAAAATTCATAGGGTACTTTTCGCTGACCTAGAACTATGAAATATAGCAAGTAATATCGTCTTTTACTACAAGTACGGACAAAAATCTGAAAACTAGACACTTGCAATTAAATCATAAAAAAATTCGTCTTTAGTTTTGGAAACTGAATGTCGCGTAAACCTCATAAAAACTGCGAGACGCAATTTCTGAACTATTTATAATATTATGTACCTAGGTACCTACAATTCGTACACCTACAGACTCGCACTTGTTCGGTTTTTTACTTTATGTGCTGGTTTTACCTCCGACTGATAAGTTCTGGATAGTCTAGCTATAAGTATCGAAAAATGTTGAAAATTTGATAGCTTTGACAAACATAGATCTGTTAAAGGTATCTGGTGCAACGGAGCTATTTGCTGGATAGGTTTGGAGTGTGACGCAGCTGGAGGGGTTTAAACGGCGAGGTGCGCTTACCTTTCCGTTTGTAGCTACCGTTTGGTTGACATAGAAAGAAAGAAAGAAAAATTGGAAATTATATGACAGCTAACAAATGCAGTTCATTCCCCGATTAATTAATAAAATTGTTACCGCTAAAATTAAATAGCAAAATGCACCATTTCCTCCAATCTAAAAAAATTAATTTTAAAAGTTTTTCATATTTTGCTTTTTCATTACCAGTTAAAATTTTGTCATAGGTCGGGATAAGCGAATGCGCGACTCGCTTGCGCGTCTCGAGAGTGCGCTCACGTTAGTTGGTGCAACCGGCGTAGAAGATCGCCTGCAAGAGGCCGTGCCTCGAACTGTGCGCGCTCTGCTCGACGCCGGCATCATAGTATGGGTCCTCACCGGAGACAAGCCGGAAACTGCCATCAATATCGCATACTCCGCCGCACTGTTCTCACAGAGCGATCGGTTGCTGCATCTCATGTCGCGGGATAAGGTATTTATCTACATCATGGGACGGGAAACAGATTCTTAAATATTTTTAACCGTTTTCTGAACTTCATTTCACGATATAATGCTTCTGTTTCTGTAGTGTTTTTTAAAAGCCTAACATTGATTGAACAGGTTTGTAACAAAACTTATGAGTTTAACTTACAGTTATTTATAAAGTGTTTGTAAGCAATAACGAAGTCAATTCCACTGAAAATAATGTTGACAGTTTAAAAGTTTGGCGGAACAAATCAATAATTATATTTCAGAAACAAATATAAAGAAACTTTATGGACAAACCTTTTCATCGCGTATGTTATTTAACTAACAATTCGCATATTGGTGATATTTTATGAGATAGAGGTTTAATTTCATAACAAACATGCTTCGTTCAAATTGACATAACCTGTTCTAAACCCGATTCGCTATTCCATAGGAAAGTACAACACTTTGATTACAGCTGATTTTCAGCGATTTCACCGATAGCTCTGTAGTAAAAATTGTTCATATTGATGGATTCAACTACTCATTCATCAAACCCGAACCGAAAACCGGTGTCCAGAGAACAGGATAATCTATTGTGTCTCATAATCGGGGCCTGAAAGGTTAAGTTTTTTTAAAAATAGGGTTATGATTACAGGACCACGCCGAGTCGACGATCAAGAGCTATCTAGAGGGAGGCGCGGGCGAGCCGTCGGGCGGGCGCGCGCTAGTGGTGGACGGGCGCACGCTCACCTACATCCTGGACCGGCGCTCGGGGCTAGTGGCGCCCTTCCTGCTGCTGGCGCGCCGCTGCTCCGCCGTGCTGTGCTGCCGCGCCACGCCGCTGCAGAAGGCGTATATAGTCAAGGTGACCGCCCTCAGGGGAACACATCCCGGCCCGGCGCTCGGGGCTAGTGGCGCCCTTCCTGCTGCTGGCGCGCCGCTGCTCCGCCGTGCTGTGCTGCCGCGCCACGCCGCTGCAGAAGGCGTATATAGTCAAGGTGACCGCCCTCAGGGGAACACATCCCGGCCCGGCGCTCGGGGCTAGTGGCGCCCTTCCTGCTGCTGGCGCGCCGCTGCTCCGCCGTGCTGTGCTGCCGCGCCACGCCGCTGCAGAAGGCGTATATAGTCAAGGTGACCGCCCTCAGGGGAACACATCCCGGCCCGGCGCTCGGGGCTAGTGGCGCCCTTCCTGCTGCTGGCGCGCCGCTGCTCCGCCGTGCTGTGCTGCCGCGCCACGCCGCTGCAGAAGGCGTATATAGTCAAGGTGACCGCCCTCAGGGGAACACATCCCGGCCCGGCGCTCGGGGCTAGTGGCGCCCTTCCTGCTGCTGGCGCGCCGCTGCTCCGCCGTGCTGTGCTGCCGCGCCACGCCGCTGCAGAAGGCGTATATAGTCAAGGTGACCGCCCTCAGGGGAACACATCCCGGCCCGGCGCTCGGGGCTAGTGGCGCCCTTCCTGCTGCTGGCGCGCCGCTGCTCCGCCGTGCTGTGCTGCCGCGCCACGCCGCTGCAGAAGGCGTATATAGTCAAGGTGACCGCCCTCAGGGGAACACATCCCGGCCCGGCGCTCGGGGCTAGTGGCGCCCTTCCTGCTGCTGGCGCGCCGCTGCTCCGCCGTGCTGTGCTGCCGCGCCACGCCGCTGCAGAAGGCGTATATAGTCAAGGTGACCGCCCTCAGGGGAACACATCCCGGCCCGGCGCTCGGGGCTAGTGGCGCCCTTCCTGCTGCTGGCGCGCCGCTGCTCCGCCGTGCTGTGCTGCCGCGCCACGCCGCTGCAGAAGGCGTATATAGTCAAGGTGACCGCCCTCAGGGGAACACATCCCGGCCCGGCGCTCGGGGCTAGTGGCGCCCTTCCTGCTGCTGGCGCGCCGCTGCTCCGCCGTGCTGTGCTGCCGCGCCACGCCGCTGCAGAAGGCGTATATAGTCAAGGTGACCGCCCTCAGGGGAACACATCCCGGCCCGGCGCTCGGGGCTAGTGGCGCCCTTCCTGCTGCTGGCGCGCCGCTGCTCCGCCGTGCTGTGCTGCCGCGCCACGCCGCTGCAGAAGGCGTATATAGTCAAGGTGACCGCCCTCAGGGGAACACATCCCGGCCCGGCGCTCGGGGCTAGTGGCGCCCTTCCTGCTGCTGGCGCGCCGCTGCTCCGCCGTGCTGTGCTGCCGCGCCACGCCGCTGCAGAAGGCGTATATAGTCAAGGTGACCGCCCTCAGGGGAACACATCCCGGCCCGGCGCTCGGGGCTAGTGGCGCCCTTCCTGCTGCTGGCGCGCCGCTGCTCCGCCGTGCTGTGCTGCCGCGCCACGCCGCTGCAGAAGGCGTATATAGTCAAGGTGACCGCCCTCAGGGGAACACATCCCGGCCCGGCGCTCGGGGCTAGTGGCGCCCTTCCTGCTGCTGGCGCGCCGCTGCTCCGCCGTGCTGTGCTGCCGCGCCACGCCGCTGCAGAAGGCGTACATAGTCAAGGTGACTCACATCCCGGACGCATATGAGCAATATGTCACTACGAAGTTTCGATAATGATCTCTGTAGGGCAAGCACGAACAACTATCGAAATAGTATCGAGCACGTAAAAAATGTATAGGAAAATGTAGTTCCGTTGACGTCCGGTAGGAACGCTGCTCAATATGTCATACATTTTTTTACTTTACTTCCTCGATACTTACTCGAAAGCTATTCGTGCTACGCCTCCTGGTTTGTATAAAAACTCCGTAGTTAGATTTTGCGAAACGTAACTATTAAGTTTTTTAAACAATCATAGAGATCGGTTCAAAACTCCATAGTTGGGTTGAGCGACGAACAGAAACTCCACGGTTTGTTGCACTGCGCCTTTGTAAAAACGTCAAATCTCAACTATTTTACGGGAATAAACATTGATTTATTAATTGGATTAAAACAAGGGCTACTTTTTATCCCAATATTCCTATAGGAACAGGAACCACGCAGGTGTAACCGCGGGCGGCTGCTAGTGATTTATAAAATACTTAAATAAATTACACATTTAATGCTTTCCAGGCGGTGAAGGAAGAGCTCGGCGTCACAACACTTGCGATAGGCGACGGCGCCAATGACGTATCGATGATACAGACGGCAGACGTGGGCATCGGTAAGTTTTTCACTTCACTTAATACTGACAAATCATACTAATACCTATTGAACATTCGCATATATACCGTGTTTTTTTTTGTTTTTGCCCAAAGTTAAGGTGAAGGTAAGTGTTACGTGTTTAGAAGAAATATGAAAAAAAAAACTTTATTTTTTTATTTTATCAAGTTTTTTGCGTCGTTTATGGAAATTAAACCTACCTAAGCAATGAAAAACAAAGGTACAAACTTAAAATAATATCAATAATTGTAAAAATTACTATTGAGCGTGCACCATGCTCGGCTCAGGGCTATCAGCTTATCGCAGTGCTACGATGACAAAAAAACGATTTGAATAAAAAAATATCGCTTCATTTTGTTCTAAACACATAACACAACCTCCCCCTTAAGTTTGGGCACATATAATAAAAACACCCTGTATATATGCTAATGTTAGGATGGATTTGATGTTTGTTACTCTTTCACGCAAAAACTACTGAATGGATTTAGGCACATAGATAGTAGATAGCCTGGATTGATATAGGATACTATTTATCCCGATATTCACACGGGACCGGGAATCACGCGGGTGAAACCGTGGGCGGCCGTTAGTTTATTATATTTGCGGAAAAAGTAGTTTTTAGAAAATGTAACCTTCAAATGAAAAAAAAATCATTAATATTCATATCACAACAATGACGAACCTGAAAACCACAAGGTTGGAAATGCTATTAATCATAATTTTAGTGCAATTAGGAGATGAGTTTTGTCCTCCCTCTATTGGTTTTCTACTAATGTTATGAAATTTAGTGTAAGTGAGTAATCTTTTACGTTTTAAAACGATTAAGTAGATTTAGATCAAGATTAAGATTTATTAGTAAAACAAATTTTGGTCACTTTGTTGTCACACTATCAAAATTATAACTTGTCTTTCCATACAAACTCGTTTATTCTTGGTACTTTTCACCTGGCCGGCCTTTTTTAGAACATCCTCGATCTAGTTGTAGGGGTTATCCCTACACACTTTAGATGATATGTATGATAGATTGATAGGTACTCTGATATTGATATGATATAAGGATGCTGATAGGAAATGATATAAAGGAGTTCAAAATTATACAACCGTGTCGAGTGCAAACCGTAATAGAACTGATTTATTGTGATATAAATTAAATGCATGTAAAAGGCGCGTGAAAATAAAGTGCAAGTTTGCAAATTACAAATGTTGCAATAATTAGGTTCAATGTGCGGTTCACCGTACACTAGTCGTGGTATGTTCGTCTAGTCCGACTTTTCCCAATTTTCCCAATCTCATTTACTATAGATTTGTGTAGTCAGTCTCCTTTTATCAATCCTCTGAAAGGGACCAAAGTATGCCATATGGCAAACTCAGTTTTTTTTACGATGGTAATAATATGGTGGTGCGAGGAGCTCGGTGGCGCAATGGTTCGCGCTCTCGGTCAGCGTTATAGCGGTTAAGCAACTTTCACAATGGTCGGTTACAGGATAGGTGACCGTAACTAGTATCTCGAGCTTCTACGTACTTCGGAAGGCACGTTAAGCAGTTGGTCCCGGCTGTATTTTCAGTTTATTATTAGCAGTTGTTTATTATGAATTTCTAAAAATTCTAAAAATTTATGAGAAAAAGTGGGAAAAAATTGACTATATACAACAAAATTTTTGTACGAAAAAAATGGTTTCTGGCGCTTGTAACAGTTCTAACCTAACCTAAAAGTGTATGATTTTTTTTTGTTTTGGCGTTATATGCTTTTGTGGGTGATTGGGGGGTCAATGGTGGGGGTTGGGGGGACATACCCCTCCACCTCCCCCTCACACTCATTATCCTGAATTCAGAGTCACATAATCTATACAATGTGTTAAAAGACCCATACCGAAGCCGTAATATATGCGTAGACATCTTGACTAAATAAGAATATGCAAAAATAATTGTTAAGAACCGACATTTATTTTTCGTTTTAAAAAAATTGGTTTAATATTACACGCAAAAAAACGCGTGCAACAACGTGTAGGCGGCCTGGATCCAGTTTCTTTGATTGGTTTTGATATTCATTGTGATTAATATTCAATTTGATATTTGTAGCGCATTCGCTTATACCGACTATAACAAATTTTTTACTGGTATTGAAAAGGCAAAATATGAATAATTAACTTTAAACGATAATCTTTCAAAAAATAATATTGACCTTGATCTACAATAACACCTTAACCATCACACCTTAATCTGGTTACCAGATTAGGCCCCATACAAGAAAATGACAGGAACGACGGGGAGAATACGTGGTTTTCGTTTTCGTTATGAGTCTTTTAACATTCTGTATGTGAACCGGCCATTTTCCTTATCCATCCATAAGGCTGGGAATACACGTCAGAATTTTCTCTCCGATAGTCTGATCAGACAGTGTACTTCTGTACACAGACGAAATAGACGTCCGATTCTCCTTCTGATTTGCTAGTTGACTCAAGCGCATATTATTTGACTCTTTGGACTGAGTTTAGAAACATTCTGACGCAAAACCGGACGTGTATCAAGTGAATCCGATTAGATAGTCTGATCAGACAATCGGAAGCAAATCTGTCGTCTATTGCCAGCCTAAAAAAGGCCAGTGCACAGTGTAAATATTGATGAACATCGTTGGGCAGGGCTGTCGGGCCAGGAGGGGCGGCAGGCGGTGATGGCGTCGGACTTCGCGCTGTCGCGGTTCAAGTTCGTGGAGCGCCTGCTGCTGGTGCACGGCCACTGGTGCTACGACCGCCTCGCGCGCATGATACTATACTTCTTTCTCAAGAACGCCGTACGTATTGCTTTCAAAATCTTATGTGTATTCTCTGTGCATGTATGTATGATCATAACTTCAGAACTACTGCACGAAATTGGATAATTTAATTTCTTGTTGTTTGAAGAGGCGTCGTGACGTCTTCATTCCAGGCAGTTTTCGGAATTATTTTTATGTCATTCCCTTTCTCTTTGTATAAGAGCAAAAGAAAGGAACTGATAGCAATTCAGAAACCTGGAATGGGATGGACAAGGCAAAGCTAATAGTTAATAATTTAGTTGTTATTTATTTAAATATTTTATTTTTATTTATGACTATTTATTTAGTAGTTTATGTAGGTAGATTTATTGATATATTCAGTAATATTGTTAAGTAAAGTTTGTCATTCTTGCTTGTTGCCTGTGCACTACCTCTCGCTCTCTCTCCATTTTTCCTATGCCTCAAAGGTTGTCTGGAAGAGATCGCTCTTAGCGATAAGGCCGCCTTTGCCCACATTTATGTCAACTCTTTCTTGTGTTTCTGTCTGTATTTTTGTGTGTGCAATAAAGTGTTTTATCTATCTATCTATCTATCTAATAGTGCCACCACCGTTGGTACCTAAAATCTCTTGATCGGTCTAAGTCAAGTCAAAACCTGACATATCTGTATTTTGACAATCAACAGATTTTAGTTAGACCATTTGTAACTCAAGAATGGCTGGATCAAATTAGATGAAATCTGACGCACAGATAGTTTATAGCCTGGGTTGAAACGTAGGACCAAATTTTATTTGTAACGGAAACTACAAGCGTGAAACAGAGGGCTGCCAATATTTTTTAATACACCTCAGTTTGAAACATTATTAGCCAACTTCCAAAAGGAGCTTGAAAAACTGTTGCAAGTTAGACCGCTCACGATGGGGGGGATGGGATATCTATCGATAGTATTTTTATTTTTGTATAAATAAAAATACTGTCAAAACCAGTCAGGAACTTTATAAAGTTACTGTTGTGAGCTTAATATATAAATCTGTCCTTTTTGTACGGATTTAAAAAATATTTGGGTATTGGAAAAATTACTTGAAATAAATTTCAGAATGCATGTTGGTCTTTACTTTCCAGACGTTCGTGTTTCTGGTGTTCTGGTTCCAGCTGTACAACGGCTTCTCAGCGCAGGTTATGATCGACCAAACCCACCTTATGTGCTATAACCTCGTCTTCACCGCTATCCCACCGATTGTCATAGGTGAGTAAAAAAATTTTTTTGGTGATTCAAGCTTTTACTTATATAAGCTTTTACTTATACAAGGTGAAAAAAATCTATGGGCCCTCGAGGAAAAAAATACAGCTAAAATCTGTAAAAAAAAAACCTGTACTTTTATGCTATCAATCCATACGGTCAATCAAAAGGATCAAATCTCTAACAAACATAACATACTCTGACAACCTTCTTATTTATTTATTTATTTATTTATTTATAAGGTACACCAGCAGTGCATGCATTAACACAGACAATATTAAAAAAAAAAACAACAAAGCATAACTCTGATGCATACACCTTTACAGGTGACACGACATTTACCATACAAAAGAAATCAAAGTAATTAAAATACAGCACAAAAAAGACCTGCTAGTTGTTAAATCACAATAAACACATTACTTAAAGATTATGTACTATTAAAATATCATTAAAATTGATTCAAATTCCATTACAAAAATAATTAATAAGAATAAGGAAACATTAAGATCACAACATTATATGAACATTATATGAACACTTTCTTCGAGATAAATCGATATTGCTGTACTGGCCACATACATGCGAGCAGCGGCCGGCAAAAGTTGTATGAAAATCCATATCTGTCGTGTTTACCGGCCAAATAAAATTACATAGTAAACTCATATCTATCGTGCAATTTAAAAATGGAACGATCTTTTATTTCGAAATATGGTAACCAAGGAGGTAACTTTTCAAAGGTCTTATTTAAATTTCCAACTGGCTTGCAAATAGAAAGCTGTTTTAGACAAAAACAACCAACAAATGAACACTTTACGCGGGAAAAAATATCGTTGTTAACGAACAACAATATTGTTCGTCTGATTTCGAAAAGTAGTTTTAATTTCAGCGCAATATTTGAGAAAAGTACTATACAAGCCATGACCATAACTAGACATTGATGGACTTACGTATGTGTGCCTTGGCTTCGCCTCGGCCCTCATTAATACGTTCGTTCATCAATGCCTCTTTTGCTGGCCGCTGCAGTAATCACTCTTCAAAATATTAATACCTACTAAGTTATAAGCACATATATTATGTAACATCTAATCTAACACCTAATGTTTTTTTTTTTATTTATTTATTTATGAATGACGGGGAGACTCTTAGCCTTCATCATACATGATATTAAGTATTGATAAGGCTGAAGATGGAAGCGAGCCTCTCCCGGAATCCTCAACCACTGAGGATCTGGCTATCTTATCTCGAACTGCCGGAACACAACAATGCTAAAAACATTGTTGTTATGGCGTCAGGCTTAGATAAGATGGTGGTAGCTAGCCAGGCGGGCTTACAACAAGTCCTACCACCAACCAACCCGAATACAATATATACCCCCGCTGGGAATCGAACCCCTGGGTCTGATACCGGTGGTTGTACCACTAGACCACAGAGGCAGTTGTTAATGTAACACCTAATGTAACACTTAGTTATGCAACTAAACAGTTTTAAGTTTGACACTTCTTCAAAAGGATATTTTTAATAGCCTTTTATTTCGGCGCCTTAAATATTTTATCTTTGATAATCTTTTTTGGGAAAGACTTGATTTTTCGTAACTGCCTTTTTATATTGCTTTTAGGTGTGTTGAAAGCTGATTCAATATCAGAAGATAAAATGTTTATGGAAGTATTGCAAAACTTTCTTTCAGTCACTATATCAGCTAAAAGCTGTCGAGTGTCTTATTAGAGTCCCATTCCTCTTCAAAATAACCTAAAAAAAAGGTAAATAAGGTACATAATAATACAGAAGGCGGCGGCATACTCTTTGTGCGTGAAATTTCGCAACTTAAACTTATCAGTAGTAATTAAAATTGAATTTTATTTCAATCAGAATTATGAAAACAACAATATTCGTAATAAAAAGCAGAAATATGAATATTAAGAAAAAAATACAAAATCTAATTTTTTAATCAGATATTGAAAAGCATACTTTAGTTATTTTTACATTACTTACTTCATTCGGCATAATCACATCCCTGTACGGGATACAAAATTATTTTTATTAAGTTATATTGTAGAGATCGCAGCACTTACATGTAAAAAGTAATCCCATAAGACTTGCATAATTTTTGCTATTTCTGTACCACTTCACAATACATGACGGCATTTTTTATAACTTTTCTGACCTATTTGACTGGCGTTCAATGACGTTGCTTCAACCACGGCACATACCATAGTAATCCGGGAAATAAGACAATTTTTAAAGGTGCCGCCCACATAAGGCACTTTTTGTGGTGTCATTTTCGAGCGTCAGAAATGTTTCCATGTTTTATATGTTCGCAAGTAAAGGTAGGGTCCAGAGAGCTTTGTGTGAGCTTTCTCACCTTACTCGCTTACTTCGCAGTTTGCGAATAGAGTTTAATTTTCAACCTTATTCTTATTGTATTAAGGCTATCTGTCAAAATGTTACCCTCACGCGATGCTAACGTTTGGACATTTGCAAACTCACATTGGGCCCTCAGATATGTTCTTTCGTCCGTACCGTACCTTCGTTTCGTTATCATGAGCTCTATTTTTGATTCACTCGTCTCGAGGATTCTACTGATTTTCTTGCGACGTTTAAGTTTCCGTATTCCCTAAAAGCGACCTTTCACGTATATACATAGCTTCGCTTTTCGCCTGTAGTACCGCCTCCCAACACGAGCGCGCGAGGGGCAAAGCGAAAAGTGTGCTATGTCCACGCATGCAAGGTCGCT
The DNA here is from genome assembly GCA_910589605.1 of Chrysoteuchia culmella. Classification (NCBI taxonomy): domain Eukaryota; kingdom Metazoa; phylum Arthropoda; class Insecta; order Lepidoptera; family Crambidae; genus Chrysoteuchia; species Chrysoteuchia culmella. Next base: position 5,510,177 of record OU342647.1, on the reverse strand, counting down.
AATCGCCTGATCACTCGCGCGACGAGTGATTCAAAAATAGAGGTCCAGTGTCGCGATTAAGAACGGTAGTAGGGACGCCCAACGCTGCGACGACGATCGCTTTGCGTCCAGAGTTATTGGATCGATGGATAGAAACGGGGGTACGATACGGTCAATAGAATCTATCTAAGTGTAGTCGTGTGTCCGGCAGGCGCGTACGACCGCGTAGCCCCGGCGGCGCTGCTGACGGAGCGGCCGGGGCTGTACGGCGCGGCGCGGCGCGGGCTGGCCTACCGCGCGCACTCCTACTGGCTGGTGCTCGCCGAGTCCGTCTACATCAGCGTGGTGATCTTCTTCACGGCCGCCACCGCCTACTGGGACACGGACGTCGGCATCTGGGCGTTCGGCACCTGCTGCATGACCTGCTGCCTCGTCGTCATGCTCGTCTACGTCGCCATCGAGACCCGGAGCTGGGTGAGTCCTCTGCTCTTATAGATGAGCAGCACTTTGCTGTTGACAGGGTCAACTGCAGCTGTCGACAGCGCCAACTGCAGTTGTCGACAGAGCCAGCAGTGACTGTCGACAGCAATATTCGACACGTCGACGGCGCAAGTTTTCTTTGTCGAAAGCTGCAGTTGGCTTGCTGACAGCAAAAATGCTGTTCGTATGGGTAGCGCAGCGCCTAACTCGGTCCCATGGCCAGCGTACCATGCGCACCACAACTTTTTGGCGACGCTTATCTCGCAATGTCTGTCCTGCTCAAACCGTACGGAGAGCCGGGGTGTAAGTTCGCAAATATCCAAACGTTACTATCGCGTTTGCGTTAAGAATTTTATTCTCAACCTTATTCCCATTTTATTAAGGTCTATCTGTCAAAATTTTATCTTACGCGATAGTAACGTTTCGACTTTTGCAAACTCTCACTAGGCACTCTGATATGAGTGAGACACTGCGTTTACGTTTGAAAAGTGACGACAGCGTTGTCGTGGCGAGCATGCTACGCTGATTAATTGATCTATGACGCGTTAAGTCTTAGCCTGACCTTCAGTACTCACATTGCAAGTTATCAATTTTCACAAAAGAAAGAGTGCGTGCGTTTAGAGTCACACTGACCACATCTAGACCCAGTGGTGACAGTCGACTCAGTACTGAACAATATTGGTCAATCTCTTCAGCCTGGCCAGCATGAGCGACTTTTACCGACAGTCGAAGCTCGATAACGTGTCACTGTCCCGCTTACATCTTAGCGAGGTAAGCAAGACAACATCATGCGCTATACCATATCTATACTAATATTATAAAAAGGAAAGATTTCATTGTTTGATTGAATAGGCTCCGAAACTACTTAACGGATTTAAATGAAATTTGTTACACAGATAGTAGATAGCCTGGTTATGAACATAGCATACTTTTTATCCCGATATTCCCACGAGCACGTGAAACCGCTAGCGGCCGCTAGGCGTAGGTTATAGCGGTTTTCATGCTAGGGAGGCAGGCTTGCATATGCACAGTAACAAACGCAAGCGACCATTGGTAAGTGGAACACTGGCTGGTCGCAGCTGAGAGCCGACTTAACGTTAGGTGTATGCCGCACGCACAGACTTTCAGTACTGACAGCCAGGTTCAGGCTGTAGTCGTAAATGTTGGTTGGTAGGTCTAAAGCTATCGTCGGTCGGGGCGAAAGCCCGGCGACTGTCACCTCAATCCTGACAGTCTCCGCCGACACGTGGAGGGAACAACCTGGGGTTTTTAGTGGGTTCGAGTCCCACATAACCTCCCTGTCTCCCCGGACAGGGAGGGATCAACAAATTAGCCCTGGGGGAAAAAGGTCTAAAGCTATCCTAAAGGTGGGTCCAGATATCCGTACCAGCGCCGCGATCAAGAACGCTAGTCTGGACGCCCGTTTGGTACGGTACGGTGGTACGGCGTCTTGATACGGAAAAAGGTAACGAGGAAATTTGCGTCCAGAGTTTTTGGATCGCGACGCTGATACGAAACGGAGGAACGTACGGACAAAAGAACATATGTGCACCTACCTTTATGCTCTATACTCAAATACTCACATACGGTTTTACTCGATCGAGTCAACGGTTTTACTCGACCGAGCATACAGGTCAAGCTAAAATCCACACGATGAGCTTACTCGTTTTAGAGTAAAACTATCGAGTAAAACCGTATGTGAGTACAGAGCTTTAGACAAACCAACCAAACACTATTCTTGCCGTAAATAAGTATAGCGATTAATAATAATACAATATTTGTGTTATGTGTTAATCAGATGCCAGTGAGTACGGGTCTTATTGTGTTTATTTATCTGTGGATATTTACTTGCAGCTATTCTATAAGAAACTTGTAAGTGATTATGGACTATCTTCGTATCATAAGTATAGTCCACTTTGTTTAGCTTTAGTTATTACGTGTGTCGTTTCGACAAAGCCGAAATACGAGTACTTATAATCGATTAGCTTCGTACTTAAAAATAATTAAATATTAACAAAACCATACCACGGATAATCAATGATACAACGTAAGTAACTTCCAGTGGACAGTTGATGACTTTTACTAAGGACTGATTGTTTAAATTAAAAAGAGTGAAAAGAAACTCGTAATCTTGAAAAATTATTTCGCTTGGCAGTAATGACTTTCTTGCAAGTTGTTAAAAAACTCAACGTTGATTAGGAGTAACGTTGATTTACTTGTGATACCGCCAAAGTTCATAATAACTTAACTTTTGTTTGTGCTTATATTTCGGCTTGTAATTAGGAGATGCACAAAAGCAAAGCCTCACATTATGCGTCTATTTGTGCGGTAATTGCACTATTTTACGTAGTGTCTACAGTTCTGCACCAATGCCACGCGGATTATAGTATACACAGAAGCAGATCATATTCCCAAATCTTAAGTATCGACAGCCGCAGATGATGTTCTTAAATCTTATTTGAATTTGAATTGGCGTCTGATGATCCTCGGCAATGTTTACGCGATTGAAGGCTTTAAATTACACTTTAGGAAAATTTGCGTAACTCGTTTGCTACCATTACCATTGTGGTAATTATGATATAAAATTTTAGTAAATGACATATTTTACAACTTGAGAATTAATGACTTAAACTTATCGATCATCACTTGATGCAAATATCTTCCTTACCTCACTTACATTGAAATCTATTAATGACATTGATGTAGCAGTTAATGACCTTAACGCTATAATTTGCAACGCTAGAGACTCTTCTTACATCACTCACCGATGGCATATCTGGCCTCCCACACTTCATAACAAAGTTGTCCAGTCATCCATAAGATGCTCATTCGACGTAAATGCTTAATGATTTTATTAAATCCCGCACTAGGGAACACTTAGATCATGTATGGAATAAAAAACTAGTCAATAATCCTAGTTCTGAAATTTAGAAGTTGTCCAAATTCCTGAAGCCAAAAAACATTATAATACCTCCTCTCAAATGCCCCGACGGTTCCTTTACAACAAATGTTGATCAGCAGTGTGATGCTCTGGCCACTGCTTTTCATGAAAATATCTGCCTTACTCGGGTTTGGACCAGTGAGATTCCCATTTCCGATATTCAAGCATCTTTGCTATGATCAACGAGCATTAAATCACAGAGTTACAACACCCCTTTAGACCTTCGGAGATTCGAGAGACTCTTCCCTTAAAATTCGTAAATCTGCAGGGGAAGACGGTATCCATAATTTCTTGCTTAAACCCAAATTGAAACCTTTCTCAAAAAGCTATCGTTTACTTAACGAAAATTTTAAATGCTTTTCTCTATCTGGGTTATTTCCCCTCAGCATGGAAATCGGCTTAAGTCATTGCACTAAGGAAGCATGTGAAGGATTCTCTGTTACCGTCCAACTATCGAGCAATCAGTCTGCTCCCATGTCCGGGGAAGTTATTTGGAAAACTTATTTATGCGCGACTGCAAAACATATCTGGCAGCCTTCTTACCAACGAGCAATTTGGGTTTCGCCCATCTCATTCCACAACACAACAGCTTGCTAGGGTGAGCGAACATATTTCTCATCATCTCAACTTAAAAGAGTACAGGTATGTTTCTCTTAGATATTGAGAAAGAATTCGATACGGCCTGGCACGAGGGCCTTCTCCACAAGGTTGTCAATCTTGGATTACCATGTTCCATAGTTAAGCTTATCCAGTCGTACCTATCTGACCGTAAATTTATGGTTCATATAGGTAATGTTAAGTCCTGTGTCCAGAATGTGCACGCCAGCGTACCCCAGGGCTGAATTTTAAGTCCTTACCTATTTCTGGTATATCTGAATGATATACGTATCAACCGCGTACCCAACTTGCTTGTTTTGCAGATGATACTGCGTCATATACTTCTTCACGCGATTTGGACCTCATTGTAGGTCGTTTGCAATTTTCTATAAATCTGTTATACAGTTACTTTACCAAATGGACACTCAAGCTCAACAAGTCAAAAACTGAAGCAATTATGTTCACCTGTCATCGCACCTTATCCACAAGGAGACTTAAGATAGGTGACCACAGTATACCCTGGAATAACTCTGTGTGTTACTTGGGTGTTACGTTGGACAGCAAACTGAATTGGTCTAAGCACCTAGCTCAACTACGCATCCAGGGAGCCCAAGCACTTGGACCCATTTTAAATCGTAAAAGTAGAATTAGTTCTACTACTACTTATATTGATTATATCGATGGATACTACGGCACGTTCCGTTTACCGTATCACTATGTCTTGTTCCCACCAACCGGTTTTGCCTGTGACGTTATCAGTAGCAATGAGCACGCGCATGACCAAGCTAGTGACACTCAGCGGCCGCGCAGTTTCCCCTCTGTCGTCCATACTTAGTACGGCCGCAGGGGGAGCGGTAGCTCTGGCCACTCGTTGTACGCTGGTCGTCTAAGTGTACACTTCATTGTTTAGTGGCTAATGCTTTGCATAATATAATCTTACCCACTTTTATGAAATAAGCGAATTGGCTACGATAGAATCGCGTCATTAGACATTTTTTGTTATTGTATAGTTTACTTGCTATTGCTTCAAATTTAGGGTTTAAATAGTCTCATATTATTATTCTTTCAGCTTAAAAAGTTGTTTTCAGTCTGTAAAAGTACTTTAAATTTATATTTCTGTATAAAAAAGATGTTTTCAGTCTGTAAAAGTACTTTAAATTTATGTTTCTGTATACTTAGTTATACATTGTATTTCTAAACATTATGAAATAAAGAATTTTCAAAACAAAAAACAATGACTTCAATTTTGTTAGTCCGATTCAAGGGCATTTAATTGTTGGAGAGCTAGCGACAGATTATCATTACTAATTACCTCTGGATTGATAAATTGTAAGATGGTTAAGAGAGTTGCAACAGCTCTGTGAAAGTCAGCTGCGGTTCAGTTGGTGGGTTTAGCAGCGGTAGCGTACCAATCAACCAATTAAACTCCGTGGTAGTGTACGTACCACGTACATCGGTTTCAAGGTGCCGCCAACTCTGAGGTCCCAGGTTTATCCCATACGTATTTATTTCCGTTACCCTAGTTTCCCATTACACAAGCCTTATAGTGCTTACTTTGGGACTAGGTTAATTAGTGTGACTGTAAGAAATATTTATTTACCTAATCACGATGACAAAAAAATTTTTTTGCCATTACTTCCCAATGGCAGGATAATTTGAGTGTTTTTTTTAAGGTGGCGCTAGTGTCGATATAGATAAATGATTTTCGCACGTTCTTGTCGTACGTGATCCATTTTATATCACCAGTTATCAGCCAAAACTTTTCAAATGCGCCAAAACTGTTTTGTGGTCAATTCTCAGTTCTTTAGCTACGTCGTAACTACTAATATGCCGATCCTGCTCTACTTTTTCCGGATTGAAAACGCTTAAACTAAATTTGTGCTACTCTCTGCTCACACTGCACTAGGCCCATCGTTTTTTTTTCCGGCTTGCGTTACATTTTTACCTTTTTTTTTTGTAAAATTTTAAAATGTATCGAATTTCTTCATTAGATTCACTCATCTTGACAGTAAGAAAAACAAATGAAAATCACACATTTTCCTAATTTGAATTTGGAAAATGTGTGGCGAATCTTCTTTAAAATTTTAACTTTTAATGATACCAAAACCAGACACATACAAATATTATAGCCAAAGACATTTTATTACAAGTTCATACATACTATATGCGTAAAGACTTTTTCCCCAACCACGATACTAGCCGATTTTCATATAATGGAGGTAACCTTAGAGCCTTGGTTCTCTGGCAAGGATTGACCGAGCTGTGATCTGATAATGACCATCCAGGGAGTGTGTGGAGGAGATCCAGATTGGTATACATACCCAACTGATCAGACTGAGGAAATGACCGACCAATTTTGTGCCCTACATTCAATAGGAGAAGGAACCATTTTCACTTAATATTCTGTGTAACAGTAAATATAGGATATTTTAGCTGAAAGATGACTCCTTATATTTTGAAGAGTAAAGTTCTTAGGATCATCGCTGAACTAAAGAGTGCAGCGTTAATCGTTATGAATATTAAAATCAATACGCGCGCTGTCCCTGAGTCGCATGCCAACATATTTTCAACATATTATGTAAAAGCTATTAAAGTCGAATTTCTATTGATAATGATAGTCTCTTCGTTGACATCGCGCTGACACATCCTGTATGACTAATGACATATCTTGAACAGGAAATCATCACTTTTCCTTGTAATCACGTTTCCATACTTCCAACAGTAGTATTAGAATATACATTGATAGTTGTTCCATACTTGATAATAGATAAGTTATCAGAAAATACCACACGTTGTGCATTTTGATAAAGCCATTATTACTTGCAATTGTATTTAATTATAAAAATATTTCTTTAATTGTGTTATATCATATGACGCTGATAAGTTAATAGAAATACAAAAACACTTTAACTGCAAAGTATTATTTTACCGAAATATGGACTTTTGCAAATTTCTGAGTGCTTTCGACTAGATATTAAGACCCAATAAAGAATTATAGTCATTTCTTTTCAACTTGGTAACACTGATTTTAATGTAAAGAAAAGATTATTTATATTTAATTCAGAACCATTTTGAAGCAGTATGAGCTATATTATATTATATCATATCGTTTAGGCTATACTATCTTAAGACATGTAATAGACATGAGAAATGCTGAACCTGTGCAGTTTCATGACTGGCAAATAAGTTAATGATATCTCAGTTATATAAGTAAGAAACACCTCTTCCTGTCTGCAATGTCTTTCACCTCTCTGGTGTTATCATAGTTGCACTGGAGTGTTGTCCTCTCTTCGAGTGAAAATTTGTTTATTTGCGTGTTTGCGTGCATAAAACCTCAAAATCGAATTTACGGTGTGGCTGCTCTAATAATGCGTTCCTGACAGATCGTATCATATCGTATCGTATCAGTTTATACTGTTTATGCCTAGGTTTGAGAAATTGAAAACATTGATTATTTACTATAACTTAAACAACTGCCAGAAGCGCATTCTCTTACGGGCGCACTTTATTCATTCTTAAATTACAATCAAAGCTTCTAATGAGTACAATTTCAGTTCACTGATAACTTGGATGTGGACTTGTGCGTTGATTCCGTTTGGCGATGAATTTAACATAATATGAGGCGTTGTCAGACGGTGATCCACCTGTTCGCGCTGACCGGCTCGCTGCTGTCGTTCTTCGTGCTGACGCTGATCTACGAGTCAGTGTGCGTGTCGTGCTTCAACCTGCCGTCGACACACCGCGTGCTGCACCACGCCATGGCTGACCCCATCTATTGGCTAGTGGTCGTGTTGACCACGGTGGTGGCGCTCATGCCTAGGTATGTTACTTTTTATATTGGTGGAAATACATTTACGCATCCGTTGTTCCCAGGGGGCAACCATGTATTAACTTTCCCCCGGATTATGAGACACAATAGATTTTCCATTGTTCTCTGGACACCGGAGTTCGGTTCGGGTTTGATGAATTAAAAAGTTACTGAAAACAATCTTCTGCATTATAGGATTACCGAAAATCGTTGAGACTAAAACATTTTAGCGACTGTGGTATTAACGTTACGTCATGATTCAGGCTGGCTTGGCGTGCGGTGCGCAACTCGCTGCGGCCGGGCACGCTGGGGCGCGCCGTGCTCTCGCGCCGCCGCCGCTCGCGGCTGCCCTACGCCGCGCACTACCGCTGCGCCAACGCCGCCGCGCACGTCTACAGGTACCCACCCGTCACATACACGTACACGTACACATACACGTGCACGTACGACTCGCTGCGGCCGGGCACGCTGGGTCTACCTACAGGTACCCACCCGTCACATACACGTACACGTGCACGCACAACTCGCTGCGGCCGGGCACGCTGGGTCTACCTACAGGTACCCACCCGTCACATACACGTACACGTACCCATACACGTGCACGTACAACTCGCTGCGGCCGGGCACGCTGGGTCTACCTACAGGTACCCACCCTACACGTACACGTACACGTACCCATACACGTGCACGTACAACTCGCTGCGGCCGGGCACGCTGGGTCTACCTACAGGTACCCACCCGTCACATACACGTACACGTACCCATACACGTGCACGTACAACTCGCTGCGGCCGGGCACGCTGGGTCTACCTACAGATACCCACCCGTCACACACACGTACACGTACTCATACACGTGCACGTACAACTCGCTGCGGCCGGGCACGCTGGGTCTACCTACAGGTACCCACCTGACACATACACGTACCCATACACGTGCACGTACAACTCGCTGCAGCCGGGCACGCTGGGTCTACCTACAGGTACCCACCCGTCACATACACGTACACGTACCCATACACGTGCACGTACAACTCGCTGCGGCCGGGCACGCTGGGTCTACCTACAGGTACCCACCCGTCACATACACGTACACGTACCCATACACGTGCACGTACAACTCGCTGCGGCCGGGCACGCTGGGTCTACCTGCAGGTACCCACCCGTCACATACACATACACGTACCCATACACGTGCACGTACAACTCGCTGCGGCCGGGCACGCTGGGTCTACCTACAGGTACCCACCCGTCACATAAATGAATAAATAATACTTATGATAAATTATAAATAGAAAAATATTGGACAAAATCAACTCCGCCACAAGTGAATTCTCAGATGGGACCCATCTGTGAATAAATTATTGGCTGTTGCATCTTAATCGATCGTTAAACATCTGAAAGGTACACGTACACCTCGCCGCGGCCGGGTACCCGTCCACAACTTTTGCTATGGATATGGTCATGACAATTCTTTTGTTATATCATAAATCGAAAGTGGTTCCTTTTTAGCCAGCTTCAAAAAATATTTTTATTTTAGATTTTTTATGTATATTTTAATATAACGTCAGTTGTCAACCGATTTTAATCATTCGTTTTTCATCTGAAAGAACATCGTTCTTGTGTGGTCCCATAATTTCTTTACGAATATCTGGCTAGTAGTTCTTTCATAATCCGAATATTGAACTAATTGTGTAAACTATGGCGGCAGGTCGACGGACGAGGACGGGCTGCAGAAGAGCACGGAGGTGGCGGCCATCACGTGACCGCGCGCGCCGCGACTCCTTGTTGAATTTAGGCTGTGATCTGTCTTTAGAACTTACTGTAATAATACTAATAATAGATGTAATACGTTGTGCTTTACGAGCATGCGGGACCAACGCGTCGGCGGCACGGACCGCGGGCGTACACACCGACAGTGCTTTACATAGAAGATCTTCCTCTAAGTGAGATTTTTTTTAATACTTGACATTATTGTAAATTACTATAAAAATGTACTTATTTTAGGGACTGCCAGTTCACTGTCTATAAATTATCGGGCTCGGACGCCCGAATAAATATTTTACATTCGTTTGTATTATAATTATTATAATGTAAATTAACTAGGTTCTAGTCTTACTTTCGTAAATTATATCAAGCATCAAACGGCGGCATAATTGAAACTGATTCGAATCTGTTGCTGTTGCTGATAGATCTGAAGATATTGTTTATCTGAATGAGTTTTAATCAGTATTTTCTGTAGACCGCTAAAATGTTAAATTATCCATAACCTCTTATGGGATTTATCATTTTATTGAAGATAATCGCAACGATCCCCACGGGTTTCTAGGTATTTATAATATTTGTGATTTGTGATTAGATGAAAAGTTGAATGTCGTGACAAACGTTAAGTATAAATTATGTATTGTGTTGGTTGATTAAAATGCATTACTGCATTAGTATGTATTCTTACAGAAAAATAGAAACTACTTTTTCTACAAAACCTAAAGATTAGATCCTTTTGGAAAAATGGCACAAAGTATAATCAACGTAATTGAGTTTAATGTGACTTAAGTTACTTTACAAATTACATATAGGACATCCCACGGCTTTGCCACACGGAGGGGAAGTGCGGTAAATATTGTAGATTTTACTTAAAGTTTTACTGGAATAATATTAGTTTGATTATGATAAAATTTATTTAAATTGCTTTTAAAATATTTCCAAATAATTACCTGTTTGAACTGAGAATCGAACAACACCCGTATTTTTACGATCCAAATCGAAGACGCCTTAATAAGATCATGCATTCCTAATAGGGAAATGAATATAAATTAAATAAATATATGAATATAAATATGAATATAATATGAATGAATATAATATGAATATAAATTAAAAATATGTATTTCTGCTGTTCTGCATGTTGTGCATGATAAATATACTTGAAAAGTATTATTTGTTACTAATTAAGTACCCACTTGAGACACACATAATTATCACTTCTCATAAATAAGTGCATCTTTGGGTTTGATTGGGTATTGAAACTTTGGGTCAGTATTGTAAAATTAGATAATTCCTAGTTCAGACTGGTAATTATTAGAAAATATTTTAATGCATTTCCATTGTTTTTAAAATAGATCAAATCAGCAATAAATATATATCGTAGGAGGAGTTGATAAATAGAATTTTCGCAAAAATCCTAGAGATATTGCAAAGACACGGATAATTAGACGATGGTGTTGACATTTCTTAATCTTACTGAAAAGATGGGGGTTTTGCAAAAATTACGGGTTGCTTTAGTAACATTGGATATTCTTTACTCTGATTGGCTTAATTTTTGCTTGCTTGCTAACTCTTATTCTGATTGGTTCACAGAAAGTTTACTACACGTGATTGAATGGTTTGACATTTGAAACATCAACTCGTCAACCAATCGGAGAAGATGTTGTTTTGTACGGTACGATCAGCCAATCAGTGTTCTTATTTTATTATCTAGCCAGGGATTCTTTTCGTAATCTTACTAAGGCAACCAGTTTTTTCGCAAAAATCCTGTCTTTTTTCAGTAGGATTGAGATATGACAACACCATTGTATAATTATCCGTGTTTTCGCAATATCCCTTTGATTTTCGCAAAAAAAACGATTTATCTAATTATCCTGCGACAAATACATGCCTAACAAAATTATATATATTGTGTTGTAATGTTATTCCAAAGGGTTTTAATTCTAAGCCTTGATCATTTAATAATAAAAGTACTATAATTATTCTGGCAAAAACGATATAAGCTAATTTAGTGCTATCAGGTTTTCATCAAATTATTGACATTGATTTGAGTGAATTATTATATAAGATCTGAAAAGAGGTCCTTCACCCTACTACTCTTTTGTTAACCGGATAAAAAGTATTAATAATATATTTCTGTACAGTTTACCTATAGTTTATTACCATTTTTGTTTATCGCGTAAGTGGACACGTGTAGCATGAGTTCTCTTCGGATTCCTTGCTATTTTTGCGATCGGAGAGGCAACTGTAAAAGTTTTACGGTCACTCGCTTTAACGCTCTTCGTCGTATTAGACATGAGTGTAGTGTCTAATCAATATTTATTGTTGCTATTTGTTAATTTGACATGGGATACTCATCTAAGTAGATCATTAATTATTGGTTAAATAGGACGAAAATCAATTATGGAGATTTATTAAGTGTGAATAAATTCTATAGTGGTCGGATCGCGGCATGTCGAGTTACCGACCCCCCCGAGTGGTGCTCCGAACACAAAACCCGCAATTAGTTCGCGAGTTATTCCTTCGAATTGTTGATTGAATATAATAGAGTTTAATGTATATTTCGATGAAAGCGTAATGAAAAATGTATTTTTGTAGAAGTTTGTGTGACGTCGAATGGATTCTGAATGTGACTTAGGGTGGATTGCACCATCTAACTTTAACGATAACTTTAAATTTAACAGGGGAAAAATGTACAAGAATTGACAGCTTTGACAACCAAAAATCGGTTAAAGTTAGCTAGTGCAACTCAGCCTTAGTATTTCATAGCATGTCGCTGCCTTGCCCAAGACTGCACTATGCGGGCCTCATTTGATGTCGCGTGGGACTCACTCGCCGCTTGTCGCCCTCAATGCAAAAATATATGTAAACATCGATTGATATTTATTCTCATGGCGAAACTATGGAAATGTTCTTTGTCTTATTCTATGGATAGCCCCGAATAACTTGCGGAAAAACTATTCGTATCCTCATATTATTAAGTTGGGTACAGATATCCGTACCGTACCACCGTTTCAATCAGCGTCGCGATCAAGAACGCTAGTCTGGACCCCGTTTCATACGGTACGGCGCGAAGGGAAGGTCCGATCCATCGAAAGTCGCTGTTCACTCCGTTTCAAAGGGGACTCGATACGGTGCACGCGCCAGACTGGACGCGATCGCGGCATGCACGTACCATGCGAGTGAAGTTTTTGTATTTTCCGCTCGTGCTTTGAATTTTAAATCTCTCATTCTTCCGCCATTTTTTCTTGGCTTTTTTAATAATTCTAACACCCACCATTGTCGCCTTTTTGTTTTATTGTTTCGTTAAAATATTGTGTACAACAATGAAGCACGCGGCAGAAATCGCTAAATTACAAAAAACATATACACTTCCGCACTAGATGACATGGCGACACGAAATGAATACGCGATGATACGGACAGATACGATCCGTTCAAAGGCGATAAGATATCACCGTGATACGGGCTGTTTACTTTGCGTCCAGAGTTCTTGGATCGCGACGGTGATACGAAATAGAGGATCGGTTCGGTACGGACAAAATAACATAATGTGGACCCACCTTTAGGTAACAAAATTTTCCCATACATTCGCTGATGTGACGATGCAAATACTTATTCGCATGTAATGTATCTGTATCACTTTGTTAAAGGAAAACATGTGCTATGTCATTTGTGATATCTGATCAAGCACGCCGGCGGGACTATTACCTAAAAATTAGCAATTATCGCGCGATCGTTGCGGAACATCAAAATAAAAATGGTATTACGTATGTGTTTGCTGGCCAATCGCTCGCTGATTTTTCGTGTTGCGGCGTCTCACTCTCTCGCGCTCCTACCTAGGTGCGAGAGTGAGACGCCGCGTGTTGTCATGACAATAACACACAAAAACAATATGGAAGCAATAACAGGAACTAAATGAATGCACATTGTAGATCGTTTGTTCAGTAGAGGCCACACTGTTGATACGTGACGTAAAACCATAGACAACATTTCATTTTCTGTAAAGCACTAAAATAAAAAAACCATTTCGAGGTTTTAGTGTCATAAGCTCACAGTTTTTATTTTAGAATTTTCTGATCGGTAATTTGTGAGATATTAAATAAAAACTAAAATGTAGTCCAAATCGAGAAAGTCGGGGCATCTCAATCTGCCATTCCTTTGCATCAAATAAAATCAAGAAAAACAAACAACAACTGAAAGTGACAGTCAACTCAAGTAGTGAAAGAGCGATCAAAATCTAAGATATCGATATTCGATATTTTTTAATTTACATAAAGCCAATAAAAAACCTCATAAAAAAGTTTGTGATTGTTTTGAGTTTTTTAGAATACATTGTTTTTATGATTATTGCTGAATAAATTTACTTTTTAGATTTGCTAGGTAAACAACCACACAACGCCAGGCAGGTGGACCACGGGTCAGAAATTTGTGTGTGTTTAACGAAGTGGTTCTTTATTGCTCCACTAAAGAAATACCAGATCTTAAATTTTAATATGGTTTGATATACATTTAAATTCTAAATACCCAAAATGTTTACATTATTCATGAACGCAAATTTATGTGTATAAATTTAAATTTATATATTTTTTATGTTTAGTAATTTTTTTAATCTTATCCAAAGTGTTAATTTTTAAAACATGCTTTGGTTTAAAAACGAAAATTACAAGTTTTACGTAGTTATCGATGCTGCTGCTGCAAAGATAGGTAATAGCCGTTTAATTCATATTTTGACTTCATGATCTGTAGTCTTGGTCTTTGTTTAGAAACTGCTCTTAACTGGGTTTATCACATAAACAAGCTCTCAACCGATGGCGGCTTTCTAAACTCACGATAGCGCTAGGCTAGCGCTCGCTAGCTCCATTAAAGTACTTAAGGGCCCGCTATAGGCCAACGAAAATCAGATTGCTTCACATGATCGTCTGTAATATCAATATTAATGAAAAACTGAATTTCGAATTAAGATGCAGCAAACTACAGGACTAACACTAGTGACTATGTTACCCAAAAACACGATTGCATAAAATTTTCTCGATAGAAAAAAATTGCGAAGTTGCCTCGAAATCACTATAATTAACACGATAAACTGCTAGTATTCAAGTAATACATTAAAATAAAGCTTGGAACTTTTTAGTATAATTACACTATAGATAAGGCAGGGCTTATGTTATATATTTTTTGTAAATAACCTTTAAATATCCTTTAAAAAAATAATTTCGTTCATTTCTTCATTCCGGACCGGCCGAATGGGGCCGGAGAATTATATACTTTGCAGTTCGCCGTTGCAGTTATTACTTTTGCTTTTGGCCTAGAGCGCGCCCTTAATGAGCGAGACGACTAGACGACACGGTAGTGGCCGAGCGGCGGGCGACCCCGCGACGACTGACTTGTCCTCAACTACAATTCCTAAAGATTTGAGTATTTTACTATGTTTGTAGCCATGTATATACAGACAAATTATATATTTCTATACGAATGATGTTTGTTATATGTACAGTAGTAGATATTTTTTATAAAAAAATAAATCTTTGTGTAAATAACATGTATCTTTTAAGACTGTTGTTCATTTAGAGCTTTTAATTTGTTTAGTTAATTTAAAACTACTAGGCTATTGTGTTGAAACATGTATTTTCCAGTCATTTTGTAGTAATAACTATCAGGATTTTCTTGCCATATCCTAAAATTGGACCTTTAGTGATTAATAAATTGTAGTACAAGTTTAAATTAAGCTAAATAATTATGTATTTCAGATTACGAATTTTGTTTAGCTTTTATTAAAAATAATTATCTCTTTAAGGACTATCAAACGGGACGGCAGCGTGACGTGGCCGACGTGGCCGGGACATCGCAATATTGACTGTACCAGGCACATCCCGTTAAATAATAACCTTATAAATCGAGCTTATATTTTATAAAATACTTGCGTTCTGATAACTAAAGATGTTGCGATAGCAAAATAATGAGTGACGATATCGTATCACCGATCATAGCTAGTCTTATCAACGAATGTTCGGAAATAAGAAGACTTAATTCTTCTTAGTCATATAATAGTCTTCTGTTGATCAATCTTCCTTAATTGTAAAGATTCTTTGTTGAATTATCTTTGTAAACAATGTCTGCAAAGATGTTAGTTTCTTACTAATTGTCGCTTACAATGTTGTCTTTATTATTCTTCAAATGCATTTATGTTTGTGATAAAAGCTTGTTTCTTACTCGTAATCAAAAATAAGCGAAATAATGACTTGAAAATACATTATTACATGATTATGTGTTGTTTTATAATAATAACAAAATATTTAATTTCAATAATTAATTTGTTTCATTTCTTCCCTCAACTCAAGGTACAACAGTAATAGTTAGTATTCTTTGGTAGATACAACTGATCACTCCGAAACTATTACATTATTTGACTATACTCTGCTTAGAATGACATGTTGGTATCATGAAAATTCAACAAAGGTTTAGCTACAGTCGGGGAGCTACGGTAGACCAGTAGATTTTTCTAAGGGAGCGTAATTTGAAAAAGGAGTCTGTTTATAGAAAACGTTTCTATCACAAATAATTGCACATTGAAGGATGGCGTCCATTAGCGGCGGATCGGGGCGGGTCACATCGGAACGTGTGCTACATCACGGCAAGGGCCACTTTAACCTCAAATTCTGACTACATAGTCATTTAGTCCCATTTCGTCCGATATTTGTCCCAAAGGGGACGGAGAGATATAAGCTATTTAAATGTTCCATGCCAAAGCAAACCTTAATTTTGGCAGGGACAGGCTATAAAATCTATGGGTCCTGGAGGGGAACTACTACCTTAAAACCTTTTGTTATCTCATTTTACTAAAAGGAAACATTCCTTTATTTTCAAAAATAAGAATCATGCATTCAAAGATTTTTGATAAATCCTGTCCCGGGATTCAAACCGGCTTAAATTAGAAAAAAATACACCATGTACTTTTATGGTACCAATCGATAGTCTTATTCATAAAGATCAATTTAGTTTAAGTACCTACATAGTGTTTAAAATTAAAGACAAAGCCTAGAAAGATAAAATATCACTAATAATTCTACCTTATGGTAGTTAGTACCTAATCACTACTTACACCCACTGAATAACATAAAAATTAAGTTAACTGACTCGAAATGAAAATCATTTGCAGCAATAAACAGATTTTAATGTTTTAAGTTAATTAATTTTTTTGCCTACTCATATTCACCATTATCTCGATACTCGAAGAGTACTCGTAGTTGGGCTTGGGTACAATACTAATGGGTGGGCAAGGTATCTAGAACTATTAGTGATATTTTATCTTTTAGATACTAAGTAACTGAAACTAAATTAATCTGTATGAATAAAACTATCGATCGGTACCATTGTACATGGTGTTATTTTTTCTAATTTAAGCCGGTTTGACTCCCAGGGCTGGGAAATAATTTATCAAAACTCTATGCATGCAGGATTACATATTTTTGAAAATAAAGGAATGTTTCCTTTCAGTAAAATGAGCTTACTAAAGGATTTAAGATCATAGATTTTTTCCACCATCATAACACCTATCTGATTATAAAAACATTTAATCACTTTTTTTATGGAACCCGCAATGCCTACAATCAAAACGAAATGAAGCGCCGTTAAAAAAATATAAAGGAATGATTTGGCCCATGCCAAAATTAACCTACATCTTGGCTACACTTTTGAACCAGGTCACCTATAGAAAATCTGTTTATTGGAAACGATTCGTGTACTTACATTCGTCCGAATTTGTCCCAAAGCCACAGAATTCGTCGCCCTTTGGTTTAAGAGTAATTTTTTTTAACTATGTGTTAAGGTGTATATTACCTTGCCATCTTGACAATAATTTGAGAATTTAATATAACAAAATTTTGCAAAAAAAAAAGTGCAGATAATCGGTTTTACCACTAAGGGGACGATATAAGTACAGTCGCGTACAAAAACGTACAGTAAAAATTAATTAAAACTATTCCGTTCCGTAATGCGCAATGTTCCGATCGTAAAACATTAAGCATCCGATTTTGCGGTTCTTTGCGAAAGCCTTTTCACGAACTTTTCGTAGATTGAGAAATGCACAAACAGTTTCTGTGAACATTAAGTTTTACAATCGGAACACTGCGCATTACAGAACGGAATACAGTTTTCGCTTCATTTCCTTTTTATTCTAGGCATTGCTGGTTTCATAAAAAAGCGATTAAATGATTTAATAATCAGATAGGTGTTATGGTTCACTATATATAGCCTGTCCCTGCCAAAATGAAGGTTTGCTTTGACATGGACCCTTAATCACTTATATTTTTTCGTCCCCTTTGGGACAAATCATAGAATATACGTCATATAGACAAATTCTGACAAATTGGGACGAATATCGGACGAAATGGGACTAAATGACCATGTAGTCATTGCGGTTTCCAAAGTGGTCCTTGTCGTGATGTAAGCCCGCCTCGCTTCGATCCGTCGCTAGTGGATGAGATATTTCAAACGAAACATATGCAGTCGTATTTTTATGTTACGCTGCGGCACGACCCGCTCCCCAACCGACTAACGGTATAGCTTGTGCTATCGCTATAGCTATCAAACTTCAAACTCTCATACAACCCTTCAACGATAGGGACTTGTACTATTAAGTATTCTGTGGATAGGGCTTTTGTCCAATTCCTACATATTTCTATTCATCTATTGGACTCAATATTGCATTTTTAGTATGAAAGTGATAGCGTCAGCGAGAGCCCTAGGGGATTGAAGAATCGATAGCTATAGCGATAGCACAGGCTATACCGTTAGGCGGTCGGGGTGCCGGCCCAATCTGGTGGACGCAGTCTTTAATAGGTATTTCATTTCAATAATTCATTATTTCTTAAACCATTTTACTTTTCAAATAAACTTTTCCTAAAGCTTTACTGGTTGACTGGGAAGTTGTACCTTCCTACAGAAAAATATTTTAATATATTTAATTTTGTGAAATCTGAAGAAGGCATATAAAAATAAGATGATAATTAAATTAGACTTAAAATTCAAACTGCAGCATGTTTATTTATTAAATCTAATACCTATTAACAGAGTATAAAATATAATTATGCCATGTATAACGAATTAATTTTTACAAAAAACAAGAAAATAATCAAGGATCCAACAACACTGAAATAAATAAGTTTTAAAAACAAAAACAAAAAAAAATCAACATTTTTCAAGTGCAGTCAGCTGAGTAAAAATAAAATTAGCTAAACTAAACTAGAATAAAAATCACAGTAGTAATTTCACTATTGCATTGACTAAATCCAGTGATGGTTCGTGGACGAGTACTATATCGAACTTGTTGAGGTAGTTAGGCAGGTTGCCGTTGACCTCGTGGCCGAGGAAGCCGATCTTGACGACGACGTCGCAGTGCTCCATGCCCTCGGCCATGCTGGCGTCCCCGATGCTGTCGCCCATCAGTATCACGTTACTTCTCTCCTTCACCATTTCATAATAATCGGTGTGCTTAATGGCCGTCTCATTTTTATTCAGAGTATGGATAATTTCGCCTTTAATGCCGGCGATCTTATCATCATCTTCCAAAGCCAAAAAATTTGAAACCACCTAGAAATATAACACGGTAGGTTATCACATATAATGTACGCTAATAATAAAAGTTACACAATTATTTCTTAACTTAATACAAACAATCAACCCAAGGGTGGTAGAGCATCAAAGCCTATTTCGCCTATATTAGTTTTGGAATGTACCCGCTCTATTGATGGGCTTTTACTATATGCAATAAAAAGCAGTAGCAGCTGACACATTCTGAGGCAGGGACTAATTGGTGTGCCAAATTTCATCCAAATCCGTTCAGCCGTTTTTATGTGATTGAATAACAAACATATATCCCAACTGTTATATAGATAATATTATAATTAATATCACACACTGACTTAAAGAAAATGGAATGGTTTGTATTATAGTTAAATACAGCTTAAGAAAACTGCAGGAGTACAAATGATGTAAACATACCTTTACATGTGGGAGTAATAAGTTAGCAGCTTTCAAGGCTGCCACAACTGAGTCTCCAAGTCCAGCCGAAAATACAAGTACTGGCACCTGTTGGTCCTCGCTCCACTTTATTAAGTCATGTACGCCATTCCTGAGGGTAAAATAAAATATGCTCTTAATAGGAACTAATGGAAATCTGGGTGTTTTTTTCTTCCTTTTTAGGGTTTCGTAGCAAAAAAAACAAAACCCTTATAGATTCGGCCAAACCGATGTATGTCACACCCTTTTTATTCCAAAACTATGAGGATTACACAGTTGAAACTTGGTAGGTAGATGTATTCTGTAAACCGCTTTACGGTTTTTACACAAAAATAAAAAAAAATGAATTAAGGGGGGGCTCCCCATACATGGAACTGACACTGAAAAATTATTCTTCATCAAACCTATACGTGTGGGGTATCTATAGATAGGTCTATAAAAATTGCATTGAGGTTTCTAAAACGATTTTTTCTCAAAGTCAACCGTTTGAAAGATGTACACTTCCAAAGTGGTAAAATGTGTGCCCCCCCCCCCTCTATTTTTTTAAATAAAAGAGTGTAAAATTTAAAAAATATAACTTCCAAACTGGTAAGATGTCACAGCCACTTTATTCCAAAACTATAAGGATCACACAGTTGAAACTTGGTCGGTAGATGTATTCAGTAAACCGCTTTACGGTTTATGATTTTGTAATTTTTGCATTTTTCAATGCTATTTTTATACTTATGGTAAATTTTAAATAGAAAAATATTGGAAAAAATTAACTCGGCCACAAGTGAATTCTCAGGCTGGAATCGAACCAGCGACCTTTGGAAATCCGGTCCAATGCTCTAACCGCTGAGCTACCGAGACTTGCGAACCACCGTCGAAATTCTCCAATACTTTTATATTTTTAATACGCTGTAGGCCAGCGTTGTTACATCAATGCTAGGAAATATCCTTGCATTCGAAAGAAACATCTTTTCAGGTGTTTAACGATCGATTAAGATGCAACTGCCAATAATTTATGATTTTGTAATTTTTGCATTTTTCAATGCTATTTTTATACTTATGGTAAATTTTAAATAGAAAAATATTGGAAAAAATTAACTCGGCCACAAGTGAATTCTCAGGCTGGAATCGAACCAGCGACCTTTGGAAATCCGGTCCGTTGATGTAACAACGCTGGCCTACAGCGTATTAAAAATATAAAAGTATTGGAGAATTTCGACGGTGGTTCGCAAGTCTCGGTAGCTCAGCGGTTAGAGCATTGGACCGGATTTCCAAAGGTCGCTGGTTCGATTCCAGCCTGAGAATTCACTTGTGGCCGAGTTAATTTTTTCCAATATTTTTCTATTTAAAATTTACCATAAGTATAAAAATAGCATTGAAAAATGCAAGGGTTTCCAAAGGTCGCTGGTTCGATTCCAGCCTGAGAATTCACTTGTGGCCGAGTTAATTTTTTCCAATATTTTTCTATTTAAAATTTACCATAAGTATAAAAATAGCATTGAAAAATGCAAAAATTACAAAATCATAAATTATTGGCAGTTGCATCTTAATCGATCGTTAAACACCTGAAAAGATGTTTCTTTCGAATGCAAGGATATTTCCTAGCATTGATGTAACAACGCTGGCCTACAGCGTATTAAAAATATAAAAGTATTGGAGAATTTCGACGGTGGTTCGCAAGTCTCGGTAGCTCAGCGGTTAGAGCATTGGACCGGATTTCCAAAGGTCGCTGGTTCGATTCCAGCCTGAGAATTCACTTGTGGCCGAGTTAATTTTTTCCAATATTTTTCTATTTAAAATTTACCATACGCTTTACGGTTTTTACACAAAAATAAAAAAAAAATTAAAGGGGGCTCCCCATACATGGAATTGTTACTGATTTTTTTTTTCATCAAACCTATACGTGATATCATTAGATAGGTCTTTAAAAATTACATTGAGGCTTCTAAAACAGTTTTTTCTCAAAGTCAACCGTTTGAAAGTTATACACTTCCAAAGTGGAAAAATGTGTGTCCCCCCCCCCCCCCCTCTAACTTTTAAAATAAGAAAGTGAAAAATCAAAAAAATACATATGATGTAGATCTTTATAAAACCTTTAACGAAATTTGGTTTGAACGAAATTTATTTAGGAGTTTCAGAGCTATAGCACATTTTCCAAAACCGCAAATATAACTTTGTCATTCACACAAACACTATGAAAAACAAACTTAAACTTATTTTTGCAGACGAAAAATTATAATGGCATTTTGGCAATAATAATAATAGAAACTTTATTGCACACGATACAAAAACAAACACATACAGAGAAAATGACAAAAAAGAGGAACACACAATAGGCGGTCTTAAAGCTACGTAGCAGTCTCTTCCAGGCAACCTTGGGTGAGAGGCGAAACCCTTCATCTGCTAGTTCGACTCGCACTCGGCCGATTTTTGTATTATCTGCGAGCAGCCCAATAGTTATGAACAGATGAGTTATACGTCAGTAGCTTGAATGGCGTGCATCCATCGACGCAGATACCCTTATTCATCACAGTACGATGACGATGTTTCCTCTAGTTTAACACAGACGAGGCCTCCATAAACGATGCATGTCATTGCTATTGTCTGTTAGATTTGATGCCAGTACATTTATATGACGTTCTAGTCTTTTTATGTAGTTGTTTTATGCAACGTGGAACATAAACAGCTTGGCCCCAAGTACCCATGAAGTCATCACATTTCTGAATCAAAACAGAATAGATATACTTCTAATCTCTGAGTCTTATGTAACCGATGAAAGGGCAAACATAAAAATCAATGGCTATAAGATTTATTATTCGAATCATCCAGATGGTACAGCACACGCAGGAGCTGCAGTCATTATTACAAATGGTTAAACAACAAGCTACAAGTATTTTTTACAGGAAAACCTACTTATTGGTCAACAGACCTACGTAAAACACCAGACCTTCATGATTTTTTTGTTGTTAGTGGAATTTCAAATAATTACACAAAGATCGAATCCAGTTTGGATGGCTCATCTGATCACTCACCAGTTATATATACTCTGAGCACTTCTGTTATTCAGGTAGAACAGAAAGATACATTATACAATCGTTAAACTGACTGGGAATCATTCAGAAGCTACATTAATGATAATATAAACCTAAAAGTGCCACTGAAAACAACTGAAGAAGTGGAAGAAGCTGCACAGTTATTTACTAACCTGATTCAAGTAGCATCATGGAAATCTACACCAGTGATGGACAAGAACTTGAAGCGTAAGGACTATCCAGTAGCAATCAAGAACAAAATTCTAGAAAAAAGGAGACTAACACGGAAATGGCATTTAAGTCGAAATCCAGCTGATAAAACTACACTTAATCGAGCGAAAAAGGAATTAACTGAGCTAATTACAGAAGTTGAGAATAAAACGCTTCAAAACAGACTTGAATCTCTTTCTACTGACAAAGCTGATGATTACTCTTTATGGAAATTAAAAAAATCCTGGAAGCGACCTAAAAATCATGTACCTCCTTTGCGCTGCAATGACGGAAATTGGGCAAGACGACCCATTGATAAGGTAGAACTATTTGCAGACTTTTTATCTGATGTCTTCAAACCCAACGATCCAGCTTGTAATCATCAAGAAGACGATATAGATCTAATACTTAATAATGATCAACAAATTTCATCCACTATAAAACCCGTCTCTCCTAGAGAGGTACAGAGAGAAATAAGACTTCTCAAGCGAAAAAAACCGGCCAAGTGCGAGTCGGACTCGCACACCGAGGAGGGTTCCGTTTAAAATTTTCAAAAATAATTTTTATTATATGATGTAACTAAAAATTTACGGTTTTCGCAATTTTTCCTTTATCTGTACTGTTTAAGTTTACATCTGGCAATATAATAATAGTACATAACACAATATAACATAAATTATAATAACTTATGATACTAATTTAAACATAAAGATAATTCGATCGTTGTATGTAAAGAAGTGAAAAACATAACCGCACATCAAGAACAGGTAAGTAAAATAATTCAATATTTTGTTGCTAGATGGCGTTGTTAATTTCTGAATCGCAGTTTTGGATGATGTATTCAATTTACCTTAATGAACGTTAATGCCTGTTGCGCCAGGTTCGGTACTCACACACTGAAACCTCATTTTATACAAAAATACATGCTTTGTACTGTTACTTTGTTTGTGTTTCTGTTTATTACCCTGGGGACCTGGGATTTGTCATGTACAAAATGGTCCTTCGATCCCGGATATAAGGTTGAAATTCGGCTAATTTTTTCAGGTCTCCATTAAGTGGAGTCAGCCTGCACCCAAGGGCAGTGGATTGCTGTCAAGGGCGGGCGGATTCCATATCGAAGCAGAAGCAACAGCGGGCACCAGAAGCAGAAACCGACAGCAGCAGCGTCGGACAGCAGTGGCGGTGGCAGCAGCACGGTTGGCGTGCAGCACGATCTACACTGCAGCAGCGCGCGGGTGACGCGCTGCAGGGAAGGTGCCGGTAATAAGTGCGAAGTGAAACTGTGAGTACTTTTGTGATTAATTGTGGATAGGTCATTCATTGAGTGCTAAGGAAAAGTGAACTTTATTTCTATGCAAAATTTTACTTTGAAATAATTGAAGAGACTATTAACTTATAAAATTTCATTACTTTGGATGTGGACTTAGAAAAATTTTGTGTAAATAATTTAGGACTTAGAATAATTTCGCAAAAAGTGAACTGACGGGGAACCTATGCCCGATTTTGGTCAGAGTGTGAAATGCTCAAACACTTAGTATATTTTTATCAATTCTCAGTTTGAACTTTGAAAATTTTCATCGGATATTTGAATTAAGAAGAGGTGAAATTTGGACTTATATTGACTTGTGTTAACTGTGAATAATTACGAAAGTGTACATTATATTTTTTGCCTTTACTTTTTATTGATTTTGTTTGTTTCTTTTAATTGTTCTCAAATATGGAAGGTTTATTGCGGGTTCAGTTAGATATTAAATCTAAAATTGAAAAGGGGTTAAGAAACTTTAAAAAGTCGCCTAAAGAGCGGATAACGGAAACATATGTACAAAGTAGATTAGAAAGCTTAGAGGATATGTGGAAGTTATTTATAAGTACACACAATCAAATTTTAAAAGGTTATAATGAAAAAGAAGCTGTGGAATATTTAGAAAAAGATATTTATGATGACACTGAAGACGTCTTTATTGAATATAAATCAGAATTGAAAACTATATTAATGAAATGTTTTTCTGTATCTGTTTCGGCATCCAGTAGTGAAGGAAAAAGTACAAGTTGTCATATGGGAAATAGTTTATTTAAATTACCGAAAATAAATATTCCTGTATTTTCTGGGAAGTATGCGGAATGGCCCACTTTCCGAGATTTGTTTGTTTCCTTAATCCATTCGAATATTAATATAGATAATGTCCAGAAACTACATTATTTAAAAGGTTATTTGGCTGGAGAAGCGGAGCAACTGCTCCGACAAATACCAGTATCAGGGGACAACTATAGTAGAGCGTGGGATATTTTAATCAACAGATATAATAATAAAAAATATTTATCAAACTGTATTTTGAATCGGTTATTGGGTCAGCGTGAATTAACTTTGGATAATGCTAGTGGACTTAAAGGTTTAGTGGATACGAGTACAGACTGTTTAGATGCATTGTCAAATTTGGGGATCGATGTATCCACTTGGGATATTTTAATAATACACATTTTATCAGCAAAACTGGATGCAGAAACTAAGAAGCAGTGGGAGTTACATGTTAGTAGTCAGATCGGATTTGATTGTTTACCAACCTATAAACAATTTAAAGTTTTCATAACGAATAGATATAGGGCGTTGGAATTTCTAGTACCAACTAAATCTAATAAAATTGTAAATAATTCTAACGCTAAGTCTATAAATAAGGTGTTTCATGTTAATAAGTTTTGTTGCTCGTTTTGTGGAGAAGAACACAAATTAACCTACTGTAAGAAGTTTTCTCAGTGCAGCGTTGATGAACGTCGTGATTTCGTACAGACAAAGGGGCTGTGTTTCAATTGCATGGGAATAAGTCATTCAGCTAAGAATTGTTCGGTCACTACTCATTGTAAAATTTGTAGACGCTTGCACCATACTATGCTGCATCCTAAGGGAAACGGATCAAACGAGGCTGCCGGGGCCTTGTCGGCAAACATAGCAATGGAGGACACAGAGCAGTCATCAACATCAGAAATAGTGAATAGGGATGTGCCTAGTCAATCAGGTGACTCTTATGAGCATGGGGAGACGGTGACTTCGTGTTTTTCAACCGGAAAGATCCCAAGCCAAGTGCTGTTAGCCACTGCATTGGTACACGCAGAGGCAAACAATGGAAATCGGATCACGATACGCGCCTTGCTTGATCAAGGATCTCAAGCATCTTTCGTTACGGAGTCAACAGTGCAATTGTTAGGGTTGAAAAAGACACATACCAAAAATCTGATTTCAGGGCTGGGATGTGACAAAAATGTCACATCTACTGCATCAGTAAAAATAATGTTGCGTTCCAGAACGGATTCTGGGAGAGCAGTTGAAATTAACGCTTACGTGCTAAAAGCAATTACTTCGTTTCTACCGGCAAAAGAAGTAGTATGTTTGGATAATTTAAACTTAACAGGGCTAGTTTTAGCAGATCCTGGTTACCATACTCCGGGTAAAGTGGACATATTATTGGGGGCTGATGTATATGGGGAAGTGGTTCAGGAAGGATTAAGGAAAGATAAAGACGGAAAACTACTAGCTCAAGCTACTTCATTCGGCTGGATCATAAGCGGAAAAACCAAAGCAAATACAAATACTACTAGTTTAGTTGCAATGCACTCAATGGTAGAAGATAATTTACTTAAAAAGTTTTGGGAATTAGAGAAGGAGTCTTCAGTGCATAAAGAAAATATAATGACGGAAGAAGAAAAAGAATGCGAAAGAATTTACAAGGAAACAACAACCAGAGATGAAGAGGGCAGATACATAGTTAAAATTCCATTCAAGGTTGATAAGCCGGCAATACAAGGATCTAAAGAGATAGCAAAGAAGAGATTTGAATTATTAGAAAGAAGGTTAAATAAACACAAAGATTTTAAGATAAAGTTTAATGATGTTATGAAAGAGTATATATTTAATGGACACATGGAGATAGTACCTCCAGGAGAACTCGGCAATCCAAATTCGGTTTATGTTCCAACTCTCGCGGTAATAAGAAATGATAAGGATTCTACTAGAGTTAGGGTAGTTTGCGATAGTTCTTGTAAGGGGAAGGATGGGATATCGATAAACGATAAAATGATGAAAGGTCCTGTTTTGCAGCAAGAATTGCGACATTTATTAATGAGGTGGAGATCTCATCCCATTTGTTTGGTCGCTGATATAGCCAAAATGTACCTGCAAATCAAAGTTACCAAATTAGACACGGACTATCAACGAGTGTGGTGGAGACCTGATGATGATTCTGAGATCCAAGTTTACCGCATGCTGAGGGTTACTTTCGGTACAGCGTCGGCGCCATATCTGGCAGTACGGACTCTGCAACAAGTAGCTTACGATGAGGGGGAATATTATTCTATGGCTAAGGAAAGGGTACTTACCGATTTTTATATGGATGATTTGATGACGGGTTGCGAAACAGTAGCGGATGCTGTGAAAATTCAAAAAGAAATGAATGACATGTTGTTAAAAGGAGGGTTTCATTTGAGGAAATGGACTAGCAACAGGGATGAAGTACTCGAAGGGATTGGTCAAGCAATGGATATTGAGGAACCTGAAAAGTTAGATATTAAAATTGACACCGTTTTAAAGATTTTGGGACTTACATGGGATAGAAGAGCAGATGAATTTCATTATTCTGTCGAGGTTAACACGTTGCAAGAACCTGTAACTAAACGAAAAATTCTTTCAGAAATATCGAGGTTGTATGACCCGCTAGGGTGGGCATCACCGTGTATTATTGTGGCAAAAATAATTATTCAAAAATTATGGTTAAAAGGTTTGGACTGGGATGAACCTGTAACTGAGGATATACATAAAGAATGGGTTACTTACCGACATGACTTACCTTTGTTGAGAGATTTTCATATTCCTCGTTGGCTGGGTCTGACGGATCGTGTTAAAGTGGAGCTCCATGGGTTTTCAGATGCTTCAAAGGTTGCGTATAGTGCTGTGGTATTTGCGCGAGTTATACATGTAAATGAGTACATTGAAGTTAAACTAGTAACAGCGAAAACGAAAGTAGCACCTATTAAAATGGTTGCAATACCTAGGTTAGAGTTATGCGGGGCAGTACTACTCGCAAAGCTTTTGACTGAAGTTGCGGAAGTACTATCGATTAAGAAAGAGAATTTATACGCGTGGACGGATTCCACCGTAGTGTTAGCCTGGATAAATAGCTATCCACGTCGATGGAAGCCGTTCGTGGCCAATAGGGTTTCAGATATTTTAACTCTACTGGAACCAACACAATGGGCTTATGTTACCTCCAAAGAAAATCCAGCTGACGTTGCTTCGCGGGGAATAAGTCCGAAAGAATTATTAAATTGTAAAATATGGACAGAGGGGCCTGATTTTTTGAAAAATAAGGAAGTAAATCGGGTAAAGAAGGATTTTACTACTAAAGAAGAAGAAATTAAAGTACATATAGCTACAGAAAGTAATAATGAAGAAGGGTTATGGAAAAGATTCTCGTCGTTGACGAAAATGATTCGTGTTTTAGCTTATTGTCGGCGTTTCGCAATTTTAACTAAAATGAAAAAAGATGAGAGGAAGGTAGAGACATTTTTAACAAGTCAAGAATTAGAGGGCAGTTTAAGGATAATTATAAAGAGATTTCAAGAAGAACATTTTAAAGAAGAACTGAAGGATCTACGTTCAAAGGGAAAACTAAAGAAAAACAACAGAATTTCGTCACTTAATCCATTTATAGACAATAAAGGTATAATGAGAGTCGGTGGGCGTCTAAGTCAATCTGGCCTATCGGTTGATGCTATACATCCAATTGTGCTACCCAAAAATTCATTAATTTCGCAACTTATAGTGTTAGATGCTCATCATAGACTTTTGCATGGTGGACAACAGTTAATATTGAACTTTGTTAGAAGTAAGTATTGGATATTGGGTGCTAAACACTTGATTAAGAAAACAATCCATAACTGTTGCAAGTGTATAAGATATTCAAATAGAAAAGGAAATCAGTTAATGGGTCAACTTCCAGAGGCTAGAGTGTCACCATCCAGGCCATTTTTACAAAGTGGGGTAGATTTCGCCGGTCCGATCAGCGTTCGGACCACGAAAGGTCGCGGACATCATGCCTATAAAGGTTATATCTGTCTTTTCGTTTGTATGGCGACTCGCGCCATACACTTGGAAGTGGTGAGCGATCTAACAGCTCACGGGTTTCTCGCTGCTTTTCGGAGATTTGTGGCTCGTAGGGGACACTGTACACAGCTATGGAGTGACAACGGAAAAAACTTTGTAGGTGCGTCTAAGGAGCTGCAACACTTATTTGTTCGTGAGAAGTCAGGAATACTACCGGACATACGTGAGGCTTTGGCCAATAATCAAACAACTTGGCATTTTATACCGCCATACTCGCCGAATTTTGGAGGATTGTGGGAGGCGGGTATCAAATCGACAAAATTCCATTTAAAGAGAATCATCGGAGACAGTACGCTGACCTATGAAGAACTGTCCACAGTCCTCATTCAGATAGAAGCTTGCCTCAATTCTCGGCCATTATCTAGAATCGACAGTGACGGTGGCAACTACACGATTTTGACCCCTGGTCATTTTCTAATAGGAGAGCCTTTGGTAACGGTTCCCGATCAAAACTTTGAAAACCACTCAGTTGGTAATTTAAGACGTTGGCAACTTACCCAAAGAATGTTGCAAAGTTTTTGGTCAAGATGGTCACGTGAATATTTGCATCAATTTCTGCAAAGACATAGGTGGACCGAACAATTAACAGAACCTAAAGTAGGCGATATAGTTTTGGTAAAAGAGTTAGATTTGCCGCCGGCTCGTTGGTTAATTGGCAAGGTTATTGAAACACACCCTGGAGTCGATGGAATTGTGAGAGTTGTCACGTTGCGTGCAAAAAATAGTATGTTTAAACGACCAGTATCAAAGTTGTGTTTGTTACCGGCAGCTGAATAACTCAGAGTGGATGTAGTGTCGTGTCAGTCAGTTGTATTAAAATGTTTATATTATAGTTGTATACCAATAATGCAACATGGTGTAGTATATAAGTATTTAGTTTATTTAAATTAATACTTTTCATGTCAATATGAGATTGTTTTTTAAATTGTTAAAAAATATGTGTATTTTTTTGTTATATTAGGTTAATGCTTTCATTATGGGCGACGTTAAATTCAGTCTGGTTTTTATTTTTTGTTTTATATATTTCTTTACGGTGGGCGGTGTATTAGATTTAAGAACAATTTGTAATTATTGTTCTTGGTGGGCGGAATGTTTAAGTTTACATCTGGCAATATAATAATAGTACATAACACAATATAACATAAATTATAATAACTTATGATACTAATTTAAACATAAAGATAATTCGATCGTTGTATGTAAAGAAGTGAAAAACATAACCGCACATCAAGAACAGGTAAGTAAAATAATTCAATATTTTGTTGCTAGATGGCGTTGTTAATTTCTGAATCGCAGTTTTGGATGATGTATTCAATTTACCTTAATGAACGTTAATGCCTGTTGCGCCAGGTTCGGTACTCACACACTGAAACCTCATTTTATACAAAAATACATGCTTTGTACTGTTACTTTGTTTGTGTTTCTGTTTATTACCCTGGGGACCTGGGATTTGTCATGTACATGTACTATACTATATACATTACTTCGTACCAAATTTCGAGATTCTAAGTTCACGGGAAGTACCGTGTAGGTTTTGATTCCCGTGCGAGTTTCGAAAATTTGCGGCATAAACGGCTGTATCTTTTGATCCCTTTGGCTTAGAAGTTTGATTTTATCACAGCTCCAAGGGACAGTAGACCCGAGTATTAGATATAAATTTCAGTTTGATATCTCCACGCGTTTCTGAGACAAATGGTCTTGACAGACGGACGGACGGGCAACGAAGTGATCCTATAAGGGTTCCGTTTTTTTCCTTTTGAGGTACGGAACCCTAAAAAGACCAAGTCTTGATCTGATAGCCGCTGAATTATTAAATCAATTACCAAAAAAGGCAATAGTATATATAACATTACTGGGTTATGCTATTCTGAGATTTCAATATTTTCCTACCTTATGGAAGATATCGATCATCCACATGATACCCAAGCCAGGGAAGCCTCCGAATGAAATTTCATCGTACCGAGCAATAAGCCATCTGATAGCCGCTGAATTATTAAATCAATTACCAAAAAAGGCAATAGTATATATAACAATACTGGGTTATGCTATTCTGAGATTGCAATATTTTCCTACCTTATGGAAGATATCGATCATCCACATGATACCCAAGCCAGGGAAGCCTCCGAATGAAATTTCATCGTACCGACCAATAAGCCTCTTGCCTATTCTAGTTGTTGTAAAAACTGGTTTTAAAGCGTCTGAGGCCAATCCTCACTAAAGAATCTGTTCTTCAGTGAGGATTGGTCTGGAATGATCTGTCATTCCAGACCATCAATTCGGTTTTCGAGCTAACCACTCGACTATCGAACAAGTACATCGGGTTGCTCAAAAGATACGCCAGTCGTTGAAGAAGAAAGAGTACTGCTCTGCGATTTTTCTAGATATCCAACAAGCTTTTGACCGTGTTTGGCACAAAGGGCTACTACCGTAAATTAAAAACAAGACTTCCCAACTCATATTATAAATTACTAGAAGCCTACACAAGTGACAGAAAGTTTCAAGTGCAACTAGAAGGTGCAACGTCCTTGTGTCGTCAAATTCATGCTGGAGTACCGCAGGGCTCAGTGCTGGGTCCGGTTCTAGACACTGTTTACATCAGATCTCCCACACACTGAGGAAATTTTAACTGCCACATATGCAGATGATACAGCAATGCTAGCAAGCAGTCGTTGCTTTTAGCTTCTGATTTGTTGCAAAAACACCTGAACAAGATCCAAAACTGGCTTGAAAAATTGAGGATTAAATCAAGTGCGTCAAAATCAGTCAACATCATCTTCACACTTAGGACTGGGAACTGCCCGTCAGTAAAGCTACATGATACAATTTTGCCACACCAAGGAAGTGTCAAATACCTTGGAATGCACTTTGATCGAAAGCTGAATTGGTAAAGCCATATTAAAGCAAAAAGGGGCCATGCACATAATAAATTTAGAGAAGTGACCTGACTAATCGGAAGAGGCTCGTCATTGAGCTTAGAGAATAAGGCTATCATTTACAAGCTGTCATCAAGCCAATATGGACATATGGCATAGAGCTATGGGGTTCAGCAAGCCGATCCAATATTCAAATACTACAACATTTTCAAAATAACTGCTTAAAGACTATTGCTGAAGCTCCATGATTTACCAAAAACACAGAAGTCCATGAATATTTGGGGATTTCAACAGTAGGGGAAGAGATAGTGAGGTTCCGTGACAACTACATGAAAAGGAAATCTGGGATAACAGCCTTAAATTATTGAGAAATTATAATTAATTTTATCTATTAAAGGATATTACGTGGGTTTGATATGCACTTCTCAAAGTGAGAGTAACAAAATTAACTGAAAAGGCATTAAATGAAAGGAAAGCACTTTTTTTACATGTTAATGTGACCAGCTGAATCTCCACCAGTATATAAGCAGCTGACGATTTTTTTCTTTAAGACATTAATATACTTAACTATAATTTGTCAAAATTTCAAGCGGGAACAATGGCAAAAAAAATTTTTTTTCAAACGTTTTTGGAAAGCCGAACCGAAGCTGACGCTCACGGAGCTTTATATTACAACTCTCTTAACCATCTTACAAATTAGACCTGAGAGGAAATTGGTCATGAAAATCTGTCGCTGGCTCGCAGACTAGTATGTACTATGTTCCCTATCCATTCACATATAATAGGCATTAATGTGCGACATCATTTTTAAAATTTGAGATGATATCCTGCGAGATTTGTCAGCCTAAGAAAAAAACGTTTTTTGTCTATTTGTAACCTGCTAAAACCTATTTACTTACACACACTCGTCTCTCCCTAGTATATAAGATTGGCGCAAGCCTTAATAAATCTCTTTTATAATCGCAGTCAGATCTATCATTTACTATTCCCGAACCGTCATCATTGCATGGGGACCCTGCCAGTGCCGCCTGCGTCGGCGGCGCTGTGCAGCTGGTTAGTTAAAGAATTTAAATAAAATTAATTAAATGGACTAAATAAAATAAAATAGAATGGACAAAATTTTGTGATGAAATTTGTAGTTTGTGGTGCTAAAATAAAGGACTAAAACTTGTCTAGTTTATAGACTTTGAATAGACATTTTTTTTAAATTATCTTAAAAATATGAAAGTTAAATAGCAGAAGGTGAATTAAAATATATATAATAAAAATAAATTCTTCAATTAAGTAAAGAACTGGAAATAAATAATTATCAACAATATAGTGTTCGTTGTCGCGTGTTATGTTGTGTTACTGCTGATGTGATGCCGATGATGGAAATGAAAAGCAGGGAGCCGGGAGATGATGGTGTCAGATGTGGAGCTGCTGGCGGGTGATGGTGTCCTTAGAAGAGGAAGGAGCTGGATATACCTACAGAGAGTGGCCAAGCAGTTACGCAACAGAACTTCGAAATTGACCCAAAAACTTCAAGGACCTTTTATTTTGTTTTGATTTTAATATTGTTTGTTTTTCTTTTCTTTACCCGTTACGAAAACGTCAATAAAATAAAGTTAATAAATAATTTACAGAAATTTTAGGTCCCTAAATTAGTTTTAATAAAATGTTTTACTGCCGAATGTAAGTATTTGTGTTATAAGAAAAAAAACGAGAGTTAAAACAAAGTTACATTCTGAAGAATCTATTTTTAATTACTTTAGAATATAGATTTTATTTAGGCTTGTGTCCATTAAGAATAAATATAATGGATAGGGGTTTATAATGAATAATTATATTATGGAGAAAATAACAAACAATTTTAATTATTAAAAGCGTTAAAGATTAATAATATTTAAAAAAAATAAATTTCGTAAAATGAAACCTTAGTCACGTGACAGTGAACACCAATAAGAAAGCGTTACGTCACGCCGTGCGAAACTCCAATCTTGTCTTTGACGTTTCGAGTATCACTACCGGTTCTTGATAAAATTTTGGTTTTTAACAATTAATATCAAGTTGATACAGTTTTTGCTAATTATAATTTGAAAGAATTAACCATGGAATCTGGATTCAGCAAAGCAGACAGTAATAATTTGCCCAGAATCGATGCCGTTATGCTTGGAATTTTTTTCGCGTCGAACAGTGAATTTTGCTCATCTGAATTTCGCAATGTTAAAACTTCCTTGTAAGTATAAAATAATTCCAATGATTGCTGGTTCCCCAGATGGAATATTTGAAGATAGCATAATCGAGATTAAATGTCCTATTAATGCCAACACATTTAAAAATTATATACAAAATGGAAAAGCTGCAGAAAAATATTGTGCCCAAATGCAGCTTCAAATGTATTTAACAGGAAAGAAAAATTGTTTGTTTTGTATAGCGGACCCAGATTATAGTGAAAATCAAAAAGTGGAGATTTTAAGTGTGCCATTCAATATTGAGTATGTTGAGAATTTGATTAATAATAAACTATTAAACTTTTTGAAAATTAATGTATACCCATTGTTATATCAAAGCGTGGAACTATAACATATTTGAAATAAAAAAACAATCTTAAAGTTTTCCTTAGTTTTATTTTATTAAAGAATCTTGCAAATTAATTAATGCACATGCTATGATTATTATCTCGTCAAGAATTTTTACAAATTTAAAAGTAATACATGCATGTGGTCTAAGTATATAAAATTCACGTAAGCGCCTAATAACTCTCTCTATATGAATCCTCAAGCTGGCAATCTGTTTAGTTACGTTCGCTTCAGTTTTACTCATTTTCACTCCTTTTTCAACACTTGGAGGTCTTACTAGTGTAATACCTGATTTTTTTAAATATTGTTCTACATGTTTAAAGCCCCTATCTGCCATAACACGCATACCACTTTTTAAGGTGTTTATAAAATCACACGATTCAACTAAACATGTGTAAATAACTTGTTTGGCGTTTTTATAGTCGTGCTATCACACTGGGGCACTATACAGTACTTATAATATGAGAAATTCATTTTTAAACGATAGAAACTAGCTATAACGTACGAAGACACGATCGCTCTTTGGTTTGTTTCGCACGGCGTGACGTCATTCAAGACGCCATGACAGTCTTGTGCGTTTTGGAACCAAATTAAAATTGGTTTTTTAAAACGCGAAATTTATAATGTAAACGCTCGATTAAAAATAAATAAACCTTTTTTTAGGATAAAATGCCTAATAAGCTAAAATATTAAGCAGTTATTGAAATTTTGTCAACTAGCCTATTATGCTTTATGGATTTTTGGTGTAAATTAAAATAGTAATCTCTATCTCTCATTGTTTGTATTCCACAAAGGAAGCAAAAAGAACATTAATATAGGTATGAGTAATATTTTATGTGTGTTTCTTCTAAAAAGTTTCTGATTTACAACGACAGATTGCACAGAGAAAGTAACAAGAGGTTGGTCAATAATTCTTGTGGTTTTGGTATTTATAGTTTTACTTGTTTTTTACAAAAGAGTTTTTCCAGAGATCGAACGTTGATAAAGGTAACTTTTATTTTGCGCTAATGAAGTTTTGGTTATTTTAACTTGAAATATATGAGAGTGAATTATTATAATTTTTTGGTTCCTAAAGATTAATTTTGTAACCAGAGTATTTTTTTAAGTTAAGGTTTACTTTAATTTGAATGATATTTATTGATGACAATTATTTGGATTTTTATTTGTTGCATTGAAAAAATAGGTAAAATTTGTAATTGCACTCAAGGTAAACGACATCGAAATGGCCAATATAGCAACACGTGTGATATTGTGGGTACCGATCATTTTGTTTAACCAAAATTTTAATATAACTTGAGTACTTATACTATTTTTATACTTATGATAAATTTTTAAATAGAAATATATTGAAAAATATCAACTGGGCCACAAGAGAAAAATGCATAAATTCATAGAATAACTTGAGTAGTTTCATTTCACCATAAATTACTTAATATATAAATGATTATTTAAAGAAATTTCAGTCATTAGCGGCATGAATATTAGATTTTGTTTTTTTTTTTGCACGCATTAATAATAATAATAATAAAATCATTTATTTCGAGCTTCTTGGGCTCAGATGGTTAGTAACAATGATACTTATAGACCTAATGTTACAAATTACAATTTACAACACCACAGCACTAAACATTTATATGTACATGGACCATACAGCAATGGTTGATGTACCGGCAGTCTAGCCTGCTCGCGACCATGTTTAATTTGTTTAATGTTTATTATAGTAATATATTATCGTTTAAAAAAAAAATCTCCTCTCTTCTTATTTATTTCATATTATGTTGATAGTACTTATTTGATAGTTTTCTTAAAATTTTATTCTATGTTACTTACATACTTGATACAAAAATAATGTCATAATTCATGACTCATAATCACGTAATATTTATACTTCTTAACATTTCAAAGTTGTTATACATAAATTATTTAAAAACTATTTTAATAAATTAAAAATTAAAAATAATTTAATAAAATCAAATTTAATTAATCTTTTATGATTTTGTTATTTTTTTCAATGCTATTTTTATACTTATGGTAAATTTTAAATATTGGAAAAAATTAACTCGGCCACAAGTGAATTCTCTGACGGGAATCGAACCCGCGACCTTTGGAAATCCGGTCCAATGCTCTAACCGCTGAGCTACCGAGACTTCTGTAGTATCTGTATCTGTTTCTTATCTGAAATAACTAATTGTTTGAATAGAGAAGTTAGATGGTCTAGTTTAAAAAATCATTTTATTTTCGTACTCGTAACTAGTTTCTGTATCGATCGTATCCAAAAGTGTTTATTTTTTATGATTTTGTAATTTTTGCATTTTTTCAATGCTATTTTTATACTTATGGTAAATTTTAAATAGAAAAATATTGGAAAAAATTAACTCGGCTACAAGTGAATTCTCAGGCAGGAATCGAACCAGCGACCTTTGGAAAGTCTCGGTAGCTCAGCGGTTAGAGCATTGGACCGGATTTCCAAAGGTCGCTGGTTCGATTCCAGCCTGAGAATTCACTTGTGGCCGAGTTAATTTTTTCCAATATTTTTCTATTTAAAATTTACCATAAGTGTTTATTTTTTCTATTGACTATTATGTTTTTGTTAAGTAGGGCATTTGCAAAACATATGTAGTTAGAATTTATTTTATTTTTGCGTTAAATCATGCTTCTTTTCATAATCTTTAAGTTTTTTTTATCATACAAATTGATATAAATTAAAATTATTATTCGATTTAGTCCTGAATAGAAATCATAAGTAATCTATTTATAATTAATTCGTTCTAGTTTTTTGTAAAACATCAACCGAAGTATCTTTAATATACATCGGTACTTATTTAGTTATCAATCATTAGACAAAAATTCCTAATAATATAATTGATGCAATCGTATTGTTTTGAATAACATAACGAGCAAGGCACGGTAAGTTAAGTGTCGTGTTTCGGTATCGGTATTACAAAGAAAGAAGCGCAGCTGCATTAGGGCATGTTGTTATTCAGGTTAAGAAGTAATATAAATCTCGTCGTTAAATATCACACGGGTTTGCTAGTTAAGCTGTAATTTAAAACATGGTTGTTTCATTGGAAAATGATAACGAGTATTATTAGCTTGCTCGTCAACTTCCTCGAACGGGAGGGACTCTTCTTGATGCTCTTTCTTCAAGAAACAGCCCCAAAGAAAGTGGACGTGGCAAAGCCCCGATACTAAGACCAAAAATGAGATTGACTTTATCATGACGGACAAAAAGCACATATTCAGAGACGTCTCCGTGATCAACAGGTTTAATAACGGTAGTGATCACCGACTTGTCCGAGGCACTCTGAATATCAACTTTAAGGCCGAACGTGTCCGTTTGATGAAGGCCAGGCTCCGACCAACACTGCTTCTAACCATGACAGGATCTGAAGTGTTCCAGTTAAATCTGGAGAACCGATTTGCTGCCGTGGAAACCACAACAGACGTTAACCAGAACCTCGAAAATGTGGTTCGGATCCTCAGGGAGGAAGGCACGAGATTTCTAAAATGCAGCGTAAGGGCAAGAAGTCAAAGCTTTCGGAAGAGACATTAGGACTCATGAAGGAACGACGTGAATACCCACCCGTCACTTCGTCAGCAAAGCGGACTCTAAACCGAGAGATCAGCAAGCACGTACGGCGTGACCTCCGGTGCTCCAATACTCTTTCCATCGAAAGAGCCATCGAGCAAAATCGGGGGTCAAAGGTGTTCAGGTGTTCGTACAATCTCTTGGAAGAAGCCACCTGACGAAGTTGACCACAGCAAGTGGAGAAGTCGTTTCTTCGAAGCCGGCAAGTCATTTCGGAAGTCGAAGACTTCTATGGCTGGTTATACGCATCGCATGCATCTCGACCTGATCCCGAAAATGAGGAGTCTAGAGCCACACTAACACGCCATTTCACCGAAGACCTGCCAGAAGTCCGCATTGGCGAAATCGAGATTGCTCTGAAGCAGCTTAGGAATGGAAAAGCCCCAGGAGAGGATGGCGTTACGACAGAGCTATTAAAAGCAGGAGGGAAACCCGTACTGAGGGAGCTCCAGAAGCTTTTTAACGCTGTCCTTTTCGACGGGAGAACTCCAGAGGCGTGGAGTAGGAGTGTGGTCGTACTGTTCTTCAAAAAGGGAGACAAGACCCTGCTGAAGAACTATCGACCCATATCCCTTCTAAGCCACGCCTATAAGCTGTTCTCAAGAGTGATCACGAACCGTCTTGCGCGAAGACTCGACGAATTCCAACCACCGGAACAGGCTGGGTTTCGGAGCGGATACGGCACCATAGACCACATCCACACAGTGCGACAGATTATACAGAAGACCGAAGAGTATAATCAGCCCCTATGTCTAGCATTCGTGGACTATGAGAAGGCCTTTGACTCGGTTGAAATCTGGTCCGTTCTGGAGTCCCTGCAGCGTTGCCAAGTAGATTGGCGATACATCCAAGTGATGAGGTGTCTGTATGAAGCCGCCACCATGTCCGTCCAAGTACAGAATCAGCAAACGAGGCCCATACCGTTGCATCGAGGAGTGAGACAGGGGGATGTTATTTCCCCGAAACTGTTCACTAATGCAATGGAGGATATGTTCAAGACGCTGACCTGGAAAGGACGTGGTATCAACATCAATGGCGAACACATCTCTCACTTGCGATTTGCTGACGATATCGTCATAATGGCAGAAACGCTGCAGGACCTACAACAGATGCTGAACGACCTGGCTGAATCTTCTTTACGCATCGGCCTACGGATGAACTTGGACAAAACCAAGGTCATGTTCAAAGAACATGTTCTACCGGAACCGATTGCAATACACGGCGCCGTTATCGAAGTTGTTTAGAAATATGTGTACCTCGGGCAGACATTGCAGTTAGGTAGAAACAACTTTGAGGACGAAGTGAATAGTAAAATTCAGCTGGGTTGGGCTGCATTTGGGAAGCTACGTCGAGTCCTTACGTCGTCGATCCCACAGTGCCTAAAGACGAAAGTCTTCAATCAGTGCGTCCTACCCGTTATGACTTACGGAGCCGAAACGTTGATACTGACGGCACGGCTGGTCCACAAGTTTAAAGTTGCTCAGCGGGCTATGGAAAGGGCTATGCTCGGCGTTTCTCTGAGAGATCGTATCAGAAATGAGGTGATCCGTCAGAGAACCAAAGTTATCGACATAGCCCACCGGATTAGCAAGCTGAAGTGGCAGTGGGCTGGCCATATTAGCCGTAGAACCGATAACCGTTGGGGTAAACGAGTTCTAGAGTGGAGACCGCGTCTCGGCAAACGTAGTATTGGACGTCCTCAGGCACGGTGGAGTGATGATTTGCGCAAGACGGCTGGTAGGAGCTGGATGAGAGAAGCCGAAAACAGATCTCAGTGGCGTGCACTTGGAGAGGCCTATGTCCAGCAGTGGACTGCGACAGGCTGATGATGATGATGATGATTATTAACTTGGTGGGAAAGAAAACTTAGATTCGAAATGTGGTTTATGATTGAAAATTATATTTTTTGGGAATTGGTAGTTGTGGTTTAAAGCAGTAAAAGTTTGAAAGGTTAATCAAGGATTAGTCATGAGATGAAGGCATAGGTATGCTTATTGTAGCTGTATTAAAAATCTTTTTGTTACTGTTTAGTTTGCAATTAGATACAGCATGGTTAAGGATATAGGTAATGTGATGTTTTTATTATGTAGGATTTGGGATGTTGATAAGAATTTTATTTATAGAAGTTAGGGAATATACGGTTTATAAAGTTTCATATGCGATTGGACTGATCACCCAAAAGCGTGAACCTCTTATTTACCTTATATTCAATTTAGGGTTGTTTGTTTTATTATGGTATTGCAAAGAAAAGTAAAGATAAAAAGCTCGATTATGCGGTACACATAAAAAGAAGTACATATAGGGTTCAGGTCCTTCAGTTGCGTCAAGGTGTGAACGAGTTTCCCCTTTTGAGCCCTGTTGGAGACCAAAATAGTATGTGTCTTAATTCATGACCCTATGAATGGTACATACGTGGAGGTCAGATCCTTCCATTCGATCATGGTGCGAACGAGATTCCTCTGTGAGATAAGTTGGAGTCCAAGGAGACTTAAACCATGACCCCCCCATAAATAATTAGGTTAATAAATATATAATAAATAACCATGACCTCATAAATATTGTCCATTTTGTGTTATTTTATTATTAATTAAAGTCGACTATAAATAAATATGATAAAGTATGTACCAATAATTACGAAGATTAAATAAAAATGAAAGTACGCCGGCGCCGGGCGATTATAATACGAGTAGGTACCTCGTGTTTTGAGGTGTACATAAGTGTATCGATATTGTTATATATATTTTGAAGTTTAAAACGAGCAAGAGTAGGATATAAAGTGTAGTCATATTATGGAAATATTGACATGGTGTAAAATAGATAAGAATATTTAGAGATATGACAATTAAAAATAGGAGGTTATAAGTATGATAATAATAGGAAATGTTTGAGAAATCAGTTAAAGATTGATGGAAGATTACGATTTTAATTTGATAAGAAAGTTTAAAAGCAGGATTTTTTTTAACCCGAAAGAGATAATAAGAAAGATGAAATGTTTTTTTTTAATATGAAAAAGAAGATTTTTTAGCTAAAGTTTTTACCACAGACATAGATTTAGATCTATGTCTGTGGTTTTTACCTAAGTAGGAGCTATGTTACCGAAATTAAATGATTTGAAATAGAAGTTTCATGTGTGAAAATAAATAAGTTTAAAGCGTTTTAATCAGAAGTATTAACTGTATTATTTTTATTATTTTGTTTATCTAAAACAGAAAAGTACCTTTTTCAACTTTGATACAATGTAAGTTTAATTATTTCAAAATATGAGTCTGTGCAATCTCCGAGTTTAAATATATAAATCAGAAATATAGGAACAGCGTATTCATGTAATTTTTATTATTGTCTAATAAACAAATACTTTTGATATAAAATGTGGTTAAAATAGGTAGTGATAATGACTACTTATGCAAAAGAAAATGTTACGTTGTTGCTAACAGCTTCGTTAGTAATATATTGTTTTGATAATTGTAATTTTATACTCATGTTTTACATACTACGAACCTTATTACCCTATTAAATCTAAATATTAACCATTAGTTAATGATCTTTTGTGATTTGATTTAATGCATGAAACTATTTTATAGTGTTCTACTTACATAATATATGTTTTTATACACCCAAATTCTCCGACTTTGTTTACGTTTTTTTTTTGTTAAAAATTTATTACAATTTTTGGCATGTTTTCTAAATTATTTTTGTTAGTTTTTTTTTATTAATTTAACTATAAGGTACCCAAGTACTTACATGTTTCTGTTTTGAATAAAAATTACGAAGTTAAGTGAGTATATAAAAATTTATACAAAACAAACATGTACTTACTAATGTAATCTTTTTTTTTTCTCTTTTTAGGGGGGAGATGTAGTGTGTGTACCTACTAAAACCTATTTACTTACACACACTCGTCTCTCCCTAGTATATAAGATTGGCGCAAGCCTTAATAAATCTCTTTTATAATCGCAGTCAGATCTATCATTTACTATTCCGAACCGTCATCATTGCATATTTATATGTTGTATTTTAACTATTTATAAAAATTAAATCATCATCGTCATGGATAGAAAAGGAGAATGGGCCATGCAATACCCACCAAATGGGCCCAATGAAGTTTACCGAGTTTAAGGAAACAAATACAGTCGGGACAAATGGCATAACATGCCTTCCGAAACATGAAGAAGCTCAAGATAATTAATTTTAAATAATTTTTACTTAAGCCGTGATCTACAATTCTGAAAGTTGCTTAACCACCACAATCACTGCCTGAGTGCACTAACCACTAAGTCACTGAGCTTTTCAATGTAATAATAAATTAATACTTCATTCAGAATAGCCTATAAACTACTTACCTGAAACAGTCTATCATTTTTTGTCCAATTTCCAAGAGTTCTTGCCTAGGAAATGTAACACCTCTGCAACAAAAAACAGATAATGGAAACACTTGTGTAAGTCTCTTCACTTGTGAAATACATCACTATCCAATCTAACAATTTTATCATCAGTTACTAAATAAACTATCAAACAAAATAAAAATGTACAATAAATGACCTTCACATTTGTTAAAAAAACACTTGTTAAACTTGCATCAAACATATTATCAACTAGCTGCCGCTCGCGGTTTCACCCACTTGGTTCCCATTCCTGTGGGTATATTGAGTAGGAAAAGTTCTTCCTCCTTGGAATCCTATGTTCATAACCAGGCTATCTACTATTTGTGTACTAAATTTCATCCAAATCCGTTCAGTAGTTTTTGAGTTTAGTTGTTGCAAACAAACAATCAAATCTTTCCTCTTTTTAATATTAGTTTAGACATACTTAAGTTGAGCATGAGCAGCTGTATACCAAA
Organism: Chrysoteuchia culmella; assembly: GCA_910589605.1. NCBI lineage: Eukaryota > Metazoa > Arthropoda > Insecta > Lepidoptera > Crambidae > Chrysoteuchia > Chrysoteuchia culmella. The sequence goes on along the minus strand of OU342647.1, from coordinate 5,467,346 downwards.
CAACCATATGCCTTGTTTTCTCCTCTATTGTCATGAGTGGATCACTTTCAATAGGTCTATAAATATTAAAGAGTCTATTATCTTCATCTTTGTAGCGCTGAGGAATTGAAGGACATTCACGAAACATTCCTGCACAAAAAATGTGGGTCAAATTCACACTACTCCACTTTGTACTAGGTACATTAGTTATAGATCAAATTGAATATTATTTAAAGGCTCATATTATATATTCTGTGGTACTACTACAATTCTGAAAACCAATTCTACAACTTCGCCGCTACTACGAGTCCTCATCACAAAAGAAGTCCTGCGGAATATTACAGGAACTAAAATGTGGTTAGCTTAACAGTATAGTAATAGATCTTATTTTCGAATGTTGAACACTACTGCAGCGCCGCTCTCAGGTGTTTTCTTTCGTAATGCAGACTCTAGGTCACAATTGACATAGACACAATTTTTTTTATTATTTTTCAAGGGTAAGAAAGAATTCTTAATACTAAAATAACAGAGTATAGTATAAAGATAATAGAAGATTTATAAGTGTTTCCTTTATCTAGAATGAAATTACTAGCATTTATTGGATTATTAGATTTTTAGTTCTCTTACCAAAACTTGTCAGGACAGTTGTCCCATTTTCCATGCTATGCCTAGTCAAAGTATGATCAAAATCTGTTACTATTTGAAGTTTTGTATGGCCGTCTTGAATAATTTTGTTAATTTTTTGGAGTAGTTCCTTGTCATCTTTTATATGTATATTATCTTTGTTCAATTCAGGAATATCCTTAACACTTGTTACAGACTTCATTTCTGTAATTCAAAACAATAAGTTATTATCAAATATTATCAATTATCCCCTCCAGTGCCACACTCTAAAATAGATAATAGGCTAGTGCCATGTGCAGTTTCTCTAGAAATTTGTATGGAAACTATATATGTATTATACATTCTTAGAATCCTTATAAAATTTTCGATACTTCTATGTATCATTGTTTGATATTCTAATAATAAATGACTTGTAATTTCATAGTCAAAGTTGAGTCAGCGTGTTTTTCCTCTTTTTAGTACAAAAGTGTACATGTTTTTGTTTTATTTACAAAAGGATATTATATCTCACAATAATAAATAAAAAACATTGTATTTACACCACAAGCCAAACAAAAGTGCATCTAAATTAATAGGATCAAGTCAGAGTCAATCTAATTTAGGTATGCTCATTTTAGAAATTTCGTAAATTAGAAAATTAGGCTAGAAATGTAAGAACAAAGAAACTTATTAGAATTAAAGTATAAATCTACTTACTGCTATGCTGGCTCCTTTACCAACGTTTTATGAAAGTGTTGTTAATACAATTATTGAACAAATGTACATTAATTATTAAAAATATATATATATTACGAATAACATTCACACCCACAAGACCTTGATTGAGTGACTGAAAGTGAAAAATGAAAATGTAATTTCTGAAATTCGACTGCACGCACACAAGCACAAACAAAAGCAGTGTTGCCAGCACATAAATTTAAAAAGGCCGAAAATTTTATTGAAAAGGGCCGATTTATACCAGAAAAGCCCGAAATTAAAAAAAACCGTTATTAACCGACTTAAAAAAGGAGGTGGTTCTTAAGTTAAATGTCTGTATTTTTTATGTTTTGTTATGTACCATGGCTTCGTCAGTTGAGAACAGATTTCATTAAATCTTTATTTCTGATCTGAAAAAACATACAGTGCGACAGAAAAGAGTAGAAAAAAATTGAGGGCCACTAGTCTTGTACTAGATTACAACTAGCAACACTGATAATACTTCGAAAACAAGTTTGCTACTTGACATAATCGTTATTGATTATTTGTTCTATTTTTATGGTTATAAAACCAACAAATCATTAGAACCTAGTGACCTACCTATTTAATACTGAGCGGTAACGTAACCGGTTACCGCGCTAAACCTTTTGCGCTAAACTTTATTTTATGCAGCTTAGCCATGTAGTCGATTTATGTAAGCTAAGAAAAAGACAAAGGAAGTATTTGATAGATGAATTAAAACAAAACTAACCTCTGAAATGTTAGAAAATAGTAGGTATAAAATCCTATACAATCATTTAGGTCCACTTGCTGCAAAATTTGTTAAATCTCGATTTAATTAAATCTAGATTCAAATATTTAACATCTTTGTAGTGCTAAATCTAGATTGAACAAAATCGAGAAATGGCCAATGTTCCTGTAAGTGTACCTCTCCGTACTTCAGTCACCAAATATTTAGGAATCATGCTTGATGAAAATCTAAACTTTAAAACTCACATACATGCTCTGCTCTGGCTAAACGTACCCGAAGGCTGTCGGGCATATTTAGAAGGTTGAGGGGTTCGGTCAACATAAACCTATTGACAGTCATCTACAAAGTTCTGTTTGTATCTGTGTAGGGTACTGCATTCCAATTTGGAGTAGTGCTGCCAAGTCCACGTTGTTGGAAGCAGAACGGGCCAATAGGCTGATACTAAAGATTATACTTAGAAGACCTCGCAGATACCCAACAACAGACCTTTACCAGGGCCCCGTCACTCCATGTACTTGCGAGCTTTAATTACCTACCGCCCGGTCGAGCGTTCTCGTCTCGTGCCGTTTGCGGACCAAATAATTCAGTGCGGTTGGTTTTCGCAAGCGAAGCGCAAGCACGTTGTTCAATTTTAATCGTTACATTCGTTCGTACACGTACCTACGATGCCGTCTGGTGCCGTATGTGCTGTTGATTTTAAGATTTTTACTTTAAAGATTTTTTTTATTTTACATACACACTGACCTCTATAATTATGTTTTATCTAGATGTATTGCACGCACAGTCAGCACAAATTTATAAAAAAAAATATTTTATAAACGATACAATTTTAAACTACCACCTAATAGTAAGAACATATTTACAGTTCTCAATAACATAAACACAAAAAGTTATGTTAATTTAATTTTATTGAAGACGCAGCCCTGCGATTGCTGTGGGATCGCGCGGTGCGAAGCAATCACAACTGTACGCTTGAGCATTTAGGCACATTTTAGTATGCAGCGTTTGCTGACGCGAAGGAGTAGGCTATTATAGCAGTAGGTATTGGAAATTTTACACTGAGTGAAGTATCTGTTACTTAATAACTATTTAGTAATCTGTGCCTTTACAAAGATGCCAAAGTTTTAACTGTCTGTCAACTTTTCGTACTAAGGACCTGTCTTTGCTCATCAACGGCTAACTAGCAGTAATAATATCCAGATCATTCGCAATAAACGAGTTTTTAAAATCCGAAATTTTGCGACCTAAGAAACCTGGAGCTCTATTTTTGATTCACTCGTCGCGCGTCGAGCGCTTAGCTTCTACTGATTTTCGTTCGACATACGAATTTCCCTATTTTTTAATCGCTCGACCCCGCAACGAGTGCCTTCACCCACTCGTTGCAGTCGAGCGAAACAAGCGTGCGACGCGCGAATTATGTCGCATGTGTTAGATCTGCGTTAGAGTGTTAGAGCTGGGATGGCTTGACTAGCCATACCGATGCTCATGTTCACGCATAACGGACCAAATGGGAGTCTAAATGCGGAGAAAAGAGCCCATCACCAATACCAAGTTATTCAACTTTTTGGGTTTATATTACAATACTTACAACTGTTTTTAGTAAAATAGGTAAATTTGGCAACCCTTAGTCTATCAGAGGCTTGTATTCTTTTCTGATATTTAAATCTAGGGAAGTTTTTTTTTTACATTTGAAATGACAAAATAAATTTAGTATTTTATAGCTAATTACTAGAAGGAAGATAAGAGTAAAAGGCTACTAAACCTTTTCATATTGCAAAACAATCTCGATTGTTGGCTAGTCCTGACCTGAAGAAGGTAATAAATAATAAGATAAATTAACTGGAACTACAAATTATTTTTAATTATTATTTTTAACAATTTGCTACACAGTAAGGTTTAACCTACCTTAAGCTACATGCAAAGCTTCACAGCTTTGTCAAAGAGGAATTTTCCAAGGTACGTTCTTTAAAAATCTCATAGATGGCGCTGTCCATCTCCTTTGACCTTTGCTAAGACAAAAACAATAAAAAGTAAAAATAAGCATGTCATGCACATTGCACATTTAATTTTGTGCATGACATGCTTATTTTTTACTTTTTTAAATATACAAAAGGATCAACCAACGCACCGAAAAAAATATTAACGAATTCAGTGAAATGACCTGAGATTGATGAAATGAGATTTAACATGACATTACTAGTCTGTATAAAATTTATATATGGTGCGTTGGTTGATCCTTTTGTTTCGTAAACATTTTTTGATATCTTGCTTTCGAAGACCCGGCTACGATTTTTGGACACTGATACTGATGCGACTGCTCATTGAAGACTTGGCTGCGTTAAATGGATACCGATTGGACTGCGCGTTCAGACCTAGCGACGACTTTTTCGATTGGGGCTCTGAGACAAGCCATTCTGGAAACCGATTCATTAACATCGCTTTATAAACATGAGCAAGCAAGATTATGGTTCCTGGTCCCTATTAGACCTTAAAGCAGAGTTGGCAAAGCGCAATGCTAAGCGAACTGGAAAAAAGCCGTACTCGTTCAAAGGTAAGTAGTATTTATTTACTTTGTGTACTGTTAATAACCCAATTTGTTTTACAACACCTTGTTCTCTCTTCAGGCTTCAAGACTACGACATTTTGTTTGGAGATGTCATAAACAATCCAGATACTACATACAAAATTCAAGCCCCTGATGCAAGAGTATTCCAAGACATCAATACAGATATATTGTTGCCAGCATTGGATATTAGCGTCCTGGACATATTCAGTTCTATTACAGAGAATGAAAATAAAATTCAAGCAAAAAACATGTACTTATAAGAAAATTATTTGTTAACTTTTCGAGTAGCTGCTGAAAGACCTTACCACTATATTATGTCAAAATGTGCATTTGAGATGAGGAAGAATATTATATACAACGTCATCATAAAATATGAAGAACATGTAATAATCGAGGCGCAGTGCGAGTGTGCAGCTGGTGTAGGGCCACATGCCCAGTGTAAACATGTTTTGACTGCGCTGTATGGGTTATTGGATTTTGTTTATAATAAAAACGTCAATGTCAAAGTCAAAGTCAAAGATTTTTATTCAAATAGACTTATAGATAAGTGCTTTCGAATCGTCCAAATTTTTTTTCCTACCAGCCATTCAGGACATCTTTTAACTGATAAGAAGAACGGCCGCAAGAAACTTATCAGCTTTAACAGAAGCAACAACATTTACAAAGGAACATGCCCAACTAGCAAAACAATCGTATAAACAATTACTCTTACGGCTATAGATTGATAAACACTCGTATGAAAGATCCTATTTTTTGAAATAGCTGTGTGAAAGCAGCTCTTCTTAGTTTTTAGCATTCGACGCTTTTTGGCTCTGTAAATATGTTTGTTAAACGTGGACTCGACGAATTCATATCGCATTTACTCGATAGTTGTATAAATATGTCTCTCGATGGCCTTAATTCAACCTTAAGTCTTATGATAACTCTTTGAAAGCAACTGAATTGCTAAAGTATCATCAAACTGTCTTTTATAGAACTATCTTTCGACATTTAATTATTACAGCATTATTGTAGAGTAAAAGCTGTACATTCAACAAAATAGCATCTCAGTTGCTGTAACAAAATTTAATATCATATGATAGCTTTCTGCACGGCTTTCATTCGACATAACTATTGAAGTTGAGAGAACGCTTTAAAATCATCTATTACAGCTCCAAAGGTGCTCTAAGCATTATTTGAAAGCCATCATTCAGCGTAATGGTGGTATGAAAGTCCGATAATTTTTTTTACAGGGTGAGGAACAATCAAATAATATTAATGCGGGTTCCGCAGAAAATATTCACGCCCCTACTGATTATCAAATTTGTGAACCATCTACTAGTGAAGTGTGTTCTCGTTCCGAAATAATCTCCGCGGGTACAAACTCGGATTCTGATAGTAAATCTGATTATAGTGATAGCAATTATAATAAAAATGACAGATCAGAGTTTGAAGACAATGATAGTTCGGAGTCTGAAGACAATGAAAATTTAAATGATGAGTTCCGGGCTAATTTCAAGGAGTGGGCACTCCTATTCAACATTCCTCATGATGCCTTAAGAAAATTGACAACAATTTTAAAAGAAAAAGGCAGGATGCAATTATTAACTTTTGTGCTACCCCACTTCACCGTTACCCCTGGCCAGACAGGAATTCCCCTCAATCGAACCGATTTGATATTTTGTTGATGTTATTAAATATAATAAATAAATATCTTCTTACAATCACACCAATTTATCTAAGCTCGTGTCTGAAAGAAACTGTGTCTACATAAACTTGATAACGGATAAATATATACCTACTTAAATACTTTTTGTTTGTAAATACACACTTATGTTACATAGAAAACACCCAGACCACACACACAAATATTTGTCTTGTTCGGGGATCGAACCCGAGACCTCTGGCGCAGAAAGCAAGTATCTTACCCCTGCGCCAAATCGGTCGTCAAAATTATAATGTTTTATAAGTATATTATAATGTTAGTATAAATAAATACATACACGAAGTATGAAGTACCTACGTTAAACCTTTGTAAGTAGTAATCCTAGTAACTAACAATAACGACATTCGTCGCTTGGGTAGTGATCATAAACTGAATAAGTATCTTACCCCTGCGCCAAATCGGTCGTCAAAATTATAATGTTTTATAAGTATATTATAATGTTAGCATAAATAAATACCTACACGAAGTATGAAATACCTACGTTAAACCTTTGTAAGTAGTAATCCTAGTACCTAACAATAACGATATTCGTCGCTTGGGTAGTGATCATAAACTGAATATTTTGAGCAATTCGGGCACCATAAAAATGAGCTGCGCAGTAATAATTTCATTCTCGTATCAGACAATGCAAAGTAAAGTAATTTTGATCCAGTGTAATTATTAATAACAGTGCGACAAGCATAACATTTCTGCATTATTGAAAAATGTGTTTCTTTCCAAGGCGATTTTGATTCTTTAAGCTGCTTAAGGTCATCTTTTGTTATAAATTTATCTACATCCAAGTAAACCACCATATTTTTATTATCACCTACAACAACAAAAAAGAAGACATTGTATAGGTTGTATTTATGAACCAATCACTAAACCAAATCCGTAAAAGTAAGTAGATACCAAGTCTTTTACGACAGATATTTTTGTATGTTAGTAGGCATCCTTTCATTCATCGACTTATGGTCTAGCTAGGTATTCGTTTTAATACTTACACCGTTTGATTACAAAAGTAATTATAAACATTTTGGTTATGTATAAAATCACTTTACACTCCGGAATACTAAACACAGTATTTTGTTCTAATAATAATGATTAACATTTTACGATAAGGAACCCTAATCAAACTCCAAATGGCGCTCCTAGAAGTCGTAAAATGGATACTTCAATTCTATTTCTCGGTTAAAAGCAGAATGAATGCTTTGTGATGATAATTAGTTGCTAATAATGGAGAATAAATTTTTACGATTAAACTAATATTATTTGTGATTCATTATTTAGTGAGAAATTTTGCGGCCCATGAAAATAGTAACTAAAATATATAGGATATAGACGAAAAATTTAATTCCCCATATGAAAGTACGATCTATGAGCTCACTTTAATATGTCACAAATTACCTATTATTATGCAGCTGTAAAATGTAATATGATAAAATACTTAATTGAAAATGAATATTTATCATTTCTTTCCTTGCAGACACACAACTGCGCGATAAAGGTTTTAAGACAATGAAAACGGTCTATGAGTGTTGCTTCGTTGCATTCACACGATCAAAGAGTCGAGTAACCGACTTGGAAGAAGCAGATATGTGGTATAATGGCATACTAATGTTTATTATAGCATTAATAACATCCAAATTGCAATTACTCTATATTCTTTCGACTATTTGGCTATTCAGCCGATATTCTTACGATATTTATAGCATTTAAAGTAGAGAGAAGTGCGCCCAAATCGCGTTGAAAGAACGTGCCAGATCGTTTACGTGACAATTTAAAGGTCCCTCTCCTTACCAACAGCTGAAATAGAAACGTGTTGCTGACTTTTTTACGATAAAGTTTGCTAGTTGGGTGTCGTTGCCAAACACAAATCTACAATCTTGAAACATATTTAATATAAGAGGAAAATTTTCTTATTTTCAGTTATTAGAATATTTTCCTTTTATACAATTACAATAATCATGTTTTATGTTAGTATCATTTCCATGCATTTAGGTCTTTCAAATAATCTACCTTGTAATAACCTTTGCTTAAGAGCGTTTTTTTAACATGTATTTTAAATTTATGCAAAGGCAGCTCAATCACTTGTTGTGGAACTTTATTAAAAAAGGCTATGCCTTTCCCCAAAATTTCATCAATTTACGCCCAAGCTGTACATCTGCAAACATAACATAACATCTCCAAACAAAATGTCGTGTTGTATGTGTTAATTATTCAGTTTCCAGAATGGCTTGTCTCAGAGTCCAAAACCAAAGAGTCGTCGCTAGGTGTCAACGCGCAGTCCAATCGGTATCCATTTAACGCAGCCAAGTCTTCAATGAGCAGTCGCATCAGTATCAGTGTCCAAAAATCGTAGCCGGGTCTTCGAAAGCAAGAAATCAAAAAATGTTTACGAAACAAAAGGATCAACCAACGCACCATATATAAATTTTATATAGACTAGTAATGTCATGTTAAATCTCAGTTCTCTATGGCATGGTCATTTCACTGAATTCGTTAATATTTTTTTCGGTGCGTTGGTTGATCCTTTTGTATATTTAAAAAAGTAAAAAATAAGCATGTCATGCACAAAATTAAATGTGCAACGTGCATGACATGCTTATTTTTACTTTTTATTGTTTTTGTCTTAGCAAAGGTCAAAGGAGATGGACAGCGCCATCTATGAGATTTTTAAAGAACTTACCTTGGAAAATTCCTCAATGTTAGGCACATTATAGCAATGTTTGTGGCTTTAAAATTAAACCTAGTTTTGGAGGGCCTTAACATGGGTTATATATAACTAAACTTTTTAAGAGGAATGTGTAGCAAACGGTCTCCATACAAACGGTGATAACGTTTTCCACTCTCTAAACCTTAACATACAACAATTAATTATGATGAAATATATTCTTTATGGCATTTTTCTCTATATTATTCCGCGAGGTTACGATCGCGACTGAGTAAGCAAAACGACGATGTACTTGAACATAGGCAAACCTTTGCTCATCTTAAGGGGCTACGCGGGTACCGCCCACTTGCGATTTCTACTGTTTTTTCTGTTCTGTGGTTATGTCAAATAACAGGTATTGAAAAAGTAAACAAAGCCAAACCATAGATTATACATACTATAATCGTACTAAATTATAAAGAAGCTCCCTTAGTTTATTCGCTTAGTAAAAATATCTTTCTTAAATTTGTTAGGTTATCTCAAGGTGAGAACATATAATTTGTGGTGAGAACATACAATACAGCCAAAGAATGTTGTTTACGTGGGAAACGGGGATGCATTTACACTATACGCCACGTTTCGGGTTGACTCGCTTGACGGGGTGACGACGACGGCCGGCGACGATGTCAATCGCAAATGTTTAAGAAACTCGCAATAAGCACTCTTTATGTGTACCAAACTGAGTTTTTCGACATACGATTAGTTTTTAAACAAAAAAATTGTAGGTAGGTACGACATCTGCTGCCAATGCCGATTTTAGAAAAGAAAAATAATAAAAAAAGTAGTATAGTTTTATGATTTATATGAAATGTTAGGTACAATAACAATAAAATAAATAAAATACTAAATATAAAGAATATTATGTCACCTTCATAAAATTGTTATTGTATTTGTCATTAAAAAATACACAATACAAGCACAATAAATATAGGTACCTATTTCTAGCTACTAGGTACTAGTACTATCTATTCTTCAATACACTTTCCTTTAGTTAAGGGCCCGCTATAGGCGAACGAAAATCAGATTGCTTTACATGATCGTCTGTAATATCAATATTAATGAAAAACTGAATTTCAATTAAGATGCAGCAAACTACAGGGCTATCACTAGTGACTATGTTACTCAAAAACACGAATGCATAAAATTTTTTCGATAGAAAAAAATTGCAAGGTTGCCTTCAAATCACTATAATTAACACAATAAACTGCTAGTATTCAAGTAATACATTAAAATAAAGCTTGGAACCTTTTAGTATAATTACACTATAGATAAGGCAGGGCTTATGTTATATATTTTTTGTAAATAACCTTTAAAAAAAGAATTTCCTTCATTTCTTCATTCCGGACCGGCCGAATGGGGCCGGAGAATTATATAGTAAATGCTGAATTTACTTTGCAGTTTGCTGTTGCAGTTATTACTTTTGCTTTTGGCCTAGAGCGCGCCCTTAAGAGTATGCACTAAATAAAGTTCCTGTGTAAAGATTTAAGCCAATTAGGAGATAAAATTCATTAGTTTGTTGTACTGGTTTCCTTAAAAAATAATTAATTGATTCAGCATTATCAGATCAGTCATAATAACTTATAATAGTTCTTTTAACTTAAGTATAAATGGTTAAAGTGTGTGTAGGCCTTATTTGCTCCGGGGATGTTTGAGTTTGAACTGTTTCAGAGGGCCGGGCTTGTTGCTTAGCTTTTTTTCTGGCTGCATCACTCTCTGCATAGTACATACCCAGTCTTGTCTTTATTGCAGCTAAAGCTGCCCCATTAATCTCATCATGAAATATGTTAGTATACCTCCACTGCTTAACAAGGGGCCCTCTTCTTTTTTCTGTTTTAATTTTAACCTCTTTGTCTGGTTTTGTAATAACTTCTGTGGGTTGTTCATAGGCACTGCTATCGATGGCTATGGTTTGTGGTTCCTGTTTTGTTTGCAATACAATATAAGCAGGTTGGGCAGGCCGGGCTGGCAGAATCAATCCCATAGTCTGGTTTCCATTCTGTGTTTGATAAAAGTTTGTAGGAGGATTTGTAGCCAGAGCAGTAGTTTGATATTGGTTTTGAAAATAATTCTCAGCTATGTTTACAAGGTGACCACTTCCAGGATAGGCTATTGGAGTAAATGAGGGCTCAGGGGGAGGAGGTGGAGGTGGAGGTAAGGGCTCATTAACCAATGGAACGTCCATATTCCTTTTAGATTTGGGCAAAGTTGCTGTGATATTATCTGGATCATAAGCTTTAATATAATCTTTCCACATTTTGGAAATGTTTATTTCTAAGCCAGCTATTTTATCAAGTCTTATAAAATCTTTCAGGCGGTGGGTGTGAACAATTGAGTAAATATGATTCTTTATTTGATCCACCACACCTGTTGGTAAGCGAACTTCACCTGAACGACGATGACTATTCTTGCCTCGATTATCACTGGGAAACATGACTCCATCATCCATTTTTTTACAGAGTACTCGTACCTTCCTCTCTGTAATAGCATGAATATTTTTGAATGCTGTTTGACAGACTTGGGTTTCTCTCCCCTTTACCCTTACGAAATATTCAAAGGTGCAGGTTCGGCGACTACTAGATTTAACTCTTTTCCTTTTTACATCCACTTGTCTCATCAAACCAAAAAGGTATGCATTTTGCTCATCATGCGATTTCATGGAGTAGAAACCTTGAAATGTTTTCAATCTTATGTCTTCGGGAACTTTTTGAAAACATCTTCGGCGACAGTTACAATCTGGGCCAGGTTGTTTCGGGGGTACCACTTTCCCATTCGCGTTTATATACTCTAGACCAGCTATTCTTAAACGCTTTTGTTTTTGTTTGTGCCATTCTGAAATAAGATTAGCGTACTTACTAAAACAAAACCCGTTTTATAAATTAAAAAAAAGCCATATAAAAATAAGGCATTTATACGTAATAACAATAGTTTAGACCGTTTAGCTAGATAAACTAAATTATTCAAAAATTTAAAATTCAATAATATCAAGTACTTAAAACTATTGCAAAATAATATTTGGTCTAAGTGGCAAGAAAGTAGTAAGAGTCAATAATACATTGATCACAATAAAAGGCTAACACTCGGAACATTATACTTTGGTCTTAACATTTGTAATAATGGTTTATTCTTAGGTCATTGGCTACACTAATTTTGAATATTACCTTCCGGATTTCGGGATCGTTTCTTTACAACTTTCCCGTTTTTAGTGAGTTTTACTTTTCTATCAATAGGGACATCCGCCATTTTAGTATCAAAGCTATTCTTGCTCGCAGTGCAACCAGTGTGACCATCTCAAAAACGGCGAATCTGCCAAACCAATATTCCATCTCAAACGACAAAAAAAAAGTAACTTCTTGGAATTTGTAAAATTTCTACTTCAATGTAATAACTAATGATCGGAGCCTGTTTCTTAAAAAATATTAGCATAATATTATTAGTCTTATACTAATATTAATAGTTATAATTATTATAGTCTGTTTATAAAAGTACAAACTAATAATATTAGTTATTAGTGTAAACAAACGCTAATATTATTAGATAGTATTATTTGTTTTAATAGTAAACTGTTTCATAACTGCGAACATATAAAACTTTCATAAACAATTTTTACTTATATTATCAGCTAATACTATGAGTTACTTTTCATAAGTCTTTCTACATCTTATCTTCGGGTATCTCATAATAACATTCTCTTCTTCATTTGACCCTGAATCAGTTATTTAAAATTGTTTTCGAAACACTAATAAATTGATTTATTAAACTAGAAAGACTTGAAATAAAACAACTTTTCACGGATATCAAACGCGCTATATTTCACGAACTAAGTTGTAATTGTCCGTATTTTTAGGTTTTTTAGGGGTTTTTTGATTTTCCCGACGTTTCGGCACCTTTTGAGCTACCATGGTCACGGGATGACCACGGTAGCTTTTTTGTCATGATATTAAAATAAAGCTATTTAATCAAGATAAACCTTCAATGACATTAGGGAATCAAAAGTGGAAAGGAGTAGAACCTATTTTTATTAATAATGATGAATTAATTATTATTGAAATAAAATATTTTTTTTTATTTTTTATTAATATTATTTTTAATAAAATACAAAAAAGAAAATTAATTGATGCAATAGATTGAATTAAAAAATATTTTAATGATGCTTCTGTTGATAATGAGAAAAATCAAAAAACCCCTAAAAAACCTAAGAATACGGACAATTACAACTTAGTTCGTGAAATATAGATTAATTAATTCTATTATTGTTATATATATATTTATATTATTTTTTTATAGTATTAGTATTAGTTATTTATATTTGTCATGATAATTTTTTTTGTTATTCTTACACATCATTCATTCACTCACACTCATCACATCAGTCACACACTATTGTTGCACTCCAAAAATACCTACAGCTACTATAATAACATATATACAAACGAATAAATTTCATATCGGAGACGCGTGCTTGTTATTTTATAAATGTTAGTTTTAATCTTAGTTTTATTTTGTTTTCATTTTTTCGATGCCTCCGTATTGACATCGACGTGTCAATAAAAAAGTGGGTCTAGTTGAAACCAGCGTCAGCTTCAACACTGACACATGCTGAACTAGATCCCTTTTGATGCAGCCATGTGGAACATTTGGTTATAAGATTTTTGTGAATTTTTTGTTATATGTTATGTCTATGTCCACTGCCTGTATCAAATAAATGTTATGATTTATGATTGATATCCGTAAAAGTTGTTTTATTTCAAGTCTTTCTAGTTTAATAAATCAATTTATTAGTGGTTCGAAAACAATTTTAAATAACTGATTCAGGGTCAAATGAAGAAGAGAATGTTATTATGAGATACCCGAAGATATTTAGAAGGAGAACCATATACTGGCATGGAGTTTACATACAAAATTATTGCCCCCTTTCTTGCTATCATTTTTAATCAATGTATTGCACATGGATTTTTTCCTGATCTAATGAAATTAAGTAAGGTAATACCTTTATTCAAATCGGGAAATAGAGAAGACCCAAGTAATTATAGACCAATATCTATATTACCCGTTTTAAGCAAAATTTTTGAGAAAATTATGTTGGAACAGTTATTGGCACATTTTACCTTAAATAATCTCTTACATAATAAACAGTTCGGTTTTACGAAGGGACGGTCTACAACTGATGCTGGGGTTGCACTTTTAAAACATGTTTTTAAAGCCTGGGAGAAGTCGCAGAATGCTCTTGGCGTATTCTGCGATTTATCCAAGGCTTTTGATTGTGTGGATCATCAGACGCTGCTGTTGAAACTAAATCATTACGGTGTAAAAGGTGATGCCCAAAATAATACTGTCGTATCTCAGTTCCAGAACTCAGACCGTTGAACTTAATGGAGTGAAATCTGCTGGCTCAAATATAAAACTAGGCGTGCCCCAAGGCTCTATTTTGGGCCCTTTTCTGTTTTTAGTATATATTAATGACTTGCCTTCCTTTTCGAAAAGTTTATGTGAGATTGTCTTGTTTGCGGATGATACTTCTTTAATATTTAACATTGATAGGAACAGAACTGATTTTGACAATGTAAACAAAACACTCTCGCAAGTACTGGATTGGTTTAATTATAATAATCTACAGCTTAATGCAAAGAAAACAAAATACGTTCTTTTTTCTTTACCGAATGTTCAGAAAGTACCTATGGAAATTGTTATGAACAATAAAAAAATAGATTTAGTAGAATCAACAGTCTTTCTGGGTGTAACTATGGACTGTAAACTTCAATGGAGTCCGCATATTGCAATACTAGTTGGCAAGCTTAGTTCTGCTGCCTACGCTGTTAGAAAAGTCAGACAACTGACTGATATAGAAACTGCTAGGACTGTGTACTTCAGTTATTTTCACAGCATCATGTCGTATGGTGTTCTTTTGTGGGGAGTAGCAGCTGACATTAATACAATATTTATACTACAAAAAGGAGCTATAAGGGCCATTTATCAACTAGTTTCCAGAACATCTCTTCAGAAAAATTTAAAGGAATTGGTATACTGACAGCTGCTTCTCAATTTATTTTAAATTGTATTCTTTTTGTACGGCGTAATATCAACCTGTATACCAAACATGGTGATTTGCACGATCGTAATACTAGAAATAGAAATAAACTTATTATGCCTCGGTACCGATTAAAGAAGGTCTGTGGATCTTTTATGGGTCTAGGTATACGTATCTTTAATAAAATTCCAGATAATATTTTAGACTTGCCTTTCGAAAAGTTTAAGATGAATGTAAAAGATTGTCTTCTTAAGAAAGGATACTATAAAAGATTACTTGAATGACAAAACAGCTTGGAGATTGTAGCCGTGTCATTCAATTAGTGTTTAGTAATGTGTTAGATTCAACTTTTAACGCAGGTAGCTTGAGTATGTCATGCTCTCTTTAAACATTTCTGCGGTGGTGTCGTGGGAGGCGGGTCGCTACGTTCCCTAAAATATGGTTGAGCGAAGCGATGGCTGGTTCATGCGTCATGCTCGTGAACGGGTGCTGCCAGCGGGATGGGTCTGCTCATGTCTGCTTGTGCTGGAATGTGTTGAGATGTATATTTTTGTTTTGATTTTATGTTATTTATGTTGCTTTAAGTTAAGACGCGTGGCACTGATTGATCAGAATAAATAAAAATAAATAATGTTTTCAAATTATTCCAATTATATAAAAGTATTCTTTTTTGTTAACTTACTTTAAATATGCTCTGTGATTATGACCCAGCTGATGCGTCTTCTACTAACATTGTAGGTTGTGTCTTACATTAATGCACTTTTATCTTTATTTTTTTTGCTGTTATTGTTTTTTTTTTAAATATTTATACAGCTTAACATAAGTACCTGAAGTACGTCATGCTCACTCAAACGTTTCTTCGGCGGTGTCGTGAGAGGCGGGTCGTTACGTTCCCTAAAATATGGTTGAGCGAAGCGATGGCTGGTTCATGCGTCATGCTCGTGAACGGGTGCCGCCAGCGGAAATGGGTCTACTTCAGTCTGCTTATCTTAATGTTGTGCTTAAAGGATAAACATTTTTTTTTCTAAAATAAATTGATACTGACCTGTATGTTCCTCACAACTTGCAGTACAGTAATCTTGAAATGCGAGAAATGTTGTAATGTATGATAGGTAAGTCTTTCTTTGCCAGGTGAAAATTGTTCACGGTTACAATAACCATTAAATGTAATATTATAATTAGTATTTTTTTTTTGTGATGGAAATTGACTTTACTGATATGTTAAGGTCACTTCAATTTGACGACTCTGTATGAAATAAAACAGGGAGAAAAAAACAGCCCTTGACGAGTTTCTTGCCGGTTCTTCTCGTTACAAGGTCTCCCGCCGTAGGGTTTGTGAACCGATGGCATAGCTTCTTTGACGTTCATAAGTGCTTGTAACAGCCTAGACTGAATAAATGATATTGACTTTGACTTTGACTTTGAAATTTAAAAACTATTAAAGGTCCTTATTATACTTACTCGAATCGAATGGTTGGCGGATGGCGATGTGTTTTGTTAGAAGAATATATTTATTTACCCACTGAAATTGTGTATTTTCCACCGATTATATGAAATCAGGATAAGTGCATCATCAGCATTTTAATAATGGCCCCAGCTCTCCACCAGCCTGTCACAAACAGGCCTTCCTGGATATGTAATAAATAAGAAAGGGGCCCCACCACACGCTCCCAATGCTTATTAGTAGGTTTTAACGATTGCAAATGCACTGATAATAAATTTTAGCTCATACATCCCGTGCTAAACCACTGCGAAAGTTGCTTAGCCGCTACAATCGCAGGCTGAGTGCGCGAGCCGCTGTGGCACCGAACTCTATTCGATTCTACAGAATGAAGCATGGTATGGTATATTGAATGAAAAAAAATCATGCTTGAACCATGTTCGACTTATATATCTGAATTTTCACCTAATAAAAATTGTCTATGGTAGTCTAATAATAATAGGGGTTGAAGTATGAAATTACCAATGTTTTTCTTACACTTCTAGAGAACCTCACTACTTCAGTGATTAAAAGGTACATCTATTGCTTGATTTTACATTAAATTAAGAACATAATGATCAAGAATTAAATTCATGGTATTTATTTTCGTTTCTTATACGATAAAAAATACCTCGAAAGGTTCTCCTTTTTTTGTTAGCAATACTTACTACTTTATTTTATATAATTTATGAATTATTCATAATTTTTAAAATTAAAATATAGCATTAGATTGCTTAGCCTTTAAACAATGATTGTACATTAAGAAATTGTGGCATTAGCACTTGCGGTAGTAACTATAACAAAAATTGTTAGTATGGAAAACGAACTTTCTTTGAAAATCTTCATACAAGTCGGCAATTTCATAGTTAAAGAGGCCTAATATTAGTAACGTCAAAGAACCCATATTATTAGCGTCATCGAAAAGTTTTTGGAACAGGAAAAAGCTAACTAATAAAATAAAAAAATAGACTAATAAAATTAGCTAATAATATCAGTAACTTTTACGAAATAGGCCCTTGTCTAATTTTAAAATCTATCGCAATGCCTATAATTCGTCATTTAAAAGATATTTACATTCTTCTAGACCTTAGACAACCACAGATTTAGAATTTTTCGCTCCGCTCCGCTTGGCTGCGTTCCGAGGGTCAGAGTGCGGTTGTTTTTAAACTCACTCTAAAGTCTTAGGTTCAGAACGACCAAGAACTTTAAATGTCTTTTCTATTTGACACATCTTTTGCTACAAATACAAACAAAGTCTTCATTTTCCATTTCGAAGATTATTTCAACTTTCTTTTAAACTATCAAATAAAATCTGATTTTTATAATCTTCGAAACACACAAAATGGGTTTCACAAAAAGTTGCAACTCTCTGACTTTGACGTTTGGGACGGGAAAGTTGTGTCAACCGAACGTCACTCTCTAATGTTTGGAACGCGGTTTGGCGTTTAGTTACACTCGAAGCGTAGTAGGTTCTGAACGCGCCTCTTCAGACTGTAAGAATATGGATCGAGACGCGTTTTGAAAGGTATTAAATGAACGAAATTGAACTGTCTAAGCATTGACACAAGAAAATATCTTTCAAATGTATGGAGAAGTGTCAAATGAAGAGTCATTTAAAACATCATTCATTGCGAAAAGGATTGCGACTATATGTTACGCAATTCCATAAATCTCTATCACACAATACCTTTGAAAGGGATTGTGATACATTTTGAAATTAGACAATTAGAGGCCAGGTTTATTTAGGTTTTTGAAGCGCTCTCATTTCATTCCAAATACTGAGCGACAGAAAAGAGTACAAAAAATTGAGGGCGCCTCTAGTCTTGTACTAGATTACAACTAGTAACACTGATGATACTACGAAAACAAGTTTGATATTTTTGAGATTTGTTCTATATTTGTAAAACCAACCAATCCTAAGAACCTAGTAACCTACCCATTTACCACTGAGCGGTAACCGATTACCGCGCTAGACCTTTCACGCTAAAGTCTATTTTAATTATGCAGCTTGGGCCCATTTGCGGCAAGATAGGCTAACACATTTAATTCAGGGTTAGTCCTACTTTTGTATCACTAACTCTGGGTTAAATGTTAACCTAGCTAGGTGCAAGTAGGTCACAGCCTTAAGAGTCGATTTTAGTTAAGCTAAGAAAAAGACAAAAGAAGTATTTGATGGATCAATTAGAAAAAATAGTATCCTCTGAAATGTTAGAAAATAGTAGGTATAAAATCCAACACAAACATTTAAAATTTTAGTCAAAAATATACTTGTCTTAAGCCATTCTTAAAATGACAATTGAGATTTTTAACGTAATAAATGCTAAATATTAAAAGAAAGAAATAATTATATATTTTGCTAGCAGATCTAACTGTTACAAATAGATTAAATAAAACACAAATTAATGGTATAAAGTTACAAACATTATTTTAAAATATTGTCCAAGGATTCCAAAATCCAAATATTTTGGTACTTATTTGGATTTGGGGATCCTTGGACAATATTTTAAATATTTTTACAACACCTTCCATTCATTCTAGCGACTGTTGTTGAGATGTTCTAGCACCTTAGCTATTCCTTGCTTCATTTTTGGTCAAATTAGTGATTCATCAGAAAGTTCACCATCTAGTCTTCACCAAACCTATATTTTAATTTGTATTATTTAATTTTTAAAGCAATTTAAATAACAATTTAATTTGTATTATTCTGTCACACAATAAATACAATTAAGAAGTGCAATAAGAATGTAATGGACTGGGATCTGTGTATTATGATCATAATCAAACATTAAATAGGTATTTAATTATTACGTAATAATTTAAAATGCTCAAAATACTTCAGTCGCGTAATAAAATTACGTTATGTGTTTTTGTGTACTTCTTCTGTAACCTTCAAGGTAAGAAAAACAATGATAAAAATGATACTTGTGAGGGGAAATTCGTAACGAATTTAACTTCCATGATCTATTTAATACTTCGTGAATACGATTCGTCCAACTTACTTGTGAAATCCGCAGTTTGTTTATGAAAAACGTCGAGATTGCTATGCAGCTTTACGGTATGAATTTGCCAAGCTTCGCAATGACTCTCAATAAATTACATAACGGGCACCGCCACGACTCAATTTAGTTAATTGCATTAGAATTTTGTCACTTTTCCACTTCTTAAGTACGAAAATGAATAAATATTAAGAAGACGCTAAAGATTCTTCTTTCTTAATTAATGGCCTGCTCGCAATAAAATTCGCGAATTTTTCCAATGTCTAGTAAATATATTTTGTAGTATAAAAAAATTATACGGTAAAATCTAAAAAACATCTAAATCTGAAATCTAAGTAAATGTTCGACATTAGAAATACCAACATGACATTTGGAAATTGTGTTGCCATATAGTGTAGTTGGTTAGTTCCTCAAAAATTCGCTTTCTTCCTTTATATGTCGCCCTTGAAAGCAGTTTTTGTAAAGACCTTAATCAAAAACCTCTATTAGCCGGGATTTTTTTAAACCTGTACCTACTACTGGCGAGGCGATCAGGCTAATAGCGACCTTCCGTGTGTGGAAATGAGTTCGCTAGTCGATTTACCACCCGCACGCTGGCGTTGGGAGAGCGGTGTTTCAGGCAAGTAGCGAGCTTACGTGTACGCTAGACGGTCGCTATTGGCTTTGCCGCTTAAGTGCTCGCGTTGTCCCGTTGTTTAGGTATTATAAAGAGCAGAAAAAACCTCTATAAACTGTTTAATTGAATCAAAACCCTTTTCATTTTGCTCTTTTATGAAACCTTTTTTTTAGGTTCGGGTAGAACCAAACCTTAATAAAAAGGTTTCTTTGTACTCGCTGCTGTATCGGTTTGAAAATTAACCGGAAAACAAGATGCGGTGTTCATGATAGCGGGCCAGGGCCTGTAAAATATTTACAAAAAAAGTATTGGACGTCGTTTCTGAATTGTGACATCACCAACGGCTGTGCATTAAGTGAAATTTCTTGCAGATAATTAAAAACTTAATTTGTTACATCGCAAAGTTCAAAGTTGATTGGCAATATTGTAAAATCTAATGACATTTGTAATGATGAATAACATGACGATGACGTCGTGACGGACGGCACTATCACGAACACGACTTTATTTTTGTAATACCGAATCACATTATATCTATTTGCTTACCTTTTTTGAGTGAGTGAAATAAATTCTTCAAAAGTGCAAGAACACGTTTTCTAGAGTTTGTGCTGACAAAAGTTATTAGAAGTTTGTAAGTACATATTTATCAAGTTTTGTGTAAATGGTTGCTTGTTCAATAAAATAGTTGCATTGATTGCCCAACTAAATGGAGGATAATTGCCTATGCCTACATGTATTACCATGGAAAGTATCACCAACCCATGCATCGACGTTTGAATCGTGTGGCACGATGCAAGTGGAAGGGTTGGTAAGGGGGGGTCCACCCATCCCCCAACGCTACTCCCATTACAGAAAAACAATTTTGACCTTAAAACAACTAAAACATCAAACAAAAATGTGTTAATTTAAAATAAAATAAAATCCCGCCTGCATCAAAAGACAAGCCAATTAAAAAGATGAAAACAAGATCAAGTAAAGAACTTTTGTTCAACATAATATTATGCAGTTGGAGGCATGACATGAATGATTACATTAAAAATCCATTAAGTTGTGCCGCATGATTCAAATTTTTTACCAGGTTATCTTTGTAAACTATCTGGGTTTTGTAACTATCGGATCCTTACAAACATTGATCAAAAATGTCATTTTCCATTAGGATTATTACATTAGTGTATTAAATTTTTTTGAGAAGCTATTCATTAGAAAAGGCTATCTCTAGCTGAAAAACCAATGCAGTAGTGAAATTCATTGTCACAATTTGAACAGTGATCATAGTTGAAATTGAAGCCAATCATATAAAATGTAAATTGCTATGCTTAGTTCCTATATTCAGAAACAATTCGTTTTGATTATAGACAGTTATATTTTGCAATATTTTCCATAGAATAAATGACAAAAATTATCAAAACAGTCATTTTTTAACAACAAATCATTTTTAAAACACAACCATCCCTCTGTAGAAGAGCCTTTACTAAATTTATTGCAAGTTGCATCTTTATGTTTACGCTGTCAAATCCCATACAGCTTTAAGCCATCAACATAAAAGTTATTGTAAAAGTAACATGGTGCAACCCACTGTTGTGTGCACAACCCAATGTGCAATTTTTCCAATTTAATTTATTAACCTTGCTTAAAAATCAAAAATAAATTCAGGTAAAACTAAATTGTTGTGTTTATCAATATGTTTTTCAGATCATTATGAGTTTTCAATCTCCTATGCCAAGCAGAGAATTCTTATGGGATATTTTCAGGAGGTACCTATGCACTTTTTTTTAATTAAGTAGTCACGCTTACAAGCAATGAAATGTATGCATTATACATCAACTCTATAACATTTTTAAAACACATGGAAACAAAGCTCTCTGTGTCTTTAATTAATAGTAATATTATTATTATTATATTAGTCTCTAATTTCATTCATTATTGTTATGATCGCAAAATCAATTTACTGCCACTAATGACGAATTATTAATAGATTAGGCGTCTTATAACTCGTATAAAATATAAATAAATAAAAAGTATGTATTCGATTCGAAATTTGCTCTTTGTTCCGAAAGTAAAACCAACAAAATAAGTTTGTCATAATTTTTTCTTCCTCTAACAACAGCTGGCAGCTCTTTGTTACGGTGTAAATTGTACGTTAAAATTATACTGAGCGTTATCTAGAACACAACCGTTTTTAATAAAAACTGCGCTTCGTAAAGACAGCCAGTCTCGGTCGCGGCGCGACTGGCGTCCGGCGCTGGCGGCGCGACATGGTCGCGGTCGCGTGCTACGGTCGCCAGGATCCGAATGTTACCTTAACTCAATGTTAACTCAAAATTACCCAAAATTACCCTTTCGCAAAAGGTCCCTTTCAACAAGCCTTTTACGGTCACGTTTAAAGGCGCAAGTAAACGGCTCGCCCGAGTCACGTCCGTGGACGGTGATTGCGCGAGACGGACCCAGGCAGGCAGTTAATTAATATATTTTTTATTAATTTTGGCGCAGTGGTAGGTACTGGTACAATCGGGGATTTTATAGTCCATAGAGTTTGAATAATAAAAATTTCATGATAATTTCCTCGTTTTTACTTTTGGAAAAAACCTTAAAAAATTACTTTTACTATTAAACTTTTACTTAATAAAATGTGAAAAGCCTATAATAATTAATAAATAACCAGATTAACATTGAAAACTTTGTTTTTTTCACATTGTACTTAATGTTTTTGCCTTAAGTATGTACTGTCAACAGAACGTTAGGCTTTACACTTGCAGTAAAAAAAACCACCATTATTACCAAAGTAATATGGGGCTCTCAAGGTTAAACTGTTGAGCTTGACGTGCTGTTGACTATCTTAATATTATAAATGCTAAAGTATGTCAGTTCGTTTGTTTGTCTCTCTGTCACGCAAAAACTAGTGCACGGATTTGGATGAAATTTGGTTTGGCTTACATTAATAGATTCTTCTTTATTGATTTATTATTTATTTATTTATTATTATTCATATAATAATACCCAGACACGGCACAAACACATATGAAAGAAAGAAAGAAGTTTTTTCGAATAAAAAAATATGAAATTATTTAATATTCAAACTCTACGGACTACCGCAAAATTCCCTATTGTACCAGTACCTTCCACTGCACTGTGCCGATATTAATAAAAATTTAATTAATTAAGTAACTGCCTGTGTCCGTTCGTCCCAATCCACGTTTGTGGCTCGGGCGCACCGTTTACTTGCGCCATAAAGCTCGACAAATGGCAAATATAAAGCATTTGACTCTTTTTGAGCAAGAGACCTATACTTTCTTTATCTTGCCATTTGTCGAACGATAAGCTCAAGGCCTTGACTTGCTGTCTCTGCCATCTCTGCTTGATAGGTTACAATTAGAGATGAAACGGATATCCGGTAACTATCCGGTATCCGGCGGATTTAATACTATCCAGCCGAATACCGGATAACTACTTTTCGGCCGGTTAGGCATCCGGCATAATAAACAAACAGCTAACTTATTATTTTCACTGTTTATATCAAAGTATTCCCATAAAGGCGGTTTTTTCTTCACCGATGCCATTTCTCGTTATTTGAAGTATATATATAATTCTAAATCTTTTAGAATTATATATATATACTTCAAATAACAAGAGCACGCAAATCAACTGCAACTGCAAATGTGTTGATTGCAACGCACTGCACTGCAATCAACACATTAAGACAATGAATGAAACAATTGCTAACTTCGCTCATCAACGAAAATACCCGAGTCGAACAGAGTCCACCCGATCGTTCGCGCGCCGCCTACGCAAGTGTGTGTGTGTGTACAAAACAGCTAAGTTCCGCCGGATATCCGGCTATCCGGCGACATGGTTGGCCGAATATCCATTATCCGGTATCCGGCCAAACTGCTATCTGTTTCGTCTCTAGTTACAATGTCTATCCATTAATTTTTTTTAACTCCTGACGGTTTAAGAAAACCTGAGACTATCTCAGGTTTTCTTAAACTTTAATAACCATAACATCTGATATTGTCACTCAATTACTATTAAATCGTCGAGTTTGTTCGACATTTTGAATTTTTATTGTTGGATCACAACTTTTTCTGGTTAAATTCGTATTGCAAATGTATGTACAAAAAAACGTCATGTCTTGATTCGTGTAAAGAAAAAGCGTTCGCGAATTAATTTGCAAGGATTTTCTGTGAATTCTATACGTACTTCGGAGCATACGAAATCCTGCAATACTAGTTGGAGAACAGTGTAAAGAAACCTAATAAGGCTGAAACAAGGTGGAACTATTGAAAGAAAACAGAGAAAGGGCCAACCTACACGTACATACACGGAACAAAACATTGGAATCTAAATTGTGTAAGCTGTTTGATCAGAATCCGTCGGTGTCTTCTCACTGACTCACTGCTGCTTAAAATACGCAGATGATGCGGATTCACAGTGACGTGCCATAATCGTGGCAAGTTTACCTTTAGGGCCCACGTAAGGGCCAACGTATGCCCACGTTAAAATCGTGACGTTTACGGCACGTCAGTGATTGTGATTCCGTCACCATATTTTGAGTACCGGGGTGTGGTCTATCCTTAATTGATTCAGGGTGGTTTTGAGGGGCGGATTGAAATAGTGAATATCTTTTAATTTACTTGGACGACATACTGATCAACGGTTCTGCGTATTATCGGACGTAGTGGCATTTTTCCAGCCAGCAAATAACTACCTAAGTGTCAGTTGTGCGACTAGCGATGTGCCGCTGGGAATATTCCCATTTCCAAGTAATTTACTCGTTGTAAACTTACGAGAATATTCCCAATATTCCCGGAAACTTTCCCAAAGTTTCCAAAATAATATATTTTCAAGTATGGTAAAAATTCTGTGCTATTTATATTTTCTTCTTAATCCCACGGTTACGCAACAACAAGTATGTGCATGCGCTTGCTTGAGCCGCGAGGGGAGGGTCCCGCCGCGCCGCCCCCTCCCCTTTCCTCTAGTTTAAAACAAAAAAAACACGTTTACCCCTGTGTCGCTTTGATTGTCGAGTGTGCTGTGCTAGCTGTGTTAGTCATAATGAGACCAAAAAGTAAAATTTTTGATTACTTTCTACAGTTAACGAACAAACAAATGATATATGTTCATTTTGTAAAATTGTATACAAATATAAAAATAACTACTAGCTTTGCCCGCGACTTCGTCCGCGTGGAATAGTGATTTTCGGCGGGGGCGGAACTTTTCGCATAATGTCGATTGTCCTAAAGTCGTTTGTCATACATCAATTGGCATAATCATCAAATAGCATAACATTAATGTCACATATTTTTTCCTTCGCATAAATTTTAAGTAGCATAACTGTCTAAAGGTATATTATTATGAAGCATAATAAATGAAATCCCTAATTTCATTTGGCCTAATATTACGCAGTCCTAAAATCCCTTAGCATAATTTTATTTGCCATAACTATAGAAAAACCTAATTTTATTTGGCATATTATAGGTAGTCCTAAAATTATTTATGGTAAAAAAATGATACATAATAATTTCTATTATACTTTTGGGTTAGGGTGTCGCAAAGGGGGTGCAGGACTTAAAAAAAATTCAACAGATTTTGTATAGATCAGGGAAAAAAACAGAGAAGGGGGGTGGGTATTGGAAATATTCCCGTAAACATTGGAAATTTACTGGGAATATTCCCAGGAATATTGGAAATTTTCGCCATAAGAGATAATTAACCTTTGGCATATTCATTAAGCCTTGTAATATTGCCAATAGAATGGTTAGCATACAACAAAAAAATACTGTAATACAACACAAGCAATTTTCCCCTAAATTTCGGCTTTTGGGAATATTGCCGGGAACGCTTCTGGGAATATTCCCAATGTTTCCAATATTCCCGGGAACGGCACATCACTATGTGCGACTAAGCGCTCGTACACGACAGTAATATTATAATAGAACATTATATTAACAGGTATTTCATTTGAATAACAAATTATAAAACATTACAACTTTCCGAGAATATGTTTCTCAAAAAAACTCTACTGGTCAACCGGGACTGCATACTCCAGTTAGCTTTTATAAAAAAAAATTTAGTAATAAAGCAATATTTATTTACTGACTTCTTCTGCTCTCGTTAGGGTGGATAAAGATCGTAGCGGCTATATTTCTGCAGATGAGTTGCAGCAAGCACTATCAAATGGAACATGGAATGCATTTAATCCAGAAACTGTACGTCTCATGATTGGTAAGTAATTTAAATATGAAAAAGTTGTCAGATTTGTTTTTAGCTGTTGCGTGTCATTTCATTAATCTATACTAATATTATAAAGCTGAAGAGTTTGTTTGTTTGAACGCGCTAATCTCAGGAACAACTGGACCGATTTAAAAAATTCTTAGACCGTTAGAAAGCTACACTTCTCCCGAGTGACATAGGCTATATTTTATCCTTATATTCCCACGGGAACGGGCACCACGTGGGTAAAACCGCGAGGATCCGGTAGTATCATATAATATACCTAGTTCATTATTTAATTTGACATTTATTGTCAACACATTATTGTGCAACGAAAATGTACATATGTGCAAGCTTAAAACATTAACATTGCCATTGCTTGATATTGCCTCGCTGAATGCAAAGACGTAGCTGCTGGGCAAAATAGGTACCAGCCAGCGTAGCATACGCACCACGACTCGCTGTCTATGCTTATCTCGCGATGTCTGTCCCGCTCATATCAGTACAGTGTGAACGGGACAGACAATACGCTTGCGCGAGAAAAGTGTCGAGATAGCTTTATCGAGGTACTCATGCTACGCATGCAGCTCTCAGTTCTCCAATCCAGAGGCATGGACCAGTCATGTAAAAATGTACTTAGATTTTACTTTGTTATTTTTTTTAAATTTCTACTTGTTTAATTACAGGAATGTTCGACAAGCAAAATAGAGGTGCTATATCTTTTGAAGATTTTGGAGCACTTTGGAAATATGTCAGTGACTGGCAAAATTGCTTCAAATCATTTGATCGTGACAACTCTGGTAACATTGACCGTCAGGAGTTAAAAAATGCACTAACTGCATTTGGGTACCGACTATCAGATGAAGTGGTCAATATAATGGTTCAGAAATTTGACAGATTTGGTAGAGGCACCATACTTTTCGATGACTTTATCCAATGCTGTGTCACACTTTATGTAAGTACTTACTAAATAATTTTTACTATACTTTACTAAGTTGTGTATTCAAATATACGGGTAAAATTAACAAACTTAAATCATGTGGATTCATATTGATGACCTCCTATATTATTTTCAGACTCTTACATCGGCTTTTCGTCAATTCGACACAGATCAAGATGGTGTTATCACTATTCATTATGAACAATTCCTGAAAATGGTGTTTGGATTAAAGGTATAAGTAAGACTTCACAGGAAAATTATGAGAATGTCAGATACATACAAATACAAGTAACTTGGATTATTTTTTATTTTAAAATATCTTTGATTATATACTTACAAAAATACTTCTAGCAGTGTTATTCAATATAATCTGATTTTTTTATTCAAAATAATGCTGTACACTTGCACAAAACATGAATTTGGTTGCTTCAAATTATTCAATTATTTCTGAATCTTTTGGGTACTTACCTACCAAACAGATTAAATTCCAACCGATAGTCCTGGCTTTTTGTTGGATTGTGTTGTTCTGTTGTAAATTTACGACGATTTTAGAGACATTTTACTTACATAGATAAAGAAACCAAAATTCTTAGATCAATGTCAATGTTCAAGCCTTTTTGTTAAAAACTGCTCATTAATTCCGTTTACATAGGTAATTTTGAAGGTAATTGAAAATTAGTTAACACTGAAAGAATCATCACTGAGTCAAACAGTTATGTAAACTAGCTTATTGAACAAATTATTGATTTATAATCACTTATAATAGTTTATATATAGTGTTTCATAATATTTATAGTATACAGTATGCCACTGTGGTGAGCATGTCTGCTGTGTATGTAGTTTTCATAAATTGCTTTAAAAGCATGTTAGATGGATTGTTTATATGCATGTTGAGATTTAATTATTTCAGGTCTAGATCTTAGAATAATAACGCCCAGAAACCTATTGCACGCGCAAATAAACTCTAGTTCGTTCCGCGCGCTGGCAGTTCTAAAGGTCACGTCGGATCAAACGGTGCTCTCAAAAAAAATGACTACTATAAAAAAGTGTCCAAACACATCAGAAAAACAAAAGAAAAGTGATAATGTTTCATTTCACTCGTAAATATTGAGATTTTATACATTTTATCTACGCAAATCGATTAAAAACAAATAACATTAAACTCCCAATACAGTGTTGCTAGTCGTGGGCTGTGGGGAAATACGCACACAATTTTTGAATTGGTTCATAAGTAATGGACTTCAAATATTATATTTTTTGAAGTGAAAACTTCTTTAGCGGCGTTGAGCACTTTTTCTGTAATGGGTATAAAATCTTAAACTCGCGTCAGGACACGTGACCTGATCGAAAAAGCGTAGGACGGATGGAGAATGTTGAGGTGACAGGTTGACTATGGTCTCGGTTGCTTAGCGACAGACTGTTGATAATGTCTTTTACTTGTCTCTTGTTTTATTGTCAATATATATTTTTCGATTCTCTATAATAACTAATGTTTTCTTATATCTTATTACCTAACTTAACGTTCACTTTAATATGGTTTGTCATGTTTGTGTACGATAGCGCAATAAATGAATATTGTGTTCTACCACATAAATGATAGTACTTTTATACTGATAAAGCAATTGGTGCAAAATTATTCCCCAACCATTCCAAAATATCAAACATGCTCAACGTTAATAATCAAGTTTTCACTTCTGCCGGCACTCCCGGAGTGCAACCCGTCTTTTTTTTTTCTTAATTTTTATTAGGAAAGAAAGGAAATGCAATTTGTTGGTTTCGAAGATTTGGTCAGAGAGTGAAGTATTTATAATTATTGCAAGGCGTCATATATTGACCTTCACCGATATATCTGCCTCTGATAAGTTTTGGGTGATATGATCTGCCAAATAAGCTATGCATAACTTATCTTATTTATATAGTTTGATATTTTGGGGGTACTGTTATTTTCCATCACAAATACGGGTCTTACAATCAACTAGTGCTAAGTAGGTATGTATAACTCAGTAATATTGAATTAGTGATGCCAGAATGATAATAAAAACGCCATTTTTTTTTCTTTATTTAGTTAGATCGTTGGGTTACTAAACCAATTAAAGGTGCCTCTAAAAGTCTTAAAAATCTCATACAAAATAACAACAAAAAAAACGGCGTAAAACCGCTTCTAATAATTAAATAATACTGACAATAATCATTTCAGTCAAGCACTCCTAATATTTGGTACAAATACTTAATCAACAAACTAACTTTAGCTTATTTTTTTTATTTAAAAGCGTTTAATTTAAAGCGATAATTTTAAGTGATATGTTAACCAATCATTGGTGAATGACGCAAAT
Source organism: Chrysoteuchia culmella (assembly GCA_910589605.1). Classification (NCBI taxonomy): domain Eukaryota; kingdom Metazoa; phylum Arthropoda; class Insecta; order Lepidoptera; family Crambidae; genus Chrysoteuchia; species Chrysoteuchia culmella. Next base: position 5,437,733 of record OU342647.1, on the reverse strand, counting down.
GATGCAAATTAAATAATGTTCGTGAAGCTGGAAAGATCGAGACTAATAAAATTTACGCTCCGACCATTACCGGCCCATATCCAAACCCCGAGAGTTTTCAACTCAAGCTCCAAAACCGCTTCGAAGCCCTTGAGAACAGCATAGATGTGGACGATCTACACAACATGGTGGTGGACACTGTCCGTACGGTAGTGTCTAGGTTCTTTAAGGTTTGGACAAAACAATCTAGTTATTGTTAGATAAGTCCAACTTTGAGAAAGAGATCTCTCGTCCAATCCAACTCGGATGGGCAGCATTCGGGAAGCTCGGTAAAATCTTCGCGTCCAACTTACCTCAGTATCTCAAGACGAAAGTCTACGACCAGTGTGTGTTGCCAGTGATGACTTACTGCAGTGCAACGTGGTCGCTAACTATGGGTCTGATAAGGGGGCTCAAGGTAACTCAGCGTGTAATGGAGTGAGCTATGCTCGGCGTTTCCCTGCGTGATCGAATCGGAAATGAGGAGATCCGCAGGAGAACTAAAGTTACTGACATCGCTCGAAGGATTGCTCAGCTGAAGTGGCAGTGGGCGAGACACATAGCGAGAAGAACCGATGGCCGTTGGGGCGGAAAAGTTCTGGAATGGCGACCGTTAATGTTAAAGCAGCGGGAAGCCGCTGGATGCGGGCAGCGCAGGACCGATCGTCGTGGAGGTCCTTGGAGGAGGCCTATACCCAGCAGTGAGTGGGTGTCATGTGGCTGTGACGACGACGACGAAATAATGTTCAACCCTGGAACAACTGTAAAAAAAATTTAGAAGTATTACATAGATAACGTTTCACGATTTACACCTTACAGTAGATTTTTTAGCACATCAAGCCTAATGTTCTAGTATTAGTACAAGAAATTATGCTTAATCGATTGAGCAATAACAGCTTAATGTGTCACTCTCACACCAATGAATAAATCCCTTTGGATGAGTAAGACAACAAGATGCAATACAGATAATAAATGCCCTGCATCCTAGTAATGGGACAAAATAATTCATCACCGAAAAAATCAGTTGCTGACGATATCTCGGTAAAATAATAGTTTTCTTTGAAATGCATCCATTAATCTCTAAATCGAAACAAAATGTTTTAAGTATAACACAAAGATTTTATAGATATCAAGCAGTTAAACTAAACCCTTCCCGTAACATCATCACGATCACGACGTATTTTGACATTGAACCGGAAACACCTTCTCGCTCCTTAAGAACAGTACTACGTCAATGTGAAACTTAAGCATACCCAAGTAACACAAAACAACATTATAAGAAGCTTACAATAGCATGGACTTACGTGCAAAGCAATATATGAGCAGCATATGTAGCACTATATCAGCCGTACAAAAGTTTATAAGTATCTTATAAGCGCAATTTGGGCCCCAAATAATACGGCTTTGAGCATTATTAAATATTATTAGTGCTGCTAACCAACGCTTATAATGTTATTGAAAACAGAATTAGTAAAGTTGTTAGACAGCATATTCTAATGTAAAAAGCATTTTTTTAGACGTGAGTACAGCTTTTTAAATTACAATGCCATAGTTACGTTTTATTCTAAGGCTGAACGTGTTATTTTCTCTGTATAAAAATATTTGAAAAATCTTATCGAAACTTATGTCCGATTTGATTATTTCATTTAGTGTATTGTAGTGCATTGGTGTTGTGTGGAGATGTTTTAATGTGTCTTCATTGAAAATAATATATCATAAGGTAAGTAGCAATTTTATTTTGTTTTGAATGCAAATGAGCTGGGGGTATTAGTCTTATGTGAAAATATATATATGTTTGTGGTTTATAATTCACGCGCCCTCACAGAAATGCTTTTTTAATTAAAAAAGGGACAAATATAAAATCGACATATGACACCTTTTGTATTTTTTTTAACGATTTGATTAATTTTAACTTATAAAATGGCTTCTATCGATAGTTCGCTTATAAGAAAAACATAATAAGTAGTATTTCATTCATATGTGTGTTATAATTTTATTTTTTATGTTAGAGAAAACAGAAATCAAATGGCGTCAGATAATATTAATGTTTTAAACTTTCAACTAGTGTCTTTTAATGTTGTCAGTCTTATTATAGTAAAAAAATATAGCTTAAGTCATTCAACCTACATATAAAATATCTAAGTAATATCTTTAGCATTATTGTAACACTTTTTAGGCATGTTATAATGTTCATTACCCTTAAACGTCATAAAAATTGATAGCTATAGTGTTAATTAGGGTACCGAAATAATAATTTAGAATCCCTTAATCACATGATACCCTACTCCACGTCTTTCATATTTTATCTGTCTCCAGTTAGGTAATTTGAGAAGTGTAAGTATAAAATTATTATCACAATCAGGCCTGTCTCACTTCCATACAAGCGGCGCAAAATCCCCGAGATATTTACCTACTATTCTGGAAAACAACCTAATTTCAACCTTTTGCATTGCGTATTGCGTTCATAGTACATTAACTGTCTGCCGTGCGACTAGTCGAGCGAGTGCCAGCCTATTGAGAGCCCGGTGACCGGACGCTTGCGTTTATCATACCTAAACTCGGAAGTGAAATTTCTATACGGTACTAATATATATCCTGTGTCACAATAAAAGAGTTAGGACATTCCCTGAATCATGTGCCCGAATAGAACGAAAGGGACGTGCGATTAAGACGTCATGATAGGTGGGTGGGAGTGAGAAGGATAGTATTAGCGAATTGAGCGTCTGAGAAGTGATCGTTATATTTAAAGGAACTTTTTGTAAATTCGTTTTTTTAAGAGCACGCGTTATACGGGTACTTATTTAGTTTTCAGATAAAGTACCTTCTCTATTTGTCCTAACCTAAATAAGCTCAATTGTTTTTTTCAGATGCCTTCAAGAATCAACAAATAAGACAGATACGGAAGAAGAAATAAAAAATGAGAAAAATGTGGAAGAAGAAACAACAAATGAGACAGATAGGGAAGAATAAATAATAATAGATATAGATATGGAAGAAGTGGAAGATGATAATGTAATGGAAAAAGACTCTACAGATGTCCCCGAAAACGTGAATGAAAACATAGTTAAAGTGGTAAAAGTGGCTGAAGAAGTTGAGAAAGATGAAATGATAGCAAAAAATACCGAGACACAGGCTGACAAAAAAGCGACGAAAGGTATAGATGTTAAAGAAGACATGGAAAAAGAAATGAACATGCGATCTTGTATTGAAAAAGAAAGTCAAGGAAATGTATACAAAAAAAAATGAGAAAGAGATATATATTGAAGAAAAAATTGAACAAAAGGCGACGAGAGAAAACAATAGAAATGAAAAAGAGAACACAAAAGGGGAATTAAAACAAAAAAAAATGCAGGGATCATAAAGAAAATTAATAACATATATGTCAAAAAGAAATCAAGCTCTACCAAAAAAACAAACGTCAATGTTCACAAAAAAAATGAGGACACAAATATTGTACCTACACCTGGCAAAACCAACAGTCAATAACCGCTAGAAAAAAAGACTTAGATGATGAAGAACAATTAATTCAAGCGTCACCGAAAAGACAAAATCCAAAGGCAGAAAAAAAAGCTTGGATCATGATGATCGCCACCAAAGAGACTTAAGCCAGATGCAACAATAAATAATGTCAAAACTAATGATTAGAATGGGTTTAAATATATAATTTTATATTAGTTACAATTTTATGATAAGGCTTTTTTGATAAAGGTGATCCGTTATGGGTTCACTAGCGCCACTTCTCAAAAAAATCTTAATAACAATGCTATTTAGTTTTTTTTCTCTGATTTCAATTATTTTGTGATTATTAGCTAGACTGCCCGTTTTTTGTAATATTTCTTAAAACTTTTTACCACAACAAAATACAGTAAGTCCTACGGGTATTAATTATGTTATCTTATTGTTCCTTATCCTATGCTGTCTATAATTGAACAACCTTGACTATCTGTGAGGTCAACTCTATATCTCAAAAAAGAAAACAATTGTTTCCTACATTTTGGTATTGATTATAATATTTGAAACAGCTGATTTTTATTTCGAAATATAGAGTTGACCATCTTTAAATTTATGATATGGGGACAACAATCCTCTACTGGGTCGGTACTGATTTTGTATTACACCGTGTAGGTATATTACGTTATATTATAATAGGTATATTATTTCAATGGAAAGTTCACTTTGTAAAATGTCTTGCCTTGTAAAAAATCAAAAAATAATGTACCTGTGACAAGTACAAAATAAATATACTGTGATTAAACAAAATTTCTTTTATTTATAAAAAATAATTGAGCATGCCTCATAGCTGATATCAATTAATTTGCTTACGGTCACACTCAGAGAAGTCACTAATGTGTCAATTGTTTGTGTAATATTAAAGGATAGCAAGGGAATTAATTGAACGGCAGAAAAAGATTCATGACACTTCATGTGAATTAAAATGTTACGGACACTTACTGTCACTTGTCTGAGTGGGGGGGGGGGGGGGGGGGGGGCATTCGTTTTACCGTAACAGATAAAATCATTTATGCTAAAATTAATTTGCTATTACCTACTAACTGGTCATTAAAGTGTGTAACAATGGTACATTGTTTTGTACAATGGTTTTTAACAAGAGCCCATTTTCTTATTTTATCATTTAAAAAAAAAAATTCGGGTATACGGTACAAATTTCTTCGTCATCAGTAGAACTATCATCTAAAAATATTAAAGTGACACGTTTATACCTAATCCGAGATAATAATATTTCTTACACAAAAAATAACAAGGTTTAAATATATATAAAATAAAATAACTGATTATTTTATTTTGTATATATATTTTAAATAATCAGTTATTTTATTTTATATATATTTATAGAGTAGTACCTTCTGATAACACTTCTGCAAAATAATTTTTATTTTCAAATCTTGAATGTACTACGGAACCACTTGATGGAACTTCTTGAGTAGTGCTTGGCTCATACAGCTTTTGCGACATAAATTTACTAATGTGTATACTAACGCACAAATGAAAATAATCATACGATTCATGGTTGTATGGCCAAATTATGACCTATAGTAATAAAATTACATTTTTATATATCTGAATAGTGCTGAAAACTTTAAAGTAACAATAAAATAAGAAGATAACTGAGCTAAAACTTTAGTAAATATTTGGCTAATGCTTAGCAGTAAATAAGCATTAGAAAAGATCATAAAAATGCGTTTAATCTTAAAAATGTGTTAATACATCTAAGTTCACTATAACATATTTCGACAACGTTTATTTAATGTATTAGGTTTTCTTATTTACTAATATAAGGTCTTAACCTTTGTGTTAGTGTAAATGCTGTTTAAGATGCTGTATATTGAAAGTAATTAATGTTTTAGTATGATTATAAGCCAATTAACTTAATTTTTTAGACCATACAATAGCTTCATGCATTATTAATTTTACCACATTCTACTCAAAAGCATTTAAACTAAGTCAGAACTGATTTAAAGTGATAATCTGACTTTAAAACGTAAATCAGTCTTTACTTCAGTGATTGTACAGATTACGTGTTACTTGGGTAGACTATGTCAACCATTAAAACGAGGTGGCGCGTAATTTAAAACATTTCAGATACCAAATATTATGTCGTTGCGTACAATGCAGCACGTTTTTTCCCCCATTTTTTTGGGTTAACTCCCGACTATGGTAACCCTTCTGTAACCATGTTCGTGTGTGCGTAGAGACTACTAGAGACGCACATTTTACGCACACAAAACAAATAAAATGGCATGCATTGTCACTCACGTTTTGGCTTGGAGGCGACTTCTAGGCGTTATTATTCTAAGGTCTAGATATGAACAATGTATTATTTTACCCGACTTCTTGTTATTATGTTGATGGTATACTATACTTTATCTAGAACTTGGACTATTTTTAAATAACAGATATGGCTAAACCTTTGTTTAAAACAAATAAAGTTTAGTTTATAACTTAGGTTTACAAATAATGTCATTCAATTGTCATAAGTTGATTAAGTGAAATTATTAGTTTTATTGATTGTGTGATCTACAGCATGACTGCCTTCTAGCTGAATGCAATTTAAAGCGGTTTTCAAATGTTTATGTAGCGGCTACTTTACAATTATTATTAGATACTCCTTGTCAATTCAATATCTCTATAGTCTGGAGAATTCTACAATGTAGTTGGAATTAATTATGCAAAGTAGACCATAAATCGTAGATTCCGCCGAGTCCTGTTATTATTTATAGTAGACAGAGGTCTGAAGAAATTAACCAATGTTTTTTTCTTCCGTTTAGTGCTGGCCGTAACCGACGCCGTCATGGGTTATGTTCTTCATGAATATAATGGGTAATTATTATTGTCGTATATACGTGTAATATAGAAAGTATTTGCCTTCTTCATAATTTAAAAGTACAATAAGAAAAGATCAGCTCAAATCTTTTAATTTTGTAAAGTCAACCTATAAAGTACCATAGTAGATCAAGCATTTACATACTTAACCGTAAAATAAAAGATTTATATATTAGTCTTATCGAATTGATTAGTAATCTCACGAGCGATCCGAGTTATATTCTTACATACTTATATTAAGATTGTAATAGTGTGTCGATATTGCTCTAAATTAGTGAACGACTTAATTTTGGGCTCATCATATATTATAATCTTAGAGAAATAGTCTTTTTGAGTTGTATTTTAAGCGTATTTCGTACTGTGATTTCCCTCTTAAGTCTATTTTGAGCTCTAGGTCTTTGATATGTACTTATTTAATAATAAAGTTTCTATTGATAATATCGCTCAATAGTAGAAAAGGTGTTGACTTCTTATTAATCGAATACCGTATCTATTGAACAAGTTTGTAGACAAATTATTGATGTCTTTGATAAGTCTAAAAATAATATAAGGTTGTAATGTTTTTATGAATTTTTTTAGTCATCAGCAATAAATGTGTACACTATAGAATTATGTCACATTAAGCAAGTACCTACCTAAATTATTCAACAACTTCTGTGCACACAGATTTTTTTTATCAGTAATGTTTCAATGAATCAAGGTTCTTTGTCCTAAAACCATAAAAACTATGGGGTTAAAAAATGATTGCTTGTGACTGTACACACGCCCGCCAATATGAAACAGATGTGAAGTGTTTTTTTTTAACCGACATCATAAAATAGAAGGAGTTTATTAATTCGTCGCATTGTTTATTGAAATACGAACTTTTCTCTAGTAATTTTCAATAATACTTGTTATGGTATTGAGAGAAGTATGTACCAGTTTTTATTAATGTAATTTATTTAATGTCTCGTCTATCACAAGCCCGCCGCCGAAATATTTATTGTGTCTCATTTTCGTATATCTGACTCGTTAAAAATAATGTTTTTGTAACTTGTTTTTATGACCCTTATTCTAGAACGTGACTCAAGCAGTGTTCGGTACTTGAGAGTAGTTAGAAAGGGACGTTGCTACATGCGATATATAAGCATGTCCCTTTCTAACTGTCCTACTTAAGTAAAGCTTGAGACGGGTTCTGGAATACGGACCTTATGAATATAAATGTTATTTTTCTATATTATAACTAATGCTCTGTACAATTACATTCGGTTTTATTCGGGTTTTATCCTTGGAAACCAAAACCCAAAACTCGATGCGTGTCCGTGCCTTGATTTTGGCTTGTCGTGTTGGCTGGATCGAGTAAAGTTAACCGTTTGCTTGATCGAGTAAAACCGTGTGTGTGGGTACAGAGTATAAATAAAATCAAATTAGACGCATAAAGAAGCGCTGCAGTAGCGCCATTACTACTTTTCATACCACACACTCGTCGTGCCATTCACACACTTCCTGCACGCTTTTTAGTCCAGTCAAATTAGTCCTTAAAATAGAGGTAAGGTTACAATAATTCCCATAGAGTTAAAAATTGGTATGAATGTTCAGAATACCATTATAAATGAATTGTGAAAAGTCCCCATCAATCCCCCTTGTGCAAAAATTTTTATTGATGGTGAAAGTTTGCAAAAATAGGTTTTTCGCGTTTTTCAGCTAAACGGTGAGTTTTACAGCAAAAATAGTTCAGACAAAAATTGTAGATCATCCGATTCTCTACAAAAAATGTATCTACACTTTTTTTCATAAGTATTGCCATTTCCGTGATATAGCGGTTGAAAGAATTGAAAAAAATATTTTATTCGTAATATGCACGTTATTGTTCTTTTATATTCATTTTTGAACCGTTATATGAGTAAATACATGAGTCCCTATGTCTTATACATACAAATTATAAAATTCTTAGAATATAAATGAACGTCAAAAACTCCTCCCCTATTTTCATTTAGTCGCATGGCCTTGAGTAACATCTGTCTTCCATTCAATTGTCAGCGTGGCGATGCTCGTATACCTGCTCCGTTTCGAAGGTCTCATACTCAACAAAATACTGTTAGTGACAACTCGTGGCTATCGCTTATATTTTGTAACAAAGTTTGTGCATTTTACTGTTTTAAAAAAAAATGTCGCAATTCTGCTTTATTTGTAGTCAACCTTTGACTGAAAGTGGAGTTGTTACTGTTGATCGCGGCATGAAAGCATTAATTGATGCAAGTATTGAAAGAGGTGATGAGTTTTCGGAGTACCTGAAAGACATCTGTAAAAATTCATGTGCAGTGTCGAAAAAATTATACTCGAAAAAGTAGCATTGATGCCGTGAAAAGACGGCTGGTTCATCAAAAATAAGTCCTCCTCGTACTAGAGCACGAGTAAGTGAAACTACATTTTGCTTCAACCAGTGTTGTTTATTTTGCGGCAAATAAATGAAGAGTTGGAGAAGAAAAAAGCACTGCAGTACCGACGTAAGAATTTTAAAGTGACTACACTTTCGTTCAAAGACAGTATTCTAACTATAGCTAAAACTCGTTGTGATGATGTAGCCAAAGCTGTTGCTGCTCGAATTGAATTTGAATATGTTTTAGTCGCTGCCGAGGCTAAGTATCATAACGATTGCTACAATTCTTTTCTGAAACCGACCACTGGGGGTAAAGTCGGTCGTCCTAAAGATGAAGCTACAAATATTGCGATGAGAGAAATATTTAAGTATATTGAAAATAGCGATGATTGTCAATTCACATTAGACGAATTGAAAAGTATTTGTAAAAAATCAACAATAGATAACAGAACCATTAAAATGCGATTGAAGTTGGAGTATGGTGATAGAATTATTATTACAGAAAAATCAGGATCCTCAACATTCGTATGTTTTATTGATAGTCACCATGATATTTTAAATCAAGCTTGGTACGAAAAAAAAAACCGATAAAAAAGAAGAGCGATTTCGCATCTTAGAAGCTGCAGCAGCAATTATTCGAGAGGATATTCAATGTGCAGTGTTAGATAATTCTAATTATCCTCCACCAGGTCGTATGTTTGAAGATATTGATACAGACATTCCAAAGTCACTGACTTATTTCTTAGAGAAGGTCATTTTAGAAAATAAACGCTCCAATTTAGAACATTTACAATTAGTATGCACGAATATTAGCCATAGTATTATGAGTGCTGTTCGGCCTAGGTCTTTCAAGTCCAAATTACAATAGGCCTACCGGGGAAACCACGTTAAAAAAAAAGCGCCAAGCACACTACCTCATAGGTGGTGTGGAAACGTGTGCATATTACGAATAAAATATTTTTTTCAATTCTTTCAACCGCTATATCACGGAAATGGCAATACTTATGAAAAAAAGTGTAGATACATTTTTTGTAGAGAATCGGATGATCTACAATTTTTGTCTGAACTATTTTTGCTGTAAAACTCACCGTTTAGCTGAAAAACGCGAAAAACCTATTTTTGCAAACTTTCACCATCAATAAAATTTTTTGCATAAGGGGGATTGATGGGGACTTTTCACAATTCATTTATAATGGTATTCTGAACATTCATACCAATTTTCAGCTCTATGGGAATTATTGTAACCTTCAAAGTCTTATTTGACTGGGCTATTTAGATATTGTATAAAAACTAGGCAGTATTGGCGCCACACGCTTCTTCATGCGTCTAATATATAGGAAGAGTGATCAAATATGCGTGTTTGTTGCATTCAGAAAAGATTATCTAACTTCACAAATCCGGTATTATAATGATATAATACCTTCACAAATTACGGACCAGCCAAACGCTAGTCTAAGTATGTAAACTTGATAATAAATTAATTTGTATTTAGATTTTGTTAATAGATGCCGGGCATTAATTATTTCTGCAAACTACATACACATGCATCGGTACCCGGTAGTACCAATCGGAATCTTCGGTATAAATCTCACTTCCTTTTTTTATATGAAATACCCTACTTTTAAATTTTGTTTTAGGTTTTTTTTGCAAAATGTTCAAGCAATTCACAAGGTCTTTTTGCCATCAATGTCCGCTTTCCTCGTGTATCTTAAGCCTATCTTAACCATTTAAATTTTTTAGAAGTCTGAAACATTGATTCTACTGAAAGATAGGCTAGGGGCAGACGACGTCTTTAATTCTAGTTGTAAAATTGTAACAACACTAGCTCACTATGTAGGTTAAGTGAATGGTGTCAAAACGCCTCTGATGAATAAGACATTTTTTTTAACAGCATTGCATTTATATTCCTGTTAAAATAAACAAAAAAATAATAGGATTTTTTAATGTTAGATTTTACACTTTTCGACTTGATCTTGATACTTGGCCTTCGCAAAGTAATAAACTATTTTACAGTCGTTATTAATATGATAAAACATGCTAAATAAAAATATTGTAGGTTCTATTTAGCAATAAATAACTAATATATAAATATTTTTTTACTGGGTGTAATAGAAAGGATTTTTCTACCTTTTTATGAGATAAAAGTACGAAGGTATTTGATAGTTTTGGACATAATTAGATACTTACAAAAATTATAAACATTCTGCATAGGTACCCTTTCTGTTAAACCCAATATTGTATGGTGTAAGCTGTTTAGGATTAAGTTGCACGCGTATATTTGAAAATAAATATATATAATATATCCATGTGCTTTATTCGCTGCGCGCTGATTCGAATCATCAAAATGTATTATTTTTGTAATTGTAGCTTTTATATGCGACCAAAATATTATTTGTAGAATAGTTAGGCACCAACAAGGGCTTTAATGTACGTGTTAAAAACACGTTCTTTGTGCCCAAGGGGAGGTTGTGTTACGTGTTTAGATCAAAATGTATATTTGTTTTAATGTTTTCTTTTTTATTTTATCAAGTTTTAGCGTCGCTTATCAGCATATTAAACCTACCTAAGCAATGAAAAAATGAAAACAAACTTATATTTATATTAGTAAAAATAACTATTGAGCGTGCACCAAACTAGGCTCGGCGATATCAGCTTGAAAAAAAAATCTGAGTTTTTTCGCCTAGGTAATTTTGTTCTAAACACATACTTATGACACAACTTCCCCTTTAACTTTGGACACATGAAATAAAAACACCTGTATTTAGATTTAGAGTGAACAAAGAAGATCCTACCGCGAACTCGCGAATCACTTGCGAGGCGAGTTCATTTGTGGTTACCACCAGAGGCCCGACCGCCTAACGGTATAGCGTGTGGTATTGCTATGGCAATCAAACTTCAAACTCTCATAAAACCCTTCAAAGATTGTATTTTTGGCTAATTCCTACATATTTCTATTCATCTATTGGATTCACTATTGCATTTTTAGTATGAAAGTGATAGCGTCAGCGAGAGCCCTTGTAGGAGGTTTGAAAAATCGATAACTATAGCAATAGCACAAGCGATACCGTTAGGCGGTCGGGGTGCAGGTCGACTCTATATTAATTATCTAGCTTATTTTTAAATAAATTTTATATTTACTTGTTAGGTACTTGTATTGTTCATGTTTTAGTTATTTTTGTATTGTTGTAATATTCGTATATTAAATACATTTATAAGAATTTATTATCCTTGTCAGACATATCTTTCATTTAAGAACCCTTGCACCCGCGGTCGTCTGGGTTGACCGGCATGAGCTCGCTCACAAGCATTTCTAAACGGTTTGGAACCAGTTTAAAAAATACATAAACCGCTCCCAATAAGAGAAGCCGTTATTCCATTAGACGGCATCGACGACGACCGACGACGCCGACGACCCGGTGTCCATCTGCATACATTTTGCCGGTGCCGGGGCGTAATGGAATAAAGCTCATGGGAATTGTTTTAAATGGACTCTTCGCTATGGGATCAGGATATTTGTGCGAATCCATATGCACGAAAGGTAATAGTTTCATAAAGAAACGTATGCCGTATCTATCTTATTAAGTTAAGAAGTAGGTAGGTACTTTAGGTATGTATGACAATTTCTTATACTTTTGATAAGTATTAATTAACCGTTACTTATTTTACCTGCCCATGTATATTATTTACTATGTACATATCTACACAAAATCTGCGTATAAATAAATTAATAATAAACTCTTTTTTCTCTCTTATCGTATGAGGATTAGTGGCCGGCCACCTCTGGTGTAAGAGTTTATCAAGCCGCCTATAAATAAGGCCACTGACTTAGCTTAACGACTGTTGTCAGATGACAACAGCCGCACCCACAGCAACAGTTCCACGTGCCGGTTTACGGTCACCCATCCGACACCTGACTGGACCGAACGTTGTTTAAAAAACGTGATCGAATACGACCAGTTTGTCAAGCGCCGCCATGAGCGCTTCAAATATAATATAAATAAATAAATAAATTGTAGGTAAATAAAATTTTAGGTATTTAGCGCATTGTGACGTGAATTCCACCACTCGCCGCATCGAAACCGCGAGCGACGTCGAAGCAGCAGCGACGGACATAGCCGCCGCGATCCGCTCTGCGCTCACAACAGCTTCGCGCCCACACACTGGCTCGGGGCGAAACCCCGCTCTTCCCCGCCGTGTGTCGGAACTTATCGCCCAAAAGCGCAGGGCCTAACGCCTATGGCAACAAACCGGCTGCCCTACCACGAAGCGACGTCTCAACCAGCTCATCTCTCAGGTTAAAATAGCCCTCGACGAGCACGCCACCACCACCTGGGAGCGGTATATCGACACAGTGGACGACATGCCATCTGTCCACCGGCTGTGTAAACAACTATCGAACACACCCACCCCGCCACGCCCACTACTGGATGACAACAACATTCCAAGGTATAAGGCCGAGGACCGAGCGGAACTACTGGTCCAACACCTTGAAGGGCTTTTTACACCCAACCCGGCGGCCGACATCGAGCACACCGCGGCTGTGGATCGCACGTGATTAGATGTTTGGCCGCCGAGCCTGCCGCCACTGAGGACCCAGCCTTCTGACTCCGAGGCAAGTCGCGAAAGCCATCGCCACTACTAAACCACGGAAGGCCCCAGGTTCCATTCCAAATTCTGCGCTGCGCCGACTGCCACCCAGAACCGTGGCCGCCTTGACACGCCTCTTCAATGGCATCCTAAGAACCGGCCACTACCCCGAGGACTGGAAACGGGGCAAGGTGGTAATGGTAATCAACCGCCACTAAGTAAGATAACCAATCAACATAGCCAAAACCCAGGCGCACACCGCCGGAAGACGCCTCTGCCCCTTACCATCCAGGGAGAACCAATAGCATGGAGCCCGACTGCCACCTACCTAGGCGTCGTCATCGATAGCGGCCTCACGATGCGCGCCCATGTCGACCGCACCGTCGCCCGCACCAAAGCCGCCCGAGCACGGCTGCAATCAATCCTCCCCAGCCGCTTGCCGCTTAAGGTGAAACTAAACATTTATAAAATCTACATTCGCCCCGTCCTCACATATGCAGCGCCGGCTTGGTATGCACTTGTCGCGGAGACCCACAGGCGCCGCCTCCGCGCACAACAAAACCTCTCGCTGCGGACCATCACCAACGCCGGCCGCTATGTGAGGAACAACACTATTCACCGCGACCTCAAGGCCGACAGCTTGGACGACTTTGTCGCTAAACTCTCAAAAGGAATGTTTGCTCGTAGCGACAAATCGCCCTACGAGCACCTCGTGAGCATCGCCCCGACCTACGAGCGCCCGCAGCTGGGCCTCCCTTATGGGTCTCACCCGGCAGGGCTTGACCGCGCTGAGGGCGGTGTGTGAAGCAACTTAGGGAGGCGGGAAAGCCAAATGACCAGCCCGCTCGTAAGCGGGCCGCGAATAGCAACGCCTGAAATGGCGAAAAGCCAAGAACAGGCCACCCGCGCGCCTGGCGGCGCGCGAGACGAAGAAGAAAATAACGACGTGAATTGCACTTTATTGGGTCGCAGGAAAACTAGCTATTTGTTTGATTGGGTTTGCAAAGTGAACTTTTTGTACTTGTACTATTTAGTATTCTGTGCCACTAGTAGTAGGTATCTTGAGAATTGAAGGAAACGAACTTTTAAAGGGAATGTTTTTATATAAGTTACCCTTAATCTAACTTTTCAGTTCTTATCTTCCATGCGCCTATAGTGTATTTTAACCAGATGAGCCCAAGATCCCAACCCATCTGAATCCAAGACAAGACTGGCGTCACCTTTGATCCTTCTATTTCAGTCCACCTGACAGGTATTTCTGATATTGGAATGTTTAATTTTTGTGCAATATATAACAGCTCGACGTCAAACGCCCTAGAAGTAACGATAAAAGAATTAAGCATTTCCAACTCTAAATGATAAATAAACATAAGTTTTAAATAAACATAACTTACCATCTGTTTACATGTAGACTTTTGAAACAAGTTTTAGCAGATTTTCGAGTGAACAGTTTAAACCCACACTGTGTATCTTTGATGCCTTTTACAGTAAAAAGCCATACCAAAAAGTGGAAACCAAACATTAATATATTCCTGTGAAACAATATTTTATTTTATTAGACACAAGCTGTTGCTGTTGAATCAATTAAAAAATACAACAAATCAATTGTGTTATTAGCCCATCCAACACCCAACAAAGTAGTTGTAAAGTGCGTGAGCTTGAACCTAAGCGATTTCTTCAGAAAGTTGTTCAGGGTGCTTAGGGAGTAAACATACTAAAAATCTCCGCTTCTAGGTGGTGCGCCCGGAATGTGGGGAGGGGGTAATGGTCCCACTTTTTAAGTTTTTCGCTAATATATTTGAAACGGTGTGTCGTAGTAAAGCAAAATTATCTTCCATTTAATTAAAGCTCATAACTTTTCTACAACTTTAATCTCATAAACTTTTTTCTAATTTCTACCCATAATCGAAATACACGTGCCGGAAAAAATATTTTTTTCGACAAAACGACTTTTATCAAGCACGGATTTTGTCTGATACTTCGTTCTCGTTATTTACGGATGAAAGTAGTCTACAATTTTAGTCCAGATCTTAATCTATTTACCTACCAACATTTTTATCCAAATCCGTTCAGCCGTTGAGTTATCGAAACTTTTGTCTATGGTCTGTCCTGATAGTCACAAGGGAACGGGAACCACGCAGGTGAATGGTAGTAAAACAATAAAACATAGACAAAAGTTTATGATTTTTGTAATTTTTGCATTTTTCAATGCTATTTTTATACTGGTAAAATTTAAATAGAAAAATATTGAAAAAAATTAACTCGGCCACAAGTGAATTCTCAGACGGGAATCGAACCCGCGACCTTTGGAAATCCGCTCCAATTCTCAAACCGCTGAGCTACCGAGACTTGCGAACCACCGTCGAAATTCTCCAATACTTTTTTATTATTAATACGCTGCAGGGCGTTGTTACATCAATGCTAGGAATATCCTTGCATTCGAAAGAAACATCTTTTCAGGTGTTTTACTTTTCGATTCCCGTTTGAGAATTCACTTGTGGCCGAGTTAATTTTTTCCAATATTTTTCTATTTAAAATTTACCATAAGTATAAAAATAGCATTGGAAAATGCAAAAATTACAAAAATCAAACTTTTGTCTATGTTTTATTGTTTTACTACCATTCACCTGCGTTGCGTGGTTCCCGTTCCCTTGTGACTATCAGGACAGAAAGTATCCTATCTGTTAATCCAGACTATCTACCTACTATCTATCTGTGAGCCAAATTACATCCAAATCCGTTTAGTACGTGTTTTTAAGAAATTTGTGTTATGGAATCGAAATGTGTCCGTTGGATGACTGTATGCAGAGATAGACTGTCGTATTAGTATGGATTTAAGTCTTAATCCGTTTAGTCGCACTGTTTTAAAGATATTATCGACAAATTCAGAAGTGGGAACTTTTACCGTCGCCTATAGCAGGAAAAAACTTGTCAGAACCCTCGCGGTCCAAATAGATAAAAGCTTATAAATCCATACAGATATTTAAAATATATATATGATTTTGTTTATCTTTGTACCGAATAAACTCAAAAACTACTAAGTATACGGATTTGGATAAATTTGGCTCACAGCTCACAGATAGTATGTACCCTGGATTAACACATAGGATACTTTTATCCTGATATTCTCACGGGAATGGGAATCCCGCGGATGAATGGCATATACAATAACACATAGATAAAATTATAACTTTTTAATTTTGCATTTTACAACGCAATTTTTATGTGATAAATATTAAACAAGAAAATATACCAGAAAAAAGCAACTAGTCTCATGTCGCCCTGACGCATTTTGCATTTTACAACGCTATTTTTATGTGATAAAAAAAAACATAAAAATAGCGTTGTAAAATGCAAAATTAAAAAGTTATAATTAGATGGCTGTTTCATCTTAATCGATAGTCAAACATCTGTAAAGATGTTTCTTTCGAATGCGAGGATATTTCTCTCATTGATGAAGCGACGGTGGCCAACACCGTAGAACGGTGAATATACTAGAAGAATTCGACGTGTCCTCATAGGTCTCTGTAGCATAATTGGTTAGTGCATTGGGCCGGACTCCCAACGATGCGGGTTCGAATCCCGTCAGGGCGACATGAGACTAGTTGCTTTTTTCTGGTATATTTTCTTGTTTAATATTTATCACATAGATAAAAGTTTCAATACTTAACGGCTGAACGGATTTGGATAAAATTTGTTAGGTAGGTAGATTAGGATCTAGAATAATAATAAATAAATAAATAATAATAATAATAATTACATGGAAGATAATTTTGCTCTAAGACGCACCGTTTTGAATGAAATACTAAAAATTTAAACCTTTTCTTCCTCCCCCCCACCCCGGCGCACACCGGGATTTTTAGTAAGTATGTTTACTCCCTTTAAACACCCTGAACAACTTTCTGAAAAAAATCGCTTAGCTCACGCACTTTACACCCCATTTTGACTGTATGAAATTAAAGAACAATGCTTACTAGTTGAAACACATAGCACTGATATCGGTCACTGTTCTTAAAACACATGTTTTAGACCAGCTAGGTGATTGGGTAAAGTCAATCGTATTCATTTGATAGTTCATATTGTGTCATAATAAATGTCATTGCATACAAATTGGAGCCGATTGAATACGATATGAATTGTCAAATGAATATGATTTACCATACGCAAGTGCACCCCAGATTTTATGGGAGTTGCATAATCATCTTTACTGCAAGTATAATTATTTCATACCTAAAAATACTTCTTGTTGCTAATGATTCTTTCTCCAAATGTGCTCTAGATCCAATGGCAAGAGCATTGCAGTTAGCAATTTCTTTAGGTTCCTTAAAATTGTTATGCTTTACAATTTCTTCCAATGCTGTTTCTAATTTCTGCAGATCTTCAAATTTTGATGCACCATCAGCATCCGCAAACAAAATAAAAGATCCTCTAGAGCTTTGAACACCCTGAAAATATTTGTAATGATGTTAGTGTTTTACATTTACTTATACTGTAAAATAAATGTAGTAAATAAGTACTTTAAGTACTAATACTTTATTCAATTCAATTGTAGACAAAGTTATCAGATGAGGATGGTTTAATTAGCTCTTAAATGAAGAATATTTATTTAGGATATAATTATGATATTGGATAGATAAATGTGAATAAAGTGGAATACAAGCCTTAGTATCCAAGATTTATAATACGGTTTAGGATCTAAGTCTTAGATCCGAGATAGATTTGTATTATAGCAACCAAATGTTATCTTAGATTCCCAGAAAAAATTTGGTTGTTATAATATAAAGTATGATTGATGAACAAATACTTTTAATAGTATAAGCACAGAATATATAATGTATAAGCAAGTAAAACATGGAAAAGAAATTCAATTTTATTAAGTGCTTAGGGCTTGTAAGAATAATTATTCCTTATAAAGATTCCTTACCAGTGGCAAGGGTTCAAAATAGGGAGAACGTAAGCCAGACCATAAACTCCAAAAATTCTCTCAACTGTATGGTAGATTTGTGGGGCGGGATTGGGATTTCTAAATGGGAAATCAATGGGAATTGGTATGTACCCTTCGCCACTGTTCCTTACCAATCTGACAGCTCCACCCTTGCCTCTATTCTTGATCAGCTCTAAACATCTTACTTTCTCACTTCCAAACCTCTGCATGTAATTTTCTGCTACTTCTACAGTTTTGTCTCTACTGCCATCACTCACAATTATTATTTCATATTTGTAATTTGAGTGCAGTTGTACTCGAGTTTCAAGGAATCCAAGGGCTTCATCCAACATTGCAGGCACTGATTATGAAAAAATATGTAACTTTTAACCAATTCTTATTGAGACGCTGATTTTAAATCTACTAACCTA
The DNA here is from genome assembly GCA_910589605.1 of Chrysoteuchia culmella. Taxonomy (NCBI): domain Eukaryota; kingdom Metazoa; phylum Arthropoda; class Insecta; order Lepidoptera; family Crambidae; genus Chrysoteuchia; species Chrysoteuchia culmella. Next base: position 5,419,072 of record OU342647.1, on the reverse strand, counting down.
CTTCATAAATTTCAATACTTATAAATCATTAAGTATCACAATGATTACAACACTTAAATATAAATTGATATGATAAGTAATGTGTTGTCCTAAATTATTTGTTACTTAGTTGCAAACTAATACTTTTGTAGGTATGTAAAAAAAAACAGGTAAACTTACACCTTTCTTCTTCATTGTATGCAGGCACTACAACACTTAAATTCACACTCTGATTATCATCAATGCTAGGAAACTTTATTTTAGATTTAGTTTTGCAATCTTTAAATGATTCCTCTTCTTCATAGCGTTCAATGATAGGGTATGGATTAGTTATTAAATAAATAATTACTGACATCTGTAAGCAATAAGTAGAGATAAATCTAACTTTACATAATGAAACCGAAGCAATACCAGTAATGGAACTATAGGTGTACACCATGTACATATTATAATTTCTTTATTTTATGCTACGGCTGCAACTGCGCCTATCGTCCCGATCTATCGCGCCGATAGTTCGTTCGATAGACGCTAAAGTCTTCTTCTCCATGTCGACGATTCCTTCATATTTTGTGCGGAATCATCGTGGTGGAAGGATTAGTCAGCTTGTCTCTGCGTTACCGAGAACTAGCTGTCCAGGGTGCGTCGGCAGGGTACCATTACAGACTGACAACCCAACATCTGATAAAAAATAAATGCCTTTCCTACAACGCTGACGTGTGCATATATATTTAAAATTAAATAATATATTACAGTACTCACCAATAAAAGAGTGACTATCCCAATCACTAATCCCTGAAGAATTAAATAATAAAGTAATGAATAAAAATTCATTTTATAAGTTTTTCTGAAAATTTTTATAACTATACTTCGGAAAGTAAACAAGGAACCTCATTTGACTGACAATAACATGACAGCTGATTGACACCACGTTGACACTGACAGCCGACACCACTTTTTTGTTTTTTTTTCTATGACTTGTCACCACAAATTGTATCGTGAGTCCTTTAGTCGCCTTTTAGGACACCCACGGGATGAGAGGGGGTAGTGCTATCTAAACCGACACTACACAGCAACTATACTATATTATATACTTGCTGTGTAGTGTCAGCAATATGTGTGCACAAACTGCAAAACCCGTGACGTTACCGTTTCTAATATTTCTGGACCCTTAGGTCACGCAATGACTAACTTGACCGTTCTGTTAAAAAAAGCTAAACCGATAACAAGATATGTTACATAAAGACATATTAAACGAATTAACCCTGATAATTTTAATGAGGATCTTGACGCGCTTGATTGGGAGTCAGTTTCCCAGCAGCCGTCTATGGAGTGCATGGTGGATGGATAGGTTCAATTCTCTCATGTTGTCTCTTATGGATAAGCATGCTCCTGTTGTGTCTACGAAAATTAAACCTAATTACAATCTTCCTTGGATAACCGACACGCTCAAGTTTATGATATATCTGCGAGATGAGGCTCGTGATAAATTCGGTGAATCGAAGTCGAACGTGGACGGGCAGTGCTGCAGTGCTACAGAGATTTAAAGAATATAGTGATTAAAAGTATTGACAATGAAAAACGCGCATATTATAGTTATTTATTAATGTAAAATATTCTAAAAAATTCTGGAAAAATGTAAAAAAATAAATATTGGTCAAGTCCATCGAGTCTGGTGTGGTTCCTCGGCAGTGGAAAAGTAGCATTGGTAACACGTATACCTAAGGTTGAGCCACCGAACGAACTAAAAGACCTTAGACCTAGGTATTAGTATTTTACCGTTTCTCTCGAAAAGGCTATTTACGAACAACTGAGTTATTATATCGAAACTCATAATATATTACCATCCTTTTAGTCTGGTTTGGTTGGTATGGTTCAAGAAACGAGGAACTGTAACAGCGTTACTTGATGTAACTGTTAATATACTATAACTGGCGGATCAGGATGCGGGGCGGGCCACTGCGCTGACACTTCTTGATTTTTCTCCTGCGTTTGATAGTCTGAGCGTTCCACTTTTATTATCTATGGTGTTGATTCTCATGCATTACGGCTCTTTGACAGTTACGTTAGTGAACGTTATCAGACTCCGGAAAGCAGATGGCTCTAAACTTTCATTCTATGGTGTTGATTCTCATGCATTACGGCTCTTTGACTGTTACCTTAGTGTACGTTATCGTTAAAGCAGATGGCTCACTTAACCTAGGTTAGTTAACCGTAGTGTCCCGCAGGGCTCCATTTTTGGACCACTATTATTTATTATTTACAGTGCAGACCTTCTTTCTGTAATTAGGCATTGCCGGTATCATTGCTACGCTGATGATGTTCAGCTTTACACATCAGGGGCCCCGAATAAAATATCTGATGCTCTGCGCAATGTAAATGAAGATCTAGATGCTATAGCCGTATGGTCGACCAATAACGCTCTCGTTCTAAACCCAACAAAGTAAAAATTTATGATTTTAGGTTCACAAAAACAGACTGAGTCTATTCATAGTTATTATCCCAAACTTCAAATTCTAGGTACTGATGTTGAGTGTGTGTGAAGCAAGCCAGGAACCTGGGTATACTATTTGACGATAAGTTGCGCTTCGAGAATCATATTTTGAGTTTGGTCAAAAGTTGCTTTTATAGGTTGAAAATCCTCTATAAGATTCGGAATTATCTCTCTGAAAAATCGCGTATCGCCTTATGTGAGTCACTGATTTTATCGGTACCCAATTATGGCGATTTAGTGTATGGCCCCCGTTTATTGTCCGGATCCAAAAGGATGATACAGCGTGTTCAGAATGCTTGTGGCCGATTTTGTTTTAACATCCCTCCTCGTACACACGTGTCACCTTTTTTTAAATAACCCTTCCACTCTTCCGATATGCGAGCCCTTTTACCTGTTTGCTTTTGACTGATAGTGCTCCTGACGAGAAACAAACAGTGACGTATCTGACGTATTCTGAACAATGAAGATACTGGACTTAGTGAACAAATACGCCATGAAGATAACTTGGGGAACATCAGTTTGCCGTGTTTTGATTATTCCGACTATGAATAAGTTATTTAAAAATGTTAACGTTCTTATTGCCACAATTATACATTATTAAAACTATAATTTTGTATTTTATTTCACTAACTCATTCATTATTTTTAATACTGCTTTGTTTCTACAATAAAACAAACATCTAATTTGACCTCTGTTCACGTAGTTAATCTTTTTAGCAACGGCCAAGTAATACTGTATTTTTATTATACTGGCAAATGTTGTAAAAAATAATGCTAGTGCATATACTGTAGCCTTGGACGAATTAACCAATTGTAGCTAATTAATAGCATCTAATAAATTGTCCAGCTAAATTGCGCTTTTGGGCCATAGTGCGACTTTTGGGCCCTTTAATACAACCCTGTTGCAAAATCTGTTCGTTAATGATTTTATCTAGGTAGGTACTTCTAACTTATCTTTCCGCAAAATGTTTTATTCATAGATCAAGTAGTTTAGAACTTTCACACAAACTTCAAAAGGCATTTAGAGCCCCTAAATCGGCCCTGTTGCAAAATTCGTTCTTACGTTAGGATAAGTCCCGCACTTCGGTTTGACTCAAACTAGTAGTGTAGGCAAAGAACTACTAGTTTGAGTCAAACTGTTTGGTTCAAACCGCTTGACCGATAAGCAGCGTCATCTAGTGATTTTTATTGCCATCTAGTTTGAGTCAAACCGCTTGACCGTTATCTAAAAAAATAATTAGGCAGTTCAGGCATATTTTGATACCTCCCATATCACATATCTTTCAATTAAGTCTGTCTACCGGTATTTTTCCAAAATGTTTAAAAAAGCCATTGTTATACCTATTTATAAAAATTGCGATAAAAGTCAAATATCAAATTACAGTAGACCTATATATATCATTATTACCATCGTTGTCAAAATTTTAAGAAAATATTATAAATTCGAGATTAGTACACTTTTTAGAAAGCAATTCAATTTTATCAATTTTTTAGTTTGGTTTTAGACCAAAAATTTATACTGCAGATGATTCACCTGACTGAATATTTGTACAAAATCCACGTTATAAAAAACATCTTCAATAAATAGGTACCCTGTTTTTACTTTAAAATTCATATAGGTACTTTATAAAATATTGCTATTTCATATCCATGTTTATTTATTTTATTTATTATTTGTATTGACAGTGTCGCCATTGTTAAATCTCATTGACTTATATATTACTAAATCTAGATATATTTTTCCAGAGCACAATGAGACTATTGTAAGATCGCATAGTTTACACTAATATATAAGCATTCTGAATAAAAAAGTAAAAACAAACCTTTTGTTGGAATCGGTGCAAGCCAAGGAATTCTACATACATATGATTATGATTTGGGTTATGATTTTGACCGGTATGTATGTATGTTCATCTGTACCCACATAACTTTTAAACTGCTGATTATATATTCACAATTGAGGTATCGTTGGAAGCGTCTCGATTGTCCGCTGGTTATAGGCTTTGTCACGTCACGTCACATGAAATTGAATATGGCGCCCTCTAGACGACATAAAGCTGTGAACTAAAAAACTTTATTTTTCAATAAAATAAAACTATTCCCAAACTACATACTTTACAACTCCAAAAGAATTTAAATAAAAAATAATTTCAAAAACTAAAACCCGACTACTGAAAGATCACGCTCTAAAAAGTATGAAACAAGAAAATATTCTCATCTGGAATTGTCGTGGTCGTATGCCACTTTTCCTTTTATGTATTGTTTTGTTAGAGTAAGTATTTACTTTTTAGAGCGTGATTTTTCAGTACCTAGTTACTTATTTTTATTACTTTTTGATTTTTGTAGTCGGTTTTAATTGTTTTTATAAAAAGTTTTTTATTTCACCATTTTTAAAGTTAGGTTAAGTCCCGAACTTCGGTTTGACTCAAACTAGTAGTGTAGGCAACTACTAGTTTGAGTCAAAGCTTGACCGATAAGCAGCGCCATCTAGTGAACTTTATTGCCATCTTGCGGTTTTTACAACAGTATTTTTGAGATTTCCTGAAAAATACTGCTGACTTCGAAATTTTAGAAAATGGGACCAACTATGAACACACCTGATCTAATAATGTTTGAATCATTACAATCAGTCCAGCCGTCTTCGAGTAGGTAATCGATGTACATACATAAAAAATATATGATATACGTGACGAATAGATCTATCCTTATTTTTTGAAGTCGGTTAAAAAACAGTTGGTATGGCCAATTGCCATGTTGATTTAATTATTGACAACTAAATCTTATGGTAAATTTTAAATAGAAAAATATTTGAAAAAATTAACTCGGCCACAAGTGAATTCTCAGACGGGAATCGAACCCGCGACCTTTGGAAATCCGGTCCAATGCTCTAACCGCTGAGCTACCGAGACTTGCGAACCACCGTCGAAATTCTCCAATACTTTTATATTTTTAAACCGAGACTTGCGAACCACCGGCGAATTCTATTACATTACATATTACAAAAAATTACAAAATCAAAACTAAATCTTGTACTTACAATTTGTATTCCCAAAACTTGCTCGGCCATCATCCAGCCGAGAGGGGTCCCGGGTAGCCTGGCCATGGTCGCCTGGTCTTAGGGGTGATTGCGAACTATGGACGAATTCGTCCAAGTTGCGAACCCTACCCCCCGTGACCAATGGCGGCCAGGAGGGCAACTCCAGTACTAGGAGTTTTATTTGGTAGTATCCACACGCCTCTCGTCCCTCCATCGAGCCTTACGAGCCTTAGGACTCGATGGGGGAAATTCTAAAATTCTTTTTATTATTTTTTTGTATCAATCTTGTTCTACATCGTTGAACTGCATGCGTAGCATGAGCACCTCGACAAAGCTATCTCGATACTTTTCTCGCGCTAGCGTATTGTTAGTCCCGCTCACACCGTAATGATATGAGCGGGACAGACATCGCGAGACAAGTGTCGACAGCGCGTCGCGGTGCGCATGCTACGCTGGCTGGAGCAGTCCCCCTGCTCTATTATCATCTTATACAGGGTGTTAATGGACCCATAAAAAACGAAAACCGCATATTCTCCCCATCGCTACTATCATTATCTTGTATGGGCCAAAACCTGGGAACCTGATAGTTAGAGAGTTGTTGAGGATCAAAGTCAATATTAATTTTAAAAGTTATCGTTTAAAGTTACACAACCGCATTGAATGTCAAAACCAATCAAAGAAACTGGACCCCGCCTACTCTTACCCTCTAACTCGACAGTCGACAAGCAGTCGACACATGCAGACGTTATTGCACGCGTTTTTTGGCGTGTAAAATTATCACCCATTTTTCTTAAAACGAAAAATAATTCTTTTCCCAGCAATTATTTTAACACATTCTTATTTAAGTATAGGTAATATTTTTGTGTGGGTGAACTAAAATAAAATGAGTACCTACCTAGGTATTATTTCGTGACACTTTGTTTCATATAAGTAGGTCGAGAGTAGCTTTATACTTACACTGACTATAACTAGTTTGTTTATGACACCGGTGTCCCCGTTATTTCCGCCTCTGGTGATAACCCTCCCGACAAGTGGCACTCGTTGACACACACATTTTGTGTATCGCACCGCACACTGCACGACTGTAGACTCATAAGTTTTGTGCTCGTTACCACTTCGTCACCGTCAATTATATAGGCTAGTCTCGTCACCCCAGACGTAACATTCCTCGGAGTATGTTGCTGTTAGCGATACTAGCGAGTCTAGCGGCTTTGCTAGCCTTGTGCGTAGCGCGGGAGAACCCGCATATCGTGCTCATCATAGCTGATGACTTGGTCAGTAAAAAGTTCAGTGAGTGATTTAGTATTAAGCAATTTATATTCCACTTGACGTAAGGTACGTATTGAACTATTTTCTAGCATATTAAAATATGTGCTGTAAAACAATAGCTTGATAATGGTTGACATATAAAATACCTATAGGTAACTTTTTAAGTAAGTAAATAAGATAAGCATGTTGAATTGAATTATGTTAATTCATTTTGCGTTTTTACAAATACAATAAAGAGGAATTGATTTAAGTGCTAAACTATAAAACCTAATTAACATAGTGTTTTTTTATAAATAGGTAAATATGTAATTTGGATAAGTTTTTCGTCATTCCTCCCATTTTTGGTGGTTCAAGTTTTTGGTTTTGTATCTACCTACTTACCTACTTATTCTAAAGAGGCGTGAATAAATTGTTTTTAACATTAATTCTTGGAATCAAGAATCATAAAACATACAAACAAGGAAAATGTGGACAATCTGTAAATTAATATCGTTCATCATCATGTGTGAATTTTATAGGTAGGTACCTATCTTTTTTTTTTTGGGAAACAAACAGCATACAATATTACCTTAATGCTATACTTAATGAGCACCTACCTAATACAAAAGCCAAAGACAGTTTCCACAACAAAATAAAACAGTTTAATTGAGTGATACACAATTATAGAGTATAGTACACTTAAATTCTTAAAAGAAATCAAAAATAAACTTTGTTTTATCCTATGTTTCACTATGAAAATATCTACATTAATATGTAGTGTAGGTACCTATGTAAGTAGTAGTTTTCCCGGGAAACGGAAACAAATTTTTTCGCTCCCAGAAATTCCCGATATCCGGAAATTTACAGTTTGTGTAATTCAAAATAAAAAAAACATGGCTTTTCTTATATGTCAGCATTAAATGTAATCTAATAAATTTAAGTACTGTCAACGGCAACTTTGGCTTATAAAGTTATTATAACTTATACAATTAGGTAAGTCCGCCTAATATGGACCACGTTTTTGCAAATCCTTATAAATCTGATTCAATAAGTCTTATAATATAAAAGACTTCTAAAGTATTCAAATTGTTAATATATTAATTATAATTTTAACTTTAACATTAAACAAAATTCATGTATCAAAAGTAGTTTAATGGCAAAATGTGTTTTAAAAAAGGTCGTCATTGGCCCTTATTAAAAAACATGTGATGTCAATAAGGACCACTTCTTTTGTGTCGATATTTTGAAAACTACATAATATTTATCTTTTTTTTTTTTTCATTGTAATGCAGTTATGTTTGTCCTTCCCAAAAGACTTATCCCAAAATATAAAAAAATGATAGTGGCGGTCCCTAATAAGACTATAGAAATTCATATGCTGAATATCTCATGTGATTTAGGTTTTTTAGTAAAACGCATTATAGTTTTCTATTGTTCTTTATTAGTACAAACAATTTCAATAACAAAATATAGCATTTTTAGTAATTTTTGCCCTGGACCTCATTAAGACTAAGAAATCACAGTTATTGCAGTGGACCTTATTAAGCGTATCAATTAACAATTATGTAATTTTATAATTAACTACCAAAAGTTAAATTAAAAATAAAAATTACGTTAAATAAAAAATAAGTTTTATTACTGGAACGATGATTATTAATCAATAGTTAAATTAAACAAACAACAAAACAAACATAGAGTCCTTATTCGGCTACCTTGAGGTGGTCCTAATTAGGCACTTTGCTATTCCAAAGAAATCCTATCAAAATAGTCAAGAAAAAAACACTTCTTTCAATAACTTACCTTTACAATACACGTCTAGATGTATACTGTCTCTGTTAGTATATATAAAATAAGGAAAAAAACTTGAAATATAACAAAATCCTCCAGAAAGTTTTATAAGTTAACCGACATGTAGTGACCTGCACAGTATCGACAGCCATACTGGCAAAATGGCGGCGTGAATCGCAATAAATGTCAATGCACTTTTTTGATTGGTCAATGAGGAACGTCCACGTGCGATTTGAATTTCATTTATTAACGGGAGCGGGATTTTTGAAATGGTGGTCCTTATTAAGAGCTGGCCCTTGTTAGGCGGAGGTACCTTTTGTCAAATTTCTTCAGTTCAGACAATTCTGAACTCAACGAACGGCCACAGAATACTTAATAGTGGAACGGCTTACATCTTTAAGTTACGATTATAATCGATTGGAGTAATTTGTAATTTTTTTGTAAAGCCTTGCTTGCTGTTGAAGTGTTGACCGTACTTAAAGTTTTAATAGTAAGTAGAAGTATTATCACTGTTATATATTAGTTATATTTTTAGTACTTACCTACTTACTTACATATTTTTTTATTATAATAATATGCTTTAGGTTTGAAATGATTCCTAGGCCCTGGGCCTGGTTTCATAAAGCTTGACAAGTCGACAATTTGTCAACTATGCCATGCTCGAAGATACTTTTTTGTCACTTAAAGCTACGCAATTTTTACCTTTGTCATCATTGATGTTCGCAGCATCATTGCCGAAAGTAGGTTTTCTATAAAAAGCAATCGTACATTTTAGAGTTCTCTTTTTCAAAATCCTATTACGAACTCTTTGGATCATGTGAGAATTTATAAAAGAAAAATAACTGTCACTCCTCATCCTGACACGGACCAAGAATGCCTATCAAAAATGTGCGACAATTTGAAAAATATGTTAGATATTCCAATTACAAAAAAAAGTCACACCAAATATTTTGAAATTTTTTAAATTGTCGCATTGTAGCAAAAATTTTAGAATTGTCGCGACAATTCGACAATTATTATGTCGGCTTTTCATAAAGCCAATGTTTTATGAGACGTACCATTTCTAAACCGTATCCATTCTGCTGCCATTCTTTGGTAAATGCATCTGTTCATCACTAATATTTCATATATTTAATCTGAATATAACGAATTTTTTTAAAATGAGATTCTTTCAATTTATTTAAAATGTATTAAATAATTATATTACTATAATTATATTAACAATATATTTAATAATTACATTAGGTTCTAGGACGGTAGGTAGCGATTAGCGAAATACTATAAAATTATATATTAAATATAAAATTCTTATAACAAATAGTTTAATCCAATTGTTATTGTTTTTAAGATTCAATGAACTAAAATAGGTAATATAATAAAACCCAAAATGGAGTATTATAATTAATTTAAAGCTATTTAAAATAAGAGTGCGAGCGTTTATTACATATTTTTAGGTATTAAATTAAAAAAGTACCTACTTTGCCGCGCTAGGCCGCAAAAAGCTATTTTCTACGCAGAAACTGATTGACAAAACCTCCTCTACAGAGCGTGTGAGGTGAAAATTATTTTATAACAAAAGATGGCAAATTACCGACTTTTCGTAGAATAAAATAATCTTTGGCTTTGCATTCAAAGATAAACAAGACATAGCTAGACTTCAAATGAATTCCATTTGTCAACGGTAACTAATCTTAATTAATTAATATAAATAATTAATCTTTATTAATTTTAATTTTGAAAAATTGTTTGAAAATTTGTTTCAAAAATCTCATGAAGTCTCCTAAATCTAGCTTCTATCGGTCGACTGATCAGTAACGGAGGCGAGGAATTAAGATAATTTAAATTTGCAACGATTCTCACCACTTGAGACTGAGGATGCGTTCAAATGATTGTCCCCTCACTCGGTGGTGGTAAAATGAGTAACAAAAGAACTATGTTATACAACAATAATTTTACTTTATATTTTACATGGCGATAGACTTTGCATTATATGTAGTTTAGTATTACTAGAAAAGTTGCACGTTTAGCGATGTACGGTCAACAGCATTTACATTTGCACTAAAAAAACCGCCCGCTACCTTGAGAGTGCCCTTACGTAGCTGTAGACTGTACCTTGTCGTAGAACAAATATAATCTGTAAAATTAATTTCGGTTTCATTTTGGTAATTTTGAAAAAGGTACCTTACGCGAAATTCTATAGAGCAGTAGCTAGTAGTAGTAGCTAGAATCTTCTAAGTTTGAAGCGTCAATAGAATTACCGACTTTTTGTAATCCATGCCAGTTGATGGTCCTTCTTCTGTTTATAGGGATGGGACGATGTTGGTTTCCATGGTTCGAATGAATATGCGACACCTAATATCGACGCCCTGGCGTACGCGGGAGTGGTGCTGCAGCAACACTACGTAGCGCCCATCTGTACGCCCTCGCGCGCCGCTCTCATGACCGGGAAATATCCAATACATACCGGTACCTTCATCATCATCTTAATGTCCCTACAACTACAACTAGGTGCCCAATGCGGATTGGATTGGATGGCAAACCGAATGCAGATTCTTCAATTGAACTGTGAACAAATGAAAAAAGCCGGGACCAACGGCTTTGATTTTTGTAGCATACCTGCTTTAGAAGCTCAAATGGGTATCAATCTTTTGATCATCCAACCCGTCTCGTATTCGACCAACAGCGTTTTCGGCGTCGATTTTCACTGCACACACGCACACTTAAAATTAAGACCGAAAGTCGAAACTCATTATCAGTCCGATCACGTATTATAAATTCCTTCGCGACATTCTTTTATTTTTGGAACAGGTTAAACGCAGCATTAAACGAATAATCACCGTTTATGTAAGAAGGTCCGAGAGTGTTGTGAAAATTCCTGCTTGGTAGGTAGGTATTATTATTAAGTACATATTTACAGAGTAGTGGGCCGCCTGCGGTTATATCCGAGTGGTTTCGGTTGCTGATATGCCGTGATAATATTGGGATAAATATTAGGTATTGTATGTACCTATCCTATTTTTTAATTCAGGCTACGATCTAAATCCAAGGTATTCCTCTCCTCGAAGTGCACCTATTTGCAAGCGCACTTATGGGCCGGCGCCCACTGCCGGCACGGCACGGGCGTGCCATGGCAAAGGATTTTATCACTAATCAAGTTATTTTGAATCTTATTTCAATGTTATCTTTTAAATTTTGTATTTTACAATGCTATTTTTATGTGATAAATATTAAACAAGAAAAAAGCAACTTGCCTCATGTCGCCAGGACGACGAGTTGCTTTTTTCTAGTCTATTTTCTTGTTTAATATTTATTTCAATGAGTTTAGAATTCATGTTACTTTATTTCGATACCACGATGACGCAATGCGCCGCTGGATGCTGCGGCATGACGGGTCATGCCGATGTCGTTTCATTGTTGTTGAAATAATTGAGAGTATATAATTTTTCAAAAATTTTACTAACACATAAAAATAGCATTGTAAAATGCAAAATGAAAAAGTTATAAAAAGAAAAATTAACTTGATAAGAACTAAATTTATACGTAATATTAGAAATAATATTTAATATTTTATCATAGGTATGCAACATGGAGTAATTTATGGATCCGAGCCTCGTGGCTTACCGCTGGCGGAGAAAATCCTACCACAATACTTGAAAGAGCTCGGATATAAAACCCATTTGATAGGGAAGTGGCACCTCGGCAGCTACAAGAAAGAATATTTGCCGAAGCATCGTGGGTGATTAGATTACAATTTATACTTGAAATTATTTCATTGTAACAGCTAGCATATTATTTATGTTGCAACTTAATAGGGTAGGACTGGACTATTACTACTTAACTTACCTTCGTCTATGCTTATGTAGTTACTACCAAATCATCGATCGTCAGTCGGACCGATCATCAAAATAAAAGGCCACAATATATATATTTTCCTAAGATTTAAATTCATTCATTTGTTTTAGGCACTCTTTGAAACCGCATATTTAATCACGTTTTTTTCATAAGTCTACATCTATATTAAATGGTTGCCTTATATACCGATAGATCTGGTCAAAATAATCGTCAATTATCTACTTACACTACCTTTGATTCTTCAGATTTGATACTCATACGGGCTTTATTACTGGAAAAATTGATATGTATGACCACACCAACGTTGAGAAAGGCTCCTGGGGTTTTGACTTCAGGCGAGGTTAGTACTAGCTTTATCCAATCATCTGTGGGGTGCGATATTTTGAATCTGACACCTAGGAACTTTCTAAATCAAAAGTTTATATTTGTTTCGAATTTCAGATTTTGAAATTGTTGCACACGATTTGTTCGGGAAGTATGCGACGGACATCTATACTGATGAAGCAGTAAAGGTAGTTAATATACTTTTTGAGAAACTAACTAAGAAACTATTTGTCTAATTTAAAACAGCATAAAAAAAGCGAAAATATGTTTGTAATTTACAGTTGATTAGAGAACATAACAGCTCAGAGCCATTATTCCTCATGGTAGCACATTCAGCTGTACATAGCGGGAACCCTTACGAGCCAATTAGAGCACCTGAAGATATTATTGCCAAGTTCTCACACATACAGGGTCGCCAACGGCAAAAGTTTGCGGGTAAGTAAGCGGGTATTGTACCTACCTATACCTACTTACATAATATTTAGTAATAATGGTAACTTTTTAAATTGTTTCTCGCTCAATGTCTACCATTTTAGATATAAAGATTTATTATTATTATTATTATTATTTTGCTTCGCTGAATACAATTTATAACAAAAAATGAATGCATTTCTTTGCACGCTCATCAGGTGTGATGTGGAAGCTAGATGAGTCTGTAGGCAAAGTAGTGGAAGCATTAGAAACCAATGGCCTCTTACAGAATTCGATCATTCTATTTACGACCGACAACGGAGGAGCCGCTTCAGGATTTAACGACAACGCCGCCTCCAACTTTCCACTCAGAGGAGTAAGGTTTTTTCTGCCAATTCTACCTAATAAAATTTTATCTGAGTTATTAAAGTCTCTTAGATCTAAGATTTTTTTTCAAAATAATTGAATAATAATCAATCATCTATCGTTGATTTCGATTGTCTGCTTGATAATGGCGCCAGCAAATCCAAAAAACTATCTGCCAAATCAGTTAACGAAGCAGTGGTTGCTGTTTAGCTACTAGAGAATACTTCTAGAGAATTTCATTGCTCGCAGAACCCAAACAGATTTGTATGAAAGGTAATCGCTGCTATAGTTTGTCAATATACCCCATTGCAGTTTTTTTTAGGTAAAGAACACTCTTTGGGAAGGCGGAGTACGGGGTGTTTCAGCTCTCTTCAGCCCGTACCTGGACAAAAAATCACGTGTCGCGACCCAAAGATTGCATATTACCGATTGGTTGCCAACGTTGTACAATGCTGCAGGTGGGGATGTCAGGTAATATATTTGAGGTTCTTGACTTGAGGATATGACTGCTAGGATACGGGACGCAAATCCGCAACCCAAAACACAAGGAAAAATATTTGAATTATAAAGGTGATTCTTTTGGAGATTTTGGAGGTACTTTTTTCAAAACTTGAAGGTGCTTTAACAAACCTAAAAAATATATAATAAAAACAAATTCGTCGGTTTATATTTAGTCTAATAGAAAATAACCGTTCTTGAGATTTATTATTCAAAGATAAAACAACAGTTACGGCCAACATTGGGAAAAAATAATCTTTAAATAATAAATGTCATGAACTGTTCTTTTGTATGATAATAAATGTAAACCGACGAATTTGTTTTTATTAAGTGTATAATGTTTAGGTTTGCTATAAGCGCCTTTAAATGGATCACCGTTAATTACTCATTTATTACCTCTGAATGAATTGTCGCCTCGAAAACAGGCATGTCGCCAATATGACATTGCGAAAATTTTCAAAATCATACAAAGGGAAATGTATGGACTGGTTTTGTTTAATGCACAAAAAGGAGGTGACACGCGGCCCACCCACATTTGTACAAAACTTAGACAATCGTTTAGAATAAAATAACAGTTTAATTTTATACCGTCTCAACTGTTAGTGACAAATTGCTTATTTTTCAAAAAAATATAGCATTCTTACTACACTTTATACATATTATGAAATCAATTGGTTAATTTTAATATTTCATACTTTTAGCTTATTAAAAAATATAGATGGCTTTAACCAATGGGAGGCTATCTCAAATGATTCCAAATCGGAGAGGTCATCAGTTCTTCATAACATAGATGACACGTGGGGCTTAGCGGCCATAACTATTGACAAATGGAAATTACTTACCGGTAAGTAGGTGCTTCCTTACGTAATTTATAATAAAGTTAACATAACTTGAAAAGGTGTACCTACCTAACAATGTTGTTTGATTGAAGGTACAACCTATAACGGAAAATGGGATGGATGGTATAATTCAAATAAACGAGATGGAGAGTATCAGATCGACCAAGTACTCCAATCTCAGGCTGGAAAAGCCCTAGCAAAACATGGATTGTTGCCTGATAACGAAAAAATATTATCAATAAGGTTTGAAATGGCAAATGTAGTTTTTTGAGAATTAGATGCTTGTTATCTTGTTTGTCTCCAGAAATTAACTTTATTGCAGGGATGCCGCTATAATAAAGTGCAGTAATAGTATAGCACCAATCACTTGCAAACCACTGGAAGCTCCTTGTTTGTTTAACATAGAAGAGGATCCATGTGAACAACTAAATCTGGCAGAGCAGTAAGTTAAAGAGCAAAATATCACTGTCGATAGATATCGAAGATAGATTAAGACGATTGTTAATTAACACGTCATCCTTTATTTATTTAATTAGTTTTCCGCAATTAGACGACCATCCCCGCATATTTTCGTCATCATTTCCTTTGCTAAATATAGATATACGAGTAAGTACCTGATTTTTTTTTACCGTAATCGAATATAATAAAAAAAGTTTATTTTTAACTTGAAGCATAGAATTCAAATTAATAACACAAGCAATTAGTAGGAAATGTTAATTTTGGAAATATTATACCTACGTTGACCGATTCTAAAATTACGCAGCTTCGTTCAGCTTCTATCCTGATTCCATCTTCATTCCTAATCTCTGAAGACCGTGCTTACGTTTAAGAAATTATTGTATACAAAACTTTTTGCATTGTTTCAGAGAACCAGAAATATTGCAAAAAATACTTACAGAACTGAGTGAAGTTAACAGTACGGCGGTGCCACCAAATAACAAGCCTAATGATCCCCGTGGTGATCCAAAATATTGGGGACATGTTTACTTTAACTTTGGTGATTTTAAGTAGAGTTACCGTTCGGGAATTGACCTGTGAGTAAACCATGTTTAAAATAGAAGAGACAAACAGAACAGTTAACTGTAACAATTACTTGTAAAGACACATTTATGAAAAATAGTTTAAGAATTGCATAAGATTATAAAAATAATGCCCCGTAAATAAAGGAAATAAAAAAAACTGCCTGAGTGCTTATTACTGATAAAGGTTTATTATGTTACCTACAACATTTTCATATCAAATTTACTAACACAAAAATATTGAATTAATAATGAAAAGAAATAACAAAAAAGCAATCATGACATGAAACTGCTTCTAAAAATAAAGTTGCTGAAATCAAACTCTAGTTACCTTCTTACTCCTTAGTTTTAGCTCTTTTAGTTCTAACACCTGTCCTCAGTTTCGGCTTATTTTCTTCATTATTTTCATTTATTTTTCTTTTCGAGGTCCGTTTGCTGCCTAAGTTTGTAATATCTTTAATGGGATCATGCGAGCCACTTAACGGCAGATCTTCGTCCACTTGGTAGTTGGATAAAAGGGCTTCCTTGTATTGTTTTAAAGTAGGGTCTTCAAGTTCAGCATTGCGCTGATCTATATTCTTATCTATTACCCTACCGGGATTGGAAGCGCTCTGTAATGATACCTTTTCTAGAGGACCAAGTACATCTCCCACTGGGTCGGCCTGACTCTCCTGCGAGGCGAAGGTCTCAGCAAGTAGTCGGTCGACTATTGTCTGTTCTTCGGAAACTCGGAAGAATTTGTTCATAACTGACTTCAAATGTTCCGTTGAAACCTTCTGCGCTGTAATTAGGCTGGAAAATATTTTAAAATTCTTATTATAAAGCAGGTAGGTAGGTAGCCCATTTTTAAAATACCGAAGATAGTAAGAAAATAAAAGATGAAGTTTACTACGGATTTTATTAGATATTTGGATTTATTTGGATTACTTTGGAGTTTGGAGACTTTACTTTGAGTTGTGAGCCTTAGTAGAATTCAATCATAATAGTTAATAAGAAACGTGAATGTTACGCATATCCGAAACTTTATATTTCAGGGCAGTTCAAGAAAATGTATTGAAACACAAGTGCGTTATGTACACAACGGCGGAAAATTATATGAGAAGAACGCAATCATCTTACGCGCATTCATTTTCCTAAATAGCTATACAAAATTTAAGCGTGAGCTTCCGGGCGGATAACTGTATGTATGTGTGCACTGACTCGCGGTCGGAGGCGTGCGGCACGACGGCGTGCGAGTGCAGCAGGCGCATGAGGCGGCGGATATAGCGCGGGAGCCCAGCGGCCAGGGGCGTGCATTGGTTTTCCAGCGTAGTAGGCACTGTAGATCTAACTAGTAACTTTGCACTTATCCTATCCTGCTACCGAATATTATAAGTTTGAAAGTTTGTGAGGATATTTGGATGGAGGAATGTTTGTTACTATTTCACTCAAAAACTACTGAACTGATTAAAATGAAACTTTACAGCAATGTAGCTTATATATCAGAAAACCACATTGTATGCAAATATTTATAATTATCCTGATATTCCCACGGAAACGGCAATCACGCGGCGAGTGAAACCGAGAGCGGACGCTAGTCATAAATGATAAGGTTCGTAATATTTAGTAGGAATATTAAAATGCTGACGAGTTTGATTGTTTGAGCACGCTAAACTCGGGAACTACTAGTTCGAATTGAAAAAATATTTTTGTCCTGGATAGTCCATTTATCTCGGAAGGTAATAAGATATTTAATATCACGGTACGATTAATAAGAGCAGAGCATTCATGTAAAACGTTACAGAAACGGGAAAAAAATATTAGTTTTAAGAGCTTCCGTTGCGGACGGTGTGTAAACGGTTAAAGTTATGTAAAAATCATGTATGACAAAATTATTCCCTATCAAAAGTTCTAAAAAAAAGTCCGCGACAGCATATGTCTATGGTTAACTCACTATAACCATTTTTCAGATAATAAAATTTGTTCTAAACTAATGTATTATTTGAGAAGCTGTTTTAATAAACATGATATTAATCCTTATCTAAATAAATACGTTAATCATCACAAGTATTTAATTTTGAACAAAATTGTCCTTTACATCATTAAATTTTAATAAATATCTTAGGAAATGTGATAGTTTTAAAATAACTCCTCAACAAAATAATTCGCGACCAAATTCATTCGTCAGGTAGGCATGCTTACTTTATACTGATATATTCCGGAAGTTTAAGCTAGAACGTTACACGTACAAACAGCGCCCTTCTTGCCATGGGCGGTTTATACTTGAGCAATACTTATTCTAAATAATGTTGTATTCTTGTATGAAACGCTGCTTGTTTCGAGTAGGCAATTTCGAGACTGCCTATCGGTAGGTATTCAGTATTTAGCGTAAGGAATATCTTAGTGGGTGAGTGTTGAATAGAAGTTTAAACTAAAACAAAATAACTTTAACACTTATTGTATATTTATTAAGGTTTTGAATGAGGTAGGCACTGCCTAATTGCCTATATGGAATGCACGCCCCTGCCAGCGGCCCATTATTGTGCGGCTAGGTGTATGTATGTATGTGTGCACTGACTCGCGGTCGGAGGCGTGCGGCACGACGGCGTGCGAGTGCAGCAGGCGCATGAGGCGCGCGGCGTTGGCGTCGGACACGCGCAGCGCGCCGGACAGAGCGCGCGCGCACACGCGCCCGGCACTCGCGCATACCCACAGCGCGCGTCGGAACATGCACAGGCACTGCCGGCAATACCACACCGTTAACATAGTATTGAGGAGCTCGCGTGGCATTACAGACGTTTCAGAATTTGGTCAGAGGTTGTCGCTACTTTCCCAATGGTGTTCTCGGGATGCGTGATCAAAAGGCTTGACCCTCAAAATTTTTAAAAAAGAATCTATCAAAATTTTATCGACAGATTCATAAGATGTGCTTTTCTCATCCCATTTTCTTAATTCAAATAAATATTATAAATTTTAAATTAAGTTAATAAATGTTATTTGGCATGCATAATATAAATTAAGTTAAAAAAAAAACAATATTTATAACTTTATATCTTTTTTTATGTAACCATTTATGGAACTGTAGGTTTTTAAATAGGTACATCACATTGTTTTGCAAATTGTTTGTATAGGTATGTGACTGTATGTTCCTTAATAAAGAGAAAAAAAAAAAGAAAAAAGTAATCTCGAATATAACCGAGCTTCGAGAGGCACGTAGTCCCATTTGCAGGCGTTAACTCACACAGGGCTAGAAATACATGTGCCCTAGGAGTGGGGGACAGTCAAATTGGTGATGATAATATGCATGCTATGAGTTACTGAGCAAAATATTAAATTAGATCCATATCCATTTTTAACTAAGTATCTACATGTATTTTCTTACTCAAATAATCCGTATTCGTATCCGCTTTAACAATGTGCACATCACTAGTCTTGTGTTGTCGAACATTTAGAGCGGCTATCACATACACACATACATTACAATATCTGTCATTATTACTGATGGTGTGTGGTCCGTGCATAACGGTCCAATTTTCATAATCTCTAGAGAGTTTTTTTTACAAACCTTTTGGAATCGCAAGCAATTCAACAACAACTACTTTTTTTCCTAAGTAATTCGTTTGAATTTTCGTTTTATAAAAACAACATACCTCTCTCTTGTTACGTGAAAGTGGGACGAGTCTTTGATCAGTGGGTGTCCTGGTGGGGTCTTCGTCAGAGCAGCGCGTGCAACAGTGCTGCGCGATCTCTGGGGCGTCCTCCGCCATGAGGCCGAAACATACCGCGTGCTGCTGCGTATTGCAGTGCCTGTGCGAGAGGAGAGATGATAAAAGGAAAAGTCAATTTCTGCTAAATTCACGCCGTGTAGTGCGGAAACGGAAATCTAAATATCCTTGCAAGACGTTAGTTAATGTTAGTATTCTTTGTTTTAAGCCTAGATATCCAAACAAAATCAAATTAACAGGAAGCCATGTATATTGTATAACCATGGTGTGGGCGGCTGGAACCCATCACCAAGGAACGGGGTGCCGTCACCAACGTGCAGCACGCACGAACGTCGAACGTCCGTCGTACTGCGGCACGATGCCTTGTGCAATCGGGAACTTCCTGGTAAACCGGGAAGTTGGATTCGGTTAATTTATGCATATTTTCAGTTTATCAATCAAAGTCCCGTGCTGCAGACGAGACATCTTGTGGCGTTTCACGGTGACGGCACCCACCGTAAAGGCACTCCACTCCACATTGTCGATGTTCAACTCACATCTCAAATGTTTGTCGATGTTCGGGCTTTGGCGGGATCACGAAAGCCAAAGCCGTCCTTTACATTCTCGGTTAGCTCAGTTGAAAATAGACGCTCGTACGAAATGGACGTCTTAAAAGTATCTGCCGCTGCTGCAGCATATTACAACTATTTGCAGATATATAAAAGGGTAAACTGGGACATAACCTGGGGTAAAAGTCCCTAAATACTTTAAGAATTAAAAAGTATATGATTAAAATCTTTTTTCGTTCCTTATATAGAGTCCCATATTTTAAGACTTTGATAGAGTTCTAAAAACAATAATTCAAGTTCGTATTCGTAGGTCCAATTTACGGTCATTTTAAATAAAAAAAAACGTGCGCTCACTGTTGTGACTGTGATTAGTGATCTGTTATCTTTCTAGGCATTGCATTTGATTTTAGATACCTACTACATAAGTTACTGAAACTAAATTGATCTGTATGAATAAGACCAAATAAGACAATCGATTGAAAAGACAACCGGTTCGACTCCCGGGGCAGGCAAGTGATTTATCAAAAATCTTTGAATGCAGGATTACTATTTTTGAAAATAAAGGAATGTTAATAAGCTAACTAAAGGATTTAAGGTAGTAACCCTCCAGGGCCCAAAGATTTTTTTCACCCTGTATATATACGCGACGAATTAATAACCTGCTTCTTTTTTGAAGTTGGTTAAAATGACGGTGACATATACCTACAAAACTAGCCGTGAACCCTCTGATATACTGACACTGAACGGCTAGAAGGCGAATATAGACGAGACATCTCTTAAATAAACGAGAACTCCCGTATTCGGCAAGCTTACTATATAGACAAATATTGGAAAAAAAATCAACTCGGCCACAAGTGAATTCTCAGATGGGACTTCACTGTGGCCGAGTTGATTTTTTCCAATATTTTTCTATTTAAAATTTAACATACCTAAGAATAAAAATAGCATTGAAAAATGCAAAAATTAAAAAATCATAAAAAAAAGGTTCGTCTAGTTATGCCGAGAATGTGGAGTGCACAGAGCCTAATTACTTGACCGCCAAAAGTTTGTATCGCACTGTACAAGTTACAATCGCCCACAAGACAATATTGGTTATCGTTGGATTGGACATAAATGGTTAGCTCTTTTCTTTATTAGGAAGAATAGTTAAAAGGGCCAAGAGGATCGAAACTTACTGGCACGTTAACAGAGGTCCTGCGTCAGCATCGTTGCCGTCCTTGTTGCACGGACAGCAAAGTGGCGGTGGCCCACTGCACTCAGACACGCTTTTCTCCTTTGCCGCAGTGTCTAGATCTAGATTTAGGCATATTTTTGAGTCTATGATGCTACGTATGTTAAACTACGCTGCTGCTATGCTGTGTAAACTGACGTATAATTAAAAACATCAGAATACATCGGAATAATATTAATCCCCACCAAAAACATGTGAATGTAAAGTGTTGCCAATACGAGACCATAATGGTTCTCACTGTCAAAAAGTTATCAGATCTCATTTAGAGCCAAGCTTCTTATTGTACCATCCGTTATTTATAAGGGTTGGGAGGTAAAGTTCCAAGTTTCATAATTTTTCTTTTTTTTCTACTAATATTAGCTTACATACCAAATTTCAGCTTTCTAGGACTTCAGGAAGTACCCTATGAATTTTGATGATCATCAGTGAGTGAGTGAGTTAGTGACGAAATCGGAGTTTTTTAACAATCAATAAAATCTAAAGTATTAGAACTATGCAATTGAATCTTTATATGTTTAATAAGACCACTATTGATATTATATCCCGAAAATGTTGTTTGTCTTATTATTTAATAAAAATTCAAATTATTCAAAATAACGACGAAGCGCTTCGAGAAAAGGTAGGTAGTTGCGTTGCCCTTGCGCTTCGCTTGGCTCGCATTGGCTACTAACTAACTAACTAGAATGAGTACATGAGCTAGGATCGAATTACTTTAATGCTTACCATTAAAGTCTTGTTCCATCTGCGTCATCATGGGAGGATTCTGGGAAGGCTGAAAAAAAGTAAATATTGAAAGTGTCAAAGATACCTACGCGATAGCGCACTGTATCAGGCTGAGGGTGCGTTTTCACCAAAGCGCAAGAGAGCGGAATGGAACTGACTCCGCAATAAGTAAGGAAAATGTTTACAAACGCAGCTGCTCCGCATCTTTACATCTCAGTGGAGACGAACCCCTAGCCGTAGTACTATAGGTACAAGGACATGTTGCCGCGCGTAACCCGTGTACGCCTCCGCAGACACGTAGGGTAAATCAAACATACACTCACGATGGCCTCGCGGCTGGCGCCCATGCTGTCCTTGATGTAGGTGCGTGCCACGAGCCGGTGGTACGGCGTTTCCACGCAGCCCAGCTTGATAGCTTCACTCGCCGTCGGCTCCAAGTGGTCCTCACATTCCATGGACGCGTTGAAACCGGGCGCTTGATACGCTTCGGGGGCATCTATTCATAACCAGAGCATTAATACAGGATTAGGCATGAATGCTGCAATATGCATAATCGAAGAGGGCATCTTGATAAATTTTAAATAGAAAAATATTGGAAAAAATTATCTCGGCGGCCACAAGTGAATTCTCAGATGGGAATCGAACCCATGACCTTTGGAAATCCGGTCCAATGTTCTACCGCTGAGCTACCGAGACTTGCGAACCACCGTCGAAATTCTCCAATACTTTTATATTTTTAATACGCTGTAGGCCAGCGTTGTCACATCAATGCTAGAAATATCCTTGCATTCGAAAGAAACATCTTTTCAAGTGTTTAACGATCGATTAAGATGCAACGGCCAATAATTTATGATGTTTTAATTTTTGCATTTTTCAATGCTATTTTTATACTATGATAAATTTTAAATAGAAAAATATTGGAAAATAATTACTCGGCCACAAGTGAATTCTCAGATGGGAATCGAACCCATGACCTTTGGAAATCCGGTTCAATGCTCTTCTTCTTGATAAATTTTAAATATTTTTCTATTTAAATTTTAAATATCATAGTATAAAAAAAGCATTGAAAAATGCAAAAATTAAAAAATCATAAAAAGGGCATCTTGAGTTGGAGAAAGATATGCTGCGCTTAGGATAAAAGTGATCTGGGTAGGATTATCAAGAGGATCGCGATCGATGCGATATAACCGAATTCCAAGAGGATGATTTCAGTGTGCATCACAATGGCGGGTGTATGTTGCTTACAAATCACGATTTGGTATGCATCATGATGTGCATGAGAAATTTGTCCAAGCAAGGTACTATTTAGTATGACCATAACCGCTGCGCACTCCCTGAGGTATGCGCGGCGAAGTGGGAGCCGGGGAATAAAGAGCATGTTCACATGAGATCAATACACGTCGGACAAATCTTACGATATAAGTTTACATTTCTAAAGTCAAAGTCAAAGTCAAAGTCAAAGATTTTTATTCAAATAGACTTATAGATAAGTACTTTCGAATACTTTCTAAGGCAAGACTTATGGCGGAACGGTGGTCGGAGTCTATCTTATTAGTTTATAAAAATGTAATCTACATTATACTCGATATTGTATTAAAATACCTAGGCAGTTGATGAATAAGAACTAAACTTATAATTCAAATCAGGATTTGTTTTATTGAAAATTTATTATAAATTACAAACAAATAGATATTAGTATAAGTAGGAAAGTTATTCCGACATAGATTCTGTTTCAACTTCATCTTCCATTTCGTCATCATCTTCATCGTCCGTATCGCCATTGGAAATTGAATCAGAGTCTTGCAAATTTATTATGAATGAATCGATAATATTATCGAACCTAATATCGCGATTCCAGTAATCATTTTCATTTTTCTGGACATTATCATCGCATCTCTGCCATTTTTCTGCCGTGAATTCCGAAAACAATTTATCCAATATGATTATCTTTTCGTCTAGAGAAGAATTAATATAGTTTTAGGCTATGTTGTTTTTAACATCAGCCCAGACCAACTCAATAGGATTTAAATCTGGATGGTACGGAGGTAAACGCTGAACGGTGTGTCCACGGGCTTTCAGGAGTTCGTAAATTCTATACACGGGTTCTTTTTGTGTACTTGTGATAAGAATTAGCAGCTGAGCCTTTGTCATTGTTCCTGAAAATTCTACATTGTGGCGTCAGCAACCAGTCTTGCATTTCTCTTTTGATGCTTGATATAGTTGGCTTCTTCTCAACCTGAACACTATGGTAAGACGCGTTGTCCATTACAACAACAGAATTTGGCAGCAACTTATCTTTTAACTTTTCATCTACCCACTTATAAAAAGTAAGCCCGTTCATATCTCCATGATAGTCGCCAGTCTTAGCATCTGATTTGAATATAGTCAATACCGCATCCACCAAGCCATTTCGACTCCCAGCGTGGAGAATTAGCAATCGCCGTCCTTTCCCAATATCAGCATGAATTCCGGATTCTGAAGATGATTGCCAACATTTACTGGCATGGTGACCGGCGTTGATGTATGTTTCATCAAGAAAATATATGTTGCGGTTTTGCGTTCTGTAATTTCTGATTGGTGTAAGGTATTTTTTCCGCCACACTGTAATATTAGGCTGCTCTATAAGGAGTAGTCTCTTCGATTTGCATTTTTTGTAACGGTAGCCCATTTTGTGTAAAAGCTGTCTTAAATATTCCCGTCCACAATTCAATATGCCATCCTGCCTCAAACTTGATAGTAACTTACGGACACTTGGTTTTTTTTTTCGACTTCGTAAAACTGATGAATTTTTCTTCTGATAACTCCATGGTCAAAATCATCCACAACATGTTTTTTCTTTATAACTTTTGGTTTTTTCGGCGATTGAAACTTTAAACGGCTTGAATTTTCCATAGATAAATAACCCGCAGAAATTACACTATGCACGGTTCTTTTAGAGTATCCCGTAGCCTCCGCAACGATTTTGGCAATATTCGCATCACTTTTGAATTCAAAGCTTTCTCTGTCTGCTTTTCTTTTCTTAAAATATTCAGCCACTTAAAAATTACGGTTTTTAAATCACGAGATAACGCACGACCCATCTTTGATTTTTTATCTCATGTGCGTCTGCGACACTACCTGCCGCCACGAGCGTTGACGGCGGGGCGGACTGACAGAGCGCGTCCCCCCCGTCTCGCCGCGCGCATACCTCAGGGAGTGCGCAGCGGTTATGGCCATACTACTACTATATAATTTGTGGGCCATACTATACGTTGTACCATTTCAGCGCTAGAGGTTTGCAAAAAGACTGCCATGGCACCCCTCCCGCCATTCAGATATCAGGAAGATACCTACTCTGAATTTGAAGCCATGGCTATAAGTATAAATTTTCGAAGTTTAGTACAAATAATGTTCTGTCGAACATACTAAAAGCTTAGCTGTAGGCCAGCGTTGTCACATCAATGCTAGGAATATCCTTGCATTCGAAAGAAACTCTTTTCAGGTGTTTAACGATCGAATGCAAGGATATTCCTAGCATTGATGTGACAACGCTGGCCTACAGCGTATTAAAAATATAAAAGTATTGAAGAATTTCGACGGTGGTTCGCAAGTCTCGGTAACTCAGCGGTTAGAGCATTTTCAAACCGGATTTCCAAAGGTCATGGGTTCGATTCCCGTCTGAGAATTCACTTGTGGCCGAGTTCATTTTTTCCAATATTTTTCTATTAAAAATTTACCCTAAATACTAAAAGCTGATTCTGTACAGGGCTGATGACGATTTAAAATGCCTGTCTATTTCTAGCAATTACTAAATCCTTATAGTTAAAAATTATTTTCGCCATTGCTAATAAATATCAACAGGATTTTAACTGAGAGCTTAAGCTACCTTGCTTGCTACTGTAATGACTGGCCATACACAACATACCTATACTTACATATTTATTTGTGTCGCGAACTCAACTTTAAGGAAAGTTATTATTTCAACTCCAATTTACCTTCATTATAATACAGCCGTAGACTAACGTCGTAATTTTCAGGCAGCTCATAATGGCAGGTCTGCAGTATGACGACGCACGCCCGGATGAGGTGCACCGTCCTCTCCCGGACGCTGTCGAACGTGAACTTGGTCGTCTGCCCTGCCTTGTCCCGGGTCTTGGAGCGGACGCTCACGCTTGCCACGTCATTGTTATACGAGTACTCGAAGACGTGATACTCGACCAGGTTTTCCACCTTACATTCACCCTCGTAAAAGCAAAGAGCTAGTTGGTGCAGCTAAATAGAAAAAAAAACAGTGTGAGCAGTTAAACCAGGGTGCCAGATAGATTTATAGAAAACGTTTGAATCACAAATAATGACATTTAATAGGTATTTAATTTGAATAATTTTCAAATAAATGTTTCCGAAAAAAATCTACTGGTCAACCAGGAAGTTCCCCGATTGTACCTATATACCTACTTAAAAAGCTTAATAAGTAGGTATCATAGGTAAGGTTTCTAGTAAAAAAACAAAAGTATGGACTTACATATTTCATATCAAATGCTTCAAAAGCTTGAGTCAGCGCTGTGCTTAGAAATTGAGCAAGTTCATCTCTACATTTCTTTTTTAGTATTCTAAGTTTCAAGCCTCCAAAATTTTCTGTTGAGTAACTCTCTTCCGGAAATGCATTTTTTAAATAAGTAATAGTGCTGACAGCGATAACTGTAAGTTGCTTCATAAAAGTAACGGAACTCGTATAATTCTCCGTTATTTGTTTAGGAAATATTTTAGTCCATTCAGTCAAAGCCTAAAGACGAACAAAACAAACAATTAACTACTTTTCTTTACGAACACGCTGCAAACTTCAAAAGGACATGTAGGTTCTTAGATATTGTTTTTGTCTATAAACAGTTCCATCCCCAACGATCAATAATCAAATTATTGATTATTATACTAATTTGCGAGCAAGGTACGTAAATAGCTAAATAAAAAATAGATAATATAGTTACCAAACACCATAAACCACACTAACGACATTAACGATGACTGCGTAAAA
The DNA here is from genome assembly GCA_910589605.1 of Chrysoteuchia culmella. Classification (NCBI taxonomy): domain Eukaryota; kingdom Metazoa; phylum Arthropoda; class Insecta; order Lepidoptera; family Crambidae; genus Chrysoteuchia; species Chrysoteuchia culmella. Next base: position 5,392,004 of record OU342647.1, on the reverse strand, counting down.
AGTTTAGGCCGAACACTATTAAACTACATATTACTTACTTGAGGTGTAGGAGTGGCTATAGCGGTCATTGTTATCGTTTATATCTGGAAATTATAACAAAAGTAAAGTAAACAGAAGCAATGTTCAAATTATTTCAAATCTATCAAAATCTGTGAGTGATTCTATGAATCAAGATATTTTTCTTTTCCCGCCAGTCAGTCATCTCGCTATATTTTTTTTTTAAGTTTGCTACAGCAAAACATCAAATTATACAGCCTTCATACAGTCTGCCACCTCTCCTCTCCATTAATAAAAGTTCTACATCATGAAGATCATGATGATATTAGAAAGATAAACCCCAATAAATCATAATACGGATGGAGTCAAGTGGTTTAGTGGTGGTCCAATCCATAGGAACGTGATACCGAATTTAAAATTATTTTGAAACACAGAATACCTACAACCAAACATAAAAAAAGTTTCGCACATAATCCTACTTTGAGATTTTATGAAATAGGCCGTAAAGATTTTCAAATATAGAAATTAACATACTTCAGTTTGACAGTAGTTGATTATCAAAAATAATTTTGAAACATTTATAACGACATAAAATTATTCAATTAGTTATTAAAAATCGAAATGCTGTGTCCTGAAGGCGAGATAGTTTCAACTGAAACTACTGTGAAAGAAGAAGTTGATCTTATGAAGAAGAATAAAATTCCGGGTGAAGGCAATGCTAATTTGGAATTACCTTCATATAAAAATCCAAAAACATGGAAGAAATCGATTACTAACTTTTTTCGGCAACAGCTACGATCAACAAAATCGAATGATGTAAGTAAGCTTTTTTCATCAATAAACGAATCAATTTTAAAACAGTAAACAATGTCGACCTGAAGCACAAATTTTATACCTAGTAATGTTCAAGTAACCTAAAGGTCCATATTTTTCTATTAAAATATATCATCATAATTTAAGATAGCATTGAAAATGCAAAACGTAAAATCATAAAAAAGTCTTTAAGAAGTGTATTTTGTTTTCATTACAGGGTGATCGTCCCTCGGGCAGTAAAGAAAGTTTTGAAAATAAGAATATAAATCCTGAACAAAAATGGCAATCCTTGGGGAAAGTGTTTAGACGTCAAAGTTTTGTTGAACATTGGAATAAGGGAGGAACACTTCAACAAGGAGAATCTTCGTCCCAATCTAAAAGAATTGCTGTGAGAAAGGTTTTGTCAAACTATTTTGGAAAGTCTCAAAAATCTGCGTCAGATGCTAACGATAGTTAACTTAAAAGTAATCAAATAATTAATTCAATAGAATGAATCAATAAATATTTTAGTCAGTTTAGATCGGCTTTTACTAATTATATTTATTAATTACTATTAAAAATGTTAAACATACTCTTTAGAAAAGCGATAACGTTACGACGTTGGCGTTACGATACCGCAACGCTTCTCTCAACCATTTAGGCGGAGAATGTCCTGTTCGCAAAATGTCCCTTCATCATTTCGCAAAATGTCCCTTCATCATTTCGCAAAATGACCCTTTCGCAAATGACCCTTTCGCAAAATGTCCCATTTGCAAAAGAACCCTATCGCAAAATGTTCCTTCCGCAAAATGTCCCTTTTGCTAAAGGTCCCTGACAGCAAGCCTAGCCTATGACGGTTACGTTTATCGCTCGACAAATGGCAAATAAATCATTTGGCTCTTTTTTTGACGTCACCTGTCAGCAATAGACCTTTACTTTATCTTTGCCATCTGTCGTGCGATAAACTCGAGGCCTAAACGCCCTTTTCACACCACTGCCTACCGCTGCGATAGCGCTTGCCGCAGCGCGGTGGCGGTGCTGTGTGCTTTGCTTAGTGAGAGTTTTTTCTACTCACGGTCGATAGTGAGCGCGTTAGATTTTTGTATGCCGCTAGATGGCGGGCCGGTGATTTCATACAAAAATCAACGTGAACGCGTGAGTAGAAAAAATACGCACTAAGCACTCGGGACAAAGAGTAAAGTAAACAAAAGACTCAGGACTTGATTTCGCTGTTTGATATGTTACAATGTCTATCCATTAAAAATACAGCCTCATGTTTTTTTAAACTTTAATAATGTGATATTGACACTCATAAACGTAAATTCATTAAACTTAAAATTACTTAAAAAAAATTGCGAAAACCGACGAGGCTGTATGAGCTTGATGCCTTTGCTTTTCCGACAAAAAAATATTAGTCTAGGAATTTGCTGCGTTTTTGTTTTCTTTAAAAACATCTCATATTATTATTGTGTTAATTTTTTCGCAAATGGTACGAAAAGTAGAGTATTTTCCTAGGTGATAAAGCTGTCTTAGTCTTGGGTGAACTTAAATCCCTCGCTACACTCAGGACTCGTCTTAAATCCCTCGCTTCGCTCGTGATTTAAATCGTCACCCGCGAGAAGACACTGCTTTATCCCCTTGGTTAATAATCTACTATTACGCTGTGAAGTGATTTCGTGTTTTTCCAAGTTTTTAGCCTAATCTGCAACATCGGCCTCGCTCCCACGTGCGTCTTCTCTCATAGTAATCAGCGCTTCAGTCGTTCAGCGCCTTAACGCTTTTAATAACTGATTTCCAAAAAGGACGAGGTTAAGAACCTCGTCCTTTTTCATTCGGTTGGTATATTTATTATATTGTTTTTGTTTTTATGTATTTTTTATTTTTATTCGATGGGCAATAGTTGCCATTATTAGTCCCACAAAAATTTGGTTCAGTTTGGCAGAGTAGTTTTTAATGTTATGAACATTTTTATTTAGGTCATATTTGTTAACTTGGACGATGTACCTAATAACCGACTTTTTAACCGACTTCAAAAAAAGGAAGAGGTTCCCAAGTATGTCGACTTTTTTTTTTATGGATGTTTTATTTAATATACCTAGCGTCGTCAGTTGTCAACCGATTTTAATCATTCTTTTTTTTTTACTGAATGAACATTGTACAAGTGTGGTCCCTGGTCCCGATCCGGGGGGCTATCGCGTAAAAAATCTGGGTATGGATATGGGCTTCATTTGACAGTTGAAGCTCATAAAATTACCATATATGGTAATTTAACTGTCAAATGAAGCCCATGTCCATATCCATATTTTTTACGCGATAGCCCTGCTGGCTAGTATTTTTTTCATAATCCTGAAAAATTGTGAAAAAATTTACATTGCTGATTCACAGTGACGTGACGTTATCGTGGCAAATTTACGGCATGTCATTGCGATCCTGTCACCGTATGATGAGTAGGTACCAGTGTGGTCGATCCTTAATTTTATTGAGTCATAGATGTTAAGAGAAAGAGTTTTTTTGAGAAAGGGACATTTTGTGAAAGGGACGTTTTGCGAACGGGACTCAAATGCTGTTGAAGCGTTAATATCCTTTTACTCTTTGCTTCAGTTAGAACTTGCGTGCATATTCTTTTATGGTAAAGAAATAAGCTCTTTTACAGAAAATAAGAATGTAAGATTATCAGTATGAGACTAATCGCACCTTGCCTTTGTACCAACAATCAAACAAAAATACAACACCGCAAAAACATACTCTTTGGAAAAGCGATGTTTTTACAGTGCAACAGAAAAGAGTAGAAAAAGGATTTTTGAGGAACCAACCAACTACACTATATGGCCACAAACTTTGTCGATTGTCAAGTTGTTAATTCTACTGTCAAACCTACCTTTTAGCGTCTTCGAGGGATTTTCTTTTTTTTTTTCTTAAATTTACTTCATATAAATGGCGTTTACAATGGAAGCAAATGCATGGGAACGGAACGTATCTTAACTTCAGATCTCAAAATAAAATATAATACGCAACACATAACTTTTTAAGAATTATTATACTCTTATCTATCCTTAAAAGGAATAATAATTAAAAAAATAAAAAAGTAAATCAATTCTAAAAACTGATATTTCGTGTAATGGAACATAATTTAGCCGTGATGACAGATGCGTGTAAGCGAGACAGTTTTATTTGTAAGAAAGAGAAGAAAAATTAATGTTAAATGCCCAAATCTAACAATTTTTTTTTAAAGAAAATCCATCAATTTTTGTTTTAAGATTAGGAACCTGAAATGGTCACAAAAATACTTAACTGGTTTCAAAAATTCAAAAAAATTGGACATTTCTTGAGATCAAACCTGATGTTAGAACGTTTGAATCATTGAATTCGGTTCAGCCGTCTTCGAGTACTTAATCTTCCTTTTTTGAAGTCGGTAAAAACATTATGACATTATTTAATACGTAAAATGTTTTAGTTTCTTTCAAGGTAATGACGTGGGAAAGGGAATGACGCCGTAAAAATGTAAGATTACCATGTGAGACTCGCATCTCTGACCCCTGTAATAGGTTTATCACCTGTGTGAACAGGTGATAAACCTATTACAGTTTGCACAGAAAAGAACATTTAATTTGCTTTGTTTGTAATAGTGCATACGACTTAGACTGCACTAATGTATCGATTCAGCGATTTAATAATACCATGACCACGGAACATAAAAAGTCTTGGAAATGTCCAGCGTGCTAAGTACTGCAAAATACCAAAAAAAGTAAATACTAATACTCCTGTACGCCCAAGAGAATGTGAAGAAATCTTAATTGAATCTCATCATATGACTACTAGAATGAAAACAGCCACGAAAAACAATGAAACTCTGAGCTCAGAAGACTTGAGTGTACTAGGTGATACCATAGAACCTAACACAAAGTCTAGAAAAAACAATAACTATACGAACATAGACCTTCAGAATTTAAGTGAATTTATAATGGAAAAGCTGCAGGAAAATAACAAAAATATCGTATCGCAGATGCGAAATATTATAGAAACAGAAATTTTCAAAGCTATAAAAGATTTACACCAAGAATTAAAACAAGATACTAAGCATATGGTAAATTTTAAATAGAAAAATATATCGAACCCGCGACCTTTGGAAATCCGGTCCCAAGGTCGCGGGTTCGATTCCCGTCTGAGAATTCACTTGTGGCCGAGTCAATTTTTTCCAATATTTTTCTATTTAAAATTTACCATAAGTATAAAAATAGCATTGAAAAATGCAAAAATTACAAAATCATAAATTATTGGCAGTTGCATCTTAATCGATCGTTAAACACCTGAAAAGATGTTTCTTTCGAATGCAAGGATATTCCTAGCATTGATGTGACAACGCTGGCCTACAGCGTATTAAAAAATATAAAAGTATTGGAGAATTTCGACGGTCGTTCGCAAGTCTCGGTAGCTCAGCGGTTAGAGCATTGGACCGGATTTCCAAAGGTCGCGGGTTCGATTCCAGTCTGAGAATTCACTTGTGGCCGAGTCAATTTTTTCCAATATTTTTCTATTTAAAATTTACCATAAGTATAAAAATAGCATTGAAAAATGCAAAAATTACAAAATCATAAAAAAATGTTTAAAAAAAAGATACTAAGCACTTAAATGAACAAAATGAAGCAAGAAAAAAAAATAGAAAATTTGAAAAAAGAGAGCCTTAAGAAAAGAAATTCAAGAAATTGTAATGCAAACATCAAAATCTGATACATTTTCAAACCCTGAACTAAATCAAAAGAAAGGACATCTGGCATTCTGGTCCAAAAAAAAAAAGTGAGCGGCCAGACCCGAGATTAACTTTAATAGATAGTTCCTATTAAGGCCTAAAAAAAATTATATGGACTTAACCCTGTCACCGCATGAACTGAGTAGCTATTTCGAGTTAAAAATTGTGGACAAATAAAAGTGAGCGGCCAGACCCAAGATTATTTCCAATAGGTAGTTAATACTAAGGCCTAAAAAAAAATATATATGGACCTAACCCTGTCACCACTTGAACTGAGTAGCTATTTAAAGTAAAAATCTGGACAAGAATAAAAAAAGAGCGGCCAGACCCAAGATTATTTACAAAAGGTAGTTAATACTAAGGCCTTAAAATATATATATGGACCTAACCCTGTTACCACATAAACTAAGTAGATACTTCAAGTTAAAAAATCTAGACAAAAAAGTGAGCGGCCAGACCCCAGATTATTTCCAATAGGTAGTTAATACTAAGGCCTAAAAGAAATTATATGGACCTAACCCTGTCACCACATGAACTGAGTAGCTATTACAAGTTAAAAAATCTGGACAAAAAAAAAGTGAGCGGCCAGACTCGAGATTATTTTCAATAGGTAGTTTCTATTAAGGCCTAAAAAATTATATGGACTTAACCCTGTCACCGCATGAACTGAGTAGCTATTTCAAGTTAAAAAATCTGGACAAAAAAAAGTGAGCGGCCAGACCCAAGATTATTTCTAATAGGTAGTTAATACTAAGGCCTATAAAATTATATGGGCCTAACCCTGTCACCACATGAACTGAGTAGCTATTTCAAGTTAAAAAATCTAGACAACAAAAAAAGTGAGCGGCCAGACCCAAGTTTATTTCCAATAGGTAGTTAATACTAAGGCCTAAAAAATTAAATGGACCTAACCCTGTCACCACTTGAACTGAGTAGCTATTTCAAGTTAAAAAATCTGGACAAAAAAAAAAGTGAGCGGCCAGTCTCGAGATTATTTTCAATAAGTAGTTTCTATTAAGGCCTAAAAAAAATTATATGGACCTAACCCTGTTACTTAAAATTAAAAATCTGGACAAAAATAAAAAAAAGCGGCCAGACCCAAGATTATTTACAAAAGGTAGTTAATACTAAGGCCTAAAAATATATATATGGACCTAACCCTGTTACCACATAAACTAAGTAGATACTTCAAATTAAAAATCTAGACAAAAAAAAAGTGAGCGGCCAGACCCCAGATTATTTCCAATAGGTAGTTAATACTAAGGCCTAAAAAAAATTATATGGACCTAACCCTGTCACCACATGAACTAAGTAGCTATTTCAAGTTAAAAAATCTGGACAAAAAAAAAAGTGAGCGGCCAGTCTCGAGATTATTTTCAATAAGTAGTTTCTATTAAGGCCTAAAAAAAATTATATGGACTTAACCCTGTCACCGCATGAACTGAGTAGCTTTTACAAGTTAAAAAATCTGGACAAAAAAAAAGTGAACGGCCAGACCCAAGTTTATTTCCAATAGGTAGTTAATACTAAGGCCTAAAAAATTAAATGGACCTAACCCTGTCACCACTTGAACTGAGTAGCTATTCACTTGTGGCCGAGTTAATTTTTTCCAATATTTTTCTATTTAAAATTTACCATAAGCTATTTCAAGTTAAAAAATCTGGACAAAAAAAAAGTGAGCGGCCAGTCTCGAGATTATTTTCAATAAGTAGTTTCTATTAAGGCCTAAAAAAAATTTAGGCCTTAGTATGAACTACCTATTAGAAATAATCTTGGGTCTGGCTGCTCACTTTTATTTTGTCCAGATTTTTTAAATCGAAATAGCGACTCAGTTCATGCGGTGACAGGGTTAAGTTCATATAATTTTTTTTAGGCCTTAGTATGAACTACCTATTAGAAATAATCTTGGGTCTGGCCGCTCACTTTTATTTTGTACAGACTTTGTAAATCGAAATAGCGACTCAGTTCATACGGTGACAGGGTTAAGTCCGTATATTTTTTCTTAGGCCTTTATTTGAACTACCCATTGAAAATAATCTTGGGTCTGGCCGCTCACTTTTTTTTCTCCAGATTTTGTTGACTTGAAATAGCAACTCTCCTCATGCGGTAACAGGGTTAAGTTCATATAATATTTTTTAGGCCTTAGTATGAACTACCTATTAGAAATAATCTTGAGTCTGGCCGCTCACTTTTATTTTGTCCAGATTTTTTAAATCGAAATAGCGACTCAGTTCATGCGGTGACAGGGTTAAGTCCGTATATTTTTTCTTAGGCCTTTATTTGAACTACCCATTGAAAATAATCTTGGGTCTGGCCGCTCACTTTTTTTTCTCCAGATCTTTTTGACTTGAAATAGCAACTCTCCTCATGCGGTAACAGGGTTAAGTTCATTTTTTTTTTTTAAGCCTTAGTATGAACTACCTATTAGAAATAATCTTAGGTCTGGCCGCTCACTTTTATTTTGTACAGATTTTGTAAATCGAAATAGCGACTCAGTTCATGCGGTGACAGGGTTAAGTTCATATAATTTTTTTTAGGCCTTAGTGTGAACCACCTATTAGAAATAATCTTGGGTCTGGCCGCTCACTTTTTTTTTGTCCTGTTTTTTGAACTCGAAATAGCAACTCGGTTCATGCGGTGACAGGGTTAAGTCCATATCTTTATTTTTTAGGTCTTTATAGGAACTACCTATTAAAAATAATCCCGGGTCTGTCCGCCTAATGTTATTTGTGTTTTTGCCCAGAATGCCTTATCTTAAATAGCTTCTCAGTTCACGCGGTTACAGGGTTAAGTCCATATATTTTTTTTTAGGTCCTAATATGAACTACCTATTAGAAATAATCTTAGGTCTGGCCGCTCACTTTTTTTTTTTGGACCAACTTTGTATGAAGATTGCCTGATGTCCTTTGTTCTTTTTGGGCTTCCTGAATATTTTAGAGAACCTGAGTGTGATTTGTACCACAGAATAAACGAGTTCTTTCAAAATATATTACATATTGACTTAACTGGCTTCATCGAACAATCTCACAGAATCGGAAAATACAACAACTCAAAAACCAGACCTATCGTGATTGAATTAATTAGCAAGAGGATGGTCAAATACATAACAGATAATAAAAAATATTTCTACCAGACTGGCTTTTCCGTTGCAGAACTGTTGGATAAAAATACACTTTCACAAAGACAAAATATGCGAGACCAAATGATTAAAGCACGACAAGATGGTTACTACGCAGTGATACGCAACAACGAAGTAATTATAGAAGAAAAAATAACAAAAAAGGTGGACAAATCATCTAACAATACACAAAGTTACGATTATCAAAATAATAAACCTTCATTAGAATATAGTCCTCCCGGCAGTATCAGAATCAGCCGGCTTTCTGTCATAACTTTCGAAACTTTAGAAGAAACAGAACATTTTAGAATGCTTTATCAAAATATGCACAAACAGGACATCACAGAAGCATTTTTAGAACAACATTCATTTTAAGCCTTATGCCTTACAGAAACCTGGCTTACGCAAGAAAAATTACAGTTAATACAATTTACTGGTTATAAGACAGCAGCTGCTTTCTGTAGGAAAGATCAAACCGGTGGCGGCATCTATATCCTTGTACAAGAAGATATTATAGAATATATTGAGAGGCGCTATATCACAGAAATGTCTATACAATATTTATTAGAAGTTTGTGCAATTGAACTAGTTAAAGAAAATGTCCTCTTAATAGTTATATACTGGAATAGACGAGAGAAAGTTATTTTTTATAACCAATTACAATTAATACTAAAATATATAAATAATAAATATTCCAAATATAAAGGATTTTGGGCGGAGATTTTAACGTAGATACATTACAACATAATAAAAAATCCGTAGATTATTTGAACTTCATGTTAAAATACAAACTTACCCAACATATAAATGAGCCGACACATATTGCTCCAACATCTTCAACATGCTTAGATCACATATTTACAAATTTTGATATCACTCACTCAAAAACTTTTGTAACAGAATTAGGTTTCTCTGACCATGCAGGTACAGTAATAGAATTAAAAATTCCTAATCGAACACATAATAAAAACTGGTATATCATAAAAAGATTATATAACAAATTTATAATCTCACAATTTAAAACATACTTACAGTCAGTTGACTGGAACAAAATTATATCGGAAAATAAAAACATCAATGAAAATTATAATGCTTTCCATAATTTTCTAATAGATACATTAAATAAATGCATACCAAAACGAAAAATAAACCTAAAAACACACATTAAAATGTGGTTAACAATAGGTATAAGAAAATCATGTCAAAATAAAAGATTACTAAAAATACTTTGCACTAAATCTAATAACATTATATTAAAATCACATTATAAGAAATACACGAAAATACTAAAAAATACCGTTACAAACGCAAAAAAACAGCAATACACTAAAAGAATAAAACAATCTAGCCATAAAGTAAAAGCAATGTTGAGTATAATTAATGAGAGAACAAAAAAAAAACCACTAAAGAAAAATGTAATATAAAACTCAAAGTAAATGACACCATATATTCAGATCCTAAAGATATGGTAAATATATTAACAACTTTTTTGCATCATTCGGAAATTCAATATCACCAGGAAGCAGCACTGGCACTCCTGTTGTATGTACTACCCAAAACACAATGTATTTGAGCCTAGAAGACACTTGTGAAATACACAAAATTATTAAGCATCTAAAAAATAAAAAATGTCACGGTTTTGATGAATTACCACCTCATTTGATTCGAGAATGCGCAGCTAAACTAGCCGCTCCTTTCACTCAACTTATAAATCAATCTTTTCAAGAAGGTGTCTTTCCAGACTTATTAAAAACAACTTTGATAAAGCCATTACACAAGAAAAACAAAGTATGTGACCCGAATAAATATCGGCCAATAGCTCTCCCATCTACGGCTTCAAAAATTTTGTGAAAAATATAATATTCTGGACGATTGCCAAAACGGGTTCAGAAAAAACCATTCAACTATATTAGCTGTTTACAAATATATCAAGGAAGTAATTGAGTTATTAGACAACAAAAAATATGCCATTGGAGTGTTATTAGATATGTCCAAAGCATATGATCGTGTACAACACAAATTTTTACTAAACAAATTATATGGAATAGGCATTCGAGGTACAGCTCACAAATGGTTTTTGTCATATTTAAAAGATAGACAACAATATGTCGAAATCGAACATTATAATCAAGATAGCAGAGAAATTGTTAACATTCAATCTGACACAAAAATTATAAATTCATCTATTCCACAAGGAAGTGTCTTAGGCTGTCTTTTATTTCTACTCTACATTAACGACCTCCCAAAAATTATGAATGAGCTGTGTATTTTGTTCGCAGACGATATTTCTCTACTCACATCTTGTGAAGATAACAATAACCAAGAATTAAAACTGAATAATATTATGACTAAAACTTATAACTGGAAAAGAACATAACTTAGAATTAAACTTGAACAAAATCAAAATATTAATCTTCCATCCACCTCAAAAATCTTCCATACAACTTGACTATACCTTTAACAATAACAAAATAGAATGCGTCAACGAATTCAATTTACTCGGTTTGAACATAGATACAAATCTAAACAAATCTCACATAAACAAATTAAAATCAAAATTATCATCCTTTTCATACGCTCTCCGTGAAGTAAAAAAATCTAGTAATATAGAAACTGCTTTGGTAACATATTACGCCTATGCCCTTGCTTGGCTCAATAACGGAATCATTCTGTGGGGAAACAGCACAGACGCACTGTCCTTGTTTACCTTTAAAAAAAACTTATCCGTATTATAGTCAATGACTAAAAACGTAGTAATTACTTGCTCAGTGGACCAGACAGACAGCTGCAAACCACATTTCCAAAACCTTAAAATTCTTACTTTACCCTGCTTAAACATTTTAGAAATCTGTAAATTTGTTAGAAAAAATAAGAATTTATTCACAAAAAGGGATGCAATACAAACTCACTATCCTTGAGACATAAAAATAAGTTAATGATTCCAACTGCACGCCTTAATATATACTCATCAAGTAGCTATAATAATATGTCCGTCAAAATTTACAACAATCTTCCAGAGAACTTAAGAAATGAAAATAATGATAATTATTTTAAAAATTAGTTAAAACAATTATTAGTTCAAAAATGTTACTACAATATTCAAGAATACTTTTCCGATAAAATAAAAGAAAATGAAATTAAATAAGAAGTATTAACTTTTGTAAATGGCCTAAAATCTATTTATTATTGAAAAAGTCGCCTTCCTCTCTTCTTTTTCAAATTGCGATACCCGACGGGGTCCGTAATTTGTACTTTTTTTATGTAACATCTTTATAACATGGATGCAAGAAATGTAATGAGTATTGTGTGAACAGCCCCCTAATTGTCTAATTTAAAATCTATTACAATCCCTTTCAGAGGTATTGTGATTGTGATATTTTCGTCTGTCAAATTGCTAAGACAGTTCAATTTCGTTTATTCCATACCTTTTAAAACGCGACCCGATCACAATCCCTTTCAAATCTCAAATAGTGACGCCCTGAATATCTTTCAAATTACGAATTGAAAGGGATTGCGATAGATTTAAAATTAGACAATTAGCCCCCAGATTAAAGAAAGTCCTTAGGTTCTATTTCAAGGCGTCAAAATAACGCTTCATCGCGCGATAAAATTACTTCCGTGGGAATGACGCCTTTCTGTCCGTGTGCTGAAATGTGACTGACTATGAGATTTGATCATGCTTGGCCAGACTTGTCGTGAAAGCGGTAAATTTATGTTCGCGATAAATATGTAAACATTATTGTGGCCGTATTATAATTTAGCACGGATACAACACTCACCACAGAACAGAATCTGGTCTGTGGCACTCACAGAACAAGAACAGAAATAAAATTACTCCCAGCAAAACTGTACTGGCAACCACAAATTATATAGTAATGAACAAGCTGGCAACTCTGGCTTGTGGCATGGCAACACAAAATCGAAAGTGACATTTCCGACTCATGAAATGAACGAAGTTAATTTTAGAGCTTTAATAAAAATTATTTCATTTTCTTATTTTATGTTAATCCATTCAATTTTAATACAATCAATTTAAGTGCTTGACGTTCGCTTCCTGCTATTCTTAGTGCTTCAAAATAATGATAAAGTGTAACGCCCTTGAAAAACTGTTTCAAAGAAATCTAAAGTCAGCATAGCAACAGCACTCGGATACGTATAATTTCTATTTTAGGGAGTATTGGGAACTGTTCTCTGTAAGGGTGCCTTTAAGACGTAAGTTGAATCAAGTGAAAATGTGTTTTACATTTATTTATAGGACACGGCAAGCAACAGTGTCTGCCTTTGTGTTACTCAGTACACTACATAGTACTTATGTAGTGTGCTGAACTGAGTAACTACCTAGATGACAAAATCACAAAAATATATAGTATGTTACAGTATATATATGTATAACAGTACAATCGACTGTGTTTTCGGTTACTTAATTCCTACTATTTTACAGAAACTTAGTTTATTTTACATGAATATTACATAAATTAAATGTCTTTCAATAAACATAATTCAAAGTATTATAATATTCACCAAGACGGCTAAACATGTTGTTTTGTTATTGTTGGAAGAAGTGGTCTGTGTGTCCAATAATGCAGATTTTTTATTTTTCTTTAATTAGGCTAGTCTGATGTGGGTTTATGCCACTTTTACTATTTATTTTGTCTTAAATAGAATAAAATAAAATAAAAAATCGTTGCTCCGGACTCAAAGTTTGTTATCCTTTACACTTGTCTTGCCAAAAGGGGGCATATATTATTTTATTAAAATTAATTCAAGGATTAATATTTAGACCCCAGGTTATGAGAATAGATATTCCATTGTTTTCTGGACACTGGTGTCTAGTTCGGGTTTGATGAATTAACTGACACATTTACATATTTGAAGTAGATCTTACTAGTTTTACAAGAAAAAACTTTTTATAATCACATTTAAAAAACCCAAGATAATAAATAAGTGAGGTTATTTAACATTGTTTATCAAGAAGACATTATGTTGTCAAGGAACTAGTAAACAGTAGTATTTGCAGAGCTTTTATTATTCAAGTAATCAAGTAATACTCCCACTACTATGGACACTACAGTTTTATTTTATGTCTTTTTGAGATTTTTTGCCAGATGTTTGTTATTAATTTAATTTATCTTCCTACTAAGATTATTGATGTAAAAGTTTTAATGTTTGTAATTCAATCACACTATAACAGTTGAAAGGATTTAAATGAAATTAGGCACACAGTTAGCTGTTGAAATCTGGTTTCAAACAAAGGATACTTTTTATTTGGATATTCACATGAGAACAGAACACTATCGCTAATGCTATCAAACTTTGAACTCTCGTAAAACCCTTCAACAATAGGGTTTTTGTCCAATTCCTGCATATTCATCTATTGAATTCACTATTCCTTTTTTAGCATGAAAGTGGTAGCATTAGTGAGAGCCCTTATAGGGGGTTTGAAAAATCTATAGCTATAGCAATAGCAATACCATTATGCAGTAAGGCTGCAGAACACAGGTGATACAACAGTGGGCCTATAATCAATAAATAATTTATTATTACACTTATATTTCCATAATTTTGTATAGAAACTGGTACATGGGACGTTCTATCAATAGGCTTCTCCTGGAAATAATAAGTTTCCTCCTAAAAGTATAATTAAAAAATTTTACTTATTCTTTTATCAATTGTAATTTTTTACCCTTAATAACTCGCGTGGGGTATATTCTACTCCACATTTTGTTTGAACGTTCACAAAATCGAAATTTTTTAAACTAATTTCACAGCGTTCACAGTGGCTGCCTAAATAATCCCCCTTTATGAATTAGCTATGAAGCTTTTTGCCATGTGGTTATGTCAGGAGACCACGCCTGGGGTATAACAATAAATAAGTTTCATACAATCACGAACACGAACACACATATAAGCCCATGTTAATTTTCATGAAGAACTTGTGTTGTGGATACTATATAATTTAATTTTGTAAATACATACATGGTATACATATTAAACACTCAGACCAAGTCAAATAGATATGCATATATTATAAAATAAATATTTGTCTTGTCTGGGGATCGAACCCGGGACGTCTGACGTAGATGGCGGGTTTAGTACCCCTGCGCCAAACAGGTCGTCGTATATGTATATAAAATTAAATGTACTGACTAACTGATTTATCAACTTAGAACTCAAACCATTAGGTCTAGAGACTCCAAATTTGGCACATAGTTTCCTTATGAGATCTATGGGTGCACTTTAGAAAAGATTTTTCGAAATTCAACCTCTAAGGGGGTGAAATAGAGTATGAAAGTTTGTATGAAAGTCCGTCAGTTTTGAAGATAGGATCTTCAAATTTTGTACTTAGGTTGACGATTAAAAATAAATATTGACCTGTCTCGGCGTTTTCAAAAACGTATGTATATTGTGTATGTATTTACAAAAAAAGTATATAAGCATGTTTATCTGTTATCTAATATCCATAACACAAATTCTTCATGAAACTTAATGTGGGTTAGATAATTGGTGTGATTGTATACAATTATTTATATTTATATATAGATAAACACCCTGACCAAAAACAAATAGACATGTTTATGCTCACAAATATTTGTCTTGTGCGGGAAACGAACCCACATCCTCTGTCAGCGCAGAAGGCGCTTGCGTTTAAATTTATTTATAAGTCAATAAATTCCTTACAAACAATCATTCTTACTTCGTTCGCCACCACCACCAGGTTGTCTTAATATCTTGCTTTAAATTTACAATCAGTGTTTATTTGTTTTTTTTTCTTTTCAGATATTTGGTAAGAATGTTTGTAGTGACAAACATCAGAAGAAGAAGTACATAATTATTTAATAAATAAGGTATTGTAGTATTAAGTGGTGCTTAATTATTTATTGTAAGATGATTACTAGAAGATGGTTCCATCCATCACTAAATGGTCTGGAAGCAGAAAAGTTGTTAATGGAGTGTGGTCGCGACGGGTTCTTTCTAGCAAGACCCAGCATGAGTAATAAAGGCGACTTTACTTTGTCCGTACGACGCGGCAATGAGGTGACGCACATTAAAATACAAAATAATGGAGAATTTCTCGATCTCTATGGTGGTGAGAAATTTGCTACGCTGTCAGAACTCGTCCAGTTCTACATGGATAATCAAGGTCAGCTACGTGAGAAAAACGGTAATATTATCCGACTAAAAACTCCTCTTAACTGTGCAGACCCTACGACCGAAAGGTGGTATCATGGTCAACTAACTGCAAAAGAAGCTGAAAGAATGATGCTGGAAAACGGTAAAAACGGTTCTTTCCTTGTACGTGAATCCCAGAGACAGCCTGGAGATTTTGTACTGTCGGTGAGGACGCGTGACCGCGTTACGCATGTCATCATCCGGCGCCAGGACAATAAATATGACGTCGGCGGCGGGCAGCAGTTCCCCGATCTTGTCAGCCTCATAGAGCACTATCGGAACTACCCAATGGTGGAGACCACAGGCGATGTTTTGAGACTTATTCAGCCGTTTAATGCAACTCGCATTCAGGTCCGACACTTCCATACACGGGTTAAGCAATTACAAAAAGAAAACGAGGGTCCCATCGAGAGTATGGCATATAAACAAGGTTTTTGGGAAGAATTTGAAACTTTGCAAATGATGGAAAACTTGCAATTATTTGACAGAATGGAAGGCTCAAAGCCAGAAAATATTAGGAAAAATAGATATAAAAACATTATACCATTTGACCATACTCGAGTAATATTACGAGACATTGCTGCTGACGCTCCGCCAGGGTCAGACTACATCAACGCTAACTACATTCGGTGCGATATCACTGATTTTATGTTCGATCAAGAAGCTAACGGGATCAATGAAAATGGATCCCCGCATACAAGAGATGGCACACCATCTCGAGGTAAAGATAAATCTTCTCCAACTCACGCTACTGTCATAGTTACTGAAGAACCTGTTTCCGATGGAAAAGAAGATAAAGTGAGTAATGGTATTCAAAAACTCTCACCAACATACGAACCGAGTGTGCTTCGTTCAAATCCCAATTATGTTAATACGACTATTCCAAAATCAGTTGTAGAGGCTGAGCCTACAGTAGCAGACAATGTGTACAACAAGATTTATATTGCTACACAGGGCTGCTTATCCACTACGGTGTACCAGTTTTGGTCTATGATATGGCAAGAAGACGTGCGCATTATCATTATGACTACTAAAGAAATAGAACGCGGAAAAGTAAAATGCGAAAGGTACTGGCCCGAATTGAATAAAACTGAGGTCATAAACAAATATACAATAACTAATGAGTCTGAATCTTCTACGCAGGACTATACGTTACGTCGTTTTCAGGTTGTAAAGAAAGACGAATGTAACGCTAAGAGAACGATTTATCATTTTCATTTTACAGCATGGCCCGACCATGGTGTGCCTTCGGAGCCCGGTCGCGTATTAAATATTTTGTTGGACGTCAATTACAGATTGCAACAAATAATGACAAGCGATGATCCGCCAGCGCAGGCTGTAGTGTGCGTACATTGTTCAGCCGGAATAGGCCGCACCGGAACTTTTATTGTCATTGACATGATATTGGACCAAATTCGAAAAGAAGGCTTCGACTGTGAAATTGACATTCACCGTACAGTGCAAATGGTTAGGGACCAGAGGTCTGGTATGGTTCAAAATGAGGCGCAATATAAATTCATCTATATGGCCGTGTTGGAGTTTATAGAAACAGTGAAACAACGAATCGGCTTGGGCCCAGAGCCCACCCAAGACTCCCCGCGAGTAAGGACTCACCCTGTTCCTTTTTTATGAGTCATGCTAAAAGGTTTAAGAAGTTTTTATCAAAAACTTTACTTAATGGACACTTTGTAGGGCGTTCGAATCCTTAAACTAAGTGAAAAACCTGAATATGATATAATGTGAAGAACTGTCGTCCTAAAAATGATATCTAATGTGAATAAAGATTTGTCGTGCTCGTGACGTGACTTCATGGACTTGAACAAAAATATTAAAAAACAAAACTTGCTGAGTGTCACTATTAAGACACTAAAGTACTACGAGTAGGGAGGTACATAATAGCTGTTATTGGGTAATTAAAATAATGTAATATTCAGGTTTCAGGCAACATTATAATATTTTAATCATAGACAGGTCTCTAGCAGGTCACTAAACACGATTAAATATCCTGAGTGAAGTGTGATATAACAGCAGCACACTAGATTATAAGTAAACTGTCTCTTATATATACAGGATGGAAAAAAAGACGGTCATCGGAGGAAAAGTACCCTTAATACTGATGATAGCAAATTATGGTGAAAGGAAACATTCCTTTTATTTTCAAAAACAAGTAAAAGTGCCTGCAAAGATTTTTATTTTTGACTTGCATGAATCGGGAATCGAACCGGCTTAAATAAAAAATATACCACCTGTACTTTTATGATTACCAGTCGATAGTGTTAATCATAAGGATCAAGTTAACATCAGTTTAACATAGTATCTAAAATTAAAAACACATGAAAAAAATTTAATAGTTTATAGCTCACCATACTTTATCGTATGGTACGTAGGTATGTAGTTAATTACTTACACTAGCTTAAATAAAAATGAATTTAAACTACTAATTTTACTATTTAACTTATAAGTTGTTTAAAATGTGACCCATTTGCACCAATACACAGTTTCATTTTTATTTTAGCTAGTATACCTAAGTAAGTAACTACTTACGTACCATACGATAAAGTATGGTGAGCTATTATAATGTTATTTTAATCTTTTCATGGTCTGTTTTTAATTTTAGATACTATGTTACGTAAAAAAACTGATCCTTATGATTAACACTGTCGATCGGTATTCAAAAAAGTACAGTGATTTTTATTTTATTTAAGCCGGTTCGATTCCCGGTTCAGGCAAATCAAACATCTTTGAATGCAGTTTTACTTTTTTATGAAAATAAAGAAATGTTTCCTTTCATCATAATTTGCTGTCATCAGTATTAGGGGTACTTTTCCTCCGACGACCGTCTATTTCCATTTCCACCCTGTATATACAGTGGTGGACACATAATTAAAGACACTTAGAGGTTATTAAGTTTTCAGAGTTTACCTACCCTATATTTTTTTTATTATAATGCAATAGGAACTTTTAATACTATTTAACTTATTCTTACGGTATACGGTATATGTGGTATGGCGTATTTTATTTTTTTATTAGATTTAACTTTTCGTTATTGCAAACAGTAAGTATGAACTAATACAAAGACTTGGCCAACCATTTAATGACACAGAAATTAAGTAATGATAATAAAATAAAAATGTAAATATTGAAACGAACTTGACTTTAATAAATATTTGATGTATTATAAAAACAAATCTGCCTCACAAAATCGCCTTCTAACCGTTTTTGCAGACACTCCTCTAGACTTCTCTGCACCAATGACCAAATACTTCTAAATGAATAACTTCTGATCCTTTGAAAGGGTATTTTTTAGCCAACGATACTATTCTTGTCTTCTTGCGAGGTCGTTATTCTCAGTCTAGATTTCCTAGGCACATTTTCCGTACTATTAAACTTCTTAAAATGCCGGATAGCGTTCATAACCATATCTTTAGATCATCGCAAGTAATCTGAAATTTTCCTTTACGACCAACCTTTGTCATAAAAATTCAGAATTATCTTCCTTGTAGGATCGCAACTTATTCTATTTTCCATATTACCTAGTTCAACTTAAATTTCAAAAAACTTGCAAGGATAAAACTGAGCTAGTTTATGCGTTTCACGAAAATTCGCGCCATGATAGAAAAAATAAAAATGCTCCTTATTATGTGATAAATATTAAACAAGAAACTTCTTGCACCTTTTTATTTTAAATTTAGAACATGAAAATGCATTGTCTTTAATTAGCTGACCAGCGGCAAATGTATTGAAAAAGTTTGTGTTACATTTCGAAAAGGAATTAAGATTTAACAATTTGCTTATAATGTGACCACCACTGTATATTTCGCAGCGAACTGGTTAAATCAGAAGTTCAATTTGAGGTAAAGTAAACGTTCCGTTAAGTAAACGCCGGCACTCAATTGAATGCCTAGACCGATCGTTGATTGAACCAGCATTACTTAACGTCCCAACTAGTTGGCTTATTATAAGTTGGCACTTTGAAGATTGCTGACGTAAAATCAGCCAGGTGATTTAATTTTTTTTTTGCCACTGCGGCGTTATTAGTCACGAAAACAATTATGACGGCAGATAGCTAGCATCAGCTGGCAATTCTATGTGCTTTTTTTCGTTTCAACTTAACTTAAAGTGATACCTTTAATAAAAATGTGTGACAAAAATGCCTGATATTGCACCAGCCGGAGGTGAAGAGCGGCAAGATTTCACGAATAGTTAGAATCTAAAATTACATCTCATTTGAAGAGATGACTAAATATGACGTTCAGCCTAGTCGTTAAACGTTTCATTCAACGACTTGGCTAGTTGTCACTTAGCCATTTCATTGAGTGCCGGCGTTTAATTAAACGGTCCTCCAATTGAACGGCTGATTTAACCAGTTGGCTGCGACATATATACTAATACCCACATATGTTGTATTGGATATCCAATGAGCAGTTTTGCAGCGCACCCTTCAATATCGATGTGACCGATTGCAATACGTATCTGAATGAAACAACAATAATTCTTCAAATTGATAACCTGGAACTGTGTATAACGAACTTTATACTATAATTAAATAATAACCATACGAGGCACGGTACAGCGGATATTGTATCGGTTGGAATTTGCTACCGTAATTTGCCGCAGTCAACTGTGTGTGTTCTAGTACTAGTAGTAAGGCCTCCACGGGGTAGGCTGAATGGAGTCAGGGTTAGCTCTGCGCTTGTGATTTCACTTAAAAAAAAATCTTTGTAACTTCTCGTCGTAACGTAGGTACGTGTAAGTGTTCATGGTTTTCATGGGTCGACGTCGATTGCTATCAAGCGGACCATACGCTTGTTTGCCATCTTTTGTTGTAAAAATTCTTTTCGGATAACACTTTTCGTTATTTGTCCAGGATAGCCCTATTTTAATTTATAATTTCGAACACGGCGGTCATAAAATATGTTTGATGAAGCTAATTGGTTTTATAGTATGATGACTTTAAGGATATCGATAATCCAAAATATGCTATATATTACTTTTTTATAATGTGATAGACTGCAAAAACTATTGAGACACTAATTAGGACTCATGGTATCAACAGTGACTCAACAATAAATCATCATATTTTTCCAAAAAAGTTATTTTATTTGACTATAAATGAATAGTAGTGTTAATACATTTAAGTGGAGTTTATAGTTGTTGTTAAGAGGGAAATAATATTGTTAGTAAGTAATATAACTAATTGAAACTTTATGTTTATAAATTATTAAAAATAACATAGCGACCTGATAATGTTTCAAATAGTTGCTTTAAAATTGTACTACATGAGGTCAGGAGATTGACTTCAGTGTGATCTCGACTTGGATTTTGTTAGACAATGTTATAGTAGTTACGTCTCTATGCGATTTTTAAGTATTCCTCATGTTATATAGCTGGATGTAGTGTCATTACAATATTATTAAAAACAGTGCAGCTAATGTAAAAAAAACATTCCCTGAAAGGCACTGCTGCGGCTGCACAACAAGAGGTAGGCGGGGATAATGTGCCAACGCCAATGCCTTTGCGTGTCGCTCGTTGCGTGTATCATGTCAATTGAAACTAGTTATTATTCAACATTTTATCCTTCTGAACTCAATTACAACAAAATACTTGTGTAGGAAAATCATTGTGCAAAATATTCCTATCTGATAAATTTAACTGCATTTGTTGGTAATATTGTGTACTAATTTTCTCAAAACATGTTTTATTTGTTTGCCTACATCTGCCTTTATTTTTATGTCTATATGTATTCATAATTGTGAAAGTTAACGTATTTCCGTAGTCTTTAATATCCATTTTATTTAATGGATAATTAAGTAAAATGTTATCTTGTCAAATGTAAATTAGAGGTGCTTATAAGTAAAAGTATGAATGGCTCCATATAATACAATGGGCAAATGGTGCGATATTTTTAAATGATTTTTGTATGTATGCATAAGTTAAATACTATTTCAGTTTGTAAAAGGTTTTTGTAATATGTACTCGCCATTTATTTATGATGTAATAATTCATTATAGTGAGTTATTATTTGAACAAGTTCACATGATCTATTTATGAAGAATTTACTCATAAAGTCCTGAATTTCATAAACACAAAAAATTCTGCACATCTCCCAGAGATCAAGCAAGTACGTAGATAGTAGTTTACTTATTAGTTTTATTCTCAATAAGTTCGTTATTATTATTGTGTAGATTCTCCATGATGGTGGATTTTTATAGTCATAAATAACTCTTATGCTTGAGTACATATATACATATTTGTTGATTAAAAATATTTGATTTGTATTGATATTTTAAATGCAAACAGGGGAATGTATAACACCTACCTATGATAAAGTACTAATGACAATACATAATCCCCGCCATCAGCCTGAGGAATTGTTTTGTAGGTTTGTCCATTTAAGTGGTAGGTCAAGGGACATTGTATTAATATCAAGAAGGGTAACAATTTGACTATCTTCAAATGTATGAAATTAACATTCTGATTACTTTAATTATATATACTTCTTTAAGCCCCGTTACTCTTGTTTACAATTATAATGGAACGCGAAAGTTTAAAATCTTATACTTCTTTAAATGTCTGGTGCTGACTGTCCTAAGGAATATCCCACACCCTACAATGAAATGTATTAAATCTGGGAAATTAACAAAAACACTGTACATACAACCTTAAATTAACTTGTTCTCATTTGATGTTTACCTATTCCAATTTGCAAAGCTGAGCTTTATGTAAGAGCATGAAATTATAAGTAGAGGAAAAATTTATGTTATCTACTAAAGATATATGTTGTGTTATTATATAATAATAAATAAAATGTGATACTGTTTAAAACTTGATAGTTGTCATTGATCTGATTTTACCCTTGTTACCCCTCAGTTAGGTAATCTGTTGTAGCAATCTTTTTATAAAAAAAACACTATTCTACCACTACCATGCATTTTTAACCTTGTAAATATGGCATGCAGAACCGGACCTTTTTAAGAACCGGGTCTTTCTGTTCCGTTTCTCTGAAGAACCGGGTAGGTACCCGGTTATTTTCGGTTCTTTTGGAGAAATGTAAATGGGTATTTATGATGGGTATCAAAAAGAGGTGCTCAAATCACTACGAAATATAGATGTGAACAAGGCTTGTGAACCTGAAGGTATTCCGTTAGTTGTCCGGCGTAATTGTGCCCCTGAACTAGCTCCCGTACCACTGTACTTAACGCCTGTACTGGATATCACTTAGGACTCGACTCGTCCCAAATTCATGAAAGCTTTCAAACGTGCAACCTGTAATTAAAAAAATTATACCATCCGAATTGAGAACCTCCTCCTTTTTTGAAGTCGGTTAAAAACGTAACCGTGCTGATCTTATAAATATATTTCGGTCACAACTCACATCCATACTTTGTGAGATCATGGAATGTGTGCTGAGTTATCGTCTGATGTTATACCTTGAGAGCAATGACGTTCTTTAGTGACCAACAGTATGGTTTCTGTCACGGTCGATCTAATGAAGAATTTCTCATATGCCTATGTAAACCATCTCTGAAACAAGTCACGGTCAGGCCATTGCCGTATCGCTTGATGTTTCTAAAGCCTTTGACAGGGTTTGGCATGACATCCTTATAAGTAAGCATCTTGAGGGGCCGGTCAATTCATATTGTCCTCCTCAACGGACAGTTATCTGCCATATATACAATTAACGCTGGTGTTCCACAAGAATCAGTCTTATATGCAACACTTTTCCTGTTGCAGCTTTTCTACTCTACAAAGCGCAAGTCCATCCGTGTATGGAGTAGGTACTGCTGCCATATCTGGGACAGATCTGAAGAGTATAGGCTGCCCTGGATTCGGTAAAGAACCGTGCTAGAAAGCTTATTGGAAATTCGTATCACAGCAACAAATGAGCTCCAGGAACTTAGACACTATCGTCGGAGCAGCTAAGGACTGGAAGGGGTTGCCTGCTAATATATTCTCAGAAAGTTACACAATGTGTTTAGAGGGGTAGTTATTTTTATAAATATAATTATTTGATTATATTGTTAGAACCGAAAAACCAGGTAGTAGTATTTTTCAAAACCCGGGTAAACCCAGGACTCTACGGAACTGGGTAGAAGCGGGTGCATGCCCTACTTATAAAAGGTTAAAAAAATGATTTTGTAAGTAGGTATATGAGATCCCCAAAATTCTCTTTTTATTTTTTTAAGAAATAACACCATAGATGCAGATTGAGGGATATTGATTTCATAATAATAAAATATCTTGTAATGACTTTTTATTCCCACTTACAGAGTTACCTGCATGTAAAGTAGTAATTTTATACTTTTGAGTCATAGTTTATATATGAAAAGTATTAATAGGCTATAAACAAAGCAATCTTATTTTTGCTGCTTCATTTATTATGATTAATTAAGTCTGTTTCTGCTATGCTAATACTACCTACAAAATTAAGGATTTATACATTCAATTTTGTGATATCTGTGCTAAGTTTTCCAAAAGAAATACCAACAAATATTGCTGTAAACTTGTCATAAAACCTTTCACACAGACACAGAATAGTAGAGAAAATATCAGCAAATATTTATTAGCCTTATAATCCACACGTGAGATGTTTCATAGATAGATATAGTTTGCATAGAGGACTGCAAAAAAAATCAATCATCGTTATTCACTTGAATCTCTTCAATCCCATCAGTTTCAGTGACCAATGCTCTTTCAAGGATCACACGGCCTTCCTTGTATCTGTAACATGTTATTTTTTATTTTATTTATACATTTGTGCTAGTACCAATGTGACAGATTTTTTCGGCAGTAATCTGGGAAATCTTTACCTCTGATTCTCTTCTGTTGCAAATTCATAGACCCATCCAAGCTTCGTGGCGCAGTTTTTACAAGAAACGTCTCGGACCATATGTCTTCCCGTAAGCATAACGCGATCTTGTACCTCGGAATAGATGAGGTTCACCACTTTATGGAATAAAAACGCACGACCTGATAACGAATATAAAGTAAGTACAAAATTTGATATTGCAGCAAGTAAAATAATGCAACAGTTTAAGTGTAATAACAAACAGATTGTACCTGTAGCACCAGTGAATCTTGTACTAATTAGTTCAGAGCGGTTTGTCAGATTCACATCACAAGCTGCACAAGAAAATAAGCGTGTTCCACCGATATGGTCCAAAAATATTTTTCCCATGATAATCTTTCTGCAAAATGCAAACAAAGACGAAAGCAAGCAAAAGCAGCTGATGACCTGACATTTATTCTAGTTGTCAATGACAGTTTTTGACATATAGGTAGTACGTTCATAAACGTTCTGCAATAGCACTTCTTTATTATGATTGGAGATTAAATTAATGGTACTGATATAATAACAAGGTTTCATCAAGGGATTTGTAATGGTAGATATTTACCTGACTCTTAGTTTTTTGTTAGACTAGTTATTTAAATCTCATATAACACTATTAGGTACATAAATCTTTATTTGTACAGTACACCGTGCTGGATACAGAGGACAGTTTAAATTACCCTATAACTCGTGTCTTTATGTTAATTATTTTAAATTACATAATCCAAAGTCAGTTTAAGCTACGTTTCAAATAGTTGCATTATCTTGAATCATTGTTTATCAGTTACCGCAGCAACAGTATTGCTTTCAATTTTGAAGTATGATTTCTCAAAAAAAGTAAACACACTCATGTCTGTTACTTTATTTCACAAAATTAATTTATATTTTATTTGCAACCAAGAATTATGGAAGCAATAAAAGAAGAAGCCATACATCATACTGCATTAAAATTAGCTGAAGAAATAAAAAACCTGTCAATATATAAATCATTTTATAGTGATGTCCAGGCAAGTGGCTTTTGGGCGGTTGGCTTATATTTTGATTATATAATATACAGATTATGATAAAATAACAGGTCTTTTTATACAGAAATTAGTTTCGTCACCAAACGTGAAAAAAGAAGATTTCAAACAAACACTGCAGCAGGCTATGAAAGAAAAAGGTTTAGATACCAAACTTAGAAACACAGTTTTTCATTGGGTACGGACACAAAGTAAACAAAATGTGAGTATGCATTTAATTAAAAATATTAAGGTACCTGCACACGACACATACCTACCTACTCTGCATTTTATAGCTACATTGACATTGCGTGAATTTTCGTTGTTACATTGCAGAAATTAGATCCGTTAACGTCATTAATGAAAGCAAGTGCTCAGTGGGAGAAAAGAATTCATAAATCATTAAATTCAATGTGTTCCGATCTCGAAACATCATTAGCCAAAATACGATCGCAGAGCGAACAAGAAGAACTAACAGAAAAATGGAATGAACTCAGTACATACAATTTAGGTAATTAAACACTAGGTACCCTGTGGCTCTCTATTTTAAAAAGTTATTATTGGGCCTCAAATCCAGAGAACTCATTTATTACATTACAAATGATTATTTCAGATTTATCAAAATATAGACCAGTCTATGCACCGAAAGATTTTTTAGAAGTTTTGTTGACTTTATCAGGTTACGTTCCATACACAAGAGAGTAAGTGGTAATATACCTACAAATCGATTTTTTCACTAAGGAACATATTAAAAATACTTACGTTAAAATAATAATGCTAATTACCTTACAGGGACGAACCAAAATGGGAATTTGCACATTTACCATTGCAAGTTAACACTTTAGATCAGTTAGTAAGTGTTTTATTAATTAATTTATATTGTAGGTAATTTATGAGTTGCGACTTGCGTCTATTGCCCACTATGAAATAAAAACAAACGTTTTTTTACGAATGTCATCTCTTAATAATAATAATCGTACTAACGAAGAATATTGTTTATCATTTGCTACGTCTTTACTAAAGCCAGGTCTTTATTAAACTGACGGGTTCCGCGACCTATTCAAGACCGCTAGTATCTATATAGAGACAATTTTAATTTCCTATCGCACATTTTTCAGCGTGCAGTATTCTTAGAGTGGTCGAGTGGAGAACCTCTTTTAGGAGTGAATCCGAATATGCCAAGTTCGGTGCCAGGTTTCGCGACCTTAGAGGCGGAGCGTATCGGCCTGGGTGAGCGCGTAGCGGCACTGGGGTACGCCCCCGTCATACAAGAGTACCTGAAGAAGGGTAGCCCACAGTGCTTACGCGCTAAACTCTGGTCACAAGTATTAGGGGCCGATGTCACCGCACAGGTTGGGCTATGGAATGTTTACTACTGAATTTAGCGATTTCAACTATTTTTTGGATCATAGAAGAGATATCTTAAGTGACAAGTTAGATTAATTAATAAAATTCCAATACCTAGTTGTCATTTGACTTAATCGTGAATTTCGGTTGCAGCAACTCAGTTATTTCAACCAGTTGAAAAAAAGTGTTCTTGACGTGGATCTTATGATAGACAAATTAATATTCAAAGACGTACAACTTACTGCTTCCAATGATGATCAATACTTCGTATTTGAAGATTTGCTGTACCAGGTATAAAGATAAGCCTTTAATACGAGATGATAAGAGAACTTTTTTACCACTTTTAGAGCAAATATATGAATCTAAATCTGAAGCCAACAGTTGCGCTTGTTTTAATCTATACTAGACAACATGGCAATCCAGGGTGCTGATGATTGTGTGTCATGTGTGTACTTTTCACTTGTCTTTAACGACTCCACCAGTTTAACCACGTCATGGTAGAATGGTATGTATGTAGGTAGGTACAATCGCTAAAGATCTCGGTAGTCCACTTGACCTTTTCACATTCTGGGTTAGATCTCTATTTGGTGATACGAGATTCATTGGCAGAAGAACACACAGTCGTAATTATTATTATTATACCCGCCAAGTAGGACTTGATTAAATTTCAAATAGGTTCTAGAAACATATTTTTTATGATGACAGGTGATGTTGTGCTTTTCTCGAGATTGCGAAGTTATGCAACATCTCAAAGGCAGTATCGGAAACCCTCTAACAGTGACAATAAAAGGCAAGCAGACCTCAGCCGAAAGCGTGACTGTGTTCCCACCAAGTGGCATCATACCCTTCCATGGTTTTACCATGTATGGTAAGAGAGTGATACCTACCTATACCTACGACAATAAACATTTACTATATACGATAATTAATGAAGTCAACAACAGCATTCGAGCGTCTTTGAAAAATTCACAGGGGGCTAATTGTCTAATTTTAAAACCTATCGCAATCCCTTTCAATTCGTCATTTGAAAGCTATTCACATACTTCAGGCCGTCACTATTTGATAGGGATTGTGATCGGGACGCGTTTTGAAAGGTATTGAATGAACGAAATTGAACTGTCTAAGCAAAGTGACAGACAAAAATATCTTCCAAATGTATGGAGAAATGTCAAATGAAGTATAATTTAAAACAATTGAAATTAGACAATTAGGGGGCAGGTCTACATTTACACTAGCGAACCCTTAAAAAACGCTCAAATTATCCTGCCATTAAGCATTATTATATTATCCAATACAAACATTCTTTAGCTGTTTCCTGTTTCAGAAACTTGATCCATTGTCGAATGTGTGTGCTGGCGGCACTGAGCTACTGGCTAGCCGCACGCACTCAATATGATTGCCAATATATTTGCATACTTTACATCTCACTCATAAGTTAGGCGTCCAAAAGAGATGCCATAGAATATTGGTATTAATATTGAGAGAGTGCAGCTAGCCAAAGCCACTGTCAGCCATTAATAAAACTGGTGATTTCTATCTTAGACCTATGAATGAAACTTTTATATTACCTAATATGCTGTCTTTTTCAGCGACGCCATTTTGCTACCTGTACGATGACCCTGCGCAGCTATATTATACTTTTAGAGCATTTTACATTCGATATTGGCATAGACTTCATTATATTTCAACACACCCACAGGTACGTTTATTACTTGCGTTTCTGTCAAATACAATCAGGCTTTATACATTTGCCCTACGAAAACCAGCGCTATTACGAGCCTCATAAACGCTTTTGGTCAAACAGTAATGAATGCCTGACGTGCTGTCGAAAAAAAATTTGATTCTTTAACTTAATGCATCGAAAGAACCTTTAATATTGTCGATTTTTTCCAGGGTATTGTTTCGTTATGTCTTTTATATGAGAGATTATTAGAAGCAAATGAGCCGCTATTATGGATCCACTTTAGGAACATAAATATTAATCCGTAAGTATCTCTGCCTGTCTCGGCTAAGTCATTAGTTTTCTTAAGCGAACCAGAGACTATAGGCGAATGCGTAAAAGTGATCGTACAGTCCGCGAGGTCTAAGCTGAGTTTTGCATTTGTGTGAGTGCACTTAAATAGTTTGTTGGTATCGTGTAAAAAAACAAAAGACAAAAAGCAACAGGTGTTGCTACTAGTACATCTATGTGCACTCACACAAATGCAAAGCTCAGCTTAGACCTCGCCGACTGTACCTACCTATTCCTTGGACAGTTTCTATTGTATGAGATTCCATACAAATTGCAGCCCATCGGATAAGATATGAACTGTCAAATGAATACGATTACCTCACGCAATCGCACCCACTATCAGTAATAATGACATTAAATTCATCATTACGTTATGTAATAATGTCATTATATTGAGAAATGCTATCATTATTGCCGATAGTGTCTGAGGCCGTACCGCGCAAGACAGTGGCGTTGGCATCGAAATCGACTTCATTTGACAGATGGATTGCTGCTTCTTTTTGACACAAGTGAAAACTTACCACTTGTGTCAAAAAGAAGCCCAGGTAGGAGCCCAGGGGCCGTACCGCGCAAGTGGCATCGGCATCAACATCGACTTCATTTGACAGATGGATGTGACATATTGCTCTTAGTCTTTGATAAGTTTTCATTTGTGTCAAAAAGAAGCAGCAATGTGTCACATCCATCTGTCAAATGTAGCCGATTTCGATGCCGATGCCTCTTGCGCGGTACGGCCCCCGGTCCGCTTTACTTAACTGTCGATAAGATAATCGATTTTCAAACATCACTCTGTCCCTGTGCTCTGTCCCTTTGAACAAAAAAAGTACTGAAATGCAATGCAATGACGTCAATCGGTTAAGCAGTGTTGGTGAACTCGGGCCTTAAATAGTTTAGTGACCTTTATAATCCCATTCCACAAACGAGTACATTTCGTTTACTAACAGAATAACACGGCCCCCGAAAAGTGCATGAGATGATGCCCTCATCAGTGTTTTCTGACTTGGTGAATCTCATGCCGTTACTTTTTTTTTTATTTTAGGATCAGAGTAGTGTTCAAATGGCTAATGAGAGCGTTCAGTGGGCATCTCCCGCCGGATCAGCTGCTGCTACTGTGGGACGCCATACTGGGATACGACTGCCTAGAAATCTTACCGCTGCTCGCTCTCTCAATACTAAGCTTCAGAAAAGAAAACATATTCCAAGTGAACACATTGCAAAATGTAGACGCCGTCCTCGCGGACTTGTCCACGGTCTCGGTTATTCCTCTGTTACAGCTAGCTTTAATGAAGACATAGAATATGTCTTGCACAGACGGTTAAGTAGGTAGAAATCGAATACTGTTTGTACTCTCAGATGACTGATGGATGATGTAGGTAATGCTTGAATTGAGCAAGTAATCTGTTATTTTGGTATAGCCGACTTATTGTTACGGACATGAGCATTTTTTGTCCTTAAATAATTGTATATGTCATTTTTTTTAACATTTTGATTGCAATATGGTTTAAATAGAAAAGTTTAATCATAATGATAAAAAAAATGTAATAAAGAAAGCAAGAAAATGTTACAGTATAACTGTATTTTGCGCTTTTCCGAACCGGACCGCGTATAAAGCAACTGTTAATGAATTATAATTTTCTTAAAATATTTAAAAATACCTTGGGACTCCACGACTTTACTATTGAAGAGCTGCGGTACCATAATTAATAACGTAAGTTTATTTAATCATCTACGACACGCAAGTGGGCGGAAGCCATAACCGTTATTGTTATACATGTTAATTTTTGTATAGTGTTTTTATAGCATTTTCTTTGTAGAGTTGTATTTTTTCTATTAACAAAAAATAAAGTACAAAGATGTTATTTTACTTTTTTATTTTCTTACAAATTACACACCAATTACCTTCCTCATAAAAGCTTTGCTCGACTTCTAAAGGTAGCTGTCTACAAAGATCGTCTAGTTCACCCTCCTCAAAGACATGGTAAAATCTTAAAAGTGTATCTTCCGGCCTATCTGCTAGGGTTCTATTTTCTTTGACACGCCTTAGTTTCCACGGTACTAGTACATCTTTGTGCTGGAATTGCGTTCTATTCTCGTGGACCGGAAAATTAACCCCGTTAACAGTCACGTGTTGTTCTTCCAACGGGTTTTGGGTTTTATTTTTGGCGAGATAATTTGATTTGGTTTGGTCTTTCGCCCAAACTGTGATGAGCGCCTTCCCACCAGGTCGAAGTAGCCGGGATATTGTGCCAATGGCTTGTAACCTTCTCGCCTGTAATTGTCGATGAAAAAAAACCTCTTAAAGTGCGGCCTCTGAGACAATAATTTTCTGTAAATTAAAGGCTAATTATTCAACCCTCGGCTAAAATTATCAGCCAGTTTAATTCATAAGTTCATAACCAACTTAAAGAATTGACAATCACAATGTAACTACATAACGTTTATTGTTTCGATTATTTGTATACATAAGAGATTCGAAAATTAGCTTTATTTTCTTGTACTTGTGTTCTTTGCATATCTCAATGTATTTTTTTTATAAATACGAGAGTGGATTGAAAAGTAGTCGGCCTAACCAAGAAAATAAACACAAACTAAATCAAATATATTTTTATTTTTCTACATAATCACCATCAAGTTCAGTTTTGCCACCTTCCCTTCAAAGCATTTAGACCGTTGAAAAAAAATGATTCTTACTTAGAGTCAAAATATGCGTCTACTGCTACTTTGACCTCGTCGTATGTCGAAAATCTTTGACCTCCCAAGTGCTTTTTTAGGTTAGGGAACAGAAAAAAGTCTGATGGTGCCAGATCAGTTGAATAAGGAGGATGCGGTAACAGTTCAAAGCCACAGTTGTGGATTTCAGCCATTGATTGCACAGACGTGTGAACGAGGGCGTTATCTTGATGAAACAGGACTTTTCTTCTGAGTTTTCCTAGATGTTTTTCTTTTATTTCCTCTTGTAAACGACTTATAATCACACCCTTCGAGTCCCAGAATACTGAAGCCATCACCTTATTTGCTGACAAAATCGCCTTAGCCTTTTTAGGGGGTGATGAACCAGGTCTTCTTTTTTGATGGTTGTTTTATTTCCGGTGTACAGTAATGAACCCATGTTTCATCCATAGTAACAAAACGATTCAAAGAATCATCTTTGTCGGCTTCAAATAACTCTAAACAGTCGCGTGCAATAGTCAATCGCATCCTTTTTTGTTCAACTGAAAGCAGTCGCGGAACCCACCTCGCAGACACCTTGTGGAAACCCAACACGTTGACTATCATCTTTTGAGTTCTTTCATAGAGATGCCTATAATCTCGGCTATCTCTCTAATTTTTTATTTGCGGTCTCCCATAATGAAATCAAGTATTTTTTTAACATTTTCGTCAGTAGTGGACGTCGAAGGCCTCTCAGAG
This sequence comes from Chrysoteuchia culmella, assembly GCA_910589605.1. Lineage (NCBI taxonomy): Eukaryota > Metazoa > Arthropoda > Insecta > Lepidoptera > Crambidae > Chrysoteuchia > Chrysoteuchia culmella. The sequence continues at coordinate 5,359,583 of OU342647.1, read as the reverse complement.
CGGGGTTCGTCTTTCACACACTCTCTACCACGCTTGAATTCTGCTATCCATTTTTTGACGGATGAATATGACAGAGCGGAATCCCCAAATGTACTGACCATATCATCATGTATGGCTTTTGATGACAGCCCTTCTTATGGAGGTACTTAATGACGGCACGCTGCTCGATTTGCTCCATTTGCTGAGATTATGTCCGATTGCTATGTTAATAAATTTACACCTTTCAAACTTTACACAATTAACTAGTCTGAACTGAACTAAATAATGTGGGTAGATTTGATTTTTAGAATTGAATGGATCTATGTTAGGCCGACTACTTTTCAATCCACCCTCGTAGTAAGTATCATAGGGGTTTGAATTTTTTTATATAGAGACTGGCCTCGTCCCAGTCCGCAGTATGGGTTGTATATGAGTACCTATATGATGAATATGCCCTTTTTTATGGTAAATTTTAAATAGAAAAATATTGGAAAAAATTAACTCTGCCACAAGTGAAACACCTGTTAAACACCTGAAAAGATGTTTCTTTCGAATGCAAGGTTATTCCTAGCATTGATGTAACAACGCTGGCCTACAGCGTATTAAAAATATAAAAGTATTGGAGAATTTCGACGGTGGTTCGCAAGTCTCGGTAGCTCAGCGGTTAGAGCATTGGACCGGATTTCCAAAGGTCGCGGGTTCGATTCCCGTCTGAGAATTCACTTGTGGCAGAGTTAATTTTTTCCAATATTTTTCTATTTAAAATTTACCATAAGTATAGAAACAGCATTGAAAAAAGCAAAAATTACAAAATCATAAAAAAAATGTTGTCTCAAAATGGCGTTGCACGATAATACCCATATAATGAAAAAGGGACAAGAGGAACAAAAAATGTTACTATATATAATGCCCTAAAGTGTCAGATAATTAGAGTTAAAAATTTATAATGCCGACCTAGTAGCCTATAGATATTCTTTGTATCTTTAACACCAATTAACTCACTAACCTGCCACTTTAGGGTACTATATAACCTGTCATTTTTTGCCTTTCCTTACCATTTATATAAGTTTTAAGGATACTGGACGAGGCGAAAAAATTCAAATGCCTTATGGCATAAGACTCCAAAAAGTATAGAACCTTGTGAACCAACCTCATTGCTGAAGTGATGTATGACGGCGATGCAAATAACTGCATCAGCGCATTCATCCACGAGGGACGCGTGGAGCAGATCCAATCGCACGCAGTCCGCGCCGCCCATGCCCCCGCTTCCGCCTGTGCCGCGTACATGCTCACGGCACTCGTTGAGAAGACCACTGCTCCGCTCGCACGCCAACTATTTGTAAATATTAAAAGGATTGGCGATATTAAATGATTATAAATTATTCTTGTGATTTTGAAAAAACACGTGACAATTACCACACATGTCGTTACACTCTAGGTCTTGTTTTATCGCACGTGCAACAAGGCTTTTATTAAACGTGGCAAAAAACGAACTAACACCGCCATCTTGCTTAGCGTAATTTTTGACAGCTAACAGGCCCTCGTCCACGTTAGTTATAAACCTTGTCGCACTGTAGTTTTATTTTGGTCCTTCGAGCCGGATACTTATGCTATCAGTTTAAACCAGCTAAGACTGTACAGTCAACAGCACGTCAGGCTTTACACTAGCACTACGAAAAATTATCACGATAAAAAAGCGCTATCAAATTCAAAGTTGACACCTGACGGGCTGTTATCAGTAAGATAAGTAAGAGAAAGAGAGAGATACTATTTATTGACCATCAATATCATACAGAGAAAATAAACAATATTTTGACAATATACATTACAAACAAGAAAAAAAACAAATTAAACATGCAAATATGGTCAATCAGGGGTGCGATTGCGTAAGGTAATCGTATTCATTTGACAGATCATATTGTATCATACTAAATGTCAGTCCATACAAATTGCAGCCGATTGAATACGATATGAACTGTCAAATGAATACGATTACCTTACGCAATCGCACCCCAGCGGCCCGACCGCCTAACGGTATAGCTTGTGCTATCGCTATAGCTATCAAACTTCAAACTCTCATAAAACCCTTCAACGATAGGGTTTTTGATTAATTCCCGCATATTTCTATTCACCTATTGGATTCACTATTGCATTTTTAGTATGTAAGTGTTTGAAAAATCGATAGCTATAGCGATAGTACAAGCTATACCGTTAGGCGGTCGGGGTGCAGGTCCCTGCCTTAGCTTAGAATGTTAACCTGTAGTATATCGTTCCTGGCGAGTATATTTTTGCCGTTGCCGCAGCCGAGGTCAAGCACGAGCGCGCCGGCGGGCACGCCCTGCATGAACTGCACTACGCGCGGCCACGGCTTGTGCCGCGTCGTGCTGAAGTGGCACGCGATTTGTTCATATACCTAACAAATTTAAAGATAGAATGCCTTTTTATAACTGTTTAATGTTGCATTTTACAATGCTATTTTTATATGATAAATATTAAACAAGAAAATATACAAAAAAAAACAACTTTTCTCATGACGCCCTGACGGGATGAATACGGGATGATAGAATGCCAGGTTCACTTAAAAATAAAGTACTGATAAAACTTTTTTTATGCTCTTTGCAAATTATCGAGATTATAGATTCACTTTTCCCTTGTTAGGAAAATCAATTTAAAAAAGAAAGACATCCTCCATTATTGTATAGAATAACTATTGCAGAAAATAATAAAAACATACTTGATGAACATGCAATTCTTCCAAGTTTGATGCAACTTCATCTTTGATGTTATCTGGACTAATCATACTAGTTCCCGTACTATCGCACATGGTCTTGTATTCACATTCACAGGGGCCACTCTTAGTCCAGCGGAATGTCAAAGAAATCCTTGTTTGCCTCTCAACTGTGTCATTTGTAATGACTTTGATAATTTTCTCACCATTTTCTAATTTTATTGTCCTATTCTCTATTACAGGATCCCATGTCCTTGATTGAATACCATGTTGCCAATCATACCTGAGGAAAAACTAACTTCATAATAAACTATGCTAACTATAACTGATCTACTTTTGCATTTTATTATATTATGTAGGGTATGAATCCTACATAATATTATAAAATGCGAAAGTATATCAGTTATAATTGTTTGTTACTCTTTCACGCAAAAACTACTGAACCAATTTGGACGAAATTCGACACACAGATAGAAGATAGCCTGGATTAAAACATAGGCTACCTTTTATCCCGATATTCCCACGGGAACGGGAACTACGCGGGTGACCGCTAGTTGTAATTATTTAAACTTACAACAAAACATGATTTAATGTTATGGTAAAAATGGTAAAAATGTTAAGCTAATAAGCACCATCAAACTGGTGGTAAATCTCAAGCTTAGCTTTTTAGTTTCATCATAACATAACATGAGCATTTTTTCAATTTACTGAAATTCAGGTTTTACATTATCTCCTATACAAATAAATATCGGCCTGTAGCGAGTTGATTTTTATGACGCTTGAGTTGTTAGATTTAGTTCTCACATGATTACTTTATATCATCTTTGATGTACCGTATCTGTAGGTATTCATGCACTTCTATATTTTTAGATATATGATTAATTATCTATCATACAATGCAATATTAAAACAGGAAAAAAGATAGTTACCTAGCTGCCCCTTGCATCACTAACATTGATCTAGCTTTCACTGTCACGGGCACATGAATGTTTTCATGATGTTTCCAGTCCATCACAACTGAAGCGCCCAGGGACAGAGATAAGATAGTGCCCCCAAAAGGACTATGCTTATCGACATGGCTGGGTATACCTACAGAAAAAAATTGGTCAAAATTACTGTATTATCTTAAGTAAATAACAAATAAGAAGCAGACATTATAAATGCTGAGAAATTATCATACCATGTCCAGGGGCATATTTATTTACAGTGAGTTGATCTGGTTTTCCTAAATGAAACCCATGCTGATTTAACCTTTTCCAAAGTATATTACATGCATCAGGAATCTTCTCAGAAAGAGGTGAATCCAAATCAACATCATTACTTCCATATCTGAACTCATAACCATAATGCTTCACTTGACGGTTCTTCAAGTTAGACATATCAATTTGTACCCAATCAAAGAGTTTGATGAATTGGTCTTCTTCTATTTGAGTTATGAAGTCCTCTATTAATTGGAGACCATCAGGATTTTGATATTCACATATTATTTCAGTATTTGGAACTATGGACAATAATTGAAAAAATAATAAGCCTGTTTTATAGTACTGTACAGTATTTAAATTTCTATTAAAAAATATGTAACATGTGGTTGTTGCTGATCAACTTTAATGTGATTCCGGGAGAGGCTCACTTCCATCTTCAGCCGTATCAATACTTAACATCAGGTATGATGAATGCTAAGAGTCTCCTCATCATTCATTAAAAAAAAATGTAATAAAAACTATCTTACCAGTTTCTACAAAACTCATGTAAATAGGTGTGTTTTCAGAAAATTTAGATTTTCCATTATGTACATCATAAAACATTGATGAACTCTTGGTTGAACTGAAAACTAAGAATGAATATGTTTCTCCTTTCTCAGCTATTAATTTTGGTACTTCTATGTTACTATGAATATTTGATACTAACTTTAGGATGTTTTTTTTGTCTAAACCTGTTGCTTGACCACCATTGCATATTATAATATTCTAGAAGAAAAAATGCATTTTGTTAAATTGACCTGTTTAAAATAAAAAAATATATACAATCATTACATCAAAATGTGTTGAACAATACTTACAGGTCCTCTAACATTAGTGCAAGTTATTCCTTTAGAATTAAGCAAACGTGCTGCAAACCGTCTTATTTTGCGCTCAATTTTCTTTTCATTATCCATTACACAGTTTCTAGAACAAAGTTCATTTAAATTATTTCAAAAATAGTCTATAAGTTTCTGTCAGACATGGATGAATACACAACCGACAAAATACGCTCGTTCACTAAAATAAAATACAATAAAGCCACTAATCTAACTATTCAAAGGGTCGCCGAATTCACGCCGAATTAGGTAAACATAACCTATCATAAAGGTATTGTTTTAATGAAGTAGGTACTACACCTTTTACAACCCTGTTTTCTCAAGTACTTAATCTCAATAAATTACTGTTTAACATACATAATTTATTTACTTCTTATTAAACAAAACACCACATAAAAAGTACTCTGTGACACCACCAAAACACATTCATATCACAAATTATATAGTAACAAGTAATTCATATTCTTTTTTTTTTTTATTGCACATGTGACGTGACATTTGACATTGATTGACGCTAACAGTTTTTTTTATTCGTTCCGAACAGGCTACAGCGTATTCTCTATAGCTTCATGCTACAGCCTGCCTACAGTGCGACAAGGATTTCAAAAAAGGAACAACATGAAACGTCATTTTTGACAGCTCTGCAGCTCCACCGTCCACGTTCCAGATCACGTTATTCATTCATTCACAGAGTGCGACTTTGATTGAAATTGATTGAAAGTGCAGTTTAGCAACGTCTTTATTTTGGTCATATTAACAAAAATGTCAGCAGCAACTATCTCAGGTAGCCCTATGTATATCGACAGATAGGTCAATAATTTCGGGGCGGGCGTTATTGACAAAGGAACTATTCTAAAAAAATGTAAAACTATATATTATAAAATAAAAAAACACTTTAAAAGCTAGGGCCGGTAAGCCGGTAAAATAGTAAAAAAAGACTATCAGGCATCAGTGTTGCCGGTGCGGATCTTTTGGTCCGAAGTCGGATCCTGGAAGCCTTTGGCGGAACTTTGTCGGATCTTGAAGTTTGTCGGATCTTTTCTGAATTTTGTATTTGTAATAAAAACATTGCAGTGTTAGGAGCGGTTTGCAATAAAAAGTATTGCGCCTTCTTTTACTTTTGTCATTTTCAAATACATGTGTCGAGAAAGAATTCAGTAAAGTTACGATGGTCTGTTTTCGTTTCTGTTTTTGTGCCGTGTGGTGACGGCCTAAGAATACAAGTGTCACCCACTCCCTTACATGTCTGGGATGTCGTAAGAGGCGACTAAGAGGCTCGACGCATTGAACACCTGTGCGAGAGAAGGAAAACTTGAAACAAACCCTCTACCAACCCGTCTGGCCAGCGTGGTAGCAGTAGGCTAATAGCCTCCTATAAACGCCACAATTGGAGTGAGCTAGGAGAGGCTTATGTCCAGCAGTGGACGTCCACAGGCTGAAGATGGACGATGTTCTGTTGTTATAGTTTTCCTTCATATTAAATAAATGTAATACCTCCACTATTTGCGCACTGATGATATGAATGCGGCAAAAGGAACAAAAGGAGTAGGTACTGAATTTTGATACCATAGATTTATCATTGGTCTCCGCGTTGCTATAACTATACCAGCCTTCATACAAACAACATTTCACTACATATTTTTACGTTTTTCTTCAACCAATTGACTCGGTTGCTAGGGATGATTGTTGATGATATTGTCACAGTAGACTGTGCCGTTTGTGGCAGAGTAAAACGGTCAAGAGCTAAATTTATGAGGGCGGTATCGAGTTGTAGTAGCAACGGGGAGACCAATAATAATAGATCTACGTTTGCTACCTATAGTCGGATTTTTAATTCAGTAGAGTGATTTGACATGTGGTCAATGTCACTTTGAAAAAAATATGCTGAATTATGTAGCTATATTTTTAATATTGATTTTGTTTGCGTGATGGATTGAACTTACAGAACTGGAACTGGATCTGCGCAAATTAATAAGGTATAAAAGGACTGTTTTTTCAAAGCGACATTGGCACCTGCCAAATTACGGTACTGAATAAAAAATCCGACTATAAAATAAAATAAGCTACACAATAAATTTTTGTAATGACACGGGCGCGGGCGGAGGCGCTGCACAAGCACAACTGTCATAAATGACGATTCATATCTTAGTTCTAGTTCGTATTTTTTGCCACGCTCATGAAAAGCCTTGTCATATGAAGTGAAAAACAAGTTTTTTATTTTGACTTTTTTATAAACTTTTTGGTCAGCCAACTTTTTTTTTTATCAACGACGGGTGGACTCTTACTTAGCCTTCTTCATACCTGATGTTAAGTATTGATTAAGCTGTCAGATGGAAGCGAACATCTCCCGGAATCCTCAGCCACTGAGGAACTGGCTATCTTATCTTTAACTGCCGGAACACAACAATACTGAAAACATTGTTGTTATGGCGTCAGACTTAGATAAGATGGTGGTAGCTAGCCAGGCGGACTTACAGCAAGTGCTACCACCAATCGAACTGAATACAATATGTACCCCCGCTGGGAATCGAACCCTGGGTCTGATACCGGTGGTTATACCACTAGACCACAGAGGCGGTTAAAAATTTGTTGGAAGCGGATCTTATCGGAGGAAATCAGAACCTTTCAGATGAAAAATCGGGATAAATCGCAACATGCTACCGGCAACACTTTTGCGCGATGGGCTGGACATAGTATTCTGTGGGCTGGACTGTCAATTGTTATGTCATGTCAGCTGTTGTCAATCATGTTTTATTTATCCTGTTTCGTGTAGATAAAAAATATTTTAATTAAAACGTATAGCCAGAGAGACTGTTTTACAATATTTCATAAAAAATCAAAGCTCTGCGTCCTACCAGCTATAATAAATAAATGTGTGTATTTCACATACATACATACTTGGAAGTCTAGAAATAGTTGTAATTTTGTGGTTCAATTGGATTTTTATCTATTCAACATTCCATTTGTTCTGATAAAGAAATGCAAGGAGTAAGTTTTGCTTTCCAAGCTATGTCTTAAAGTATGTTTTTCTTCTAAATCATTAACTTGAATTATTCAAAATTTCAGGAACTAACAAAGGTCCATAAAAAGCGACATTCTATTTGTATGGCGTCTGATTTCTTTTATCCAAATACTGGTGGAGTAGAAGAACATATTTTCAACTTGTCACAATGTTTGATCAAAAGGGGTCACAAAGTAGTTGTTATCACTCATTCATATGGAAAGAGAGTTGGAATTAGATATTTAACTGCTGGTCTTAAGGTTTATTATTTGCCAATAACTGTTATGTATGCCCAATGTGTTCTGCCCACAATGATATGCAATATTGCAATAATCAGATACATTTTGATACGAGAATGTGTAGAAATTGTTCATGCTCACTCAGCATTCAGTGTTATGGGGCATGAAGTATGCATAATAGGAAAATTAATGGGTTTAAAATCTGTATTTACTGACCATAGCCTTTTTGGTTTTGCTGATACATCTGCTGTGCTTACCAATAAATATCTACAAATGTGTCTATGTGAAATTGACCACTGTATTTGTGTGTCCCATACTGGAAAAGAAAACACTGTATTGCGAGCTAAAGTAAAAGCTCACAAGGTATCTGTCATACCAAATGCTGTTGATGCACACAGTTTTACACCAGATCCCAGCCAAAGAGATCCAACTGTCATAACAATAGTTATTGTGTCAAGATTAGTATACAGAAAAGGTGTAGATTTAATGGCTGCTGTGATAGCTGATATGTGCCCACGATATCCTAATTTAAGGTTTGTAGTGGGTGGAGATGGACCCAAAATGTGGCTCTTGCAGGAGGTGAGGGAGAAGGGATTTCAGCACTGTGTCACGCTGTTGGGCAGCCTGCAACATTGTGAAGTTAGAGATGTTTTAGTTAAAGGTGACATTTTCTTGAACACCTCTTTGACGGAAGCATACTGCATGGCTATAGTTGAAGCAGCTTCTTGTGGTTTGAAAGTAGTTTCAACTAAAGTAGGGGGTATACCAGAAGTATTACCAGAAAATATGATATATTTAACAGAACCCAATGTTACAAGTTTGGTACAAGGTATAGAAGTAGCCATAAAAGATTTAAAAGATGGAAAAATCTTGTGCCCTTTTGAATGCAATAGAATGGTTAGAAAAATGTACAATTGGATAGATATATCAAGAAGAACTGAAATAGTATATGACAAAATATCCTTAAACAAAAATAAATCATTGGGTCAACAGCTCAAAAGCTATTTGAGTAGTGGGGTGTGGCCATTCCTTCTAGTAATAAGTTTAATGTATTTACTATTAAAGTTAGTAGAGAAAATATACAAAAGAAAACACATTGATATTGCTAGAGACTTAAAATTATAACAAAATATAATTTTATGAAAATATTTATTTTGGAATGATTTATAATATTTTAGAACAAAATACTAAATGTTACTTCCATTTAGCCATAATTAGTAAAAATAAACCAAATCAACAACATTATTTAGCATTATGTAAAATAATTCTTTTTAATATATAACAGTCTAATAAAAGATGACACTCCAGCTGTTTTGGTTATAAATGGTTCACAAACACTGTATCTATATGTATTATTGTTACATGATTAAATAAACGAGACATTATTTTTGAAGTAATGTATTCAGATATATATTTACTACTTGCATTTATGAAGCCATTTTCATATAATGTTCCTGATTCAAGCCCTGAAAAAAAAAGTGTAATAACAAAACATGAAACATTTTTACTTAATGAGTTCACCATAAAATTGATAAATGTATTATTTACACTTTGGTCGAGCGCGGCGGGTGTTTGGGGCGAACTCCCGATTGCTTTAGCTGCAGCACAATCGACCGCAGGCGCGCTACGTCGCGGCCGCGCCTCGGCCCGAAGTCGCACAGCTCGGCAACTCGCGCCCACTCATTACCCTCTTCCACATTGCTTTCTGATCCTCGAGCCAGCGCTCTTTCAGCATTCCTATTATGTTATTCAGTATGTTACTAATGATAGAGGTTATGTGACCACCTTTATTTTAAAAATATACTTCCCATGAGTTGTGAATAAGTACAAAATTACAATAAATAAAGTATTCTAATAATTCTTTTAAATAACCAAGATAGGTCTTTTATTTGCCCTTGTCTCTTAGACAAAAACAGCCTAAGTGATAAAGGTATTGAATAAAGCTATTAGAGTACAAACTATATTGAAGTAATGGAATGAATGATGTTCTGCATATTATTTTAGTTTGGTAGGATGAGCCCAGTGAGCCATATTATATTCCATCACATAATAAGTATGATGTCATGATGAGAGTAAAATAAAAACAAATCCTTCACCTTTAAAGATTTTCAACACTAATGAAATTTTATTTCAGATTGCTCTCTCATAAGATGACTTAACCTTTCAGCCCCGGATTATGAGACACAATAGATATTCAGATATTCTATTGTTCTCTGGACACCGGTGTCCGGTTCTGGTTTGATGAATTAACAGCAGATGACATCATAAATTATTCTGATTTTAGCACTTCTATATGTCAACTGCACTTCTAACACCTGCATGGCTTAGTGGTGCTTGCACAGTAGCAGAGTGCAGCTATCTTGTGCATGGTTTATGGATAGATCTACTTAGTTAGCAATTAAGTCACCAAATATGAAAGCTCTCTTTATCACTTCCATGGTTGTTATTATCACAGTCAACAGTTTCTGTATTGATTAGTAACACATATCAAAATATTTTTAGTTCTATACTCACTTAGCAGATTCCCTGAGAGCATAGAAAAGAAAGTAAGAAATATTAGATTGTAAAAGTTACTTTTTAGTACTTGAATTTACAACAAAATGCATTATACAACTAGTAAAAAATTAATAGTATAAAAGATAACTAGCAACAAACATACTGATATCTAATTTACAACAACACTGAAAACTAACATGCAACTAACCCACAGGTTCAGTAAACTAGTCTAGCTACTGCAATATTATATTACATACAGAAGTAATAACTTATTTAACTATTTTTATAGATAAAAAGCACATAGTCAGATACCTATTTAGAACATAACTTCTTCTTGAAAAAGAAAAATAGAGCATCAATATTAACTTGGGAGGGCCATACAAAAATCAACAAAGAAGTTATGGCAGTCAAACCAAAAGTTGTTACCTGTTAGCAGCTTTAGTTTTAGCTATCTGTTCCTCATGAGTTTTGTACCAGTCTTCTAGTTCTTTTTTAGCAATTCGAAGCATTTCTTCCTTTTTCTTTTCTTCTTCAGCATCTTAAAATAATGTTATAATAAATGGATTATTGATTTTGAGAATATTTTTTAACACATTCACTGACAGTAAATGGCTATAGAGGTTATAATAACAATTAAATATCTATTGTATCTCGATCACTGTCAGCAAAATAATTGTGTTTTTAAAGACAAAAAAAAAATACCTTTTTCCTCCAACCTTTTTTTCTGCTCTTCTCTCCAAATTTTAATCTTTTCAGGCTCCTCTCGTTCTTGTTTGAATACTGTTGTAGTAGCTGGTTCGTCGTCTAAAAGGCCATTAGCATCGAAAGCTGCAGCACTGGGTACCTCTTAAAATATAATTTATATTATAATAAGTTTTTTTTTATATCTATAGAAGTACACAAAATTATGTTCAGCAATATGCAGTATGAAAGTCTAAATAATACAAATTGAAGCCTATATCCAATGTGTATTAGAGTACCTTAATAATTTTGTGCACATACCGACAAAATCATCAAATCCATTAGAATTTGACGACACAACAGGGGGCGGAGCACTTGTTTCCAAATCATCTTCTAGGCCGGCCAATTGGTTTTGTTCGCGAGCAAGGAACTCTGCAGCTGGATCAACCTCAGGTTGAAAATCTGGTTGTACAAAGTTATCGCCAAAATCATCCATAATAAAGTGTTTGAGTTGGGAAAATTTAGATTTCAGTCACTTCAGAATAATACGTCGATAGTAATTCAGAGACAATACAGAGTAGAGATGATCAGATCAGAAAGAACAAAAATGACAGTCTATTTTTTTTTACAAAGTGTCAATCACTGAGCAAGTAATCACTACGTTTTTAAGAGACGGCACTTCCTTAAAAGCATCTAAACTGATTTATGAACGTAGTTTCTACCAACCTGAGTTTTTCTAAGAGGTACCAACATAATAGTGTCAGTTGTCAAAATGACAAGGGATTAGGGATGCATCCCTAAACATATTTGTATCGATATCGATAAAAAAAGTACTAATACTTACACCGTTATAATTTTTCACATTCCACTCAGAAGTTGTTAGTTACCTATTAGTATAGTGTTGCACAAATAAAACAAGGTTTCATATGATTTATGTAATTCTGATAAATCTGTAGGAATGTTGGAAGGCAGTATCAGGAGAATGAAGCAGCCGCTGATAGAAAGAACAATAGCGGTGAGATCTTCTTCCGGACTGGATGTTATTCGCCCGGGAACCGGGATCCAACCGATGGATGGAAGTCTTCGTCCCATGACGGACATCTAAAATATAACAATATCGATAACTATTAACATGACAATGACACAGCACTATGACAATATAGTACATACTCTACGATATTGAACTTTTCATAAAATTATTACTTAAATCCATAATATTTACTAATAATACTATTATTATTAACACTGGTTTTACTCAAATGGACTTTATACAATGTTTTTATTAAAACAATTGATAATATTACCTGTTCAGCTCAAGCGGGAATTTAGCCAAAACCTTCTCGCTCTACGGACAACAAATTTCGGAGATTCCGAAAGATTTGCCACCCATTAAGTCTCTTTGTAATTAATAACATTATAAAAATTATGTAAAATTAAATGAAACATTTCTGAGCAAAATATTACGTTATCACTGACAGATAAAATTAAATTTGGCGGCGCGTCACATGCTGGCCAACTTGACGTGATGTATAATGCGGCTAAATTACCTTGTCGTTATAATACGATATGACAAAGCGATTAAACTTCCTTTTTCATTAGTCGGGTTTTTTCGTAATTTAATGTTGGCACAAACTACGTTCATAAATCCATATATTTTACATTTTTGTATGAAGTGTCGACCCCCTGGTTGGTGGTTATTACAAACACAAATAATAACAGATAAATTAGCTACTTAAATAAAATATTTTTCAAGTATAAATTTAACACCAATATAATACAAATACAAATAAGTCGAAACATATTATACACCATAACACAACGACAGTAACTTACACACCAATATTGAACTTTTTTGTAAATCAAGTAGATACATTTAAAAAAATTACGTTTGAAAGCCGCAACACTACAGCAGTTGTTAAAAGGAGGTGGTATGTTGTTCCAACATTTCGTAGCAGAGTAACGGAAGCTGCCATGAAATGCTGCTGTGTTGTGAGCTGGCATACTAAACTAAGCGTTGGGTTCTAACATTACGATGCGATGGGAAAATGAAAGTTTATTATACAAATAATGAGGGCTATGAGTTTTTACAATGCCAAATAATAGGGACGCAAAATGGTAGGAACGTCTAGATTTCATAATTATAAGATTACTTTTATTTAAATAAGGGGTCACATGGGCTCTACATGGGATGTGAAAACAAAAGCGGGCACAGGCATTTTGAACGCGCTGTAAAAGTTTTTTGGTATAATTAAAGAGACATTCTCCTATTACAACGTCGGCATAATTTAACTTAGATAGTATTATTAAAGGTTCACAGAGTTTAATTCGAGTATCAACATCCAAATAGTTGCGCACCCGGTATAAAACTTTGAGCCTGTAGAAGCAAGACTTAACATTCTGGAGGACATGAAACCTAAGCCTATCATCAACGAAGATCCCCAAACTCTGTAGCCTCTGTTACTTGTTCGACAACTGTTTCTCTAATTTTAATAACAGGATTAAAAAAGTTAATCCTTGCAATCTGAACAAGAGAACCTAAAACAATAAACTTAGTTTTGTGTGGATTAAGAAGTAGACAATTTTTATTTTGCCCCTTCATTTATTCGATCCAATTCTTCGTCAATACTTGCTAAGCTGATCAAAGTATCCTCAGGCATATTTGGAGGTCGTCCGCATATATATGGTAATTACATTTCTTGATGATAGTGATCAAATCAGCACAATCAAAATTGAATGAAGAGGATCGGGCCCAACATCGATCCCTCTGGAACACCGCGAGCTAAAGCTGCCGTTCTCGAAACTGTCCTTCTCCCATCATCATGAGATACAACAACGCGCTGCGAACGGCCACTAAGGTAGCTAGAAAACCTTTTAAAGCGCTACTGTCAAATCCATAGAAAGACAATTTCGACAACAGGAGATCATGGTTGACGGTGTTGAATGCACGGGAAAAATCAAGGAGAACCAAAATAGACCCCTTTCCTGTATCCTGTGCTGCAAGAACATCGTCAATTACATCTGCTGTGAACATTATTGAGCATAAATGAGCATGGCTGTGTACTATTATGACAGGCTCGGAATCCAGAGTGCTTAGAGGGGAGAGTTGTCATAGTCCGTAAGCTGCTGGCATACCAGTTTATCCATTATCTTTGACAGGAATGGAAGAATACTAATCGGCCTAAGATCTTTAACATTCAATGGATTGTGATAAATATTAAACAAGAAAATATACTAGAAAAAAGCATCTATTCTCATGTCGCCCTGACGGGATTCGAACTCGCATCCTTGGGAATCCGGCCCAATGCACTAACCAATTATGCTACAGAGACCTATGAGGTCACGTCGAATTTTTCTAGTATCTTCATTGTTCTACGGTGTTAACCACCGTCGTTTCTTCAATGAGAGAAATATCCTCGCATTCGAAAGAAAAGGATCATGTCACGACAACGAGTAATACCATCCACGCCCTCTGCGTTACTATTGATATTCATAACATAATAGCTTTAGCAACTAAACTTTCATGAACAAGATTGAGACAAAAGTGGCAAGGCTAAGCCTATGGTGTTTAAAATAAGTAAGATCCGAAATAGGGACAATATAATTACCAGGTGCTTCACCAGGTAACGACTTTATTTCTGTATACTAATATAATACTACTAATAAGGTGTACTAGTACTTTATTCGGACTTTACTTTACTCTTTGCTCGGACTGTACTAGTACTCTGCGAACCGAAAAAAAGTGTCCGATTAAGAAGCACAACCAGCACATTGACTTGTATCTCCATGAACCACACAGATTAGGTATTAGTTACTACGTAAATGAACCAGCACAAGTCTAATGTCATGTCTGTCCATTGACTTGTAAATAGTTTTGTTGTATCTCTATGTGTCTGTCAGTCAACACATTCACTCATAGTGGCTTGGATGAATGAATCCAAGCATAGTGGTCATTAACTGATTGTGGAAAATAATTGAACTGCGAAACGCTAAAATAAGATAATCGTCCTAACAATCAACAAACAGAGCGAGACAAAGTTCCACTCCGCTATCGCGTTCCGCAGCGAATATGTAAAAAGGAAAACATTGTATAAAGCCTTATAACCATATATATGTATATTATATGGTCTTATACGCTGTTTTCATACCACTTAACACAGTCATTTGTTAACAACGTCAAAACCAAAACTACTTTCATTAAAAATTAAGCAGAGACGTAAAATGTATTAGTTTCAATGTAGTAAGTAGCATGGTCTTGAACTTAGAGCTCAGCAACGAAATAAAAAAACTACTGTCTGTCAGTGTCAACATTAGACTATTAACATCTGTGAGACCATTGACTTGTAAATATATGTGAGACTAACCTATAATTCTGACTTCAAGAAAATAAAGTTGTTGTTGCTTTTATTACAAAAATGAATTTATACGCGCGGAGCAGAATGTTACGGTCCATTTTCTTTAATAATTTTAATCGCTTCTATTCTACCGCTACTACCGAAGGTATTGAGCACAGTGATCAAGTTTTAATTGATGATAGTGATGAAGCCTTCGCGAGGGAGGCTGAAATCGAAAAGAAAAGAAATAAGTCGAAATTATCTGAAGCTCATCTTAATCTTATTAATGGACGTAGGCCATATGACACACCCAAGCATTTAAGTCATTTGACCGTTAAATATAATAGGAAAATGTATGGAAAGTTTGGCAGTCAAAGTGGAATCAACCCCAGTAAGTTAATAATTTTTCAACTTATTGCATATTAATGTACTACAACTTTGTTACGACTGATTTTTCTCATAGACTGAGACATTTTGTCATTATTTTGGGCTTATATTTACTTTAGTTGAGTCTGAATTTAAGGGAATGGGTGTGAGGGGGACGGATGCCCCTAAATTCAGACTCAACTAAAGGAAATTAGAACCTTATTTTGCTTCAAATAAAAATCAAAAGCAAAAATTTGTCTATTTGTAGGAAAAATTTACCATCTTTGAAAGGTTAACATTGTTTGATTTAAATTTATTATATAATGTAGGTAATCTGTCTACTTATTTCGCTATTAAGGTTTATGCTGGCCTTCAAAACAAGAAATCCAAGAGAGACTAGAGTATGAATTAGTAGCTTTCCCATATACCATTAGAGAAGCCATGGAAGCAGCAGCACAGAAAAAACTAGAGGCACAAGAGAAAATTCTTAAACGAGAGGAGGAAATAGCAGCTAAATTTGGCAAACTTGCTCAGTGGAAAAAAGACCTCAATGATAAAATTGCAAAGAAAGCAGCTGAAGCCGAAGCTGCAAAGGTAAGATACACTGTACCTACCATATTATATGGTTACTCAAATTTGTAGTCAATTAGGAAATCCTTGATAAGAATTCAAAGTACAATGCTATGCCCCAAACATAACATATCATTAATCCTATATTCTTTGCATTTTATTATAGTAATATAATTTAAATTAACAGATGAAAAAAGAAAGGTTGGTAGAAGAAGTCCGAAGACATTTTGGTTTTACTCTGGATCCTCGTGATGAAAGGTTCCAAGAGATGCTGGTTAAACGAGAAAAGGAACAAAAGAAACTTGAAAGACAGGCCAAAAAAGAAGCCAAAGAAAAGACGATGATTGCCAAGTTACAGCAAAAGAATGTAGAAATTAGTGATTCTCCCAACAAAAGTTAGTGATACTCTATTTTACTTTTTGGATCATGAAGGAACCAAGCCTGAACTACAATTTAGATTATAAAAGGAAATTTCAATCTTTTTATTAGTTAACCAGCAACCGCTTGCAGTTTTATCCACATGGTTCCCATTCCCGTGGCAATATCGGGACAAAAAGTATCCTATGTTCATAACCAGGCTATCTACTATCTGTGTACCAAATTTCATTAAAATCTGTTCAGTAGTTTCAGAGCCTATTCAATCCAAACAAACAAACAATCAAATATTTCCTCTTTATAATATTAGTATAGATAATATTTATATTATGCCCAACAAAGAGCAAAGTAGTTTGGTTCTCATTCCTCAATACATTATTTTATAGTAATAAATATCTATGTAAAATTTCAATTTATTATTGAACTCATGTTAAGTAAGATATATTTGCAACTGCTGGTGTGGTCTGATGTCCACCACTACAGCAGTTTAATCAAGTAGGCAATTGTGTAAATGTATAGTGATTTTATCTATTTCACAGATATTGTCATAACATACAATTTCCATACAAATTGCAGCCTTGAACAAATCACATACAAACTGTCAAATGAACACAATTATTTGACACAAACACACCCCCCCCTGATATCTTATAATATGCCAACATGATGTGGTATTATTACGGGGAATAAACCCCGTGTTATTACCAATCCTACTACCAGAATTAATACCGGTAATTTGGTTACCCTTCTTACTACTTAAGTTGATTAATGTAGTAACAAAAGCAATAAAATAATAGCTTGTGTTACTACCATTTTTATTATTATTATTTGGAAGGAGGGACGCCGGCGAAACCGGACGGGCGATCAGTCACCATAGTTGGAACCATTTCACCGAGTTCCCCAAAGTCCCCTGAAGACAGGGTGTTAAGTTGTTTATCGTTAGCTGCTTTAGATCCTCGTCTTTCAGCTTGTCTACTTCAAAGAGCTCCCAGCGCAGCGATTATTATTATTATTATTTGGGGATCTAGGGGCTTTGCAACCCTGTTGAGGGCTGTAGTCACTGCAACCTAAGAGATCTATTGTAACTCGCCACCTATTTATAGTACATCTTTTAGGTCGATAATGTGTCGACCCAGGTGAATACTGCGTTTGTGCATAAATGGCCCGCAGTCACACAGAAGGTGCTTTGTTGTCTCCCTCTCCTGTTTACAGTAGCAGCAAATATCAGTATCACTCAACTTCATGTGAAATTGGTGCCTGTTTAATTTGCAGTGTCCGGTTAAGGCTCTGACAATCGCACAGATGTTCGTCCTGCTGAGCTCTAAAAGTTCTGCAGTTCGTTTAAGCGAGTATCCTTCTATAAGGGACTTGGCGTGCAGTTCCAACCGGGATGGTTGGTTAAGCCAGTATTTTTTTGCTTCGTCAAGAAGGTTGTTCTTAAGAAGTTGCATGGCCTGGTTCTTTGAGATGCCACAGAAAGGCTCTGGGCCCATCTGTAGTCCCTGAGCCCCCTTCCTTGCAAGTTCATCAGCTTTTTATTGCCAACGACTCCCGAATGACCTGGTACCCATTTCAGAATAACTTTATTCCTTTGACCCAGTTCATTTAATTTATTGACGCAGTCTTTCACCAGTTTCGAATTTATGGTATTCGAGTTTATGGCGTTAAGCGCTGCTTGACTATCTGAGAAAATAAAAATAGATTGGTTTATGTAGTTTCGTTGACGGTTGACTTCCGCACATTCTCTAATGGCGTAAACCTCCGCTTGGAATATTGTGGCGTATTTGCCTAGATTCAATCTTTTACTGACTCTAGAACTTGCGCCGAATATTCCACATCCTACATTTTCGCCCATATTGGAGCCGTATGTAAACCAAACCAGACTTCCAGCCTTGCAGGAATAGTGATCCTCAGAACACTCTTCTCTGCTTGGTATTTCCACTTGGTAGTAATTTCTGGTGAAATTGCACAGTGGGAGCATGACGTCCGTCGTCATCGATAGCAGATCGAGCTCAAGCATAGATTCCTGTAAACATCTCAGTGCTTGAGAATGCCATTTGGTCTTGCCAGTGTTGCATATTCTGTGCATACCCGCTTTCGCCTCCTTTGTAAGGTAGGTTTAGCAGGGCATTTAATGCAGCTCCTGGGGTGGTAGACATTGCCATAAGGCATGCTAATCTCTGCACGCTATTGAGCTTGTTTATAATTGTCGCTTGGGTAGCTTTTTTCCACCAAACTACGCAGACGTACGTTATGGTCGGCCTGACTATAGCGGTGTACAGCCATAGAGCGATTTTGGGGTTTAAACCCCATTTCGTCCCTGCTAAGCGATAGCAAATCCCTAAGGCTATTTTAGCCTTTTGGATCACATTACTGATGTGCAAATTCCAAGTCAGTTTTTGGTCAAAAGTAACGCCCAAATATTTGACTTCTTTGGAAAATGGAATGGGAGTCCCGCTTAAAGTAGGCGTTATAAGTTTTTCTAAATTGCGCTTCCTCGTAAATGGGACTATTGTGGTTTTGCTAGGGTTTACTGACAAATTATTCTCTGCGCACCATTTGCTGATGATGTTTAGAGATTTTTGGAGTAAGCATGATACAGTGCTCTAACAGGGGCCGACAACGCAAGCCACCACGTCGTCTGCATAGCCCTGTATATCATTTTTTTTATTTTTTTTTATGGACGACGGGGAGGCTCTTAGCCTTCATCATACCTGATGTTAAGTATTGATAAGGCTAAAGATGGAAGCGAGCCTCTCCCGGAATCCTCAATCACTGAGGAACTGGCTATCTTATCTCTAACTGCCGGAACACAACAATGCTGAAAACATTGTTATTATGTCGTCAGACTTAGATAAGATGGTGGTAGCTAGCCAGACGGACTTACAACAAGTCCTACCACCAACCAAACCGAATACAATATGTACCCCCGCTGGGAATCGGAACCCGGGACCCCTGGGTCTGATTATTCTCTAGGTCTGGGTCTATTATTCGAGGCTTCGACCAGCAACTGGTCAATAACTAGCGACCACAGTAGGAGTGATAGTACGCCTCCTTGTGGGCAGCCTTTAGTTATTTTAAAGCCTTTTGTGGTTCCGTGTAGACTTACACTAAAAGTTCTATTGAGAAGCATAGATTCGATCCAACGGGTAGTTGTTTCGTCAATTCCTTTAGCCCCACAGATCACCCCCAATAGATACCGTATGATGAAAATTTTGTACTAGCCCGAAGTCACCATTTTTGGCGGTGGGTGCGGGTTGCGGGGCACGGAACAAATGCAACATGATTGGCCACTTCAAGGTCCCACTACTCCGCGCGTGTACACTAGTGATGCGACAGTGTAATAAAAAATATCGATAAAATTTGTCATGATTATTTAGCCTAAGGCAGGTGATTTAATTATTAACAATTAACTTATTTGATTATTAAATAATTATTACTATTTCACTTTAATTCAGAAAGACACGTCGTGCACCGACGTAAAGATAGCGTATTATATAAAATTATAAACTCCGCATCGCGGTTCCATCTGTGGCTAAAAGGTTATTTTTAAAAAAAGTCTAAAAAAATCCTATTCTTGTTTTTCGATTTGATAAATGGTTCATCCGTGAGAATCAGATAATGTCCCACTATTAAAAGTAGCCTATGTGATATTTCATACTATATCACTGTTCCGATTATCATCTGAATCCGTTCAGTCGCTTTACCCAGATTGAGTGATAAACATTCATCCAACCATCCATACTTTTGTATTTATAATATTAGTAAAATTGATAAGATTAAGATAAAAAATAAGAAACAAAATAATAAGAATATGATAAAACTATCGATAACGGTCAGTACGCATAGAAGAAAGCTCGTGTCAGTGTACCTAACATGTAATACCGTTTTAAAATCCTCGCCTAAAATGCCTTTTAATAGTTATGAAATATAAAAATATCGATACCGGCATTACCGGCCCAAATGCAGAGACGAACAACACTAGCATTACACGTGTCACTGTACGAAAGTGATAGATGCATCTAATTTACTTATGAGAGAAAGGGACCATTTCAAAAAGACATCAACGTGAGCTGAAATTTTTCAAAGGCAACCATTGTACCGGCCACTATATCTTGAACTCCGCAAAAATACAAAATAATGAAAATTTTACTTACCTATGGAAAGTAATGCCATCTTTCTCGTAGCTAGATGTCCGAGAGTTTTTCCCACACCACTTTATGGCACAAACTGACATTTTTCAGGCTCAGAAAATCGTAAACAATAGGTAATTTTTTTTTATTGAGTGCATGCACGCGGATCCAATACTTGGTCGGTACTGAAGTGGCGTGATTAGTTACTTGCTTATATCAGTGAAAAATCATAGATGTGTGGCGCGCGTCGGCGGCCTTGTATGCGGTATCTATTGGGGGTGATCTGTGTTTAGCCCTCATTCCTCTAGAGAGAGCGTGAATAGTGACGTTATCGAATGCTCCTTCAATGTCAAGGAAAGCAGCTATTTGCTTGTCCTCCAGAGCCCTTTCTATCCTGTCTGTGAGTTCAAGCAGAGCGGTCTCAGTGGATTTTCCTTTTTGGTAAGCGTGTTGCTTTGAGTGCAGAGGACGTTCCCGAAGAGGCCCATCTCTAATACATTCATCAATGACCTTCTCCATACTTTTTAGTAGGAATGAGGTAAGGCTTATTGGCCTGAAGGACTTTGGCTGTGAGTAGTCCCTCTTGCCAGCCTTCGGGATGAAACGGACTCTGACCATAGTCCACTTTTCTGGTATGTATCCCCATGCGTAACTCGCTCTAAAGATTTTAATTAGGGTGGGAATGAGAATATCCTTCCCTTGCTGTAGAAGAGCTGGGAAGATATCATTCTCATCTGCAGATTTAATAGGCTTAAAAGAGTCAATTGCCCATTCAATGCTGCTTGGCCTGAAGTTCCTCGCTGCCCTACTCCAGTCTTCATTGGTGGGTCTGGAGAGGCGTTTGTGAGTGACATTCAGTCCATTAGTCTCTGATGTTAACACGCACAGTGTGTAGACGCCAGGAGATCTAGGGTCTCTTCCGCTGTTTCGGTGAAAGTACCATCTGGTTTCTTTAAAAGACCCAGTTGGTTGGTAGGCGATTTGGCTAAGACTTTATGGATTCTAGCTCCTTGTGGGACCTTGGTGATCTCCTCGCAGAATTTCCTCCATGAAAGTCTTTTCGCCTTCCGTAGTTCTTTATTGTATTCAGTTAAGGCTTTGAGATACCGACTCCACTGATTCGTGGATTTAGCCTTATTGAATAGTCTACGCGATTCTTCTCTCAGGACATCGAGCTTTTTATTCCACCATGATACTCTTTTGTCCCTGACAGTTCTTGGAGGGCAGCTCTCTTCATAAGAGGCTGTAATGGCTTCGGTAACTTGACAGCTTCGCAGACTTCGGATAGCGCAGCGATGCTTACATCGGGTATTCTGCCATGAACTGGGAGCTTGTTACTTCTTTTTCTTTACATTTCGGACAGATAGAGGGTCCTCTGCTCTTTTGATCACTGACAGGTGTCTGTTTAGAGGACAGTGTCCTGTCAATACTCCTACAATGTTTCTTATGTCTCTCCTACCCAGTTTTAGTAGCTCTCTGGTTTTCTTCGTCCACTGATTTGATGAAGATCTTGGAATTTGGACTGTCTGCAGTCCTTCCTGTTCATCCATCTTTGGTTAGTTTCTTTGATTGTCCTGATCTCGATGATGTTTTTAGAGTTGATTTGTTTACATTCCTTTACCAAGGCTGAGGTAGTCTCCGTTTTGTCGAAGGCTTTGATGGCAGCCTGACTGTCGCTGTATATTACTATTTTTCCTATGTTGTGGTTGCTCATCTCACTTTTGATCATGTGCGCGCATTGCATTATCGCAAATACTTCCGCTTGAAATTCCTTATTTATTAGGTTGTTGTTAGCCAATATCATATATAGGTTTTCTTTGTACTTTTTGCCCATTTCAGCGTGACCTTTGTCTTTGTTTCTTCCCTTCCATAGATTTGTGCTTTTCAGCTTAAACCATTATTCTGTAGCTCTCTTTTTTATTTTAATGTCTATTGGACTGTAGCCTAGTATCATTTCTAGGGCGGCTGTGGGAGTTGTTCTCATAGCTCCTGATATCATGATGCTGGCTAGTCTCAGTACTTTCGTGAGTTCTTAACTGTTGTATTCTAGTTGCGCCTTGTGCCACCATACTAAGGCACCGTGCAAGATTGTAGTATGATTGACCCAGTTTCTGCCAACGACTCTTCTGCAAAAATAAGAAATACATCGTATAATTATAGTAGAGCCACCGCACAAGGAATATGTTACTCTTATAATGTTCTAATTTAAAATGATTAAATATTAATAATAATAATGATATTAATAAAATATTTAATATAAATTTATTTTTTAATAATGAAAATAAAATCAATCTATCCATATTATAATAAAATAACATTTATATTAATAATAATAATAATTATTTATTTATTCATCACTTTAATTGCTGTAATTAAAATTACTAATATTTTTTTTGGTCCTTTACGATCTTCAATATAAAACTAATGATAAATATATTTAAACCTATCCGAAAAACACACCCAATTCTAAAAATTATTAATAGATCATTAATTGACTTACCTTCACCATCTAATATTTCTTCATTATGAAATTTTGGATCCTTACTAGCTATATGTTTAATAATTCAAATTATCACAGGATTATTTTTAACTATATATTACACAGCAAATATTGAATTAGCTTTTTACAGAGTAAATTATATTTGCCGAAATGTTAATTATGGATGATTAATCCGAACTCTTCATGCTAATGGAGCTTCTTTTTTTTTAATTTGTATTTTTATTTATATTGGACGAGGAATTTATTATGAATCTTTTAATTTAAAATTTACATGAATTATTGGAGTAATTATTCTATTTTTAACAATAGCAACAGCATTTATAGGTTATGTATTACCTTGAGGGCAAATATATTTTTGAGGTGCAACTGTAATTACTAATTTACTTTCAGCTATTCCATATTTAGGAAATACATTAGTTAATTGAATTTGAGGTGGATTTGCAATTGATAATGCAACTTTAACTCGATTTTATACTTTCCATTTTATTTTACCTTTTATTATTTTAATAATATCTATAATTCATTTATTATTCCTTCATCAAACAGGTTCTAACAATCCCCTAGGAAATAATAGAAATTTAGATAAAATCCCCTTCCACCCATTTTTTACATATAAAGATTTAATTGGATTTATTATAATTTTATCATTGTTAGTAATATTAACTCTTATTAATCCATATTTTTTAGGAGATCCAGATAATTTCACTCCAGCTAACCCTTTAGTAACCCCAATTCATATTCAACCAGAATGATATTTTCTATTTGCATATGCTATTCTACGCTCTATCCCAAATAAATTAGGAGGTGTAATTGCACTAGTAATATCAATTTTAATTTTAATTATTTTACCTTTTACTTTTAATAAAAAAATACAAGGAATTCAATTTTACCCATTAAATCAAATTTTATTTTGAATTATAATTACAACTATTTTTTTATTAACATGAATTGGAGCTCGACCTGTAGAAGATCCATATATTATTACAGGACAAATCTTAACAATTATTTATTTTTCATATTATATTATTAACCCATTAATTAATTTATTTTGAGATAAATTAATTTATTAATTAATGAGCTTGTAATAAGCATTTGTTTTGAAAACTTAAGAAAGAATTAAAATTATATTAATTTATACTAAAAATATTTATATATTAATATAATTTTAAACCCAATATAAAATAATAAAAAATTTAAAGAAATAGGTAAATAAATTTTTCAAGCTAAATATATTAATTTATCATATCGATATCGTGGTAATGTTCCACGAACTCAAATAAATAAAAAAGAGAAAAACCGGGTAGCATTAATTTATTTTTAAAACTAATTAAAAATTAGTTAACTAATAATAAAATTTGAAATATATCAAAATATTTGATTTATTTTTATAATAATTCCTTTAAGATTATGTTGATTTTCTTCTAGATTAGCTGAGACTAATCAGTTCGATTAGTCTCAGCTAATCTCGTCTAAGTCGTAAAGGTCTAAGATTTTTTTTTTAATTAATTTTTAAATAAAAAATTAATCTTAATTCATAACCACCAATATAAATTAAAATAAATAATAAACTTATAAATAAAATTTTAGAATACTCAGCTAAAAAAATTTATGCAAATCCACCTCTTCTATATTCAATATTAAATCCTGATACAAGCTCACTTTCCCCCTCAGCAAAATCATAAGGTGTTCGATTAGTCTCAGCTAATCTAGAAGAAAATCAACATAATCTTAAAGGAATTATTATAAAAATAAATCAAATATTTTGATTTATTTCAAATTTTATTATTAGTTAACAAATTTTTAATTAGTTTTAAAAATAAATTAACGCTACCCGGTTCCAGACTAAAATTAACATCTAATAGTACATTGCATGCGTCCATTAAAATATATAATCAATTACCATCTTTAATAATTAATGAAAGTAAACATTCTTTGTTTATAAACCAATTAAAAAAAATTCTTATAAATAAATGCTATTACAGTTTACATGAATACTTCAACGACACTATTAAATAAAAAAAGGGTATTTAAAAATCTGTCATCTAAAATTACTTTGTGTCATTGTTTTTTTTTTTCTAATAATTATTATTTTTTTATTTTTTGGATGTAAAACTTTGCTATCTAATGTTAATTAGCGCCTCCTCTCTTCTAAACCCTATTGCGTGCCCGTCAGGGTCCATGATGATCTTTTATTTATGTTCACCATCTTTCGTGTACATTATGGAATGCAATAAATAATTGAGTATTGAGTATTGAGAACTCGACAGAAAAGAAAATTAAAAATATAAAATGAAAATATTATTAGCCGAGTGCTGGGGCCGCATAGCTAACCAGGAGGTATACCTATACATAAAAAGTTGCTTCCTGTCACAAAATGCCATGTCCCACCGGTTTATCCACCTGGTGGGTCCACGGGTATTTTTTCAGGTAATTTTCTTCCTCGTAGATTCGCTGCACAAGTAATGTTCTACTTATTTAAATTAAATTAAGATATTAAGCAATTCCTCTACAGCAGCAAGTACCAGGGTCACATAGTTAACCAGGAGTTATTTTAGACATAACGTAAGTAACACAAGCAATATTTTATTGCTTTTGTTACTACTTTCAACTTCAGCAGTAAGGGTAACCAAATTACCGGTATTGCTACTAGTAGTAAGATTGGTAGGTAACACGGTAATATAGGGAAGAGGAGAGGAGGAGGACCCATCACAGGACTACCAAATGGGGGACAACACTGGGGCTGTCCCAGTTGTTCCGTTATGTTTGCAACAAGCAACAAAAAACACCAATATAATATAAATATTTTTAATCTTCATTGTACAATAATAACGTAATAAACATAAAAATCTCATGAGCTGTCCTCGTCGTCGGAGGAGCAGAGCGCGTCGCGCGGGTTGGGCGGCGGCGAGCGGCGGCGCTGCGTGTGCGCGGGCGAGCACACCAACGTGTCCGACGAGTCGCTTACACTGCTGCAGCCGCTGCCCGTCTCGTGCGCGTACTGTATACATACAAAACATCAAACTTAGGGAATAAAATAGGCTGATAACTGATAACAAAAATAAGCTTTATTAAGTCCGCCTCATAAAAGAAGTCCCACGGAATATAAATACTGGAACTAAAATGTTGTTTGCTTATCTCCATACTTATAGTGCGGTAATAGAGCTTATTAATATTTTTATTTAATTTTTAAGCCTATAGTAATAGTGATAAAGAGCTTATTTTCGAAAGTGGAGCAGCGCAACTCTTAGGTTGTTTCTGAGACGGACTCTATAACAGGCAATAACGAAGGTAGTAATAAATCTAGCTTCGTGTATATTAAAGGTTTCTAAGCTAGTTACTGTCTTTATTCCCAGGAGTCCCCTTCAACGCCGTCCCTCGGGTTGGCAACTGGGAATTATCTTCTTATTTGTCACGCGGGTGACAAATATTTTCTTTTTCCTAATTGTCACCCATGACAGCAGAGGGGGTGACAATAGCTACGAAAATCCCCACTTGTTCCCTCCAAGCAATGTGTAGTATATGTTCTCCCTCTTATAAAACTTTTGTTTATGATTTATTTAAAGTCTTTTTTACTTAACTTCAATGTTTCCAAAAACAGATAGATAAAGAAAATAGATTCTGATAGATTCATAAACTCCATTTTCTCTTATATGAATTCATTGTTGTGTATTGTTATGAACTCGAAAATGAATTCGCGTCATACTTGTTTATAATTGTTATTTTATTTTTTAAAAAGAGAGAGATAGTTTTAATTATCTCTATTTCTGTTTTGTAAGTTCTTTAATTTGATAATTGAGTAAAATTGTTGTAACAAATTTTCTTTGTTAAATTTATACAGCTACGCTGATTATTTGCTACGCGTCATACTTGTTTATTCTTAAATAGTTAAAAACTCTCTCTTTCTTTAAAAAATAAGATAAAAGTATAGATATACTGTTTTTGAAAACACTGAAGTAAAGTCTAGACAAGAAACTTTAAATAAATCATAAAAAAATATGAAAAGATAAAAGAAAATATGAAAGAAAGAAGATATACACCATACTACTTGGAGGGAACAACTGAGGGCTATTGTCATCCCCTCTGGTGTCACGGGTGGCAATTAGGAAAAAAGATACCTGTACCCCTATTACGAGTTTGCTTAACATGACATTTACAGGACTCGTGAGCGTAGACTATCGGATACACTGCTCATGTCGGTAAAACAGTCGCTAAATATAAAAGAGACAGAGCTACATTTTACGTTAACGTTTACTGTAACGTCAAGTTTGCCAAACTCGTAATAAGCCTACTGTTGTCCTCTCTGGCACGAGTTGAAAGGGAACAGTTAGGAAAATTTGTCACCCGCCTGACAAATGGGAAGATAATTCTCAGTTTAACCCGGGACGGTGCTAAAGGGGCTTCCTAGGAATAAAAGAGTTACTGAAGCTAGCTCTGCATACACGCAGATTGCTAGCTAACACTGCGGTACACGCACGGTAGTTACGGTTTTCACCGGATACCACGTAGTTGGTCGGTCGGTGCTGTACCTATGTTGTTTGTCTTATGGGGCGTATCGACATTGCGAAAGTGCCTCACGAGGCATCATCAAATGTTACTAGGTTACGAAGTTCTTTGTCTTTCATGTCGCTGTCGCGCGAGGCAATAGGTACGATACACATGTCTTCTGAACGCTCTTTTGAGCCGCCATCTTCTTCTTTTCGTAGCAGTAGATAAACCCCCGACAGCGAGACGAAGAACGCTCACGCTCACAATTCTCTCGTGAGGTAGCCTCGCAATGCCATTAGATTGTTTGGAAAAACCCAGTTAAGCGTAATATTTACATGGACATTTCAAATGTACTTACCATACTGTGTTCGTAGTTATTTCTCATCTTCTTTGACGTCATCTGTGCCGATATGATGTCATCTATTATGCTGTGTTCGTCACCATGGGAATTTTTCGTGTCTCCAATTTGTCTCTCAAACATTTCCGGCTTCTGAAAATAGAGATAATTTTAAACATTCATTCGACGCATCTCTTGCTGTTAATCAATTGTTGGTGTATTTAATGCTTTACCATGTCTACACTATCTCTACTACATAGCTCTAGTCGTTGTTTGTCTCCAAGCATATGAGCAGACTTTGTGGATTTGTTCATCTTCACGATATTCGTCATCTTCATGTGGGTGCTTTGCGCTTTCTTAGGGATGATGTTAATTCGCAGCTCGTTGGACTCGTACTCTTCCATCTCTGTCACTTCAGTCATTTCTTTGGCGTCATCTAGCCCTCTGTCTTTATCATTTTCATGGAGACATTGACTGAAAAAAAAAACAATTTCTTTTGTATTGTAGATTATAATAACTATCTAGTCGAGATTTGTTTTCATGTCACGTTGATAGAATTAAGTCGTCTAGATAAACGCTTACCCATAACATTGATTGTTTTTGATGAATGCATAAATATCTTTGAACGCTTGCTGTATGTAAGACAGTGTGTTCTGGTCAATAGGCACCGAACTAGTGGACCCTGAGCTGCTGGATAAGTCCCCGGATCTGGAACTCGCTTGGAACGATTGTTCCGAACCTGGATGTAAGAAGGCGAGAATCGATGTTTTGAGAACTGTAATTATTTATGTTACTATCTAATGCAAATGAGCAATTAATTCATTTAAATTGATTTTACCTGATGAATTTGCACCATTTGCCCACAACCTTAGCTGATGTTGCTTGAGTTGTTTCATCTGATCGACGAGCTGGAGGTTTAATTCTTCTAATTGTTGTCTATGTGATATTTCCTCTTGAAGTTGTTCTTCTAGCACTTCAGAGTAATCCCTGATATTGAATATGAAGACAATTAGTAGATAGTCATTAATTATTTTTCTCTTCTAAAACAGTTAACAATAATACTTACTTTTCTTTCTTAATCACATTAGCCTTATTCGTATATTTTGTTGGTACACCTTTGTTCATGGATTGAATTCGGTCTTTGATTATACCGTTCCTGCAATTATGAATTCTCGTTTAATACAATATTGTTGGCATTCTGGTTGAATCCTTCAATTTGTAAATACTTACTTCGAAGCAACAGATTTAACCATTCTGCCATCACTTGAACACCCACTGAGGTTTCCAAGCCACGAATACTGAAAACGGTTGATACACCTTCAATCTGTATTCCTATCCTACTCATTTACCAATATAGTTCAAGTTGAACCTGGGCCAGTTCTATTCAAGATTTGCAAATAAAACAATGAACCGAGTCTCTTGCGGAAGACTGCACGTCTACCGCTTCACGTGCATGAATGACTAGGTCAGACCATCTAGTGTTTTCTAGAATTTTATTTTGTTTCCAGAGCATCACTGAAAATAGTTCCTATTTCAAAGAACGATTTTTACTTACTAAATGTCCTCCAGCTCCTCTTTCGTTTTCCCTCAAGCTATCACGGAGCTTAGAAAGAGATTCACTACAAATATCTATATTGTGCCTCATATCTAATATCACCAGGGTTGTGTTGGAATTCATCATTTGTATTACAGCGGAAGCGGTTTGTTCTGTCAGACCACAGTTTTGCAAGTCCACGGCTGTAAAAATATAAAATGAAATTAACCAATAAATAAATACAGATTTCCTGTTACTTTGTGACGGGGCTTCTAGTCCGGCAGCACTAAAGTCGCCGGAACGTCGGAACCGCCGCCCTCATTTAATAATTAGGAACGGAATAAAATAATCGTTCCAGGAGACTTGTCCTTATTTATATTAATGGAATTAAGGAACTGTAACAATATAAAAATACAAAGATATAGAAAAGTCCTAGTTATAAATACTTGATCTAAATGATGAGTAAAAAAGTAGGTAGTTAATCTTACCCCGTGTATCGGGTGCCTGATGTATATGAAAAATATGGTTGGTTTATAAAGGAATGATTAAATAATAGTGTCTAGCCTGCTGGCTTCTGTAAGATTACGTCAAAATGAGCCGAACAGGAAACGTGGAACGGAGAAAATTACCATAGAGTGAGACTACGGAGTTTCCAGCCATTATAGAGGTTTCATCCATCCATAAGGCAAGGAACGAAATGGCATCGTTACAACTTTAAGCTTTACTAACCTTTTATCCATAAATCGTCGGCCAGTACGTCGCATAATTTCGCAGCACCTTCGTCACCCAGTTGTGGGTTTCCGCACAACGTGATCCGTCTGAGTCCCGCCATCGTGTCCAGCTCTGGCAGGCGATATCTTAACGTATGAATCCAGTTCTCGCTATACCGGTGAATCTTTTGGTACTGAAAATACAAAGATGTTCTTGACAACAACAGCCACTAATTATCTTGGATCAATTGTATGCCCGCCTATGTCCTTCTCCAAGGTCTTATCTTTATGCCAAAGATCATCAAAATTGCTTCCGTGGTTTGAGCATGCAAATGTACACCAGACACCGACAGTTATTCTCGCATTTAAAATAGGGTATTAGAATAGAAACATTCGTCGGTTCATCTGATATTTATTTCATAAATGTTTAGGTTAAAACTTAAAATCAGATCAAGAATGTATAAAAAAACTTGAGAGGTGTAAAGGGACACCCGGATGGAACGAAGTTCTCGCTTTCTATGAGAGAGAGAGAGAGAGAGAGAGAGAGAGACAGACAGAGAAACACGCGCACGCCGCACGGCTTACAAATATAGCAAAAAGTGTCGTTACAACTTTTGGCCTTAATTTCCGTCTAGCCCCCTTTCGCAACGCGCAATAAGGAACTTCGTTCCAAATTTAACAATCTTCATTTAACCTAATCAATCAATCAAACAATAAATCAATCAATCCATCATCCATCCATCCATCCGTCCGTCCATCCATCCATCCATAGCAAAAAGTGTCGTTACAACTTTTGGTCTTAATTTTTTCCGTCTAGCCCCCTTTCGCAACGCGCGATAAGGAACTTCGTTCCAAAAGAGAAAAGTTTACTGAACTCTTTTTTATCATTTAGGAAAAGTTGTTTACCTTAATTAAGTCAGCAATGTACCCCGCACCAAGAACGGTCAGTTCGCAGCCGGAGAGGTCGAGAGTCAGGATGTTAGGCAGACACCTCACCGCCTTGCAGACTGCGAAGCAGCCAGCATCTCCAATCAATGCACGTGGCAGGTACAGATGTTGGAGAGAATTGTTCGTAAGTAGAGCCTGAAAATTGTTATTAAGCAGTTAAAATGAATAATTTTTAGGTGGTCATGCGGCGTAGGGTATTTGAATAAATAATTGACTTTTACTTTGAGCAAATAATCACGACTTTCTCCACTTACTCCGGGTTTCTATAACTTACTAACGGATTGTTTTGGCTACTGACAGTTATATTTTGACATATTTACGTTAGTAAGTTATAGAAACCCGGGTTTGGTTAGGGGTGAGCAGAGTTCACTTCTTTGCCGATTGCATTGTACTTGCTACTTGCTACTCTCATATGCCTATATGCCTGCTATCCATCCTCAGTTTTTCTAGAGAAGTTCCAAAATAATTTAAATATATCACCTCACACAAAGGGTTCAAGTAAGGGATCCTGAGCGGCAGCCCCTCCAGCAGCAGCGACGTCAGCAACGTGGTGTTGGCCAGCATCTGCGACAGCGCCTCCACGAGGTTGGTCAGCATGAAGTTGGTGAGGATCACCGCCCGCTTGTTCACGGTCTTCGCTAGCCTCTCGCAGTCTATTTGCTCGAGAACTAAGACAAACCTTATTCACTAATTTTTTTATAAATTATTTGTCTAAAAACGCGTACTCCAGAAATAGTACTCGCAACGCGACTTCTTCCATCATAGCGGTTTGGACACCTAACTTGTATAAAGCAAATCCTTACGTTATTATAGGAATAAAAGTAAGGAAAACAGCATCAGATATTTTTAGGACAGCTACTTAATACTAGAAAATGAGACTGTATTATGTCCATATCCAACATTTTGCTTTGCAAAAGTGAGGTGGATGTCAAAATGGTCTGTCTAACCTGGTCTAACCCATTCAAACACGATAATCCTCATTGAAGGATTTTGCGCTTTATGTCTTCATGCAATCAGGTTGAAAATGAATTGGAGTTCAACAAACAATTTCGACAAACAGACCCATTGCGCAACTTAGGTGGGTTCATAAAACAGCCCTTCAGGCTTTACAGTGAGACCTTAAAAGCACCCTTATGACGCTCGTAGTGCAATGAAAGTGAAAAGCCAGACGTGCACTTGACTGCATAGTTGAAGGGGTTACAATTTAGAATCGTGCGGCACGATTTAAGGGCTAAGGAGGGAGCGGAGGGAGGGCCCGCACTACTCCCATTACAAGGTAATACATGAAGGTATTAAAAAAATAAAATTTAACCTCAAAATGTATGAAAATCTACATGGTGGATCCCTGCATTGCACTACAAGATTAAGACCATATTTTATTTTTATTTTCTATAACTATCGTCATATTGGTTTTAATTATAAAAAAACATAATTTCTGGCGTTTCGCCGGCCGCTACCGCGGCACGCTCGCTGCGCTCGCTCGGCTCACGCGTTTTATATAATATACCTAGTCATATGTATATCATACTAGTTTTTAGACAAAGACATATCGTTTTATGGGCTTCACCGGCCGCTGACGCGACGCGCTCGCTCGGCTCTCACATTATATATTTATGAAAGTTTAAAAAAAAACGTCGTTTCTGGCGCTTCGCCGACCGCTTATGTAGTTTTATTTACGGCCTTGGTGTCATTGTTTTAGGTGACAGACAGCAGACATTTCAGCTTATTTTTGCGTTTTTTTTCACGGCATTGCATAGACAAATATTTTTTTTATCTTTACGACAAGTCAAACAATGATAATGCGAGGTGAATTAGCGTTTCGTTTCAGGTTTTAACCGTTTTAAGGTTAAAAATTGTTTTTTGATTTTCTCTTAAACGATACATTACTTGTAATAAGAGTAGTGTTCGGGGGATGGGTTGATCTCCCCTTAACAACCCTTCCACTTTCAACACTTAAATCGTGCCGCACGATTCTAAATCCAACCCATAAAATTTTTATTTGATTGTTCTCCACAAAGAAGGACTTACAGTAACTGTGATTATAAAAAGAAAAGCCTACCTGTTTTCACTTGTTGCCGGCACTTTATTGACACAGAGTGCAAGCTGAGGTCGCAGCTGAGCGCGTGCAGGATGGGCGGCCAGTCCGCGTATTTTATTCGATCAACACAAAAATCCAGCACTTTGCCATTTCCAGACGGAATAACGTTATTGAGCGGCGTCAAGTTCTGCAGTTTGCAGCACTTTAGGTAACACTGGTGGAATATGCGACTGCTCTTCGGTTCGACTCCTTTACCAACCATTTCGATTAAAAAAATATGTACACCATTAAAAATATGCCCAATCTAGAGCTCCTTAGGCTGAAGCTGGCTTTTTTGACGGCGAAAAAAATTTATTGATTATAAATAATTGATTTGGTGTAATAATAACTCAAAAAGTGACAGTGTTCAAAAATAGAACCAAAATGTCATTGTTGGCATTGTCATTTGAGCAGTTGTCTTTATGATAAAAATAAATAATTTTGATATATGCCAGTTAGTCGTCGAAAATAGGTTTTAATTTATAGCAAAAATACATTTTGGTACAGTCATTTTGGGTAACTTTGAACATTTTTTTACAGTTTTTGTGATATTACAATCTGATTTATTTTCATAAACGTTCATTTTATTAATTAAATAGTGTTCTTTTGAGTTGGTTTATATTTTTAACTTAATAAATTTAATGAAAAATCAACAGAACTACCCATAATTTCCCCCTAAACTCAAATTCAATGTTATCATGAGTTTTGGGTAACTTTGAATATTATTTTTTTCATGATGAAAATTCTTTATTATTCGAATATTTTAAGGTTTGGGTAAGATTAGATGACATTTTTATATAAAAAAATTCTTAACTATCAACATGACATCTACACTGACGTATAAATATGACAGATAGATTATTCTTGCCATATGAATCAAAGTGGACCAATTTGGTGGGAAAAAAAACTTTATTGTTTATGAATTATTTATTAAATCAAGATAGTGTTTAACATAACAAATTATATATTCATCTGGCTATCGAATAAGCTCAAAATCGTAAATAATAGTTACATTTTCTTAAACAAAACTTTTTTTAAGAGAGTCTTTCACCTCTTCCCATGAACAAAATGTCGTCAATAAAAAATTTGCCACCTTTTCTGGATACGTGCTGCTATTTTAAAATACTTACAATGTTTGACTCATCGATTCGACATATTTCAATTTTGGAAGGCGAAGACCACCCTCCTAAAATGTTTTTTTTGTAGCACAGGGACTTGTAAGGGTCTAACTTTTTGTATCCTTCCTGGAATCAAACTACCCTCTTCTCTAAAGAAACAATATGTACCCTCTTTTATTTTCGGGACTTCAACGACTCCCTTGCCTGCACACTTCTCAGTTTTCATAGCTGGTAACTTTCATTAACTAGCTTGTAATTAACATTCAAAGTTACCCAAGTTACTTCGATTTTGATCGTCGTCAGAACTTTACCAGTTTTACACAATATTTAACATCAAATAAAGGACAACGACTTGAAAATAATAACAATTAAACTATATTTTAAAGATAAAAACCAAAACATACCTGTTTACAATGTGTTTTGTATATTTAATTTCGATTCCAAATCAGAGCAACAAACACTTGCAAAAACTTCACTATGGAAAAGGCGTTAATTTAAAAAATTATGACTTTGACAGTTTATTTTTCTACTTTTCGATTGCTACTTAACATTTTGGCGATCCGTTTTACGCAGTTGCGATATTGAAACAGCAAAAGGGTTTCATGAAATAAAAATAAGAAATCTTTTCACAACTTTGTTCAAAGTTAAACTATAATTCAAAGTTACCCAAATTGTATGTAATAATTATGTCTTTATTACATTTATAAAACTATATAAGATCTGCCATTGCATTGACTTTAAGAAGACTTTTCAGATTTCAGATATATCGCTAGTTTTATACGTAAACCATCTGCGGACAGTAATCCAGGATGGTGGTTTTTCGGATAAAGCATACGCGCACGAATCTGCCCGTCGGATCTGTCTGACAGATATGCCAGTGTATGGTGAGAACAGACACAGATTTGTCTGCCAGATGCCTGTTAACTCGTGGATGTGGCAAGCGTGTGTTAAAAAATCCTTGGTTTTATTTCTTTTACTAATAAAGGGATGTTTCCTTTAAGCAAAATTCGCTATCTCTGTTTTAGGGTACGTCCCCTCCAGCTAAAGTTACAAAATGTCAACCTGTATATTTGAAATAAAAACTTTCGTTAGTTGTGAATTCTGATACCCGTAACCGATCTACTTATCTCGGAATCAGAATGTTTTTGATGTTGTCTGATTTTTAACATCATTCCTTACTTTATAATAAAATGCTATTTACTATCACCATATGTATTTGATAATTAACCTTTTACGAACCTTATCTATAGAGTCGTAAAGTTCATAATCATTTGAGCTTTCTTTGGTGATTTGATGTGTTGCTTAATAATTTGTGAAAGCTACACTCAAAGTTAATAACACCGCCAACGCTGAACTGTCGGTCGAATGTTGATTTGACATAGGTACTTGTCATTTTGACAAGTAATTGACAGCAGCGGAGATGGCGCCATTAGTTTTGAGTGCACAATAATTTTCACTTATTCAGGAATCAAACAAATTGGATATGTATGATATGTTTATTAAAAGTTAAGATAAGTATTTTGTGACATAATAACGTAATAGTTGCTATTGAACAAAATTATCAGGTAGTTAGGTAGGTACATAAAGTTGTATTGCCACAAACAAGTTTTCCAAAAAACAATAAAGTAAGTTCTATTTAGATATGGTAGAACTCCGCCACATACCTACATATTGCAATGCTTTATATTATTATATAACTACTCAATGAACGTAATACCATAATATGTTTAAAATTAATTATAATTACTCAACACTAGTAAATCTGGGCTTAAGAAACACTGTCTCCGAGGTTTTTAACAAAAAATATATATCTTCTTCTAAATTAAACCTTGTAACATAGGTAACTCAT
Source organism: Chrysoteuchia culmella (assembly GCA_910589605.1). Lineage (NCBI taxonomy): Eukaryota > Metazoa > Arthropoda > Insecta > Lepidoptera > Crambidae > Chrysoteuchia > Chrysoteuchia culmella. Next base: position 5,323,049 of record OU342647.1, on the reverse strand, counting down.
GGTAAGTTAGGTAACAAAGCAACAAAATGTCATTTTAAAACAGTCTTTCTTTCATACAGCATTGGTTGAATTGAAAATCATTTGCCACATTGAACATAAATGTTTAACGCCCCTGGTATAGTCAACGGCTCATTGAGCTAAACAGAAAATAGCTCTTATCACGTACACGTAGACAATACATTTTCATTTTGTTGCGCAAGTAAGCGTACCTTGTTTCCACGTAATTGCGCAATCACATAAATCTATGGGCGAAACATTTTAAGAATCACTTCAACTTTTTTTAACCAAAATTAGCTAAATGTATGCCTTAAAACAACTTTTATATTTTGACGGTATGAAAATATAGTAATCCCGGATCCCGGTTTCTGTTAGTTAAAGCAAATACAGGTTTCTTTTAGGAAACTTTTATTCAAGATGAGACAGACTTTTACAATACCGAAAAGGCACATTTCAACAATCATTGTAAAAATACATCTATTATAGCTAGATCGTTATTTATATAAAAGTATTCTCATATTTTGGCTTTAGGTACACATAACTATGTATAATATAACATTTACAATACCTTCAACTACCATACATAAGTACGAACTATAATAAAGGGGTTTTCCCTATCTCCTATCTAATAATAAAATTGTGATATGACTTTAATGCAAAATACAATAGCCACTAGTACTAATAGCGAACCACTAGTAAAAAATAGCTCTTTTGATAAATAAGGAATAAAACATTCTTGTTAAATAAACACGTAATAACAATAAGAAACAGGGAACAGACTGCGCATACTTTAGTTTTACTATTGTAAATTGTAAGTAACAATAATAGAACATAAGCACTTGCCTTGTGTTACTTTTCGGTATCTTTTTCCAAAGTTGATTAACTTTGTACTTTGTAAAAGGGTAAGTTTAACAAATGATTACGATTAAGATTAGAACTTTCACGATAAAGATTCTAGTTATCAAGCATTAATGAACAATTAAATATCCAACGATAAGTCATAATAGGTATATCTTTGGTTATTATCGATTTGAAAGCATGTACTTATTATCAGGAAATTTTATATTAACAGGATCACTGAAATGGGAAACACACATTTCACATTTTGGGAAATATGCTTAAATCTCTTAAAAATTATAAGTTGTAAATAAATATAACATTAATCGACGCGTTTTTAACACAATTTTAATGATTTATAAAGAGTAAGCATCGTATAACACTTATAATAACAATTATTAATTTAATTGCATTGATGAAAAATTACTTACAACGACATTAAATACCAAAATATTCATACCGTTACTATCAAACACAATAAATTCAAAACCAAATGTTAAGTCAGCTTAAGCAAGCGAGTACCTAACAATTATGGATATTAAATTAACATGCACAGTTTCTTCGAATACTAGATCCTAATCACTTTGTATTTTGGAAGCTAATAATTCTGCAAGTCTTGCTAGAAATTGACGTATGCATTGCAAGTCAAGTAAATTAACAATAATTAAAGAGAGCGTCTTAGGTAAATATGCACTTCCAAATGCGAGTGGATTTTTAAATTGTTCTCATAATGTTGTTACAGAAATCTCCCTCACATTTTGCATTGAATACGCACCTCGATGCCACAATTATATACCTACTCGTATTTTGATACTAAACTCAATACATTTAAGTACAGTAATTCTCTGTTTCTTTATCAATGTAACAAGGATAGCAAAACACAATGCTTGGCAGACTATACTATACTGCATGCTCTGTTTAATTTTTGAAGGAGGATGAGAAAGATTGTATTTAAATAAAGCTTAGAGTGTGATTCAATCTAAATCTAACTTATTTACATTTTTTTATAGATTTTATAATTTTATTAATATTTAAAATATCAATATCACATATCAATTTTTACTGGTGTTTCCAGAACTAAAAATAGAGAAAATCTCAATGATTACCGGTTAATTTATTGTAGAGATCACTTTCTTATGTCTATAACACCAAAAAATATATATTTTTTCATCGTTGATCATGGGAAAAACAGTTTCAAACGACCTTCGCATCAAAAACATATTAATAAATGTATTGGATTCGCGTTAAATAATTATTGTCTAAGTGTTTCGTATCCAGAATTCAGAATTTAAAACTATTTTTAAATAGAAATACAGAGCGGAGTAGGTAGATTTGTACGCTTAAATCAGATTATAACAATAATTTGAAAATATCCACTTATAATAGGTTCTTTTGGGTCGATTTTTGCCAATCCCTATGAAAGTTTCTCAAAAAAAGTTTTCTTTCTTGTATTTAAGATTCTGAAAATATTGTAACTATAACTCTTAGTAAGGCAAACACAAAAGAAGAGTGTGGCAAACATTGTACAGATGTGCCATCCACGAAGAGGCGCCCTACCCATTTTTGGTCGAGGGAATTGCGGCGTGCGGGGAGTAGGACCCGAGCTTATTTTATTCTATTTACGGTAGTGTGCGCGTGCACTCCTAAGTAATTAGTGTGTACCGATAACACTCAAACATTAGCGGAAGCTACACACATACTATAAACAATTAGGACGAAATGTTGGGACGCGTCTTCGTGGATGGCACTATCAGTAAACCACGCTGAAGTTTGCATATCACTTTGGCAAACTTAGACAGTTGGTGAATATAGCTCTTAATCTGGTCCCTGCTTCGACCTCCTATTGTTATATCTGCTCCGTACAGACGCTAGGCAGTAGCAGGTGCTGACGCTAGGGCGCTGGTAGTAAAAGCGACACTGACGCTAGGCTATCGTAGAGCTGTGTGACTCACGGCAAGGTCAGTGGTCGAGGAGAGCGTAGCGGCGCGGCTGGTCGGTCGAGGCGCTTGATACTTGCTGTTAATAAAGGCACTGTTGGGGTTTGTAATGCTGTGAAAATGTGGAAGCTGTGCGACTCACGGGCCGCCTCAGTGGTCGAGCAGAGCGTAGCGGCGCGGCGCGGGCTGGTCGGCCTCGGGCTGCGCGTCGGGCGAGCTCGGCGACGCGCGCCCCGTCCACTCGCTCTCCGGGTCCGAGAACATGTTGCTGTCGCCTAACTCCGAGTCCTCGATCTCGTTGAAGTCCAGCTCCTCTGGAATGGTTGCAAGTTGAACGAGAGTTTAATGGTTGCAGACCTATTATTATGTAAAGACTAGCTGACCCGTCACCACTTCGCTGGGCATCAAATATATTTACTTGTGATGATATTATCTCACAATCAAGTATAGCCCGTGTCCGACTTAAATCTTCAATTGAACGTACTAAATGCAAGTACAGCTGTAAACACAACCATGGAGGGATTATACTAACCGTTGTCGGCGATGAGGTCGGCCGTCCAGTCGTTGTCGAACTCGAGCTGCTTGTTGAGATCGCGCTCGGCGGGCGACTGCACCGCCTCCGAGTCCGCCTCCGTCACGTCGTAAATCTCTGTCATTTTCATCTGACAACAAAGGCGATGATGATCAAAGGTTCTTGTTTCTAAACTATGTAAGCTTGGATCTTAGAAAAAAAAACTATATAAGTTTATCTAGTATCCATAACAGTTCTTCTTGAAGTTCTTCATGAAACTTAACGTGGGCCAGATAATTGGTGTTTTTTATGCAATTATTTATTAGACCAAGCTACATTTGACTGAATTTATGTTTAGCCTTTATTTAGCCGATCACTGTAATTTAAACTTTATTTACTTAGAATTAAGATTCAAAGTGACCACAACTGGGACAGCGGCCACAAGGGGGTCGTCTACCCTACTTTGTCTCTCCAACGACAATAAAATTGTAATAACAAGTCGAGTTTGTTTTTTTAGTTACTAAAAAACAAAAACATTGGGTGACTAATTTCAATGTTTACTCAAATAAACTACATTCAGTATTCAGCCATTGTCCAAGATGGTCGGTACAATAAACAACAAAAAGCATGACCTAACGAGTTACAAGCAATCTGCACAAAGGACCCGCTATCGCCCTTTCGTATCTACTGCGTACCGGAACAAACATCTGCGCGTAACGTCACTGCAGGACGAAGTTCAAACTGCAAAATATCTTCCCGAAAAGAACAAAGGGAACGGTTGTTTTTTAACTTCTTTCTTATCTGTAAATCTATCTAGATCAACAATACGACAGATGAAACTGTCTTGAATATTTGTGCGACGAACACTATGGAAAGAGCTTATACAGAGAAATAACATTGTATCAAAACAAAATATAATCATATTATTAATCATTCAGATATAGGAACGAAAGTGGATGAAGTCATGTTTCAGCTAGTAGAATTATTATAAAACTTAATTTTTACATGCCAACTTTGTAAACCTTTGTGGAATTAACTGATACTGTTCAAAATATTCAAGAAAAAGTAAACATTCTCCGTCCTCGTCAAATAAAAGATCGTCTACGCTTGTTCTTTTAGAAAGCAACAATTGTTCAAATAACGTACAAACGGCATAGTTCCATATCCATTTCATTGTTTAAATTAAACAGCTTTAACAATGGGCGGAAGTCGGGACCTAGAACTTCTCGGTTATCCGGTATTTCAGAAACATATTTCGAAATGACGGCCAGGATCACCCAAACAGTGTTAATCTAAAAAATGATATTTCAAACGAAATTGATAACCCCTGGCGCGCGGCTTGTGCCCTACAATCGCGCGAGCTTGACGTCACGGTGGCGCGACCCAGGCACCATTAGCGACGATAACAACCGTTCAAGCATGGTTTAACTTTGGATCTTTTCTCTGCCTTAAGGTCTTATGAGCTTTTTAAGTCCTATAAATATTAATCAAAATCATTACATACAGCTCGAGCTTAAGTCCCACAGTGGGCCTTAAGCAAAGTGGCGATCCAAACTCACTCATCTCCTTACCCTTATACACATAGACATTTCTCTTCATACCTACATCTCCTTTTATTCTTGACATTTGCAGAACATTAAATCGGTAATCCTTTCGTCGACGCCATTGTTTGCATTTAACTTTTACGTAAATTAATTAATTTACACAAGTGTCGTACCTTTGTTAATGGCGCTTGGCGTTATGAGAAAACAACTGTCCAACCAACTGTTTTTAACCGACTTCAAAAAAGGAGGAGGCTCTCAATCCGACGGAATCTTTTTTTTTATATGTATGTTACTCGATTACTCGAAGACGGCAGGACCTATTTTGATTAATTCTTTTTTTGTTCGAAAGGGTAGGTATACTTTCCATGTGGTCCCATTGTGATCATGTCAGGATCTGATGATGGGATCCTGGAGAAATCCAAGGGACTCTTCAAATATTATAGGCACTCCTATAGCGATTTTCGTAGTACTCAAGCATGTACTCAAGTCATGTCTGCTTGAGTACTCAAGTACTCAAGCATATGCTTCCGGAAAGCACATTTGGTGAAGTAGTACTGATGATGAAGACCACAAATGGTCATCGGAACTATTAAATACTTATTATTTCACAGAAGCGATACGATTACTTTAATGTGGCTCATAAGCAATTTATGCTCGACTCAATGTATGTGATGAAGTGGAGCTGAGGTACCCGGATGAAGTACCCGGAGAACTCTTCAATAAGTAACGTCCCTTCACCGGGAAAAGCAGCATTTTGCAAAAGGTGATGAGGAGTTGACATAAGGTTATTAGCGTAGGCACGGGACCTCTTCTACCTTCAAAAATTAAGAAATAAAAAACTTTTTAAACGGCATTCTACTTTGCGGTCCTACTGTTTTATTTTTCTTGCCTTGGCTGGCACTGACTCCAAAAGGTTTATTTTTAGTTTTTTGAAGTCAGTTTTCAATTTTTATTATGAAAAGATCAAAGCTGACAGAACATGACGGCATTTATTTAGCTTGTTGTGGACATCCTTGGGGGAGGGCAGAGGCCTATACACAGCAGTGGGTGTCATTTGGCCGAGACGACGACGACTATTTTATAATATTATCATTGTATAATTAAAAATCAAGCAGTCTTAAAACTCTACTAATTGAGTGCCAAGACATAAAATATGGAGGGCGAGGAGCCTTCGACGCAGTAGTTCACGGGCTCGGCATGCGATTGTTGAAATTAAGCAGTTTTCGAAATGGTCGGTCCCGGGATACTATGCTCCGTGCTTCGGAAGGCAAGTTAAGCCGTTGGTCCCGGCTGCATTTGCAGTCGTTAAACCCACCAATTCGCATTGGGCCCTCGTGGTGGGCCATGACCCATTCTTCTTATCCATCCATAAGGAAGGTGATTGTCCTAGCAGTTCAGTAGTCGGGACAATTAAAATGGCTGATGACGAACGAACGAACATAAAATATAACTTAAACTTAATTTTATTAAGTCCTCGTTACTTCGTAGTTACCTTGTTGTCGCTATCGAGGTAGTAATACGCGAGGAGCGCGTCGTTGTGTGATGTCACGTTAAGGATGTGCTCGAAGGTGTCGGTGTCCTCTCCCGTCGCGCGCACGTCGCTGTACGTTATACGGAATTCACTCGCGCGCCTGTAAAAAAGTACTGTATTAGAAATTTTTGAAACCTTAAATCAACCTTTATGGATAAAATTAGAAATAAATATTTTGTTTGGTTACATAAGATACTTTGTAGACCAATAAACAATTAGAGAGAGAGAGAGAGAGATTATCTATATACAGGGTGGAATAAATGTATGGGCCCTGGAGGGGAACTACCTTAAGTCCTTTAGTTAACTAATTTTACTGAAAGGAAACAAACATTTTTTTATGTTTTAAAAGAAACAAATATAGCGCCTTGGGTAAGGTTCTTCAGCGAATGAGCACTTTCTGTTTCAGTATAAGAATCGATGGCGGTTGCGGCGGAATAGTTCCGGAACGGAGAACGCGCTCAGGGCGTTGCTCTGTGGGTAGGCCCCCGTCAAGGTGGGCCGACGGTCTGGTGAAGGTTACGGAGTTCTTTGGGGGAGGCCTATACTTCAGCAGGCAGCAGGCGTCGTGCGGCCGATATGATGTTGATAACAAAAATTAAAAATCTGGTACCTACCCCAGACGTGGAACCCTTGCAGACTTTCTAAGGTATAAGAGTTTTGAATTTACGAGGCACTGTTACCACGCTTTTAGATGTGACGACAACATACTAGCAGAGCAAGATCAAGGTTTGGCCACTGTATTAACAGTACTCGATTTTTCGCGAGAATTCGATGGTATAAATATTCCTCTTTTATCCAAGCTGTCCTTCTATGGCTTTCACCCTAATTTTTTTGGAAGAATTATGATAATTTAACTAATACATAAAATGCCTGCATAGGTCACTAACCAAACCATTGTTGTAATTATAATTAATAAACGTGACGTCAGCAACTCATAGCGTTTGCGCAAACCGATTATCTACTAACAGGTCGGAGGTACAGTCAAGATGAATGTCTGCTGTCATCGTTGTGTTTATAAATAATACCGTACCGTTGTTATAAAACAAACATCATTATACTCAAATGAAATCTGACCTCAAACAAATAATACCTATCAAAACTAATTAAAAATTACTATCACCATTTAAATTACGAATCAAGATAAGAAACTATAGTAAGAGCAAAATTTTGTCACTTCATTTGTTTTTCTCGTTTAAAGTAAAGCACTTTAAAAAATATATGTTAATGAGATCTCCTTTTGTAAAACACGAATTACTGCAAGTGCAAACGTCCACAGCAAAAGCTAGGTTTCATAGTCCACTATACAATAAATTATTTATCAGATATTAATAGGAAGGAACCTATGCAGCTACATAATACATGCAGAATTAAGAAACTTGGTCAAACTGAAGTGTAATTAATTTAATCAAAGATGGCGTGCAAAATAATCTGCGTACACAGTATGTAGAAAGAATGCGTAATACAATAATAAATAATAGTTAATCTCGACGTTGGCGTGCCTGGCTTTCTAAGAAATAAAGACCCCCCCCAAGGCCGCTGATAACTTTTAATATCTAGCATCTACTTAAATATCACCTAATGACACACATTATCACACACGCGGCACAAAATATGCGTATTCGCAATATGCAAACATCTGACGTTCAACCTTATCTAACATAACAATACATAACATTATTTTTGCGCAAATGTCCATTGCTATTCCATATTTATCATGCCTAGTTAATCTCATATAAAATGGAACTTCCGTTAAAAATACTATTGTAGTTAACTAGCGGCCGCTCGCGGTTTCACCCGCGTGGTTCTCGTTCCCGTGGGAACATCAGGATAAAAAGTATCCTATGTTCATAACCAGGCTATCTACTGCCTGTGTCCAAATTTCATTCAAATCCGTTCAGTAGTTTCGGAGCCTATTCAATGGAAACAAACAAACAAACAAATATTTGATCTTTATAATATTATAGTATAGATAACAAGGTAAATGTTTGTGTAAAAACTGTAAATACATAGTCTGTAATTAATTGCTACACGAGGCTGGGCAGTGCATGTTATGAAGAATTACTCACATAATAATATACAGTTACATGGTAAACAAACGTGTCGGTCAATAATTTATCTCTATGTATGTAAGCAGGATACAGGGTGAATGCAGTTTTAAATTACCTAAAAAATTAAGGATGGTTTCCTATTTTCAGGTACCTAGCTAATGGTTAAGGTATCTGCTTTGCTTACTTTCCACCCTGTAGATTAACGTAGACGTGTACGTATACTACTGGAACAACAAAAACTTACAAGTGAAACTTCAGATCCTGTTATAAAATAGATATTATTACGTCTGATATTAGAAATAGGTGAAATGAAATCTAATGCGAGCTTCTGCATAAAGCCATTTTACTATAATGTATTTGCTCAAATAATTGATGAATTGGGAAATTTATTTGAATCGTACATTTCCGTGTTCGTTACTGCGTGGGAAATGGGACGATTCGGTAAAGACCTTATCAACACTGATTACAACTATTACTGTGTTAGTTTAGCACAATTATTCTACAGCACAGTATCGATAAGTAGAGAAATTAAATAATGCTTAACAATAGAATTACATATCTATAATATAATTTTATATATGATTTTCCTGCATAAAATATTAATTGTACATAAACTTGAACTGTTTTCATGTATTTTTATTACTATACTACATATATATCTCGTACAAGGATGCTAATACTTTAACAGATAATTAAAAACGATTCTCGCGTTTTTATAATACCTATTTCTTTATGTAAGTAGCGAGATTTTATAACTTCAACTTATTAATATTTATAAACTCTTACGTGTTGGATAGATTAACATAATTCATATAAAATCATCTATCAAGCTCATCTATTACTTAATTACCAATCAAAACATCGCCTACTTGCCTACACACCGTCTTTGTGTCAACGACGTTAGACGATAAGGACGAATGTCGCCCGTGTAATCACGTTACCAAGCGATTGCGTCCACTCTACATTTTCTTTGATAATTATATTATTTAAGCAAAACGGTATAGTTCTTTTGTATTGATCTACAACGTAGTAAACAAACGTTTTCTGCCACCAAAGTAGTAGAACAGAGAAACTTTAAAGTTTCTTTATGCCATGTTAAGCAGCTATTATTATTTTTAATTAGGTACCTATACCAAGATTTTATTAAATTCTTAACGATTTAAGAGCAAATAAATACTTAGCGTGAAGTAAAATAACTTAAGTTTTTTAACTTCGAGTCTGGCTTTATCTTTTTTCAGTTGATTGTTTACAATAAATAGTATTCATAATTATTGACTCGATTTATAATGAGTTTAAATCGCAAGACTATTTTTTTTAATGAACGACGGGTAGACTTTAGCCCTAATCATACCTGATGTTAAGTATTTATAAGGCTGAAGATGGGAGCGAGCCTCTCCCGGAATCCTCAATCAGGAACTGGCTATCTTATCTTTATCTGCCGGAACACAACAATGCTGAACACATTGTTGTTATGGCGGCAGACTTGGATAAGATTACTACAAGTCCCACCACCACCAACAAAACCGAATACAATAAGTACCCCCGCTGGGAATCGAACCCGGGTCTGATACCGGTGCCGGTGGTTGTACCACTAGACCACAGAGGAGGTTAAAATGAGGTACACTGTATTTTAGAAGTTGTTTCTCTTTTATGGAACATGATTATGTTTTGATAATTCTCTACACGATATTTACATAACAGTTGCAATGCCGCGCGCCGATCGGTGAAAGTCGATAAGCATGCACGACGATTTACCTTTCTCTACGTCCGTCTAGTCTACGACAGGTTTACCAAGTATTCCGCAGACAGAATGAACTAGAGAAATGTATACAAATCATTCAGTTTAAGTAGTGCTTGTTCATATTATAAAGTTTACAAGTAAAACGGTTAAAAAGCTGATATGCCCCCTAATTGTCTAATTTAAAATCTATCACAATCCCTTTCAGAGGTATTGTGATTGTGATATTTTCGTCTGTCGTATTGCTCAGGCCTTAGACAGTTCAATTTCGTTTATTCCTTTTAAAACGCGTCCTGATCACAATACCTTTCAAATGTCAAATAGTGACGGCCTGAATAACTTTCAAATTTCGAATTGAAAAGGATTGCGATAGATTTAAAGTTAGACAATTAGCCCCCTGATTAAAAGAAAATGAAAAAGTTCAGAAATATCCGTTGTAGTTTTTACGGGAAAATTATGATATATAACAATTCATTTCAGAAATCAATCACTATTGTTTCGGTGTCTTTAACCTGCCGCAATAACCATTTTATTTATTCAGTCATATCCATAAATGTTACTACTTAATTAAAACTTGATGTTACAAAACAATCATAAATTACTGGATATAAGTACTTAATTAAAAAATACCGCAAAGATTTGTATCTCCATCCAAATGCGTTAAACCGTATAATGTAAAAAATGTCAGTCAGTCATAAAAGCATATGAATAATTACTTGTATTTTATGTTTTTGTTCTTTTATGACGGTATAGTGCACTTGGGTAGTAATGACTTTGATCCATTGTATTTCATTAACAGTCAAACATAGGTCACCAGCAATAATCACCAGTCGTACCTAAGATCACGGATGCAATATGAAATCGATAAAACCACATTTGATTAGGAAACAAAGATAAGATTAATTTTGTGACATGTTAATATAGCTGGCTAATAAAACAGTATCGGTCAGGATTACGTTTTTATAACAGGTACTCATTATAAATGTATAACTTGACTTACTTAAATGAAACTATTTGGATCTGACAAATAAATAACTTTTTTGCTGTCTAAAAAAGAGTTATTTTAAAATTTCCCTCGGACGCTATGCAATCGCTAGTAAGTTCATTGTTTAGTAAATACATGTCGTCATAAGCTTTGCATACACGCTGATAATGATCAATTGCATTATAATACCGAACCATCATAAATAAAGTGGTATTGCGCGCTGGAGGTCAACTTGGACAATGGCTCACGTTGTTTAGTCCCGTGTAAACAAACGTCACAGGCCTGTTTAGATTAGTTAGATCAGTGAGATTATACCTACGTTGTTGTTACCATTCATTCCGCACCACGATATACCAATTAAGGATTTTACTAATTAAAGATTGTATGCGCGCACGCACACGTTCGTAGAGGTGAGTTCCATCATATCCGTATACGTGGATCTAGACTCTATAATGGTTTGTGTTGTGTACTTGTATCCGTGTACGCATTTGTTGGATCGTTAAAAATATATTCGCAAAACATCTTAACAATCCAACAAATGCGTACTCACGCAAGTAAGCAATTAAATTGAATAATAAATCCAAAAAGTTAAATTCAAAAATTAAAACTACCACGTTATTTCGATTTTAGCTTACGAAGGCATTTGAAGGGTGGTTAGGGTGCGTCTGCACCAAAGCAGAGATGAGCGGCACAGAACCGTTTTTTCATACATTTGACGCTTAGCCTTCATCATACTTGATGCTAAGTATTTATAAGACTGAAGGTAGAAACGCGCCTCTCTCAGAATCCTCAACCACTAAGGAACTGGTTATCTTATACCTGACTGCCGGAATAACAACGCTGAAAACATTGTTGTTGTGGCGTCAGACCAAGATAAGATAGTAATAGCTAACAAGGCGGAATCACAACAAGTCCTATACCACTAACCAAACCGAATACAATATGTAGCACCGCTGGGAAACGAACCCGAGACATATGGGTACGATACCGGTGGTTCTTACCACTAGACCACAAAGGCGGTTGAACTCCCACATCTCTTTATCAGTGGATACGCGTTCATTAGACACGGTTATCCGATCTACTACATCATTACGTACCTCCTGTCAAGCTGGTAGCCATCATTGCCGTCCTTTTTAGAGTCCATGGTGAGCTTGTAGTAGATCTTGGCGGCGGCCTCGGACCGATCGTGCGCCGAGTACACGAACCCGTGCAGCTGCTGCATTAATGTCCAGCTCAGTCGCCACAGGGATTTGCTCATCTTCGGTGTGCACGATACAAATCTGTAATTGGTGGCCATGTTTAATAATTATCTACTAATAGATCTAACTAAATATTTGTTTTATTTCATTTCTGGGTTAATTTTTTAGTCTAATATTTTGCTCTGTCTAGGAATCGAATCTTGTGTAAACAGACCACAAAAATAGTCGCAATAAGAGCTTTAGGGCCGGACCACATCTGCAAGCACGCTATCGCCTTATTCGCCCTAACGGAATGCCATAGCATGCGGCAGCATCGGCGGTAAGATAGCATTTCGTCAGTATTTCTCGCTCTGATGAGTGCCGGTTCTAGGCGACAAAAAAGGATAGAGCGACGGAAAAAGGCGATAGTTTGCTGAGAGATGTTGTCCAATCCTTACTAAATGTTATTTTGTCATTCACAGCGAGTATTCATACGGAATACAATACTTAAGTATGACAAATAAAAGCTCTACGTCAATATGAATCGATTGGAAAGCTGAGCACTACAAAATAATACGCTCAACTACTTACAATAAACCTACAATATTATATAACCCACTGAATATGTTACAGTAAATGTTGGGTGAGATTTTTTATGTTCACATAACTACCTACAGCCACAGAATACTAAATAGTACAAGTACTACAGCACGTTCACAAATTTTAAAATAATAGTTTTGTAAGAAACAAATTAATACTACTATCTTACTAGTATCTGGTATATTTGTTTACATTAATTATTAAATCCCCTTGACATCTAAACAGTTAATAAAGGTTTATTATTATTATTATTTATTACTTGACTATGCCCACAGTGAATCAGTGCCTTTAGAGCAGTGAATTAAAACGAGTGTAAAAAACATGTCGCTAAGACTTTATGATGCCACAGATGCAATCTCGTTTGTGTAAATTGTGTATACCTGACGCAGTGAACAAAATTAGCACTAACGAAAGTCAATGTAACCAAAACAACAAATTACATTGTCGTATGTAGGTCAATATAACCCGAGTCAATATTGAGTTAAGATCATAACTTGTAAGTAGATCATGTATTTTACTTACATAGGATACCTAATATTTTTTCTTTGATAACATGTTTACAGAGATGATTCATTTATAAATACCTACCTAATAACATACTATACGGCTGTGTATCTATCTACTTGTACTTTATACTCTACTAATAAGGTTCAAAGTCAGTTGGACTAAGACAGTCTTATATATCCTTAAATGCTTGCACATTGCAGCCATAATTTTGTGCAATATTGAAGCAATAAACACTCTTTAAATATTATGACAAAGAAACATTTCCTCTTCAACATGGATAAGAATCATTGACAAGATTTACCGCCGGTTTCAATAATCTATCCCTAACAAGAGGTAGGCCTATTTTGGTTACGTTACTTAGCAACCGCTGTTATTTTGGGTTATTTTAGGCTGAATAACAAAAATATCTAGGCAACAAAGCTCTAGTAAGCCTATCTCTTACTGAGGATAGGTTATTAAACAGTAAACCCAAAAAGAGAGAAAATTGTGATTACTTAGATAGACATAAAGTTCATAGAAAACCGGTATTAAGTACTATTATTTAAAAATACAAATTCTTAATATTGATTAAAGTGGGTTAATTCAAAGTAGGTAATATCTAAGCATTTTATATTATTATCAAGGAATGATAATACTCCTATATATGTAAAGCGAAATTTCATGAAATATATATTTTTTCTAATGGGTAACTAGGTAGGTACCTATTATAGTTGATTTTAAATATTACAACACACGACGAGCGACGTGACCTTGATGAGTTCAAGATAAATATTTTGAATTTTTATTACATTATTGTCGAAAACAAAAGATATAACACACGCATTTAAATAGTTAAACGCGTGTGTTATATCTTTTGTTTTTGACAATAATGTATTGAGAGTTGCGTCAAAACCTTGACCCAATAAAATAATGTAATATTTTAACCGGGAGATAGGGAAGTTTACAGTGATAATAAAAATACTTGAGCAATAGTTGCACTAATGGCACTGTAAAAAAATATATACGATTTATTGCTGTTTGAAAATGATATGAAATATTTAAATTTATTTATTTGTCATAATATAACAGGTATGGTATGCCAACTACTAGTAGGTATGCTACTGCTATTTTTTTAAAGGTGAAACACACTGGCCTTCAAAATTTAAAAGTCACAACATTTTTAAAATTGCAATTCATTCAAAACTATTAAAGTTTTGTAAGTAAAAAATAAGGTTTTATAGCGTTCATTAGCTTTCTTTGATGCACTTTTTTTATTTCGAATAGTACAAATTTTTTAAGGCCAGTGTAGTTTATACTTGCCGACTATTACCTAACATTAGATACTTTATCCAAAAGATCCTAAATGACAATCACGCCAAAACCTTAAATGTTTGGTTATACTGTTAGCGGATAAATCCACCCACCCTGTATATTTTGGATCCACATTACATTTATAAAAAAATCCACATTTATGATGCTATACCTACAAAATGAGTAGGTGCAATCGGGGAACTGCCCGGTCGACCAGTAGAGATTTTTTGATAAACCTTTATTCGAAAACTAATACGTTTATATACATAATTTATTATATTATTTTATATTATATTATTATATAAATAAAATACCTATATGTTTTATTATATATGATATTAACGGTATCTATAAATAATAAAAATAAATTTTATTTTCTCATCACAAACTTAGCATTGAAATAAAGACATTTACAAAACAGGAATAAGGAATCGAAGTCTGCGAGAGGCTGATGCCTGAGCCAGGTACAAAATACCTGTGTTACAGGTCACCAGGCTACCACCACCTCGAACCACATTATCACTGATAAAAACGTTATCTAATAGATGTCGCTGAGAGAACATGAGAAGATTAATACCATACCTATAAATATAGTTTTCTTTGATATAACGCTCTCTGTAATAATAACTCTACTGGCCTACCGGGAAGTTCCCTGAATGTACTTAAGGGCCAAGCCAAAACTGATCGAATTTATATCAGCGATTTTCCGTTGCGTAATTTATTCGATCCGTTAGTCTTGTGTACGATGTGAGATGTTTAATTAAAATGTAATTATGTAAAGGCCAATTATGCTAATCTACCTTGGCCCTTAATCAAAATAACAAAAACATCTTCCACAACCACCAAAGACCCTAATACCCCTGTTACCCACACGGGTAACAGGGGTATTAGTGTCTTTGGTGGTACACAAGTACCTACGATAATATTAAGACGCTAGGACATTTCACGAGTCCCTTCACCCTTCAGACGAGGACAACATTGACAACGTTGGACTCACAGTAACTGCCGCATCCCGCACTGTACCTGACCTAGTCATGAGGTTGTTGTGGCGCTTACACCTCTTTTTAAGCACGAACACATTCCCAACCACTGTGTATTGCACCGCATGCGTCTCTACTTTATCACCAACGTAACTAAAAAAGCGTGATTTCATTTTTAATTAGCAGAAGCGAATAGTGCATGCAAGATAGATACTAAGGCATTACTAAAAAAAAAAGCCTGGCCTAGGGCCCCACTTTGGCAAGTCTATTCTTACTTCAAATTCAGAAGAAGAAATTATCATAAGTTTTCCGCAATATGGCGAGGTATTTTATTTTATTGGTCAGACTATACAACAAAATAATGATAATCGGAATTGCATAACATGTTGTGAATGGATGAGTTTAATTCCAAATATTTATACATACTATCATGTGCAGTCTTCACTACAATAGAAATTGGTAATTCGACATTTTGTGTAATAATATGTTTAGTTAAATACAATGCTTAATTGCTTGTGAGCATATTACCACTTCTACAGTCTTTACAATAATAATACCGGATTTGAAAGGTTTATTGACCTGTAGAACAGATTGTTTTCATAAGCTCAGGCTTTTTATTTATCAAAAATGCATACATTTGTAAACTAAACTAAGTTATTTAATAACTTAAATCTTATTAAAATTTGTAAAGAATGTTCTAGTAACAAATAAATAATAATAATTACCAAATTACTTACAAAGTGTAAGCTGTTGTAATTAACAAGACTTATCTATTAGAGTAACTGATACGGCGACAAGGGCAACGGGTGTAATCATTAGTACATTATACCGCTTAAGAAACTGAGTCTACGCTCGCATTGCAAATAAGACTAGTCAACCGTATTATTAAGCGATTTCTTTTAATAAGAATAACATACTTTACCCACTTGCAATATGGTTTGTTTTTCATCGATAATTACAATAGTATTATGTTTGTTTATTTATTTTATTTCGGAAGACAAACAGTTAAATATATTAACACATTCGCGGGCACTGAACGAGACTATAGTTTTTTTTAAATGTTATGACTACTCTATAGAAGTTAAGTGTACACGAAGGGGTTAATATGACAGCCAGCAAACTAGATATTTATCTGTTAACTCAACTTATTACTTGTCTACTAACAATGAGAGCTTTTTTAATAAAGAAATTAAGAGAACTCATAATTAAAAATCGAGTAGTGTAGGAAGTTTTTAACGCCAATTGAGCAAGAGCTACATTACTTTTTAGTATTGACTATTTGTTAATTTCTTGACTATAACAAAGTAATCACACACTGCCTTATTTCACTTATAAAAACTGGAAACATTTAGCGCTATGATGCAATGTCGCGCTTCACTGAGCAATGTCTCTAATTATAGCAACAAAATGCAGAACGTAATTATTTTCAATTTCAACAATTGTTGCATTAGACAGTACTTAGGAGCCTTTGTTATGATTCATTAAATATATTGGTATAAATTATATTATATTTGCATAATAAAAAAAAACAAAAAAGATTTATTTGGAACAAACAGATTTACAATTTTAAGCGACGATAATGTCTGCGGTTAGTTATAAAAAAACTGTAGTAAACTAAATTCTGTAAGATGATTAAGTAACAAATATTTATTTGTCTCTTTTGAACTGTACTATGTATATTTCATTAGCCTCATTTAAAAAAATACTATATATTTTTTGAAAACTTTAGTAACACAATGCTACTTATGAGAACCTAATAATAAGGCACAATAGAAGAAGGGAAGTAAAGTAGGGAAGAAGACCCGGTTGTGGCAACTTTGAACCTTAAAGCTATGTCAATAAGTTTGAAATTAAATTGACCACAACGGGGGCTAAGAGTATTCTACCTGGGTAGTCTACTCTAATTGGTAGATCGTAACAAAATCAGCACTCACTTGGTGAAGGTAGCGTACATGACGTCGATAGGCACCCTGTATGGCAGCGTAAGAACCGAGAGGTACCGCATCGCCCGTCGCCGCATCACCCAGTTCACGATGCCACTGTTAGCAGAGTCTATGGCGTTTTGGAATATCGTCATCACTGTGTCTGGGAGATCGTCTACTAGGGCATCCTAAAAAAATGTTACAAATTAAAACAAGTCAAGTGTAAACAAAAATGCATAGAAATAAAACAACTTTTACGGATATCAAACGCGCTATATTTCCACGAACTAAGTTGTAATTCTCTTAGTTGTAATCTATCTTACATATACAATTCAAAATTAAAAAGGCATTTAAGTTCTAGCTCAGTAAGTCGATAGTGAAAGTCGAAAATATATATAGGAGCCCTTGACAGGTTGAGGCCCATAAAATTACCATAATATGGTTATTTAACTGACAAATCAAACCTGTTTCCATACACATGTTTTTTACGGGGTAGCCTGGCTGGGCAAGATTAAAATTATACCTGTCTATGTGTTTTGCACTCTTCACAGTCGGGATCGAAGTCAAAAGTCGTATCATCCAAAACATCCTGGAGTTGGAATGTCGACTGCACAGCGAGGCAGCGCGTGCAAGAGATCATGTTATTCCTTTGAAGGAACCGGAGGGCATCGTCGAAGCCCTGCTTGCACATATTGCTCAGAACCTCAGGCTTCGGTGGGAAGAGAATACGCGCGAAACGATTTATATTCTGTTTTGACAGTTCTATGCTTGTGTTCGCTACATTCACCTGTTAAAATTGATAAACATTATATTTATAAACTACACAAGTCAGACGTTTGGATCCAAATTAATTGT
Source organism: Chrysoteuchia culmella (assembly GCA_910589605.1). NCBI lineage: Eukaryota > Metazoa > Arthropoda > Insecta > Lepidoptera > Crambidae > Chrysoteuchia > Chrysoteuchia culmella. The sequence continues at coordinate 5,304,589 of OU342647.1, read as the reverse complement.
ACGGTCAACAACAGCGGGGTTACTCTTGACGGGATCGCGTTGAGATCGAGATTGAATGTCAATAATTATTACTGATTTTCGACGTTGATTCGATTTTAAGTGCCGCTAAAATCGATTAATTGAGTACAAAGTTACTTTATTTACTAATTTCAATTAAGTATTAGTTTAATTACTTATTTTTAGTCATAATTACTGACGTTTGACATTAATTCAATCTCGATCTCATTGTGATCGCGTCAAGAGTAGGGGGCCAGGGGGCTAATTGTCTAATTTTAAAATCTATCGCAATCCCTTTTAATTCGTCATTTGAAAGATATTCAGGCCGTCACTATTTGACATTTGAAAGGGATTGTGGTCGGGACGCGTTTTAAAAGGTATGGAATAAACGAAATTGAACTGTCTAAGCAATATGACAGCCGAAAATATCACATCACAATACCTCTGAAAGGGATTGTATTAGATTTTAAATTAGACAATTAGGGGGCAGGTCAGGCTTTAGAAAACTGTTGTTTCTCCAATCGAGTTTGAACTTTAAGATGTATCCGTTGAGTTCGGACTTGTTTGATTCAATCGTCGCGCGTCGAGCGCTTTGTTTCTAATGATTTTCGTTCGACATACGAATTTCCGTATATTTTACTCAATCGCAACCAGTGCCCTCACCCACTCTTTGCAGTCGAACGAAACAAGCGTGCGACGCGTGACTTAAGTCGCATGTGTGTGAGTCTGTGACGAAAGTCATACGAGCGATTCAAAAATAGAGCTCAGAAGTGTTAAGCCCCTATACCTATATTTACACCACACAAATAAATAAAGAATGACTTCCCATATAAAAGGGTAAATAAGTAAATTACGTAACAGTGACCTACAAAATTACCTGAAGGCAATATAATTGAAGGTTGTATAACAACAGAAACGTAACCGTATGTCATCACAAGGCAATTAACTCTAGCTGTGTATTTTTTTAATAAACACCTCTCTTTACATGTGATTTTAACAAGAACAATAAACCTTTAATCTATCAATAATAATAAATGAATAAACAATTTTACTGCACGTAAGTCAAGGAATGCAGAGAGACAGAACAAAGCGACACAAAAGGCGGCTTTATTGCTAAGTACAGGCGACCATCTATCTATATACATTTTTCTATTATATAAAGTGAATAATATTTAACCTTTTTCAATGTTGCTAAAATCAATTTATTAGAAGGTACTTACATGAAACAGCTGCGAGCTCAAATCTCTTGGACATATATCACTTTCGCCACAAAAGGGGCTGACTGTGATGGTGTTCTCATCGAGAACTGGCAGGTTGTCGCTGAACCCGCCGTCCATGTAGCGGATACCATGGAACCGCGGCGGGAGCAACCCCGAGAATACTGGTACGAAGCAAGATGCCAACAGAGCCTGGACCAAATATTTTGTGATTATAGACCTTTAACACAACCTTCTCTCTTGGACTACGAAACCCAATCTTAATACACATATATAAGATTTCCTGTTCAACTGTTATTTTGATGTGCTCTCAAATGTACCTGCTATTATATTGTTCAAATGGTTTATTTATTTATTTACTTTAATTAAAACGGTTACACCAATAACATTAATTAAAGAAGGTAATCCATTAAAATGAGACAAAAAAAAAACAAAAATTCAGGCGTTAAACCATTAATAAACAAATTAAATAAATTAATGTACCAATAAATAAAAATCAATCCACATTATGGTTAAGAATTTTTTGAGTCCTTTTTCATAGGAATATTCAAAGGCAGTCATGATAAAGTAATTTTGCATTTTAGAACTTTTGAATTCTTATTGAAATAGTCTATAAAGTGCAGCTAGACTTTTCTTCCTTTGCTTAAACAACTGCAGTTCTATAATGGTGATCCTAAATTGCAATTTTTCCTGCAATTACTGGCCAGCAGCTATTGCTGTCTCACGCTGACTTTGTACGCTAGAGCAAGATGCAGATAGTTACTGCCCACACATTTCAGCAAAAACTTGGCCCATTTAGGATGAGGAGCACCATAAGCCTCTAAAAATATATGGAGAGCAAACAATTCTTTAAGATAATTATTTTAACAGTCAAAAACCTGTTTTCCATATCACAATTCTGAATTCCACATTAGGCAATTTTAATTGGTTGACTGTAAAAATGTCTGTCTACAGAGTGAGAAAGAGATTAGTAGATAAAAGTGCAATGCTAATAAAATATAATTAAATTATTTAACTTTTCTTTCAGAGTCATTATATGCAATAATTTTTATGCCAATGTTTGAATAATAAATAATCTGTACATATCCTAAAAAAGTGAACACATTATACAGAGATGAACACATTATACAGAGATGAACACATTATACAGAGATGAACAGTGTGCGACATAGTGATATAATTAGATATCCTTAACTATCTACAGATCAATATCTGGTAGGTACCTATCATTAATTAAATTGCCATGCATTAAATATTCACTATCACTATTATAAAAAATGGGATTTTTAACATGGTAAAAATCCCATTTTTCATAATAGTGATAGTGATTATGACCATGAAAGTTTAAAATATTATTAAATATTTAGATTCTTATTATATTATTTACGATTCCTAAATTTAGCTCCAATATTTTATGTATATGAATTAATAACTTACTTGCAAAAGATCTTCTCTTGTTGGGAATTCTGATACTATCACATTTTGTCCGTCATATACTCTTGTCAGCGAAATGTGAAGTTTGCCACTGACCCTCTTATGGACATCATGGGGTAAATATTTTTCCATGCCTTCCAGAAGGACATTTTGAATACTGAATGAAGGACTGAACGGACCTAAAGATCCTGCTCTAGCTTCTCCCACCACTCTCAGTACATCACTTGTTAACTCACCTACAATATAAAACTCAAATTTAGTTATGACTACTTTTAGTTACTTTTGTACATACCAAATCAACAAGACTTGTAGAAAGAAAAACTTTTACTATTAACTTCATTTTATATTCAAGGTTTTATTTTTAAAAATAATGGTTTACGTCTGCAAAAACACAATTATATTACCATAAACCATGAAACTAAATATACAGAAAATAATTTAAAGGATTCATTTAAACAGAGAATTTCAGTGAAATTATAAAAATTAAAGTTACACACCAATAGGCAAATCACAAAGAAGACAACAGGCTGAGAGTGCTCCAAATGAAGCTCCAGAAATTTTGCCTAAAAGTAAATGTGGAGCATATTTTTTGAAGCATACTGCAACTCCCACATGGTAAATGCCAAGGAAACCACAACCAGCGAAAGATAAGTTCATTCTTAATCACATGAATTATGCACCACTAAATAAACACTGTATTACGAGATGATTTCAACACTGTGCACTGGACAGGACTACAATGTTTCTCACTATAGAACTGAAGTTTTATACGATAAGATAATGTTGTATTAGTTATTAATCATCACAAATAGATAAAAGGTTTGCTTATCTTTGAGAAAAGAGTGATAAATAAACATCAAAACATGAAAACACACAAGGAATCAGCTGTAAAATGCCACAATAAAAAGTAAAATGCCAGCCAACTGCCAATGTCTGCACCACAGAGTAGGTACCAAAGAACACAATTACTCCTAGTGGAGGAAGGCACTTTTTGACTGACTGACTGACTGAAAGAAAATTCTTTGACGCACGCATGACGCAAGTCAAAGAATCAACAGCTGTCAATGTCAATTAGTGCTGCCTGCGGTAAATAGTCTATCGATTTATATGCTCAATTCGTACATTACATAGTATCGATTATAACAAAATAAAAACAAAACGCGACTAGTTCAAGTGAAGTAAATATTAGATTATGATCATAGTTTAGTTTTGAACTAATAAACTTGGAGATTATATACCTACGTTGACGTTGACGTTGGCCTTGTGGTAACAAAAATATTACAGTCACCCCGTGTGTACCTTACACCTTTCACCTTGGGTGCTATAAAAACCTTTAGTACCGGATAAATAATGTCTTATTTCGGTATTCAAAACATTCGTAACGCAAGCGTTTAAGAATTATTGGCATTTAAAGATGGGCCTCACGGGATGACGCTTAAGATTATGGATGCTGGAAATAACAAAAACTAGCGAACGAAAGTCCAGTTTTAGTCCCTGGACCGTCAGTGACGCAAAAATAAATAAGATTTAACACTCGAGCATCGTTTAAAATAGAACAGATCTCATAAAATCGACGTTTAAACATGGTACAAACCATGTGGTCAAATTTTCAATTGCCAAAATATCAATAATCATTCCGTTTGGAGCCAAACGAAACATTCTACCAGCGTTACGTTTGATATGTGACAGCATTTAACACATTAAATTCGTTCAAATAACAAGGCATCAATATGAAAAAGCGAAAACTATATTTCATACCGTCACACTGTGTGGCCCATCTTTGAAGCCGTTACGTTACGTGAATTTTGCGTTACGAATGTTGAAAAGCAATTCACAGTAAAGAGAATTTCCGTCACTGAGGATCTATCTTTACCTGGAACCAATCAGTGCAGTACTTACGATACAATTCAAGATTGAAATTTGTATGAAAATCTCAAATTAGGGTGACAACCATTTACGTACATTGATGGATAAAAAGGCTAAACCAACCTGATAATTAGCTAGTTTTACGGCGTAAGTGAGATGTAATGTACCTAATTCATGTTAAATAATAAAAAAAAACTATTTCCATTCAAAATAGTCTTAAGTCCGTGTCACGAAAGTTGTCGTGCGGAATTTCTGTGGTACTCAAATTATCTTCCATAGTAGTAGCGTACATTTGCGGATGTTGAAGGTGACTACAGTCTCTCATGCGCCATATTTCGTGAGTCAGACTATTTATAACCACCATCTTCTTCTTGTTTGTCTGCAATTATGATGGTCTGTCTTGTCTGTAGTCTGTGACCTAGTGATGTGCCGAGACGGCTATATTTGGTATTCGAATATTTTGGTAATCGTTATAAAAAGAATCGAACTAGGACTCGAGTCAGAAGACTTGGACAGGTATTCGAGTACTGGCACGAGTATTCGAAACTACTTCAGTGGACTCGAGTACTCTTCGAACTTTATAGTTTGCTTTTCACGACCAATACTAATATTTCAACTCAAATCAAAAATCATGTATGCACGCTAAGAAAGTAAATAATAACAGAATAATGTATATCTGCGCCAGAGGTCCCGGGTTCGATCCCCGGACAAGACAAATATGAACATGACTCTTTGTCTTGGTCTGTGTGTTTAATATGTATGCTAAGTATGTATTTGCAAAAAAAAGTATATAGTATGTTCATCCGTTATCTAGTATCCATAACACAAGTTCTTCACGAAACTTAATGTGGGCTAGATAATTGGTGTGATTGTATGTAATTATTTATTAATAACTACTACCACGCTGCCTAGACGGGTTGGTAGAGGGTTTATTTCAAGTTTTCCTTCTCTCGCACAGGTGTTCAGTGCCTCTTATTATATAATCAGTCAGTCATTAATCATGTAATCATTTTTGGTATTGATAAGTTCCATACTTCGGATTTTTTCTGCGGAGCCATCCCTTTCTATCACACAGTCGGTGTTGTATTTAGATAACACTAAATTATACAAACCGACAGTTCGACAGATTAAACAAAATGATAACTTTTAACAAGAAACAAATAATTACTTAAATCTCTAACATCTCATTAAACTGACAGTCCGGGTAGGAATTATAAACACGTTCGAAGCTGCAATGAGTCATAAACACTTCTCGCGTCGTGCGTGACTAACTTCACAATGCTCTTTAAACATTTAAAATTCGATTGTACGCGTGAAGTTAGAAGACTCGAAACCTGTATTCGAGTATTGTGGATCCAAATATAGTATTCTAAATACTCGAGTACGTGAGTGAGTACCTGCTAGGTATTCGAGTCAGTTCAGGGGCCCAATTCTCGCGCATTCGACATTTTTTAGGGTAAAAAATCTGTATTAAAAGCTCGCTGAAAGCAATCTTCGACATTATAGGATTATCAAAGATAATTTAAACTAAAGGTTTTTGTCAGTAGTAGAGATTTTACATAAATTTTTTATTAAGAAATTAAGGAAATAAAAAATGTCGAATTCGAGATGTCGAAGGCGCTAGAATTGGGCCCCTGTACTCAGGCAGGCCAGTAAGTCTGATTCAGCACATCTCTATGGCCATTAGAATATGTTTACGTTCAAATTAAATGCGTTGTTTGTTTGCACAAACTTTATTTGTCTTTTTTGTAACTTTCTGTTGTGTTTGTCGTTCGCTGTGTTGTTGTATTGTGGTGTAGTTGTGACTGGTGGTGTGTGTTCTTTGTTGGCGGGATTAGCAGAGTAATAATTTTTATTTATATTGTAGTCGTATTTGTTTTACAAAATAATTTGTCCTGTATTGTTTAGTTTTTTCATGGGTGCGATCTTCAATTATCCGAAGCTTTTGGCTTCAGATAATTGACAATCACACTGTGGTGGTCCCCCCCCTACCCCCCACCAACTCCCAACCGGAGCAAATGCATAGTTCGTGAGATAATTGAAATTGAAATTACCAACTATATCTAAAGATCAATTGGAGGCGCCTTCAGCTACTGGTTCATCTGGGAGACAAGTTAATAATTATTGTACATATTGTGATTGAACAGTGACATCTTCATGTCATTATTATTGTTAACAAAATAACTTTTAAGTATGATTGTATATCAGCAAATCGTTAATAATTATTGTACATATTGTGATTGAACTGTGATATCTTCATGACATTAATATTGTTAACAAAATAACTTTTTTAGTATGATTGTATATCAGCAAATCGTTAATAATTATTGTACATATTGTGATTGAACTGTGACATCTTCATGTCATTATTATTGTTAACAAAATAACTTTTAAGTATGATTGTATATCAGCAAATCGTTAACAATTATTGTACATAATTGTGATTGAACTGTGATATCTTCATGACATTATTATTGTTAACAAAATTACTTTTAGTTTCTTCTTTTAGAAGGAAGTACCTGGGTACTTATATGATTGACCTGTGATGTGTAATATTTTAGAATACTTAGTACTAGTTTGTTTTTCAACAAATCGTTATTATTGTGATTTTAACAGTGATAATCTTTATAACATTATAATTATTGTTAACAAAATAACATTTTTTATTATAATTGTAGGTACGTATATAAAAAGATTGACCTGTAACGCATATCACCAATTATTCATCTATAATATAGTTTGTTTTAAACTTGTACATAATTTTATTGTTTGTTGTTGTTATTATGTCATTTAATTAAAGAGTGTAATTTATGGCACCTAACTAAAAATATACCACAAAATATAATTTGATATCATCTTAACAAAACAATAAATGAATCCATGGCATAACTGGTCGTGCAATGCAGTTGGTAAAAAGCACAAATTATATAGTAATGTACAAGTAGTCCAAAGGGCCGACGAGCATCATCAGTCATAAATTAGACATATTTTTCTTATGTTAACTGTCAAATTATTTACTAAATAAACTATCCAAAACTTAAGATAAGTCGATAGATAAACCGACCGGCAAATTATTTAAATTATTGTAGTGTTGCGAGATGGAACTGTAATACTTTGACATTTTATTATTGATAGGTGAACAATTAATTTGTAGCAAAATATTTTTCTTATTTTGAGTTAATAAAACACAAATTGTGGAATCATATTTTTAACCGACTTCAAAAAAGGAGGAGGTTCTTAATTCGGTTGGTATATATATTTTTTTTTTTTTTTATGTATGTTCACCGATTACGCCGAGATTTCTGAACCGATTTCCATGATTCTTTTTTTGTTCGATGCAGAATAGTTGCCAAATGGTCCCATAAAAATTTGGTTTCGTTTGACCCAGTGCTTTTTATGTTATGAGCATTTTTATATATTTCATTTCATTGTTGACTTGGATGATGTAGTATTTACGATAATTTTGTTTATAATGTACATGAAACCTTATCTAATCTAGGAAAACCCTGCTGTAGTTTACAAAACAGCCTATTACAGACACTAAAAAGTAAAAAAAAAAAACTGCGTTAAAAAAAACCGACTTCAAAACTAAAAAGCAAAAAATAAGCCTTTTGGAGTCGGTGCCAGCCAAGGCAAGAAAAATAAAAGAATAGGAGCTTAAAGTAGAATGTCTTGGTTGCCACCGACTCCAAAAGGCTTATTTTTGCTTTTTAGTTTTGAAGTCGGTTTTTTTAACGCAGTTTTTTTTTTTTTACTTTTTAGTTTTTGTACTTTTATTTGGCCTGTTTCACAATCATATAAAGTAAGTTCTGACTTCTAATTTGAAAAATAATTTTACATTTTTAATAACCCTACTGTCAAATATCACGTTGTCTTGTATCTAATCTATACTATTAAGCTCAGGAACTACTGGACCGATTTAGACAATTCTTAGACCATTAGAAAGCTACATTTCTCCCGAGTAACATAGTCTATATTTTATCCCGATATTTTCAAGGGAACGGGCACCACGCGGGTAATACCGCGAGGATCCGCTAGTACTATAATAATACTACATTGACAGTCCAGGCCTCCCTGACCGAGCCCTTGGGGCCTACCGAGTAAAAAATATGGATATCTCCCACCAAATTGCCAAGAAATTGCTTGTTACCTTAAGTTCTAAATCTAATAGGTAGTTCTAAACTTCATATACAAGTTTATTTTCAAATTAAAATAGAATGTTTCCACCACAATAGAGAATTTAATATCTAAGTATACTGTGGTCTCTTCGTCAGAATGCCGATCCTTTAAAAACAAACTGGGAAATATTTGTCTGCGCAAATCTGAATAGCTTGGCCATTTTACTGTATTATGAAGGTACCTAATTTAATTTCAACATATTTAACCTCATTTTTTATGTAAGTTTTTGTTTATAAAGCTAGTTATCAATAATTCATGTAGTTGTCACCTGTAAATTAAGGTTTCAATATGTTATAAATGGCAATATGTCTGTTTTTGTTGATATTTTAGTGTTAATCTCGTTGTTGACAAAATTCCAAATAAATAAAATAAATAAATACGGTGTCCGCAAAAAATACTACTTGGTCACCCTAACTCAATTTTCATACAAATTTCAATCTTGAATTGTATCGTAAGTACTGCACTGATTGGTTCCGGGTAAAGATAGATCCTCAGTGACGGAAATTCTCTTTACTGTGAATTGCTTTTTAACATTCGTAACGCAAAATTCACGTAACGTAACGGCTTCAAAGATGGGCCACACAGTGTGACGGTATGAAATATAGTTTTCGCTTTTTCATATTGATGCCTTGTTATTTGAACGAATTTCATGTGTTAAATGCTGTCACATATCAAACGTAACGCTGGTAGAATGTTTCGTTTGGCTCCAAACGGTATGATTATTGATATTTTGGCAATTGAAAATTTGACCACACGGTTCTGTATGTACCATGTTTAAACGTCGATTTTATGAGATCTGTTCTATTTTAAACGATGCTCGAGTGTTAAATCTTATTTATTTTTGCGTCACTGACGATCTAGGGACTAAAACTGGACTTTCGTTCGCTAGTTTTTGTTATTTCCAGCATCCATAATCTTAAGCGTCATCCCGTGAGGCCCATCTTTAAATGCCAATAATTCTTAAACGCTTGCGTTACGAATGTTTTGAATACCGAAATAAGACATTATTTATCCGGCACTAAAGGTTTTTATAGCACCCAAGGTGAAAGGTGTAAGGTACACACGGGGTGACTGTAATACAAAAATACGTTCAGTTCAATAACATTTGGATCATAGGATTGAAGAAGCTGAAGAGAAGCGGAATTACGCATATGCCAACGACGACACAATTCACTCTCGTTAAAACTAAAGTCTTTCTACTGCGACTAGGGTTGCCAACCAGGGCTTGTAACCGGTTAGAAAAAAGGAGAATTTTAATTGAGGTTTTTGATTAAGTTTTTTACAAAAACCGCTTCCGACGTGTTCGAAATGTTAGTGCTTCCAAAACCTAAATAAACCGGTTTAATTCTAACTGCGTAATTTACCTACTACAGCTGGCGAGGCGATCAGGCTGATAGCGACCTTCCACGTGTAGACATGAGCTCGCTAGTCGACTTACCACTCGCACGCTCGCGTTGGCAGAGCGGTATTTCAGGCAATTAGCGAGCATATGTTTAAGTGCGGAAGGTCACTTTTTGCCACTCGCGCGCTCGCGTTGTCCCGTTGTGCTTAGGTACTTATAAAGAGCAGAAAAGACCTCTATAAACCGCTTAATTGATTCATAACCCTTTTAACTTTGCTCTTTCATGAAACTTTTTTTTTAAGGTTTCGGTAGAGTCAAACCTTAATGAAACGGGTTCTATGTACTCGCTGCTGTACCGGTTTGGAAATTACCCGAATAAACAAGCCCTGTTGCCAACTATACTATTTTTAACAGTATTATACTGTTTTGCACTACTTTATACTTTTCTTTTTTTACTGGTAAACAAAAAACAGCAGGTCTTGTTATGTTATCCAGTATCCGGTTAACTTACAAACCGGTACAGAAATGAGTTCCTACATAGAAACCGTTTTATTAAGGTTTGGCTCTACTCAAACCTTAAAAAAACGGTTTCATGAAAGAGCAAAATTTAAATGGTTTTAAAGGAATTAAGCGGTTTATAGAGGTTTTTTCTGTTCATTATAAGAACCTGGGGCCATACCGCGTAAAATATATGGATATGGACATGGGCTTCATTTGACAGTTAAATAACCATATAAGGTAATTTTATGAGCTTCAACTGTCAAATGAAGCCCATATCCATATCCATATTTTTTACGCGATAAAGTAAGTATTGGGTACGTATAGAAGATCGCTATGAGCTTTTCCTCACGCGCTTGCATTGTCCCGTTGGGTACAGCCCCAGCTGGGCTGTACCCAACGGGACAATGTAACACTATTTGTCTGAAATACCGTTCCCCAACGCGAGCGCGCGTATGGTAATAAATCGACTAACAAGCTTGTCTAACACGGTTTATTTTTGAAGCGCTCTCATTCCGAATACGTTGGAAGCGGTTTTTGTAAAAACCTTTATCAAAAACCTCAATTAACCGCTCCTTTTCAAACTGCGGTTTCAAGCCCTGAAAAAAAAGTATGCAAAAATACTAGCATCACAGAACACACACAGGTATCCACAGACCTAAGTTGTGCGAGAAGTTTTAAAATTTGTAGGTATGCTATGCAGGCCTATGACACTTTAGTTCTCAAATGTACCGTTTCGGCGCTGCGATCGCTAGGTTTCTGACGCCATTTTGAGACGCCATGTTGTTCGTTTTGACGTGACGTGACGTGACGTTTATAATTATTTTATAAACTAATTTAGACATTTGTGATTTAGACGTTACTTTTTGATTGACATTGCCATTGGTGTTTTGTGTATTTCCTGATTTCTTCGCATTTTGCTTGAGTTAAGATCCAAAATATCCAACTCCTCAGTTATTTGATACAATACTATCACTCTTTTACAGTGTGCTACTTTAAAAGGTCGTAAAACTATCGTAATGGGACTATTTAAGTGTTGTGTCGGTGGTTGCAACGCATCGGCTTTATATGTTCCCCAAGAACGATTCTCTAAGGAACTTGTGGATGTCTTCCCTGGTGCCAACTAACTCTCCTCATCGGACTCTCTAAAGAGCAACTACTTCGAAAACGTGTGTGTGAAAAACACTTTGACAAACACCAGTTTGACGAAGAAGGCAAGAGAATTCGCTATTCGTATCCATGCCTATTTACGGATGACGAAATAGCGCACGGCGTGCCGCTATCTTCTGGTGAATCCGGTGAGTCCTAACAACATTACATAAAAAATATCTTTAGCAATTTCCTTTTGCGTTTTCACTTTTCGCTTCACTATTTAGTTGCACATGGTTATTTTGAATGCACGCCTTATACAATAATTTTGTTCAAAACATTTTGATGTACTCGCTTAGGTGAGCTCAGCTCAGTAAATAGAAAGCGCTCTTCTGCTTAACCATATACTATGAGCCCTGATGTAAAAGAGTGTAGAAACATAAATCGAACAAGGCTATGCTTTAAAATAAAATCTTGTGCTATATAAAGGTGTTATTTCACTCGTCCAATATCTTTGCCCAATATGTTTAATGAAAGATACACAATAGAATCATGCCTTGTGATTTCTATTACATTACCTTATCGGGATAATCAGTCTAATATAATATAGCTTATATAAACATATAATTGATTGTTTCAGTCCAAAATTCTCTGAGTGATCACAATTATCACAAACAGGAAGCTGATGAGGATGATGATGTTACAGATGATTTATTGGTCATTGGAAGGGCAGGTATGTACTTTATAAACCATTTTCCATTGTATTTCACAATATTTGAGCTATTCACAAACTAATAATGTTTCTTTATTAAATCAGAAATATGTCTCATTAATGTAAAATTATTAGTGAAATATATGACAAAAGCAAAACAACCTTCCCATATCTTTCCATAAGTTACTCAACACTCTATTTTGTACATATTTCTCAATAACTCAGGTGGACTTTCACTAACTGAAATTAAATATGTTTAGCGCTAAATATATTTAAAACATCACTCTGTCACTTTTTACTTCAAAACAGACTTAAATGGAATGTCATTTTAAATAGTGCTAAAACTTACAAATAACTGTAATAAACAATATAATTTCTTTTTCAGGTGATAATTTTCATGAGCACCCCTCATGTTCAAATCAAGCTATACCAATAGCTATCGAAAGACATAAAGGTATGTGATACTTATAAAAGATCCAGAAAACACATAAAGAAACCAATGCAAAACTATGATTATTATTATTTTTTTTTACAAATGACTTACAAAAGCAATATAATATTTTTTCAGGTGAAGATTTTCATGAGCATCCCTCATGTTCAAATCAAGCTATACCAATAGCTATGGAAATACATAAAGGTATGTGTTATTTATAAAAGATCCAGAAATATATAAACATAAAGAAACCAATGCAAAACTTAGTAGTTAGAACAATCACCACAATAGTGGAAGAATTATTTCCAGTACCTTAGGTTAGATAAAATATTCTGAACAACTCGCAATAATTATTTTGTAATTAATTACTATATATTTAACCATAACTAGTAAACAAGCATTTTTTTTTTATGAATAATGTATTTTTAGCTGAATGTTACATCTGCTTTGGGCAAATGCTTAAATTGCTTTGAATTTGATTGTATGTGTTATTATTTCATCTAAACAGTATGTTGTGTTTTCCATTTACAGAAGTGGCAGAGCAACTTTTATGCTTCATTAGCAACAAAGCAGAAATCCCTACTCTTTATGAACATACAGGTTAGTTATGTATTTTGTTTTTAAAATCTATTTTTTGGACACCGGTGTCCAGAGAACAATGAAAAATCTATTGTGTCTCATAATACGGGCGCTGAAAGGTTAAGTATAGTGCCGTCTTTTTCTTTTATATTCACAATGAGAGCAATAGACATGTAACTGAACTTTAATTTTGATGGAGCTTTCTGCAACTGTATGTAAGATTTCTTATGTCATTGCATATTTATACGCTCAGTGGGAGATTTTGAATCATTAAATGTAAAAGAGGTCATCAAATCATTAATAATATATTTAAGTACCTTTTATGGATAATGGATGGATGGGTAATAGCAAAAAAAATCAAATGTAGTTTCCATATACAAATCGGACCCTGAATGACTGCAATGGTTTATTTTCCATTTTTGCCAATCACAGAAACATTTTCTTGTAGCTGCCATAAACTTCAAAAAAATATATCGGCCGCAATTAATACTACACAAAACTGACCAAATTCTCCAGTCGAATTTAAAAGACTCTAGTGATAAAATCAATTTGTAAAAAATTTACATTTTGTGTAGTCTGAAATGCACATCTTTTACTTTCAAGTCATCAGTTTATATTTTATTTTCAGATAACCTTCACACTGGGGTGGTGGCACTTAAACCACTATGGAGACAACGGCAGAAGTTGTCGAATTCTTTGACCAACTTTTTGACAGCGTCAATTGTTATCCCGGTGCGGCGGTGCGACTAAAGGGAAACTAAGAAAAGCCGTGAAAATAAACACACCGCACATTAAATTTTGGACAGAAGCCATTAAGAAATGAATTTGAAGACGCAAACAGTAAAGTTGCATTACAATCAGGAAAATGTCGACTTGTGCGGGTACCATTTCTTGATAGTTGGATAATAACATTAGAGAGTTTTATTAGGATAACTAAATTGTTATTTGACAAATATGCTGTAATATTTTATTATCCCCGTAATATTAACCAAGACCTACTGCAGATTTTTTTTGGACGTGTAAGGGCTCTAAATTATCGCTACGTAAATCCCGACGCGAATACTTTTATTTATGCGTTTAAATCATTAATATTGTCTAATTTGTTGAGCCCTCACTCAAAATATGCTAACTGTAAAGTGGATAATGGAGATACACTTATAGATGCCAATTTTCTATTTGAAGATAATGTTAATGAAAATGTAAGTGCTCACTCAATACCATCCACTTCACAGGAAAGCAAATGCCTAAGTAACATCAGTGGGTCAATAGCAAAAGATGATATTATTTTAGAAAAAGTTAAAGTCCAATGTTCGGTATATACGGCAGGTTTTATATGCAGGAAAATTAAAATAAATATTAATGTAAGAGCTGCTTGAACACAGATTTATTCATATATTAGTCAACGAGAATACAAAATGTTAAAAAATAACAATTTAGTGTACCCTAGTCCAAAACTCATAATACTATATAGAGATGCGAGTAATTTTATCCACAATTATTTAAATAAAAATGGTAACACAAAGAATATTGGGCGTAGTTTAATAACAACATTAGAAAATATGTTAAAGTTTTCCTGGTTGGGATGTAATGACACACAGAAATTTGATAAAAAATATATTTTTAAAATATATCGTAAGGCTTCATGTCCACAATTGGTGCAATATTTCAAATACAATTTTAAAAGGTGATTTAGAGGAGAAATACGCCAACAAAATGGGAGACGTCCAGAAAACCGCATATTAGAAATATAAGGTTTACCGCCTAAGAAAAAATCATTAAATAAATTATTTAAAAACAAAACAGTTTATTTTTTAAGTTTGAGAATCGGAAATCCTTTCATAGGCCCTACCCTACCCTACCCTGTATTCTTATCGACAGAACAGGGACGTCACTAAAGTATCGATATTTAATTATCGACTTGTGTCAAGCACTAGTCCTTGTACTGTCAAATCTGTGCAGCGCACGCTAGCGCCAAAACGGTACAATTGGAAACTAGGGAAAAGGTCACTGTCGCATCTGTTACGTAGTAACTAATACCTAATCTGTGATGCTATGCATGGCCACTGCCAAAGAATATTATACACTTACGCGAACCACTAACTACGTTATTTTCATACGAACATGCTCTCTTCACGGTCTTATTGATAAAAAAGTAAGTGTATTTCTGTAAAAAATTGTGTGTCCGTTTTGGGGTCAATAAGCAATTCGCATTTAAAACAATTAAAAAAAGTTATTGATTTCCTAAACTTTCAGTGAAATACATAATTAATTTTGTTTCCATATAAAGTCGCAGAGCAAACTCACGGGGCTATTACCTAAAAAACTAGCAATTACACATTCGCGTGAAATCTGCGCGATGTCAAAATAAAAATGGTAATAAGTATGTGATTGCTTGGTCATTGCTGCTGGTAATCGTTTCGTATAGCGGCGTCTCACTCTCTCGCGCTCCTACCTAGGTGCGAGAGTGAGACGCCGCGTGTTGCTATGACGCTAGCGCCAAAAACAATTTGGTAGCCATAACAGGAACTAAATGAATGTGCTTTGTAGTTCATCGTTTGTTCGGTAGAGGCCGCACTGTTGATACGTACGTGACGTAAAGCAATTATCGTGCGATTTTTGCTGTCGCGTTGCTGTTGCAAAGATAGGTAGGTAATAGCCCCGCGGATCGATTGAGTAGATTTGATTTTCTCACTTAAAACTGCAGGCTTTCTTGAATTTTTGGGACGTTTATTCGTAAGCCGAGTATTTGGACTCGTACAATAGACATTATAAGCAACTGTTTATAGGTACTTTTTAAATAATGAGACTGTAAAGTGACCATGTTTGTATGAAAATAACGCAGTTGCTGGTTTTATTTATCCATGAGTGTATTAGAGACTGAAAAAATTATAATTTTCATTTTCCAAAATACTGTTTTTTTTCATCTCCGACCTCCTTATACTTTATTTCTTGTAAAAGAAGTTGGCAACCATAACTGCGACTATAAATTAGCGGGCTTCTCTAACTGGGGTACGCGAGTCCCTAACCCCTGGATTCGCCATTGGATGTTAGGGGTACGCAACAAGATTTGCTCAATGGCGGCTAGTCATAAAATTACTCATCAAATCCATTCAATTTGCGAGAAAAAGCAAGACCACCGATCTCATTAATAATTATATTTCTTTTTGTCACTCACTGTATTTGAAGACTTTTCTTCTACAGGTAGATTTTCTTTTCTTTTGGGGAGCGGGGGGAGGGGGTGCGTTTTCGTCTGGTAACTTCAACAGAGGTACGACGGTACAAGGGCAATAAGTTTGAGTACCCCTGAATTATAATTTCCACCATACCACTAACCACCGTCGATCGATTATTTATGTAGTAGTACCCCTACATAATATAACATATTATCCTGAAAGCGATTCCAGAAAAAAAACAAACGCTATACCTACCCTACCTATACCAGCAATGTTGCCATCACATAGTGCCATCATATCAAAATGTGGCATAGCTTGGCGCTATTGGAAATTTTTAGGGAGAAAATGCAACAAAGAATAGGATGCTGTAAATAATTTTTTATTATTACGTTGTTACACTTTTTTTTGTCTTTTAGAGTCTGATGAGAAAGCTATACAAGTTAACTATATTTATACATAAGAATTTTTACTATAATTTTATACATTACAAAGTTCACAAAGTAACCTAATATGTAACAATTTCAGAAGGCAGCCATAACCTATTTAATATGTATATATATATCATCATTATTATTATCATTATTATTTTACAATTGGGATTAACAGTACCTTCGCTTATTACAGTATGGCATAAACGTATAAATCTGAACTCTATTTTGTTTTAATCAAATAGGATTAGTTTCGGATTTACAAGTGTTCAAACTTCAAGCTTCGCGCGTTCCCCACGTGACGTCATTCGTGCGAGTTTTCATACAAAGCAAGCTGCAAGCTGCGTGAGCGGCCTTACAAAGCATTGTAAACTGATGACGTCACAACATAAGACGTCGACCCGTAGTTAAAATTTTAAATACGAGATATTTAAATTTTCACACGTGGAAAAAAAATAAAAACACAGTATTTATATGTTTCATGAACTATGTGGACTACATGATAGTACATAAATCTAAAAGTGCTGTTAATCTCCATTCTGCAAATTAAAAACACAAATATTTAATATGTAAATGAAAAAAATAACGTAATGATTAAACATAAAATCACTGAGCAATTGTTGCCAGTCAGATTATTCCAATTAATAGGGTGCTGGGTTATTCGTTATTATGTAATTAATTACACAATCATTTCTTAACTTTTGTGTTAAAGCTTGTCATACCAAGGAGATATGAATTACAATATAAAAAGAATATGCGACGTTTTAATATTATTAGAAGTTTGAAGCAAATAAATCAGGTTACATTATTATCACATTAACTATTTGACGAACACTTGAAATCCCATAATGCAGCATTAGTGTTACAATTATCTAATTTCGTCAAATGGATAACAATCATTTTTAGATACTCACTCACGTACACAATTAATTAAAATCACAACGGAATATTTGATTCAGAAATTACTTCATTATGTTAAGAAGTTGCCATGACACTTCATCTGCAACTTCTTCTAGTCTTCGCGTTAGTTTATAGAATCATATTATTTGAGTTTTAAAATTAGTTATGCTTTGAAATAGCAACAATAATAGGGCTTTTATCTTATCGACTTGTCTAAAATTGTTACTTATATACACCGCATCAGCGCCACCTACTTGGCACTATGAACAACTGTTTTGCAACTAAAGAGGAGAATAAGCTAACAAAACCCTAGAAACACACGAATTTTAACTTACCCCTAATATAATAAAAAAGAAGCAAATTAAAGTAATCACAAATGTGACAGTTAAAACTAATGTAATAAAATTAAAAAAAAAATAACATTTTATACAGTACCTACATCTATAGTATAATTAACTATCTTGACTAAAACAATATAATAATACAAATGATTAATGCTATCACAAATTCATTATTATTTAAGTTTTTAATTTTTAAAATATATTTTTGTATTATAACATATTGTGGGTATTTTTAAGTGATGTTGTTGGTAACCGGTAGTTGTGTGCATTGTAATAATAATTATTAGTAAGTAAATATTATTGTAAAGTACTCAATTCTGAACATACATACAAACCACAAAAATAATAATTTAACGAGATTTTCACAACACAAAACTATTGATACTGGTGCATATAACTTTACAGATATATAAATTACTAAAATCAATAAAATCTAAGCGAAGGTATGTTTTAAAATCATTAAGTGCTGTTTTTTTTTTTTCAAAATAAGGAATAAAATATTTCAAACATAAGTCCTCAAGTTTCATTTTCGTAAGTAAGCAACATAAATAAAATATCACAATATAAAATTGTGATGCAGGGAGAATGTAAAAAAGTGATCTAAATTGTAACCTTAAAATAACACATTTTCAATATAAAGGGAAAACACATAAATATGAGACCATTATTCAATAAAATTTACCAAACTAGATTTGCAAGGTAGAGACACTGATTTCGTGTGCATTTCGATAATCTTTGTAGCAATTATGATTGCTCTGTAGAATTTTAATAATAATATATTAAAGGTAAATAAATTTTCAAGAAAAGCTTCTAAGATAAATGTTTCTACCGTAATAAATATTTGCAGAAATATACCAATATTGAAGTCGTTGCGAAGGTTGGTCCAATAATAGTCAGCCGCAGTCGAGGGCCGGTGTCAGTCATCACTCAGTCGCCGGGTTTTCTTAGTTTTCTTCTTTTCCATCGCTTCCATTCTCATGTCCTCTAAATCTTCCATTATACCTAAAAAATAAAATATTTTATAAAGTGTACACTAGCGGCTTTATCGATACTAAAAGCCTCGATATCGTGCCCCTGTCCAGCTCACACCTTGGAGGGGTAAGTAAGGCAGCAGCGAAAGTCATATATCATATCGCGTGATATAGCGGTGTTCAGACTAGGGGACATGAAGCCCCAGCGTGAGTGGCTTTTATCAACACTCGTAGCTACCAACCACCAATCCACATTGGGAATGCATGTTCGGTCATTTACTCCTTTCACCAAGGGGTAGGCCAGTGATGATAACGAATTAAAGGAGTTTAAACCTTTTGGCCTCGTCACTGGACCGTCATTTTCATATTTTTTCGAAATCGCGCCGCACAATAATGCTTATATAAATGAATAGTGAATGTAAAGTTGAACAAAAAATATTACAACATAATAAATTGTCCGGTTAGTGAGATAATTGTAGTCAAAGATAAAAAAGGTGATACTTTGGGTCGGCATTATTCATTTTTAACTCTAATTATCTGGCTAACGTGACACTTTGGGGTATTATTATATCTTAACATTTTTTGTTCCTCTGTGTGTCCCCGATTCTCGCGCCTTCAACATCTCAAATTCAAAATTGTTTGGAGTCAAAAATCTTTATTAAAAGGTCACTGAAAGCAATATTCGACATTTAGAATTATCCATACAAAAAAGTTCAAGCCCCTTTTTATGTTATTTTATTTAAATAATATTCTTAATTTTTTTATGTAATAACTTGGGCACAGAATATTATATATTAGTAACAGAATTTGCACTCCTTTGATCTCGAAGAAATTATAGTAGCCTACAAAATGTTCAACGCATCTGGTGCATTCGAAATTGCACCTCACAAGACCGCAATTCCTTTGTGTTCAGAATTTACCCACCACAGCTCAAGCGTCAGGGCTGTACACGCGAAGTAAAATAAATAACAACATAATTGTATGAAGCATTTTTTGTATTTACAACTGTTTAACTTTAATGTAATGTTGTATGTATTTCTTATTATCTCTAAAGTACCTATTATTAAATTTCAGTGTTGCGAAAATTCGAATTCGAACAAACAGTTTTAAAAGGTATATAGTGTCGGAAAACATAGACATGGTGCAGTTAATGTTTAAAATTAAAGTTTCTTAATATTTCGTAAGTATTAAGTATTAATGTTTTGTAAAATTCATGTTTCAAACTGTTCACGTGTATTCACAAGCGTGGGGCGGCCCTGACTGATTTACAACTTCAAGTTGTGGCACGCGGTCCTTATCGCGGTGGGTATAGGTACGTGACGCAGGCCTGACTTGGTGCAACCCACACTAAGATTTTATTTGTTTTAATGTGCTTTCAAGAATCTAGAAGTTCCTTAAATGTCAAAAGGGGTAAAATAGGGTTGAGAATGTGTATGGGTGTTTGTAAAAGTGGCTGTCATATGAATACACATACCAAGCTTCTTGCTGATGTACTCTTCACGTTGTTGCCTCGCGAAGCTAGACTCCATAGTAGGATCATCGTCATCGTCCATGTACCGGTATCTAAAAAGTTATAATATTACACTTCAACTCGGTAGTTTGTTTGCATATATATAATAGTAGATTATGTACTAAGGAGATAAAGCAGTGTCTTAAATCACGGGCAGCATATACTCTGAGCGAATTGAAGGATTCTGTTGTTAAGATTTTAATTAGAATAGTAATAGTAAGAATTCTGAATGGAGCGAAGGATTCAAGTATGCCCAAGGCTATGACACTTTTATCCCCGAGGAGCATACTCAACTTTATACACCTACTATGTGTTTATAATTTGTTTTAATTTAACGTCCAAGTAGGCAATGTGAATTTACAAAAAATAATAATTATAAAACTAATAAATGACAAAAATTTTACAATTCGCGGAGAAAATCATCGATCGAAAACCACCGATTTTTTTTTCTTTTTTACTTTCTATTTAGTTCCGTCCTATTCCGTACATTCCAATAACATTATAATTATTGTAAATGCAAAAAAAATGAGCTCATTCTTTAGCCACTTGTTTATAGCAATCAGAAATAACAATGAATAAAGCGATAAGATAATAATACCTTACCACAAACGTCCATAGCAGATAATACAATTAAGTTAGTATTTTTATGACCCGAGGGCCTATCATCAACTGTAATGCGATCCATTTTAGGTTATTTTCAGGTAGTAAGAGTAAGACGCCGCTATACGCGCCGTATGGCAGCATCCTACTCTCACAACCTAAAAAGAATCGCAAAGAGTTGATGGTAAGGCCCACAGACCTATATCGAGATTGAAGTGTACCTACCTTGCGTGTCAAAACTTTGATCCACGGTCAAAGTTTAACAACTTAAGTCAGTCCGTTTGAGACCATATTGCCATGAATACACGCGTCACTCAAAAACATAAAGGGTTATTGTGCAGTACTTTCTTGAAAGAGCTCGTCAATAACATTTACACATCACTAATTCTCGCTAGTGATGTCAACGTAGGTACTAAAATTTCGTCAAGCTACTCATACAGTTTGAAGCGCTCTCTTTGTCTCGATATAGGTCTGTGATAAGGGCCCTATATGTTTCTTTTTGACTTTTTTCTGAAAAATGTTTTTTTTAACTATAATACTTACTTAGACTTATCATAACCAAATATCTCTTTGATGTGCCTTGAGTAATCCAAATTTTCATCCTCGTCATCTATGAAGTCATCCATTTCAGAATCGTATTCTGAATCTGAATCCAAGCGACCTGGAAATATAAATCATTGCATGGTTTACTGAGATCTTTTACTTTCTTATCTAAATTATAACTTTATCATAGAGATCATTAGGTTCTGAATGACACAGTCTAAACATAACCAGTTGTTGGACTCGGCCGTTGACGCGCTCACACACACACGCGCCGATCGCTATCGCTACACGGTGACTCCTCGATCTCACTGGCTTTCACTTTCACTGATAAAACAGGAGTTCTTAGTGCGAGTCCGACCTGTATGTACCTCACAACTTGCAGTACAGTAATCTTGTAATGCGAGTAATGTATGATAGACAAGTCTTTCTTTGCCAGTTGAAAATTGTTTACGCTTACAATAACCATAAAATGTAATATTATAATTAGTATTATCTTTTTGTGATGGAAATTGACCTTACTAATAGGTTACTTTTCAATTTGTCGACTCTGTATGAAATAAAACAGGGAGAAAAAAACAGCCCTTGACGAGTTTCTTGCCGGTTCTTCTCGTTACAAGGTCTCCCGCCGTAGGTTTTGTGAACCGATGGCGTAGCTTCTTTGACGTTCATTAGTGCTTGTAACAGCCTAGACTGAATAAATGATATTGGATTTGATTTCCTTTTTAAATATACACTCATTTGCAAAAAAACGGGCGGTTTTGATTTTCATTCATCTTTAAAAAGATACTATACCAAAAAGGTTTCAATCGTTTGTACACGTTACTGGCCGGTTTTAAAAATGCTGTGGGATTTAAAAAAGTACGTTCTAAATTCAAATTTTCATTTGATGCTCATTTTACAGAAAACCCCTTTTTATCCTACATTTTTGGCGCGAAGTTCCAGAAGTTAACATCGACTTTCATAACTTTTATTCAATTTTTATTGATTAATTTCATATTCTTGACTGTCAAAGCTTTATTTATTGCTGTTTGACTGTATCAAAAATGGTAGATAAAGTGGTAAAAGCTACCAAAATTATCGCGCTGCTTGAAGAGGGTTGCAGCCAATGTTTCGTGGCTAGGAGGCTAAATGTTAGTCGCTCGACAGTCCAAAGGACCTGGCAGCGATATCAGGAGACTGGTTCCGTCGAGAGAAGGCCTGGTTCTGGAAGAAAACCATGTACCCAACCACGGGATGATCGTTTTCTTGTGAGTCGCGCATTGAGAAATCGCTAATCTTCGTATGTGGATCTTAAGAACAACCTCCAAGAAGTAAGAAATGTGCATATTAGTCTATGGACGGTCAGGAGGAGGCTTCTCGCTGCCAATATACGCAGTCACCGCCTGGCCCGCGGCCCCAAATTACTCCGTGAGCACAGAGTTCACAGGCTTAGGTTCGCTAGAAATTGTGAATCATGGACTCAAGAAGATTGGAATAGGGTTTTGTTCTTCGATGAAGCCAGGTATCTCTGTTCGGTGAAGATCGACGTCGGCGAGTGCTAAGAAGACAAGGAGAACGCTTTGCAGAGGCATGTTTCGAAGAAATCACACCTTATGGTGGGGGCTCTGTTATGTTTTGGGCAGGAATAAATTCAATGGATCGTACAGAGTTAGTCTTCATTGAAAACGGCTCACTGACTGGGCATCGATACATAACGGAAGTTCTAATTCCTCATGCACAACCCGCATTGGCCGCTCTAGGTGAAGACTCGATTTTTATGGACGACAATGCTCGCGCCCACCGATCCCGCGATGGTAATGCGTATGTGCAAGAGGTCGGCATTCGTCGTTTGGATTGGCCAGCTCGAAGTCCCGACCTCAATCCCATAGAGCATATCTGGGACGTTCTGAAACGGCGTGTGAGATCAGTACACCCGGCTCCGCAGACCATCAGAGAGCTGAAGAATGTGATTACTGCGGAGTGGGAACGTATTCCGCAAGCAAGTATCCGGGATATACTCGCTAGCAAGCCCAGACGAATTCAAGCTGTGATTTTAGCTAGAGGGGGTCACACTCGATACTAAACATTTATCTGCTTTTACTTTATTAAAGAAAAACAAACAAAAAACTTTTTTATTTTTACTTCATGAGTATATGCACTACTAGCGAACATACACTACTAGCGAGGTTTAGCATTATTTCCCATAAATTGTATCTAAATTTTATGAAATACTGATGAAAACGATTATTTTCTTATTAATTTACCAAATTGTGACGATAAAACTACCTATAATTATCAAACAAAGCAATATTAACATTTGAAATGGTTCATTGCTTAGGTGCCCGTTTTTTTTGCAAATGAGTTTATTTCAAAATTGTAAATTTCTGTTAAAGCTAATAAGTTTCTTGCGGCCGTTCTTCTTATCAGTTAAAAGATGTCCTGAATGGCTGGTAGGGAAGAAAAAATGTTGGACTATTCGAAAGTACTTATCTATAAGTCTATTTGAATAAAAATCTTTGACTTTGACTTTGAATTTGAGTTTTCTCAACTTACTCGCTTAAGCCGAAGTTTGCGAATAGAGTTTAATTCTCAACCTTAATCTCATTGTATTAAGGCAATCTGTAAAAAAATAATTCTTACGCGATGGTAACGTATGAACATTTTCACACTCACACTAGCTAGGCCCTCAGTAGCGAGCGCGCGTGTCTGTGTGAGTGCGTCATTCCGGCCGTTTTTAGGCAGTGCAAGGACTGTGTAAATGGGTTGAAAAATGATAGTGTAAAATCCGATGCCGACATATTTGTGGATTCGTTGGCATCCATATGTGTTAGGTTTCGTTTATTTTCAACGAAATAAGTTTAATTATGTCATTTTGTAATGTAATTAGCAAATAGCTAAGTAACAATGTAAATATTGAATAAATATATAAAATAATAGATGTAAGTGTGGAAATAAATAAATAAATAAAAATTCATAAATCCAAAACAATCCAAAATGGAATGGATGGAAAATATCCAATGTAAATGATTATAATTTTATGTATAAATAGCTGCACCCGGCATAGGTCGCAATGCCTAGAAAAATATAAAGAATTTTTTAAATCTTTTTTACCTTTTTTTTTCAAATTTTCATCACAATCTGATCAATAGTTTGATTTGAATTGATTTTTATTTTTTATGTATAACTATGGAATAAAATAGCACTCACGCTTTGGTTTTTTCTGCCCTTCTTCTTTTCTTCGAACCTCCCCTGGTGGAAACTTCCGACCACCATCCTGTCTACCCTTGCCAATGTTGTTAATATGTTTATCAAAATCAAAGTTAGTCACTCTAGGTTTACTCGGGCCAGCTTGTGATTTACTCTGTACACCTTTATCATCAGGCCTCCTTGACAGGGGCACCTTTCCAACATCATTTGGTTTTTTACCTTCAAGGCCTCTGACGGAACCATTCACTGGCAGTGATTTTGGTTTAGCCAACATTTCTTTATCTTTAATACCATTTCTTTGAACTAACTGGTCCTTGTTAGATTTTGGCACTAATTTACTGTGAGCACTATCACCATTCAGATATTTGCCATTTTTGTTTGGTACAGACAATCTTTTCTCATTAGAATTTTTATCTATCCTGTAAGTATTTTGACTTTTCAAATCAATGTTCTTCTTCAAATCTGGTTTTCCAGTTTGTTCTCTAGAAACAATTTTTGATTTATCTACAGATTTTTCAGTAGACTTGAAAGATTTTTCCGACTGAATATTAGTTTCCAGCTTTGATTTAGTTTTGTCTAATTTTTCTCTATCCCTATTTAGTCTATCTATATCTCTGTCTATTCTTTCTCTTTCAGCTTTTAATTTATCTAATCTTTCCTTATCAAGTCTCAGCCTCTCTCTTTCTGCCCTTTCTCTTTCCACTCTAGCTCTATCTCTTTGTAATCTTTCTCTGTCACTATTAACTCTCTCACGGTCACTGCCGTGCCTCTCCCTGTCACTAATAGCTCTATCACGGTCACTGCCCTGCCTGTCCCTGTCAGTATTAGTTCTATCACGGTCACTGCCCTGCCTGTCCCTGTCAGTATTAGTTCTATCACGGTCACTGCCCTGCCTGCCCCTGTCAGTATTAGCTCTGTCACGGTCACTACCCTGCCTGTCCCTGTCAGTATTCTGTTTCTGTCTCTCAACTCCATGTTTTTCCCTGATACTGCCATGTCTGTCACCTTCACTCGCATACCTAAATCTCTCAGCACCATACCTCTCTTTATCATTTCCATGTCTTTCTCTTTCTGAAAGTTTGGGACTATCATATCTAGAGTTCACTGCATTTTTATCTCCAATTTTAGGTATACGACCAAAACCGCCTGGCTCTTGTTTCCTCTCCCTATCAACTGACCTGTCCTCTTTTACTGCTGAAAAAGAAAAAACAACATGCATCAATTGTTATAAGCATATATTTACATGTTGCGTTGACAAATTGGAAGTGCACAGTCGTCTGGATGCCATTTTCGCCGTGACCCGGCTCAAACCAGGTATATGCGAAAAGACTAGCACGCCTTGCCATGCCTTTTCACTTAATTAGCCGATTACAGGGCGACCGTGTGCTAACCGTGCCATGCCAAAATGCAAATTTATTAGGTTATCAGATCAGTGAAGAATGAAGAACCAATAGTAGTAGAAAGAAAGAACCGTACCGATACCGTACCACGTCGGGTCATAATACCACAGTAAACAGTCTGCACTGCCCTCACACAGATACGCGCAGGTACACATGTGCTCGCAACTGTTTTACCATTAAAAACCATCGATATTCGAGAGGCCGCCGTGCGAGAGGCGCGTGTCTGAGTGAGCGGTATATCGGCCAAGTGCAAATACTGTTTATTCCAGTAGTAAACAAAGCCTTTTATTGAAAGGCTTTATTATTTGGAGGTGGGCGGACGGGGGGACGCTAGCGTAGCTGGACGGGTGATCAGTCTCCCTAAACGGAACCATTTCGCCCATTGATAGGCATTTTTTATTACAAATTCAATACTTATATACTACAAACGATGGGATGGCAACACAAGATCTTAAGCAGGGTATTCACTTGTAACATATCTGATACCTACAAGAGGGTAGGGCTCGTTCACTGTCACCGCCTCACCGCGTATCCAGCTACGTGCTACGGTATCCGCAATACTCGTGACTATATCAGGCCAACAATATACCTCAAATGGTGGCTAGAGCTGCATTCATTCATATTGATGTGCAATATATTTTTTTTTTTATAATAATAATTATCATTAGGTGGTACACACTGCGAGCCGCCTTTATGTTCGCAGTGATACCGCCTCATCACAGTCGCCGGGTCACTGCGAGCCCACTGTGCTCCACGCGCGAGCGGCTTGCAGCAGGCTTGTGCCTTCGTACTCACTTGATAAGATATCAGTTTATATTACATCCTACACGCGAGTACCCTGCTTTTGATGCTCTGCAAATCCTGCAAAGGATTTATGATGTGGGTATGGTATGGATTGTCTTAAAAATCATTACCTTTTTTACCACCTCCTTTTTCAGCTTCAAGTCTTTCTTGACGCCTCTGTCTTCTGGCCATCTCTTCTTCATACTCCTTTTTTTGTTTTTTAGTCATTGGCCTCTCTGTTTCCTTTTCTGCAGCAGCTTTTTTTGCAGCAATTTCTAATGGTTCACCTTTCTTTTGCTCAGCTAGTTTCAAGAGTTGGTTAAAATCCATTGGAGGTGGTGCTGCTTTACGTATTTTTGGTTTATCAGACTTTGAATGCTCCTCTCTTTTCTTATCTTTTTCTGGTTCATACTTTTCTTTTGGTGGACTCTCATCTCGCTCTAGAAAAAACACAAAATATATAAAATTACAGACTTCATTCTTTGATTGGCCTTACACAAAAAGAGGAAAACTATTTTTAACATATATTATACTACTAAAATTAATTACTGATTAGAAAATATTTACCACCAGTTCCACCTTTTCGTCTTCTTTTATGGGGCACTGGATCGTCTTCATGTTGCAGTGCATGTTTTACTCTTTCCACAGTACCTTTCAAATCTTTCTTGACAGCACTCTCTAAAAAAATATTATCATTATTATTTAATAGGTAGGCATCATCTGCCTGCCAACTGGTTTATGCCTGCGACCAGTGCTTTACTCAGTACATTTAAAACTGCAAGTATTTGTCTAGTCATCTAAGATACATACATTATTTAAGATTATTAAAGATACATACTGAAGGGCCTAAAGTATATTTTCAATATTTGAAAAAGTTAGCTTAATGCAGTTTTGTTTCTTTTGAAAAGGGAAAGTTTCTTAATAAGTTTCTAATAAGGGAAAAATAAATAAGGGAAACTTTGAGTGTAATTTGATTCTTCAATATTAAGGGTAATTTTCCTTCAAAAGGCATGAAAAAAATTTGCTCTTTATATTTAAAGAATTGATCCCTGTGCAATTTTGTACAGGTGATCACCAATATGAACTATATTTTCCCAAAATATCATCCAAACGGCTTTTTCCATACATTTTGTGTGGGGTTCTCAAAATGTTCAGATTCTGTTTATTGAATGCTGTGTAAGCTTATATCAGGCCTGCACATATGTAATGGTTATAATCAAAAAACCATGTGTTTAAAAAAGCCATAAGCTTACCTTAACCTTTCATGCCCTGGATTATGAGACACAATAGATATTCCATTGCTCTCTGGACAACGGTGTCTAGTACGGATTTGATGAATTAATAAATAAATAAAAGCAATATTATAGATAAAAACAGATGAATTTTAAATTTAGTCAAGGAGTAACAATTTAACTCACTTGTTGTAGGAAATTTTGGTTCATCAGGAATTTTACTATACTGCTGCATCATTTTCTCATAAATAGCTGCAGCCGCTTGGGACTCATATCCGTAATCATCTTGGTCAGGCTGGTCTGGCCCTTCCCTTGTGACTGCAGTGTTATCCCTGTCAACTGCGTCTGCTAACACAGATTTGTTAGCAGATTTAATCACTTTAAGTGTTTTTTGTATTTTCCTTAAAGCCTTTGGGTCACGCATAGCACGCAACTCATCTAGTTTTCTTTGAGCTTCCAATTTCTTCTGCTTTTCTTCTTCATCTTTCTTAGCTAAAAACTTCTGTATGTTAGCTGACAATCTATCTTTCTGTTTCTGTTCTTTCTTTGGTGGATCAAACTTTGCCTTGTAATAGTAATTACCCTGTGGAGCAATGAAATTTGTATTTGTTAACGGTACCGAAAATAAAATACTGAGGTATCTAGCAAAAAGACGCAAAAAGGCAATTATAAAGCATCTACACTAGAATTTAAAAGGCAATATTCGCAAAGTGTCTTACAGATGATTGTTGTTGTTGATTTCGTTGGGCAGCTAGCAAAGTCTCCCGAAACTCCATTTTACAAATTGTGTCCTTCTCTTGATTTCGATACTAGGCGTTTAAAGACATTATTAAATTTTCACAGAATAATTACGAAAATAAGTAAAATACGTGTCAGAAATAACTTCAACACACAATCCGACCATTTTCTGGAAACGTACTAAATAGAGTTTATGGTTTACATCATCTACGTCAAAAGCAATTGAATAGTCAAGTCAATTGAATGTTTCATCGTAATTGAATTTATTTATATCTTAGGGAAATTAACGCAAATTGAGTTCAAAACGATACGACGACGGTATCAATATAGAGTCATACTTGTTGTTGTTACTTGTTTTGTTATCCCTTAAAAAATAAAAAAAATTTCAAGCCCTTTTCTTTCTTACCACCGGAATACGAAACGATAAGGATCGCCATCGCCCCAAAGAGTAAAGTAATTATAAGGGAACATCGCCCTATTGAAACTACCTATAGATTAGAGCGAAAGCGAGCGTTTCGGTCGCATACCGCTGCTGCGAACGAAATCATTGCGTGCGTGTGATATCGCATTCCACAGCGTCAAACCAAAAAAAATGTTAATAGAAAGAAATAATGATTTAATTATTTACATCAACACTTGATTATACAATTACAATACCTCTTGTGCATTTCATAAAATTATTATTATAGTCAAATGCTACGATAAGGCCAAGGCTGAACTGAAAGGCTGGATAAAAAATAACTTTTTGATCTATGGCTAACTTTGACAGTGACAGCTGGGTGACAGCTTTTTATTTCTTTTCGATAGTTTGACGCAACTTGAAAATATGGTTGGTGTCTCTTTTTTAGATTTATCTAAATTTTTCTCTGCAATCTCAATATTAGTAGAGCTAATATTATGTGTTTTGTGTTATTTGAGTGGGAGTTGTGGTTCACATGAATGTATTTTCCAAAATTTGGTGAATAAAATGAAATAAAGTTGTTGTTTTTCGGCAGGCCACATCCAAGAAGAAGACCAGGAAGCTTCGTGGTCATGTAAGCCACGGTCATGGTCGCATTGGTAAGTGACATGCTATAAAGTTAGCTCTCTATTCCATTTTGTTTACCTGCAATCTATGTTCATACTTAACCTCGAAAATTATCGGTGCATTCAGTGTCGACTTCGTAATATTATTTCGTTTTTAAGTCAGTTGTTGATTATTGATAGAAATCTAGTCGTGGTGTGAGGAAAAACGCATTTCTCTACGCTTATTTACACCACTAACAATACTATTTTTGCAGGTAAGCACCGCAAGCATCCTGGCGGTCGAGGTAACGCTGGTGGAGAACACCACCACAGAATCAATATGGACAAGTACCATCCAGGATACTTTGGCAAAGTATGTACTTACTTAACAACAAATGGTGCTACAGCACTAAGCCTTATATCTATAGAATTGGGACTGGACTCCTTGAAACTTAAGATGTAAGCCCTAACACTAGTATTTTTTTTTTCCAGCTTGGTATGAGGAATTATCACATGAGAAAGAACAAGGATTTCTGCCCAGTTCTTAACTTGGACAAGCTGTGGACGTTGGTGTCAGAGCAGTCGAGGCTGAAGTATGCCAATGCTACTGATGGCAAAGTCCCTGTGATCAACATTGTCAAGGCTGTAAGTACTTGATATTTATTTGCATAAATGTGCTGTCAAGACAGCTTCAGGGGAGCATAAGGCATGATTACGTTAGCTGTTACAGTAAAAATCAATTCACTTTTACCTTATGCCAAACTTGGTTGCCCTCTTATTTAAATGATTGACAAATTAGTATGGGTTGTCATTCACTATGTAGTAGAAAGTAATAATAATAATATATAAGCTTACTTACTATTTCTTTAATTGTTTCAGGGTTACTACAAACTGCTAGGGAAAGGAAACCTTCCAAAACAACCTGTCATTGTTAAAGCAAAGTTTTTCTCTAAATCAGCAGAGAAGAAAATCAAGTCTGTGGGTGGTGTATGTGTGCTGTCCGCTTAAAATTAAGTATAAAATATAAAAAAATACAAAATGTTTGATTTTACTCAACACCCAGTTCTTTCTCAGCGCACATTGAGCCACTAATCGCGGCCACTAGTGGCTCAGTCAATCCACTATACGCAACCACCAATTGTAGCCTCTAGTGGCCTCAAGTTGCCAGAGAAGAAACTGGTGACTGTGGCACACTCGTTGCGCGCGAGGTAAGCATCAAACGCGGCCACTTACTAGCGAGTGCGAGCGACTCGCGCAGGAGTCTCGAACGGGGCAACTATAACACTCGGTATGCACCGAATTTTGTGGGGCAGGTATTGCACAAGGCACTAATCGGCCTTTGTATTCATATACAATCAATCAATCCTTTATTAGTTCATAAGCATGGGTATTAAAAGATGTCACATATAAAAAAGGTACAGCCATGATTCACCTTATGGTATATGAACATTACAATTTTAATTATTATTATAAATTAGTCCAATCAGTCAGTTATTACACAAGTATGGCCTTTGTATTCCTAAACAAGTAACTTCAATTATATTATCGAAGCCTACAATTAATTTAACTCGACTACTTAATCGACTGCTGTGGCGCGTTACTGCCAGAGCCGTGTGCCCACGCATTAGTGATGAGGCTATAACAGATAAGATAATATACATTTAAACAATGAAAATAAAAATTTATTACTCAATATACTTGTTACAAAGTGTTGAGACAGCCCACAATGTAAAGTAATACTTGTGTTGGGGTGACTGGCTCTTCCCAAGACAATACAAAAACTTTTTATATAAATAATTCAAACCGACTTAAAGTAAAAAATAAAACTTGGGAGTCGGTGCCAGCCAAGGCATTCTACATTGCACTTCTATTGACTATATATTTTTTTGGCCTTAGCTAGCTAGCACCGACTCCAAAACTTTTATTTTTTACTTTTTGAAGTCAGTTTGAATTTTTTTATAAAAATCAAACTGACTTCAAAAAGTAAAAAATAAAACTTTTGGAGTCGGTGCCAGCCAGGGCATTCTACATTGCACTTCTATTAACTATATATTTTTTTGGCCTTAGCTAGCTAGCACCGACTCCAAAAGTTTTATTTTTTACTTTTTGAAGTCGGTTTGTTGTTTTTTATAAAATGTTTTTATTTCAGATTTTTTAGTTACATCATGTGCCGTTACTTACACAACTTACACAACAATGTCATCTAGGTAAACTACTACTTGCCAAAAGGTGATTGATATTTTTTAAGATTATGAAAAAACTACTAGCCAGATCTTCGTAAAAATTATATGGGACCAAATTGACAATGTACCCGATCGAACAAAAAAACAACTATTAAAATCGGATCACCAACACCGGAGTAATCGGAATATATACATCAGACAAAAAAAAAAAAAAAAAAATACGCGTTGAATTGAGTACCTCCCTCCTTTTTTGTTGAAGTCGGTAATAAAATGTTTTTATTTCAGACTTTTTAGTTACATCATGTGGCGTTACTTACACTAAAAATCAGCCAATGTTGTCAGCTAGGTAAACGACTACTTGCCAAAACGTGATTGATATTTTTCAGGATTATGAAAAACATGGGATTGCGTAAGCTAATCGTATTCATTTGACAGTTCATATTGTATGTCATTAGTGTCAAATTCCATACAAATTGCAGCTAGTTCTGTTGTATCTCTATGATTGCAGCCGATCGAATACGATATGAACTGTCAAATGAATACGATTGACTTTACGCAATCGCACCCATATCTTTGTAAAAAATTTATGGGACCACACATAAACCATTTTCTTTCAGATAAACAAAGAATTATAAAAATCTGTTAACAACTGGCGAAGTTATTAATTAACTAATTAGGAACAAAAAAATAAACATGAATAGATAGCTTTTGTTACCAGTAATGTTATCAAATAGCAGTGTTATGGTTCTCGGTGCGGTACCGTTTTGGGATTTCCCAGATCTCGAAAACGTTTCATTTCAAAAAAAGAGACCACCATAAAGGACATATTTCAACATTATATTTTAAGTTTCTTCGCGGAGTCATCATTGAGAAAAGTTTTACGGAACACACATGAAGCAATCATTGAAATATAACTTAAACTTGTTATATTTCAATGATTGCTTCATGAGATTCCATACAATGTAATATGGCCATAAAGTAATGCTTTGCTTAAACGAAGGTTTGGAAATGGGAAGAGATTTTAAAAACTCTTTAAAGTGCTAATTAATTACCATACTTTTTTTTCCAGATTTTTTTTACTTGAAATAGCAACTCTTCATGCGGTGACAGGGTTAAGTTCATATAATTTTTTTAGGCCTTAGTATGAACTACCTATTGGAAATATTCTTGGGTCTGGCCGCTCACTTTTTTTGTCTAGATTTTTGAACTCGGAATAGCATCTCCGTTCATGCGGTGACAGGGTTAAATCCATATATATTTTTTAGGTATTTATAGGAACTACCTATAGAAAATAATCCCGGGTCTGGCCCTAATGTTATTTGTGTTTTTGCCCAGAATGCCTTCTTTTAAATAACTTCTTAGTTCACGCTGTTACAGAGTTAAGTCCATATAATTTTTTTTAGGACATAATATAAACTACCTTTTAGAAATAATCTTGGGTCTGCCCGCAAACTTGATTTTTGGTCAAGTTTGTATGGAGTTTGCCTGATGTCCTTTGTTAATGTAAATAAGAGTGAGACGCCACGTGTTGCCACAAATTAAATTGTTGCTATGACGCTAGCGCCAAATACAATTTGTTTGGTAGCATTAACAGGAACTAAATGAATGTACATTGTAGACAGTATAGGTGGGTAGTATAGTTAACTACCTACTATTTTGTAATCTGGTTACTAATTACCTCCCTGAGTAATATTGTTCTGTGCTAATTACGATTAAAAGCAGTTAACTACATATATTTATGATTACATGTAACTTAACTACAGTAATAAAACTTCATGATGAAGTTATCAATTTGATTGCTGCAATCTAGTTGTTATAACTTCTGATTATTAGAGTTCTATGGACTTATATTTTGCAATTCAATAAAACGTGGAATAAGGTAAGCCTCCCGAGATAAAACCCGGAGGTTCGATTTATGGTCAGTGGTAAGACTTTCAACATCATGTTATATTAAAATAAAACAACTTTTACGGATATCAAACGCGCTATATTTCACGAACTAAGTTGTAATTGTCCGTATTTTTAGGGGTTTTTTGATTTTCCGGACGTTTCGGCACCTTTTCAGCTACCGTAGTCACGGGTTGACTGGCTACTTATAAGTCTACCCTCGAAAAGTTAATTTATTTTTTCGTTCGGATACGGTTAGACATTTACTACGGCAACAATTATTATTGATTTGATGTTTTAATTTAATTATTATTTTTTATCTTTATTATTAAGAAAAGAGAAAACTAAAGACTCTACTGGCAGTTCACAAATTGGGAGGAACTTCGAAGAAAGAAGCTGCCAAGAAAACTTCGAAAGCTGGCCGACCTCCACGTTTATAAAGAAATTAAGATATGTTATCTCCACCTTTACTTTTTTATATTTATCTACAAAAAGAGCTAACCGTATCTTTGGGTCTTGCAGTGCGTGATTTGGGTTGAGACTTTAATTTATGGAGAATAGGGTCCCAAGCTGGTGGAATCTTCCACCCATCATCATGTTATATGTGTAGATATAAAAAGTAATCTTGTAATGGTGATTGCAACTACAGTTAGTAATAAAAATGTTTAACTACTTCTTACGATTAATTTATGTAATTTGTAGTTATGCTAACCGATGACTATATGTCTTTGCAGTCGTAGTTAGTAATCAGTAGTTAGTTAGATTTCATACTTGTTAAAGAGAAAAACCTTTATAGTGATTTACTCTTTTTAAATTGTAATTTCTTCTTTATTTTGTCTATCGGTTTTTTTTTACTTTTTTATTTGTGTATTTTATAAAAGAAATTCCATTGTGCTTATTTGTCATTGTTTTTTTCTGCGTTGTTCCATATACCACTCTGAAAAAATATTGCTCAATACTGATTGTATTTCTTCGTTTGTTCGGTAGAGGCCATACTGTTGATACGTGACGTAACGCTATTATCGCGCAATTTCTGGCTGTCGCGTTGCTGTTGCAAAGATAGGTAATGTAATGCCCCGCCCGCCCCGCTTTGTGTTGATGTGCTGCTGCACGGGGCGTTTGCTTTAATATATTTTTATTATATGAACGACGGGGACAATTTAAGACACTTCTATTCATCATACGAATACGATGTTATGTCAGTATTGCTAAGGCAGGTGGAAGCGCGCCGCTCTCGTTATCCTCATTTACTGAGGAACTGGCTATCTTATCTCTTACTGCGGGAACGGAACAACAATGCTAAAAGTGAAAGAAAACATTGTTGTTTCGGACTTAGAAAAGATAGTGGTAGATCGCTTTAGCAAGGACTGGTACTCGAACCCGGCAGCCCGGCATTTCTGTGTCTGATACCGGTGGTTGCTTACCTACCACGTTACCAGACCACAGAAGCGGTATGACAAGAAGGAAGTTATTATACTTACGCAAATTCTCTGCAGACTTTTTAAAATTTTAGTATGTTTTAAAATCATGTGAAGGTAATAAAAATGGTTTTGAAATTAATTGTTATTGTTTCTGCTTTCGATGAAAAGCCAGGGCCAGTAAAATATTACAAAAAAAGGTCGATCGATTGACATTTGATTTGTCAAGGACTGACAGTGACACTTGAAAATTGAATCATACGAAAAAAAAAGTTGTAAATAATTTCTAAAAGTGTTGTGTTGGTTGATTTCATGTTGATTTCTACTGTTTAATTAAAATTTTTGGATTTTGAGGCTCACAAAATACTACTTACTGAAATAAAATCAAAGTATGACACGCCACGCCCGTAACTGTACAGCAGGAGCTGTTTATACCTATCACGAAAAGAAAAAAGATGCTGCTGCTTCTGGTTACGGTACGCAAAGTGAACGAGTTGGAAAAGATTCAGTGAAAAGCTTTGATTGTTGTAGCCTCACGTTACAGCCTTGCAGGAAGCCAGTAATCACGAAAGAAGGATATTTATTTGACAAGGAAGCTATTCTTGAGTATATAATAACTAAAAAAAATGATTACAATCGCAAACTCAAACAGTATGAGAAGCAGTTAAAAAAAGAAGAGACAGCAAAAGCTGAGCTTGCTGCGGCTGAAAAAGAATCAAATTTAATAAAATTCATGAACAGAGAGAAGAATATATCAAGTCAGGATAGCAGTGTTGCAGGCCCATCTACTTCGACCTCTGTATCTAACTTAGCCAATGGAAAAGAAAAGCAATTACCAAGTTTTTGGGTTCCTTCACAATTACCTGATGCTAAATTATCAAAAATTGAGAAACCTGACCCTACTGTATATTGTCCCATTAGTGGAAAACCATTGAAAATGAAGGACCTCATTGAGGTTAACTGGACTCTTGTTAGTGACCCTGATGATAAGAAATCATTGATAGCCAAGGAAAATAGATATATGTGCCCTGTAACACATGATATTTTGAGTAATGCTGTACCATGTGCTGTGATTCGGTGAGTTTTAGATTTTAATGTGAAGTTCCATTTGCTTTAACCCATTTGCACTAAACTTAAAAATCGCCTCAGGCTATACTTATTTATTTTAATCTTAATTAAAAAAATGCTTTGCACTAACTATATGACATTTTTGAAATCCACTAAGGCCATTCTTAATGTACGGGCCTAATATCAAGCGCCTAAGGCTTAAGATATTCATAATATGAATATTTTAAATAGACAAGAATAGACTTGTTGATTCTTTACTCATCGAAACACCTTTTGTTTTTTCCTTATTTTCTTAGCATAAATAAATTTGACTCTAAGCAATAACAATAGACGTCAGGGCGACATGAGACAAGTTGCTTTTTTCTAGTATATTTACTTGATTAACAATTATCACATAAAAATAGCATTGTAAAATGCAAAATTAAAAAGTTATAAATAACAATAGAGTTTAAAATCGCGTAGCGCGTAAAGTTGAGTCTTAGTGCTAAATGGGTTAAGTTTAGTGCAAATGGGTGTGAGTTTTTATGCAACATAATGTTAAAAATATCCATCCAATCCATAATAATATTTTGTTTAAAATTTACTAGTTTTCTTATCAAAAGAATACAATTCAGATTAATTTATATGTAAATAATTAATTATTTCAGAACAACGGGCCATGTCATCACAATGGAATGTTTTGAAAAATTAATAAAGAAAGATTGGATACATCCCTTAACTGGTGATAAATTAAAGGAAAAGGATATCATACCTTTACAGAGGGGTGGCACAGGATATGCACTCACTAACTCTAACTTGGAGGGAAAGAATGAACGTCCTGTGTTACAGGCGTGATGTGAATAAGAAAGATTAGGAACGTTGAATTTTGATTGTAAAGTTATACGGTCTTACCATAATTTTTTTATTATGTGTTAATTTTGAACACATTAATTTAGGCAGTGTTTAACACATTCACTGCTGGAGCCCAAAAACACATCCTAAATTTAAGTGTGTTATGGGGCATAATTCACCCTGTTATAAACAACTCCATTGTGCGTTATGGGTGCAAAAGCGCCTCGTACAAGGTGTACAAGGTGCTGCTTAAAACACCACTCTGA
This sequence comes from Chrysoteuchia culmella, assembly GCA_910589605.1. Classification (NCBI taxonomy): domain Eukaryota; kingdom Metazoa; phylum Arthropoda; class Insecta; order Lepidoptera; family Crambidae; genus Chrysoteuchia; species Chrysoteuchia culmella. The sequence goes on along the minus strand of OU342647.1, from coordinate 5,266,780 downwards.
AATTGTATGATTTTAATTTTATTATTTCTATATCTGATACATTTATGATAAACTAATGTGTTTTTGCCAGTAGATTTGGCAAAAGTCCGGGGCTTTTTTATCCCCCTATCGCACTAGAAATAAAAAAAGTAACACAGAATTAATTTTTATCAATAAAATTGTATTGATGGGAAATAACAGAGACAATAAATTAAATTATGAATTTTTATTTCCGAAGAATATAAATAGCAAACTTTTAGGAACATTAAGTTTAAAAATCTAATTCTAACAATTGTGAGATATTATATTTAATTTTTTTTATTAAATATAATAAAATCTAACAATATTGGTCAATACTTATTCAAAGAAAAAAGCATCCTGTGTCATTCGGTCGCAAATTGCGAGAACGGACTACTAGGTACTAAAACAATCAATCATGTACACATTCAACAAATCGTATCACTCGACATGCTCTTTTAATAGCACTATTGTAATAGAGCTCAAAATATCGTAAAATTTATACGGGGTTTTACGGACCCCGTGTCGCACTGAAAGGTAACTTTTACAACGTGGTCGTAACGGGGTTCATAAAACCCCGCATATTTTTAATTAACCACAAGAATATAGTTATCTTATTCATACTCCTATAAATCTCCGAGATACAGTTCCCGCACCAGCGCGAGTAGACACGATTTTTTGCTCCCGTAACACTGAAGGAACTTCTTATATTGAATGGCGGTGCCCTTTTGGATTTCGCCAGTATCCAGTTTTTATTAAAATAATAATTATATTAGAAATTGTAAGGTAGATAGAGTTAAAATGGAGTCTCACAACAACACGTGTTATTACGAAAAGAACTCTCGGGTGAAACTCCAAGGAACGTGTGATGCTGACACCCTATAAAACAATATTGACACAACAAACACTGTCTAAATTAAACAATGTTTAATTTTTTTTGAGGTGAGGTGAGGATTTTATTTAAAGTATAAAACTGTTTAAACAAAGTGTTTTTCATATCAGAATTCTACTGATATATTTGGGTAAGCATGTCAGATCGTTTGTTGCTCTTTCACGCAAAAACTACTGAACGGATTTGGATGAAATTTAGTATGTAGAGACTTCAAGTAGTGGACGAACATTATAGGCTACTTTTTATGCCGATATTTTCACGGGAACGGGAAACACGCGGGCGGCCGCTAGTATAGAATAATTTCATAATAATCATTATAAGTCAGTTGGTCAATTTAATTGTTTAAGCTATAAAATAAATTGTCATAAAAACGATTAAGCAGACTAAGGAATAAGGCTCATAGGATCTTAGTTGTTATATGAACCAGTCATTCCCGTTCGACACCAGTGGTGGCCACGAGGATTTTGCTTATTAAAAAAATCCCGATTGCCCCTACTGATTAAGGTATTTTTTGTTTGACCAATTTGATTCTGTCTATATTTTATGCTGCTAAATCCATGGTCTTAACGATATTGTGTAAGTATAAATTATGTAAGAGATATTTTTGACTATTAAGCTTGAAATAAAAAAAATAAAGTAAAAAAATAGGTTAGGTAAAATAATAATATAGGTTTTATAAGTTCATAATTAATTATCAAAACATTTTTTGTTACATACAATATGTACATGCTAGGTCATAATAACTCTTATGAGTAGGTACCAATTCAATAAATATTGTAAAAAAAATATTTGTGTAAGTATAAAATAATTAGGAAAATATTTGAGACTCCCTTTAGCATCTATGAACCAATGTCCCAGTCGTCACCACTTTGCCACCACTGGTGTCGAACAGGAAATTTTGAAACAATAAATCCTCGTCGCCCCAGTGGTGGCGACCTGCACCCCTACCGCCTAACGGTATGGCTATCGCTATCGCTATAGCTTTCAAACTTTAAACTCTCGTAAAATCCTTCAACGATAGGGTTTTTGTCCAATTCCTACATATTTCTATTCATCTATTGGATTCATTATTGCACTTTAATTATGAAAGTGTAAGCCTTAGCGAGAGTCCTTGTAGGAAGTTTGAAAAATCTGTATCTATAGCGATACCGATAGCAAAACCGTTAGGCGGTAGGGGTCCGGGAATGACTGATATTAACATGGTATCTTGATCTGATTTGTTTTTTAATTACGGAGATATTTTTTCTATGTACGTACAGCACAGGCTTTACAGTTTCATCTTGAGTGCACCCTTCTAAAACCAGTTCGAAGGCAAAATAAAACACATTAACAAAACTTTTTTAACTTTGATTTGTATTTTGCACAAAATAAAAATATTTATTCACATTATATATCTATTACTTCATATAATTACCTCTCTTAAATCTACTATGTATTATTAAATGAAAATAAATCCAGTTGAAAGTCAACAGCTTCAACTGGATTATTTCTGATTTCAGTCTCGGGATAAGATAGGCACTCATTGCCTAGTGATTCCAAGAAGTTCAGAACTGATGAACTTTGGTTTGATAGTAGGCGGCTATCACTATGACCTAATTGATCATTACTATCCAAAAGATTCTCTATAGGTATATCTATAGAGTTTTCTTGGACATTTAATAAAGAAGGTTCCAGATCACTATTTGTCTTCATAAAGCTATCTATTGATTTATCATTAACAGTATCCATAATCCAATCCTTACTATCAAAAGTTAGGTCTGGTGGAATCCCATGAGAGTTTTTGCATGGAGATAATTGAATGGTAAGATCATCTCTAAATATACTTTGAAGATCAGGGGTATGATCAGAGGCATTAGTATTGCAAGGTATTGTAGGCATTGAATTTGTATTGCAAGGTATTGTAGGCATTGAATTTGTATTGCAAGGTATTGTAGGCATTGAATTTGTATTGCAAGGTATTGTAGGCATTGAATTCGTATTGCATGGTATTGTAGGCATTGAATTTGCTTCCGAGATATCTGCCTGTTTACTATCTAATTTAATGGGGCGAATCACTTGAACATCATATTTTGCTAGCTTTTCTGGATTTATTTGGAATTTACGAAAGACAGATGCTGATGGCTTTATAGGTGATGATCTAATGTCAAAATGTGTGCTGTGAAATCGTGTGTGTGCTCCATTGTCCATGCACTTTTTTGTTGAGTCAGAATTATCAAATAATTTATTATTCTGACTTTCATCCAAAATAACTTGCTGTATAGGATTCTCATTACCTATTTCTAAATCTAAATCATCTAATATAGATAAAGATTTTGGTTGCACATTTATTGCACTTTGGTCATCATGATTCAAATTAACTAAATCTTCTATTTTCAATTCTATAATTGGGTCTGCATTTTCCGAATTTAATCTCATTTTCTTGACATTTAAATGTTGTGACTTCTGTGTATTCCACAATCTTTTTTGAGCTGTGGGCCATTTATCCACTGCATTGATTCTCGCACAGTCTTTAGTCTCATTAAGCAAATTATTGTCGTCATTTTGTTCATTGAGCCAAATGGGTGAAGGTATGCTAGGGTCCTTTTTGAGACGACGTATTTTTCGGGGATTATGTCTACAATTACCATGTTTGTCCTTCACACAAGTCAGAGCATCAACATTTAAATTGTACTTCCCAGCATTCATATCAAATAATCTGTTGAGGTTTGAAAAAATATTGTTAGAAAGAAATAGTTAGGAAATCAAAATAGTTTACTCCTCTATTAGAGAAGATAATATTACCTGCCAATGTCGTCATTGATTGTACATGATTTCCCTTCACTTCCATCAATTTTTTTCAGTAAACAGGGTAGTAATGATTTGAGTTTCTCAATCAATTGTTCTAATTGTTGGATAAATATATTACTCCTGTCTTCTTCAGATCCACTTTTAACAATTGCGAGCAGACAGTGGAAAAGATTTGAATGTACTTTGGCCGGTATATGTGTTGGCTGGCTTTCATAATGCTTTTGGAGACGGTATAAACTGCAGAACTCCTGAAGAAAAATAATTAATGCATGTTATTATTTTAAAACATATTTCAATATTTTGTTGGTCAAACAGAATTTATTATTAATCTAATTAAAATTGTGATGTCATGTAATAGTTTATTAAACTTGAAGTAATACTCACAGTTGAACATTGAAAACAGGACACTACTGCACCTGCTTTCTTTTTAGGTCTATTATGAGCCGTGTCCTCAGGTACTATTTCTTTTGGGAATTTAACTTTTCTACCACTTCTGGTCATTTTAACATTTTTAACCTAAAATTTAATAATATTATTTTATATTTACATAGGCATCTACATAAGTTTTAGATGTAATTGTAATTATTATTTATTACCTCTATTGGTACTCTTGGTTTTTTCTTTGGTTTCTTCACGCAGGTTTCTTCACACATTGGTTTCTTCACACAGGTTTCTTCACACATTGGTTTCTCAAGCATTTCGTTTTTAGTTGGTATAATTTCTGGTGTTACTTTTTCTTTTTTCAATTCCTGTTTTGCTTCTTCTTTTTTGTCAATTTCTGTCTTTTTGTTCTTAATGACAAACTTGTTTTTTCCAACCACTGTCAAATCTTTGGGTGAAACAACCCTTTATTGAAGGAACATAGAATTTTGAATTAATTATTGATATAAAAATAAACAAAAGAAATGGAAGAATTAACAAACTGTTAAATTTTGGAATAGAGCTAATATTTATTTACATTTCATTAATAGATTGTAAGAAAGTTTAATGTACAGCAGTGGTGAGGAGTCGAAATATAGGTAAACTGGAACAATAATTTCTTGACTGTATGGTGGATTGATGGGGTGGCATTTCTAAATTTTAGCATCTTAAATCGATAAAAACAGAATTAAAAAGAGGTTAATAAATACATCAAAAAATTAATTCTAATCTTACTTATAAATAAAGCGGGTGTTGGTAACTGGATCATAAGTTGGTTCCAATGTTTCAGTTTTTTCAGGATCGTTGAATATTTTCAGAGCTTGGTTAACCATTTTCATTTGGTCATCACTCAGCTGGTTAAGACTGCATAGAAACAAAATTCAGGGTTAATAATGAGTTTAAGGCAATAAAACTTACATAAAAAGGAAGCAAAGTATACAATGTTTACCTGTGGTATGTCTCGCCATGTTTGAGTAATTGCACTGTTGTGTGTTTAATAGGCATTGTAATTGGTTGACTGAAATAACAAGAAATCAGATTATGTTCATCAGGTGACCAAATGTAGCAAGCATACTAACAAAAAATATCCATTTACACTACACTTACTTATCTTTTGATTTTATCTTTGACAATATTTTCTGTCTAGGTGGTTTTAAAGCACTGGGAAAGTTTTTAAGTTTAACAATTTTTCTTTCGACTTCAAATTTCGTCACTGTATTTATAACATTCGTTGAGGCCACGGTTGGTTTCAAAACAACATTGTTGACAGGTATACACTGTTTATTTAGGTTATTATCTTGAACATTGCTGCTTGTAGTTTTTGGTATCAAAAAACTAGCCAGTTTTATGTTATTCCTGATCAATTTACTATCCTTTCTCTGAAGTATTCTTGGTTTTATAATATTCGGGACGTTATTTCCAGAATTACTCTCGAAGATGCCGCTATTTTCGTAAAAACTTTTCAGGTTATTAGTGACTGGTTTAACATCCTCCACGTTTCCTTGAGCAACTATATAAGAACGACCCTGGAATTAAATTAATACACATGAAACAAACTTATTTTTCTTGAATTTCTATAGTCGAACTTTGTAAACAATTTAATATACCTGAATGGCGCCAGTATCCTGCACCAAATAAACGGGCGTGTATTGACAAGAGTCCACTATAACATCGTCTGAGAGTGTATTCATATTTCTTAAATTATTCATTTATCGGATAAACTTCATTACAACGATACAATAAAACGAATTAATGTATTATTGTAAATGTACAAAATAAAGCTCTCCCACAAACTCCTTTTCTTTTTGTTGACAATTACAATTGACATTTGTTTTTTTTTTTGTAAAAGGTTTTACCGGCCCTGGCTTTGCTTTGATTTATGTAACCACAAAGTACGATAAAGTGTGTTTCATCTTTTCATACTGGATTTATACATTCGCACGAGTGTTGAGAGCAGCGTGCGTACAGCAGCAAAGCGTAGCATGCATGCATTGCATTCGATCCCGCTTACCCGAGAAAAGTATCGAGATAGCTTTTAGTAGAGTAGAAGTGACGAAAACGTATAATTACAATTAAAGAGTGCGGCAACTTTTTTATTTATTTATTGTTCAGAAACAAACGGTCATACATATACATGATAGAAAATTTCTGCACTTTATAATAGACCTATAGTTTCCTTTATGAAAAACTTTATATACTGATTGCAATTTTGCAATCATAATGCATAGCATAGATAGACTTACGTAGTAACTAATACGTAAGACCTAATCTGTGGCATACACGCATAGACCAAACCAATAGACAATATAAATAAATTATAACCTCTCTTTTCGATCCGTCAAGCTTTTGTAACAAGGTGAATATCGGGAAGTTAGTAAAAAATAACGAGATAATCCAAAAAGCTGAGGTCAACTCTCCAGTTATTTCATTATCAATATATTTACTATCGGAAAAACTACACTAACTATATTTTCTCTATAGGCGGTCGTTAAAAAATCATAAATACTTTGTCCACGTGTGGCGGATTGCATTTCTCATAGTTGTGATTTATTGCTGGTTGCAGGCATCACGATGACGAACTCCAAAGGTTATCGCCGTGGTACCAGGGACTTGTTCGCCCGCAGGTTCCGCACCCATGGAAACATTTCCCTGTCCACTTACATGAAAGTGTACAAAATTGGCGATATCGTCGACATCAGGGTCAGTACAATATCTAACTTTTATTACAATATCTACTTTGTTGCATGTTCGTAATTTCTTTTTTGTTGCTATACAATACATCAGAAACCATTCTAAATTAATGAATAATGTAAAAAAATATATTGATAGTGCCTTACTATTGACGGTAGGGTATAGGGTTTACTGTTGAAACTGTAAACCCTAACATCTAGATGAACACCTTGTTTGAATCATAGTTTTTGTGTTTAAAATGGAATAAAGATTTTTGATATGAAAACCTATAAACTTAGGGGCACTTAGGGGGCCTTATAAGCCTTTTATAACAAGTTAGCATGTTAAAATTGAATCCCTATCACTTAAGAGCATATTAATAACTACATGGCAATATTATATGATTATTTTTATGTTAACAGGGTAACGGTGCCGTTCAGAAGGGTATGCCACACAAAGTCTACCATGGAAAGACAGGTCGTGTGTACAATGTAACCGCACATGCCCTTGGTGTGATTGTGAACAAAAGAGTACGTGGAAGAATCATCCCTAAGCGTATCAACATCCGCATTGAGCATGTTAAGCACTCAAAGTGCAGACAAGATTTCCTTAAGCGTGTAAAGGAGAATGAGAGGCTTCTGAAGGAAGCAAAGGCCGCTGGAAAAGTAGCTAAGCTAAAGAGACAACCTGCGCCACCCAAAACTGCTCACATTGTCAGTGGACTTGAGAAACCTGTGCTCTTGGCTCCTATCCCATACGAGTTTGTAGCTTAATAACTGAAATAAACTATTTTATAAGTTTTTATTTGTTTTATTTTTGATGCTATCCATATTCCCAATTTAATTAGGTATAAATCTTAATCCTGTGAAGGTTTTGAAATTACTTTTTTTTACTATACAATCTAATTCTATTCAGTTAACCACTAGTGGCCGCCCGCGGTTTCACCCGCGTGGTTCCAGGTCCGGTGGGAATATAGAGATAAAAAGTATCGATTTAATCCAGGCTATTTAATATCTGTGTGCCAAATTTCATCAAAATCCGTTCAGTACTTCCTGCGTGAAACAGTAGTTACTTATCAAACAATTACATACTTAAGCATTTATCATACCTGCAGTTTCACACGCATGCTTCCCATTCCCGTGGGAATATCGGGATAAAAATTACCGTTTTATTCCAGGCTATGATACTATCTGTGTTCTAAATCCGTTTAGTAGTTTGGGAGCGTGACAAACAAACTGACATAATAACCGACCAAAACAATTAGACGCATGACAGGAGTGCGCTTACGTATTTTCAATTACCCACGCCAGGTCTTTCATTGCATTTATCCTATTAACTTGACAGAAATTAGCTTCTTGAAGTTTTAGTTTTCAGTAAGTTATTTTATGTTTATCATAGCTTCATGCACCTAAATTGTGTTGGACGGGTAGTACTTTCGCATAGGTAATATACTTAATTATTAGTAGGATAGGATTACGTACACATAAAATAAATATTCAAGGCAAGATCACAACGGTTTATTTTGAAATTAATTTTATTTACAATTGAGTGAATTCTAAAAGTTGAAATATAATCAAGGAATTAATTTTTTTAATAATATGCCTTTTCAACTTTAACAAATCTGGCATTAAAATTTAACATGATCTATCATAGTGACTATCTTATATAAATAATATAAATTATTATGTATTATTTATAATTAATGAAGAAACTTAACAACTAGCATCCCTAGATTGATAAAATAGTATATAACCCGTTTCAGATGACTTTTGTATATCTGAAGTTAGGCCATAGAAGTCTTCTATTGCTGAGGCATCGATTTTCTAAAAGTAAAACGATAGGATAATTATTTCTTCAGCATGGGAATAAATATAATTAAACCAGCACATAATCAAATAAACATAGAAGTTCTTCATTACTTATTAATTAATTAGCCAGAAAAGGGTTTGTGTGATAAAGTTCATACCGCGCAAGTGTCGTCGGCATTGACATCGACTTCATTACATACTGCTCTTAGTCTTTGGTAAGTTTTCACTTGTGTCAAAAAGAAACAGCAATGTGTTACATCCATCTGTCAATTATGAAGCCCATTTCGATGCCGACGCCATTTACGCGGCACGGCCTCAGGGCGCCTACTGCGCATGTGTCGTCGGCATCGACATCGACTTCATTTGAAAGATGGATGTGACATATTGCTCATAATCTTTAGTATGTTTTCATTTGTGTCAAAAACAAGCAGCAATGTGTCACATCCATCTGTCGAATGAAGCCGATTTCGATACCGACGCCACTTGCGCGGTACGGCCCCAGTTTCCTAAGGATACTTACATCGACCATATCGTCATCAAAAAGCAGCCAGAAACCGTGGCTCTTGACTATACTGATGTAGTGCCCTCGGTTGGGCCCCGAGCCACAGTGCACCACCACTGCCACCAGGTCGTACAACCGATCTGGATTTACGGCGTCATCCGACTGTCCGACAAAAAATACAAGCAGAGTTATTAAGCAGATTTTGCTTAACAAGTGTCATAACTTGGACGAAGTTAGGCTTGCTACCCTTCTAATCAAATGATACATAAGCATGCTTGAATATGTTGTTTCAAATAATGATCTTGCGCCACCTGCTTGGTTCCGTTTCCCGCGGGAATATCGTGATAAAAGTATTCTGTTTTAATCCATGCTATAAATTATCTGTGTACCAAATTTCATCCAAATCCATTCAGCCATTTTTGCGTAATTGAGTAACAAGTAATAATTAAGTAATTTACATCACATTTTATTATATTACAGTAACAGTTACAGTAGTTGGTATTAGTTTAGTTAATTAGTTTCTGTCATTGTTTAGTTAGAATCACTGATATTTTAACAAGTTGCTGCAACATACCGTATTGAACAGTCTTAGTTCCAAAGGGAAAACGACACGGTGTGACACTTTAATGTGCCTGTTGTACTGTTCCATATACTTGAACCGCTTCAAATGCAACGCCAGGATCAGGGGCAGCTTCTTGACGCGCATGCGCTTTTGCGCCTCTTGGTAGCTGCTGCAGTGGTCGCACTTGAACTTGTTGTCATTGCACAGAGTCTCTGTGTCGCTGAAGCATTTCAGGCAGTGGGTGATGCTAGTGTTCTGTCCAACATCCACCTATACATAATAATAAAACATTTTATTGCATACAAAGATAAATAAATCACAAAGAAACTAAAACAAAGCATACAAAAAGGTAGCTTTATTATGTAAAAGCAATTTCTTCCAACCAACATCAAAGAGAAAATTAATAAGGAAGAGGATAAAGGGAGTGGGTGCATTTATAGAAGAGAAAAGTTATTTTCAAAAACCTTTAGACACATAAAGTGTAAAATGTAATCTACATGATATAATGTGTTAACTCGCATTCAGAAGTTACTACATAACAATGACTAAAAAGATCTAATGCATAGAGACTAATGATTAAAGGCAATTTTCACTTGTCTCTTTATTTGTAATCTTAACTCTCTTGGGTCTATTTGGATTACAATTTTGTTGGGAAAAAACCTAATAAGTGAGTAAGTGTATGTGGGAAAACGTTTTATATTTTTCAACACTCAACTTATTTTAATGGGAATAAGTATTTGCATCTTGTAACATTCTTTTTTTTAATTAATTAAAAGATAAAATTACTCAAAATTATTAGAAGGAATACATCACAACAGATCAACTTCATATCAATGAATCTTACCTGTAAATCAAAGAAGTGTTCATCCTTGCTGCTCACTGTCTCGCAATTGAGACATCTTGTTTCACTTGTGAGGGTGCCCTGGAAAATCTCGTGAACCCAGGTGGGTTCTGTGTTTTGTGGCAAAGTGCCATTGCATGTCACATTTTCACCAGAAGTGTTTTTCTGTACTTTCAATGTACTTTGATTTCTCTCAGCTACAAAAAATGGTGATAATATAAACATTATTATAAGTTCTAAAAAATTTAGGCCATACTATTTAACTTCTCAGCCCCACTAGCATGTCACGCAATATGATATAGCACATCATGCTGTCTTGCTTACTTCGCTATGATGTGAGCGGGAGTGACACATTATTGTCTCAATAAAATCTGTTCATGCTAAGCCTACAGGACCTAATTTATGAGACACATTAGATATTCAATTATTGTCCTCTGGACACTGCTGTGTCCTGCTAGCAAATGAAAAATTAACATGAGGTATACCTTTAAATAATTTTTGTAGTTAATAATTTTAAACACTTACCTAAGATAATCTCATTTATGTGGTTAATCAAAAAGTTAAGGAATTCATGAGCATCTTGCTGCATATAATTATCAAATTCCTCTGAAAAAGAATTATTTAAGTTTACCAAGTGTCCCATTTATATGTACAGAAAAAAGAGAAGACCTGAACAACTTACCTTTTTCTTTTCTTAACCTAGCAATGAACTTTTTAGGTGCTATTGAACCTACTTTCTTTTTTTGAGTAGCAATACTATAAAATAAATCAGCTAAACATGTCAACAGTGTCTCCTTAGTCCTCTTATTCTTAGCTTTGTACTCTAAGACTTTCTCTCTGAAAGGTCTACAGAAGTACAGAGCTTGCAGCACAGAGTTGCTGTAGCATGTATTACCAAACTGGAAACAGATAGTCACATTAGTCTTATCATGTCAAAATATATTTATTTTGTAACATTCTTATTTACATTATGGTATAAGCAATAAATGTTAGAAATTTAAATGATTATTGTAGAATAAAATCTGTTTGGAATTATGACATATCCATGTAAGAATGAATGGGAATGCAAATTTTGAACTTACATTGACTAAACCAAAATAATGCTCATTCGGTGGGAACTGTTCTGATCCGATATCTCTTTCCAACTGTGATATGTTTGCGCCCTGAAACAGTCAATGATTCATTAGATTAGAATACAAACATCCATCAAAGTTTAGGATAGAAACGCCGATTGAAGTACGATTAGATAAAATTAAGTGGTATAATATCTAGGATACGGTACTTCAATTGTTTTACGTGTATCTAGCTCGCTATTTACTATTAAATAATGTGATGTGATTAACTAGAAATTTGTATGTCTTGATATGTAATAATCTTACCATTCTCTGTTGGAAATTAAGGCCGAGATCCTGACATATTGACATTTGCAATCTGTTTTTAACAACTTGGGACGAAACAAGAGTTACGCGAAGTTTATTATTTTATAGAAGTTTTATAAATCTAACTGAGAACATAATTTTACAGCCGAATTGATGTTCCGTTGAGATTTATGCATACCTAGTAGGATAGGCCACAACATCTACGAACGAAAGTCGAAACGATTTGTGACAGTGACAGACGACATGACATGAGTGACATGACAGCCTGCTGACCAGGGGCCCGATTCTCGCGCTTTACATCTCAAATTCCACATTTTGATATCCATATCTTCTTTATTAAAAATGTAAGTAAAATCTCTACTACTGTCAAAAAACTTTATAGTCTAAGAGCTCACGACACTAAACCTAGTTCGATAAGACTACCAGATGATATATGTATAATTAGTCACGTCATTAATAGGGGAACACGAAATGGCGATGCTGCAATGCAAAAGCTTGGTGACGCCATAGAAAAATTAAATAAAAATTAATTAAAAAATCCGCTTTCTAGTATGATAAGACTCCCAAGTTTTGCGTGTTCCTCGAAACAGGGGAGTGATAGGACTATACTATACGATAATGCAGTGCTGCAAGCCCCCCGGATTGGCCTAATCAGTGGCAGCAGCATGATAAGCGACACCTTGTATCTAGGTATCTAGAATGATCGATCTCCTCAAAAAATCAAAGCTCATCCGAAAGATCATCAATTTCTGTGTAAGAAAAACCACTGCTGCATTTTCCAAACAGTGAAGAAAGTGGTTGCTGCAACAATTGAAGGTCGCCCTCCGCGCAGCTGCATTCGGCGTTTCATTACAGTTTTGTCAGCACTCACCCGGTTCCTTTCGATTTGTACTGGTTGAATACGCGTCCCACGGTCACGTATGAATAATTTTACGTGTCGTAGATTGTTTAAACAAATGATTCTGAATTAATATGAACGTGAAATGGTATTGAAATTTGGATGCGGGTAATGGAGAAAGAAGATTTTTTTTTAATGATTTTTGAATTTTTGCATTTTTCAATGCTATTTTTATACTTATGATAAATTTTAAATAGAAAAAAAAAAATAGCTCGGCCACAAGGGAATTCTCAGATGGGAATCAATCCCACGACCTTTGAAAATCCGGTCCAATGCTATAACCGCTAAGCTACCATTACTTGCGAACCACCGTCGAAATTCTCCACTTCAGTCTTCATGTTTCGGGTAAGTACAGAACTTTCCATTCGTTCAAAAGATCATTTGTTTAAACAATCAACGACACGTAAAATTATTTATACGTGACCGTGGGACGCGTATTCAACCAGTACAAATCGAAAGGAACCGGGTGATTGCTGACAAAACTGTATTGAAACGCCGAATGCAGCTGCGTGGAGGGCGACCTTCAATCGTTGCAGCAACTGAGCCTGACTTGGTGAAAATGGGACCACCTCAGAAGTAAACTATATCCAACAAAATATTTTTTTTTAAATCCGTCTATAATTGACGGAAATATCGATGAACATACATAAAAAAAAATACATACAGTCGAATTGAGAACCTCCTCCTTTTCTTGGAGTCGGTCAAAACCCGGATGTTACCTACGTTATGTACCGCAACCAACTTAGTACCGAATTAGTCAAATATCAAAAACTCTAAATTTCGAAAACAAAACGTCAACAGAACCGGGAATTCTAAAACGTCGACCTCTACGAATTTAATTAAATTATATTAATAATATTACACTTTAAGCTGTTTTCCCCACTTCGAAGGGGTTCAAAATGTTTGTACAGGCTACATTGAATCATACGTATCAGAGTCGATTACGGCACATAAGTTTGAGTACCTACGTAACAAATTACGTTATGAAACTTCAACCTCAAAAAACCGCAATTAACCGCTCTTTTTCATACCGGTTTCAAGCCCTGATAACTGGAGCTAACATTCCGGACACCTACTTGAAGCAAAATATTCATCTATACATACCTTCCTTCGGGTTCGTTCTGAATTCAAAAATATTCTAGTTTTTGCTTCACTAACCACTCGCTCTATAGAATTAATGGTGAATTAATATTTATAGCCTAGGAAAGAGTATATACATGCTTTTAAAAAAATATGTTAAGTTTAATATTTAATGAATTTAAAGCAATGAAAATATATGAGCATGTAAAAAAATTACCTTTTATAAAAATTTTGAATGTTGTCTGTCGTTTGTGTTCCACTCTTCCAGACTCCAGCAACCTTTTTAATTTTTGTGCTCCAGCATCTCTCTCATCTCCAGAAAATCAAACAAATCTATCTATTCAGGAAGAAGGAAGTTTACGTGTATTGTGTTGACGTGGCGCACTACACTAATAAAGATAGTTCAGTAGTCTAAAAAAAGCAGGCAGTGAGTTACTACTTGATATAAATATGAAACTAAGGATCAATTACTGATCTAAAACTCACAATCTTGTAGTACCTATTATACCCTGACATATTTTCTAATATTTTAAGCTTTACTTTTAAACTTTTGCCATTTTACTCGACTACCGAGTAAAGTATACCGATTACCGAAAGTTCATTGCTATTTCAACCTTTGATTACAGCTAAGAATGTTGAGAACATTATTTGTTTCTCTTGCGGTATCGGCGGTGTTTGCCGGCGTGCCAAGTCCCGAAGAAACAAAGAGGCTGATGGATCATTTTTCTGATGCTGAGCACTTCAAAAACGAGCACCATAATAAGCAGTTTGATCATGATGCTTTTTTGGGTGAAGACCAGGCTAAAACATTCGATCAGTTGTCTCCAGAAGAAAGTAAAAGAAGATTGGGGTGAGTTCATTCAAATCTGTGTACCATACAATGACCTCTTTTTTATTATCTTCTGAATTCTATACATGTTTATTAATAGCAAGTCTCGGCATCCTAAGTGTAATCTCAATGATTACACCCACACAGTAAGTGGGTTAGTCAAACTGACTTCCTTAACTGTCTGGGATCATGATAAGTTAATTTGTTGATTTATTATATAATATACAAATGTTGATGGGTTGGGGAATGTATAGTTGCTTGGTATTTAATCTAATTAAGTTTTTAGTTAAAATACAAACTTTATTATATTCAAGTATCATTACAAAATATATTTTTTTATTAATTTAAGAATTTACAGAATTCCCTAATAAGAATATATTTGATAATTTTTAATCAAGTAAATATACTAGAAAAAAGCAACTTGTCTCATGTCGCCCTGACGGGACCCGAACCCGTATCCTTGGGAATCCAGCCCAATGCACTGACCAATTATGCTACAGAGACCTACGAGAACACGTTGAAATTCTCTAGTATATTCACCTTTTTTCTACGGTGTTGGCCACCGTCAAGACAAGTTGCTTTTTTCTAGTATATTTACTTGATTAAAAATTATCACATAAAAATAGCATTGTAAAATGCAAAATTAAAAAGTTATAAGAATATATTTTATTAGCTAAAGAATGGTGATATTCGAAAATATTATAATAAATAATTCATCAAAGTAATATTCATATCAAAAGTTCAGTGACCTTTTATCTTGATATTTGACCATGAATGTTCTTTATTCTAGAATAATTGTGGATCGAATTGACTCTGACAAAGATGGATTTGTGACTTTGGTAGAGTTGAAGGATTGGATCAGATATACCCAGAAACGGTACATTGACGAAGATGTGGAAAGGCATTGGCGGCAACACAATCCTCAGAATGATGATACCATTCCATGGGAGGTAAGTAAAGCTTATTTTGTAAAATAGAGAAAAAGAAAAACAAAGAAAATAAACTTTATTCTTGACAAATCTTAGATATTACATTAAAAAACATTCTAAACATTATGATTCCTCTCAAAACTTTGATGACTCAGCATGTTGCATGGTCTGTGACCAATGCTGAGCCATTTCATTACATTCTCATATGAAAATGAAAAAAAGCCCAACAATCAGCAATTCTTGTAGGTAAAGTTATTCCCATCCGAAATATAATTTTTACAAAATGCTACAACATTCAAGAGAATTTAATCACTAGGCCTTGATAAGTTTCAATTGTTCAAACATCATATTTATGAACAAAGTATTCAATCAGCATTGTGTAATGAATATTAGTGAAAGCATTGTTGCAAGGTTCTATACCTTTGAATATGGGTATAGAATAAATAATATGAATTACAATCAAGATGTTTTTAAGTTTTTTAAGTTTAATATAAAAAAGAAAATATACTTACTAAGAACATTCTTGTATCAGATTACTTGATCATCAATTTATTACATGAATTACAGTACCTGAAGCTGTGTGCCATTAATCAATTAAAATTATTTTATTATTGCATTACTATTTTCAGACATACAGGAAGAATGTATATGGATTTATGGATGATATGAATGAGAAAGAACTCAAAACTCCAAATAGTGAGGGGTTCACATACTCCAGCTTGCTGAAGAGGGACAGGAGGAGGTGGCACTATGCTGGTTGGTATCTATTTGTTATTAGACATCAAACTTTTAAGTGGATTAGACACTATCAATAATAATAACATTATATTGACATTATTAAGATAGGTTTTTTTCTAAATAAAAATGTATTTTTTACTTTATAATTACCCCACCCGAGAAAAACCTGCGAGCCAAGTCATTTTCCTAGTATTTTTCTATAAAAAATATCATATAAGATAGCATTGAAGGTGCAAACTTAAAATATCACAATACACTACTTAACAATAACATAAAATATTGGATGATTCAAAAGGAATTCTTAAATTTATTTGAATAAAAAGTTTTTGGCGTTGACATTGTAATAATGTATAGTACAGCATTCTGAACAACAACCTTCTGTTGCTCGGGCTTCCAAGAAGTAGAGCATGCAGAAGCAAATAACTCGACAAAAACATGTTTCATACAATCTTTCTCATTTATAATTGCAACCTAATTGTATTAGCCTATCATATTTATTTATTTTCAGATGCGGATCAAAATGATGCATTGAATAGGACTGAGTTTGGGGCATTCTTGCACCCTGAAGAACACACTGGCATGAGGGATATTGTAGTTCTTGAGACGTTGGAAGATGTTGATAAGGACAAGGTAGTCTATATGCGTAATTTATTATACATGGTGTGGACTATATTGAACAGCATTTGTTTTTATTTTATTCTTTTAAAGTTAGGTGCGCCAGTTTCGAAGGGTCATAAAAATCGTGGGTTAAATCTTAAAAGTACAGCACACTGATGTTCTGTACTTTAAGCAAATGAAATACATTGACATTTAAATGTGTATAATTTTTGAGTTAATTAGTCGTTAATCTGTTGGTGAACTCAGGCCTAATAAAACAGAATGTTCTTGGCCTTCAATCGCTTTAAGTGTGTCGACGTCTTTTCTGCCTGACCAATTATTATTTTGTATTTGTGTTAAGTATTAAGGAAGTTATGTTATTGTTTATATATTATTTTCTTACTTATCTAAATATTCATCGTTTTTAGGATGGCAAAGTGTCCATTGAGGAATACATTGGTGATTTGTACAAGACTGAAGATGGGGAGGACGAGGAGGAGCCAGACTGGGTCAAACAGGAGAGGGAGCAGTTCACTGGTTACAGGTAGCTTTCTATTGCTTTTATATCGTAAGCAAAAAATATTAATGCATAAAACACAGGCTGTAGAAAAATTTCAAATTAACTTTGAACTATAATGCTCGATTTACATGGGTCAAGTCTAGAGAAGTCGATAAGTACACTGTACTTAACGTAAACGATCGTACAGTAGTAGTAGTAGTCGCTGTCACCTGTCAAACTGCCTTCCATATAAAATCGGGCGCTGTCTTTGGTTTCACTGTCCAGGCGCTCGCCACTTGATTTGTAAATCGGACATAAGACGTAAGCCGATGAGTTCAGAATTGCCTAAGCCTTTTGACTGACTTTTGTATGCACAGACATGGATAACCACGAGTATAGCTTTTCTATAATTGACTCGTCACTCTCTGACCACAAGCAAATTTTTATCGAGATTTCGAAATTAAAGATACAGGCCAAAAAGCGTGTCCAATATGAAGCGCTGGATTATGATAAATTTTATGAAACTGTTAAAGAAGCACAAGGATTACGCACAGAAGAAAAATACGAACATTTTGAAAGAAAGCTATTAAAATGGATAAATCAAAATAAGGTAACCAAGACAAAGATTTTAAACACTCCACGTGAAGATTGGATTAATAAAGAAATACTGGACCAAATAAATAAACGCAATGAAGCTTGGAGAGAACTGAAAGCTGGTGATGGTAATAAAAAACACTTTGAAGATTTACAGTCCATCGTCAAGACAATTGTTAAATCATCTAAGAAGCAATTTTACTACAACTTGTTCCAAAAATGCTACAATAACTCAAAAAAAATGTGGGAACTTCTGAACATTCTTTCCAGAAACAAAGTACGAGAAGACCCTGTTGTACCAAAATTAATACTAGATATAGATCATATAACTGAAGGAAACAAAGTTTGTGAAATCTTTAACACCTTTTTCTCAACTATAGGCAGTAAACTAGCTAACAATATACCAAATCAATATCATAAAAGCGCTATAAACACCCTAATGTATGGAGATAATTACAAGCACAATATAACACTGTCACAATTCCGACTATGTAGTAGAGAGGAAGTATCAAAGATTATTGATAACCTCGATAATAATTCAAGCACTGGCATTGACGGAGTAAGTACAAAGGCAATTAAATGTATAAAAGAGTTGATTCTTGACGACTTGACTGACTGTTTTAACAAGTGCTTGTTGGAAGGTACCTTCCCTGACTCATTGAAAATTGCGAAAGTAAGCCCCATTTTCAAGTCTGGCACTAAAAGTGATCCAGGGAATTATAGGCCTATTTCAGTGCTTCCGGTTATATCAAAAGTTTTCGAACGAATAATTTATAATCGACTATTTGAATATCTTAATCAAAAAAACATCTTTATCGACTATCAATATGGTTTTCGCCCGAAATCTAGCACTCTGTCTGCAACAGCGGATTTGATAAATAAAATTAAGACAAATATAGACAAAAGAATGATTGCTTTGGGTATTTTTATAGATTTGAAAAAAGCATTCGACACAATAAGTCATTCAAAATTAATCCAGAAACTCGACAACATAGGTATCTCAGATTCTGCTCTTGGACTACTAAAATCATATCTCGAAAATAGGTCTCAAATAGTAAAAATAGGGCAATTTTCAAGTACTCCTCAAAGCCTCACCTTTGGTATCCCCCAGGGATCCATCTTGGGACCCCTATTTTTTCTAATTTACGTAAATAATTTAAATAATCTGGAACTGGCTGGAGACCTAAGTCTATACGCAGATGATACATGTCTTTTTTATTTCGGTAATTGTATTCATGGCATAATTTCTAAGGCTCAAAGGGATCTTGACATGCTTAATATGTGGTACTTACATAATCTCCTGACTATAAATGTAGCTAAAACCTCATATATGATCTTCACAGCAAAAAATAAAAAGCTACCAAATCACAACCCACTTACCATTAATAATATCCCGATACACCGATCATGTGCAGAAAAATACCTAGGTTTGTGGCTTGATAGCAAACTGACCTGGAAACCACATATTGAGCATGTGGAGAAGAAATTGAGGCCGGTTTTAGGATCATTGCGGAAAATATCCTATTGCATACCGCAAAGAGCACGTACGGTATTGTACAATGCGTTGGTAAAATCAAATTTGCAATACTTGATTGAGCTGTGGGGAACGGCCTCGAAGACTGCATTGAAGGATTTACAAATCCTCCAAAATAAAATTATAAAAGTACTATTTCATATGAATTTCCGTACGAATACCGAATTTTTATACAAAAAAACTAAATTATTTAACCTAAAACAGCTTTATAAATTTAACTTATGTGTTTTAATCAAAAAAATTATTACCAATTCTATCCACACAAACATCAATATTCCAAAACGACAATATAAGCACAACTTGAGAAGAAAAAACAAACTATTTGTGCCATTAACAAGAACAGTAAACTACGGTAAAAAGAATTTAACATACGAAGGAGTGAACTATTACAATAAATTGCCTGAAGAGATTAAAAATAGTGAAAACATAAAAATATTTAAAAGACGACTAAAAATACACATAACAAATGAACTATAAAATTACATTAATAAACTAAGCATACAATACAATGACTACAAAAAAAAAAAAACTATTCTTTATTTCAATAATATATTATAATTTTAGAATATAACCATAAAAAGACAACTAAAAAAAAATCAATTTGTGTTATCGACTCCAAGGTTTTCCGTTCGGCTGTATCGAATACCTGCCTGTATTGTTTCTTTACTACTACTATTTCGCTCCGGAGAACTAATGTTTTTAAAGGGAAGGTAGCAATATAAAAAGTGACCGCTTGTTTGTGGCGTGAATTTGCATGTTTGTATTGTGCTTGTTAATGTTATCGTTAAATTAATGTTTGTAACGTGGCTGCGCTGCGCATAAAAATTACATATTGTGTACGTAGTATACGTAGTTATAGGTCTCATTTTAAGTGAACTATAATGTTCTTATGAGAAATAAATTCTTTAAACCTTTTGACATTTTGTATAAGCCATAGTCGTCGACTGTTCGAGTACATAAGAATAATATATATTTTTTACAACTTTTGAAAATACATACCTATATGAAAAACATCGAGAACACTCTGACCAAGACAAATGATGGTTAAAATACACAAATATTTTTTGTTGTGCGGATGGAACTTACTTTTTACGCGCGACGACGGTACGGAGACGGTATTATGCGTTAGGGGTGAGAGGTTGTTTGTTTGTTTGTGCAAACCAATGTTTATCTCCAAAACTAGTATTCCGACTTTGATGCGGTTTTCATGGGATTTTTGTAGTACAATGAATACAATATCTATGCTCTCTAAAAAGGTTTAAATAAAAAGCAAAATTAAAATTTTTGACAAAACCCACGGCTTAATTATTATTTTAAATCACTGCAATCACTATTTTAAATTTACAATAAGTATAGCAATAAAATATCTCTAATTATTCACTCTACTATAAAAATGCATACATTGACATAATATGTATATTTTTTCCTCAGAGACACGAACAAGGACGGCTTCATGGACGCGGACGAAGTGAAGGAGTGGATCGCCCCCCCAGAGTTCGACCACGCGGAGGCGGAAGCTCGCCATCTCGTGTTCGAAGCGGATGCCGATGTGGACGAGCGGCTCACCAAGCAAGAGATCGTCGACAAATACGACCTCTTTGTTGGCTCGCAGGCCACAGACTTCGGCGAAGCCTTCGCGAGACACGACGAGTTTTAAATAAAACCTTTTTTTTCTGTTACTCGCGTTCGTTACAGCGTTTGCTGTCATTTAAATTTAATCTATTTTTTTGCTATAATTGTATCGGTGGCCAGCATTAACGCGGACGAGCGGCTCACCAAACGAGAGATGGTCGACAACCTTATTACTCTGTTACTCGCGCTTAATTTTTTTTACTGTTCAAGTTAACGGTCCGTTGTTGTATTTAAATGAAATCTACCCACAATACGTACACACAATTTTTAGTTTTCCTAACAGCAGATTTAATATCTACACTACTAAACAAGGCGGACTAAAATTATTACTCAATCAATCATAACATTTTATTCAGATGCCAATTTACTGGCGTATTGCGAACATTCAATTGTGTAAGTGACAATTCACTCGAATGAACTCGAATCGAATAATAGCGTATTGTAACTTTTTTCCTCAAAATACGTATTTACTTTTTATCTATTATCATATCACAGTAGGTATTGAGAGAACCGCAAACAATATAAATTTCCAGTTTCAATTTATTTTTATCATTCTTAGAATATAACAGCGTTAATGTACGCCATAGGCTGTTTTATTATGTTGTGTCTAAAGTACAATTTCGTGAATTTCGTAATATTTGATATGAGATGTTGTTCAGCCCCTTTCTTGGAATCTCGCTTACACTCATTAACTTTAGTTCAAAATATCGAGTTGCTATTGCCATATAACCGTTAATAAGCAACTATCTACTAACTATTTTGTTAAGAAAAATATTAGCAAGTAACTTATAAAATTATTTACAATACCAAAGCTATTTGTCCAGTTTACTGTATACTATTATTTTGTATTATTATATGAAATTAGATAATTAAGATATAATTCCATTGAAACGATTTTTGTGATTTCTATTAAAATACTAATTAAGTCTATTTTACTATGTTAATAAAATCTTGAATAATTATTCGAGATGAGCCTTTTAGATCTATATTTTATCTATTGCATTTATTTTTATATTATAAGTAGGTACTTAACCCATCCTAGTAGCCAACTACCAGTGTGCAAATATAATAACTTAATTCATCAGTACTATTAACATAGGTAGATCTTTATTTTCGTTGGATTTAATAAACATGTTCCATAAGAAAGTCATTTGTTTTATTAATATTAGTCAGCACGAACGGCCTAAGGGTTGTACCCTGTCGAAATTACCGATATTTGATTTTTATCCCCGATATTCCCACGGAAACGCGGTAAAACCGGGCGGCCACACCACTAGTAGTAATAAGCAGCGCAGTAATTTATTTATTTGAACCACCAGGTAAAATACAATAAAGCTTGCAAATAATATTACAAATTATGGAGATCATTTTAAATGTAAAATTCTTTTAAAGGTTGCCTTGTAATATAATCTGATAAAAAGGAATATAATATTTAATTGAAATACAGATCAAGTTATTTTATTTTACACCTCTCTAATCAACTCCACAACTTTAACGCGAAATGGACAACATTTCATTTTCTATAAAGCACTAAAATAAAAAAACCATTTCGAGATTTTAGTGTCATAAGCTCACAGTTTTTATTTTAGAATTTTCTGATCGGTAATTTGTGAGATATTTAATAAAAACTAAAATGTAGTCCAAATCGAGAAAGTCAGGCATTTGATCCCATCATTCCTTTTCATTTCTGTCTAATATAAAAAAAAATTGTTGTCTCTGGCTGAGTTGACAATGACAGTCAATTCAAGTAGTGAAAGAGCGATCAAAATCTAAGATATCGATATTCGATATTTTCTAATTTACATAATGCCAATAAAACCTCATGAAAAAACAGTTTGTGATTGTTTTGAGTTTTTTGGAATAATGTTTTTATGATTATTGCTGAATAGATTTACTTTTTATGTTTGCTAGGTAAACCACCACGCGACACCAGGCAGGTGGACCACGGGTCAGAAATTTGTGTGTGTTTAACGAAGTGGTTATTTATTGTTCCACTAATGAAATACCAGACCTTAAATTTCAATATGGTTTGATATACATTTCAATTCTAAATACCCAAAATGTTTATATTGTTCATGAACGCGAATTTGTGCGTATAAATTTAAATTTATATTTTTTTTATTAAGTTTTTTTTATCTTAACCAAAGTGTTAATCTTTGAAACATGTTTTGGTTAAATAACGAAAATTACAACTTTTATGTAGTAATCGATATTTAAGTTCTACCACTGTCACATCACTACTAGAAACCATTACGTCAGTTTTTTTTTAAATCCGAAATAAGCAACAGCCTTACCAATTTAACTTCCTGAGAACGCACTTACGCTCTTTTAAAATGAGCAAGTTTTGAAATACGGATTTAATACACAAATATAATGCTAATAATAAAAATAAAAAATACGTGTCTCGTATTTTAACATCTAGTTTTATTATGCATAGGAAAATTTGCATTATATATTTTTGAAATGTTGTCCATTGTCGATAGGAATTATGAAATACTAGCGGCAGCCTGCGGTTTCACCCGCGTGGTTCCCGTTCCCTTAGTTTTAATTCAGGATATTAGGTATCACGCAAATAAGTCTTGAGTACCTACAAGTACTAGTACATAATTATTAATTAGCATTAATTTTACAGTCGATATTAATACTTTGATCACTACTTATTATGATGAAAGGGTTCTAGACCGACCACGCGTTCATTGGATAATGCTATCAGTTTTCCGATTGATTGGGCTTGCTCGTATTCTTATGCTCGATCAGCTGTGGCCACTTCCCACTTGTGACGTCATGTTTCCATTTCGCTGAAACAACCGATGAAGATCCATGTTTTTTAACCGACTTCAAAAAAGGAGGAGGTTATCAAGTCGACTGTATTTTTTTTATTTTTTTTTATGTATGTTCCACCATAACTTCGCCAGTTGTTAACAGATTTTTAAAATTCTTTTTTTATCTGGAAGAAAATGGTTTATGTGTGGTCCCATATAATTTTTACGAAGATCTGGCTAGTAGTTTTTTCATAATCCTGAAAAATATCAATCACCTTTTGGCAAGTAGTCGTATACCTAGATGACATCATTGTTGTGTATGGGCTGATTTTTAGTGTAAGTAACGGCACATAATGTAACAAAAAAAACTGAAATAAAAACATTTTATAAAAAAAATCAAACCGACTTCAAAAAGTAAAAAATAAAACTTTTGGAGTCGGTGCTAGTTAGCTAAGGCAAAAAAAAAATATAGTTAATAGAAGTGCAATGTAGAATGCTTTGGCTGGCACCGACTCCAAAAGTTTTATTTTTTACTTTTTGAAGTCGGTTTGATTTTTTTTATAAAATGTTTTTATTCTATATAGGTTTAGAGCGCATAATATAAAATATGGTTTGTTGAATAATGCTAGGAAGTGGTTAGTAACTATTTCCAGCTCCTCTCGCTCGACGTGATAATGTGATATTATCACTGTCGTATCTAGATACCATGGCCTAAGAGTCGGTAGGATATCGGTGTCCATGTGTCCGAATGTGTACCTACTTGTTATTTGAGATTTTAAAGGGAAAAGAAATAATTTTCAAACAAATTGTAGATTGGATTTTCTATGAAATAATAGGTACTTGTAGTACTTAATATTGTCAATTAGTTTAAAAAGTGTACATAGGCAATAAAAGGTAAAATTCAATGTAGGCACGAAAATCAGTATTGTTTTTGGATTAACTGCGTAGTACAACCGTACAACAATTTTTACTAAGTACTTATGTGATTTCTTTGAAACAAGTCGCTCGAGTCTCGAGCAAAAAGAAGCTATTGATTAAAACGATAGAAGCCAGAATAAAAAGACAAGTTTAAGCAAATATGGGGAGTTCTCAGGCCGCGCAAATTATTAACATAACAAATGAAAATTACGACTGGTAGAAATTTACGCGTGCAAAGTAAGTAGCCAATATACCCTCGCGTATTTTCGCCTTCACATCTGAAAGGCAAAGGAGTCTGCTTCCATATTTTTGCATACTTACAATGCGACAGTAATACCTCGGTTCATATAAGAAAGGGAATTTGTATGATAATTTTCATTTTGCATTCAGTCGGTTATTCTTCTTGCGGCTTGTTGTGGATGGCGCTCGGGGGAAATTCGGCGGCGGTGTCGCGCGTTATTGGCGAATGGCGACAATGGCGACACGGCGCTATGCCGGCGCGGCGCGACAGGATAACGCACGGAGTGCTGGCATACCCAGGGAAATAGTTGCTTTTACACACTTACATTCAGTTTACACAAGCATTTCATAGAAATCGAGATATATTTCGCAAATAGTTATTTTCATATGGCATCCATGTCTTCCTTCACCCAGCCCCAAAAAGGATTAGAATCAATGTTATACAATAAAATTAAAGAAGGTACCTAAGATAGATCCTTATATAGTTTTTTGAACCGATATTTTATAATTTAATTAAGAAATATTTTGTTAAGAAAAATAACTAATTACTTTTTTAAGAGGAAAGTGAAAAAATTAAGTGCTTGTCTTATCTAGTAGCTCTACACAGGCGTAATAAAAGCCGCGGACGCGGAGTGAGCCTAGGTAATTGTGAAGTCGTCGCTTACAGCCCGTAACCCGTATCGATACAGATGAATATGAGAAGCTCAGCAGCCCAAGGACTCCTCGGAGACGAGCCATCTCTGTAAAGTATTATCGGCTGATCTCAGAAACGCTCCTTGTTGATATGTGTGTGACCTATTCCGTGGCTTTTGTTTACGCGATCCTTCCCCTTGTGGGTAAAATTCTTCTTGGAAAAGAGGTTCGCACACAATATTAATTTATTTTCTGTTGTTGTTTAGGTAACAAGTAACTACGTTATTATAAATAGAGGTGATTATTAAATACGTTTAGTAATAATGATATTAGACACGAAACTCGTTATCGAGATTCATCTTTAATTTCAAAGATAGTATATTTTCCGCATGGAAGTTCCAAGTAATAAAACTTGGAAGTAATTTCTCAGGTGGCTCGATGTGGAAGCGGCGTCCGACTAGAGCACAATGTTGAAAGAAGCAACTTTCCAGAACATTATTACTCCAAGTTAACGTGGAGTTCGGACTGCGGTTTGTTCCCATGAGCCACCAAGATAAAAAGTTCTAATAATAGTGTAATTTATTGACTTTTTAAGTTACGTAGTAGCAAAGAATACCTATAATATATACACTTAGTAGTAGTGAACATAATAATTGTCAGGTAGTACTTCAATTCAATTATCATTATCGAGACAATTACAATTTCATTGATTTCTATTTTTATTATTGCCTACTGTTAATTTTAAAATTTAAAAGGTTTAAAAACAACCACTCAGACAGCGACAGTACCCCACTCCTCTCGTCGAAACGAGAGGTGAACGATCATCGAGGGCTGATGACAAACTGTCACCGCCTGTCTCACGCTCAGGGCACCGCGCCACGTCTCCTCATCGCGGCTTGTGGAACCTCACATGGTGTGAAGGTCTAGCGAAGAGCTTACTATAGAAATGATCCTATGAAGTAAGGTCTTGCCGTAGCAACGTAGCCCAGCGGTAGTCATTATTCTACGAAAAATCTTAACACCGCCACATAGACATTGGTGTAAACAGAACCGCTAGCTCCATCTGGTATCTTGTGGCGTAACTGTTCTATTTCGGGCAATGCGCGTGCGCAAGCGCAAGCGTGTGGACTGGACACGATTCGATTACCGGTCCCAGTCAAGGCCACGTTCGCCTCTGCCGGGCGTTCGCGATGTATATTCTGTGGCGATAGTTACTAGGATATATTGATAATAATAACATTTTAATATATATAAAGGTACTATTCTATGTTTCCGTCGTTATATTATATAGCATTCGCTATTTACTGTTTTTTTTAATATTTAGGGCCTGTTTTACAATCTAAAAGTAAGTTATTAAGAAAGTCCCCGAGTAACTTACTTGATAGATGATTTAAAGGAAACTATGTGAAATCCTCTGTCAAGTAAGCTACGTAAGTAAGTAAATTGTGAAACAGGGCCTAAGTATTTTAGAAATAAAAAATATTACCGAGAAGTAAAAAAATATTTCTATTTGGTAACAAATAATAATTAAATCAAGCTCACATTAGTTTATAAGTATTCATCAAGTAACTAATTAATTGTGTTTTTACTTTATTGTTACAGTATTTTAAAAAAATGAACAACGGGGAGACTAGCCTTCATCATACGATGTTAAGTATTGATAAGGCTGAATCTCCCGGAATCCTCATCTCTGAGGAACTGGCTATCTTTTCTCTAACTGCCGGAACACAACAATGCTAAAAACATTGTTGTTATGGCGTAAGGCTTATGATGGTATGGCTATGATGGTGGTAGCTAGCCAGGCGGACTTACAACAAGTCCTACCACCAACCAAACCGAATACAATATGTACCCCCAATGGGAATCGAACCCGGGAGCCCTGGGTTTGATACCGGTGGTTGTTACCACTAGGCAACAGAGGCGGTTAAAAGGCGGTATTTTTAAATAAAAATATAATGATAAAAAGTAGTACAATTATTATTCAAGCAACTTTGACGTAAAATATATGAATAATATTTAATATGGAAAACCTGTTTTTTATTAGGTAAAACTTATTTTTATTATTAAAAAGCATTTTCATTGAACAAAACAGATGTGTTAAAACAAGAGTTTTATCTTGATCTGTGTATATTCATATTATTGTTTAAGTTCAATATCAATGGCATAGAAACAATTTTTATTTCAGGAAGTTTCAAATTCCGTAAAGTGAGAGTAGAGCACTTTCAGCAGCTTCTGAGGCGTGATATAATAATCAGGTAATGCTCCACTCTCCCTTCACCTAAATCGAGCAATTTCCTGAACTAAATACTGTCACTATGCCATTGATCTGCCTAATAATTGTCTAATTTCAAAATCTATCACAATCTCTTTCAAAGGTATTGTGATTGTGGTAATGATTTATGGAATTGTCTAACTTATAGTCGCAATCCCTTTCGGAACGAATGATGTTTTAAACGACACTTCATTTGACACTTCTCCATACATTTGAAAGATATCTTCGTCTTTCAATTTGCTTAGACAGTTCAATTTCGTTCATTGGATACCTTTCAAAACGCGTCCCGATCACAATCCCTATCAAATGTCAAATAGTGACAGCCTAAAGTATGTAAATATCTTTCAAATGACGAATTACAAGGGATTGCGATAGATTTTAAAATTAGACAATTAGCCCCCTTATTTGACAAATAAGATGTTTAGTGTTAGTTTTTGATGTTTTTTGGCTCAAAGAGGTTTTCAAATTCAATTCAAAGTCAAAGATTTTTATTCAAATAGGCTTATAGATAAGTACTTTCGAATAGTCCAACAATTTTATTTCCCTACCAGCCATTCAGGACATCTTTTAACTGATAAGAAGAACGGCCGCAACAACATTTACAATGGAACATGTTGTTGCCAAACACAAATCTACAATCTTGAAATATATTTAATAAAAGAGGAAAATTTTCTCATACTCATATTAGAATATTTTAATCTTACACTAATGTTAAATGTTGGTATCACATCCATGCATTTTGGTCTTTTAAATAGTCATCTACCTTGTAATAACCTTTGCCTAGGAGCGTTTTTTTTAATATATTTTAAATGTATGCAAAGGCAGCTCAATCACTTGTTGTGGAACTTTATTAAAAAAGGCTATGCCTTTCCCGAAAAATGAGCGTCTACATTTTTCAAGCCGAAATTTTGGAGCGTCAAGTTTATTCTTGTTTCTAGTATTAAAATTATGAATTAGATTACTTATCTGTCTAGGGCAAACGGATCATCGTGGTATTTTGGAAGCGATAATAAAAACCAAGTGTTAACCGAAAATATAAACAAATAAAATAGGTGAGATTGTGAGGTGAACAATTATTGTATGTTGCGCTCGGCAGAAAAGTTTTTAGTGTCTCGTACCTTTGAACCCTCGCTACGCTCAGGATTCAATAGAAACAACTTGCCGCTAAAATCAAACTTTCAAGTCTGGCATAACAAATACTTATTGATATAAATACACATAAAGATCCTGCCATGTTATCCGACTTTTCCGGAAATTAAGCCAAACAAACCGACAGACAAACATAAATTATGTGCACAAAGTTTAGAAAAGTCTATTATTACATAAGCTTGACTAGGCAGTTGGCAAAACCTTGTTGTCGAACCTACAAAAAATCCTATAAAGTGGTGCTAGTTCGGAACAACCCTGAACGTGGAGTGTCATTAATTCTGGATCTCGTTGACAATGCGTGGTGGAATGAAACTGCGGTTTTATCGCAGCCCACGACGCACGCCAGATGAGTTGCGGATCGTGACTTCGGCACACCGCTCCACTAATTCTTTACCTACGTAAACGAGATGGGATTTGAGAAGACAATAAAAGTTAATTATTAACTTTAACTTCCCTTTTTATTACCCGAGAAATGAGATATCGCCGCGTAGTCGACGATAATGTAAGTAATTTTAAGAGGCGTGACAAAAAGTTGCTTTAAAAAAAATGATAATGGTTCTTACTTCAGAAAAAAAATGGTTTATTAAGACTTTTTTTTTTAAATAATATGTTTCGTTTCGGACCTTACTTGCATAGAAGAGTATTTTCAGTAAGTAAATACAGGTTCTAGTACGGATGCTAGCATCTTCCAATGTACCTGACATACAAATTATTAGACTTAATACTATTAGTAACACATGAGGACAGTTATTCATTAATATACTCGTACACCTATACTCTCTAGTTATTGTAATGAGTTAAGTTATAAACTGTGTTTGTAATATATTGGTTACAGATACCACAAGAGCGGTTAGAACGATTTTTAAGTTAAAAAGTTGGAGTTATCTCACTCTTGTTAAAGTTATCAAGTAGTTTCAGAGATAAACGGATAGCTTACCTATCGCAGAGCGTTCGTTCCATAAAGGTGTTGCACGAATGTAACTAGGAGCTAAATGGGGTCTATATTAATTAGCATCACGTCATAACATTATTACGCATAATTTTTAAATCGCAAAAAAATATTTCACATTGGGGTATACATAATTTTGGTCCTCACAAATATAGCCATAGTCGACACGCTAAGAAGAAGGTTTCGCAGAAGTGAATACGCATAATGTAAAAGCGCATAACGTGAATTGACCTAACGAGGACTTGGCATAAATGTAATTAGCATAAAGTTACTTTGTCTAAACTCAAAATGGTATAAATATATAAGGGAAATCAATAATAAGTAGGTACTTCTGTTGTCTGAAAAAAATAACCACGAAATTCAAGGCGATCGCTTTTCTGCGCTTTGCGTACGCCTTAAATTTCTAAAAAATAAAAGACGTAATAGAAAGAAAGAGATATCTATCTTTTTCTTAAGATAATTCCATAATGCATCTTTTAAAAAATACAACTTAGGCTACCTATTGCGATGTAGTACCTTTTCCCGTAAAAATATGCGATAAAAAGTAGGCTATGTTCCTCTCCTGGCTACAAAGTATCTGTATCCCTAATTTCGTCCAATCCCGTTTAGCCATTTTGCGGGATTGAGTACCAAACATCCAAACAACTAAACATCTATACTTTTACATTTTTAATATAAGTACGATAGGAGGATTTCTTAAATTATGTGGTTCCTTCTATTTTACCCCACATTGTTTTTTTATATTTTCCCGTAGTAATGAGAGTCTTTGAATCTCAGAAACCGTATCGTTTAGAGATTTGATGACTGAAAACTTTTTGTTTGTAATCACTTACTCTGTCGCTTGACATGCGTGTCATCGCTGGCCGCCGAAACGTTTTTTCTAAAATGGTTCGTTCCATAACGTTCCATACAAAAATGTTCGAACCCCTTTTATTCCTAAGTTATTTATTTTAGTTAGTAGCACTTACTGCTGTTGCAATTGGTACAATGCAGGTAAATTAGTTTCATAACAAGATACTAGTTTAACTTTGTATACAACGAGAGTATATTTCAAAACAGGGAACTGACCAGAAACGTCAGGCTTGTCTCCTGAGGGACCACGTCCGTTCGTTACCGCGGCCATTTTAAATTTATCCCACTCCGGCTGAATAAAAAACTTTTTCATTAGTGACAGCCAAGTAGAAACATTTTTGGGTGCCACACATTAAAAGCGTCGGGGTATTGAAATACTTTTGAGTTCAAATTTGTTTTAGCGTGCGTAGTAGGTTATGTTTGCTCCATTGCTGCAGTAACATTGTAGTGGCGTAACGCGGAATATTATTTTTGGGCCGTTTTCTAAAATGAATGGCTTAATCCGCTAGATAGCGGGCCGCTGATTTCATACAAAAACCGACGCGTTCACGATAGACCGTGACAAAAAAATATATACGTATGGTAAAAACTGGTTGTTTTAAACATTAGTTGATATGGCACACAAGTTGCACAAGTCAAGGGTATAGAAGTTCAAAGATTAGCCATTTTCATACATTATTTTTTCATTTCTAAAAATGCTAAAAATGAAAAATATTTATACATATTGTTAAAACTAATAATCCAAAGTCATTGCGAGATAAACTATTTAGTAACCCATCATTTTTATACTACAGACAGTGATAATTAGCAAAAAAAAAACTTTTTTTACTTTTTGTTACAGGGATATTGTTAGATGTGTTATTAGAACGTATAATTAACTCTTTGAATAGTAAAAATGCGTCAAATCAAGTTTATTTACATTTTCAAAAATCCGTAAATGTATGAAAATTACGAATCTTTGAACTTCTCTAAGGAACTTCTATACTAACCTTGACTTGGAGTAATCCTACTACTTTTGTGCTATATCAATACGTACCAATTTTTTTTTGGCCGGCACTTTTAGAAAACGGCCTAAAAATGAATGGAGCCTGAAGTATTTCCTTTTATAAAAAATATATTTTATTGGTATTTTTTAAAATTGAAAAATAGAGGTCCAATAATACACAATCATTTTAATTTTCTTTTGTCAGGGCGACATGAGACAAGTTGCTATTTTCTAGTATATATTCTTGTTTAATATTAATCATTTTCATTTCAATTTTATTCGATTTTCATCTGTCGTACCTTTCGCATCGTGACCAAATATTCTAATGTAATTTAATTCTACAAAATGTCATTATTGTAATGATTGACATTTAGATATCAACTAATAATTGCTTATCATGATATTCAGTACCAGTGTGCTTAGTGCGAGTTTTTTCTACTCACGGCCGATAGTGAGCGCGTTAGGTATTTGTATGGCGTTGGTGTAGTCCGTGGCGTAATCCGCTAGATGGCGGGCCGCTGATTCCATACAAAAATCGACGCGTTCACGATCGACGGTGAGTAGAAAAACTATCGAAATAGTATCGACTAAGTATCGAGCACGTAATGTCAAAAAATGTATCGTAAAGTGTAGTTCCGTTTACGTCCGGTAGGAAAGCTGCTCAATATCTCATACTTTTTTTAATTTATTTCCTTGATACCAACTCGAAAGTTATTCGTGCTAGGCCTACTGAAATATTGTAAATTGAGACTTGTACAGGTTAGAGCTACATCGTAGTCGTCTACGTCGTAGCTGCTACGGTGACTACTGTAAATAATATTTTAAGTTTACTAGAAAATAATGTTTAAAAAAAATGTAGATATTGAATGAAACATGAATATTTTTAATTGGGTAATGAACGGCAGGTTCGCATTACGTTTGTGTAATTTGTTCCAGCCGCGCTACGGCGCTCTGTACGAAATTTCGCCACAATACTGCTCTTTCATTAGCAGCTGCTTAATGAAATTTCCAGTAAATATTAACATTCGCCTCGCCTGAAGGATTTTAAAACGCTCCCTTGTTGGCAATTCTTACTAAATACCTTTTCTTTTTCAACTGACTACTTTTAAAACTAAAAATTAACTCAGGAAAAAGTAATAAGTAATTCTAGCGGCTTTCAATATTCCACTTTCCTACTAAAGTAAGATATAGTAAAAAAGTATCAAAATTAATTTTGACATCAGCTGGGCCAAATTAAAACCACCGATCCCGAGTTTCGATGTAGTTTCTTAAGCGGAGGAAAAGTTTAGGAACAAACATCCGAGCTCCGATATTATGTACGAGGGACAGCACAGCAGGGACCCAAGTAAAGTTTTCACAATTTTTGGCTTCACCTTACGCAGAGACTGCGAGTCGGAAACTCATTATAGCGAGTGAGGTTGTTGGCGAAACACCTTGTGCGAAATTAAATTTAATTGTTTGCGACACAAGAGGAGTCACTTTACTGACTCATTATGTGTACTTGTCGGTGCCTAAAATAGAGTTGGTGTTATAAACGTGACCTTTACTACGGAGCCTGAAGAATGCTTGATGGTTTCGAATGTTGCGAGAGTTTTTATGGTAATATTTAAATTTTTGCAGCTAAGATGTTGTACAAATATAATAGAGATAGAGTAAACGGTACCATTCATGACGGCGCGTTTAAAAAACGATAGGTATTGTTCCTTATTGTGGATTTTTCTGGTTTATTTTAATACTCACACTTAAATCCTCTTTCAAAACTTTGTGTAATAATATAACGTCGATGATTGCCTTTAAACCTTACTATGTCGTATCATCATTTTACGTGATGAACTGATGAATGAAATGATTAAAATTAGTGCGGCATTTTATTTTTATTTAATAATAAGTATTATGACATAATATTCATCCTTAACATAATTTCATCAAAACAACAACAAATATTATCAAGCGTCTCAAATAACGATTTGTAAATCGATATCTACTTTGTGTGCCGAAACTTCTCAATTTGGAGCGAAGGTTTTTAGCGACCCTTATTTAGGATTCTATCCGCCTTTCCCTCTGTTTGTCGGTGGGCAAGGTTTACCAATTAAGTGTCTTTGCTGTTTCGTTCACAAGTTCATCGTCCAAACGAGACACGATTAAATTTGCTTTATCCGATTTACGCGCATTCATCATGATTATTGGGGTAACTTTTTCTAACTCAATAAACTAATGGGATTGGAGACGGCTTAATTGACTATGGCGTGGATCTTAGAGTAGATTCGGTAAAGCATTATATAAACTTAACTTTCAACATGGGTAGGAAAGGAAAATCACCTAAATTAATCAAAATCCTAGCGAGCAAACAGAAACAAATGTTGAAACGTATCAATGCCATTGTATTTTTAGTGACATAGCATTAAAATTATGAGACTACAAAAATATTTCAGAGCCACAGGTCCTCGCATCGCGTTACATATATTACGGACGTCAATCCCCGCATGTAATAAATTTATGCGAAATACATACAATATAAACATCCCCAATTCCACCAAAAACGTGAAAAAGCTTTATTCGAACGAATCCTCGCGGGTGAAACAAATGAAAATTCGTTTTATGCGCACTACACAATCGGGCGCAAATATAATGATAAATTATTCAAAGTTAATGTACCGATTCGTTGAACATTCCCATATCGACGGCGATGCAGTTTAAAAACAGGGTTAAGTTAATTATTCAGGCTATTGGGCCGATCGCGTTTTTTAATATGCATTTTTATCAGAGCTGCATTTGGTACAATCTGAGAAGACCTATAATACCTTGAAAATATTTACATTCGTACACATTACTAGCACTAATAATAAGTCCATACTATATAATATAATAATATTATAAAGAGGAAAGATTTGATTGTTTGTTGTTTGAATTGAATAGGCTCCGAAACTACTAAACCGATAAAAAAAAAATTTTCACCGTTGGGAAGCTGAACTATTCCCGAGTCACATAGGCTATATTTTATCCCGATATTCCCACGGGTACGGGATTTATAATTAAGATTTTAAGGAACACAATTTGTCCCTTGAAATGATATAACTAGGTGATTAGAGCTAAACTTTAGTCGCACACAGTGCCCCAAAAATAACTTTCGGTTTTTAATGGACGTCAAATATCGAGCGAATATGGCATCCGTTCAATATTTAATAATACTAATAAAAACAACAAAATCCTAACTTTAAGATCGCCACTGGGAACAAGCCATTCTTCCAATTAGATATGGTGGGCTGGCGTACGCACAATCTCTAGTATCCAATATATTTATTCAAGGTGTTTGAGGAGTTGCGAAAATATTTCTATTGTTGCTTAAATTATTCGTAAAACTTAACTACCTTTTTTATGGATGACGGGGAGACTCTTAGCCTTCATCATACCATGTTAAGTATTGATAAGGCTGAAGATGGAAGCGAGCCTCTCCCGGAATCCCCAGCCACTGAGGAACTGGCTATCTTATCTCGAACTGCCGGAACACAACAATGCTTAAAACATTGTGGCGTCAGGTTTAGATAAGATGGTGGTAGCTAGCCAGGCGGACTAACAACAAATCCTACCACCAACCAAACCGAATACAATATGTACCCCCGCTGGGAATCGAACCCGGGACCCCTGGATCTGATACCGGAGGTGTTATTACTAGACCACAGAGGCGGTGGAACCTATGTTAAATATTGCATTTTGCAACAATCATTTATATTATAACTATTTTTCTAGAATAAAATCTATGTTGGAAAAAATTCTCGATAACTCTGTGCCTTTTAACGAAATTGCGCTTGCTTATAAGTTTTACAGATAAAATACTTAAATAAATATATTTGATCATGTATATTTAAAGTTAATATCGTAAAATTCATCCCTGTGTTATCATTGTTTTTTACAGATCCTTTTATTTGCTTTTTCAAGCAAACGAATTCAAACAAATGGATTTTTATTAGGTTCTATTGTGCACGATTTGATATTTACTAAGCAATGCCAATATTTACTGAAAATTTGAAATTTCAATTCAGACAGAATATTTGTATTCATAAATTATTTAAGTTAATTTGTACAATGCACATGCTTTTTGGATAGGTACTATTATTTTTTATAATGTTCGCGTTAGACTGGCTGAATCCTAAAGCTAATATTTTATTCGGAATGCAAGCGGTTAATAACTAAAAACACTTAGCTGACTAAAAATTTAATAATAAAAAAATTTCAGCACTGAGACGCGTTAACGACGAAAATTTTTTATCTTAGCCTATTCTTACACAAGCTCTCACCAGCTAGCGAAATTAATATCTCCCATAGAATTTCACGGAAGATTGCACTTACGTTAAGATCATTTTTAATCTAAATTCCTCGCCTTTGTACCCGGCCTATGCCCTACGTACATTACTTAGGATCCGATGAATCCTTTCCACCCGAATAGACGGGAACTTTAAAGAAATTGGGATCTCCCTCGCTATGCGAAGGGAACAAACAGTTTTTGTTTTATTTCAAAGTTACGTTTTCAATAAAAGAGGCTTCCCTTCTTGCATGTATATGGTTAAACCGGTCAAATAACATGAGAAAGAGGTTAGAAGTGTAATGACGCATATTTAATATTGG
Organism: Chrysoteuchia culmella; assembly: GCA_910589605.1. Classification (NCBI taxonomy): domain Eukaryota; kingdom Metazoa; phylum Arthropoda; class Insecta; order Lepidoptera; family Crambidae; genus Chrysoteuchia; species Chrysoteuchia culmella. The sequence continues at coordinate 5,230,209 of OU342647.1, read as the reverse complement.
TATTACTGGCGCTATTTTGTTTACAAGACACCATAGTATAAACTTCAATTATTGTCACTAAATAAGGCATTATTTTGTCCTACTCAGTGATTCATTCATGAAAAATTCAAGAACTTCATACGACTGTGGAATATTGTTTTCACCTCACACGCTCGGAAAAGGAGGTTTAGGAGGGTTAGGCGCGGTAAAGTACTTTTTTAATTTAATACCGAAAAATATGTCATAATGCGTTCCGAATCGCACTTATGCCTTTTTTGCTACATTTCATTCTTCTAATAGTAATAATCTAATTACTTTGAATTAATTATAATACTCCGTTTTGGTTTAATTTTATTATTTTAGTTCATTGAATCTAAAAACAATAACAATAAGATTAAATTATTTGCTATAAGAATTTTATATTAGACTGCGGATTGGATTTCGGAACGTTAAAAATTGTGTGTTGCGCTCGGCAGAAAAGTATTTAGCGTCTTGTACCTTTGAAAGCCTCGCTTCGCTCAGGATTCAATATTTAAACCAGTCGCTACGCTCGTGGTTCAATCCTAGAATCTTTCACTTGCTCAGCTTTCAATAGAGGTAACTCGCTGCTGATAACCAACTTTCCAGCCTTGCATAACAATAGTTATTTGTTATGCAAGGATTTCAAAGGTACAAGACGCTAAATACTTTTCTGCCGAGCGCAACACACAATTTTTCACCTCACAAACAGCGAGGAACATTTCCAACTTCAACAACTTCCGGTAAAAAATTCATTAAACATACATTTTAATCTAAATATACCTTATTCTCGTCGTTATAAAATTATAAAAAAGGGAGTATTATAGTTAATTCAAAGTTATTTAAAGTAGGAATATATTGTTACTTATTAATAAGAATAAAAACGATTCCGTAAATGTTGACACTGACATGAGGTACAAGACAAATACAATTTAAAAATAAAGATTTATGTCACAGTCCGAAATCCAGTTACAGGTTGTGAAATCTCACCCAGCCTAATATAAAATTCATATAACAAATAGTTTAATCTTATTGTTATTGTTTTTATGATTCAATTAACTAAAAAAATATAATAAAACCAAAACGGAGTATTATAATTAATTTAAAGCCATTTAAAATAAGAATCAAATATAACAAAAATGTCAATAGTCCGATTCGGAACGCATTATGACATATTTTTAGGTATTAAATTAAAAAAGTACTTTGCCGCGCTAGGCCTCAAAAAGCGATTTTCTACGCCTAAACTGATTGACAAAACCTCCTTTTCAGAGCGTGTGAGGTGAAAATAACTATTATGGGATGTTAATCGTGTAATGAATTGCATTTGAGTAACACGCTAACCCGCCCACTTAAAACTATTTATATTTTTTGTGTTATTAGAAACTGACTTAACTTGACAGTAATAAAAAGAAGCCAAAACTTAGCGTTAACAAAGAATTTTAACGCGATGGTTGTCTATTAGGTACTTGGAAATTGTAAAACAATTTTTCTCAACTTTTTTCTCCTCTTGGAATACAGAACGGAATTAAAGTAACTCTTAACTCCAGACACAGTTTCTTAGGAATTAACTCCTTGGGTTTGTTTGCAAAGGATTTTATCTTGGACACTTAATAAAACTTCGACTTTGAAAAACGTGAGCTCAAGTAAGTGCTGTAATTTATTAATATTAATTAAGGATACACAAAGAGCGTCAGGATTATAGGGTACAGATTCACGGGTACTAATTTAATAAAGAGTTTTAGCAGTTTTTTTACTTCCTAAGTTTGTATAATTACATAATGGAAAATTGAGGCTTCTAGAGATGTATATGAATTAAAATATTAGAAAAACGATGCTTAAGGGGTAGGTATGGCTTGACATCTGCAGTAAAAAATATTTTTAAAAAAGAACTTCCGCGTTTGACCGATGAATATGAATTAATATTGCTCCCCGGAAAAGGCAAACAGGGTATCTAAGTGCAAATTCACCCTTACGAAATATTTCAAGAGAGGAACAAGGGAGAGGAGGTTTTTTTATGAAATTACATATATTTCGCGTGGAATAAGGTAGGCTAGTGTAACAAATTCGGGCAGGAGCTCTGCACAATTGCGTCGTTTAAGAGGCACGCCCGACAAATTATTATGGCGGCCGGTTGAAATACAACCAAGGATACTTTCGGGCGACGTGTTTTCTTTTTCATTGAACGCTTAAAAAGTTGCCTTGAGGCTGTACGAGGCACGTACGCTCACGATAGTAAGAGAAATTAAGAAATTTCCGCATGGTATCCTTCATATTTGTAGAGACATTATTTTTACTGGATAGATTTTGTTTCGTATAGAAGTAACGAACTTTAACTTAAATGTTGTAAGAATACAAAATTAATTAACCTTGCAAAATTAAACAGATTCTTCATAATATATATTATGATATAAGTAGATAGTTGATTTTAATAAATAATAGTGAATCAACTTTTTTTACTAAAGTTTAAAGCGTTTGTCCCAACAATGCTATTATTTAGTTTATATTGGGAAAACAAAAATTGAATAACAAACAAAAATCATCTTAATGGAACGCTGGGTTTTCACATAAAAATGCACATTGTTAACTGTGTACGAACACCAACGCAGTGAAAACGATACCGATAAGTCAAAAAGAAATAGCTATATGCATTTTTGACCCATAGACTTTTTAGGCGGCAAAAAACACTAGACAGAAATAGTTATTATTTTACACTTGTCTTGTCAGTACTGTATTTCCCATGTATTTCTATCATGATAGGAAACCTTAAATTTTTGCACTAAGTGGTATTTAACTGATTGGGCTTCTCAATTCATGGGTTTACCAAAAAATTTAAAGAAACGGGCGAAGTTTTTGCATTTCCCACCATTTATTTTTCTATCCGTAAACAGGACAGACTTTCTAATAATGTCGGGTTCGAAAGTAGACACATATTTATTGGAAACGTCAAGTAGTACAGACGCGATGCGTGTCGGAATGTTCATCCCGCACGTCCCGTGGGGTCGCCAAAATACTTTTGCAGTTTATTTACAATCGGGCGAGGGTACTGACATGTGCCGATAGGGATATTTGAATTCCCTTCTTTGCGTATTTTTCTCCACCAAAACGCTATAAGCGGTACCGGCTCATTTCCGCGCCTCATACGCACCTTGATAAAAGAGCCGTGAGGCGATACAGGAACTATATGCGTCCATATTCTAAAGGGTAGGGAAGAAGGTAAAGATTGATCTATATTATGTTAAATATATCTATATATTATACTAGCTGTGCCCAGGGGCTTCGCTCCCGTGGAATTTCGGGATAAAAAATAGATAGTAGCCGATTCTCAGACCTACTCAATACGCTCACAAAATTTCATGAGAATCGGTCAAGCCGTTTCGGAGGAGTATGGGAACGAAAACTGTGACACGAGAATTTTATATATAAGATTATTTTCAAACAGTACAGAAAGCCAAAAAAAGCCATCTGCGCAGAGGTCCTTAGTTTTAAGTATTTTTTTTCGTTTTAACCTAACTTAAAGTGATATATTACTTATTATCAATATTAATATAGTAAAAATGTGTGATAAAAATGTACCTAACATTACACCGCCGACACGTTCAGCCAAGTCATTAAACGTTTCATTCAACGACTTGGCTAATTGTCCCTTAGCCATTTCATTGAATGCCGGTGATAAATTAACAGGCTAGCCCTTCAATTGAACGGCTGATTCAACCAGATGGCTGCGACATCCATACCACAGCCATACCACATGTCTTCCAGAAACTTACCTTGGGCTTATGATAAATTTTAAATAGAAAAATTGGAAAAAGTCAACTCGGCACAAGTAAATTCTCAGATGGGACTCGAACCCACGACCTTTAGCAATCCAGTCCAGTGCTCTAACTACTGAGCTACCGAGACTAGCGGGCCACTATCGGAATTCTCCAATACTTTTATATTTTTAATACGTTGTAGGCCAGCGTTGTCACATCAATGCTAGTAATATCCTTGCATTCGAGAAATATTTCAACTTTCGCAAGTTTCGATAGCTCAGTGGTTATAGATCTCGAAAGCATAGCTAGAGCATTGGACCGGATTTCCAAAGATCGTGGCTTCGAGTCCCACTTGAGAATTCACTTATGGTCGATTTGATTTTTCCAATATTATTCTATTTAAAATTTATCATAAAATTGCATTGAAAAATGCAAATAATAAAAAATCTGGGGTTGTTATTTTGATGTGATGTTATTATTAAAATACAAATATAACAGGTACTAGACCGGTTTTTTGCCATAGCCATTACCTGAAATTTCCTGGGTTTACTAAACCCACTTCTGATTTAGTAGTATTTAGTAGTTCTTATATTTACAAGAAGTAGTAAATATAAGATGCACTTCGTGCATAGGCTAATTGGTACGTCATTAGTAATAATTTGATCTAAACATTAAAGTTGCTGTAATTATCACTATTATTTATGCGATAATGATTTAAGGTTGCTTATAATCTCTCTCTAAGTGAAACAATAATTATAGTAGATAAACGCCTCAAGCTTTTCTATTCACATTATGCAAAAAAATATCCGTAAGCACGAGTGTATTCTCCAAAGAAAGACATCGGATATTTCCATAACAACATTTTTTGGGTCCAAATACGGCTTAAATAAACTTACCTGTTTTATTAAAATCGGTTCCTACAGCGAGATCTCATTTAACTGAGATTTTCTGGAAGCAGACGAAGATAATGAAAGTTTAAATCCGCTCTCATCGAGCCGCCATCTTCTGTTTGACGAGCGAAGGGTATATAGTCCATGAGGGCACTGCAAATTATCCTACGTCATCGAGTACATGAAATATGCTTCCACATAACTTTGGTCTGCCAGTGGTCAACCTGGCAGATTCAATATCATATAATAAATAAAAAAAATATATATACTCTTAAAAACCAGAAGTGTAGTTGATTTTTTAAAAAAAGACACGAAAATAACCTAAAGTACGATTTAATTTCAAATTTATCACAAAATCAATATGCACTAGAAAGCACGTCCTTCCCGTCCGAGCGCCGCAGCAAAAGTGGCGCGAAATCGATGCGACGTCAAACACGTCATATCGTGTCCCCACCCCGACCAATTTCCGGTGGCGGAGAAGGGGGAACTTGTAAGAATACCTAGTCGAAGAGAAAAGTTGAGAGAGAGAGAATTTTTTTTCACTACACAGTTATAAATGGATATAATGGAAGGCTAGCCCGTTAATTAAACGCCGGCATTCAGTTGAATTGTCTAGGCCGATCGTTGATTGAACTAGCATCACTTAAGGTTCAACTAGTTTGCTTATTGTTAGATAGCCCTTTGAAATGGATGATGTTAATTCAGCTACGTGATTCAAATTTAGACTAATGATTTTGCCACTGGGGCGCTGTGGTGTCTCAAAACAAATATCGCGTCAGATAGCTCGCATCAGCTGGCAATTTTATGTGCATCGTTTTCGTTTCAACAAAACTTTTAGTGTTTTATTAATATCAATATTAATATATTAAAAATGTGTGATAAAAATATGCCTGATATTACTCCGCCGGCTACAAGTTTTCAGGAATAGTTTGAGTCTATAGTGACATCTCATTTAATGAGACGGCTAAATATGACGTTCAGCCAAGTCGTTAAACGTTTCATTCAAAGACTTGGCTAGTTGTCCCTTACCCGTTTCATTGAATGCCGGCGTTTAATTAACTGGTTAGCCCTCCAATTGAACGGCTGATTTATACAGTTGGCTGCGACACACATTGAGAACATTTAAAACAAGCAATAAAACAAAGACAAAGATGATCAATCCGGTCCCTGACTCTGCTTGTATTGCCGCTGCACCAATGTAGCAGCAATGCTGGTATTCTGGTAGTTCTTATTTTTTCGCTACAATGAGGCATATTTCGCGTACTCGATGACGTAGGATAATTTGCAGTGCCCTCATAGACTAATGGGTATGTTTGTGGAGCAATCAAATGCTGATTCCTTCAAACAGTGATGGCAAATTAGACATGAGTTCTAGCGTGAAATGTCCACAGCCCCATGGCTCTTGAGATTCGTTGAGAGTGATGTGGCACTTCAGAATGTTAAACGATGTTTCTGGTGTATGAAAAGGGTATGTGAAAGCTACTTGTGACTTTCATATTGATTCAAATCTTAATAAGTTAAGATCCTATTCTTTACTTTGATTGTACAAATTCTCTCTTTACTTTGAACCATGGCAAATTAATGGTGTGTGGTTACATTATGTCAGAAGGCTACGACCTACGCTTTAACTGAATTGTTAGATATATTTTTTATCTGCAACAGGATAACGCTTCGCTATTATCATATGAGTATAAGGCTGAAGGTGCACTTGAGCTAAACTTCAATCTCTCTCCGAGGAACTAGCTAACTCAGTTTTTTTTGCTATGTTTTAATCTAGCCCCAAAGTAAGCACTGTAAGGCTTGTGTTATGGGATACTAGGGTAACGAATATAAATACATTTTTTTTTTTTGGCATCAAACAGTCATATTATAGAAAGTAACCATACAAAAATGTTATTTAATGTTAGTAGACCTATAGTGCCCAGATGTAATTATTAAACAACGTGTTCTTGGACAACAGTTGTTACTATTACTTTATTTTTTTATTATACATAAATATACGTATATCTAGCACGAATAAGTTTCGAGTAAGTATTGAGGATGTAAAGTAAAAAAAATAGATATTGATCAGCGTTCCTACCGAACGTAAACGGAACTACATTTTCGATTCACTAGCCGAATTAGCCTTTATATAGGTTGATGACCCAATGACCGAGTGCTTCAATTAGGTGAACTTAATCAAAAACGGACAAGTCGAATACGGCCAAATCCTATGCTACTATCATAATCTACTGGTATTATAATAATGTGTGTTTTGATGTTTAAATGTTAGGATGTTTGTTACTCTTAAGGGGTGCATACTACTCTGGTCCCCCGTGGCCTGTGGCAGTGAGAAGGCAAGCAGTGAGGGGTTTAGCTGGTAGTGCCCCCCCCTCCCGGTCCTCCGGTCTGTCTTCCGAGACGGGCTGGGGGGTCGCGAGGTGGGCGTCCCTCCCCAGTCCCGATCTCCCATCCGGCCTTTGGCCCGGTGGAGGATCGGGAGTGGGCGAGTCCTACCCCGTAACCCCGCCGACCGAGGTGACCCCAGCATATCCTCAAGGCAGGAATCTGTAAAGACTGGATTCCCCTCACTCAAAAAAAAAAAAAAAAAAAAGGATGTTTGTTACTCAATAGGCTATTTGACAATGCAAAAAATAAAGTGTCAATTACTGTTATCAGTATAAATTATGAGTTTAAAAATGATTTTTTATTAACGTAAGTTGAAAATAATTATAAATATATTTAAAAATCCGTAAATAAAAATGCATTTTTTAAACGTTTTGTTACGTGACACAAAACGCTCCTGATTCGTCGAGTTTATAATGACGTCACCTGCTTGTAAACCTCGTTTGACTACGTATGTGGATGATATGCAGAATACAGGCAAGTGACGTCACCGAACCCATTGCAGCGCCATATTGACAAATAAATATAAAATATTGAATTTTTAATTTGATATTTTTCAGCAAATATGTACCAGAATTTAAAAAAACAACTTTTACTGGGTTCCTTAAACTCCACTACATAATATAAAATGGATTTTCAAAACCTGTCAAATAGCCTATTACGTAAATACGGCTGAACGAACTTGGATTTGGATAGCACACAGTTACTTATACTTCTGCTATCTGCAAGTTTCTGCATATATGTTTTATTATAACAAGTATATAGCATTCTTATTCAAAATAGCTCTTTTAACATTCAATTTACTACGACAGTGCTTCTTCGTTTAGATTTGACCTTTATTCCTATTAGCTTACGAGTAAGGAACTGTATTATCTCATGTACAACGCATATAGAGTATAACTTACGCTCGGGCTTGATTAAACTTTATTGAGCGACGTCCTACCGGTGACAACCCTTTGTTCTAATTTCATTTACGCAACGCAATTTTATTTAAAACCCCTATGTAGCACTTATTGCCTGCTATATAAGGTTGCGAATGGTACATTCAGATGGCACATGTCCGTAACAAGCGCGTTCGTTTCAAACAATTACGGGACATTCTAATTTTACTATCCGACACCCCTGACGGACCTGATGCTAAAAAATTCCGCTGGTGAAACTGTAATTCGATTTGGCAGAATGCCCCTTTTGAGCTCGTCACTTATATACACAGGCGCTGAACGAAATTGGCTGTTATTTAATTTCATCCTGAAAAAGAAACCTTACTAGGTTACAGTGTCAGTGATGAATAGGCAGTTGTGATTAATTTTCACGAAGATAGACATAATTTACTCAACTCGACCTTCCAGAGGGGGTATTATGAAATATTTTCTCTTAAAGTCTTTGGAATGTTTCTTCTTGTAGAATGTTTCTTTTAGGAGGATTGAAGACTTAGGAAGAATCTTTGTATTTGCATCATACAATCTTCGTGTCATATCAGACTACAGATTGTTTCGTTGCCCGTTGTAGCCTAAGATGCTGATGGGGCTTTCCTGCTATTTAATGCTTCGCATATGTTTCAAGCGTTTGGTATTGATTGTGTTTGTACAGTGGTACGCAATCGTGCTTGTTGGAACTCATAGAATACAGACAACGATAAACAGCATTTATCTCTATGCCACCTTTACTTTTTTATGAACTGAGATGTTACAAAAATATTTTTAGATTTCATTCACCGTTTATATCGCCGCCTACAGAGGCGGACTAGACCACAGGGACTAGTGGTACAACCACCGGTATCAGACCTAGAGGTCCCGGGTTCGATTCCTAGCGGGAGTACATATTGTATTCGGTTTGGTTGGTGCACAGAATACTTAATAGTACAAGTTGGTGGTAGGACTTATTGTAAATCCGCCTGGCTAGCTACCACCATGTTATCGAAGTCTATCATCATAACAACACCGTGACATTTTTTCAGCATTGTTATGTTTCGGCAATTAGAGATAAGATAGCCAGTTCCTCAGTGGCTGAGGATTCCGGGAGAGGCTCGCTTCCATCTTCAGAATTATAAATACTTAACATCAGGTATGATGAAGGCTAAGAGCCTCGCCGTCGTTCACAAAAAAATAATTATATCGGGTGACAACTAGTATTGACACAGGTATAACATTTAGTTTTCAGTTAAGTTGCGTGTTATCAATAATATTATGTATTTGTAATTTCAGAATCGCGCTTTATATTCATCAGACCATGCCGTTCGACACAATGAAGCCGAAACAAGCGGTAGTTGAGTGGTTGGAGCAATCAGCGGTTGAGCACACGCCGCGACAAGCGCAGCCTGCGGTGATCTGGCCCGAATATGGAAGTCTCGCTCTTGTGACGTCACGGATTCTGGGAATCCGTTAACTGCTTTGTGGGGACAGAATGTATCATCTGTTATGTTTGCCCTGAATCGATCACGAAAACGAAATCATGCTATCCTACTTCCTACTAATCCTATCCTATCCTACTTCCTACTAATATTATAATGTTTGGATGTTTGTTACTCTAAGCCGATTTGAATAAAATTTGACACACAGATAAAAGATAGCCTGGATTAAAACATGGGTTAATTTTTATCCCGATATTCCCACGGGAATGGGAACAACTCGGGTGAATCCGCGGGCGGCAGCTAGTAATTATTATAAATGAGAAAGTATGTCAGTTTGTTTGTTTGTTGGTTACTCTTTCACGCTGAAACTACTGAACGGATTTGAATATTGGCGCAGCACAGATATAGTAGATAGCCTTGATCAAAACATTAGATACTTCTTATTCCGATATTCCCACGGGAACGGGAACCACGGGGTTGAAATCGCAGGCGGCCGCTAGTGTTATAAATCCACGTAAATTAAGTCACAGGCGGAGCTAGTTCAAAAAAATCTAAATATTTTTCAGTAAATTTTTAAAACAAAAATACGATTTAGGTAATCAAAGGATAGGACGAATGAGTGGTAGAAAAAAACATTTTATAAAAAAAAAACAAACCGACTTCAAAAAGTATAAAATAAAACTTTTGGAGTCGGTGCCAGCCAAAGCATTCTACATTGCACTTCTATTAACTATATTTTTTTTTGGCCTTAGCTAACTAGCACCGACTCCAAAAGGTTAATTTTTTACTTTTTGAAGTCGGTTTGTTTTTTTTATAAAATGTTTTTATTTCAGATTTTTTTTGTTACATTATGTGCCGTTACTTACACTAAAAATCAGCCCATACACAACAATGATGTCATCTAGGTATACGACTACTTGCCAAAAGGTGATTGATATTTTTCAGGATTATGAAAAAACTACTAGCCAGATCTTCGTAAAAATTATATGGGACCACACATAAACCATTTTCTTTCAGATAAAAAAAGAATTATAAAAATCTGTTAACAACTGGCGAAGTAATGGTAGAACATACATAAAAAAAAAAAACAGTCGACTTGAGAACCTCCTCCTTTTTTTGAAGTCGGTTAAAAAGAAAAGACGATTCAAAAGAACTTATTATAATCTATCAAATTTTTCAAACCGTCATAATTTTGTACAGACGTAATTCAATTTCAAATTCGTAAAACTATGAAATTATGAAGATTTTTTCACATAATCTCATGATTTATATTTTTTCTTTATTACTAAATTAAAATTCAAATCCATCAAATAAAGCGAAATAAACAGTATAAACTAAAAACATATTTTTTCTGTACTTCATTACAAGTTACATCGTTACGTCCTTTCTCATAGTGTTGAATTGTACACTTCGAATTCACTTGTATAATTTATATGTATATGTAATCGGTTAAAAATATACGAATAATCGAACTTATTGATACCGAGTCGTTATTCCAGCCGTATTTTTATAATTTTAATGATACTCAACTTTCAACTGACATCCAACTTTAACTGGTAACACATAATTGAAATTAAAAGTATAAAAGATTATTCATTAATCTGGCCAAATCATAGTATTATCTATTTCATAGAATATAACTGTTTAATATAATGCGGCTACATTATGAAGTGTTAATTTTAAGATTTGGCTACGACATAATTTACATATCCGAAAAACTATAATCGATTCATATACTCAAAAAAATTAAATCTATAACTCGTATGAATCGGACATTATAGCTTTGACACCATCCTTATTTTTCAATATGTCAAAGCTGTCAAACGGAACTTCTTAGATTTGATACTCTATTGAGTTTTGTTAAAAAAAATCGGAAAATTAGTTTTGGAGAAAATGGTAATATTGGTTTGCACAAACTAACAAACAACCTTTCACCCCAAACGCATATACCGTCTCCGTACCGTCGCGGGTAATAAAAAAAGAGGGAGAGAGAATCCTTCCAAGTAGGACTACGCAGTAGTAATAGGTAGTAGAGGGCAACAGTTATCCCATTTTTCAACCCATTATAACAATAATTCAGCAAACTATCTATCTAACACTAATTGTTCAAATGCGTTACCTCGTTATAATTGTATCTCTGATCGATCGCCGTATGGCGACAATTAGTCATGAATCTAATTAATAGATCTATTATTCCATGCACTAGTTGATTAAACTGTAATCTAAATACTTCAGGTACTGTTGAACGCTTATTGACATCATATGTCATGTTATTTTTTAACCGACTTCCAAAAAGGAGGTTCTCAATTCGGTTTGTATGATTTTTTTACGGATGTACAAAGATTACGTAGTGGCGCGAGCGCGGCAAGTGTGTTTTTCGCGATTTCTGACTTTTCTAGTACTCATACCTCAGTTGGTGTCTTAGAGTGTTTTGATTCTCATGACAAACAGGATCGATTGGCATAAAAACATATTTTTGAAAACTGACTGTTTTCCTGCTAACTGTATTTTTTTTTCAAAATCCGTAAATGCAGTTCAACATTTCTCAAAATAATAAGAATGGTTTCCTAAGAACGTTTTCATGTAGCAACAACGTTTAACGTTGCTTTCTTGCAAAAACTTGATGGTAATAATGAGTTTTTCAAATTGTTTTGAGGTTTGTACCCATAATAAAGATAATATAACGTTGTATGTGTCGCAGGATAATTTGATGATATTATTTTTTGCAAAAATCCTAGGGATATTTCGAAAACACGGATAATTAGATAGACTGGTGTTGATAAATATTAAACAAGAAAATATACTAGAAAAAAGCAACTAGTCTCATGTCGCCCTGACGGGACATGAGACTAGTTGCTTTTTTCTAGTATATTTTCTTGTTTAATATTTATCACATTAAAATAGCATTGTAAAATGCAAAATTAAAAAGTTATAATTAGACTGGTGTTGTCATTTCTCAATCCCACTGAAAAAAGATAGGATATTGGAGGTTCACCCGAGTTCTTTTCGTAATAACACGTGTTGTGAGGCTCCATTTTTAACTCAATCTACCGTTCAATTGCTGTATACTACAAAATATATTTACTTGACATTGGCAAAATTCGCGAATTTTATCGTGAGCAAGCCATTAATTAAGAAAGAAGAAGAAAGGTAGGGTTTTTTTGCGAAAAGACGGGTTGCCTTAGTAAGATTGTGAAAAGAATCACTGGCTATTATGAAATCAGAACACTAATTGGCTGGTCAGACCGTCCAAAACAACATCTTCTCTGATTGGTTGACGACTTGACATTTCAAATGTCAATCCATTCTCTCACGTGTAGTAAACTTTCTGTGAACCAATCAGAATAAGAGTTAGCAAGCAAGCTAAAATTAAGCCAATCAGAGTTAAGAATATCCAAAGTACTAAATTAACCAATATTTTTGCAAAAACCCTATATTTTTAAATAAATTGAGAAATTTCAACACCATTGTCTAATTATTAGAGTTGAAAATGACATGTAAAACCTGTATTTTACACGTCATTTTCAACACATCAAAGCGCAATGTTGAGATTTACATGTAAAATACATGTATTTTACATGCCCATTTTAACGTTACTAATAATCCGTGTTTTCGCATTATACCTGGGATTTTTGCAAAAATTCTATTTATCAAATCATTATACATTTTTAATTTTGCATTTTACAATGTTATTTTTGTGTGATAAATATTAAACAAGAAAATATACTAGAAAAAAACAATTAGTCTCATGTCGCATTGACGGGACTCGAACCCGCATCCTTGGGAATCCGGCCCAATGCACTTACCAATTATACTACAGAGACCTATGAGGACACGTCGAATTTGACATGAGACTAGTTGCTTTTTTCTAGTATATTTTCTTGTTTAATATTTATCAAAGCCTCTTACGACGTAATGCACTATTGATCAATCACACCGGGAGAGGTGTCATACATCGCTAATTGCCACTTCCGTGTTCTGTGCTCATTGCTGAGTGTACTTTGTCTAATTGCTCGTCAATTTGACCGTAACTATCGCAGGGAGCTAGTGGCAGCACGTTATGGATTAGGTTCGCTATGGTGACTCGATAACACAATTATATCTATGACATTAGTAACAGGAAAAAAATTGGTAGCACGTTCCCATTGCCATCAGCACAGATTGTAGGATACAGTCCATCCGATTATATTTTTGAAGTTGTGTTTTACGTTCTTTCAATTTAGAAAGTAACTTATAGTATCAAGTCAACGTTTTTCATTGTTTAGAAATGCTTTACAAAACTAAATTAGTGGATCTTCATCTCTATACGGATTACGTTTTGATTGCAAGCAATTTAACAGCCTCTGTGGTCTAGTGGTACAACCATCGCTATCAGACCCAGGGGTTCGATTCCTAGTGGGAGTACATATTGTATTCGGTGTGATTGGTGATAGGACTTGTAGGAAGTCTACCTGGCTAGCTAACACCATCTTATCTAGGTCTGACGCCATAACAACAATGTTTTGAGCCACAGATCTATAAGAGAATAGGTCTGTGTTTTCAGCATTGTTGTGTTCCGGCAGTTAGAGATAAGACAGCCAGTTCCTCAGCCTAATCCATACTTAGCTTATGGCTAAGAATCTCTCCGTCGTTAATAAAAAATGCAAGTAAACAATGAATTTTGTTTTGGCTCAAAAGTATCGTTAAATTGCCAAATCATATCTTATTGGAGAAGTCAGAGCTATTCAGGATGAAGACTAGAAGGAAATGAATGGAACGGCATTACTCAAGTAATTGCTCGGATGACATTTACAGAATTAGGTAGATCCCTGGACGGGGGCGCTAGATAAACTCGCGGGACCATTATAAAGTCTTTAAGAGACCGAGATAAAATTTAATTTCAATGTCTGTTACAACGGATTTGAAGCGATCGAGGAGATTAATGTAACAAACGAGGTATTAAACGAGCCCGGAGGAAGCATGCTAATGACAGATTGAGTGCTCACCAAATTGATTTTTTGACGTCGAGGAGATTTTGATCTTTGGAAAATTTAATAAGAGTTTTTTATCATCTCAAGTATGCTTAAAGTATTAGAATTTGAAATGTTATTTAATGACACAATGTAGAAAAATGCTGATTTGAAAGTGGTACACTTTATCGAGCATCATGATGAAGCGTGTCTTTTTGCGTTCCTTGTTCATACGACACCTGCGTACCTACCATGAGATGGATTGAACGAACTTTCGCACAAACTCTTATAGAGTCCGAATAGGAGCTTTTACAAGTGTCGAGAAATGACGCGAGTAAAGCAATAATGTTATGAGACCAGCACCCTAATTGTCTAATTTCAAAATCTATCACAATCCCTTTCAACGGTATTGTGATTGTGATAGTGATTTATGGAATTGTGTAACTTATACTCGCAATCTCATTCGGAACGAATTATGTTTTTAATGACACTTCATTTGACACTTCTCCACACATTTTAAAGATATTTTCAAGTGTCACTTTGCTTAGACAGTTCAATTTCATTCATTCAATACCTTTCAAAACGCGTCCCGATCACAATCCCTATCAAATGTCAAATAGTGACGGTTTGAAGTATGTGAATATCTTTCAGGCGACGAACTGAAAGGGATTGCGATAGATTTTAAAATTAGACAATTAGCCCCCCTGATGGTAATGAGATGAGTAGTGATGTTAAATTTATTGGTTTGGATGGTTCCTATATCTCATGTAACATCCTACTAATATTATTAATGCGAAAGTATGTCAGCTTGTTAGTTACTCTTTCACGCCAAAACTACTGAACAGATTTGAATGAAATTTGATGTGTAGAGACTCCAAGTAGGGTACTAACACATAGGCTACTTTTACATACTACACCACGCGGGTGAAACCGCCGGCTGCCGCTAGAACTAAAATAAGAACGAATATAATAGTTAACCGATAAATGCCATATAACCGTAATAACGTACTATTATAAATATTACGAAATTTCCAGTAATTTGTAATACGAATTTTAGATAGGTACTATACCCAGGTACTTTCCTGTTTAAACCCGGAGCCCACCGTGCGGCATAATAACATCTTATAACCGACGGCTCTCAGCGGGATTACGATAGATTTTGATTAAAATTACATTTCAAGCACATTAACATTCATTACTTTATTACAACCTGTTTTGCTTCAACAGGCTGAAAGCAATATATATCCATCAAATGCCTATTTTTTTTTGTTTTTTTTGCTGTAGTTGTGTCAGTAAATGGAAAAGTAGAATAACATTTTTTATAGAAATCTCCGTTTACTAGTTTTGCCATCAAATAACGTGATGTTACATATGTATTACCTTAAAAGAAAAATGCTGACTTAATGGACTTAAAAGAATAAGAAATCCAAGGAACTAAAATTAAGATTCAACTTCGATAAATCTAGAATCTGTTTGCGTTGTGTAAACACTCGCTCGGCCGATGCCGTATTTTACGTTAATTTGGCAGAAAAGTAAAAATTTAATCCGGATTGCGACGAGTTTTCGGCGGAAAGTTGGCAAAGAATAAACAAGGCGCCACGCGAGACGTCAGGGATTGAAATTATCGAGTAATTTAATAAAGCTGGCGATAAGTTGAACGGCCGCTCGGCTCCTTGCTTGCGAGCTAGATAAAAGAAAATAAGTTTAAACGAGAAAAGTTGTCGGGAAACGCGTTTCTACTCGCCACTCGTCGCATTGCTGTCCGCGTCGAATCATACCGACGACGATGGAACGTCACTTTAGGTCCAGGGGGGCAATTCTCGCGCCTTCGACATCTCGAATTCGACATTTTTGGAACCATAAATCTATATATAAAACTCACAGAAAACAATCGATTGTCAAAGATTATTGAAACTAAAGTAATATACCGACTAAAATAATATACGACCGATTTGGCGCAGGGGTACTGAGCCTGCCTTCTGCGCCAGAGGTCCCGGGTTCGATCCCCGGACAAGACAAATATTTGTGTGCATGAACATGTCTATTTGTATTGGTCTGGGTGTTTAATATGTATATTATGTATGTATTTACAAAAAAAAATATATAAGTATGTTTATCGGTTATCTAGTAACTATAACACAAGTTCTTAATGAAACTTAACGTGGGCTAGATAATTGGTGTATTTGTATGCAATTATTTATTTATTTATTTATTTAACCCTAGTAAAGATTTTACTTACATTTTTAATAACGAAATTATGGTTTGAAAAATGTCGAATTCGACATATCTCAGCGCGAGAATTGCCCCCCAGGGCCGAAGTAACAAATCAAAAACGATAACGAAGTTCGAAAAGAATGAAATGTATGGGATTGGCGGATTGGCATAAGCCTCGCTAAATCACGTGGTCTTACAACAAGTTAATTGCCGAATTTATACAATAACGAATCGAATTATCGTTTCGCTACATAACGATGTTACTTTGTCTACGGGCCCTGTTCATGTACTGTGTACCCGCTTCTTATTGCGTCACCCAACAGGTACAGTCTCTTATTTGGTCTTACACACAGAACATAAAAAGAGCTTAGAAAAGAGAATTTTACGCATTTACGATTTAAACCTACTGAAAAATGAAAACATGCATTCCATGCTTCTTTGTTTCGCATAAAAGTGTGGCGTGCATGACAGTCAACTTATTATTTGTAATCTCTTTCTTGTAGTGTACGGAACCCGTTTCTGACTTACAAAAATAGGCAAAAAATTATTACGACAAGGCAAGGGATGGACAGTAAATGTCAATCTGACTTGCTTGTTAACGAATTGCAATCTATGGACCTATACCATTAAGAAACTGATTAAAGCGACTATTAAGAAGTTAACCGTAGTCACTTAACGATTATACTTATCGATAACAAATATCGTTTTATTCGTACACCACTGAAAAACCAGGAAATTACATTACGTTGTTCGAAAAATAACCAAAACAAAAAATAGTCCTGGTACTGTCATTTTACATAGGTGTATTGGGTCAAATCTCTATGCCATACCTAAATAATGTAGGAAATTATAAGTACTAGATTAAAAGTAAGACAAAAGTTAGTATCAAGTTGTAGTTTCCGGATTTGTTCGGTTATCTGGTAGCCTCGACATAGAGGTTGTCTTGTGAACTACTTGTCGATTCCGTAGAGTAGGTAAGTGGCTATTGTAAACTTTTGGGTCCTAGTTGTAAGGCTGGCTTGTTAGGCAAAGTTTAACATCATATATTCTGATAGTATGTTCGATTTTGTAAGCTTTGGAGGAATAATAAAATTCATTCATTGTTCATAATAATAATAAAGTATACAGTACATGTTAAGTTTTGGCGCGCACTGTTCATTAAAATAAAACAACTTTTACGGATGTCATATGCGCTATTTTTCACGAACAGAGTTGTAATTGTTCGTATTTTTTAGGGGTTTTTTGATTTCCCGACGTTTCGGCGCCTTTACAGCTGCCGTGGTCACGGGATGACTGGCTACTTAAAACCTAAAATACGGCCAATTACAACTTAGTTCGTGAAATAGAGCGCGTTTGATATCTGTAAAAGTTGTAAAAATTTCAATAATAAAGTAGTTACGATCTACTGCACAAAAACATCTGTTGTTCGTTGTTACTCTAACTTCGTAAAAAACATAGATTTTTAACAGTTAAAATAGCGAATTGCTACTTTAGTACTAACACAGAATACTTAATACTACACGTGTACTAAGCAGCGATCGCTTCAGGAAAACTTGTGTTTTCTTTTCTGTAAAGTACTAACTAACAAATCGTTGTTTAAAAATTTAAATATTATGATTTGGTTTATATTAAAGTATTAGTACATTTTTGCAAAATACTTTGAACATGCTTTACCTGTTGCTAAGACAAACCTTGTAAAATGTTATGTAATCTTGTCAAATAAAAATTTTCGGTACTTTTCTCTTGTTATGAAGTTCGTTGTTGAACTAACGACTTAGGTATTTTGAATCTTACCAAAGTGAGCTGTCTGTTTGTCTAGAATTAGGTCGACCAGTCTGGTCTACTCTAACTAGTTTTGCAAGTGTTAGTTGTTTCCAAGAACTTTGGTTTGTTGGGAACTAAGGAAAATAAAATATTATTAGCATTACTGACTCTGCCAATTTCGAGAAGTTTCTTTTCAAAGTTTTTTAAGACGAAGATAGAAAATTACAGTTGACGAAATTCGTAATAATTTAAAATTTATTAAAATGGATGGAAAGAGAAGTCTGCATTGAGACGTCTAACGTTGTCTAGTTGTATTATTTCAATTATGCGTGCTAGAAGAAACTTAAGATGTGCTTATTTTGTCTAGCAATTTACCCATGTTATGTTACGTAAGCAGATTAAACATTTATTACGCAAAAGTTTTCAAATCAGACCAACTGTTGTTTAACAAAGTGGTTCAACGTCGATTAGTGGGCATCGTATAAAACATTAACGCGGTTAACGCAAAAGTTAATACTAGTCGAGATGCTTATGAATTATGGGAGGGAAAGTTATGGCGCGTGTGGTTCAGCGGTATTAATAATAAATTGTTCGAAGGCCCGCCAACTACCGCCTCTCGGCATAATGGCGGCTTTAATTCAACATTAATACACCAGACTTTGTTAACAGCCCTCTACCTTTTCAATGACGATGCATGTCTTGTAACTTAGATGGAGTTGAAGAATGAGAAGTAATATTTCCATACATTTACGACACATAAGGCACCAAAGCGAATTGCTTCTGCAACAAAGGTAGCAAAAACATGCAAGATAATCTGTGTACGCCCTAAAATTAATGCACATGTAAGAGAAAGGCGAGATAAACATACATGCGGATAAAAAGATAGTGACATTTTAAGGTACCTATTTTACCAGGTTTTCTTTGTAACTGTACAAATTCCATTTTTCAGTCTGATATAATATGTAGGTACAAAATTACTAAAATATTGAAATTAAGAGTAGCAATTCTTAGTGCAAAATAATCACCTGTTTAAAAGTTTGAGTTTCTACGAGACCAATGTAAATATTATTACCCTGCAAATTCTATTCTTTGCAACAGAAATACGAATGGCCAGAAGTAATATCAGTTCGTGTACAAATTCAATAATGAAAGGCAGTGGATCTTCCAACTCTTTACGTGATTGGTAAAATTCCTAGCAGATGATGTTCGGTCCTGAGGGAACTGCGAAATTAAATACCAACTCGGTACGGTCGGGCCGAGTAAGTTTCCAACTGCGAGTGTAATCTGACGGGAATTCTGTTCCCTAATAACTGCGCGGTCCGCGGAAAACTCCCGGAATTTGTTTAGAAAATAATGTAAGTGTAACTTGGAGGTCCACGGCGACCGCTTATTGAGACAGCGTGTTAGTTGCTACGGACTGTCAAACTACATAAACAAATAAACATAATTATATTTTATGAAAATCCTGCCTCCTGCGCCAGAGGTCCCGGGTGACATGAACATGTCTATTTGTCTTAGTCTGGGTGTTTAATATGTATATTATGTGTGTATTTACAAAAAAAAGTGTTTAAGTATGTTTATCCGTTATCTAGTATCCATAACACAAGTTCTTCATGAAACTTACCTTGGTGGGCTACATAATTGGTATGTTGTATGCAATTATCTATCTATCTATTTTATCAATCTATGACATTTTAAAAAGACTGACATATTTAAATGAGACTTACGACATATAGGTAACTGTAAATTTTTATTATTTAATTTAATAAATACATAAATTTAATCAATTGTATTATTTTAATACATTATTTGATCTGTATAAAGGACAATGCCAGAAACCCGTGTGTTTACAGAACCACATAAAGACTGAGCGTATCTAAGTAGCAATATTAGGATTTTAGTACTCTTAAGAAGCCTAGTAAAATATGTAATGGTGCGAGGTTTTTTTAAAGCTGGGAATAAAAAGTTGATTTTGACATGTAACCTCAAAATAGCCCATTGCTATTTGCCTAAAATACCGCTCTCCCAACGCGAGCACGCGAGTGACAAATCGACTAGCGAGCCTATGTCTATATACGGAAGATCGCTTTTAGCCTGATCGCTTCGTATCGTAGCTACATTTCGCAGCTTTGGATCAAACCGGTTTACTTATGTTTTTAAAGCGCTCTCATTCAGAATACGTCAATAGCGGTGTTTTGTAAAAACCTTAGTTAACCGCTCATTTACAAACCAATTTCAAGCCCTGAGTCAGGTCATGGGTGGTTTGGAGGGATTTACGTACTACTTTATTTGAAATAATCGATTTGTAATAAATTGTAATAAATCGATTATACTACAACACACACTGAATGACATTTGATTCATTATTTCTACTCTGTGATCATGTGCATATACAGCTGCCAAATAACAAAAGCGTTTTGTTTCGACATATATGGTAAAAATAGTCAGATTGGCGTTTTGTTTCACGTTAAGATGAATAAGTCAAATCACTTTTAAATAATATTCCCTGCTCCCCAAACAACATTGAATATTGAGAAGTATGTACCTTATTATGACCTTCAAATCACATATAATCAGATTTAGATACGGTCAGTATTTATGAATATGAAAAGATGGTTCCCAGAGCGGCATTCTCATTTAACTACTATTATTACGAGTATTGTAGAATATTGTAATTGCTACGCCCTTGCACGGTGTCACATGTTATGTCGTAAAAAATGTAACAACTTTATTCACTGTGACATGCAATAAATAAATAATAATGTAAACAAGATTGTATGTGCACAGCAAATCAATTTTGCATTCTGATTTTGAGACCTTTGCATTATCACATTACAATATTGCATGGCGTTTGTGGATACATGTGCTTCAAATCACTTCTTTAGTAACTTTGGACTGTTAGTTCATTGTTATCACTATTCACAGACGCGATTACACATCGGCCGCGAAAGGAAATTTGTTGACAGAGCGAGCTTGTTTCCGTGTGTGTCAATGCGATAAGATTGTATGGTGTATACATGACAATACTCGTGACTGTACATATATTACGGCCTACATCCACTTTTTAGAACAATCGCCATTTTCCCGGCTTGATTCGCTGTCTCCCATATTTGCCCTCTTTTGACGATTCGCGATGTTCGTAAACAATAACAACGCAAAGGGTTAGCGTTCGCGCCTTTCGCGAGTTTTCGGGGAGTTTGTTCAATAAGAAAATACTCTTTTAAAATAGTGTTGTGATTTGCATACTTTGATCGCAGCGAGCGTTTAGTATAATAGACAATTTGCAAAACGAATTAAGGCCAAATTTTTATTATATAATTAGCATATCTTATCATGAGCTATTAAAATCGACATCAAAGTTACATTGCTGACGAGATAACACTTTACACAACTTAACGGTCATTTTCTCAAATACCTATTTACTTCTTCAAAATTGCAGTTAGTAAGGTCATTGATTGTCTTCTTACTTACATTTCTCATTTGAGAGCTGCAGTAAAAACAACATAAAAAGTAGGTAGGTATATTTAAAACTAGGTCCTAATCATGCTAATAAACGGGTTACTGGCGAAATCCAAAAGGGGCACCGCTATCAACCATTAATAAGGTAGAATCTCTCTAATTTTGAATGATAAATCAAAAATCCTCGTACCAAATGACTTTATAATTTTTCGTAGAAAATACCTTAAAAAAATCATATTTCTAGAGTGTGGCAACGATTTAAGTTTTACTGTGTTTAATACACGGTTTAAGTTTTTATTTCTAAAATATTTGTTAAAGAGCGTCAGCCCATCACTACGACAATGTTTGTGCCTAAAGACCTGAGCATCAAAGGATCCTCGTCGTGTTGTATTTTGCTCTGAAATTTTCAAGGACTGTTAGAACTCTTCACACTCCTGATTACAGTCATACGGGTAGCAGGAGACATCAAAAGAATTTCTAGCTTGAATTAACTTCAGAGAAGGATTCCTTAAAAGGGGTATTTAACGCCAGTAATAAATCTTACAAAGATAATTCTTAAAAGGTTTAATCTTGAGATTAACATTCTTCTGACTGTTGAGCGGAGCTTAATTAATATAGGGATTGAGAGTGTGACAAAGAAACTAAGAAAGGGGCCTTTAATTTAATTATTACGTTGAATAGGCAGCACTTAGTAGAGTGTTTTTCAGATACTTATCTATTATATTCACGCGTTGTAATTCAACTAACTCTGTTTGGTAGTAATTAAATTGTGGTTTATTGCTATAACTATACCCTTTAGGACTTTTATATCGTCAGAGCGATTGTAATATTACTGAAGTATTTTGCACCCACTTTTCCATTAAGGTCTCGCTTACGTAGGCCAGGGGATTCAATAAATCTTAGAAGAACTGCACTTCATGTAATAAATTGCACATTATGCGCCTTTCCCCGGGGAATATCGTAAGATTTTTATTTTTTACAGACTCCTCCTCTATAAGAAGAGAAAGATTGGAAGTTAAATTGAATATAATGTGTTATCATAGTTGAGCTTAAGCAGATATTCCTTGATTTTGTTTTTTAATTTATGAGTACAATTGTTAACGATATTGAGATGTTTGACCATAATATTATATAGTCTGCATCCTCTATAGTAGAAAAATTTCTGGCCAAAACTAGTATTAACTTTAGTTGTATTATAGACCTTATAAAATTTACGACCACTTATTTGCTTATTATCGGGAACAAGCCGAAGTTTTCGCAAGATAGTGCCCACCCAATATGTATAACTGTCTAACCGTTAAAACTTTAGCATCATTGTATAGTTCAGCAATATAACCATCGGGCCCAGAAATGATTTAAATATTTCCGACGATAGGATATAACGTTACGTTTTTCAGCAAAAACTTACAAAATATAACCTTATTCTAATAGTTTAGAGTAACGGGACTCAAACCCGACATTTATTATGAAGTACATATGTACTTCAGCTAACAACTTGACGTTTCAGCGGTGTTGCTACAGTCATCGTAGTCACAAGCAAACTGGTGGTGCGCGTCTTCGTCTGTTCGGGCGGGCTTGTAGATCTTCGGCCACCCACAATTTGAGGGTTTGAGTCCCATTTCTGTAAACTATGATTATAATGGAACGCGTAAGTTTAAAATCTTATATTATGAACTTTATTCCTTCATATTAGAAATCATACAGATATTCGTGCCTCCAGACTGCCGACAGATTGTCATAATAGGTAGAATTGGAACGAACACACACGCTTGATAACAAACGATACGACGACATTTCCCAATGAACAGTCAAATGGAAATTCAATAATAAAACAGTCGATACGCAAACATTAACTTGACAAACAGTCGGCGAGCTCGCTATAATCCGCACGTAATCAAATGGAAAAGCGAACTACAGTCAAATGCGTAAGTACCTACTTCATAACCGGCTGTATAGGAAATATGTGACTGAAAACTGAATATCGTAGTTAAATTCACCTTTGTTAGAACTGTTAAACGAATTCGGTGAATTTCCATTTTAGTGCCTTTTCACGTGTACGGTCACCGTACGTGTGAAAAGCCACTGGGTTTTCACATGTACGGTTCTCATGCGTTTTTATCTTAAATTCAAAATTAATCTAAACGCCAAAATTACAAATTGCTAGTCGCTAAAATGACGACCTCCGTGGTCGAGTGGTTCGTACACCGGTTTCAAGGTGTCGCCTACTCTGGGGTCCCGGGTTCGAATCCCGGTAGGGGCAAATGTTTGTATGATGAATGCGAGCATTTGTACCTGAGTCATGGACGTTTATATATATTTCTACACATAAATACTTATATATGTATAATTATATGTATATATATCCGTTACCCTAGTATCCCATAACACAAGCCTTACAGTGCTTACTTTGGGGCTAGGTTAATTGGTGTGAGTGTAAGAAATGTATATATATATATTTTTTTTTAATTCGAAATATTATTAACTTGTACGATACGCTAGCTGTCAAGTTTAATAATCTATACTTATAATAAGAATCAAAGTTCATCGTGACTGTACATTGCTTGGATTTGAAAAAAAAAATATAGATAGGGGGACTCTGAATAAGCAGCAGAACCAATTTCTATCATATTTAGAATTAATGTCTGTCCGTCTGTCTGTATGGCTGTGTGTTTGAATGAGCATCACACCAAAACCACTGATCTAAGTCCACAGAATTGTTTATATGTTTAAAGTCAGTATCTCAACTTACAGTAGAAGCTATTTTCATCAAAATCGGTCAACTATATCAATAGTTATTTGTTATGCAAGGCTGGAAAGTTGGTTATTTAGCGGCGAGTTACCTCTATTAAAATGTGATCAAGTGAAGGCGCCTAGGATTGAACCAGGAGCGCAGCGAGTGGTTCAAATATTGAATCCTGAGTGAAGCGAGGATTTCAAGGTACAAGACACTAAAAACTTTTCTGCCGAGCGCAACACACAATTTTTCACCTCACAACAGCGAGGAACATTTTATGGTTGTTTCCGCGGTCAACTTCCGGTAAAAAGTTCTTTAAACAAAGTTTAATCTAAATATACCTTATTCTCGTTGTTTTAATGATATAAAAAACTAAAATAATAAAAAAGGGAGTATTATAGTTAATTCAAAGTTATTTAAAGTAGGAATATATTGTTACTTATTAATAATAATAAAAACGATTCCGTAAATGTTGACACTGATATGAGGTACAAGACATGGCCAATTTAAAAATAAAGATTAATGTCAAAGTCCGAAATCCAATTATAGGTTGTGAAATCTCACCCAGCCTAATATAAAATTCTTATAACAAATAGTCTAATCTTATTGTTATTGATTTTGTGATTCAATGAACTAAAATAATATAATTAAACCAAAACGGAGTATTATAATTTATTAAAAGCTATTTAAAATAAGAATCAAATATAACAAAAAAGACAATAGTGCGATTCGGATTAAGACATATTTTTAGGTATGAAATAAAAAAAGTACTTTGCCGCGCTAGGCCGCAAAAAGCGATTTTCTACGCCTAAACTGATTGACAAAACCTCCTTTTCAGAGGGATGTAGGGTGTTCGATGATAAATTAGAACATTAGACTTTAAATTATATTATAATATTTATTAGGTAAAAGGCAAATTACATGTTAGCAGTTGACGAGTACGTAAAGTAATGCGTCATATATCGATGCGCGATCGGAATATGAAAAAAGTGCTTACTCTAACTTATTTTAATAACTAATTCTATTACTCACACACACACACTACATCTTCCCCCAAAAAGTAAAAAAAAAAATTACATTCTAGTTTTTTTTTTTGTATTTTCTTTTAACATATAAGACTACAAACAAAAGGCTTAGTTCTATTCTTATGGACAATTATTTCCTTATTATTTTTAACAATCTTTACGTTAGGAGATAGGTCAGTTACAACACGATACGGACCAGTATACAAAGTATCAAGTTTCGAACCAGTTTCGTTTTTCAACAATAAATAATCATTTTCTTTATAGGTAACAGGGTTAATACATTTATCATACATAGTTTTTCTTAATTGTTTACTTTTTGACAAATTTTGTATGGCATCAGATTGTGCTCTTTGAAGTCTGAATTTAAATTCCATAGGATAATTATCATAGTTATACAATGGATCTACGGACTTAGTTAAGTTAGTAGGCAAACGACATAAATGACCAAATACTAACTCGTGTGGCGTATAACGAGTTTCTGAGTGAACTGTGGTGTTGTATGAAAAGCACCAATACTGAACCCAAGAGCTCCATGAACTAGGATGGTTATTAGTTTGTATACGTGAATATGAACCTAATAATTTATGTGTATTTTCAAGAGATCCAATACTTTCATGATGATAAGCGGTTGCCATTAACTGGTTGATATTTAATATTTTGCACAATTCTTGCATAGTGTTCGAAATAAATTCGGTACCTCTATCGGTTGCGATTTCCCTTGGCACTCCATAACGTAAAATAAAATTCTCTGCAAAAGCTTTAGCTACTTCCTGACTACTTTTAGTTTTTAAAGGATACTTCAACGTATTTTGTAACTTCACATTGTAAAGTTAAAATATAAACATTATCAGAATCGTCTCGATCGAGGGGCCCAACGATATCTAAATAAATTTTCTCAAAAGAAGTAGAAGCTGTAGACGTTATTTGCAATGGTTCTTTTATGAACTTAGTGTATTTTTGCGTTTGACACTTACTACACTTTGCAACGTAATTCTTGATGTCTTTATCCATGTTTGGCCAATAATAATATTTTTTAATATTATTGGTCATTCTCCTAATTCCAGTATGTCCACTAGAAGCTAATAAATGAAAATCATTCATAATTATTTTCTTTTCGTCTTCAGTAATTATTCTTTGTACATCTTTTATTATACAAAATGTAGGATCTTCCCATGTTTCAAAACTTTTTATTTTGCTAGCTAGCCATTCAATTAAATATTTATTACACTCATTTTTAATAATTATAATCTCTTTAAAATCATTTTCTTTACAAAATTTCACCAAGTCTTTAAAAAATTCGTCTCGCGAGATTCCTGATAAAGTATCTTGGTTAATAATAAATAGAGATTTCATGGGTAAAAATATCATTCTCCTACATTCAGAATAAATAATTTTATTTTGTTTGTCACTTTCCGATAGTTTAATTAATAATCTACGTAGATTTTGTTTTGACATTAAGGTCAGTTCAATGTCGTTATCGCGTTTTTTAAGAATTTCTACGAGTCTAGGTTGATCAGGCCTAAAATTCGAAGATACTCTGGAGTCTATCTCGTTGTTTTCTACCTCGACTTCATTTAACTTCCTACACTGCGCCCTAGTCATCACACACATAACTTTCTCGTGCATTTCCGATAATTCTTTTGATGAAATAGTAATTCTAGACAAGGCGTCTGCTGTTACGTTATCTTTCCCTTTA
Source organism: Chrysoteuchia culmella (assembly GCA_910589605.1). Taxonomy (NCBI): domain Eukaryota; kingdom Metazoa; phylum Arthropoda; class Insecta; order Lepidoptera; family Crambidae; genus Chrysoteuchia; species Chrysoteuchia culmella. The sequence goes on along the minus strand of OU342647.1, from coordinate 5,202,994 downwards.
ATATACTCTACGTTAAAGTCATACTGTTCTAAACATAGTCTAAATTTTATTAAACGACTTGACGGGTCGTTCATATTAAAAAGGTAAAGTAAAGGCTTGTGATCAGTTTTAATGATAAACTTTCTACCAAATAAATACGAACGGAAATATTTTACTGACCACACTATTGCTAACAACTCTTTTTCGATTGTAGGGTAATTTATTTCACTTTTATTTAAACTACGACTTGCATAGGCAATTGGTTTACCATTCTGATTACATAACACACTACCTATAGCAAATCCTGAACTATCTGTCTGTAAAATAAATGTGTTACTATCTCTAAAATCTAGATAATCTAATACTGGAGGGCTCGACAAAAATTTGTTTAAACACAAAAATGACTTTTCACAAGCATCTGTCCATTCAAACGTGACACACTTGCGGCATAAACGATTCAAAGGTAAAACTATTTCAGCAAAATTACGAATAAACTTTCTGTAATAGTTAGCAAAAGCAACAAAGCGTTTGACGTCTTCGACTGATGCTGGTCGTGGATAACTATTTATTACACTTATCTTTTCAGGATCAGGTAAAATACCTTCTGAACTAATTACATGACCGAGATATAAAACTTGACGCTTTAGAAATTCGCACTTAGATGGATTAAGCTTTAAATTAAACTTTCTAAGCCGACCTAAAACTGACATTAAATTTTGATTATGATAATTTAACGTTCTCCCGAAAATTATCAAATCATCTAAATAAATAAGGCATTTGTCATAATTAAGACCTGACATGGCTACTGTCATTAGTCTGCTGAAAGCTGCTGGACTTATCTTCAAACCCATTGGTAAACGACACATCTGATATTGTCCTTTGTCTGTAGTGAAAGCAGTATACTTTCTACTCTCTTCTTGAAGATTACATTGGTAAAAACTGTGTGATAAATCACAATGGCTAAAGTACATAGCACCTGACAAACAATCTAATATTTCGTTAATATTGGGTAGCGGGAATTTATCGTCCTGAATCCGCTCATTTAATAACCTATAATCTATGACGACACGCCACTTGCGTTCGCCGGACCTATCCGCTTTTTTAGGGACCAGCAGTAGTGGGCTCGACCACTCACTACTTGCCTCTTCAATTATATTGTCTTGTAACATCTGCTCGATCTGTCTATTTATCTCTTGTTTTTGAGCAATCGGGATCCTATATTGTTTCCTATAAACAGGAGATACATTTTCCTTTAAAGTTATAGACTGTTTATAGACGTTTGTAAAAGTTAACTTGTCACCTGGCAAGTGAAAAACGTCTGCAAATTTAGCACATAGTTGTTCAATTGATAATCTCTCCTCATCTTTCAAATAATCTAATTTTAAGAGCGAAAATAATGATTTTACCCTTTCTACTGTAGTGCTAGGTTTTTCAAAATTACAATAGTCATAATCATGTAAATTATGTAACTCTATATCTGATAAATTCAAAGTTACGTTCTTATCTGTAGTGTTCATTATTCGTATAGGAATATTTCCATTTTTCGGTGTGGCTACAACACTCGCTAAAAATACGCCTTCCTGCAGTGTCCTTGACGCTACAAAACAATCATAGTTCACTTTAACAGGAACATACTTTATTACTTCACATCTAGATGCAATTGATAACGAAAAATTATAATCGTAAAATTGCAATGGTATGCAAACATTATTTTCCCCTTTTAAAGTTAAAATATTAGTTTCATATTTAATAATAGCTTGGTTTTTCCTAATGAAATCCTGTCCTAAAATACCTACTGCTTTGCATGGTTAATTCTTAAAAACATAAAACTTATTCTGAAACCGTTCATTATTATATTCTAACTCTAAATAAACATAACCTACCGAAACTAAACTTCCACCGATTCCATTTACTTTAATATTACTTGTATGAAATGACATACCTACACTTAGCAAATATTCATACTTAATAACTGATAAGGAGGCCCCCGTGTCTATTAACCATTCTAAACTATAACTATCTAAATTTAATTTTACATAATTTATGCTATCGCATGTTAATATCTGATTAAGGACGAAAAAAATTACTTTCATCTCGAGTACAAGACATATCATTTGTTTGATTGTCTGATGATGATAAATAATTGTTTTCCACAAAGTAATTCATCGAGTTATTTTTATTACGATTTACGTAATTATTGCAACTTGGCTGTCGGCCGCGAAATTGCTGACTACGGAAACTAGACGTGCGGGTACGGTTCACTGGCCGCTGTTGACTCGACCTAAATAATTGATTTCCATTATTATATAAATTATGAAAATTTTGGGTATGGTTAACCCTGTTGAAAATCCTACTAGGAGTACCATACCTTACGAAGCTACCCCTAGATCGATTCTGATAGGACCTATTGTATGACATAATTTGCGGAGCGGGAACACTCGATTCATCTTCCGCTGCCCTTATAGCATCTTTTAAACTAAGAAAATTCCTAGCGGTTATTATGGTACTGAGCTTTTGACTTTGAAGCCCGTCTGCAAAACGCTTAATTGCATTTTTCTCGTTAATAGGAGTGAGTATTTTATACACATCCTCCTTACCATCAGATTGAGATATTGTTAAGTCAACAAATAGTCTCTCTACTTCGGCTCCGAAATCCTTTATAGACCTATTTCCCTGTCTAATGTTTTGTAACTTAGATTGCAAGGCTGTGTCGGATTTCCGAGTTAATAAATGAGTACGCATATCTGATAATAAACTATTTACGTCACCGTATGCCGAGTTTAATCGCATCTTAGCACTCGAAGATAAACGCGTTTTCAATACGAAATCAATCAATGGCTTCCTACTATCACCATCAAGCATGGAACTATATAGATCAATGGCATCGATCAAATCCTGTGTTACAGATTCACTACCGTTCATTTTTGGCAAAAGGCTTACTGCCGTTTTCAAACAAAAAGACTCTTTATTATAAGTCGCCATTTTTGGAGTGGAATAATGAATTATTGACGAATATACTTTTCTTATATTTATACTTATTTCAAGGAACTCTTTAGTAATGTTCAATGGACTCGTTATTTTAATAATATGTTCGAAATTATGAAATAATTCTTTCGCTTCATTAATACGAACGTCGTATGATGGTCCAATACGTCGTTTTTCACCTAGTTTACAAATATATTCTTTTATAATTACCAATTTACTGTAAATAACTAATAAATCGTCCGCCATTTAAATTGAAAAAATAATAAAATTCTATGAAAAAAATCAATATTTAAACAAGAACGCATCGTAATTAACAACAAAGTAAAATATTATAAAAATAGACTTAGTAATACGTATGACCTAATTAAACGATTGCCACGCGGAAAGTTCATTGTCTTTTTCTATCGACGCGGACACAAGAATCACTCGCGCACGGATCATCGATTACGTAAACTCATTAAAACTCACAGATTATGCTCCTTCGTATGCTGGATTCTTGATACCCAGTATCTGTCGAATGTTCTGTTTACGCAGTTCCTCGCGTACCCAGCTCCTGTGACACCTCCGGTAAAGATAGCATCCTCCTATGAGCAGTGCAATGAGAAAAAATATGGCCACGATGGACATGACAATGTTGTTGGCGCTGACATGATGCTGCAGTTGCTCCAGCTGTGACTGGTTGTTGCCGCCGGATGCGGTTTGAGCTATAACAACTTCCTCCTTGCTGGTGTGGCCGCCCATCTTCGATTAAAATGTATTGTGCACCTCACCTCAGTCTTGATCCAACCTTCGACTGGCAAAGGGTCGCCATCCAGGGATGTAGGGTGTTCGATGATAAATTAGAACATTACACTTTAAATTATATTATAATATTTATTAGGTAAAAGGCAAATTACATGTTAGCAGTTGACGAGTACGTAAAGTAATGCGTCATATATCGATGCGCGATCGGAATATGAAAAAAGTGCTTACTCTAACTTATTTTAATAACTAATTCTATTACTCACACACAGTTCCTCAGTGACTGAGGATTCCGGGAGAGGCTCGCTTCCATCTTCAGCCTTATCAATACTTAACATCAGGTATGATGAAGGCTAAGAGTCTCACCGTCGCTCATAAAAAAAAATAAAAAAAAACACACACACTACAATATCAATAGTTATTTGTTATGCAAGGCTGGAAAGTTAGTTATTTAGCGGCGAGTTACCTCTATTAAAATCTGATCAAGTGAAGGAGCCTAGGATTGAATATTGAATCCTGAGCGAAGCGAGGATTTCAAGGTACAAGACACTAAAAACTTTTCTGCCGAGCGCAACACACAATTTTTCACCTCACAACAGCGAGGAACATTTTATGGTTGTTTCCGCGGTCAACTTCCGGTAAAAAGTTCTTTAAACAAAGTTTAATCTAAATATACCTTATTCTCGTTGTTTTAATGATATAAAAAACTAAAATAATAAAAAAGGGAGTATTATAGTTAATTCAAAGTTATTTAAAGTAGGAATATATTGTTACTTATTAATAAGAATAAAAACGATTCCGTAAATGTTGACACTGATATGAGGTACAAGACATGGCCAATTTAAAAATAAAGATTAATGTCACAGTCCGAAATCCAATTATAGGTTGTGAAATCTCACCCAGCCTAATATAAAATTCTTATAACAAATAGTTTAATGTTATTGATTTTGTGATTCAATGAACTAAAATAATATAATTAAACCAAAACGGAGTATTATAATTTATTAAAAGCTATTTAAAATAAGAATCAAATATAACAAAAAAGACAATAGTGCGATTCGGATTAAGACATATTTTTAGGTATGAAATAAAAAAAGTACTTTGCCGCGCTAGGCCGCAAAAAGCGATTTTCTACGCCTAAACTGATTGACAAAACCTCCTTTTCAGAGCGTGTGAGGTGAAAAAGTAATTACATTTTAAAGAGAGGACGGACGGAGAAATTTATTTTGTATTGTAACGCGCGTATGCAGAAGGCAGAGTGGGAGTTTACGCATCGTTCAGGATTTGGTTGCTTGGTTGCTTAGCAACATTGTTGATTTTAATTCTTGAAAAATACATTTTGTCGTAACTACCTATACTTTTTGCTGCTTTTAAAAAAAATTAATTCGCGAATTTTGCCCATGTCAAGTACCTAAATATATTTTGTAGTATAAGTAAATTGTACGGTAGATTAAGTTAAAAATAGAGCGTTACAATACGTGTTAAGACGAAAAGAACTCGGGTGAAATTCCCTGCTTTTTATTACTTTAGCGGTATGGCGTGCATGAAAGATGGCGTTGTATGTATATTTTGACGTTATCTGTAAAAAAAATTGTTTTTTTATTAATTTTTAAGCGACTTCAAAAAAAGGAAAAGTTTATCAATGTGTCGCGTATACAAGTGGTATTTTTATGTAGTAAACAGCAGGTCAGGCTTTATACTTTGTGCTTGAGATTGCCGTTTACCTATGTCGTTATTTTAGATGCGGTTTACGTAATACAACTTCTGACATTATTACACAAGTTTTATGTTTCAGTACCTATGAACAGATTGAACAGTCGTGAATTACCATTTCTTATGTCACCACTGCCGGGGTACTGGCCTTCCTTATGGAAGGATAAGTAATAAAATAAGGAGAATGGGCCATGATCCACCACGCGGGCCCAACTCGCTCACGCGAACGAAGTTGCGGGCACAGCTATTGGTAAATACGTTTAAACAAAATATGTGTTTGAAAAGATAAAAAATATGCTTATTAAATGGATAACCTCTCTTCGCTTATCCGTATCAACAAATGCTTAGCAACAGTATTCAGTGACCGTGAAGTTATGTTTAATCCTACAGAAAGTGCGAGAAACATTTTCGATTCCCCGAATAGTTGGCGGAGTTTTTTGGGCTCCACTGGAGTTTTCACTCGAAAGTTCAATGAATAGGAAATTATGAATGGGCCCTCGACAACTTGGTTAGGGCCCCTAACTTTGTCATGGTGGTAAGTGGAATTACTATTACTGGTATACTGAGTAAAAAGTTTAACATTATTTCAAAAGTCTTTAAAGCAGTGACGTTGTGTACAAATTGTTTAGTACTTGTTTTATAATAAACGACTTTATAAAAATGGATTGGAACAAAATATTTTTATTAGTGATATTTTCAAGGAAATATTAATGTGATAGAAAAATATAGGGTGACTAAAATACTAGCGATATGGTGATAATGTGACAAATTTGTGAAATTAATAATATATAAAAATTTCTGCCAGGGAAGCTATGCAAAACTTATATCATTAACTTTATCAGAACTTTTAAGAATATTAGGTTAATATATTTTTTTGCATAGTATAATATTGCACATATTTTTGGTTATGCGTCCTACTTACATTTAACATTTTTTAATAGTCATAATTAGATTTTAGTTTAGTTAATTACTGTGTATACTATTCTATTTAATGCATGCCGTGGCAGCCTCTCAGTAGGGCAACACTATGTCTAGATTAAGGTGAACTGTGTGTGTTATAAGCCAAGTTTTTTGTGTATGCCTTGTTGGTTGTCCATAAATAAATGAAAAAAAAAAAAAAAAAAAAAAAATCATCAGTAAGTGGTAAAACTGGCACTTAAATTTAAAAAATCCTTCACCTCTGAGAAAACAGGTTAAATTTCTCACACAATTTCGTACAAACAGTTAAATATCTACGCTAGTTTACGCCAAAACGTCAGCGTGGGGTAGACAGGAAACCGCGATATTACTGGTTCTCACCGAGGTGGATTCAGCTCGCAGTCATCCGGCGACCGCACTTACGGCTCGTGTGGAAGTGGAAACAAACTAGCTGACTCATCACTTGATTTATGGGTGAACGTATTGGAAAATAACGCGCTGAAAAGAGCACGACATTTAAGTTTACGATTGAGGTCATGCTTGCTAAATGGCTCTTTTAAAATGTGGAAAAGAAATACAAACGCTTTGTTGTGTTTGTCGGCACGATGAATTCTGAACGGAAATTAAACAGGCGTCAGTAATAAAGAGATCACGTAAACACATTTGTTTTTCGTGGAATCTTACTTCCATTCAAATCACACTTGCGTACTGAAAGAAAACCTGTGATTTTCAAACCGAGAGAGGGTTCAATTCCATTGTATTATATTGATTATGGAGAGTAAAGATAAGATATGTGACGAGAGATCTCAATGCACAATGGGTACGTACACTTAAAATAAGATTAAGTGAAAAAATATCTTCGGTACTCTCTGCAGATGTGGTGGTAATACCAGCGTAATACCAGTTGGCACTGCACAAAATCTACCACAGTCATATGTTAATTGGCTAATAGTATATGTATAATGTTGCTGATTATTTTTATTTTAACTGAAGTGTGATTTTCAGCTTTAGCTCAATTTGTTTTTACATCGTTTGTTTTGAATTGTTTATTAATGTATTTTTAACCGACTTCAAAAAAAGGGGGAGGTTCTCAATTCTTCGGAATCTTTTTTTTTATGTATGTTACTCCTATACTCGTAGACGGCTGGATCGATTTGAGTAATTCTTTTTTTGTTCAAAAGCGTATACTTCCCATGTAGTCCCATTGCCATCATGTCAGGTTCTGATGATGGGATTCTGGAGAAATCCAGGGAACTCTTCAAATATTATAAGCACTCCTATAGCGATTTCGGTGTTATCTATAGTAACTCATGCATATGCTTCCGGAAAGTAGAATTTGGTGAAGTGGAACTGATGACGAAGACCACAAATGGGCATCGGAACTATTACAAATACTTAGCATTTCACGGAAGCGATACGATTACTTTAATGTGGTTCATAAGAAATTTATGCTCGACTCAATGCACGTGATGAAGTGGAGCAGATGATGAAGTACCGGGAGAACTCCTCAATAAGTAAAATCCCTGCTCCGGGAAAAGCAGCATTCAGCCAATGTATTCTACTTTGCGGTCCTACTCTTTTATTTTTTTTGCCTTGGTTGATGACTCCAAAAGGCTTATTTTTTGCTTTTTAGTTTTTTGAAGTCGGTTTGATTTTTTTTTTATAAAAAGTTTTTACTTTCACAATTTTTAAAGGAAGAGGCCCCGTGCCTACGCTAATAACCTTAGTCAACTGCTCATCACCTTTTACTAAATGATGCTTTCCCGATGCAGGCATGTTACTTATTGAGGAGTTCTCCCGGTACTTCATCATCAGCTCCACTTCATCACATGCATTGAGTCGAGCGTAAATTGCTTATTTTTTTTATCTTGTTATTCTTTCGGACAATAATGTTTCCCAAATTTATTATTCAATTCCCAATATTAATATTTATCTATTTTGTAATTAACTTTTATCAACATAATTTAAATAAATCATTTCCACATTTGCATGTCGTGACAACTTGTTATTGAGACAAAATTTAGATTTAAGAAATATGAATAATATCTGAACAGCAACTTGTCAATAATTTCTATATAGACTTATAACCATAAATATCGCAACAAATATAACGTCAATGCGATAATACGTTGTCGGTTTCACTGCGATACTACGCTGCTGCGACACGACTTCACTGCGACACTACGCTGCTGCGACACGACTTCACTGCGACACTACGCTACCTACCTCGCCACGACTTGACTGCGACATTACACTACGCTACTGCGACATTCTGCGTGCGGCTGCGTTTGTCGGAGTTCAGTTTCAACAGTTCATAGCACATCTTACTCGCTTCGCTACATAGCTTAGCATCAATGGACAAGATCTTAAAGTACATCTCTGATATAAATAAATGTTAGCTGCATAGCACAACTCTGATGGAAAGGCAGTTTTTTTTTCATGTTGTACGGGTAGACTCTTAGCCTTCATCATACCTGATGTTAAGTATTGATAAGGTTGAAGATGGGACCGAGCCTCTCCCGGAATCCCCAATCACTGAGGATCTTATCTTAAACTGCCGGAACACAACAATGCTGACAACATTGTTGTTATGGCGTCAGACTTGGATAAGATGGTGGTAGCAAGCCAGGCGGACTTACAACCTCTAACCACGTCCTACCACCAACCAAACCGAATACAATATGTACCCCCGCTGGGAATCGAACCCGGGACCCCTGGGTCTGATACCGGTGGTTGTACCACTAGACCACAGAGGCGGTTAAAAGTGTAGTGTATCTATGCATAAAGTGCTTTAGGCATAGATACACGTTATGCTGTATGTATTCAGATATTTTTGTTCTTATTTCTGTATAGAAACTGTTCACAAGCAAATGAAAGTATAGAGTGTAAGGAACTTATTGTCATTTTGACTGAGCAGAAGTATTCGGCCACCTTATCTGCTACGATATATCTGATGGTGACTGTACACTGCATAAAAACAGTATGCGACAGCCTTAGGTACCGCAAACATTTAAGGCGTAGTTGGTAGTCTAGTCGAACCGCTGTGGCAGTAGCCAGGTCCGATACGTCGAGGGTTGTTTTTGTCCGGCTCAGCACGGTTTCGTCATCCGTCCGTCATCAACCATTTTTAATATCCCCATAGCTGGGGCACTGGCCTTCCTTATGGTGGGAAAAGGAGCACGGCCCTTAAATTTATAATTATTATGCAATATGTTTGAGATCAGCGTGAGAGAGATAGACAGGCGCTAGGGGTGTATTAGTAATACCTTTTCACCACCAGGCTGCAAAAATTAATATGTATACTAAGGTAATTCGCGGTCTGCGGATACAATACGACCACAACTTACCTGTATCAGTTGCCCTAGCATGAGTGGCTTTTATCTACACTTGTAGCTCGATAACGTAGCACTGTCCCACTCGCGACTTAGCGGGATAAGCAAGACAGCACCAATATGCGCATTATGCCCCATATCATATCGCGTGATATAACGGTTTTAATGCTAGGGGGCCAGTCTTCTCCGAAAATCAAACACGATGATAATCGACGCACTTTCGTTTAGTTTCGCTATAAGAATATTTATAACCGCCTTTGTGGTCTAGTGGTAACAACCACCGGTAAGAGACCCAGGGGTCCCGGGTTCGATTCCCAGAGGGGGTACATATTGTATTCGGTTTGGTTGGTGGTAGGACTTGTTGTAAGCCCGCCTGGCTAGCTACCACCATCTTATCTAAGTCTGACGCCATAACAACAATGTTTTCAGGTTAAGGTAGCCAGTTCCTCAGTGATTGTGGCTCGCTTCTATCTTCAGACTTATCAATACTTAACATCAGGTATGATGAAAGCTAAGAATAACCCCGTTGTTCATAAAAAAAAATACTCATCGCTGAATACACGTCGTATCGCTGTGGTAGTAGCCGCGCGCGACCGTCGCGTCGAGGGTTGTTTTCGGCCGCGCAGCACGCAGCGCGCATAAATTCCTACGGAGTGGGACCCCCGACGAGCGGTAATTGCGCGCGAGACCCGCCCTGCATTGTCGCAAACCTCATTTGTGAGGCGACTACTATTGGCAGAGACGTGGTAGTAACGATGAAGTTGGGATTTTGCCTTCATATGGGAATCGATGAAGTAATGTAATGGTACCTACTTATATTATAAGAATTGAGAATCTATTCCTAAACTAAATGTAATAATTTCGGGTCGCTGAACCATCCGAGTAAGTGTCTATGTAATCATAATCAGCAGACACTGCAGAGTCTGCGTTTTTACTAGTCCTGTTGTTTTACAATATAATTACAAAAAGATTTTTTTTATTGCTGAGAACAGATTTTATGTTAACTTTCTCTATTCATGCTATGTTAAAAAGGGTATAGATAGCAGTTCTAGATAATTAATTAAAAACAATATGCCATGACAATATGCCAAAACAATATTTCAAGGTAGGCATACTTTTGTTTACTTAGTTGTAACATCTAAGAATTTATCCCAAAAGAAAACAAAAAGGAGAATTAAAGTTAACATAAAAAAAACCTTATGGTAAGGGAAGCTCCTAAAGATATAATTTGTAAAGTTTACGAGTGCAATCACAAGGAGCTCCAAAATTGGCGAGGATCGTCCGCCGAGACAGCTGGCAATATCCAACTCCGCAAAAGTATGACTGCAGCGGGCTCCTTCAAATTTACAACACGAATCACGCGCGCCGTCAGTTACTGTAGCTATTGTTTTTATAGCATGAAATAAATTTTCCTGGCGAAAGTTAAATAATCATGTAGCACAAATGCACGTGAATTGAAGTACAAAAAACCGGACAAGTGCGAATCGAACTCGCTCACCGAGGGTTCCGCACACATCTATATAGTTTTATATACAGTTCAGACCTAGTTCAGATACGATTCGAGTCTCGCAGTTCGGTTTCCAAAAATAATGACTACATGTATTTTTTATGATTTAATTACAATAATTGTACAGTTTTCAGATTTCTCCTTGCATTTGTAGTAAAAGAAGATATTACTTGCCAAATAAGTTCTAGGTCAACGAAAAGTACCCTATGAATTTTGATTCCCTTGAGAGTGTAGAAATCTACGTTTTTTTCCGACATAAACGGTCCTATCTTTGTTTCACGTTAATTTACCAGTGAGATTTTTTTACCCCTTGAACAGACTGTTGACCTGAATGGTTTTAATTTCAACTCGATATCTCCACGCGTTCTCGAGATAATCGAAGACAGACGGACGGACAGAAGGATAACAAAGTGATTCTATAAGGGTTCCGTTTTTTTTATTTTGAGGTACGGAACTAGTAGTGTACGCAACTACTTGTTTGGGTCAAACCGTTTGTGTTAAACCATTTGTGTTAAACCGCTTGACTGAAAAAATCACAGTTTTTTCAAGATAACCTCAAACTACTTAACCGATTTCAAAATAAAAAAAAATGGTACCAACTTCGTAATAAACCCGATGTTAAAACGTTTGAATCATTTCGATCGGTTCAGGCGTTCTTGAGTAATCGGTAAACAGATATAAAAATATTGGGTTAATCCTGTAATGATAGATGTAAGTGTGGAAATAAATAAATAAAATAAAATATATATATACTAGCGGCCGCTCGCGGTTTCACCCGCGTGGTTCCCGTTCCCGTAGGAATATCTGGATAAAAGAAGTCGGGTTTGATTTTATTATTTTCTGAAATCTCTCATTTTGTGGAATAGCTCGATAAACTTTATTGTATACCCATTTTGTGCCTTCCCTCAATTTGGAGCCAAGCAAACATCATAACGGAATCCAATAGTAGGCGCTGCCCTTCCTTCCACACTCAGCCAATTTATAAAGCGAGTGGGCAATTACGTCGTTTCCCGTCGCGTTCGGCCGAAATGTCATTTGGGGAAATTATCCCGACGGCCGATCGCCTCGGGCAGGTGATAAGCTGATACGTCACGAGCGATTAGTTTGTGAGTAAATTTAGTAGGGGACTCGAAAGCGCCCAATGACTGAGGGAAGATGCTGCGAGATGTTTTTTTTTAATTATAGGTACGTTATGCGAGTAGCATCGACATTTCTAGTTCTAGTTGAAAACCAGTGTCAGTGTAATACTTACACAATGCTGAAGTAGGTCCCTTTTAGTGCAGCCGTGGGACAATTTATTCAATACTGTAACTTAAAATTAAGTTTTTTTTTGTTAAGTATCCTTTTTATTGTATTATGTTAATATCACTTCTATGTCCTTCGCCTGTACTAAATAAATGTTGTGAGTATGAGTATGAGTATTTCTATTGATATTCCCCAATGAAACCATCATCGGTTGCAGTAAAACATTTTAATGTAAGCAGCATGTTCTATAGGACCACAAGTAAAATTCTCGCTATGACACAACAGAGTCAAACCGCAACACAACTACTTACCTATGTAATAATTATAGGCCAATATGGACCAATTTCTGTAAGTTTTAAATCAGATCCAAAAAAATATAAGTGTAAGTCTGTAAGTAACGTAACTCTTAGATATTACACATAACGACTCGGGGTGCTTTTGGGACCGGCAGGCTTATCGCTGGTGGGCGATAGGGTTATGTGGAGCTCTCCTTAGGCAGGCATACCCACTAAAACTGGTATCCGGCAGCATATCGCCAGGATTATATAAATGTGGGGCCGTTGTTGTAGTCTCCACCACCCGAAAGCCACCTTATATATTAAACAAATTATCAGGTACACAAAAAATCATCTTGTAGCTCATAGAAGAACATAAAACATATAACGAGAACATATGTAGCTCCTAAAGATATCTAAAATAAAGTAATCACTTACTATAGCATAATCTACTATAACGAACAAATTCATAAATATGTTGTCGGATTTGCCGGTGACAAACGGATTCTGGATCTGGAGTGCCGAGAATTCCACTCAACACGAAGTTATTTACCATAATCAAATCAAACCCATCGCTAATTACCAAACAACCATTAATCTAAATACCAAAACTAATAAGACAACCTTCATCTTACCGATATTCAATATAATTTGAAGCTTACGCACTGAGTCCTTATAACGCTGCGTTTTTTTGTGAATTTTACAGAAATGTGTAAGTATGGCCTCATGAGCTATTCGAAAACAAGATTCAACTAATTGAGTATTCTTTACGGTAAACCAGAACAATAACAAATTAGGAATATAGTCAAGTCAAAATAGTTTAGAAAAACATGATGTCTTGTCATGGAAAACTATAGAATTGTAATAAAAATACCTTTCAAGGTCTCATTTATTTATTTTGAAACTTATTTAAAGTCTAAGCTACTCTCTACCACCATCAACACCACCTATATTTTGAAAGAGCTACAATTTATAATAAACACATTCAATTTATTACTATAACTTAAAGTTCAGGAAATAGCTTAAATGTTAAACAACAACAACTTCGCGTACGTTTTACAACTTGCGTGTTGTTTCTGACCGCTGGTTGACCAAACCAATTTCTTATTCAAAGGATCGTCGGCGCCTAAAACTACAAGATAATGTGGATTTGCTCACCTCCCTTGGGACGTCTGTTTGTAATGTAATTAGCTGTAATGAGACAACATTTTAAACTAAGCAATTAAAAAGGCGCTCGGATACCTGCGATTACAGATTCTGTCCATTAACATTGGAAAACATGTAGGGCCTTCGCGGTTTCATTCCCAAAATTAACTATTCTATATTGTTTTGTTGTTTCTGATTTATATAACTTTAGCTAATTATTTTGCGACTTCTTGGGATCAACGTAATTAGTAAGTACTTATATATGTTTCAAAAGTATATACCTACTCGTAGTTTCAGTGTCTCTAACAACACTAAGTAATATTTTTTTGAAGATTACTTGGGTGGTTTGCGTAGAGTTAAAATGGCTTGTCCCATGTCCTGTGCAAAGCGGGTGCTAAGATTTGTAATTGTTTTAACAATATTTTATTGAATTCTTCTTTAGTGTCATGCCAAAAGCTATGATAATTATAGAAAGATTTCATCTCTAACAAACGACAGTAAAAAACGTCCAGTGTGTACACCGCTCGCTTATAATTCTCTCCGCAGATCATAGAAAGCAATTTGTTATTCATAAAGCCGCGCGCACACCTGCGACAAATTAGCTGATCAATTAGTCGCGCAGCGTACGGAGGCTCTATTTGCCACTCGTTAGTTAATACAATTTATATTTGTACATTGTTATGGATACGCCCGTTCATTACTATTGTTTAACGCGTCTGGATGATTCAACATTTTGATTCAACTCTTTTCTAAGGAGATAGACTTGTTTTATAAGAGTTGTTTGCAACTTGTTTATTTCGGATCTGTGGAATAAACGAGCGTTTTTATTTTTTAGTTTCTATGGTTCTTTTCTTTATATAAAGATTAAGATATCTTTATTTAAAGATACATATCTAACTTATACCTACTTATCAGTCATGACTACATATATTATGTTTAAATTTTCATTAAAAACTTTATCTTTCTTTATTCAATAACGTTCTTGACCGGTTTTTTTTGTGTAAGTCAGGAATTTTTAATAAAACCAGAATTTACCCTTAAATTTAATTAAACGGAAACCCTGTGTTTTTACTGTTACGACCGCTACATAATGATTTTTTTATTTGTTAGGAGTAAATTAAATTATTTGCTACATTTTCTTGAGGCATTATATATAGATTGTAGACTTCATTCATAAAGGAATAATAAGTTAGCTATTAAGTAAAAATTACTTTCGTAGTAAATTTTCTAGACTCCCTTGTCTAACTTTTGCTAGTGGAAATGCCTATTCACTCATAATTTGGTGTCTGTGGCATAAATGATTATACTTATTTTGTTTGGAGGTATTAAAGCGCTTTTTTTTAGAGAAGTCACTAGGCTATTTTACAACAAGATAAGATGCTCTTGACGAGCACGTACGAAGTTGCATGCTGCTGCTAGTTATATAATATAGTCTGTATAGTAACAGGGCTAGTAATAACAGTGCATCACGCCCTCTTGCGGTCACCGAGGGCACGTCGGGTAAAGTTGTCCATCACGCAGCCCTGCTCTTTATTACAACAATACCGCTGCTTCCCTGACCATTATTTAATATTTAAGATTAAGGTATTTGCAGTGAATCATATCGCACTGCAGCTTGCAAAATTCTGCTACCTGTCATTATAATGGTGTTAATTGTGCTACATGTCCTGGGGTTAATCTCAGTATTAGGTTTCAATGGGCGTTTCATAAGCTTGTTTGTACTCATTTGAGAATGTATTCTAGTTTGTGCATGTCTTTCCAGAATTAAACAGCTTTCGCATCTACTCATGACTAAAACAGGTGACTTGATGATTGTGACTAAAACAACGAGATTATCGTGCAGAGACATAATTACTGCGACAGAGTTTATTTCCTAATAGAATCCACGTACCGATAAATTTCTCGTGTAATCTACACAATCAGCTTGAAGCGCGCAATAAATAAATCTTAATACGGAGCCTTAGTAAGTCCAGAGATAATAGAATAAACGCGCAGTAAGGCTGCACTAAAACGCTTCCTCTGTAAGTGGCACTATGGAGTGTTGCCATCCTTTCGCCGCTAAACGAGGACTTGTAGACCTTTTCACTTGGTTTAAAGTCTTGGTTTTCTTACTTAACCTATTTGGTAACAATCTTTAGAAAACTTTTGAGTGAAATTATATTTCGGTGGAATATTCTGTTTGTTTAAGTCAGATAGGAAAGAACTATTATACTAAGCCCCATTCTTGTGAGAGAAAGTAATACTTTGATCGTCCACGCAGACTGCTCCATGCCACTTTTTATCAATAGCAATTAGATTAAAAATATCACTGACTATTAGATAAATATTTGGTATTTTCAACAAACAAAGACTATAGCAGATTCCTTTCTACAATCTGCTTTAATTTTCAGAAGAAAACTTTAGTTCAGTTTAGTTATACATAATAGCTACATTATAACGTTTCATCTGAGGGTGACTGCTGAAAATCGGTAGTTGCTGAGCGGCAAAAGCCACACACCGAGCCAGGACCCTACTTGCTGCTGCACACACGTGCATTCCCTTTTTCTGTTTGTCTTCTGTTTTTGTTAATATTGTAAATGTTAATTTACTTAATTTATTTTAATTTTCTTTGGCTTTTTCATATTTTTTTTCTATTTGTGTAATAATGTTATGAATGTATGTGTGTGTGTGTCTTATAAAACAAATAAAACTTTTTATCTATCTATCTATCAATAACTAAAATGATAATTAAAAATTTAAAAACCGACTTCAAAAAGTAAAATATAAAAATGAAAACCAAAAAATATCAAATAATAAAACCCCATAATTACAACAGAAACCTTCTTCAAAATATACTTTTTGGAGTCGGTGTCAGCTAGAACGAATAAAACTGAACATAGGCATTTTCCTATAAGTAGAAGTGCAATGTAGAATGTATCATTGATGCCCTGGCTGGCACCGACTACAAAAAGTATATTTTGAAGACGGTTTCTGTTGTAATTAAGGGGTTTTAATTTTTATATTTTACTTTTTGAAAGTCGGTTTTAATTTTTTTATTTCTTTTTTATTTTACAATTTTTGTGTTAGATAAGCACAGTACTTTTAGCCATGGCTATCGTGAGGAGCATAATTGCTTTGGCAACCGTATGGCACCCGTGATTTACTCAGTATTTAATAGTTCCGATTACCATGTGTGGTCTTCATCATCCATTCCACTCCATCAAATGGTGCTTTATGGAAGCAACTGCACGAGTTACAAAGAAAACACCGAAATTAATGTAGGTGTGCCTATAACATTTGAAGAGTTCCCTGGATTCCTCCAGGATCCCATCATCATATCATGTCTTGACGACAATGGGACCAACATGAAAGTATAACTTTATAACAAAAAAAGAATTATTTAAAACGGGTCATAAATTACCGAGTACTGAAATAACAAACATTAAAAGAAAAACATACGCACGAATTGATAACCTCCTCCTTTTTTGAAGTCGGTTAAAAAGTTTACTTCTTTGATTGAATGTAGGTAATATCTAGTTAACTTTATTGAGGAGAAAGATTGCACTAAATAAAATAGTAAATATAACTTTTATTAAGAAAATAAATCTTAAAGAAGTATATGGAATGAAAGTTTGTAACACGTGGTCGGAGTCGCCAGGTGACCACTAGTAAAGTAAAACGGCATTTATCCAGCAAAACTACGTCGTGTGGGGAACCGTTCATAGTTGAGCCAAACAATCGTAAAGCCACGAAGCGTGCTTAGATACGCATTATCTCCAGACAATACCCTCTCTCACTACGAACTAATTAATTTAAAACAACAAAGTATTTTGTACTTTGTTTGTTTTCGCTGAACTGTAACTGCAACAATACATTGATACAATTGTAACGTAATGCAAGTCAGATTTCTAAATTTTAAATGCAGGTTAAACCTTAGCCAAAGCTACGAGATCAATTGCAAACAACAACACTTACTTCCATTGACCTTGCGAAGAGAGGCATCTGATCTAACTTTCCTTCTTAATATAATCAATGGCTCAATGGATTGTAGTGAACTACTTTCTTTAATTTATTTAAAACTACCACCACACAACGTACACAAACGTACCAACTCAAGGAGAAATCATCTTAAATTTTATGTAGTACTGCCAACTATAGATTAAATTCTTATTTTTATAGGGTATTTACTATTTTTAATAACAACCACACTGAAGATACAGATTTGTTTACAGCAAGACCCAATTATTTTAAAAAGAAAATTAATTTAGGTTTCTTTGACAGTTAGTCTATTGTTCTTTTAACTCCGGCATACAATCAATATTGTATGAAACTGATATGTTCGTTAAATTTGAAATTGTTGAATAATAGTTATTTGTTATGCAAGGCTGGAAAGTTGGTTATTTAGCGGCGAGTTACCTCTATTGAAATCTGAGCAAGTGAAGGATTCTAGGATTGAACCACGAGCGTAGCGAGTGGTTCAAAGATTGAATCCTGAACGAAGCGAGGATTTCAAAGGTACAAGACGCTAAAAACTTTTCTGCCGAGCGCAACACACAATTTTTCACCTCACAACAGCGAGGAACATTTTATGGTTGTTTAAACTTAAACCGCGGTCAACTTCCGGTAAAAAATTCTTTAAACATAAAGTTTAATCTAAATATACCTTATTCTCGTTGTTTTAATTATATAAAAAACTAAAATAATAAAAAAAGGAGTATTATAGTTAATTCAAAGTTATTTAAAGTAGGAATATATTGTTACTTATTAACAAGAATAAAAACGATTCCGTAAATGTTGACACTGACATGAGGTACAAGACAAAGACAATTTAAAAATAAAGATTTATGTCACAGACCGAAATCCAATTATAGGTTGTGAAATCTCACCCAGCATAATATAAAATTCTTATAACAAATAGTTTAATCTTATTGTTATAGTTTTTATGATTCAATGAACTAAAATAATATAATTAAACCAAAACGGAGTATTATAATTAATTTAAAGCTATTTAAAATAAGAATCAAATATAACAAAAAAGTCAATAGTGCGATTCGGAA
The DNA here is from genome assembly GCA_910589605.1 of Chrysoteuchia culmella. NCBI lineage: Eukaryota > Metazoa > Arthropoda > Insecta > Lepidoptera > Crambidae > Chrysoteuchia > Chrysoteuchia culmella. The sequence goes on along the minus strand of OU342647.1, from coordinate 5,184,117 downwards.
CGCATTATGACATATTTTTAGGTATTAAATTAAAAAAGTACTTTGCCGCGCTAGGCTGAAAAAAGCGATTTTCTACGCCTAATCTGATTGACAAAACCTCCTTTTCAGAGCGTGTGAGGTGAAAAATAATGTTATGTCTGAGATACAATGTTTTTAAGACGTTTTATACGCTGCAGAATTTATATACGATGATAAGTGTAAAAAAATCCGCATTTTTTGCTTAGTATGAATATCATCTGAACTCAATACTGCCTAAAACTGAGTTACAATGTTCTTGCTTGCAGGTGTCGATATTGTAATCTTGTGTCCCGGGAGTTAGAGATAAGATAGCCAGTTCCTCAGTGGTTGAGGATTCCGGGAGGGGTTCGCTTCCATCTTTAGCCTTATCAATACTTAACATCAGGTATGATGAGTCTTCCCGTCGTGAATATTACAAAAACCTCACACTTCACACCCTTCCGTATATAAATAAGTTTGTATGCTGTAACTTCCCAGTCGAGTATTGAGAGTAGGTAGAAACAGGAGAAGTTTGACAAAATTGAGTGAAAGCTACAAAGTTGATAATTTCCAGCGAGTAAGTATGTACGCTAAATAGAGCACCTGTCGACTCGACCGGTCTGATGAAGCAAGTCGCAAGTTACATATCACTTAACCTCCAGTGCACTACACGCAGTAGGAAATGTTTTAATAAGTTTTGTTTTTAAGATTAAAATATGTACTTGTTATAATTATTCTCTAAAACCAGCCCCCTAATTGACTAATTTTAACATCGTTTAGTGATTGTGTCGCAATCGCTTTTGGAACGAATAATGTTTTGAATGTCACTTCAGTTGACACTTCTCCATATACTTATTTGAAAGATATTTTCGTGTGTCACTTTGCTGAAATAGTTCTATTTCAGATCACAATCCCTATGACATTTCAAATAATAATATATATACCTATAATGTAAAAACCTTTCAAATGACAAATTAAAATGGATTGCGATAGATTTTAAAATAGAGACAATTAGCCCCTTGGGTCGGCTAGACTTTATTTATATCGGATGTGAAATTTTGAACTATTTATCTTTTTCACTTGCAATAGGATATTTGAAAATCAAGAATAGTATTATTAAGATAGAAAAAATTTAGGTGCTACTGGCATATGACGTCACAAAACAGTAGCGCTTTCCTAGTCTAATTCAAAGTTTAAAAATCTTTTGCGATTGTCATCTTATCGTTAATCTTTTCATTTAAGTGTATTATTTGTTATAACACGTATTTAAAATAATTTTAACACGTATTTAGAATAATTAAAACATATCACTCAAGAACCCTATTTTATACTTAGGGTAAATTTTAAATAGAAAAATATTGGAAAAAATTAACTCGGCCACAAGTGAATTCCCAGACGGGAATCGAACCCGCGACCTTTGGAAATCCGGTCCAATGCTCTAACCACTGAGCTACCGAGACTTTCTTCAGCGGTTAGAGCATTGGACCGGATTTCCAAAGGTCGCGGGTAAACCCTGTTTTAACTCAGTGATATACGAATATCTCAATGAGGCGCAATGTTAAAGGTGGAATAGCGCAAGGTACGACTTCAGCGGAAATATTACCTCTTCGTCCATGATTAGCAAAGCACATTAAATAAGTAGTTGGTCCTGACACTAATTAATTAGTGCTTATGGCCCGTTTTCCTAAAAAAAACCTGTGCTCCTGCATTGGGGACATAAAAGTCGAACTTTGTGTAGTATGTATTAATCTATGGCTTTTCTTTGTTAAAATATTCTAATGTTACTTGGTCCTTGGTTGGATATAAAAAGTTGTTAATATTGCGAGTCGGTGTTATGATTTTTTGGGAATAAATGAATGTAACTCCGTTCTTATGTCCTCAGTGATTGAGGATTCCGGGAGAGGGTCGCTTCCATCTTCAGCCCTATCAATATAATAAATCGTGAATAATAATAATAACATGTACAAATTGGCACAGTGTTCAGATATGGCAACAAAAATCCGATACATTTTTCCACGGTTAAAGCTATAGTTATCGTTAAAGTTAGATAGTGCAATCCACCCTAAGTAATCGATATCGCAACTGCAATCTGAGAGTATCACAATGACATCACTCTCAATAACAAAAGTATTAAAATAAATCCTAAAACAATATGACATACTGACATCATTTACATCCTTTGCAGTTAACTTAAGCTCTCAGAATTCTCAAGTGAGACTTGGAAACTTTAGAGCGATCTCAAAGACTTTGCTCGCGCTCTATCTTTTAGCATCGCTTTTGCTAATGAATGTGCCAATGAAACTGTTTTTTTTGCTAATTATTAATTACTATTAAACAATATTAAAGTTCGGTTTCAGAAAATAATCAGCATTTCGTCGCCATCAGCCATTTTTAATGTCCCCTCTGCTGGGGCATTGGCCTTCGTTATGGATGGATAAGGAGAACGGGCCATGACCCACCACGCGGGCCCAATGCGGATTGGTGGGTTTATTAAGTCATAAACCTTTACAACAATATGGGTGATGAAGCATTTGATTTTTCCAAATGAATGATGGAATGTTTTACATAAGCACACCTTAGTGCGTTCTGTTCATTGAATTATTAAAATTAATTGTGTTAATAAAGAGCCGTTTAAACCTGTGAAACGTATTTGATTGAATGGTTAATGGTTACACAATGATTATCTACAATTCTACATCATTACGATACGCAGCCAAAGAGACTTAACCCTTTTCGATATAAAGCGTTAATAGACTTGATTGTGAAAAAATAATATAATGTTAAGCTGCGCGTGAATGTTATAGTCAATTAAATATTTGAAAAATGCAAGGCTCTTTCCATAGGAAAAGTGATATCCTAAAATTGGCAGTCTACGTAAAAAGATAAAAGCTAACTGTCAGCTGCCAGAGGCAGGACCCAAATTTCCCAGCAAAAATTGTCGCTACGGACTGCTGACTACGGCTAGACAGCCATTGTGTCACAAACAAACACCATCAAAAAAGATTTTATGACTAAACATGGGTTATGTCATTGCTAATGCCACAGTCTATCTATGTTCTCTTCCATACTACTCGTAATACGAAATATAATAAAAAATCTGCCATTGTAGCTACAATTTATGAATTAAGTATTAAATAAATATGTTTATTCAACACTTTAAATAATGATTAAAATTCAATATATTCATAATAGACTGATAATTACCTAAGTAGTTATCATATTAAAAGTTATGTATTATGACATATTTTTCTTCAATTAAGTTTTTAACGATGAATTTCGAAACCATCATGATAAATAAATAAATAAATATTTGCATACAATCACACAAATTATCTAGCCCACGTTAAGTTTCATGAAGAACTTGTGTTATGGATACTAGATAACGGATAAACATACTTATATACTTTTTTTTTGTAAATACATACTTAATATACGTATTAAACACCCAGACCAAGACAAATAGATATGTTCATGCACACAAATATTTGTCTAACCGGGGATCGAACCCGGGACTTCTGGCACAGAAGGCGGGGTTAGTACCCCTGCGCCAAACAGGTCGTCAAATACTTAAACTATTCTAATCCATAAAGAGGAAAGAGTTTAATGAGTTTATCTCTTTTAAAGCAAAATCTCCGGTATAATTCTTCAAGTTGTTTTCGTATCGCAATATAGCAAGCGTTGTATTCCGAAGCATACAAACTTAAGGCGGAGTATTTCCATATTTCATACAACATTGCGGCTGGTGCGCAGAGGCTGCCGTAATCTTTATAAGGTGAAACTTTTCACGGCATATTAGTCCCTAGTACCTCGTTCTTCCCACAAATGTCTCAACCATAACAAAATGTTGGAACAAAGTATCCTACCGCGAGAAAGCGCGATGGAAAAAAGACATATTTTTAATATTTATAACAACTGAACTCCTTTAGCAACTAATAAAGTGCTATCCTATGATAACACCTGTCTTACTGCGCAGGGGGTTAAAAAGAAGTTTAAATCTATACATATAATAAAACTGTAACATTATTATTTCTGTACATTGAATATATTTACCAAGAACCAATTGACGACGTAAAAACAGTAAGAGAATACGTTACGACGATTTTTAATTTTTTTGTTTGTCTGTTTGTTTGTTTGTATGTACACGCTAATCTCCGAAAGTACTGAACGGGTTTGAATTTTTTTTGTGATATGTAGCTAATAGGTCGGGCCATAAAATAGGCTATCTTTTTTTTGAAATCTGTAAAACCTGATGTAGGACACTAAGAGATCAGCTAAACTATGAGAATTATGGAAATGTCACAATAGCAAAAGTTGTTAAGCGTGATGAGCATTTTCTGTTGACATATTAAAATTTAGGACAATAGAAATGCCAGAAAAGTAATAGACCAGCTACTATTAGAGATATGGAAATGAACCCTTAGCAAAAGATGTTAAGTTTGTTGTTTGTTGAGATGGGAATTTTCTGTTGAAATTTAAAAATAACCCAATGTACGAGTAGGAGATTGGAAATGGCGCCTAGCCTAGCAAATTTGTTTAGGCATTTTCTGTTGAAATATAAAAATCAAGGACACGTTTTCTTTATTACACGAAAAAATTAACAAAAAAAAAATAAGAATGCTAATTATTGCACCTGTTGCTCCATATTATACGAGGAACGACTTCTTTTAGTTTTTTAAAGACAGTTGATGCTGTAGAGGTTCCTGCGTTTCAAGCAACCTGTAGAGCACTTCATCTTCATGACGATGATCAACACTGGGACTCGAGGAGGCCTGTGTCAGTGACAGCCCCCGCTGCTTACGACATTTGTTCGCATTTATGTTAGTGTTTTGTGGTCTTTTGGATACTTTAGTATTGTGAAAAAAATACAAAACATTCCTCTTTGACAAGACTTTGAGATAACAGACCCATGGGATTTTTTTAATTAATGACGAGGTGACTCTTAGCCTTCATCATACCTGATGTTAAGTATTGACATGGCTGAAGATGGAAGCGAGCCTCTCCCGGAATCCTCAACCACTGAGGAACTGGCTATCTTATCTCTAACTGCGGAACACAACAATGCTGAAAACATTGTTATTATGGCGTCAGACTTAGATAAGATGGTGGTAGCTAGCCAGGCGGACTTACAACAAGTCCTACCACCAACCAAAACGTCACATCCCTTTTCTCGGGAGATTTTAGACAGACCCTTCCTATTATAAGTCGCTGGACAAGAGCCAATGAGATTAACTCCTCATTAAAACATTCTAAGGTCATCATATACCATAAGGCCTCAGATACATAAGCTGGGATTGACAACCAATATGAAAGCGCAGCTTGGCGGTCATTCACATGCCCAAGAATTTTCAGCATAATTTATCAAAAATTAGAGTAGGACTCCTCCCTGTAGATTATGGTCAGGTAAGTCTTCCCCAAATACTGAGAAAAGTCGTTGCCTCAGAAGAGGAACTTATACACTCTAACACACAGATCTAAGATGTACTTAAGATAAGAAAATTTATCTATATTTTTTGTAAGAAAAATGTGTCAATAAAATAAATTATTATTATTATTATTACTCAATATTCGGGAACCTCCAGTGAAATCAGCAGAAAATTCACTTCCAGCGAGTGGTCTCCCTGCTCACAAGATCAATTTTAAAGTCGGTGTTCCGATAATGCTTTTGCGAAATTTTACTAAGTCAAAATTATGCAACGGGTCGCATTGCAAGTAAACTTAGAGTAAGTGCTTTGTAAAGAAATGTTGTCGAAGCTGAGATCCTGACTGGGTTTATACCGAGTATACCGCTCATTCCTCACAATGCGTGCTTTGCAATGACTATAAATAAGTAGCAGTGACAAACGCTGAAATCCGCTGGTGTCGCACTAAGGTCTAATTGTTTTTCCCACGCCCAGTTTGATGTTGCTTTTTGCGGGTCAGCAGAGCTGCGGGTCTATTCATATTGGCTCAAAACGGAAAAACCACCAATGTAGTACATAAAGAAATACTCTAAGTACCTTACAGCTAGATTAGTAAAACTAAATTTCCTTTGGCATAAGGCTTTTAATAATCATTTTTGTTGTACTATCCGACCAGAACAATTAGGCGCATGACAGCTGAGAAAAAAATTCAAAAACGAAGTAAAAAGCCATTTTTTTTAAGACGCGGTAATCAATCTGTTAATCACTAGTAGCGCTATTATAATCAGATAATAGGAGAGTTGCGGTGATGGACGTGGGCTGCAGGTGCGAAAAGTGCAAAACCGCATTCCTGTCATGCGCCTAATTGTCTTGGTCGGATAGTAAGTACCACGATTTAATGGTCGATCTTTAATGTCAAATAAAAAAAAATGTAATTACTACATAAATGTCCTCGCGTACGAAGTCGCGGGCACCAGCGAGTGGTTAATAAATTCTGTTTTCTCGGCCATTTTGTTGTTTAGGGTTTAATTTTAAATCGTTCGTTTTGTGACATTGGCTTTGCACGTAAACTTTCATTCGCATCAGTATTTTATCATTTCTTTGTTCTGTGACAACCGAACAAGCCTCCAGCATGTCTTCTTCTTCACAAGAGTTTTGTAAGTATAATAATTGAAATTGTGTCATTTGACAGATATTGGCTGGAGATACTTTTGCTCAAGTAATAGTCTTCTCGTACGCGTTTAGGTAGACTTCTACTTCAGGGACATAAAAACTACTGCATTCATAGGAAGTTTCAAATATGCCGCCGTTAAAATATGGATTAATATCCCACCACCTAATCGCAATTCGTTGTCAGTTAATTCATTCAGATGTAAGATCAAGGAATAATGTTTTACATTGCCAACTTGAGGGTATATCTGAACTAAATCAGTTCATATAATAATCAGATAAATAAAAATATTTTATAGTGTGTACTGATTAATTACTGTTATGTATTTTATAATAATATTGTAATATTATATATAAAAATAAATATATGTTCATATGTGCAATTAGTGTTTTATTATAAGTATTTATGTAGGTTGCATAAGTTTGTCACAACAGATTATATATTATTTCTTTATATTTAAGTTTAGTTTTAAGTTTTTTTTTGCAAATGGGTCCAGCTAAAAACCAGCGTTGTGGCTATAAGCTACAACACAAGCAGAGCTGGTCAGCCCTTTCGGATGTTTTCATGTAATAAAATTAATCTTTAATATACATTTAATTTTGTACCTCACTGTAGATTAAGTATGTTATGTTTTAATACTACTTAAAACTCGATTGATAATTTTCCCGCATTGATATACATTTGAAACTAGCGATTGAAAGATAACGCCCCCATGTTTGTTTGTATATTTGCATAAAAATATTTTAACAACTCTACTAACAACCATTAAAATAACGAATGTTGCAAGCGCATATTTGAAAGAGCTTTCGATGGGATTAGGTTTTGTTTTTATTTAGCGAATACAGTTTTAATTTAAAATATTGAAACATATTTCGTTCGTTATGCTAAACGGTCATTCAGCTGCTAGATTATCACAAAGTTCGATATAAGAAATTAAAACGACAATCGTCCGTTTCTTTTGTGTTAACATTTTGAAAATATTATTGAAACTAACTACTTAACGCTCAGGAGTTTCGAACGACAAATACATAAAACAGTAAATGTGTAAACCAAACTATGTAAAGAATTGGTCAGTAAGGAACAATGATAAGGGACATGAATGCAAACAAAATGTTTTCAATTTCTTTAAGTTTAAGCACATCTTAAGTTTCTTCGCGCACTCATAATTGAAATAAACTTACCCGAAACCTACATTTGGTAAGTACTATATTTTGGTTTTTCAGGACGGATTAACATCCGTTTTGTCAACCCGTGACCGCGGCCACTGAAATAGTGCCGAAACCTCTCGGTGAACCAACGAAACCCTAAAAAAACCCAAAAATATAGGTACCAAATACATGTTTCGGGTAAATATAGTGTACTTAAAATACACAAAAGTAGTTTTCATTCTTTAAGTTTAGTAAAAGTAGAACAAAAGTAACATCATTGTGCAGGTACCTACATTTCCACCCAAATCCACTTTTATTTCACCTGTTATTGATATTTTCCATACAGTTTGTGGACTCGCTGTTTCTGCATATTGCATTCGAGCAATATCCGACAATACAGAATCGATAAAATATTGTTATTGAATGTGAATATTCAGCTGTGCTAAGTTAGTTATTATTATGTTCCAAAATCGACGACCTGTTTGGCGCAGGGGTACTAAGCCTGCCTTCTGCGCCAGAGGTCCCGGGTTCGATCCCCGGACAAGACAAATATTTGTGTGCATGAACATGTCTATTTGTCTTGGTCTGGGTGTTTAATATGTATATTATGTATGTATTTACAAAAAAATAAAAAAATAAATAATAAATAAATAAATATATGTATGTTTATCCGTTATCTAGTAACCATAACACAAGTTCTTAATGAAACTTAACGTGGGCTAGATAATTGGTGTGTTTTAAAAAAAAAAAAACTATAATGAATAATATCAATAATGCAAGGGAATAACTTAAAATTTATTGTAATAATATTAAAGCTTTAGATTTAATTCTTACTATATTGTATACAGTGTGGAATATTAAGACGGGTCAGTAAGGGCAGATATTAAACCTGCCAGATGTAGCTACATGAAAACGTTCTTAACCTTCCTATAGACGATACACATTTTCGTGATTATTTTAAGCACGAAAGTCCTGAGGAGTCTAAGTCTGAGAATAATAATATTTTTGGGCTTCTTAGTAAAAAAATATTTTGAAGGGATACGAACTATCGGTCTGTGACACCGTGTGCGAGTATAGGTGTTACAAATATTGGCGCGGGTATAGGAAGGTTAAGAAACCAAGGATGGTTTCTTAACCTTCTTAACACACATTTTGCCACTTTGAAAGTGTACATCTCTCAAACGGTTGACTTTGGAAAAAAATCGTTTTAGAAAACGCAATGTAATTTTTAAAGACCTATTTATAGATATTCCACACGTATAGGTTTAATGAAAAAAAAATCAGTTTCAGTTCCATGAATGGGGAGCCCCCTCTTAATATATATATATTTTATATTTTTGTGTAATAACCTTAAAGTGGTTTACAGAATATATCTTTTGGAATAAAGTGGCTGTGACATACATCGGATATGACGAATCTATAAGGGTTCCGTTTTTTGCCATTAGGCTACGGAACCCTATAAAAGCTTCACATCAATTGACTAACGCCCGAAATTAATAACCTATCTGTAGATATGGATAGGGCTATCTGAGATAGTTGCCAAGGATATTTTCGTTAATATTCTTAAAATAATGACGGTTGCTAAGCAAGGCTAGCCAGTATCCTAGGCAACTATCTCAGATAGCTCTATAGATAGGTTATTAATTTGGGGGTAAGTCAAGTAGATACTCAGAAAGTATCCGGAGATTAGCTTGTTACGTCACCCTGTGCAAATATGTTAACACAATTTTCATCTATGGCTTAGGGGTACGACGGGAGGACCCACACAAAAATATTTTGTCCTTGATTCTATTTTTGGAGACTCTATTGGTATAAAAATATCCCCACATTGTTACGAAATAAGCCTGGCACAGAGTAGAAATCATTTAAAAATTGGTTGATAGTAAATAAATAAATACACTAATACTTATGTTTTATTGCTTTCAATTTCCATCTCCTTGCCTTCAAACTACACTGCATTCATCCGCCTCTGTGGTCTAGTGGTACAACCACCGGTATCAGACCCAGGGGTCCCGGGTTCGATTCCCAGCGGAGGTACATTTTGTATTCGGTTTGGTTGGTGGTAGGACTTGTTGTAAGTCCATCTGGCTAGCTACCACCATCATATCTAAGTCTGACGCCATAACAACAATGTTTTCAGCATTGTTGTGTTCTGGCAGTTAGAGATAAGATAGCCAGCTCCTCAGTGATTGAGGATTCCGGGAGAGGCTCGCTTACATCTTCAGCCTTATCAATACTTAACATCAGGTATGATGAAGGTCAAGAGTGCCACCGTCGTACATTAAAAAAAAATGAAAAAAAGCATAACCTAAACATGAATTTAATGTAAAGATAAACAAAACAGTTCTTATATCAACCGTATTCCGTATCAATTAATGAGTACAACTGAAGCAGTAACGGTCTACTCATCGTGCCTCCAGCCGGTAATCAACTATCATCGGCAGATAATTAAGATATACGCGGTTATTTGGCACACAGCCTTTAGCTGTTAATTTAAGTGGTTTTGCAAAGGATTGGAATACCAAATGGAAATATTTTCCGGATTTAACTTCTATCGGTTATGTGGTTGGTCCATTTAAGGTCAATAGATCCTAGGTATCCTAGTTCATGAAACTATTAATAGGTTATAGCGATTATTTGTTATGATATGAATGAATGATTATTTCAATAAAATATTATTTTATAATATTAGAGGTTCGGTTGGTTAGGCGGCTCTCATCGCATGCATGGAAAACAATATTATTTTTTACTATAAACAGTGGCAAGAAAAAAATGAGTGTTTTTCACTTTGAAAGTGTATATCATTCAAACGGTTGACTTTGAGAAAATACTGTTTTAGGAACCTCAATGTTATTTTGTAATGTCCTATCTAAAGATTTGATACGTATAGGTTTGATGAAAAAAAATATTTACAGTTTCAGTTCCATGTAATATATACATTTTAATGTATACATTTTTTTATTTTTCTCTAAAAACCGTAAAGCGGTTTACAGAATACAAATGGGCGAAAAATTATAGTGGTATTTTGGGTAGGTGTATTTAATATAATAATAGAAACTTTATTGCACACGATACAAAAACAAACACATACAGAGAAGATGACAAAAAAAGAGGAACACACAATAGGCGGTGTTATTGCTACATAGCAATCTCTTCCAGACAACCTTAGGTGAGAGACGAAACCCTTCATGTGCGAGTTCGACTTGCACTTAGCCGATTTTTTTAATTATTTGTATTAGGAATTAGCTTTTATTGTTAACTAATGCTTCCAGCAAAAACTAATATTTTCAGTAAATAACAATAAACGAAATATGAAAGATTTCGATTTAGTTTTTATCAAAATATCTAATCGCGTTCGGGTTTTTGCGTTATTTATATTTATTTGGTTCCTTACATAGTAAGGTCATGTAGCTCCTGCTTGCGCTCTATACTGTCAATGATGCAATTCCGTCGATTTGTGGATTGTTTGCCGAGCGCTGACAAAGGATTGACACAATGAATTTATAATGACAGCTCGACTTGGTATCGACAGTGAACACAAATTGTTGTAAACGTAATAATTACGCAAACCGATGTATAAATGGATGCATGGATGAACTTGGTAAAGTTGAAACAATATTGTGCTAAGATATGGCGCGGTTAGCTTTCCATGTGCCGTGTGGTGACGGCCTAAGAATACAAGTGTCACCACTCCTTTACATGCCTGGGATGTCGTAAGAGTCGACTAGGAGGCTCGACGCATTGGACACCTGTGCGAGAGAAGGAAAACTTGAAACAAACCCTCTACCAAACCGTCTGGCTAGCGTGGTAGCAGTAGGCTAATAGCCTCCTATGAACGCCACAATAGGCGTGAACTAGGAGAGGCCTATGTCCAGCAGTGGATGTTCACAGGCTGATGATGGAAGCTCTCCATAAAACTCGTTCATAATTCACTGTATCAGATCATTTATCCGAAAATTAAATACGAAAACTTACAAAAGTAGACGCGCTCCGTCGTAGTTCGTAGTACCTACTACGGTACGAACTACGATGTACTTTAAATTTTTTCGTAGCACCGTATCTTTTACTTATTCCTTTGGAAATAAATGATCCGTGGGGGACGAATAACTATCGAAATAGTATCGAGTAAGTATCGAGGACGTAATGTCAAAATAATGTATAGGAAAATGTAACGTTTGCGACCTAAAGGCTTCAAGGAAAAAAACCATGTAATTTTCTGTGAAAATAAATGGAAACTTACAGAGTGCTGTTTTACTTTAGTGTAATATAATAAAATGCCAAAAACTTAGTCTTTTTCTCTGCGTAATCGACGGGATCGTCGTCGTCTGCGTAGGCGTTGTAATGCTGGTATTTCAATATAAGCTTAAAAGCCCTCCTCGTGTTTTCTCAACATTGAATTACTCAATATTTCATAACATAAAATAATCTTTTTACTTAAAGTAACAATTGGAGCTTAGGGCTTACCGTCGACGCCCACTGTCCGTAGGCTAAGTGTTGCATTATTTCCCCAGCTTAGGTGGTTTATCTTGTATATAGTTTACCTCTGGGATGGGATATATCTGGGATATCTTGTATATAGTTTACCACACCTCTGGGATGCCTCCGCTAAGTACTTGCTCGATGCACTGGACAGGTTGCAGCGCCGCGCAATTCGCATCATCGGCGATGTAGAGGTAACAAAATTCCTGGAACCCCTACAATTACGTCGCGATGTCGCTTCATTAAGCGCGTTCTACCGCCTATACCACGGAGAGTGCTCTGAAGAATTATTTTCCCTTATCCCACCTTCTCCTTTCCTTCATAGGACCACGCGCGCTGGCTTGCGTTGCCACCGGTTTACTGTGGCAGCGATTCCAACGCGAACAAAGAAATTTGGTAGCTCATTTCTTTGTCGCACTATCCGCAAATGGAATTGTTTGCCTGCGCACGTATTCCCTCCTTCCTACAACCCGGGGTCCTTTAAACGAGGCGTGAAGAAGCATTTAGCAGGCCGGCAAGGTGAGGGTGGCTGATGTGGCAGTTTGATCTGCTGCACCAGCTATCTTCGCGTCTGGACTCTAACTCCACTTAACATCAGGTGGAGGTAGAGTCATTTGCTCCGACCTAAATATAAAAAAAAAAAAAAAAAAAAAAAAAACCTAACAATAAAGCAGCCATTAAAATTTAAGGTAAGAGTTACAGTTTGTTATAGATTACGTAGGTACTAGTAAAAAATGTATTGGTCTCCTCATGGAGACTATGAGTCTTAACGCACTGGTGGCGTCATCGCCACCAGTGCGTTAAGACTCATATACGTCAGAGTAATCTGCGTTTTGCGTCGGCAACTAATCGTCCGCAGTAGATGTTTTATCTCGGCGTTAATTCGAAAATTATCAAAAAAGTAAGAGTAACAGTACTTATTGATCGCGTAGGTACCAGTAAAGTATGTACTGGTCTCCATGACGCCAGCAGTGCGTTAAGACTCTCATACGTCAGAGTAATCTGCGTTCGGCGTCGGCAACTAATCCTCCGCAGCGGATGTCTTATCTCGGCCCTAATTCGACGATACACTGCGGGAGTTCGCGCGTAATCCCAACGAAACCACTACTGCAGGTCTATCATCATCTATTAGAAACCAACATGTCATAAGAACTTTTTTTGCGTTTTGTTTTTTTTTTAATAGTCACATTTGGACACATTTCATACTATGGAGGCGATGATTAAACAAAGTCGTCACAAAACATCCGCCAAAAAACAAGCTTACTTTAAGAGATTCGTTGTATGAAATAGCATGGTAAGATTGAAACAATACTGCGCTAAGAGATAGCGGTAGGTGCCTGCCTGATCGTGCGTTAATACAACAAGTTTAATTTGCTTTTTATCATACCTGTCTTTTTTAATTTCACGTTTCTCTCGCTTTCCAGCTCTCATTCGTCGCAAACTCAAAAGGGTAAAAAATAAAAAATTAATGATTTAATCACTTAAAGCGAGTTTATGTAAATTACACATATTGGAGTATTGTATTGGATAAATAAGCTTACGTCATGTGATTGTTAATTGCTTATTCTAAGTTTTAAGTTTGTGTCTAAAGTCGGATTTTTAATTCAGTAGAGTAATTTGACAGGTGCCAATGTCATTTGTAAAAAATAATCCTGCTTTAATCTGTTTTTTTTTGTGATTTGCGCAGATATATTTCCAGTTTTATTGAACTGGAAATAGATCTATTGATTCCATTCAGGTACACAAATTCAATATTATCATTAAAGGTACATTTTAATTCAACATTATTTTTACAAAGTGACATTAACAACCTGTCAAATCACTCTACTGAATTAAAAATCCGACTACTTATAGCGTTCTTGAGTAGGAGGGCAGAGCACATACTAAAAGCCTATCAAGGGGAAAGGCTTATTTGAAATCATGATCGGGGGGCTAATTGTCTAATTTTAAAATCTATCACAATCCCATTTAAAAAATATTTACATTCAGGCTGTCTCCATTTGACATTTGAAAGGGGTTGTGATCGGGACGCGTTTTGAAAAGTATTGAATAAACGAAATTGAACTGTCTAAGCAAAGTGGCAGATGAAAATATCTTTCAAATGATGGAGAAGTCTCAAATGAAGTGCCATTTAAAACATTCGTTCAGAAAGGGATTGCGACTATAAGTTACACAATTCCATAAATCACTATCACAATCGCAATTCCTTTGAAAGGGATTGTGATAGTTTTTGAAATTAGACAATTAGGGTGCTGAGTGTCCACTGCATATAATATAATAATAATAATAATATTAACTTTTTTTGCCATAAGATACAAAGGTACTGTTACATATCAAAGGTAAATACAAAACATAAAATTCAAGTGGTTAGTGGTGGTATGTAACAGGTATACTGTGACAACTACCCTCCGCACTAGTTATAAAAACTGTATTGCAGCAGCGCAGTATCACCGCACGCATATGTCTCCTTCATCAAGATTAAAATATGCTGTTTTAAAAATAAATCTTTATTTGTACCTAAAACGTACATCACTGGAAATATTAAAAAGCAAAAAAAGGAATTCATTTTAAAGTTCGGCTTTCTACCTTTATTGGCAATGGCAGGGGAAGGACAAGCCTTTCCCAGGCAATAAAGGCCGGTGCACACTCAACAGTTTCCGATCGCGGCTGTCGCCAAGAAATACGAGCGGCGAGGCAATAAAAGTAAATATGCCTCGGATTACTATAACAGTGCTCGTAAAACGCAACGTATACGAAAAAAGGGACGCATCTATAACTGGTAGAAGGTTTTCTTTGGCAAATTTTATGGAATGCGGTAGAAATTGATAAATTTTATTTTATTAGTGGTGCAGTATCTTAGGACAATGAAAAGAGTAAACGATCACATTTATTTTACAAATTAGTTCGACAAACATATTTGTCAAATATTTTTTCGGAAGTTAAATTATCAAACATAGCAGCCGTCCAGATAAACAAGAAACAAGAATTGACAATTTGTTAAACGCGAAAATCTGTCAGAATTTGACAGAAATTTTGATAGTTTTCGTGGCCATTCAATTTAATTGTAGCAGTGTTTAATTTATTAAATGTAAAGTTTAAATTAAAGATACCTACTGATATCATTTGCTGTGAACTTTTCTTGTTAATCACTTTATCTATTAAATAATAGCTAGCTAATCGCTTTTGGCCGTGTGGTGACGGCCTAAGAATACAAGTGTCACCACTCCCTTACATGCCTGGGATGTCGTAAGAGTCGACTAAGAGGCTCGACGCATTGGACACCAACCCGTCTGGCCAGCGTGGTAGCAGTAGGCTAATAGCCTCCTATGAACGCCACAATAGGCGTGAGCTAGGACAGGCCTATGTCCAGCAGTAGACGTCCACAGGCTGATGATGTAATCGCTTTTCAGCTGAACGGAACGGACCCCAGATTACTTTACTCTTTGGTAGAGCCTATGACAGCGCGCCTATGGTGATTATTGTGGAATGTAAAATAATAAAAACGTGCTCCAAGTTTCTCACGATGTCAACATAAAACCCCCGAATAAAGTGTATAACGTTGCTTTGTGGCATCCCTGTGCGTATGAAACAATACGAAATATTTTATTGCCTCTACGTGGGAGAAACACTGATGAAGCTTTTAAATAACTAAACGCATACCGACCGCCTCCAAGATTTATCTTGATGCCAGGCTATAAACATTCTTTGCTTCGGAATGTAACTGTTTCTTTTATCAATTTCGCATTAAATGGAAAATTATTTTTATTTTCGAAAAGTAAAACGTTTGCATCGTGGTTTTATGGAACTGTCATAGTATAGGTATTGTGCTAACACGAAGGAGTATTATTTTTCGTTTATGTCTTGCTTTTTGTATACCTACGCACTTAATGCCATTAAAGAAGAAAATTATTATTATTTTGAATGCGAAAATACACCAGAATCAATTATGAATTTAGTTTTCCATTAAATTCTTACAAAATTATGAATGAATGAATAATGAACTGTCCTTTTGTCTCATATATTTTCTCTGGCTTATTGCAAAATATCGGATAAATCTAAGAATGGCCATTTGTATGTGATACCCGTCATTTCTCAAGTTTACCTATTACTTTTATTTATTTATTTGTGCTATAAATACATACAGAACATAATTTACGTTATTAATTACATTAGTCTAGGACTGTGTCGCAGTTATTAGCGCCCACCTCGAACCTTATCTAACACTACACAAATATACAAACTATTTAAAAAAAAGTTATAGGTATAAGTAACAAAAGGTATGTGATAATTAATTATTATAAAATTACGAGTATATAGTAAAAAATAAACAGTGTTTGGATTGGTTAGAACAAAAGGTCATTGTCCACATTGCCACGACAGTCAGTAGCGTAGCTAATGAGCCCGAAATAATTTAATTTAGAATTTTTGTAAGATTCCGGTAGTCGCTTCGTGTGAAGGCACAATAACACTTAAGCTGTGCACGCACTCGGTTCAGAATATTTCTTTTATTAGCGTATCGATCTACTGTTTGTCGTTATCAAGTTACTCGTCACTTATTAAATCTTGCGCCGTACCAAGTGGTGTCACGCCACGCCATACCGAAACGCAGGCGTTAACGTTTTACGATTCCTTGGTTTATGTTAAGACTTTTTGTTATTTGGCTAGTTCTTACTGTCTACTCCATATTCAAGCTATGTATTGAAATAAAAGACAAAAAGGAGGATAGTTCTTCGTTTTGTGTTTATTTCAGTACATTTCTATTCATTTGTCTGCCATCCCGTACTCAGGGGCGTGCATTGGTTTTCCAGCGTAGTAGGCACTAACTAGTAACTTTGCACTTATCCTATCCTGCTACCTATATTATAAGTTCGAAAGTTTGTGAGGATATTTGGATGGATGAATGTTTGTTACTCTTTCACGCAAAAACTACTGAACTGATTAAGATGAAACTTTACAGCAATGTAGCTTATACATCAGAAAACCACATAGGCTGCAAATTATCCTAATATTCCCACGGTAACGGCCACCATGCGGCGGGTGAAACTGAGAGCGGCCGCTAGTCATAAATGACAAAATTCGTAATATTTAGTAGGAATATTAAAATGCTGAAGAGATTGATTGTTTGAGCACGCTAATCTCCGGAACTACTAGTTCGAATTGAAAAATTATTTTGGTGTTGGATAGTCCATTTATCTAGAAACGTTATAAGATATTAAATATCACGCTACGATTAAAAGGAGCAGAGCATTAATGTAAAACGTTGTAAAAACAGGGGAAAAATATTACTTTTGGGAGCTTCCGTTGCGGACGGTGTGTAAACGGTTAAAGTTACGTAAAAATCATGTATAACGAAATTGTTCCCCATGAAAAGTTCTAAAAAAGGTTTGCGACAGCATTATATCTATGATTTAAGGATAACTCACTATAACCATTTTTAAGGTATATTTTTTACTTTTTGATTTTTGAAGTCGGTTTTTATATTTTTATAAAAAGTTTTTACTTTACTTTTACTAGCTTCGGTATAGCTGGAAAACTTTGTAAATGGACTGAGAGAATATATTGAATCGGATGGTGTTCGTTTTGGCGTGACACCTAACAATACCTGTGTTAAAATACTCAGCACTACCTACTCGCGGATGAATACAATACTCAGAGTAATAAATGAACAAATACCAAATCAATAGTATAATTTCCTTTTTGCGTGTTCTAAAGTAATTTAAATACTTATACTTTTTGCATTTTCATTAAGATTTTCATAATACATGACTTAGGGCTCTTATTAATAATTCAAGGATTTTTTTTGTATATCACCTCAATACGTTTTAACAACATATTTGTCGGTAAGTAAAAGTAATAATAATAAAGTTGGCTCCATAAAACCAGTCAGTAGTAATCTTTGATACTGTTGTATTTCATTAATTCATCAATAACTGCGTTAAAAGAACGTCAGAGTAATATGGATCCGTTTGAAAATAGTAAAAGTCTTTCTTCCTTCGCACAATGTAAATGGATACCACTTTAAATAGCTATTTGCAGATAAATAGAATTAACATTTACTGTTTTCATATGTTTCTCTACGCTTCCTTTGTTTTGTAATTTTAACAGTGAAAAATATAAATGTAGGTAGGTAATAAGTTCAGCAAATAATATTTTTTTTTAATTATAATTGTTTTTCAATTACTAAAAATGAACATCAAATTGTGCTCTCAGTTTATTTTAAATGTTGAAATATATTAAATTCTTGATGTTGCTTGGCTCAAAGGAGACCATTTCCATTTTGTTTTTTCTCTAAGCCTAGTGCGCACTAGTCGATAAAAAAATTAAGAAGACCATTGCTAGATCCTCGTGATAATATATCATTAAACGTATTTTTTTAATCAAACAACATAGCAAGTCTTCTTCTTATCACAACAATCAAATAAAGTCTGTTACTCAGGATTAAGGAATACTGGTGAAATAATTAAAAAATCGGTTTAGTAAATTCAGAGATTACTCCCTACACACAAAATCTTTATAATATTAGTCTAAACTGTTACGAATATAAGTATCAAAGAAAAAGCAAACTAGTAACATAAAACTGAAAATTATTAGGTACCTACATAAGTTTTTATATTATTAGTCAGGCAACAGTTATTGAAGAACTAATGATCAACACAGTTTGTCCCGTTGTTGTATAGATGCCAGTCATTCTTCGTGCCAAATTGACAGACAGACGGGATAACAGTCTAGCCCCGGGATTATGGTGTCAGTGGGCAACTATGTGTAGCTATGGTAGTATTTGCTATAGAAACTATTATAGCACATTAAACTGAACAGTTGCACTACAAAAACCTTCCTTATTACATCAATAAGGTGCCCGGCGGCGAAATGCTTTATTGCCATCACCATTATTACGAATATTAGCTATAGTTTGCAGAGGTGAGGGACACCATTTCCATTGATTAAATAACTTATTTAAAAAGAACACGTACAAAATCGCGAGTCGAGACACTGAGATTCCAGATTTTATCGGCCGATAACATCGGCAATATGTGAAAACACACATATTGCCGATGTTATCGGATATCGGCTGTCGGCACCGATACCGATATCGGATCGGATAAATGAGAAAACGCTCTAAGTATGTGTTAGATGTAAGTTGGAATATAACAAAATTATAATTATCTTTACATCTTCGAGATAGCATCGTAAGTTCAATGTCTCACACCATTTGGAGGGCTACATTAAACTGGTGGAGAGGTTTTTTTTTATGATTTCAGTGCAGTCATTCTATGTAAAATAAGTCGTAATAGACAATATTTTGAATTGATTGACTAGTATTATCGTTTTATGATAAGTTTTGGAGAATTTATTCACAAGAAGTGTCGCTCGCCACGTATGCCCCACTGTTTCCAATTTTCGTGAGAGAATTGAAATCGGCGGGGAGCGAAATACGTGTCACGCGCAATAGTTTATACACGGACAAAATGAAATAGGCGGAAATAACACTCGTCTCCGGATTGTCGTTTTGAGACAGATCCGAGTGTTGGCAAAGGGACATCCTTCTTGGAGATTTTTATTTTATAACGCTTAACTGATAAAAAAAAACATTTGAATTGACTTTTTAACTAATTACACGTACGGTATGCATGTTGTAAAAAAGTATCCAAATTTTTTACAGCATCAAATATTGTCGCTTCTATATTCCACCGGCTCACCGGACTTCAAAGACCATTCAATCAAGAGCAGTGTCACCCTTTGACATCATACTCTGTGACAACGCCACCCGCCACGCGGACACTGCAAGTATTCCCCGGGTGAAATTTTAATTAATATACAACAAAGCGATCGACGAGACACAGTCTCTAATTGCCGGCCCCGGTAAGCTCACGGCTACAATGAAATGCCATTATGGCAGATTTAATCGTCTCTCTCTGAGGGTTAATTACGTGTTTTAGTGTGAGCTGTTTGCGAAAACTTGCTTGGTGTTTGTCATTTGTCAATATCTATGAATAGTCTGCGATGGGAATTGACTGAAGATTAATAAACCGTGGGAAATTTAGAATTTCTGCTAACAATGGCATTCCTGGTAACATTTAATTTGCAATATAATATTTTATATTCCGCTTTAGCGAGTAAAATTTTGAAGCTAGTAGTTTCGTTTTCTTAATCACCTCTCGGTAACGGATATTCAAACCTGCTATAACTATAAAAAGTGAGGAGTATGGCCGAAGAAGTAAAATCGCTGTAAATTTGGATTCAGAGTGTTGCAGTAAATCTTATAGTTCCTTAACCGTTGCACGTTCGAGGCCCCGGCAAATGCCCCGTTTGTCCGCGCATTCGGTGCATCTGCAGGTGACTGCCGGCGATAAATAAAACGTACGAACGGCACGACGCACATCCGCGGGATTAAATTATACTCGCAAAGATTTACGACAACGGAATATTTCTTTGAGACTTCGGAAATGCTGTTGTGCACGTAACTTTTCACAGATTACGTAAACTTGGATCAGCTTCAATTGAAAAAGAATTTTATAAGTAACTGAGTATTGTTAAAACCTCTAAGAGTCAGGGTCAACACATTAATTTTATCAGTAACTGAATATTGTTAAAACCTCTAAGAGTCAGGGTTAACACATTCAATGATCGTCAGGTTTTTAAGTTTGCTAGTGGTAAAATCACTATATTGGACAAGTTACATTAGAATGATCTTAGGGCCTATGTACACCACGTTTTTTAAAGGCGGCGCGACGTCACTTTACTAAGAGAGGGCAACACTGTCCGCACGTAAAGAACGGCTCCGTATAAATCTTATTTCTAATTAATAATATGCTGATATTATTAGTAGTGATAATCCGACAAAATCATTTATAGTGCTATAATTCACAAGTACAAATGTTTGTTTTAAAATCTGTGACTGCAAAACGAAAAAATCTGTGACTGCAAAACGAAGAAATTCTGTGAGAGAGAAGTGACTTCAGTAACTTGTGTTTGTCATCAAATTGCGACATTGGAAACAAAACAGTGTAAATCAATTGCAAAAACCAGTGCCTTATAGTGATACAGTGAATAAATAAACTCATAATTTAAATAAATGGACAAAGATAAAATTTTAAAAGTGCAGTTAAACAATAAGATTTTCACATTCACCCTCGTCAAAATTGTTTTTAACTCGACTACACCTAAGTGTTTCTTAATTTTGCTGCCTTAGTAAATGACCGCCTGGTGTTAAGGTTACAAAAGTGGACTCCAAACTCTGAATTCGCGAGTTCGAACCTGGCAACGGATTAATTATTTTAATATTCATATTTTTTTCCAATATGAATTTCCTGGAAAACATTACTTTTCGAAGACCAAGAACACAATCTATGCGAAGCCACAATAATTAGTGATAAATCGTTAGACGGTTCAACGCTAGATGGCAGCACGAATAGTTTACCGAACGTATCTGCAAATGACAACGACGAGCGGATTGAAGAACTTCGTAAACAAATAGAAAATCTAAAAATAGAATTAACAGCAGCCCACGACGAAATTGCTAATGTATCTCTTGAAAATACTGAACTCAAAAAAACAATTCAGGAAGCTAACAGTAAATATGAGTTATTGAAAAAAGTGGTAAATGACATAAGGAATAATTCGTCCACTCCAAATAAAAAACTTAAACCGAAGACACCAATTAGAACTACAAAAAAACAAAAACAAAATCATCAACAAAATCAACCCTCATCTCCTATTATACATACCCGACAGGAAACAAATGAAATACCTAGTATCCCACCAAGCAAAAAGTCGATCAGATGTGACGACAAAAAACAAAAGTTGTGTATTCTAAGTAGTAATAATAATAACAACGTACTGCATATAGCACAAGAAACATTCAGCAAACGACAAGTTTGTCATTATGTGACACCACATATCGGCATCAAAGGCATGCTTGAAAATATTGAATTGAAGTTAAAAAACTTCACTCCTCAGGACTTCTGTGTCATATTAATAGGTGACGAAGATTTTAAGAAAACCGACAACCACATAGATCTAATCATACACTTGAGAAATATATTTCAACCTATCCAGCATACTAACATAATAATATGTCTGCCGACCTACAAGTTTACGAACTACTCTACTATGTTCAACTGCAGAGTAGAAAATTTTAATAACCTGCTGTATTTAGATATAAGTACCCATAAATATGCTTACCTTTTAGACTCAAATTTAGATCTTTTTTATGACGAACGGCATTTTTTACCTAACAGTGGAAAATTGAATAATAATGGCATGCGTAACATATTTCATGGCTTAAAATATTGTTTAAATGAATTATTGACATATAATAATACTGACATAGATTCGATGAAGACTAATAATTCAGATTTTTTTCTATTATAACAAAATTACAATCTTACACCAAAACATAGCCAGCCTTTTAAGTAAGTCAGACTTACTGACAATATCTTTGCAAGAACTTTGTGACAGAAATGTAAATGTAGACATAATATGTATAACTGAACACTTTATAATGTCTGGCTATGAAGATCAAGTATATATACCAAATTTTCGACTTGCAGCTTGTTACTCTAGAACTAAGTCAAAAAGAGGGGGCACTTGTATTTTAATTAAAAATAGCTTTAACTACAAAGAATTAAATGAAATTGCAAATTACTCAATTGCAGGAGTCTTTGAATGTTGTGCCATAGAATTAATTGACCACAATATTATAATTTTATGTGTGTACAGACCTCCGGTATTGGGAAACTTAGATATTTTTTACGAAAGATTAGATCTAATTTTTAAAAAAATCTGTACAAGTACCTCTATAAAGCTTGTAATCGGTGGGGACTTTAACATAGATATCCTGACAAGAAATAACATGACATTTGACTTTGAGAACTTTCTCTCAGGTTTTAACCTTACCTTACAAATAAGAGAACCAACTAGGCCTAGGAGTGGCACCTGTCTTGACAATTTCGCACATAACTTAAATTGCAAAGGTAAAGCGGAAGTTGTAGAATTCGCTTTATCTGACCATTCAGCACAAGTGATTGAGATAAATGTAAAAAAACCTTGCAAATTGAATTCTTGGCGTAAAAAAAGTCGAGACCTGTCTTTTGAAAATTTAAAAATATTTAAGGAACATTTGCAAAGTCTTTCTTTTGCAGACGTTTACAATACGATGGATCCCAATCTAGCTTACGACTGCTTTTTGGAACACTTTCGACTATTATATGATTTGTGTTTTCCGTTTAAGTACATTACTATAAGACCTAAAAAAAAACGTTAAATGGATCTCACGAGGTATAAAGGCGTGTAGTAGGAAACAAAGACAAATGCTTTGGAAATATCGACATACACCAACATTGAAGAATAAACAAATATTTAAATCATATTCTCAGAGGTTAAGAAAAATTGTCAAATTAACTCAAAAAACACAAAATGACCATTTCATAACAAATTCTAAGAATAAGTCGAAGGCAGCTTGGCAAGTTATAAAACGCACACCATTATTAAAAGAGCCCATTTTAGAAATTCAGAAAGATGATAAACTCATCACAGATCCCGCAAAAATTGCAGATGCATTTAATGAACATTTTGTAACAAAAAAAACCATGACAGAAACAAAGAATTGGTCAAGGAAAAATATTAAAAGTAACTGCAATTCAATGTATATTGCACCAGTCGCATCCCAATGCATCGTGAAATGTATTAAATCACTAAAAAATAAAAAAAGTGTTGGCTATGATGGTATCTCAATTATAGTTGTAAAATTCGTTGCCGAAATTATAGCACCACATTTGTGTCACATAATAAACTTTTGTATCAGTACAGGAATTTTTCCTGATGGATTAAAACCGCTAGTAGTGAAACCGCTTTTTAAGAAGGGCAATATATTGGACATGATTAATTTTAGACCAATAGCGTTGACACCTATATTTTCTAAAGTATTTGAAAAAATTATAAGTAATGCAATTTATTCTTTCTTGACCAAATTTAATATTTTATGTGACGAACAAAAGGGATTTAGAAAAAATAAGACTATTAACATGGCAATTTATGACTTACTTAATGCTATTATGTTAAACATGGATAAGAAAATACCTGTCTGTTGTATTTTTACTGATATGACGAAAGCTTTTGACCGGGTCAATCATAAGATATTGTTGGAAAAGCTTTTCGCATACGGCATTCGTGGCAATATGTACAAACTGTTAGAGTCATATCTTAACGGTCGTAAACAAATTGTAGAAATTAGTAGAATAAGCCAAAAAACAAAGAAAGAAGAAATATATTTGTCATCTGAAAGGGAAATTCAATGTGGGGTACCACAAGGCAGTGTACTAGGCCCTTTGTTGTTTCTAATTTATATCAATGATTTACCCGGCAATGTCCAACAACAAATGATCCTATTTGCTGATGATAGTACAACCATAATTAAATGTGTTGACTACACTATTTATGAAAATAGCATTAATGACGCTTTAAAAGACATAATTGACTGGCTTAACAATAATGACTTAACTATTAATTTACAGAAGACAAAATTAGTTCATTTCTTTCAAAGACTGCGCCAATCTAATTTTAATGTTAACTACCAAGGTCATGCGTTGGAAGAGGTTAACACCACAAAATTCTTGGGATTGTTAATTGACAGTCAGCTAACGTGGAAACCACATATAGAGGAAATATGTAAGAAACTGAGTAAAGGCGCGTATGTGTTATATTATCTCTCTAAAAAAGTCAACTCTAAAACAACAATAGTGGCTTATCATGGTCTCGTTGCTTCAGTTCTAAGGTACGGTTTAATTTTTTGGGGTAACTGCAGTGAAAGGGAAATGGTTTTCAAAGCTCAGAAGCGCTGCATTAGATCGATGTCTGGGTTGAACATGACCGACAGCTGTGTACCTGTGTTTAAGTCCCTAAAGATCTTGACTGTACCGTCATTATATATTTTGGAGATGGCGGTATTTGTAAAGTCCAACCAGCATTTATTTACAAAAGTTTCCCAAACACGGAAAAGGACAATAAAAGTTCGTTCGCAATACCGAAATATGTTAAGTTTGGAAAGTTACCATACAGCGTTGCTAAAGAAAAGTGTAATGGGAATGGGACCAGTAATTTATAACAAACTACCTGACGAAATTAAGGAATTAAATAGTTATAAGTTTAAAAAGAAATTGACATCTATATTATTAGCAAAATGTTACTATTCCATTACCGAATATCTAGCTGATAAGTTTTGACATATCTTAATTATATTTGTTTTTGTATCCATTTTTTTTTTATATATTGACATAACTAAACATATACTTTTTTTAACATAAAGACAACTTGTAATTCCTTACCAATTTATAAATGCTTAAATATGTGCCTAATTGACAACTGTTTATGCTGTTTTTTTATTATTTGCATGCTAAAATATTGGCAGAATGTACAGGAACCAAAATCTTTTTTTACCACTGTATGTACTTACCTACATTCTTTGCAAATAAAATATTATGATTATGATTATGATTATTATGACGCGCGTTTTTAACAGACTTCAAAAAAAAGGAGCAGGTTCTCAATTCGACGGTTTTTTTAATGTATATTACTCGATTACTCGAAGACGGTTTGAGTAATTCTTTTTTTGTTTGAAAGGGTATACTTTCCATATGGTCCCATTGTCATCATGTCAGGATCTGATGATGGGATCCTGGAGAAATCAAGGAAACTTTTCAAATATTATAGGCACTACTATAGCGATTTCGGTGTTTTCTATAGTAACTCATGCATATGCTTCCGGAAAGCACCATTTGGTAAAGTACTGATGATGAAGATCACAATTGGTCACTTTAATTTGGTTCATAAGCAATTTATGCTTGACACAATGCATGTGATGAAGTGGAGCTGATGATGAAGTACCCGGAGAACTCCTTAATAAGTAACATCCCTGCACCGGGAAAAGCAGCATTTTGTAAAAGGTGATAAGGAGTTGACATTAGGTCATTAGCGTAGGCACGGGACCTCTTCTGCCTTAAAAATTGTAAAATAAAAAACTTTTTATAAATATTTCATTTCATTGTTAGAAACGCGCGTTGACGGCGTGCATTTAACTGTGCTTATGTCGCAGCCGTATCATATAACACGCCGTATTACAAAACGGCGCGCCGGATTGAAAAACGTCGCCTTTATGTAATACGGCTACCTCACATTCAGCCAAATTTTAGTCGGGATGCGTTCTACGTAGCGGTGTCCAACGTTTAGCTTCACAATGTCATGTGACTATAATTTTACAGGTAAAAAAATCTGAAATCTGAAAATTGTTATTTTATACTTACAAGAAGTAATTATTGTGAAAATAGTTATAGAATGAAATAATAGAAACTTTTCCGGATATCAAACGAGCTATATTTCACGGCCTCGGATCTAATTGACCGTATTTTTAGGTTCTTTAGGGGTTTTTGATTTTCCCGACGTTTCGGCACCTTTTCAGCTGCCGTGGTCACGGGATGACTGGCTACTTATAAGTCTACCTTCGAAAAGTTCATATTTTTTTTTCTTCGGATATGGTTAGACATTTTCTAATGCAAAATAATAAACAAATAATAATACGGACAATTCGATCTTAGTTCGTGAAATATAGCGGGTTTACTATCTGGAAAAGTTGTTTTATTTCAATGAACAGTGCGCGCCAAAACTAAAGAATTACGTAGTTATAATATATACTGATCACTAAATTATATGTAAGTCAATAACTTCTGAATGTTTTTTCTTAATCTTTATCATATATTTTACTGATTGCATTGAAAATGAAAACTTAAAAAAAGGTAAAATTTAAAATGTGTTGATTTTTTTTTATTGCACATAGCATTTTGTCACTATGTCCAATTTATTTATGAACCAGAAACAATAAGTCAAAATATTATTTTGTACGGATCATCAGGGGATTTTTCTATAAAATGAGATAATATTGTACGGGTGTCCGGCGAATTTTAGAATCTTTGGCCACCTTACTCATTTTAAAGTGCGTAATAACCTCTAAAATAGAATCACTTGTTCAAGGCTTTTCGACGTTTCCGCACTATACACTAAAAAATTTAATTTGCTTACAATTAAAATTTTATTTCAACTGACTATTTTCACAAATTTTGTCACAATTAGGACTTCTAATTTTAATATTTATTTCGCTTTGTTGTAATAGCTTTGCCAACTGTGACGCCATTTTTATGTCCTGATCATGCAGTGCTACTTGCAGGGATATTTGAAACAAAAAGTGTAAAATTATTAAAAGATTTACAAAGTTGGTAAATCTGACAGTAAATGTTTAAAAAAAAGAAAATCAATAAGTTTATGAAGTCAAAACCGTGCGAAACATGTAAAAGCGTAAAGCTCAACTTATTAATCAAGTCTTCTGAAAACTCGGTGATGACAATATCTGTCCTTGTCAATTAGACGCGACTCGGGAGATTTCAATAAGAGATTGCTGTGGCTAAGCGAAATAATGTAATTTACGCGCCCGCTCACAATTTTCCCTTACACCAAAAAGTTGAAAATGTATCGTGAACTGTCAAATTAGTGGGAGCCGCATGAAATCGTCAGCAAGTTCTGCGAGAACTTCCAAACTCGACCTTAGGGTTTTGAAGATAAGGTAGTTTCTGCTTGCCTGGGAGAATTGAGTTTGTTGGTGAACCGAATCAGTTGCGGAAGAAAGTTGAAACAGTGGCATCAAGTTTGAAAGCAACAGATGTTGCCAAGGGCTTAATGAAATGGGGAGCAGGCCGACAGGGACTAGGCATCGCTTTAATTTTTTAAAGTAGACTAAGGTCAAAGCTCATTATATAAATTTCATTTATAACCTACTTAATCCAATGCTTATGATGTGCAAAATCATGTAATATCCCACACGAGGTTCATGAGTCGGTAATAATTTATCTTTGAAAACAAGACATTTTTAAGGCAAATAGAGTTCCACCAGTATGAAAAGTTTTTTTGCTATCATAGCGTGTAGAATGTCAAGTACTATTTTTGTCGAAATGTCTATTCAGTCTATTTCAGATCGACATCAGATAAAGGAGCAAAACAAACTCCATTTCAAAGGCACCAAGCGGAGCGCGTTTAACGCTCAACCTAAAAAGACAATTTCGTCTCAAACCAAACAGAAAGATTCTATCTTCGAAAGCGTGAAGTTGCGCAGTTGTGCCAACCGCTTGTAAATTCGGCATGTCTACCATTACCACAAAATTATTTTACTGCCTATATGAGATTGATATAACCTTTATTTCTTGCTGCATAAGGCTGTGTACGACTGAAAAGGAACAGTGGTATTTTGTAAGTAAACATCGAGTCAGGCCCGAATTGTTGCGGTTGCGTCGTTCGTATGCTTGTTTGTTTACGGCGACAAACACGCGATTGTCGGCGACATGTTCCGCCCGATAGGCGTGATTGTGTCGCCTGACGACGCTTCATAATTTTCATGTTTGATTTTGCTGACCTTGCCTCGTTTAGATAGGTATTCAAATACCTGCCCGCCATTTTGATTCAGGGAAACTTCGTTATGACTTTGTGTTGTTCTCTTCAAATGTTTGCATGCGATAGAAACGGCTCTTGATATCGTTATTGTCTGAAATGTAAGACATAAACATTGTACAGACAGCCCATATGGAATTAATAATATTAACAACAAAAAGTTTGTACTGTAACTGTCTCATTAAGACGCTATACGGAAAAAGTATGTACTTTTTGATATTAATTGATTTGTTACAAATCTGGATTTGTAAAGTACCAGAAACATGAATTTGTGATTTTGTCTTGACAGTTTTCTTTTCGAAATGACACCCTAAAAATACGGAAATGGGAAATTGGTTAAATTAGTGGACATCAATAATAACATATATAGCATCCTGTAGTTTCATTTCTCTTTAATCGCTATAGTTATTTAATACGAAGTGTTTTCGTGGTTTTTTTCGTCTAATTTGCAAAATCGGTCTCGAGTCGCTCCTACGCGCGTCCTTTTTTTTTATTACTATCTCGCTTCAGTTGTAAAGCGCTTTAAAGGTGAGTAGTATGAAAACATGCTGTGGAAGGGAGATCTTTAATAAAACTTCACAGATCATTGTAAAAAAAAACTGAAAATCACTAAAACACTTGGATAGGTTCATTTTTGGCGTAAGTACATGATAGCGGAAACGTATTGAATTTTAAATCAATATACACTTTAAAGTACTGTGAAGTTGCCTAAATGACTAATTACTTTTTTCAAGGAATATAACTGTGATAATGATGAAACAACGAAAAACATCTAAAAAGTGCAAAAGTAAAGTTATTTTCCTTAATCTTTACATGTAAAGAAAAGACAGAGCAATAGTTATTTGTTATGCAAGGCTGGAAAGTTGGTTATTTAACGGCGAGTTACCTATATTGAAATCTGAGCAAGTGAAGGACTCTAGGATTTAATCCTGAGCGAAGCGAGAATTATAAAGGTACAAGACGCTAAAAACTTTTCTGCCGAGCGCAACACACAATTTTTCACCTCACAACAGCGAGGAACATTTTATGATTGTTTCCGCGGTCAACTTCCGGTAAAAAAATCTGTTAAATATGCCTTATTCTCGTTGTTTTAATGATATAATAAACTAAAATAATAAAAAGGGAGTATTATAGTTAATTCAAAGTTATTTAAAGTAGGAGTTTATTGTTACTTATTAAAAACGATTCCGTAAATGTTGACACTGACATGAGGTACAAGACAAAGACAATTTAAAAATAAAGATTCATGTTACAGTCCGAAATTCAATAATAGGTTGTGAAATCTTACCCGGCCTAATATAAAATTCTTATAACAAATAGTTTAATCTTATTGTTATTGTTTTTATGATTCAATGAACTAAAATAATATAATAAAACCAAAACGGAGTATTATAATTAATTTAAAGCTATTTATAATAAGAATCAAATATAAAAAAAAGCCAATAGTGCGATTCGGAACGCATTATGACATATTTTTAGGTATTAAATTAAAAAAGTACTTTGCTTCGCTAGGCCGCAAAAAGCGATTTTCTACGCCTAAACTGATTGACAAAACCTGCTTTTCAGAGCGTGTGAGGTAAAAATTTTTTTTTTTATAGTAACCGGTCCTTAACGTTCGTCTTTTTCAAAAGTTTGAAAGCTATTCAATTATTTTTATCGCTTTGACTCGATTTACATTGACAACATTCATCATGCCTTTATTCCATCGTTTTATTTAATTTAATGATATATTTGCTTAATAGTCCGTAGCATTGGTCGGGCAGACCGCAGCACTGTGCGCCCAAACTGCGCTGGACGTTTCAATGGCTAACTTTACATTGCTGTGAAACTTTATGTGATACTGTTTGTCTATTCAAAATGTCCATACAAGTTTATTTATACGGTAACCGCGTTAAATACGTGGGCTTACCGCTGACTTTTGCAGGTGGCGATCGATTATAATGGCACAGAGTAAATAAATGTAGAGAGAAATCATTTCAATAACAGCATCACTTTATACGCACTCATGCTAAAATAAAAAAAAGATAATTCACAAGAAACTTACGTCAGGCCAAGCAAGACGGAAAGAAAAAAAAAATGTTTTTTTTTAATATCTGCCTTAGGAATTAACTACAATTAGAGTAGTATTTTTTTTGTAGAAGTACTTCAGTGGTAAAACTGCTATTGTAAGTCAAACCAGATATTATTTCTGCTTTACTGTTTTGGGTGGTTTTGGTGCGTATAACATCGTAGGCAGGTATCTAATGAACATGCCTACTGACGGCTCCGCCGCCGCCGCGCCGTCTACTAGCTAATTACATATTCCCCGCTGTAAACAAGAAAACTGAACGAAAACATACCAACAGTTAGCGACGCCGCTTAATATACAGAGGCCCTCCCATTGGTCGGATCCATGATACCTACTCGACGGCAATTAAGCTCTCTTCCTGTGCCCGAGGCGACCGTCAAATCAGTTTTCAGAAGACCTCCATAACCGTAACTTAATTGACACAGCCTAGCAAAAGGCTACACCATGTTTTTTGAAATGCAACAGTGTTAAATTATTTTCTGGTTTATTTTTTTAGCCTGTGCCACCATAGTGCATGCTGTCCAAAATTGGTACGCAGCCGCCCCCGTAGGGTAACAACCATAAAATTACACGTAAGAGGCCCGCGATGGCCAGTTATTGGATCAATTCGGAATGCATGGGATATTTTGCGCTCGCATGAACTTGGCTCCCGTGAATCAATTTCCTGGTAATTGGCCGGGATAGAGAAATAAAAATGTAAATAAGAAAATAGGTTCACTTTGGGGCGGTGAGTACTTCACGCCCTTGAGGTTTGGACTGAGTGGTCATAAATAGTAAATTGCCTGTGAATAAGATTGGGAGGGTATTAATATTAAAAGGTAAACAAGGGCTCTTTTGATATGGGCAGTGTTTTGAGTGTTTTTTGATAAGTTGTTTCATATTTAAAATATCTTATGTATAGTATATAAAGTTAAAACTATCATAATGTACACGGCGCTTTAGGGTTTAATCACGTCAGTAATTAAAGGTACAAAAGTAGTAAAACATGTTTTCAGAGGACTATAAAATAACATGACCGAACGAGTTATCGAAATTGCACGTGAAGCACCGTAGTTCTAAATAATAAAATTCTAGCTAAAAATTTTCACTGGTAAAAAACTGTGCAGTGTATAAAAATGGAACATAGCGTAGGTACATTTATCATCAGCGTGGGTTACATGGCGGGACGCATCGATGGCGTAAAATCGTTATTACTTCAATATTTCTAATAGCACCGATCCAATCTCGCGCGATGGCTCTGTCACTCGTGTTACGGGGTGCACCATGGTACATGTATTGATATATTATTACATATTTTGTATCGGTCACGTTTGCAAGGATTCGTGCTCCGAGGTGAACCAAAAATTTTGGACGATAATGAAGTATTCAGTGGAAATTCAATGGACAGCAAATA
Organism: Chrysoteuchia culmella; assembly: GCA_910589605.1. Classification (NCBI taxonomy): domain Eukaryota; kingdom Metazoa; phylum Arthropoda; class Insecta; order Lepidoptera; family Crambidae; genus Chrysoteuchia; species Chrysoteuchia culmella. The sequence goes on along the minus strand of OU342647.1, from coordinate 5,151,977 downwards.
AATAGTATGAAATTATAGCTTTGCAGAACAAGAGGATAAGTATGTGATCGTCTTGTGATTATGAGTCAATATGCACCCGGGTCACTTAACTATTCCATCTGGTCTAGAAATAGCTGTCGTAGCAAAGAAGAAATTACGGAGTGATTGCGATTTTGTGACCTAAAAGCTTGAAATTAATTTGAATAAAATTAAACACTAAGCTACTCTACTACTGATTCTAAACAATAGCTAGAGTCACACAAGACTTCTTTATAATTTTGGTCAGTTTCGCAAGTGAGAATTTTAAATCGAGAATATTTTGCTTTGACTTGAGTTGCACTACCTGCGGCCTTACCATACCATCATCATGTCATAAGAACGTTTTGTTTGCGTTTTGTTTTTATTGAAATTGACATATTTTGACACACTTCACACTACGGATCGCCTCCATGATTCATAGACGTCACAAATTTTCCGTCAAAAACAAGCTTACTTCAAGAGATTCGTAGTACGAAATAGCATGATAAGATTGAAACAACACTGCGCTAAGAGATGGGCATAAACCCTAACCCCTGTGCTTCTGTAGGCTACTCCGTAACCACACACGTACTCACACACAGAGATACGCACAAATATAATATTCACATTAATTTAACACACACAGTTTATAAAAATGTATTCATAATATTCATAAAACTTAATTATAACTTAAATATACTTAAATCTAATCATAATAATATTTACACTTATATCATATATTATTTGTAAACAATCTACTATAATATAACATATATTATAGTAGATTGTTTACCAAGGGCTGTATGGCACCCATAACAGTCGAGTGCTTTGGCGCCCAAACGAAGTGAGGGCGCCGATAGTTCGAGACTGTTATGGGTCCATACACCCGAAGTAAACACTCTACTTTTCATTTTGAATATGAGGAAAGTAAAAACAAACAGAATATTCTAAAAAATTTTTTGTAAGGTTTCTACGATTTTAATCATTTTATAATGTAGCAAAATAAGCTGTATAGGCTTCTGTGCCTTTGCCTACATACCTTTGGTAAATAAAAGTCCAAAGAGATTACAGATATCGATTTGACATGACACCCCCTATTCTTTTTTCCAATTTTTTACAGCCCTAGGGCCGCCACATATCACTTTCAACCCGCATTTTAGGCAAGTTATGAGTTACTTTCAGAATATGAGACATGGAAAACTGTTTTCTATCACCTTTCATTCTTCACGCTTACCGTACTGTATTTAGTGTATCTGTGTTCCGGTGTTTTATCTGTGTCTTCTGTCTATTATATGTGAGACTGGTGTGATCCAAGAAGTAAACAACATCTTTAACAGTGAGTCTGACTATTAATTCTACTTGCTCCCATATCCACCTACCCACTCACTAAACTTCTTTAAAATATATTTTTTATTCGGCCTCTAATTCTTCAATTCGCAGACCGCGGAGCTGCGTCGTGTCACAGTGACGCGCCCAAAGCTGTATCGGGCGATGGGAGCGATCAGCTATCTCATTCGACGATTGAGGCGTGTGATGCCTTTTATTCCTCGCGTACAGGGTGAGGATATATTGACACTTTAGAGTGACGGTCAGATACGCGTACAGTTCACGTTTGCAAGGTTTTGTGCTAGAAGGTGAACCAACACTTTGGACGTTAATGAAGTATTCAGTGGAAACTCAATAGCAAATTGCACGAAATCGTAGCTTTGGAGGACAACGTTGATAGGCTCGCTTTCGAGATGATGAGTCAATACGCACGGACCACTGAACTGTACCGTCTCCGGGAAATAATGGCTAATGTATTGAAGAAGAAATGAAAGAGGGATTGCGATTTAGAAATTCTAAAAACTAATAAAGATGACTTTTGTAGAGTGTTTCAGTACGGAATCAATTTTCGCCATCACAAAGATCCTATATGCCATTCTCGAGCGATTAAAAATATCATTATAAAGAATACCATTACTTTAAGTCTATTATTTACATACTATTTTGTTCTTCAATTTGTAAGCCGCTGTATGTTGTATCAGCATGACATTCACAAAGCTGTGTCGGACGATGGAAGCGATCTCATACGAGGCGAAATGATTTTTTTCCGTAGATATAGTGAACAACATAGTACCTACAGGACTTTTTATGCAAAACAGTAAAACACAGAATGAATTAATTTTTTTAATGATTATAGATTGTGTTTTCTGTTTTGACTTGATAAGGCACGTTATTCCAGTCTTACAAAGTAATAGCTGTAAAGTGTTAGAGCAACCATTAGTTTTTTCATGGAATTTCAACAAACCCATTATAAAAGGAGGCAAAAAGAGTCACGTGGCCGATGGCGTGTTGATGGCGTGAGAAATAAACCAAGCACACAACATTAAAAACTGCCACAACAAGCCTGTCGTGACGTAGTCGAAGCCTGAAAATGAACGAGAGAAATCAACTATAATATTTAATGTTTTCCTGCTTCCGTTTATTATTGGAATTGCATGTGTGCTTTATATTTTAGGGCTTGATCAGCCTAGCTTGTCATCATGTGTGTTTTATATTTTAGGGCTTGAAGGATAGGATTACAATATATGTAGAATAAAAGCATAAGAGGATTAGTAGAACTGGTAAGATAAATATTATTATGTTGATATTAATACGTATATTATTACGTGTGTTTATTCATTTTTAGATTATTGACAAACGTTATGCATTAATTATACTGAACTTAAACTAGGTTCGGGGTCGGTATAGCGGGGTACTATAACTTTTGTTAGAACGGTTATGCTAGGTTTAAGTTATGCCGAGTTTATGAGTTGAATAAGTTTTTACTGAAAAAACTTCTCGGTTGACCAGTACAGTTTTTTAGGGAAACGTTATCGGAAAAACTAGGGTTAAATAAATAATTTATTATTCAAATAAAATACCTGTTTATGTTCTATTATTTTTATTTGTGATACAAACGTTTTCGATGTATATATTACTATTTGAATTAAAGCTCCCCAAAATAACGCTACTGGTCAACCGGGAAGGTACTCGACTGTACCTATCGGTGTTATAAAAGCCTAGCTTGTCATAACTTAGATAAGTTTGACGCCATAACAACAACGTTGGTAGGGCTTGATCGTATTCCGCCTTGCTTGCTACCACCATCATATCTAAGTATGTCGCCATGACAACGTGTTCACCATTGTTGTGTTCCATCAGTAGAGATAAGATGACCAGGGGCTAATTGTCTAATTTTAAAATCTATCGCAATCTATTTAATTCGCAAATTATAAAGATATTTACATACTTCAGGCCGTCACTATTTGACATTTGAAAGGGATTGTGATCGAGACACGTTTTGAAAGGTATGGAATAAACGAAATTGAACTGTCTAAACAATATGACAGACGAAAATATCACAATTACAATACCTCTGAAAGGGTAAAAGATTTTGAAATTAGACAATTAAGGGGCAGTTTCTCAGCGATTCTGCGAGAAGCGCGATTTCAATTGAGCCTTATTATTTATTTACAGTTTGATGATGGCCAAGTGTTTCCACGAATAAAAAGAACTATACACGATTTTACTGTAGATATTAAACATTGTATAGATATATTACGCGCGTAGGTAATATAATGGCTTTCGATTCCTGGTATAATTATAGTATCAGTGTGTAGCAGAAGGGCGTAATGTGAGAGTAATTATAATTATAATGGGTTGTCTATGTCCGATACGCACACAGGGGTATAGATTACACGTCTACTGTCGGGTCTTGACTGGATTAATCAATAACAATATTTAATCTTAGATTGGGTCAATACAATATAGAATTTCGAATTTCGACGGTGGTCCGCAAGTGTCGGTAGCTCAGTGGTTCGAGCATTGGACCGGGTTTTCAAAGGTCGTGGGTTCGAGTCCCATCTGAGAATTCATTTGTGGCCGAGTTGACATTTCCAATATTTTCCCATTTAAAATTTATCATAAGTATAAAAATAGCAGAGAAATTGCGAAATTTCAATACAATATAGTTGTTAATGTCAATGGATGTCTGGAATAAACTTTGTCCTGCAGTCTTAATCTAGATCAAAGTGTCCTCCAATGTTAATTAAATGAAAGCTGCATTGGACCATTTAACTGTAATCATAATTTGCTTGTCAAAGCTGTCAAATACCATACACATTCAAGGCGTAAATGTAATAGTAATTAAAGTGAGTTAATACTTGTCATGAAATTGTCAAGGTCCATCGTGCTTATTAAAGATTCTGTTAAAGCTACTCCTTCACCAGCTAGAGTCAGTAATCTTAACTAATAGTTTAAATGCGAAAGTGTGTTTGTTTGTCATGCCTTCACGCCGTAACTAAGACCAATCGTCTTGATTTTTGGCTAATAGTTAGTTGAAAAGACGGAGAGTAATATAGGCATTTTGTGTCGATATTCTTACGGGAACGGGAACCACGCGAGTGAAACTGCGGGCGGTTATATTTTGTTCTTTTTTACCAGTTCAATAATGAGAATCTCCTCCATTTTTGAAGTCGGTTAATGAAGAAACTTCGGATTACTAAAATATGTTAAGGAGCTAAAGAATACGAGGACAGGATACAGCATCTAATAGCCGACAATGGACAAGGGCGTGGCGATTTAATATCGTAATATGAGACGGGTCAATCCCGCGCGGGAACGTGGGCCGAGATGGCGTCTGCGCTACATTGCAGTCATGTGAAAGAAAGAAAGACAATACATTTATTTTGGAAACACACAACGACAACACAACACAAACAATACTTATGGTATACAATAAAATTTACACATAATAAAACTAACATTATGCATTGCCGCATGAAGCCAAAATTGTGTCCAGCTCAGTATAAGCAGCAAGCTGATCTTGCTGCACTGGTTTTTTGCTGGACACACTAGTGACATCAGGCACGGAAAACGTCAAAAAAAAGAAAAACGAACTAGACAATCGCCGAGTCTCGGTGCTGGTATTGCACGCTCTAACAACTCCTGAGGATGCTCCGTGTGTGGGCGAAACACGTGTAGAGTAGTCGGTGAAGGTGCAAGGTGTGTCACTGTGTTGCATCTGCATTTATTTGCGGGCGGGCGGGCGGTGCATCTTGCATGTAAGTTTATCTTGCGCAATTATGCTACATATTTTTCGTTTTCTACTAAGATATGGATTTCCGCCAAATAACGCCTGATTCTATCAAATACAAATCAAAATAAAAATTATTTCCATTTCCAACGAGGTACGAATAAGCTAGAAAATTGTGGTATAAAAAACTATACAATTTAAACCACAAACATTACGAAATTTTTGGGTTTAGACCCTAAGCTAAATTATAATCCTTGCGAAGTACAGTATTTGTAAAATCCACCGAGTTCAGTAGTACGCATATAATACAAGAAGTGTAACATATCCATACGAATGTGAAGACGTTCTGATTAGAATGATCACATTGCTACGGGAAGCTACAAAGTCTTCTGAGTGGCTCCGACACAAAAACCAACTACGACGCGAGCTGAAGTTTATAATAGTAATTGGTGAGATCGTGCTACGGTTGCTACGAAACGAAGCACAAAATAAATAACAATCTTGGTCATGAAGTCACTTGTTTATTTAATACAGAAACGGCAGACTTGTCAAAAAAGCGGATTTAAATCATGGTTCTCTCACATTGACATTTTTGTAGTGTGTTTTTATATTATCAATATTGATTTTAAATTGAATATATAGGCACCTGGCCCATATCAGACTCGTCGATTCCTTCCATCTTTAGTCGGGAGTGGCGTAGGTTAGCGGGCGAGGAGAAATAATAAAAGCCGCAGTACAATCAAATCGACGTTCTATTTCACAATTACGATTTAAACTAAAGAAGTTATTCAATTAACAAAATCTATATTCAATTAGAAAGTTCACACACGATAGGAAGGGAAAATCAAGACGTTCCACAGAACGCGTGGCACATGCGCCAGATGCAAACGGATTATGATCTTCACTTTTAATTTGCAACGTGCAAACCAACGTCATGCCGCCAGCGATCTGAGTTACGTCAAGCGAGCTGTCACTGACTTGTCATTGTCAATGTCAGTGTCAGTCGCTTATCAACGTCATTCGCTTTACTAGGAATTATAATCTGTGACATCGAAACGGAAGCGCCGTCACGGCCATACTGACATTCGCACGTCCCTGTGCGCATTAAGGGTGACGCCTTTGTTCTTGAAGCATATCTGAAATTAAATGAAAATTCATCTGAGAAATACAGAGCTCGTCCATCACTGACTAAACAGTCAGCACGATTATGCTGTTCAAGGAAATTCTCGTTTAACGTACTTTCTAAGATTTATAATTAGAAAGATTTCGACGCAGATTACTGACACATATGTGATGGCCCGGACGTAGACTCCTACGAGCTAGTCCCTTCATCTTCGTTACTTTGTCTAGACGTGGCCCGGACGTGGACTCCTACGAGCCAGCCCCTTCACGTCATACATTTACTACTTGTCGCTCAAGGACTTCGACCGCGAAGCCAGTCCTTTTCGTCAACCAACATACACAGCAGGATAAATCGCACACATACGCACACACACAAGCAGCCAAGTCTTACTTACACGTTTAAGCTTCCTCAGCCTCGGAGGCAGTCATCGTTATTGAGCTGGCAGTCATGGTGCGGGAACTTGCTACCGAAAGCGTGTCACTTTCATCATCTGATGAAATTACGTTCTCATCTTCCCGACCATGAGCCGCCGTCTCGGCCTCATCATCATTTAATATAGTGGCTATATCAACCAATCCCTCAAAGCCTCTGGGTACTGCACGTAAGTTCTCATGGGAGTATTTTAGAATGCGGTTAGAACCATCGATGTGCTTGAGCTCATACCTATCGTTATCTAGTACACTAATGATAATAAAAGGTCCTCTAAATTTTCTTTGGAGTTTCGTTTGACTACGCTCGCTACATTTAACAAAAACGTAGTCTCCTTGAGAGAAAGGTTTGACATGTGCCTTGCCTTTGTTAAATCTAGCTACTTCATTCTGTGCCGCTTTTTCGATATTCGAAGAAGCCTCTTCCCTGATAGTTTCCAAGTCTAATCTTGGGTCATCGTTGTTTGGAGATATTGCCGCTAGACCTAATGATTGCGCACGTATGCCGAACATTAATTCAGTGGGAGTGAATCCCGTTACTCTACAGCGAGTGGTGTTAAGGGCTAATTGGACTTCAGGGAGTTCATCGCGCCATGTCTTATGAGGATCATTTTCTATAATAGTTAGAAGGCACTTTAAAGTTCGCATGACTCTCTCTACTTGTCCGTTGGCTCTGCTGGCACCGGTTGCAATAAGGTGGAGTTCTATACCATGACTACTACAAAATTCTCTAAAGTCTGAGCTGATGTAACATCTTCCCTGGTCCGATACTATTCGCTTAGGAGCGCCAAAAAGACAAACTGCTTTTCTTAGTGCTTTAACTGCGCAAGCGGCATCAAGCTAGGAGCAAGCAAGGAGTATGTTCTAAGAGGACATATTTAGTAAAAGAATCTATAATAACCGATGCGTATTCTTTTCTATCGCTTTTACCGCTTAACTTGCCGGTTATGTCTATGTGGATGGTATGCCAGGGGGTTGCTACTTTAGGTATTGGGTGTAGTCGCACTTGTTGGGCCCCGGAAGGACCCTTGGATGTTTTGCATACGATGCAGGCATCAACGAATAAACGTACCTGTTTGGACATTTGAGGGAACCAGTATTGTTCGTATAGCTTGTCGAGTGTCTTTTCAGCACCTAGATGTTTAATCTCAGTATGGACATGATTAATTAATGTCCAAACGAGTGAATTAGGTACGATGGGTAACCAGCGACTGATTTTATTGCGTTCTACCTTTCGGTAAAGAACGTCATTTCTAACGTCGTAGGTGTGACTGATAGAATCAGGAAGTTCGTTATTAAGGTACTTCGTAACAAGGTCTTGAATGTAAGCGTCCCGTTTTTGCTCAACAGCTAACCACCCTTGGTGTAGCTCCACGAACTGAACGGGTTTGCTTGACGTTTGAGCTAAAGGCTCGACAACATTGGAACTGCTGGTGGGTACAGGGTCTGGAAGAGGATTGCGCGATAGGTAGTCAGCATGTTCCATGCTGCTGCCTTGTTTGTGAACAATATCAAAGTTATAGGCTTGCAGAAAAGCCCACCACCGATGAACCCTAGGTGTTAAATCAGTTTTCGACTTGGAGGCTTTCAATGAATTGCAATCCGTGAAGACTGTAAAGTGCTGACCGTATAAATAATGCCTGAAGTTTTCCACTGCGCGAACGACTGCAAGAGTCTCGAGTTCATATGAATGATACCTCGACTCTGTGTCCGTCGTTCGGCGACTATAGTAAGAGATAACATGGGGAACGCCGTTCTTTCTTTGAATAAGAATGGCACCATAACCATCAGCACTCGCATCCGTATGCAGTTCTATAGGGAGTTCACGATCAAATATGGTTAGAACAGGCTCTGTTGTAAGAATTTTTATTATTCGCTTATGAATGTTGTCATGTGTTTCTGACCATTTAATGGGGCCTTTTAATTTTGTAAGCGGATATAGTGGTCCTACTAGGCGGGTGTAGTTAGGGATAAACCTCCTAAAGTAGGACGCTAATCCTAGAAATTGGCGTACATGGGAAGCCGTTTTTGGTGGGGGGGCATCAGCAAGAGCTTGAACTTTTCGGGGATTAGGAGTAATTTCTCCAGCTCTAATTACATACCCGAGATAATCGACTTCATTTTTCATAAATTTGCACTTTCGTATATTAAAAGAGAAGCCGGCTGCAGAAAGTGCCTTAAGTGTTAACTCGAGACGATGTAAACCCTCTGTAATATCTTTTGCGAAACAGAGAACATCGTCCATGTATGCTAGAGCCATTTCATCCTTAAGGGAACCAAGAGCTTTATTGATACAACGTTGATAAACGGACGCGGCATTTCTCAAACCAAAGGGCATGGTCAAGTATTCGTATTGGCCCTCTGGTGTGACAAAGGCCGTTCGCGCGATGCTGTCACCTTCAGGGTCAATAGGGATTTGATGATACCCAGATGCCATGTCTAATGAGGAAAATGTATGGGCTCCATTCAGTCTGTCAATCTGTTCGTCAATAATTGGCAAAGGATAATGTTCGGGTTTTGTATTAGCATTAAGCTCCCTATAGTCAACACACATCCTGTCTGTGTTGTCCTTTTTTTTTACTAATAGGATGGGGCTAGCAAAAGGTGAGTTGCTTTCTCTAATAACACCTGCTTCAATTAGAGACTTTATCTTTTCACGAACAATATCTTTTTCAACAGGGGATAGCCTATAGGGCCTCCTTTGTACAATTTTGTTAGGGTCTATAGGGTCTATACGCAACATCCCTGTCTTTACTCTACGGGTAGGGATGCCGTCAATGAAAAATTCACTAAACTTGTGTAATATGGCAATAAGGGCTTTCTTGTCGTCACCTTCTAAGTCAGTATCTATACAAGAAAAATCATGACTACATGTATCTTCTGACAGTACTTGGGCACTTTTAGGCTTTGAAAATCGAATTAGGTCACTATTTATCTCCACTCTGACACCCTGATCCAAAAGGTCCCTGCCAATGATCACGGGTTCGGAAACTAAGCTATCAGGAACAATGTGAAACAAGAGATGCACAGAAATATGTTGTATGGTCACTTGGCTTAAAACCTGTTTGACACTATAAGTCTCCGACTTTCCTATTCCTTTAAGGAGAACTATGTCATTATGCAGAGTACCCAGAAACTTATTTGAAAATTGGTCAGTAACAAGCGAGCAGGCGGACCCACTGTCGAAAAGAAAGGAAACTATCTCACCAGATGATGTTTTCAATTCGCTTCGGACAGGCCTTTGATCACACAGGAACACTTCTTTCACAGTCGCCGTCGAGGATGAGCTGCTGCCATTTTTTCGATCAGCACACGATGAAGCTAGATGTCCCGGTTGTCCGCAGACGTAGCATGTTATTGACTGTATCTTGTCGCCGGCATTCGCTCGCGGTTTGTCACTCGATCTTGGCGTGGCAGGAATTTCCTGTCTTCTTCTGCGACAGTCTACGGCCTTGTGACCCAAAATGCCACAATGATGACATGCGCCTGTAAATCTAGGTTCGGAGTGTCGGAGTCTCTTTACTTCCAAGTCACAGCCCTCAGTTGCGTCGAAGCGTCTTTTCAAAGAAACGCCGCTTAAGATCCGAAACAATTGCGATCTAGTCGATATCACGTGCGAGTTTAATTCACGTCGTAAAAAGTTATCTTTAAGGCATAAAATAGAAGTAACAAAACCCGTTATCATATCTTCAGACATTTCTACTCGTGGAATTCGCTCAATTATGCCCCAAAGACGCATCGCCGCTTCACATGCTGTCTCTTTTGCATTAATTTGAAAACGTAAGACATTATCAAAGTAATCCTGAGGTAGCATTGGCCTCGAGAATTTTGCCAGTAGCATTTCTTTAATTTGTGGCCATTCTAGTTGAGTAATGTCTAATTTAGTAAGGCTGGAAGCGGCTCTTCCCTTTAAAGCATGTGTTAAAACTAATAATAGTTCAGCTCCTTGAAGCCTTTTACTATTCACTATTATTTCAGTTACTTTGCACCAACCTTCAATGTCTGCATCCGTGCTGTCAGGATCGAATTGGATTAACTGTGTTGCCGAAGTTTGTTGGGAAGTCGTCAGCAATTTCGTTAAAAGAGTCTCCATATTTTGTAATAAATTAGATGTGGGTACTCGAGCACTATTCTCCTCATGTGAATGCCCTGCGGATCCCACTTCTGATATAGGCACCTGGCCCATATCAGACTCGTCGATTCCTTCCATCTTTAGTCGGGAGTGGCGTAGGTTAGCGGGCGAGGAGAAATAATAAAAGCCGCAGTACAATCAAATCGACGTTCTATTTCACAATTACGATTTAAACTAAAGAAGTTATTCAATTAACAAAATCTATATTCAATTAGAAAGTTCACACACGATAGGAAGGGAAAATCAAGACGTTCCACAGAACGCGTGGCACATGCGCCAGATGCAAACGGATTATGATCTTCACTTTTAATTTGCAACGTGCAAACCAACGTCATGCCGCCAGCGATCTGAGTTACGTCAAGCGAGCTGTCACTGACTTGTCATTGTCAATGTCAGTGTCAGTCGCTTATCAACGTCATTCGCTTTACTAGGAATTATAATCTGTGACATCGAAACGGAAGCGCCGTCAAATAGATAAGTTGTGCTTATTGCCATAAATTCTTATGAAGTTTTTATCTCTTGTGTTATAAATAATTCATAATAAGCATACGATAATAAGCATTACACGACTTATTTATTCAATATAGAATCAATATTAATAGTGAACGTTATTTCATATAATGAGAAACCTATATAATAAATATACGAGTATATGTGCAATCGCAATCACCGGATATTGATAGACAATATCCTGTGAGTGCGCTTCCACATTGTCGTCACGAAGTCAGCAGAATATTCGTAAGTAGATGGGTAAAATACATAAAATTGACGATACCATTACATTTTCCGTCAAAGAAAATAAGAATAAATAGGTAGAAATAAAATAGTAAAGAGCGAATTTTCTTTGCACTTTATTAACAGAACATAAAACATTGCAAATAATAATATTTATAAACATCTAACTATCGTACAACAAGCTAATTAATGAGATTTATAAAGTGGTTTCAATTCGCTACGAACCCAAATAATCACATTTTATATGCACACACAGACTCCTCCAAATTCCGTTTCCCAAATTCACCAATATGCCATAAATAAGATTAAACTTATACAAATAAATAAAGACATTCTGTAGCCCAATAAATAAACAACATATTGTCCACCTGCATACCTAAACGTTTCCCCATTCGCTCCGCAAAAACATCCATCGCGGGTAGAATGACAAATTGCCGAGGTCATTCCCCCCAAATTGAATGTCTCCCAAGAACCGCACGCCAATAAGAAAGACATTGACAACAATAAAAACCATAGTTAATCTGGGAGCAAGAAGCAATAGTCGTAAAGTCAACTCGAGCGGGATTCCTCTCACGTACCTAATATTGTTTAAGGGTAATACTTTTACCTGCCCGGCAAATTATATCGTGTCCAGCATTGTATTAAGGTAAGTGTCTGCCCAGTATACTATCTTAACACATTAATATGTGTAACATTAACTGGGAAGCAAATGTAAATTTAACTTTCGGAAATGGAGTGTAATTAATATTTACATTTAATTAATACATGTGTGACAAATTCAGATAATAATAAATCAATATTACCTAATTATATTATACCTATAACTTTTTAATTTTGCATTTTACCATGCTATTTTTATGTGATAAATATTAAACAAGAAAATATACTAGAAAAAAGCAACTAGTCTCATGTCATCCCGTCAGGGCGACATGAGACTAGTTGCTTTTTTCTAGTATATTTTCTTGTTTAATATTTATCATATATTATACATACCCTACATAAATCCTCGGAATGGTCCTTCGCCATTATAACTATAATAAGTTGTATTTTATTATAGTCTGTAAGTATAAATAAGAACACCCTACCAGGGTTGTATTCAGTCCATCACATCTTTGTTACTTACTTACTTGTTTTTTTATTTGAAAGAGAAACTGTTACGATGCTTAAATAAATAAATAAAATAAATACTTTTTTTAAGGAATGTCTAATTTCGTAGATTTATATTGTTGTTATTAAAAATAAAGAAATCTTGTGTTTTTATAGATATCCCGATATTTCAGTTACTTTAAGTATCATGAATTGTTGGTGTTATAAGATATTTCGATAACTTATACAGTGATTATACAGTTTACAAAAGGATGACTGGAAAGAACCTTAACTTCACCATCATTCTCAGGGTTCTTTTAATAATTATATAGACTCTAAAGCCTTTCTCTATGATTAAAGTGATTTTTTTTATTCTTGAAATACTGACTTGCATTTAACTGTGCTAACGGGAATTGTGTTTTAATCGCCACACGTCATGAAGTATGATTAAGAATTTCTCTAACGATCTCCTACGACTAAAGTACTCAATAAATAATCTGTAGAGAAATTATTTAACGATTCGCGAGAGTAACTTTAAAAGCGAAAATACTTGCCCAAACATAAGTTCAATTCAACAACTCAGAGATTCCAAGCACCTACGAATATTAATTTTATTCCATTGATATTTAAATATTCGATCTTTAATAATGTTATTATATAAAATATTTCCTAACTTGAGATCTCCAAGTAGAGAAACGATGACGTGAGGCAGTTAAAGCTTCACACTGAGAGAGACAGGCTGATTATTTAACAAAAAATTTCTTAGCAACCAGGGGCCTAATAGTCTAATTTTAAAATCTATCGCAATCCCTTTCTATTCGTCATTTGAAAGATATTTACATACTTCAGGCCGTCACTATTTGACATTTGATAGGGATTGTGTTCGGGACGCGTTTTGAAAGGTATTGAATGAACGAAATGGAACCGCTTAAGCAAAGTAACACACGAAAATATCTTTCAAATGTATGGAGAAGTGTCAAATGAAGTGCAATTTAAAACATCATTCGTTCCGAAAGGTATTGCGACTTTATGTCACACAATTCCATAAATCACTATCACAATCACAATACCTTTGAAAGGGATTGTGATAAATTTTGAAATTAGACAATTAGAGGGCGGATTTGCGCTGTCATTAGTGTCACATTTTCATACAGTAGTATGTATGACAGCCACAATAGCAACAGAGTGAAACTGAACCGAGTTTTCGTTGGATAATGAGTCCTAGGGTCTACTCTGAAACCAAATATGCCGATAAGTAGAATATGAACGTCCCTTTAGTTTCGAGATTGTCAATATGGTTGTTCTTATAGATCACTTTGATGGCATATGTAAAATATTGAGATCTATTGATGCCATATTTTTTGAACGTGAAATATTTTGTGAATAATAAACTTTTCCCTATCTTATATTCACATGATACCCACGAAAAAACGAACTAAACTTACTTTTAGGGGACTTATTTCTCTTGTGTTACAATATTATGTATTTAGACGTACTCCAGGGAAATTTATCTGTCAGAGCTGACAGCAAATTAATATACAAAATAAATAACTCTGGAAATTATACAGATCGGACCCTCAGGGTAGCGGCCGAGTCAATAAAATATGGATAGAACTTCTGAAATACATAAACATACTGAATAAGTTGTGTAATCATTGTTGTGACAGCCTTTTTTAAATAAATAAATAAATATTCGCATACAATCACACCAATTATCTAGTCCCACGTTAAGTTTCATGAAGAACTTGTGTTATGGATACTAGATAACGGATAAACATACATATATACTTTTTTTTGTAAATACATACTTAATATACATATTAAACACCCAGACCAAGACAAATAGACATGTTCATGCAAACAAATATTTGTCTTGTCCGGGGATCGAACCCGGGATCTCTGGCACAGAAGGTGGGGTTAGTACCTCTGCGCCAAACAGGTCAATATCTATCTACTATCTTTGTAATAAGTACCTAAATCAACATGTTTGCTATAAATTGATCATAAGGACTTTCCGGCAGGCTGATTATCTAATAAAAAATCCTATAGCAACCAGTTTCGTTGCTGTCATTACTATCACATTTTATTTATTTATTTAAATTTATTATTTAAATCTTTATTGTACAATAAACGCAAAGTTAGGTACAAAAGGCGGAATTGATACTAAAATTATTTTCTACCAGTTGACTGGTAGAAAATACTTTTAGTAGTAAGTTAAATTTCAAAGGTTGACATTTAGGGAAACAAAGAGCAGCAAAAGCGATATGCGAGTCGTTGACATTGATATATATACGGTACTTTAATACATCATACATATACAAATTTACACATACTATATTGATACTATATACATATATATGTCGAAAGTTACGTCAAATCAGACGCCAGCGCCATCTGTAGGCGCTCGACAGAGTTTATGACGTGGCGGCCGGTCGTACGGAGCTCAGTCTTGTTGCGTCGGCCGAACCGTTAACACGTGTCTGGAAACTGTCATGCGCCCATTACTGTGTTACCTACTATGTTTTAGTTTAAAATAAAAAATTACACTTTGTTCCATCATACTGAAACTTCTAATTTCAACCAACACTACCTTCCGTACGCCCACTTGATATTTAATAACTATGGCTGAGAATAACGATCAAGAATTACCTTCGCCGTTATATATTATAGACACATAAATAAACAAAATACCGTACCAACGATAAAATAAAAAAGAACATACATATACACACATATACCCATGATAAATTACCAAAACTACGAACCTAAGCAGTCAACCCATCCAAAAAAAAAGCACGAATATTAAGGAATATTAGCTGGGAGATTTTCTGATAGCGTTAGGGAGACGGTTCCAGAATCACAAAGCTTATAGAGTAAAGGAGTCAGACATATAGCCGGAATGAAAGAGAGGGGAAGTGAGCGCAAGGGTAGTAGCAGAGCGTAGATGACGGTCATGAGAGTCACAGAGATACTGAAAACTGGATTTCAAGTATCCGGGAGAATACGGATTGTTGAAGATAAAGTAGAGCGTACACAGTATAAAAAAATAGCCCTTGACAGGTTTCTTGCTGGTTCTTCTCGTTACAAGGTCTCCCGCCGTAGGGTTTCTGAACCGATGGCGTAGCTTCTTTGACGTCATAAGTGCTTGTAACAGCCTAGACTGAATAAATAATATTGAATTTGATAAGTAGCATAATAAAGAGGAGATAACCGCACATCTCACCACAGCAACCTGTGGAATCCAACTGAGCGTACCATCAATATGCAGCCCAAGGTTCTTAATGCTGGAGCAGAGAGGTATTGTTGTGTTATCCAGAACCACAGACCTACATCGAAAAGACGAAAAGAGCGCTTCAAACTGTATGAGAACTTAGCGTGTCGAATTTTTCGTACCTTTGATGACTTCATGAGTGAGGTTTTGTCATGTGGAAATATTATTGAAGAGCTCTTGCAAGAAAGCACTGCACTATTAACCATTCTTGGCGATCTGCTTGATACCCGCCGACTTTCATCGCCTGGCATTTAGACGGATTCAGTGCTATCCCAAAATCAGTCGACCAGATGTTAATAGAATGCAGAAAATCGTTAATAAGAGAAATAGCCGACTCAATTTCTTCAACTGATGACTGCACGTAAATTTGTAAATCATCGGCATATAAATGATAAGAGCAGCAAAGCGAGGGTGGAAGGGAGTTAATAAAGAAAGAGAAAAGGAGAGGAGAAAGAATACCACCTTGAGGTACGCCGGAAGAAAGGTTATTCCATTGAGATGTGTCCGAACCCATTCGAACCGCCTGCTGTCGATCACGGAGATAGTTGGGACTCTAGTGACAGTGACAAGAAGTTGTGTGATCTGAGAATTGCAATAAAGATGTCGTGATCCACCATATTGAACGCATTCAAAAGTCAATAAGGACAATAATGTTGACCATCTGGTTCGCCATACCCAGTCTGGTGTCTTCGGTAACCTTGATTAAAGCAGTCGTTGTATTACGACCAGACGGAAGCCGGACTGAAAGGGAGTAACAAGCGAGTGGGAGAAGATGAAATTTGAGACCTGTTTGTAGGCAGCTGCTTCTAATACTTTGGAAAGGAAAGGAAGGATAGAGATAGGCCTGAGATTATTTAATAGACGAGGAGAAGAGAAGTAACTCTTTGGGAGGAGGAGTAATAAAATATTTTCGCCACAGAAGAGGAAATTGGCCAGTTTCAAAAGAGTAGTCGATAATGTGGACAAGGAAAGGTAAAATTTGCTAAAGGACACAGACAACCATTTTCTTGCTTATTTCATCATACCTAACAGCATTAGATTTAAGTGAGGAGATGGTTTTACTAATCTCGTCTCAAAGTCACTGGAGAGAACGAAAACGATTCGGGAAGCAAGGGGACTTTCGATTCCAGAAAGGCGATAGTGTTGGAATTTGTGACATGATGTTGTATGCATTTTCATACTGTATGACAGCCAAAACAGCGACGAAACTGGAAACTGAAGCGAGTTTTCGTTAGAAAATCTGCCCTCCGGTCGGTATTCAGAGGAACTCAAATTAACTGTAGGTTTCTTATGTCTCTAAATACTAAGCCTATATGTGTTTTGTGTTTACGAAAAATAGTTACGTCCTACTGAAAATGTGGGATGAACGACAATACTTAACGAAAAAATCAATTAGGTACTTAAAATATTAATATGTCGACACTAAATTCAACAGTGGAGTCTTCTACTAAACAAAACTGTAATATGCCAATATCATAGTGTACATACTGTACATCAAGTGCAAGTTAAAAGCCCTCGTCTTGTCTATCAGACGGCAACTTTGGACATTTGCGCTCAATCAGTTGTAGTTTCCAACCTGTCACCTCAATCATATCTGGTCTAGGCGTCGTTATCTGCGCCATATTGTACTCTCATTGTTTTTGTTCATTCGGAGCCGCTTTGTCTTTCGGTCCTTAGGCTGGTCACATACTGCAACTTGGTGATGGGTTACGATAGATAACGCTCTCTAGAGTGAATGTCAAACGAACATAGGTAGGATATGTTATGAAATAATATATTAAAATCCTACTAATATTAGAAATGCTATGTATGTCAGTCTGTTTGTTACTTTTTCACGCAAAAACTTATTTAGATATATATTAATAACACAGAGGATAGCCTAAATTTAAAATAGGCTACTTTTTATCTCGATATTTCAAACCACGCGGGTAAAACCACGGGCGGCCGCTTTATTTGTTATGCAGTGCTGGAAAGTTCGATTTTGCGGGGAGTTATCTCTATTGAAACTTGAGCAAGCGTAGGTTCCTATGATTGGGTTCAACGGTTGAATCCTGAGCGTAGCAAAGTTTCAAAGGTACGAGAGGCTAAAAACTTTTCTGCCGAACCCAACACACAAATTGTTCACCATAGAACAGCGAGAAAAATTTGTTGGTTGTTTCCGCGGTCAACATTCGGTAAAAAAATCTTTAAACCAAAAGTTTAATCTAAATAAATCTAATTCTTGTTTTTTTAATGATATAAAAAACTAAAATAATAAAAAGGGAGTATTATAGTTAATTCAAAGTTATATAAAACCTTCAACAACTTCATCCACTTTCCCAGGTCGTCCACATTTCCAACTTGTCCACTTTTCTTACTCGTCCCTATTTTGGCCACTTCCCAACCCGTCCATATTCCTAACTCCTATGAATAAATTGTTACTTATAATAACAATAAAACGATTCGGTAAATGTTGACATTGACATGATGACAATGACACAAGTACAATCGGGGAACTTCCCGGTTGAGCAGTAGAGTTTTTTTGGGAAACGTTTTCTCGGAAAGTAAGTTAGTTAAAGAAATAATTTATTATTCAAATGAAATACCTCATAATGGTCTATTATTTATGATTTAAACGTTTTCTATATAACTTTTACTTTTTTTAATTAAAGTTCCCTGAAAAATCTCTACTGGTCAACCGGGAAGTTCTCCGACTGTACAAGACAAAGACAATCTAACAAATATGCATATCATGCTAAAGTACCGGTTACTACATAGTAAAATACACCTGTATTGTAACAGTGATGTCACAAAATGGGGAGAGTAATGACCGATGAGCAGTCCGCGTGAGCGGTAATATTTTATAGCACGGCACGGTGAAGTGCCGGATATTTCCCAGGCGGAGAGTATTTCAAGGAGGCGTCACTGTGAGCGCTGCCTTGTATGCTCTGCAATAATACAAGCGTCATATTTTTAATCTACCTATACATATAATGTGCCTATAATGTAACCTATAATGTGCCTATACTGTTCACGGTATATTTCAGAACATCGTATCTCTACTACTACACTTCTTAATCGGTCCCTCATGACTGAGGATCGTGATCACTGGCCACTTTTACAATTATTTTCTATCGTTCTCGGTCCATGTCGGTCTCAGCGCTTGGTGGAATTAGCTCGAGGAGGTTGCTGCTTTTACTTGGTCAGACTATTTGGTGTACGAACGACCTCGGGCTCTTTTTATTTCCACCAACCACGACCAGCTTTTCGAGACTCTCATCTCCTCTTCGCATTATGTGGCCAAAGTATGAGAGTATGCGATGTATTTGGGTAAATATAGAATAATGTTTTACAATTTATGCTCCACGCTACGGTCTGGCTGGTAGACTGTTGCAGTGATGAAAATTATAGTAACTGGTGAAGATTCACTTTGGAAACAGTATTTCAATGCGGCGCCATATTGTGAACGCTGCCTTGTTTTCTCTGCAGTAATACAAGTGACATGTTTTTAATCTATAACCACTCCCATGCTGGATTGGGAGTGAAATAGAATGTGACTGCTGCTACCTTTTCAGTGCAGATAGTAAATCGATAATCTAATATAGGCGATACGCTGGCAACCTGTCACTATCGTTTCCGACAACATCTTAGACCGAACCGACCAAGCAAGGATTTTATGGCGTGAGTGTATGCGTATGTAACCATTGTTCACGGTACATTTTAGACCTTGGGTACATTTGCGTAAGGTAATCGTATTAATTTGCAGTTCATATCGTATTCAATCGAAATTGTATGGAATGACATTTAATATGATAAAATAAGCTGTGTAGTGTCGGCTTAGAATAGCACTACCCCTTCTTATCCCGTGGGTGTCGTAAAAGGGGACTAAGGGACTCAGCCTTCAAGAGACGGGCAGCAGCATCTCTTACTAATTTGGCCATACTGCAATCGCCAACCCGCCTGCCAAGCGTGGCGATTATGGCTAACCCTCTCTTTGGGGGAAGCTTATACCCAGCAATGGGTGTTACGTGGCTGAGACGACGACGACGATGATACAATATGAACTGTCAAAATAATACGATTGACTTTACGCAATCGCCTAGCTTCTTGATCTCCAAGCTACGGATTGGCGAGTTGACCGTGACTGCTGCTGCTGGAGTGATCAAATTTAGAATCGGAGGTAAAGAGTCACTTGGGGTCTCATAGCCATGTTCGTTAGTTTCATTTGACCTTAAGGGAAATAAAATTAAACAGACCTTACCTTGACGCCAAGTTTGGGAGAACAAACGTAACAACATATTCGTACGTGAGTGATATTAGGCACGGACTCGGAGGAACACGACGTCGCTTCTAGCGCAACGCTGTTTCTGGCCATTTGTAGTCACAGATTTGGGAAATTGGGCAAGATGGTTACGTGTTCATATCATGTTCGGTTTCAAAGGCAACATAGGGATCTAAAATCAAACAGCTAGCTTAACCAATACCAGTGTGCTGGCTGTGGCTGCTAAAAAGTAATTAATTTTAAAGCAATTTAATTGATTGTAAACACTCCGTTTCTTCAAACATACAGAAGAAAAACACGTGGTTTAAATACTATAGATCGTTAGATTATTAAATGTTTTGGGAAAATGAGAATTCTGTCGCTATTGAAAGATGCATAAATATGGTGTTAGATAAGTCAAATGATCTACCATAAAGTTATATAAATGCGAAATAATAAGTAAAAAATATAAACACGAATATTCCAACACTCATTTTATCAAATAAAGAGCATTCAACACATTTCTGTAACTGCATGCCGAAGTAAAGTCCAATAAAGCGAGCGAGATGTCGGTATAAAACATTCCAATATTACAATCACGTATTCAATATTTAGCCGAGATGCGTCGGATCAAAGGGCACTCGAGGCAGCTCGTTCCGTTTCACGCGAATTCTTATTGAGAACTGATGCCTTTTGAAATTTAATGTGGACCCACGTATCATGTTTGGCTAATAATGCGATCCAAGTGGAATCCTCACGTTTGTAATTATTTTATCCCTTTAAAATATAATGTTCAAACATTTTATTACTTTATTCAAAGCATGTTGTTGATGTACTTAGGGCCGGTATTTCAATATCGACTTATCTTGAATTGATCCAGGATTGAAGATATGTTCCACTTATGTGTATTTCAATAAACGATTAAAGTTACGTGACGCTTAAAGTCCATCCTAACTAGCCAATATTTAAGCTAAGGAATTCAGAGACTTAAGTGCCGAACCAGGATTCGTTGCTATGGTAACATATTTTTGACTGGCAAAAAGATATTTTAGATTTACATTTAGGTATTTATTATCAGTAAATAAAATGCAGTTGTAGCATAAAAAATATTATAGTGTAGAAATAATGGCAAATTACAAAAATATTATGCGAAATTTTTAAGATGATGCGTAATGTAATGTAAAAATTTCGAAGTGAGAAGTAATTCAAAAGTGAAAAATTTATTGGCGCTCTTTTTTATTGTAGAGCCTCCACAACGATTCTCATTGGTCGCTGAGCGTACAAGCGCAGCCAATGAGCGCTCAATGTCAGCAAATGACTACAAAATTCAGAGACAATTATCATATTTTGTTTGTTATGTTGCAATATTGCGACGAATCCTAGATTAGCTAAGGCGAGGAATATCCGGATTGAAATACGCTATTGTCTTTCACAAGTGATACTTAGCTCAAATGTTGGACTTAACTTAAGTCATAAGATAAGGTGACATTGAAATACCGGCCCTTAGTGTACTGTGCGACACAACCTAACCTAACCCACCCTTTAGGTGGAGGCTTATACCCAGCAGTGGGTGTTATGTGGCTGAGACGACGACTGTGTGGCAAGCTTTTCTCTTTTACGACATGGCTTTATTATATTTTGATTTGCCTTATCATTTAATAAATAAACATACACTCACACCAGTTACGCAGCCCAAGATAAGTTTCATAAGAACTTGTGTTATGGATACTATAAATACGATAACTGATAAATATAAGACACATCTACTTTTTTTGTACATACATGCATATTATACATATTAGACACCCAGACCAAGAAAAATAGACAATATGTTCGTGCACACAAATATTTGATTTGTCCGGGAATCGAACTCGGGACCTCTTCGTAGAAGCACAGCGTAACTAAGGAACTAACCAGACAGGTCATCATCACTTATATCTAGAGTGCCTAGGTATAGTATTTACTTATTTATATTATCAGAAAGATGTTGTGTTACTAGTGTCAAGTTTGAATTCATAGAAAATCTAAAGAGTTTAGCTCCAAAATTATTTATTTTGATCTTTACGTTTAGTTAAAATAGAAACTTTGCAAAGTGCAAAATAACAAAATGTGCGCTCAAAGAGTTAATTGGGTAATAAAAGCTCCACTCGTATTGGGAACAAAGAATTCAGTTTCAACAATATAACTATCGAGCGGGAAAATATCAGATGTCATATTCATTAAGGTAATAAAAGAGATCTGTTCTGTTTGTATTCGTAATTCCTTAAATTTGGCATGAAGGAAACCTTAAAAAGAGGCCGAAAACGGATTACAAATGATACCGCTGGCGGGCGTGTGTTTGTGGGATTTGTTGGATGGGACTGTATGGGCCGACTGTTTGATGCCGCTGTAATGTTAATATCATTGTTGGCTTGTTTTCTGTTTCAAAAATGTTTAGAGACGATTTCCTGAGTTGGTGAAAACACCTTACAACCCAAATTACGAGTAAAAAGATAGTTAAAACGCCGAATTAGAGGCTATTTTTATCTCGTCTTCTAGGAACGTTTCGTTGACCTTGATTCCTAAAGATCCATAGA
Source organism: Chrysoteuchia culmella (assembly GCA_910589605.1). Taxonomy (NCBI): domain Eukaryota; kingdom Metazoa; phylum Arthropoda; class Insecta; order Lepidoptera; family Crambidae; genus Chrysoteuchia; species Chrysoteuchia culmella. The sequence continues at coordinate 5,129,330 of OU342647.1, read as the reverse complement.
AAAAAAAACATAAAATGACATAGTCAAAGTCAAAGTACTTTATTTGATTTAAATGTGGTGACAAATATGCAAATATAATTTCTATAGAAATTCAACACAGATTTATGATAAATATTTTTTATTAATAATTTCAATATTAAGAATAATTAATTAAATCTATATAATGTTAAAAAATTAGAATAATAGTAAAATTTCATTAAAATTTCATTTCGAGATATTCTTTAACAATTTTTTTTTAAACATTTGTCACTTAACCATGAATGTAAATTTTAACGGCATAATTTAATTTTTGATAAAACGGAAGTAAATATCTATTCGTTTCATCTGAAATGGACACCATTTTGATTGCTTAGGCACTTTAAAATGTATATTGTTATCATGATAACTGACGTGACATTGACAGTATTGACAGCCAAAAATGAGTTCAACTGTCACTGAACTGTTAGTGATCGACCAGCCAAAAGCGTTTTGTTATGTACAACTACTTCCGTTTCGCATCTTATAAATACAAATACAAATACAAATAAATTTATTAAAATGCAAAGATGTTCCATCACAACATAAATTATCAAAACATTAACGACTACTTATATAAAAACATTATGGAACCTTATATAAGTTTCACAGCGGTCTCTGCACTAGACTCTAGGCCTGTATCGCAGGGGCCAGTTAACGATTGTAATGCACAATTATAGTGGCGGTTCAGATCAAGTTATAAAAGAAGAACATTTTGGAGAAATATTTTGGGGGAAAAAAAATGAAAAATATATGAAAAAGGTATGTTTCTGCACGCATGCCGTGTGTGTGTTTGTGTGTATGTGTTTGTATGTTTGTGTGTATGTGTTTGTATGTTTGTGAGTATGTGTACGTGTGAGTGTGTGTGTTAGTAACAGGCTTTAAGAATGTCCTCGGTTTCCAGATAGTTAAGACCTTTCAACCATGTTTGTATGCATTTCTTTAATTTGTGAGCTGTTAGGTGCTTCGCGTCTTTTACATGTTTCACTATTTTATTGTACGTATGTATGTGGGAGAATGGAGGAAGGTTCCTAGCAAAACTAGTATGTATTGTAGGCAGGTAAGCTTTGAAAATACGTCGAGACGATAGGATCAAGTATTCTGGGGAGTTAAGGATTTTTTTATGAGTTGCAAAGGCTATTTTAGCGATGTAAAGTTGACGCACTCTGAGGATTTCACTTTCCCTGTATAACTCGTCAGTGGAAAACCTAAAGGGCTTGCGTAACATGACTTTTAGGACTGCGCGCTGTGCTCTCTCCAACTCTATCATGGTCGTCTTTGCTATACCACCCCATGCTGATATGCAGTATAAAAGACAAGATTGACAGATGGCCGAGTAAACTATGGTAAGTATGTTTTTATTTGCAGAATGACGTAAAGATTTCATTATATAAATCGATTTTCTTATTTTAGCAGACAGTGTTGATATGTGATGTTTGAAGGAAAGATTCTCGTCCAGTATTACACCCAAGTATCTAATGGATTCTTTTCGCTCTATAGATGAACACTTACATTGAACAGGGCTCTGATCTTCAGCAATGCCACATGAGTGAATTGTTAGTTTCGGTGTAACTTGTGGCTTTAACGCACGAGTTTTATGGAAAGCTAAGTATTTTGTTTTATTTATATTTAGGGTTAATAGATTTTGATTTAACCAGTTAGAAACAATCGAAAGTCCTCTATTAGCAGATTCGAATGTAGTTTCCCAAGATTGTCCTCGAAATAAGATGACTGTGTCGTCAGCGTAGCAAATCATGTCAGCTCCCACTAAAGGTACGCTTAGAAGGCCGTTGATATAAATCAGGAACAGTACCGGGCCAAGAATGCTGCCCTGGGGTACGCCATATTCTACGGAAAGGGGACTGCTCACGTTCGATCCGACCTTCACGCACTGTTGACGACCTAAGAGGTAAGAACCGAACCAGTTACTGGCTAAACCTCGTATACCTACGCTTTGAAGTTTTTGTAACAGTATTGGAATCGAAACCGTATCAAACGCCCTGGCTAGGTCTAGAAATACCCCAAGGCAGCACTCATTCTGGTCCAAAACTGAAGCTACTGTTTCGGTAAATAACACAACTGCGTTCTCTGTCGACTTATGACGCCTGAAGCCAAACTGCTTTTCCGATAAAAGGGAGTGTTTTTCAATGAAGCTAACCAGTCTTTTGCATACGACTTTTTCTAATAATTTTAAGAAGACACTTGGTAGTGTTATAGGTCGGTAGTTGCAAGGTGTAGATTTGGATCCGTCTTTGTAAATTGGGGTTATTACTCCTAATTTCCATGGTTCAGGAAATTTCCCTGTTTCTATGCTTTTATTGTAGATACACGTTAAGGGTTCTATTATTGTTGGGCAAATATGTTTTATTAAAATAGGGGTACATCTGTCTAGCCCCGGGGCGCTGCCAACTTTGAGTTCTTTAATGTATTGAGTAATCTCTTCATGATCCGTGGGAGCTAAAAAGAAGGAGTTCTCAGGGCAACAGTCAGTTTTAACTTGGGCAGCGAGGGCTTCCTCCGATTTGTTTATTATGTTTAGCGTGTTATTTGCAAGAGTTTTTCCAACGTTGGCAAAGTACTGATTACAATTATTTAGTGACTGGTTAGAGTTGGAAGCGTCAATAAGATCACTTGCGTCATTTCGGGAGTTAGTGAAGTTACATATTTGTTTAACTGTAGTCCAGAGTTTTTTAGTATCTTTTACATTAGCTGTTAGTTGTTCATTTTCATAAGTCGTTTTTAACCTGTGCAGTAAATTGTTTAAAAAATTTCGGTATCTTTTATAGGTGATTTGAGCTACTTCGTTATTCGGATTTTTTCTGGCCTCGAGGTGTAAATGATCACGGTTTTTTTGGCATTTGATTAAACCCGGGGTGATCCAGGGTTTAATAGTAAATTTAGCACGTGAAACTGTATATTCTTTGGAGTTGTTTGAAATTGCATTGTTTATTATTTCACTAAAAGAAATTACAGCTTCGTCGACATTATTCGCGTTAAAAACATCGGACCAATCAACGGACTGCAAAGTAGCATTTACCGCCGGGTAATCAATAACGAGTTTTGTTCGTTTGTGTGGTTTCTGATTCGAAAGAGTAGAGGAAAAGCCTAATATGCTTACATCGTGATCAGTTAGATCCGTTTTTGCAACAATACCAATCGCAGAGGTGTCTTTTTTTATAAAAATGTGATCGAGACAAGCATCAAACCTAGTCGGATGAGTGATTGCGGGTAGCAATTGGTTTTCTATTAAGAGACTAAGGTACTCCGTACATTGCTCAGTAAGTGGGCTGCTACATAGATCTAAGTTTATATCTCCTGCTACAATCAAGCGCTTTGTATTGCTAGCATTTTTTAAGGTACTGTCTAATGAACATAAGAATTTATCAACAAAGTGAAAGGAAGGAGATCGGTAGATCCCAAATATTGTTATATCTATACTTAACTTTATCTCTAAGCAGTTACAGTCTTCTAATATAGGTTCTGAAACAGTCGGGTACCATTTATTATTAACATAAACAGTAACACCGCCACTCTTATTTATATACTTTTGTGTTCGATAGCTGTTGAAGCCTGTTAATATTGGTATTGGAGTGTCCTCATTCAGCCAGCACTCTGTAAGAACAATTACGTCAAAATTTATCTTTAGACGTCCCATCATTATAAGAAATCCGTCAAAGTTTTTAGTTATGCTACGTATATTGAAGGTCAAAACTTTGATGTTGTACAATGGCGGTCAAGAACGGTGGACCACCCTTAAGGGCGATATTGCGTGCACGCAGCGCGGCCGCTTCTCGCCACTCTCGCCCGCGTTAACCAATCACGACGCGTCTCGTCTATACTTACACACACACGTGCATTGCTATAATAAATGCAAGTGTATTTAAGTAACGTTCAGTGCAGTGACTCGCGCGGCTTAGCAACGTCTCTTTTTTTATAAGTTGCTATTATCTCGAGCATTCGGTTTGTATTTTCTAAATCGAAGCGGTCTGTTTTACAAATCTGGATTCGCAATACAATATTATAAATAATATTAATGTCTCTCCGGGCGGCAAGTGTAGTATAAAAGTAAATTTATCGTGATTAAGATTTTTTTTTTCAAAATTTGAATATTAATAATATAACAGAAACATTAATGAAAATAAAATTAGTATAATAAGGGAAATATGTAATAAATCAGTTGACGTATAGATAGAGGCTTATTAACGGGTTTTGAATAAATAAATTTAAAAAAACTTATGTTGAAAATATTGTTTATTGTAAATTGCATGATGAATAAATACAAAAACTAGGTAGGTACTGGACGATTTTTAAAAATTATTTCACATAAGTAAAGTTTCATTATTCCAGAGTAACATAGGCTACATTTTATCCCGATATTTAATCGCCATTTATAAAAATAATTAATAGTTATACAAATTATTTTGTAGTTTGAAGTCACGTGATTATCTAAACTCCACGAAGATGAATTCGCGGGCGTCCACTAGTTTTTAATATAAATTCTACTTTGTAGGTATGCGAAGAAAATGGTTGAAAATAAAATACTTATGAAATATTACAAAAAAACAACCCATCCTCCAAGTAGCACCGCCGGGAATCGACCTTTCACTGTCCGGGCGAATGCTCTGACCGCTGAGCTACGGAGTCGTTAGAGTAAGCGTCGAATCGTTCTAAACCTTCTTAGGCGCTGTGAGTCAGCGTTTATTTCATAAGGATGAGTCGTTTTTTTTTCTAATATTTCATTTTCAATAAGTAATAATAATTGCAATGTAAATTCAAGAAACCGCCAAGTGCGAGTTGGACTCGCGCACGAAGGGTTCCGTACCATTAAAAAAAATATTTTATTTTATTGGATTTACACCTGCATACTGGTGTAAAGCCAGTCTATAATCTATAACTATATTATTAACACTCAACATTTATTTGTAGGACGTAGAGATTTTTTTTTGGAGTGAATAAGTATACTTACAACATAATATTCTGTGAATAGGTATATCAAGCGTCTACCTGCTGCCGTTATTAATATCAAGAAAAAAACGGCAAAAACATCATGTTTGTTGTATGGGAGACCCCTTAAATATTTATTTTATTTTAATTTAATAGTTAATTTTTAAAGTGAATATACAACTATACACGGTGTAAAAAGATTTTGTGAGTATTTCAAGCGTCTACCTGTTGCCGTTATTAATATCGAAGGTGGAACAACAATCCGATTTCAAAGCCGAGGTCAACACAAAACAAAACAAATCAGTCGGAGAAGAAAGCAGGGGACGTAGGAATCGAAAAAAATTACTCTAAAATTACGGAAGACACGTGAACAATTTGCGAAAACAAGTGGACACTGCAGGGCGCGGGCCCCGCACCGAGCCAAAAAAAAGTTGTTTGTCCACTTCATTCCGAAGCGGCCGAATAGGGTCGGAGAATTATATAGTAAATGCTGTCTTATTTCTATTAGAAATAAGGCAGCATTCAGTTTGGCCCCATTCGGCCGGGCGGGCGTCAAAAGGTACGCTAATTGGTCACGTAGTAGAATGCCCTTAGCCAATCAAGACAGGGTGCGCGTGAGCCGGCAATACGTCTGCCAAGCGATTTTTGCTGCTAGCTGATTCACCGAAAGTGTCCCCGGCTGTACTTTGAAGTAGGTACTAAGCTAGCGCAGTCTTCCAGTGTCTCAAGTGTTTGGCAGTTTATGTTTAAAATATTGTCACAATTATCCAAAAGGTCCGGGATCATCATGCAAAAATGTTTGTACAATTTTAAAAAACTGCCAAAACACCATAAATGACACTGAAATGCACTTATTTTTATCAGTTGCGTACCTTAAGTTAAAAGCCTGCTCTTGAGTTGTGTGAAGATTCGTGAGAATTGTTGTTGTGTGTGTGTATGTGAGTGTTTGGTGTTTGTGTGTAGGAAATGTAGTTTGTGTATAATTTAAAATAAAATAAGTTTGACTATAAGTATACTGCATGCATATAAATACTAAAAGTGAAAAAAACATAATGTAACTAATGAGATCGCTAAACAATAGAATTATAAAAGCTAAACTAATTTGTTGCTGGGGGTCCAACTTTTTCATCAAGATCGGCTGTTGAATAAATGCGAATGGATGGATTGTTGTCCGTTTCTCGCACGAAGATACCTCCATTACTTGTCCAGCAGTGACGAAAGTTATGGAGCGATTTTCTAGATCTGCTCTCACGAAATAACAACCGATTGTACTTTGTTAATCTTTCATTAATGAACAACTTTTCAGATGTACCGGTTACAATGTTCTGGGACGTAAGGTTCTTTTTTGCCTTTGCGGCCCTTATAAGTTCTTCCTTTTTTGATCTACGTAGTAGTTTGACCACTATTGGCCGTGATATCTGTCCCTCCGGTTTGGTGACTTTTGAACCGCGAGGCCGTTTTGGTCCAACACGGTGTATGTCATCAATGTCCGATTGCATCAATTGTATTCCTAACTCTTGGGCAGTCGTAATCACTATCCGTGTTAAATCGTCGCTTCTTTAATAAGTTTAAAATATAAATAACTCCCAAAATAAAAGATATTATAAAACAGTGAATATTATATAGGGCTTATCGATTATACGCATTTATTTTAAATTAAACAGAAATACTGTTTTCTTTAGAAAAGTGCCTGATGTCCTTTGCGGCGACATCCGTGATATGATCTTAGTGCAGTACTTCTATTACTTATTCTTACGAGTAGCCACGGAGCTTAAGCAAAAGGATTGATTTTTGTGCAAACTTTGTTTATAATTGTGGCTTCTACGAGCAAGTATTATCTATCTATGATGACTCCTAAAAATGTGCATTCAGTCACTTCATCCACAGGCTTGTCTTCAAATTGTATTTGTAAGTCTTGTTTTTTAGCGCCTTTATTATGTATTTGTAGGTGTTTTGTTTTGGTCAAATTAATCCTCAAATTATTTTCATTTAGCCAGTTGATTATGTAAGCTAGTGCATTGTTAACAATGCATTAGCTTAACATATTATGTCAATTAGTTTTTGAAAGGAACTATTAGAGCAATGTCATCGGCATAAAGTGAGCAATAGTTATATATAAGAAAAATCACTAATATAGAGCAAGAATAGCAAGGGGCCAAAGATACTCCCTTGGGGTACCCCACGATGATTTAGTTTCCACTCCGATTCGTATATTTGTTCTTAATTTTTGGAGTTCATACCTACCATTTCAACATACTGCTTTCTATTATTTAAGTAGCTTTGAAGCCATTTAAGTTGCGAATACAGTAAGCTTCACATTTATTAATGAAAAGGTCATGTGAGACGCAGTCATACGCCTTATTGCTGTCAAAGAGTATTACAGTGACCGATATTTTTTTGTTTACAGGCTATAGTTTTATTAATGAGATTAAAGAAAGCCATTGTTGTAGATTTGCCTCTCTGGAATTCGTTCTGGCTTGTATTTAGTATATTATGTTTTTCAATAATATTTGTCAGTCTTTTATGCATTGCGGTCTCAAATATTTTGGAATATGTTGACAGTAAGGCAATCGGTCTATAATTCTTTGTTAACTTCCTATATCTAGTGATTATGTCGACTTTTGGAATGTTAGCTTTCCTTTTTCCTTGTGTGAGATAACACCTAGATTTTCAATAGTAGACACACAATTAGTAATATAACATACCAACATGTTATTTTAAAGTTAATTAGCGATGCGGATACGTTTATTATCAATATTATTGACTAGCACATTTGGATCGTGTCGCGGTGATATTCGAAAAAAGTCTTATGTCGTCCAGTAGTTAATTCTTATTGGACGAAACACTCACTCTCTCGCATAGGTGCGAGCAGGATAGCAATGTTTAGTGTGTATATCAAGGAACGGGACATAATTAAAGGATGGGAAATTACGTACATATTTGCAAGTATATGAAAGTCAATACAAATCCTTTGTAAGTCCACCATCAACCGTGCTTCATACATTTTTGGTCCCAATGTGAAAGTGCCGGCCAAAAAAAATAGGCTTAATTTATTATTATGGCAACGAAGCCAAAGCAGGCAAAAAAAAATCGTATGTTTAAGTTTCACTTAAGAAAAATGTAATGAAAAATCAGACTTTTCAATCCCTAATAAAACCTAGAACAGTCATGTTACAGCTTTGGTGCCATAATAATAAATGCTAAGGGGCATATAGATCTATCAGAATCAAGTCTTTATCTTTTTTTGAAAAATGGATGATCCTTTATCTTTCTTTTAAATTTGTTACAAGCACCTATGATAGTTGCTCTTGTCACAGCTCTAGTTGAATCATTCAACGTGCAGCAGCTCGTTACTGAGTATAGAGCAACATACAGAGATAGAGATTATCTTTTCAAGTCCCGGCTAATGCTGCTTTCATGATCCTAACGAACCCGTGATTATGCAAGAATATGCGATTCAAAAGTCCGACTGAATATGCGGACCGTTCACCGTCGGAAAACTAGCTTTTACGATTTTTTTTATATGGTTTTAAAGAGCCAAACGAAATACCAACTATTTTGAAAGTTGCAGGTTAAATGATACTCTTATTTTGTGACTGTCGTCAACATCTGTCGAGGTGTATGTTTGAAATAGCTTTTATTTATGTTTTTACTGGTAACACAAGAGAAAGAATTTCAGTTTTTTTATAGAGTCATTTGGGTAGTCGTATTTCAGATTAAAGCTTTAGGCATAATATATAAATATAACTAAATAGTGACGAATCAAATGTAGTAAAATATGTCAGGGCCATTGTAGCCTATACCTAAATAAATATAAAAAACCGGCCAAGTGTGAGTCGAAACTTGCCTACCCAGGGGTCCGCACAAAGTAGTTAAGGTACCTAGGCAAAGAATATAATTATACACTTGACCTAGGTAGCCACATCATATTATAAATAGTTCAGAAATCAAGTCTCGCAATTTTTTCCGAATTATTCCCGTAATTCAGTTTCCAAAACTAATGACAAAGTATATTTTTTATTATTAAATTACAATAGATGTATAGTTTTCAGTTTCTCCTTATATTTGTAGTAAAAGAAGATATTAATTTTCACTTCACACGCTCTGAAAAGTAGGTTTTGTCAATCAGTTTAGGCGTAGAAAATCACTTTTTGCGGCCTAGCGCGGCAAAGTACTTTTTTAATTTCATACCTAAAAATATGTTTTAGTGCGTTCCGAATCGCACTATTGACTTTTTGTTATATTTGATTCTTATTTTAAATAGCTTTAAATTAATTATAATACTCCGTTTTGGTTAATTATATTATTTTCGTTCATTGAATCATAAAAACCATAACAATAAGATTAAACTATTTGTTATAAGAATTTTATATAAGGCTGGGTGAGATTTCACAACCTATAATTGGATTTCGGACTGTGACTAAATCTTTATTTTTAAATTGTCTTTGTCTTGTACCTCATGTCAGTGTCAACATTTCTTTACGGAATCGTTTTTATTCTTATTAATAAGTAACAATATATTCCTACTTTAAATAACTTTGAATTAACTATAATACTCCCTTTTTTAACCGACTTCAAAAAAGGAGGAGGTTATCGAGTCGACTGTATTTTTTACGAAGATCTGGCTAGTAGTTTTTTCATAATCCTGAAAAATATCAATCACCTTTTGGCAAGTAGTCGTATACCTAGATGACATCATTGTTGTGTATGGGCTGATTTTTAGTGTAAGTAACGGCACATAATGTAACAAAAAAATCTGAAATAAAAACATTTTATAAAAAAAATCAAACCGACTTCAAAAAGTAAAAAATAAAACTTTTGGAGTCGGTGCAAGTTAGCAAAGGCAAAAAAAATATATAGTTAATAGAAGTGCAATGTAGAATGCTTTGGCTGGCACCGACTCCAAAAGTTTTATTTTTTACTTTTTGAAGTCGGTTTGATTTTTTTTATAAAATGTTTTTTTATTATTCTAGTTTTATATATCATTAAAACAACGAGAATAAGGAATATTTAGATTAAACTTTATGTTTAAAGATTTTTCTACCGGAAGTTGACCGCGGAAACAACCATAAAATGTTCCTCGCTATTGTGAGGTGAAAAATTGCGTGTTGCGCTCGGCAGAAAAGTTTTTAGCGTCTTTAGCGTCTTGTACCTTTGAAATCCACGCTTCGCTCAGGATTCAATCTTTGAACCACTCGTTATGCTCGTGGTTCAATCCTAGAATCCTTCACTTGCTCAGATTTCAATAGAGGCAACTCGCCGCTAAATAAACAACTTTCCAGCCTAGTATAACAAATAACTATTTCACCTCACACGCTCTGAAAAGGAGGTTTTGTCAATCAGTTTAGGCGTAGAAAATCGCTTTTTGCGGCCTAGCGCGCAGCAAAGTACTTTTTTAATTTAATACCTAAAAATATGTCATAATGCGTTCCGAATCGCACTATTGACTATTTTGTTATATTTCATTCTTATTTTAAATATCTTTAAATTAATTATAATACTCCGTTTTGGTTTTATTATATTATTTTAGTTCATTGAATCATAAAAAACAATAACAATAAGATTAAACTATTTGTTATAAGAATTTTATATTAGGCTGAGTGAGATTTCACAACCTATAATTGGATTTCGGACTGTGTCATAAATCTTTATTTTTAAATTGTCTTTGACTTGTACCTCATGTCAGTGTCAACATTTACGGAATCGTTTTTATTCTTATTTATGAGTAACAATATATTCCTACTTTAAATAACTTTGAATTAACTATAATACTCCCTTTTTTATTATTTTATTTTTTATATCATTAAAACAACAAGAATAAGGTAAATTTAGATTAAACTTTATGTTTAAAGAATTTTTTACCGGAAGTTGACCGCGAAAACAACCGTAAAATGTTCCTCACTATTGTGAAGTGAATAATTGTGTGTTGCGCTCGGCAGAAAAGTTTTTAGCGTCTTGTACCTTTGAAATCCTCGCTTCGCTCAGGATTCAATCTTTGAACCACTCGCTACGCTCATGGTTCAATCCTAGAATCCTTCACTTGCTCAGATTTCAATAGAGGTAACTCGCCGCTAAATAACCAACTTTCCAGCCTTGCATAACAAATAACTATTTCTGACATCTTTTTTGTATAGACATAAATTCACAAGTTTAATTTTTTCACAGCTTTAAGAGACTGTTGACTTAAATATATGGCTTTGATTTTAGCTGAATACTTCTACGCGTTCCGGGGCTTTTCCCGAAATTCAGTTTCCAAAACTAAAGACTATGTTCTTTTATTTAATTACAATAGTGTAGTATTTTTCATTTTTTTCCTTTATTTGTAGAATAAGACGATATTACTTGTCAAATTGCATAGTTCTAGCACAGTGTGACTAAGGAGCTACAGTGGGACAACGCCCTTGAAACCTCGCGGCCATGCCATGCCACCTTTGAAACGACTTTCATAGTTTTTGACAGGACATATGTCATTGTCCCGAGTGAGCGTATGGCAGCTCGGTCTCGCTAGCACCCCCTCTCGTCCCGCGTACCCCGCACGATTGTTCTGGCAAAACTTGTCCGTCAGACGACTGTATGCATAGATAGACTGTAGTTCTAGGTCAACGGGAAGTACACTATGAATTTTGATTAACTTTTCCCCGAAATTCAGGTCTCAAACTAAGAACAGGTAAAAAACTCAAGAATATATTCTTATGATATATTACAAATGTTTAGTTTTTAGATTTTTCCTGCAATTTGTAGTAAAAGACGATGCCAAATTTCATAATTCTAGGACAACGGGAAGTACCCTATGAATTTTGATTCCCTTGAGAGTGTAGAAATCTACGTTTTTTGCGACATGAAGACTGTTGTTTTTTTTTACACCATTAACAGACTGTTGAATATATGGTTTTAATTTCAACTTGATAACTTCATGCGTTCCCGAGATTATCGAAAACGGACGGACAGACGGACAATGGTTTATTATTATGAGGTAGGCACCCTTAAAAATATCATATTGTCTCCGATAATATTTATAAAACATGTGATAAGTATTAAACAAGAAAATATACTAGAAAAAAGCAACTTGTCTCATGTCGCCCTGTCGGGACATGAGACAAGATGCTTTTTTCTAGTATATTTTCTTGTTTAATATTTATCACATAAAAATAGCATTATAAAATGCAAAATAATAAGTTATAATTTATAAACATATTTTTAACATTATTATTATATATATTTATTAAATTATCACAGCATTCAACGCGATTCTTTGTTCATAAACACCATACAACGCCGACCACCTGTTACGTTTACATTTCATTAGGGGCGCGCACTTCTTCCAACTGTCCCCAAGTAAATCTCCGCATCTTCATAACCATCGAGATAAAAGAGAAAATAAAGGCGTCCAAGTCGGCAAATAACAGTTTAACAATGAAATCACGATTTCCCGTTTCAACTTGAGATCGTAATAAGTTTTCGTATGCATAAATGGGCCCCATTCGAGTGTTGTAACAATGGGAATCTCTTCCGACCGGGAACTCTTCTTTCCCCTTATTTTTTGTCTACACCACTCATTTCACTTGCAAATATTTCATTCTTTATGCATTTAACGTGAATAAAGGGAGGTTCCCTATCGAACCGAACTTGTGTTGAAGTATTCCATTTTTAGTTGTTTTTTTATGAAGATAGTGAAGAGTAGTTACTGGTTGAACGATTTTCTGTTAAATTATTTCTCGAGTAAGTTAATTAGAGCTTGAGGAATTTGTGAAACAGCTCTTATTTTTCATTGGCATAGTCTGAGTTTAGTTGCATCATTTCTTGGGATGGAATCTTAATTTGTTGTGAATTCCGGGAAAATTGCAGTTCTACCTACGGGTTGGTCTTGGACACAATTTGGCTACATTTGATTTTTGCTTAGAGCTTAAAGTGACTACATAAAGGGTCGAACACTCAAATCTCCTAAAGCACAAATTGACTAGTACTGAAAAAACGTAGAACACATTTCGCATACTGTTGTGTTTTGTTTTTGAATATACAGGCGAGGTGAAAAATAAAAATACAGAAATGTCACAGCTTATAGATATATTATGTTAATTCATATGGACAGCAAATTAAAATAAAAAGAAAAGTCACTCCGGAACTTAAATAACTTAAGGAGAATATTCACAATATAAAAACAAATCTACATATACACTTTAATTTAATGCTCTCTTTATGTATTTTATGGCTTTAAAAATTCTCGGCTGTATCTTCTATTAAAAAGAATATCTTTCTTTTGCTTGTTCTCTCGTTTCATTAACGCACCTGCCATAGAAATGCTTTGATATCGTAAACATAAAAAAATAGGAATTAAATTTTATACCTGAATGTCCAGACAGTTTAGGTTCTTATAACTATGTTATGTATGTAAAATATGCACTAGTCAATTTGTAGTAATCACTTTAAGCTCAAAATCAAATGTAGTTGTGTTCTAGACAGCCCAAGAAGCCTTATAGTTATTTGACATTAGGTATGATGAAGGTACTAAGCGTTTCCCTGATGTACATACTTAGACAAAAATAATTTTTTTCTGTGTTAACGTAAATGTTGTTAATTGTTGACTTTGTTATTTAAATTTACATTTTATCTACACTTCGTACTCTATGACTTCTTTTGTCATTTGTTTATTTTACTTGACATAGTTTTTATAGATAGTAAATAGTTGATAGTACGCGTCAACTTTCAAAGTTGCTCTAAGTTAGCACGCTATAAGGTGTAGCTCCAGATCTACCTACACGTAACACTTGATATTTTCTCAACTGTACAAAAGCACAAGATTCCAAAGTAAGACGTACTCAAATGTTTTCGAGTTTCCTCAATAAGAAACCGATCGCATAAGGCAATGTGTTGGAACAAATCCTTCTCAGGATGGGACACTGGTTTAAAAGTGTTCCCAGGTGGAGTGATCGCAGAGACAATGCTCGGAAATTAGATTCGCGTCGCAGTCGCGGCACGCTCCTGCTGGACCTTCCGATAACAGCTGGTATAACTGCAGACTCGAGAAATAAAAGAATTTTGAAAAAGAGATGTTGTCAAGAATTCAGAGTGGGATGCTCCGATGGTTTGGTTTGTTCATCAAAATACAACGAATCAAAAGATTCGGACAAAGAAGAATCAGTAGAAAGCGAAGTGGCAGAAATATTTAAATTATAATGAAATACCTACTTTTATCGTTAAAAAAGAAAAGACACGAAAGAAAATATTTTGTAATCAGACGATGGAAACACAATTATTAAATTAAAGATGTTACAACAACAATTAAGCAAACATTTCAATAAAGCAAAATCTATTGTGTATGAATGACTACGAGGATATGTTTATCCCTTGGATCGTCCAAGGTTTATCCTCGTAGTAACTATTATAACCACGAGTTAACAGCGGATCGTGTGATGCCAAATACTCGTAGTAGCAGATGTGGGTAGTTTGTTATTTTAAAGTGTTTCGTTCAATCATTAGAAATGCAAAAATTAAGAGATCGATTGCTTTTATCTAAGACTTAAATTGTATCTTACATATTTACAGAGTATATGCGCCAAAGTTCATAGTGTTAGTGGCAGCAGGTATTGTAAGTTGGCTATCGGGAGGCGAGCTGCAAGTTAAGCGGCTAACGTAACTCATCACAAAGGAACGGATCACCTAAGGAGCATACGTGCTTCCAATCTTGCTGAATCTTTTGTTCCAGTTGTATTTGTTGGGCTACTTTTTCATTGAACGGCTATCGGATGGGTGGGCGAAATGGTTTGGAGCTTGTTTGCTACTCGAAAGGTTCGATAACCGTTACATTATTGCTTACTGATAAATTGCTGCTGACTATAGACCTCCTTTAAAGATCTCCACGACGATCGGGCTAGCGCTTTTCGCATTCAGAAAGGGTTCCCACGATTTTCACGAGTGCTTAGGTGTGAGTTTTCTCACCTTATCGCTTACTCCGCAGTTTGCGAATAGAGTTTAATTCTCAACCTTATTCCAATTGTATTAAGGCTATCTATCAAAATTTTACTCACACGGGATGGTAACGTTTGGACATTTGCAAACTCATACGGCCCTCAGATCGTCGGTCCACCTTGTCAAGGTCAACCCTCAGAGTGTCGTCCGGTACGCGGTCGCCATTCCATAAGCTTTCCGCCTCAACGGCCATCGTCTCTTCTCGTTGTGTATCCCGCCCATTGACACTTTAGCTGGGCAATCCCCGAGCGATGTGGGTAAATTTAGTGACCTGATTGATAAGAGACAACTAAATGCTAATTTGTTATCAAATATTTGACCTATAATGATAACTATTAATCAACGAAACTAAGACAAACCTATATTTTCATCGAACCCTATTCTAATATCACGTAATTTTTCTTCAACAGCCTTATCTTTGCTTCAGAGGAAACAAGAACAACTATTTGCATACAAAAAGTGGGCCAGTGAATTATTTAAAATACCTCTTTCAAACTAATAGCACACAATGTCTAGCAATTGTAGTAAAGTTAAGAATTAAGCTCTCGGCGCCGCCAACTTACTCGACGTGATATTTTTAAACTTTCGTCATAAAGGATTTTGTAACACTTTATGAATATGAAAATGTTATCTGCTAAATTTATTCAACAATTTCAAGACACGATAAAAAGTTTTAAGCCGGGATCAACAACGAAATTGGATACTAACTCTTGACAACGTTGGTAGGAATTATTTCAGTTGTTATTCGGACCGCTTTACGGCTTCGAAGACTTTGTGTAAAGAATAGAGTATCTAAGTCATCTCCGATACTAAGTAAACAATATTATGGTTTATAGTAGTTATCTCTGATGCTGTGCTAATAATGTCTTGCTTGAAAGTTTTTAGGATAAGCTTCTAAAGTATCGTGCCTGATAAAGCAATGCCTTTTATTCTGTTTTTTAGACTTGATAAATTGGTATTAATGAAGTTCGACCCCAATTTGTTTCTCCATTGTTTTAGTACAAACCATAGGAATAAGTAACAAATGACACCATGTTCCGATGGCATAAATACGGTATCGTAAATCAAACCGCGTACCAACATACAAAGGCATGGTGGCAAAATGAAAATTGTCAGTCAATTTTTAACTCATGATTGCGCCATATTCGTTTGATAATCCATCATTGAGATACGTTAAGAGGAGAGGGGTGAGACAAAAAGGTGATTTATTGCGCAGCTTGTTAGTGATTTTTAACCTTTAAATAGTGCAGTTGAAAAAGCATTGTGCAGTTATATTGTTGAGACTAATTTGACTTTACTGTTACTGGCTTTGCCTAATGTCTGAAACAAATAAAATACAAAAGCCGTTAAATGAACATGTTAAATTATAAGAAAATTAGGAAAATTGTAAATCAGGAAAAAAGGGCGAAACATTGCCCGTTTTTTCCAGATTTACCGATTTTTAAGTTAGGCTAGGGTAAGATTGCGCGGGCGATAAGATTGCTCATACATAATAACTGGACAACGAAGTGAAGTTTGTAGCTTACGTAAGTTGTGTTTTACTTCTAAACAATACCGGATATTACCCCAGAAAACAATTGAAATTCCTTGAAGAACATAGAAATCACGGAAGTTCAAAGTTTAAAATGGCTTTTGAACATATTTTTCAAATAAATAAAAGTATATTGTTGATAATGTATTTACATTTATGATGTTTGTCTTATATTTCCATACAAAGTTACTGCTAATGTAACGGGCTAATACGAAGTAAATCAACAGAATTCTAAGAGATGGCAGAAGGGTCTCGATGTTTATGCTGCTGTTTTTGTTGATAAACTAATCATTAAAAAAGATAAAAAGTTAATGCTCTTAAAATAATGGCCTCGCCTTAATTGTTATTTTTTTGTTTTAAATTAAATATATTTTCGTTTAGAATGTGGTCTGGGAGAAAAAATAAAAACTGAACACCAAGTTTGTTCTGATGCTGATAAGACAGAGGCTCGAAAATTAATTTGATATTGACAAAAGTAAGAACGCGTGCAAAGGCAAAGTTTGGGTGTGTGGAGGAAGTAAATAAAAACATAAAAATTTAGATGCTTTGAGTATGAGGAATGTTCCAATTCCATTGGCTCCGGGGATTTTAGTTGCGATTTGTGCAAATAATATTCAAATTCGGCGATTGCTGCAGTTGCGCAATCTTACACACTAGGGTGTGTAAGGTAGCGCATTTCTCAGTTTGTCGTTTTAATTGAATTATAAAGAATGTTTGTTTCTTTTCTTAAAAATAATTATGTTGATTTGTTGTCAAACAACCAACGATCATAAATAAATAGTTTCATTATTATAACGTAAGTATTTTTCATTTTATGAGCCTCTAATCTCAAACTGCGCAAACTTACACCACCCTACCCTACTAATAATAGTAAATTTATTGGTGGCTCAGCTCCCACTACTACCTTTAAAAGACTTGTCTTCTCTACTTGATTGCTCTTGTCTCAGTGTATTAGTCTGTACCCATATACAAATTCAATAAAAAAGCAACTGCAATCGACCCGTCCATTGTACCGACTCGACGTTGCCAGCTGAATGATTGTGCTTTTACAAAGCTTTGTAGCGGTTCACGTGTCACCGACACGCTAGCTTATCTGGATTTTTAAACAACCTTTTCCTTTCGGCCAACTATACCTTTATATTACTCTCTTACGAGCGTTTTGTTTGTGTAAGCATTCGAATGCGAGCCACTTCTGCGAATACCGTTGTGACGTCCACAACGACAGAAGTTCGTGCTCGCGTGTAAGCTCTGTAAGCTCAATATCCATACCACTCGAATATTCCTCGCCAAATGCTCTCAGTGGAGGAGCGTCCTCACTGAGAGCATTTGGCGAGGAATATTCACGAACTTCTGTCGTAAGTCGTTCTTGAACTTCATTAAATGTATGAGTAAACGCTCCTTACACGATAGAGGCGCTGCTTAATTTCCCATACAAATTGTTAACGTGACGATAGGAATACAGACCTATATAAATACTTATATATAAATACTTGCGAAATACTTATAAAGTATTTCGCAAGTTTTACGTGCTTGAAGGTTTTCATATTTTTCCATGTTCATTGTTAAACTATCTACTCAACTATGCTTTTATAGTTTCTTAACAGGATATTAATATTCATAGAAACTTTTATTTACCTACTAAATGGAATACTGGAGGTAATGAAAGAATAACGGATTAAGTTTTTTCTGAGCGAGGTCTAACTAGCCTCACAGTTTATGCTTATGATGGACATAAAATTTGCATTTTCATTACGTTTGTAGGTACTATTAATATTCTGGAATATTTTTATTCAGTATTACAGTAGGTACAGGTAAATTTTTACTAAAAATAGAAAAAGAAAAATCATTTTACAGTGAATATTCGCCTAAATTAAATATAACTATTTATGGTTTTTCTAGTTCTATTTCCCGATTAATGTTTTTGTTATAGGTACAGTCATAACTTGAGCAATGACATTATAGGGGAAGTCAGCTCAATGCGTCCATAGGAGGCAAAGCGGCCACGCTATGTTTTTCTGGTAACTAAAAACGATAGCGCCACGTTTGTCATTCTGCCTTATGACCAACCTCCCGCCCTGCACCGAGCTGTCATTCGGTGGTGATCGAAACAAACCCGTAGCCGCGGCGACGTGAGAAAGGTTCTTGAGCTATTTGTTAAAAAAAACCATTTTAAGTTCAAGCTGTTTTGATCAAACATCTTTAGAATTCAATGTTTTTATTGCAAGTCTATTGTTACTCATCTATTTGGCTTCGTTTGTATATTATTTGTTCCGACATAGGATAAAATAATATTAGCCGAATTGATTTTTAAAACAAAATGGTGTATAAAGGCAAAGCGGTCCGGGCAAAGTGGCCAAGTGACCGCGCTAATGCCGTATTCACATTAGTGAAGAAATCTGTCCTTATTACATTAGGATCTTATGCTAAAAAACCAAGTATAGTTATTGATTATATTACTTTATGTAGAAGAATTTTTGGTACCTACTTAGATTTAAGTAATCACGACTACCAATTTGAAAACTGAAATTATTGTTTAATTTGAATCTTTATTTTAAATCTTAATCGATTGTCAAACATTTGTAAAAATGTTTTTACTGAATGCGAGGATATTTCTTTCATTGATGAAACGACGGTGGCCAACACCGTAGAAAGGCGAATATACTAGAAAAAATTCGACATGTCCTCAAAGGTCTCTGTAGCATAATTGGTTAGTGCATTGGGCCAGATTTCCAAGGATGCGGGTTCGAATCCCGTCAGGGCGACATGAGACAAGTTGTTTTTCTAGTATATTTTCTTGTTTAATATTTATCACATAAAATACTTTTTCAAATTCGATTCTAAAGTGTATTATTGATGTCAAAGTTAAGGTGGTCGCGCTGCGCTGACCCCCCTATACACTTTACAAACTTATCGCATTGACGCACACGGAAACAAAGCTCTCTCTGTCCACAAATGTCACTTAATACTGTGACAGGGTTTCTTAGTGTTTCAATGTCATTGCACATGAATGTACTTAAACAATTACGATACGAAGGTGTGAGTCAGCGTTAGTTTATATTATACTAGCGGATCCTCGCGGTTTTACCCGCGTGGTGCTCGTTCCCGTGGGAATATCGGGATAAAATATAGCCTATGTCACTCGGGAGAAATGTAGCTTTTTAATGGTCTAAGTGTTAACGCACGGTTGTCTCCACCTATATTTTTTTATTATCTGTGAAACTCTGCTAAAAACGAGTCGCACTTGACCGTTATATGTCAAACAAAATTAAAAAACTTCTTCTTCCAACCAAGCTACAAGAAAAGAGGTCCTCCCTAGTCCCTCCAAGTTTTGTCTTAAATTCTATATTATTCTATAATAAGCTGTTTTGCTTTAACATTTGTACAAATTGTAAGAAGTATTAATAAACCAGTGTCAAAAAACCCAAGGAAATATTTCAATTCAAGTCTGGTCGTCGTGTTGAAAATCCCTGCGTCCATCTTCAGTCAACAACGAATTCCCATCATAGATTCGAGCCGGATATCTTTCTGCTACTGGATTCGAGAAGGGCTCCAAGAGTTGTTCCGGGATCGGAGAGAAGAGGTATGGATGGAATCTTGTATTTGGCGGGGCGCTTCGTCAACCTACGGCATTGCATCAACAACACGGACATCAGCTTGGGACGCCATTTTGTGCATATGGAATGAAAAAACACATCAACTTTTATCTCATTAATCCTCGTAAGCCAAGAAAGGGGTTAGAGTGTGGAAGGCTATATTGTGAGTGCGCCCATCAATTTTCCAAAAGATTTCAAGTCATTCATTTTGCCGATGATTTCAACATTTTTGTTTTCTGTGTAAATTAAAAACATTTCGGTCCAGCTTAGGTACAAGAAATTGCAATTCTCATTTTGGTAAATATATAAAATTTCTTTAAAATGGATCTTAAATCCTTAAAACGAACTAGGGCATCACAAAAGTCAAAACTTACCATTTTTAAGCCCTTTCTTGAACCACTTATTCCCTGTAAAGCACTTAATAAATTACAGATGCACGAATTAACATCACGTTTGAACAAAATTGACCAATTATACAACGATTTTGATACAACTCAAACTGAAATAGAAAATTTGACGGACATTCCAGATTCTGAGTTTGGAGAAAGGGAATCATTTGAGGCTGCCTACTTCAGTGCTATCGCTGCTGCACAGGACATGCTAAGTCGACACTCCGAAGGGCACAACGAGGAGTCTGAGACAGGTTCAGGCTATGGTAAACCCGCAGGTGGGCCAAACATTAAATTACCTACTATTCATTTACCAACCTTTTCTGGACGCTATCAGGATTGGCTCGAGTATTATGATACTTTCAAATCACTGATACATAATAACACATCAATTACAAATATACATAAATTTCATTACCTGCGAGCATCATTGAAGGATAGTGCAGCAATAGTCATTCAGTCGTTCGATTTTTCTTCTGAAAATTATAATGTGGCATGGGAGCTATTGTGTAGTGGGTACAATAACCGTAGGCTTCTCATTAACAACCATATTCAATCATTGTTTAATATTGAACCAATTATTAAAGAGTCACCAAGGTTGTTGCGAAATATAATAGATACAATTAACAAAAACTTAAGATGTTTAAAAACATTAGACTTATCAGTGGAACACTGGGATATCTTATTGATCCACATGGTGTCTAACAAGTTGGACAATTGTACTGTTAGAGAATGGGAAGCACACAGAAATACACTTGAAGATATTCCAACATTAGAGCAATTTCAAACATTTTTAAAGAATCGTGCAGACTATTTAGAGACTATGGAGGAAACACATAACAAGACACGCAGACACAGTGATATCACTCATGTTAGACCAAAAACATTTATAGTAAATCAAGCTCCTATCACAAAACATTATTTATGTCCTGTGTGCCAAAATAAACATACTATTTATCAATGTTATAAGTTTAAAACAATGCCAATTGAAGCTCGAATTGACAAAATAAAGAAATTAAATTTATGCAAGAATTGTCTTCGTCAGGGACATACAGAGAAACATTGTAGATTGGGGCCTTGTAGAATATGTTCACAAAGACACAATTCTATGCTTCACATACCAACACAAACACAACAGGCTCAATCTACCTCAAGCGATTGTGTAGTATTACCTACTACAACACCTCAAAAACAACAACAAATTTCTATTACCGATGTACCCCAAACAAATAATGTCACACTTTCAGCAACACATAACACACATAACTATGTACTTCTTTCTACTGTTGTAGTGAATGTGACAAGCAACAATGGCAAAGTACATCAGGTTCGTGCACTGCTCGATAATGGCAGCACATCAAGTTTTGTAACAGAAACATTATTCAAACAATTAAATATTCCTAGTTATTTCACTGCAATAACAGTACGTGGATTAAATAATCAATTATCTAAAATAACAAAAAGATGTGAAGTTACTATTTCGTCTTTAACAAACAGTGGCTATACGACTGAAGTAAATTGCTTTGTTGTTCCGCAAATAACACAATTAATTCCAGCTACAAAAATCAATACTCATTCATTTAATATTCCCAGTCACATTCAATTGGCTGATCCAGGCTTCAACAACCCATCTGAAGTTCAGATGTTGTTGGGGGCTGACATTTTTTGGAATGTTTTACACAACAATCATATCAATTTAGGGAAACATATGCCTACATTAGTTGAAACAACACTAGGATGGCTCGTTTCCGGATCAATTCAAAATGATAAACGCTCATGCAATACATTGCGCACCTATAATACAGTCCATTGTCATTTCTTGAATAGTTGTCAACTTGAAGAGAAACTAAACAATTTTTTTGAATACGAATCAGTTTCCGCAACTCAACAACCCTACTCTAAGGGTGAGAGTGAGTGCGAAACCATATTTTCACAAACAGCTACGCGTCACCCACATGACGGCAAATTTGTAGTAACTATACCATTAAGGGAATCTATCCAAGGCTTGGGTGATTCTAGAAACCAAGCATTATCCAGATTTCATTCATTAGAACGAAAATTCAAACGCAATCCAACATATAAACAAAAATACACAGAGTTCATTAATGAGTACATAGCACTAGGCCACATGACAGAAAACACTACTCCACATGAGGATGACTATCCATATTTTCTACCGCATCACGGTGTTGAGACGCAGGACAGCCTGACTACTAAGCTGAGAACAGTATTCGATGCCTCGGCTGCAACAACGTCAGGCAAATCATTTAATGACATCCAACACATAGGGCCTGTAATACAGGATGATCTGATATCTATACTCATTCGATTTCGGCAGCACAAGTTTGTTGTTACTTCCGATATTGAAAAAATGTACCGACAAATTTGGGTTAACGAAAATCAACGGAAGTTGCAACAAATTTTCTGGCGATCGGATCCAGAACAACCCATTAAACAATTTAAATTAAATACGGTTACTTATGGGACCGCTTCTGCACCATATTTGGCCACTAGGTGTTTAGCAGAATTAGGCAAAAATTGCTCACATGAAATGATAAGTGAAACAATCCTAAAAGATATGTATTATGATGACCTTATAACAGGTAATGATGATGAACAAATTTTGATAAAAACTTGTAAGGGTGTCATTGAGGAGTTGGAAAGGGCTCATTTTCATTTGAGAAAATGGCATTCTAATTCGTCACACATATTAAACGAAGTCGTGGGTGACAACAGTAATGACAAATTATTAAATTTAAGTAGTGAGGAATATTCAAAAACATTGGGTCTATTATGGTCATGTAAGCAAGATTTATTATTGTTTTCATATACACACAACAATACACAAAAACATAATACAAACAAACGTACAATATTGTCAACTATAGCACAGATATTCGATCCCTTGGGTCTAATTAATCCATGCATGCTTCAAGCGAAGCTTATTCTCCAAGTGCTTTGGGCCAAAAATATAGCATGGGACGAAAACTTACCTCAAGACTTAAAATCTCTTTGGAATAATTTTATTAAATACTTACCTGATCTAACTACTATTGCAATACCACGCAGAGTTGTCTGCGAAGGTTTTACTTATGTTGAAATACATGCCTTTAGCGATGCTTCCATTAAAGCATATTCAGCATGTGTATACTTACGATCAGTGTCTAAAGGTGGTTCTGTATCTGTACATTTATTATTGGCTAAGAGTAGGGTTGCTCCTCTCAAGCAAAAACTTACCATTCCAAGACTAGAACTGTGTGGAGCTGTGCTTGCTATGGAGTTAGTTAAACGGGCAAGGCAGTCACTAAGAATTAAAATAAACAATGATTTTTTTTGGTGTGACTCAACAATTGTGCTGGGCTGGATTAAGTCCTCTAAACTAAAACTAAAACAATATGTTTACAATCGAGTTAAGGAAATTCATACTAACAGTGACATAACCAAATGGAATTATGTACCTACAGGCTTAAATCCCGCAGATATAGGGTCAAGAGGGTTTAATGCAGCTCAGCTCAAAGATTCTTCCTTATGGTGGACAGGACCTCCATTCTTACATAATAGTGAAGTATTGTTTCCAAGTCAACCACATCTTATAAACATTGAATTACCAGAAGTTAGGATTGAAACAAACCTATTGTTGGATGGTCCCACCGAAACAAGTTTCATTTATAAATATTCAAGTTATCCTAAATTACAACGTATAATTATATATATAAAACGATTCATCAATAATTGCAAAAATTCTAATAAATTAACTGGTCTCCTAAGGGCCTCTGAATATAAAAATGCCAATTTAGTTTTATGTAGAATTGTACAAATGCATGTGTTTTCTAAACAGTATGCACATTTGTCAAAGGGTCATAAATTACCACACAAAGACAAATTACTACATTTAAATCCATTTATAGATAGCAATGGTATTATACGCGTAGGAGGCAGACTCTCTAATTCAAACTATAGTTATGACTTATGGTAAATTTTAAATAGAAAAATATTGGAAAAAATTAACTCGGCCACAAGTGAATTCTCAGGCTGGAATCGAACCAGCGACCTTTGGAAATCCGGTCCAATGCTCTAACCGCTGAGCTACCGAGACTGTACTCGGTAGCTCAGCGGTTAGAGCATTGGACCGGATTTCCAAAGGTCGCTGGTTCGATTCCAGCCTGAGAATTCACTTGTGGCCGAGTTAATTTTTTCCAATATTTTTCTATTTAAAATTTACCATAAGTATAAAAATAGCATTGAAAAATGCAAAAATTACAAAATCATAAAATATAGTTATGACCTTAAACACCCAATACTATTACACTCTTCACATCATATCACAAAGTTACTGGTAGAATATTATCATAAAATACTATTGCACGGTGGACCACAATTATTATTAGCCACATTGCAACAAAAATATTGGATTGTTACTGGCAGAAATTTAACAAGAAAGGTTACTCGCAATTGTATGAGCTGTTGTCGATTTTCGGCCAGGACATTCCAACCCATTATGGGTAACTTACCATCACAGAGGTTACATGCAGAATTTCCTTTCACTAACACAGCAGTGGATTACGCAGGGCCAATACTGTTAGCCAACAAATGGGTAGAGGTGCTAAATTAGTAAAGGCATATATTTGCGTGTTTGTTTGTTTGGCGGTTCGTGCGGTGCATTTGGAGCTTGTCTCTGACTTGTCGTCGCACGCTTACATTGCCTCTTTAAATAGATTCATATCTCGTAGGGGGAAGCCCTCTAATATTTATTCAGATAACGGGACTAATTTTGTAGGGGCCGCGAATGAACTGTCAAAATTTCTAAAAACTAATTGTGATGCCTTAAGTTCGTATTCAGCTGAAAATGAAGTTAATTTCCAATTCTATCCCGCATACAGCCCACATTTTAATGGGGTAGCTGAATCATCTGTAAAATCAATCAAGCATCATTTAAAGCGAGTGTTAGCTATGGCAAACTTAGACTATGAAGAGATGTATACATTGTTAGTACAAATTGAGGCAACGCTCAACTCGAGACCTTTATCACCAATTTCATCAGATCCTTCAGATCTTGTACCTCTTACCCCTGCACATTTTCTGATTGGGCGTACGCATACAGCTTTACCCACCCCCCAGGTCGAAGAGAGGAATATCTGCAGTTTAACAAGATATAAGAGAATTCAAGCACTTAATACCCACTTTTGGAACCGTTACTCCAGGGAATGTGTTTCAGAACTACAAAGAAGAAGCAAGTGGCGCACCCATGGGTCAGAGCCAGTAACAGGAGAGATGGTCCTTATCAAGAGCGAAAAGGTGCCACCGAGCAAGTGGCCCATAGGTAGAGTCGTGGCGGTGTATCCTGGTTCCGACGGCGTCGTCCGGGTTGCCGACGTCCGCACCTCATCGTGCGTTATAAGAAGAGGATTTAACAGGTTGTGCCCTCTTCCACCATTGGAACCTGATGTTCCAAGGGGGGCAGCATGTTAACGCACGGTTATCTCTATTTCTATTACTCCACCTATATTTTTTTTATTATCTGTGAAACTCTGCTAAAAACGAGTCGCACTTGACCGTTATATGTCAAACAAAATTAAAAAACTTCTTCTTCCAACCAAGCTACAAGAAAAGAGGTCCTCCCTAGTCCCTCCAAGTTTTGTCTTAAATTCTATATTATTCTATAATAAGCTGTTTTGCTTTAACATTTGTACAAATTGTAAGAAGTATTAATAAACCAGTGTCAAAAAACCCAAGGAAATATTTCAATTCATGTCTGGTCGTCGTGTTGAAAATCCCTGCGTCCATCTTCAGTCAACAACGAATTCCCATCACTAAGAATTTTCTAAATCGGTCCAGTAGTTCCTGAGATTAGCGCGTTCAAACAAACAAACTCTTC
Organism: Chrysoteuchia culmella; assembly: GCA_910589605.1. Lineage (NCBI taxonomy): Eukaryota > Metazoa > Arthropoda > Insecta > Lepidoptera > Crambidae > Chrysoteuchia > Chrysoteuchia culmella. The sequence goes on along the minus strand of OU342647.1, from coordinate 5,103,017 downwards.
AGCTTTATAATATTAATAAATAGTATAGATTAAAATTTATCACTGTGTGTATGACACAAGTTCATTTAAGGTGGATTGCACCATCTAACTATAACGATAACTGTGCAAAATGTATATGATTTGACAGCTTTGACAACCATAAATCCGTTAAAGTTAACTGGTGCAACTCAGCCTTAGAGTTGAATCCGAGCAATTATAAAGTAAATAAAAACAAAAGATATTTATCAAAGCGAATTTGATTACCATCATTAAATTCTTTAGAGTATTGTATTGATGAGCAACAGGGCAACAACAATTTATCACTCCGAGGCCATAAAGATTGGCAATAACAAAGTTACGTGAACCCGTCACATCGTTAACATAAACGCGAGCGGAAGATAAAGCGGTTATTAAATACACATCTCGCACTAACAAATAACCTGTCAGAGGCAAACCCTTATACTTACTAGGTAGAATGGAACAGAGAAACAATGCGGGCGAAAACTTTTATACAAACGAGTTACATTTTAAAGTTGGCTAAAGAAATCTGCGGAGAAGCGGGCGGGGCCGCGGGCCGAGTTATGTCTGCTAGGGACACCCATTGGATTCAATTTATTACAGTCTTTTACAGCGTCCGTGTCTGGAGTAACTGTAAACCTAATAGTTTTCTTCGTGAAATGGTGAAAAAGGGTTTTGGATATAAAAGCAGGATTTGCTTATGAAAGGTGCGGTTATAATATTTTAATGTGATTTGGTTTTAGTCGGTACCTTACCTTGTTTCTTTAATCTTGATTTGATTTCGTGGTTCGCCAATGCTTTAATATTTAGCCCTAAAGAGCGAGAGGAGGAACAAATCTTCGGCGAAAATTTTAGGTCGATGTTCCAAACACAAGACCTATATTTCTTTTCGTAGATTTGCAGGTATGAAATGAAAACTGAAATAAAGTAACGTTTACCCTCAGTTATGGTTATGACGTCTCTACGTTTAACAAAGACTTTTGAATTACCAGTTTATCAGACATAATGTATGCGCTATTGTCTTTCATACGGTGTGAGGACATCAAAAATCTTTTAAGCTTTGTATCATGAACCCATTTGTTATTATGTCATGTGCATGTTACTTGAGAATGACAAAAGAGTTTCAGAAAATTTTGCGGTAAAATATAAACACACTGAAAATGTTTAACGTGTAATAGTTTGTAATGAAAATATCAGCACGAAGTATCCTCTTAAGCCCGTCATAAAGCGCAGCGTTCTCCGGCAATTTCTATTAATCGCCTTGAAAATTCCAAGAGTATTTTTCTTAAGCACTAAAATTTCGTTACAAAATGACCTCAACATTTTCCTACGGGCCTACCATCACCTATTAGAAACCATCATGTCTTAAGAACATTTTGTTTGCGTTTTGTTTTTATCGAAGTTGTCACATTTAGACTCTTCTTTTTTTTATGACCGACGGGTAGACTCTTAGCCTTCATCATACCCTGATGTTAAGTATCGATAAGGCTGGAGATGGAAGCGAGCCTCTCCCGGAATCCTCAATCACTGAGGAACTGGCTATCTTATCTCTAACTGCCGAAACACAACAATGCTGAAAACATAGTTGTTATGGCGTCAGACTTAGATAAGATGGTGGTAGCTAGCCAGGCGGGCTTACACCAAGTCCTACCACCAACCAAACCGAATACAATATGTACCCCCGCTGGGAATCGAACCCGGGACCCCAGGGTCTGATACCGGTGGTTGTACCACTAGACCACAGAGGCGGTTAAAACACTTTCACACTTTGATTGAGTGAAGACGTCATGAAAATTCCGTCAAAATCAAGCTTACTTTATGAGATTCGTAGTTTGAAATAGCATAGTAAGATTGAAACAATACTGCGCTAAGAGATTGCGGTAGGCCCCTGTTTTCTTACATAATTTGTACAACGTAAAGCCACGTAGCTGATATTGTTGGCCTCGTGTAATAGCCTAAATAAACAGAAAACGTTTTCAAAACAAGATTTTATGAAAATAGATAGAGTAATTTTGTAAGCCCACATACGTTAAACATAACTTTTGTGAATTAATTCTGTGCCCATTTTGTGATTGTTATAAATGACTGATGAAACACAAGAATAAAGATAAATATGAAGATAAAGAAAAATACTTACATTTTTTTTATTAAAGGAAGAAAAAATTTAAAACTTTATTTTATTGAAATCTGTACGTAATTGGGATTGTACTAATTAATATCAATATTGCAATTGTATCAATCAAATCTCAGTTTAGCTAAGAAGTAAAGTGAAAGAAAAGTAAAAAGAAGAGTACATTAAATACTGTACAGTAAAAGCCCCAGTTCAGGCCACGTCAAATCATATTGCCACGTAAATAAGGAGTAAATGTAGGTGGCCACAGCCAGAACTAAGGCAGACCACAACCGGGACTTAGAGTGAAGAGAGTCGGTCGTCTACTCACAAAAACTACTCAACAAAAAAACATTTTATAAAAAAAATCAAACCGACTTCAAAAAGTAAAAAATAAAACTTTTGGAGTCGGTGCCAGCCAAAGCATTCTACATTGCACTTCTATTAACTATATTTTTTTGGCCTTAGCTAACTAGCACCGAATCCAAAAGTTTTATTTTTTACTTTTTGAAGTCGGTTTGATTTTTTTTTATAAAATGTTTTTATTTCAGATTTTTTTGTTACATTATGTGCCGTTACTTACACTAAAAATCAGCCCATACGCAACAATGATGTCATCTAGGTATACGACTACTTGCCAAAAGGTGATTGATATTTTTCAGGATTATGAAAAAACTACTAGCCAGATCTTCGTAAAAATTATATGGGACCACACATAAACCATTTTCTTTCAGATAAAAAAAGAATTATAAAATTCTGTTAACAACTGGCGAAGTTATGGTGGAACATACATAAAAAAAAATAAAAAAAGATTCCGTCGAATTGAGAACCTCCTCCTTTTTTTGAAGTCGGTAAAAAAATAAATCTATATTCCTGGGTAAGTGCACCAGTGGACCAAGTTTCACCTACGAGGACGAAATCGGGGCCGTCCTCATTTAAAACATATAAGAGAATAGTAATGTTGTACCTTGTATCCATAAATTTTATCGTTAACCCGTAGTTCTTTTTAACGACTCCGAATAGTATTTTTCCCCGATCGACGATCGCGTTACTAGCTAATGACGTCGGTTGTCGCCACGATCGTTTGGTGTCAAATAATTAGTGGCTGATGGATCGGTGGCCATTTCGTTAACTGCTGCTAATAGGGTACGCTACTTAATAGTACCTTTGGGATTTGAAAGTGTTTAGTACCAAGTGGTCTTGGGGAAAAGAGATTGAGTTAAGAGTGAAGAGGAATTAAAGTTTGGTTTGTCTGTTTCATGGCCAAACGATTGAAGCAGTGTTTTATTTTCAGAGATTGTTTGGAGAATTTTTTTTTTATATATCTTGAAAAGTAAAAGAAACCTATCGTCGATGAAGTGGCAAAACCTATTAACTAACATTTTTATGAAATCTTCCCTCCTCCTAACTATGCTTTTTTTAATGTGATAGACTTAAAACAAAATTTTGTGTCGCCGAATGCTTCTTCTATCGGAATTTTTCTTTTTAAATGTATTAAAACTCTGTGGAAATAGGTCCTATACGCACAAAAAATATTTACATGTTCATATTATTCATTCATAAAAAATGGTAGTTAGGATGTATTGTCACTTTATCGAAACTATTCGAAATTTCATACATTTTCACATCGCGGTGACATAGAGCTGCGATGTAACTAATTTTCGAACGCAAAGTTTGGCAGTTAGTCATCTTCTCCATATTTCTATCCTTAGCTTCTAAAGTAAATAATTACGACCAAACACAGTATCCATATCATCACCTCTCCGTCATATGTAACAACGCGATCGGGGTCACCGATGACTTAATTACCGTATCTAATCACAAGTCACAGTCGGTCGGCGCAACTCCGTCACATCCGTCACTGCAGCCGTCGGCAACCGCACCGCACAATCAATGGGAAACCACGCAATTAGCACTCACGAAATAGCCGTAACCAACAGTTCTTCTATTAATTATACCTAGGTACCTACGACAAGCATCGAGCGACTGTCTAGGTACTTACTACGAAAGAAGAAGATCGCGGAAGTCGAACAATTGTCGTTATACGAATTTCTGAATATTGAATGTTAATTAGGACAGTTAATTAGATTATAATTATATTAGCAGCGAACTGAGAAACATTCCATTCATAGGTAGGTAAGTAATAAAATCCCCTGCGGGCCTACCGTCATATATTATAAACCATCATGTCATAAGAACTTTTTGTTTGCGTTTTGTTTTTACTGAAGTTGTCACATTTTAACACACTTCAAATTTTGGAGGCGATGATTGAGCGAAAACGTCACAAAACTTCTGTCAAATAACAAACTAACTTTATGAAATACGTAGTATAAAATAGCATGGTAAGATTGAAACAATACTGCGCTAAGAGATGGGGGTAGGCCCCCTGGTTGCCACCATCTTATCTAAGTTTGACGCCATAACGCAAATATTTTCAGCAAGGTGGTGTTCCGGTAGTTAGAGGTAAGATAGCCAGTTCCACATTGGTTGAGGATTCCGGAAGAAGCGAGCTTCTATTTTTAGCCTTATCAATACTTAACATCAGGTACAATGAAGGCTAAGCTAAGTAATTTAGAAAAAGAGACCTCTATGAGTAATCGTTACTTGGTTAAATTTCTCTACATTAGTGATATTTGTGAAACCTACTGATATAATTATTAGTAGCTTAATAAATAATGATTGATTATTTCACATAAGGTCAAAGCGTGAGTAATAACGCCTATTAATTGGTGCCGTCGCGCGTCGTGGGTCACACACATCACACATGTGACTGCGATCGGTCATTGCGGTTGGTGTAATTACATACCTATGGCTCAACCACATCAATTATTTTATCAGTTATTAATTAGTGAACGGTAAAACAGTTACATTAAAATTTAAGCACCAAAAAATTCAGCGGGCGGAAAAATGGGCCTCTTTTCATAATTACATGTATCGGGAGCCCCCCCTTAATTCATTTTTATTTTTTATTTTTGTGTAAAAACCGTAAATCGGTTTACAGAATACATCTACCGACCAAGTTTCAACTTTGTAATCTTCATAGTTTTGGAATAAAGTGGCTGTGACATTTTACCACTTTGGAAGTATATATCTTTCAAACGGTTGATTTCGAGAAAAAACTGTAATAGGAACTTCAATGTAAATATAGGTTTGATAAAAAAAAATAAAAAAATGTTTCAAATCCCTTCGGGAAAAATGCTATATTTCTAAAACTGACAACCATATTTCGTTCAAACCAATTTTCGTTAAAAGTTTTTATTAAGATGTACAGCAAATTTTTTTTTTATAAATTTTCACTCTCTTATTTCAAAAGTTAGAGGGGGGGGACGACGACGACACATTTTACCACTTTGGAAGTGTACATCTTTCAAACGGTTGACTTTGAGAAAAAATCGTTAAAGAAACCTCAATGCAATTTTTAAAGACCTATCTATAGATACCCCACACGTATAGGTTTGATGAAAAAAATATTACAGTGTCAGTTCCATGTATGGGGAGCCCCCCCTAAATTCATATATTTTTTATTTTTGTGTAAAAACCGTAAAGCGGTTTACAGAATACATCTACTTACCAAGTTTCAAATGTGTAATCCTCATAGTTTTGGAATAAACTGGCTGTGACATACATCGATTTGGCCGAATCTATAAGGGTTTCGTTTTTTGCCTTTAGGCTACGAAACCCTAAAAACGATAACGAAGTTCGAAAAGAATTAAATGTATTTGATTGGCGGATTGGCATAAGCCGTGCTGAATCACGTGGTCATTTCGCTTCATAACGATGTTACTTTGTCTACGGGCCGCTCGTTTAAGGGGCCATACAAAGCTAGAAGAAATAAGGATTTCCCCCGCGCGTCCCGCACCCTATGCCGCTGTCGACTAGCTCCGCGCGTGTCGTTATCGCAGGCCGAGAACAAAGTTCGCTTGAGTTTACGTGCACAGTGTAATGAAGAAAACAGAGACAAGTGTCGCATGTTACTTATGCATTCAAATAGATATTCCTGGTGAGTATAGTTTATTATTCAGTTTATAAATTACTTTTTTTAATAATATTTATAATGTTTTTTCTGTTTCAGATTGACAACAGTTTAGCGTGATTAAAAACAGGAGATGAGTACTTTTTATTATGGTAATCCTTAGGTAACCTGAGGATTAATAATAAACATACAAGTAATAAATATATAAAAAATGTGCGACATTACATTTTGTATTGTAATGTGGTTTGGTGAACCTCCCGCATTATTATTCGTTTTACATATGTTAATAACCATCTTGGGATCCATTGGTCTGTATGCCTAGTGTGAGTTTTGTTTGCTTACGTGAAATTTATATGAAAAAAAACGCAATTTACACGTTCTGACAGGGGTTCAGTACGTCTCTCAATAATAATTAATTACTATACTAATTAATACACTCAACACAAAAATCCTTTTCTTATTAATTCTTGATTTTAGTATAGAAATGCAAAAAAAAAATATAATAATATACCCAAAACCCATGTAAGATGGAAGCGTGAAAAATAATAAACTATTCAACAAGCAACCAATTTTTTATTTACATTTTCTTACGTTTAGCTTCAATACTCATTGATATTGCTCCTTTTCGTTTATTTTTGCTTACATTTACTAGCGGACTGCTTAAGGTGGTACGACTTCCATACTAACAAACATTGCACATTAATTGGTTCATCATACATTAATAATTCATAAATACATGTGCAACTAACTCGTTTTAGTTATTTGTTAGCGCGAAATTATTAAAAAAATGTACTTTCATACATGAGGTATATAAATGCGATGAGTCACACACACATACATAGAATTATTTAAATTATAAGATGTTAGGTTTTTCGTGATTTATGTATGAAAGTACATTTTTTTTATTATTTCACGCAAACAAATAACTGAAACGAGTTAGTTGCGCATGTATTTATCAATTATTAAGGTATGATGAACTAATCAATGTGCAATGTTTGTTTGTATGGAAGTCGTACCACCTTAAGGGCATATTTCGAGTCTGACGAGGATCCACTAATTCTGGCAAAACATGTTGCATATAAAAGTCTTTTAGTTTCGGTAGCATAAAGGTCTCCCAAAGATTGTCGTCTCTTTCAATTTTCTAAATTTTTATACACACACAGTACAAAACAATAAGGGTATTTTTAAAAACCTTTTGGGATGACAACATTCGCCATCCTTATTTTTTCTTGCAACGTCAGATCAAAATTGGACATTGAACTACTTCTATGTTCAGATCTGAAAAAGAGACAATAACATGTATTTGTGTCTAACAATAAAAACATGTAGGGTTGTATAATGTCTTCGACAATATAAGTATTATTAATTTTACAAGCTTCTCTTCTTTTAAATTTCCATGGTTATTGAAGTTACTAGAATAAACTAGGACTGGATTTACACCATGTACCTGTTTATATTTGAGACTCCGATATTTCGGCGCAGTTGCATGCGCCATGGTCACGAAAGAACTGTTGATTGTTGCGGGTTGATGTTATTGGCACACGAATAGATCTACCTTCCGTCTAAGTCTAAGTCTTTTATTACGCTCGATACTGGTACCACTGTCTGCAAACTTACTTACATTTTAGCCCTCACATTGTCATTATCTAAATGTTGCTGCTCATCATTAATGAAAGTAGAAGTAACATCAGGAATTATGTTTGCAAGATCTGCCAATACGATTCTAAAAAACCGAAAAATAATACATTTTATAACTGTTTTGTTTTGTCATGCACCAAAGCACTTTTAAGGTATTGGGTATTTTAAGATACCTTTTGGGACTAATACATTCGACATTCGTAGCTTCCTGCACCGTCATATCAGAATTGAACATTGAGCTACCTGTTACAATGCTGTTACTACTAGACTCGGCTCTGAAATAAAAACCGGAAACAGGTACAGCCCGAGGAAATAAAGAAAATAAATTCTGATAATTCCGTCTTAATAATTCCGTCATCTAAACTTTGCATTACTATAAGTAAGTGCCGAACAATATTTTGGTTCCTCGATGTGACCAATGAGGTACCAAATTGGTCTTGTTCGGAACTTACATAGAATATAATACAGGCGCGGATCCAGGATTTGTTTGAGGGGGGGGGGGGGATTTGGTTCAGGGAGGTTATTATTAATATCTTTAATCAATTTCGAACATTTAAATTGGCACTGATTTCTGACAGATATTTGACAGTTTTGTATCTTAATATGCTGCTCGTCGAATACTTGTCTACTTTCTACAAAAACTTATTTTTTATCTCTGTTTGCTATAATTACCTATACCTAGGTTATGATTAACAAATAGACTTTTTAAATAATCTACGTGCGAAATCGTCGCGGAGCGTAAGGCGAGCGCAGTCCACACGTCTCAATGGAGCACTCACGACTGAAGAGCGAGGAGCGAATCAGACAGAAATACGGTGAAATAACGCATGCGATAGAGATGCAAACACTGGTGTCTGTTTTAAAAACATCAACGTAAGCGACATTATCGATTTTAATTTATTATTAATAACCTATTTAAAATTTTGAAAAACTGTCAATCACAAAACTAGAGAACTAGCTAAGGTATTTTTTAATAATAGTTTCAAGACTAAAGGTTTAATAGCGGTTGGCACAGCATTGAAAAACTACAAAATTGGAAGTAACTTTACGATTTTTTTCCATCGAGAAAAGTTTTAGCAATCATGTTTCTGTCAATCACATAACTGAGTACTATAGTCTACTTTCTACAGTATTTTTTTGGGGCTGATAAATCTAGTAATACTATGTGAAATCCTTGATCAAATATGTGTATTTGGCTTTGTACGGCCAGCGAGCTCGCTAGCTAACTCCTTCATCCCGCTCAAGTCGCTCGGAAGTTTGCCGTGTGAACCTATGTATGAAGAGATGTGAAACTTTTTAAATTATCAGTTTTGAATTTTTTGCATTTTTCAATGATGTTTTTAGGGTTCCGTAGCATAATGGTAAAAAAACGGAACCCTTATAGATTCGTCATGTCCGATGTATGTCACAGCCACTTTATTCCAAAACTATGAGGGTTACACAGTTCAAACTTGGTAGGTAGATGTATTATGTAAACCGCTTTACGGTTTTTACACAAAAATAAAAAAAATATATATATTAAGGGGGAGCTCCCCATACATGGAACTGAAACCGATTTTTTTTTCATCACACCTGTAGGTGTGGGGTATCTATAGATAGGTCTTTAAAAATTAAATTGAGGTTTCTCAAACGATTTTTTTCAAAGTCAACCGTTTGAAAGATGTACACTTCCAAAGTGGCAGAATGTGTGCCCACCCCACCCCCCCTCTAACTTTTCAAATAAGAGAGTGAAAAAAAAAAAGCTGTAGATCTTAATAAAAATATATTTATTAAGGGGGGCTCCCCATACATAGAACTGAAACTGAAAATATTTTTTTTCATAAAACCTATACATTGAGGTTCCTAAACCAGTTTTTTCTCAAAGTCAACCGTTTGAATGATATATACTTCCAAAGTGGTAAAACGTGTGTCCCCCGTCATTTTATTGTTGTGTTGATTTTATTGTATATGTAGTATTTGTATTTTATTGTATATCTATTTATGTAATATATGACATGTTGTTTTCCATTAATTTCTTTGTTGCGCACAACTACCCTCATCCCTTCTAAAAGTTTTTGTGCCTGGAAGAAATCACTGCTAAGCGATAAGGCCGCCCTTTGTACTACAATTTTGTTGAATGTTTTTCTTTTATACATGTATTTTCTGCCGGTGTGTGTGCAAATAAAGTGTTAAAAATAAATAAATAAAATAAAACAAACATCAATTTCTGAAGTAAATTTGAAAACGGGATTAATAGTAACCCGGTGTCCTAAATATGTGGTGTTAGGTAGTTTTCAATACGATTAAAGGGTAGTTCCCGAAGGATAGCGCAAGTAATTGCCTTCAGAAACAGGTGGGAATAATATATCATCCAATAACCGTTGGCTTTATGATTGATATCAATGGAATGAAAAAACGTTTTTATTTTTCATAAACATCCTTTATCTTTTAATCAGTAATGATAGTTGCGCCAATGCATTGTGTTATCGATTCGCAAAAAAAAGGAGTTTTAGTTGGTATTACACTAGTATAGTATGACCAATGTAATATGATATTGTTATGTACACAGGCACTTTATATATTAAAATATTTACAAATTAGTAGAAAAATCTTAAAACTGATAAATATAATTAATTATACTATAACAAAAAAACGCCGTCCAACTCACTGTTGCTGTTGCCCCGTTGAATACAAAGACTCAGCCGCTGGGCAAGATAGGCACCAGCTCTCGGGTCTCCTTTTGGTGTCAGACGACCAAGGGCCCATAGTCTCAAGCGCCGCAAATTCGTGGCTTCGTGACTAAGTACTAATTAATAGTAAATCTAACAGATTACAGGCTGTTTTTATTTTATTTTATTCAAAAAATTAAGGGGTAGGTTGTGTTATGTGTTTAGAAAAAAAATTAGGCGATTTTTTTTGCATTGTGGCGCCGCGATCATCTCGTATCGCCGAGCCGAGCTTGCTGCACGCTCAATAGGTATATCTACAATTATAAATATTATTTTAAGTTTGTTTTCTTTGTTCTTCATTGCTTAGATAGGTTTAATATCAAAATAAATGAAGCAAAAAAAAAAATAACACATAACACCACCTTAACTTTGGGTACAAAGAAAAAAAACACGGTATAATAGCGTAAGCTTTTTTCGTTAAACACAGTAGTGGTCCATAGTTTTCCTTTTGTATGATTTTCAATTTCTTCACGTTGTCAGACAATGTGCTTTATTCATAATAATAGTTAATACTTTTCAGTACTGAATGCGTTAGAAACGCTTAGAACCCTCATTCATGTAATGTGTGATTAAGAGCATTCTCTTTTCGACTGTTTTTTGTTATAAGAAGATTTAATATAATATTAACGGTTTTGTTTCGCCGTTTCATGAATAATTTATGAAATTACAGCACGGATTAGTGCTCCTCCCATTTCTATTACAAAGTTTACCCGTTCATTCCCAGGGCGGGTTTGCTTAAATGTAAAACGCTAATGGTACAGCGACTATGTTTATAAATTCGTTAGTGGATATTAGTCTCGCTGGAGGATGATGGTATTTATTGGTAAACAGAAACTTATGGCAACTTGGGGTAAACACTTTTGTTTATCTTGGTTGTATTTAGGGCCACTTCCTTCCTCAGGATAAAGGAATTTTGAAATACTTAGCTGTAATATCAAATCGGTATTACGGTCAACAACAGGTAAGTCTTTACGAAAGTGTTTTTTTTTCTTATTTAATTATGGTCGGCATTGCCTGGTTGTCTATTTCGGCTAACAACAGGTCAGTCTTTACAGAGCTAAAAATGTATTCTTATTTAATTATGGTCGGCATTGCCTGGTTGTATATTACGGTTAACAACAGGTCTGTCTTTACAAAACTGTAAATTTATTTTATTTTTGAACTTAAAGACGTAAGGCGTTGTGTTTGAAATTGTCTAAGGCGTAGCTGCCGTGGACTGTACAATAATATTAAGCGTTTGCAACAACACATAACAATAATGGCTTAGATTAGACTAATAACCTGACAAACACAACTGCCGTATCGTTTTCTGTTTTCCTTTTACTTTTATTTATTTATTTAATCAAAAACTGGTTTAAACATAAACAGCACCAGAAAAACATGAACAAGTCATTTACAGGCCCACACTATAAATAACTGGTTAATCTACAAAAATCGATACAATAAGCGTACAAAGCAAACAAGACGTTACACAACAACAACAACAAACAACGGGTTGCACTCTGGGAGTGCCGGCAGAAGTGAAAACCGCTTAAAATAAAATATCGATCAAAATCCACTATATCTTGACCACAAGACAAAAAAGTTGATGAAAACGGAGACCAACTTGATTTGGCAGGTAAAACCATTAAAACTGACCTGGAATCAATATGAAAGTTGGTAGTAATGAGAGATCTTTATATAATGGTTGTTATTAACTAATATACGTAGATCTTTCAAAAGTGAGACTTTATGTAATTTGAAATAGGTCAACGGTAAATGGTCTTATGAATTTTCGATCAGGGTCACGTGCCTGACGAGACTTTAACATTTTTTACCCATCCCAAAAATTTTAAATTCTGATGTGCACAACGTCGTTAAAGAAGTTTTCACTTCAAAAACAATGGGTTTCACTCCGTAAGTGCCGGCAGAAGTGAAATCCGCTTAAACGAAAAAGCAGGAGCAGGCATACATTACTTCCTCTCCTTCGCCGCGCCGGCGGTCTACTCTCCCTCCGTCTTCCGAATTTTCGATCAGAGTCACGTGTCCTGACGCGACTTTAATTTTTTTTATCCATCCCAAAAATTTAAAACTCTGATGTGCACAACGCCGCTAAAGAAGTTTTTATTTCAAAAAACAATTTAAAAAGAAGTTAATAACATACCTACATAAATCTAAGAAAATATCACATTAAATATACCTAACTGCACACATATTCATCATAAAAAAAATTAACACCTAAGCAAACTTTAAAGCAACTATCAAAACTTTGTCCTGTCCTGTCCTCTACAAGCACAAGTTTTTAAAATGAGTAAAGAAAATGATAGATGTCTGCATCGCATTCAGTAATAGCATCCTATTCTTTCAACTATGGTCGGCATTGTCTGGTTGAGATCTCAGAACTAACAGCGTGGGGACTATGCGCCGGTGATGATCTGTCACCTGATATAAAGCCGTCTAGACGTCCCACACGTGACACAATAAGCCGTAATTAGAGCCACAAAGGACTCTCTCGTTTGTTGTGTGGTCCAATGTACGATATTAAACAAACCACAAATACAATTAATTTATTATCTTAGTCAACGTCACATAAATGCTTCCGAAATAATTAACCTTCTTGATCACAAATATTAGCACATTAAAATACATAAAAGTTTTCCCAAATGAGAGCAGCACCTCTAGCTCTATTAAGTAAGAGTAAAGAATACTATTACTAGGTAAGAGTATAGTACTAGTGCGCTATCGTCATCAGCCATATTAATGTCCCCACTGCTGGGGCACTGGCCTTCCTTATGGATGGATAAGGATAACCCACGACGCAGGCCCAATGAAGATTAACGTGCCTTCCGAAGCACGGAAGAGGTCGAGATAGTAAATTTTTGGTTACTCATCCCGTGACCGACTATTGCGAAAGTCGCTTAACCTCAACAATCGCAGGCCGAACGCGCAAACCATTGCGCAATAGGACCAGTTAATTCTTTTTTTTTCCTTAAATTTTTACTGTGTTCTTCTGACACTTGCGTCAGAAATCTTATGTATCTGTGTAAAATGTTTGTACTTTACTTAATGTAATTAATCTTAGGGCCGGTATTTCAATGTAACCTTATCTTATTGCTTAAGTTAAGTATTACATTTAAGCTAAGTATTACTTTTGAAAGGGAAAAGTGTATTTCAATCCGGATCTTCCTCGCCTTAGCTAATCTAAGATAAACCGCAGGGTGACAACATAATAAAACGAAATACGATAATTGTCTATGGTTTTTGTTGTTATTCACTGTCAATGGAATGACTTATCAACTGTTATATTATTACTTGTACTTTGAAATTACCTAAAATAAATAATTTAATTTGTGGTTCACGGATATAAGTGGCGAATATGAATGAGGAGTTATTACCACAGTTTAGAAGTTTTACGTAAGTACCAACCTATACCATTTTCATAATTTCTTCTCCATTTTACACAATTTTGTTAACATTAATACGTTTATTGATTCAGTAATTATTATTCTAACTCAAGTTCTAAAAAAAAAATAATTACATTATAGTATTTTTTTCCGAGTAAGTTACTAGGTAATCTGGGATAGGAACTTAAGCGATAGAAATCCTCTACTTAGATTAAGGGTAGATAGGATGCACTTTAGGTGCCGCTTATCTTTAATCCTATAATGAAATACACTTAAGTCATACTTATCATCAATCCCGGATTATTTCAAGATAAGCATATATTGAAATACCGGCCCTTAAGAGCCGTAATCGATTCTGTTTTTAATTTTTTCAAAAACGGTTTTGTACCGTAGGCAATTTGGTGGCGCATTTGCATCAGATCGGTTACCCACGAGTGGATGACATTGGCCGGCACTGGATATTGCGTTACCGTGTCCATTCCGTTTCCAGGGCGCGCCGAGGGGAGTTAGGACCAGTTAATTCAAAACCAGGCTTTTAAGACTGAGATTGTTACAGGCAGTAAAGGGCCTGGGATTATTGCAAAATGGCAACAAGTTCTGCTTCCATTAAATACCTACCTACATGTTTAGATGTATGTTATTTAACAATATCGCAAACACGGCTGAACGGATTTCACGGTAAAATGAGAAATAGTTAAACGCATATGTAAGGGTAAATTATATGATAACACGCTTAAAAATCTTGTACCACGCACCAAATATATCAGCGGGCGTAATATGACGACAAAAGAGCCTTCGGCCAGGAAGCCATCCCCGTCAAGGGACAAAGGTCAATAGGCAACGATGGACTGATTAAACCCGAATCATGCTCCATCCTTTCTCTCATTTTCTAATCACACGCTGTAAGCATTTTAAAGGCAAAATTACTTTTTGTCATTAGTTTTTGCGGTACGTACGGTGGTTCATTGAAATGACCACCAGCTTTTATGGTTGGGTGTGTCAAATACATAGCTTAAATTGGGTAATAGTACTTATGATGCATATATGATATGTGTTATTTTATATATTGATCAACCAATGAGGTATCATTTGAAAAAAAAACTACAGCTAAACTACTATATTCAAACAAGTTGGTAAAACGACATTGTTTGAACAAAGCTTATAATTTCCATTTAGTTGAATTTTGGAAGATCAGCGACTTATCATTTACTTTGCACATGTTTGAAGGCACTTGTACTAGTCGAGGCACTAAAGATGTTGCCAGACACAATCAGCACTGTCACGCTTTCCGTTTGACGATATATTAACGCGTTTTGACCTGCGACCAAACCGCAACAAGTCGCTCAAATGTGATGCAGCATTTAATTATGTAAGTTTAGGCAAAAATGCCATGCAATAAAGTATTGCGTGTGTAGACGTCACTATCACTTTGCAGTGTATTATAACTAACTGCGTGATTGAGTAATTATCGTGGTCAGCTCAGCGGTAAGTACTGATTTAGACGTCATTAACACCCATTTGCATTATACTTAAGAACGCCTAAGACTATTCTTATCTGTCTTAGGACATTAATATTAAGAATTGCTTAAGTCTTAGGCGCTCGATATTGTTTAGTGCAAATGGGTGTAAGTAGTGTACGTATAGCTTACGTATAGGTATTCCATCTAAAAGATTCCTGTGAAAGTGCTTGTTTCCTAAAACACCCATACTAAAACTAAATTAATATTAATCTAGCGGCCGCTCGCGGTTTCACCCGCGTGGTTCCCGTTTCCGTGGGCTATCTACTATTTGTGTACCAAATTTCATCCAAATCCGTTTAGTACTTTTGAGTTTATTCGTTACAAACAAACAATCAAATCTTTCCTCTTTATAATATTAGTATAGATTTAGAACTAGCATAATACTACACTACCAAAGCATTTCGGTAAGTCTTCGACAATAGTTGGAACACAGAACACCGCAATTTATTGCTCCGCTCACCTTACAACCCAAATGCATTAACAATAACGGCACTATAATACCCATATTTCAGTGCAAATAATACAGTGTACCTTGTAAATTTAGTATTTGCATCCCGCGAGAGGCAGAATTGTGGCTCAAAGCTCTTGTACAGATTCGTGAACCCGCAAGCCTCAATAGTTATTCAAAATGTTTTTTCTAAACTGCGATGTCCACACATTGGTCGAAGCTATGGATATCAGTATAATTTCTTGTAGTAAGAAATTGATACTGATATCCATTAATAACAGATAGACTACATTTTTCTATAAAATAAAAAAAAGTTCGTTCAAGTCTCTTCCAAGGAATAAGCCAATTTACCGTTAAACGGTCTAATAAAAATAAAATTCAAACCGACTTCAAAAAGTAAAAAATAAAACTTTTGGAGTCGGTGCCAGCCAAGGCATTCTACATTGCACTTCTATTAACTATATTTTTTTTGGCCTTAGCTAGCTAGCACCAACTCCAAAAGTTTTATTTTTTACTTTTTGAAGTTGGTTTGAATTTTTATAAAATGTTTTTATTTCAGACTTTTTAGTTACATCATGTGCCGTTACTTACAATAAAAATCAGCACATACACAACAATGATGTCATCTAGGTAAACAACAACTTGGCAAAAGGTGATTGATATTTTTCAGGATTATGAAAAAACTACTAGCCAGATCTTCGTAAAATTATATGGGACCACACATAAACCATTTTCTTTCAGATAAAAAAAGAATTATAAAAATCTGTTAACAACTGGCGAAGTTATGTTAAACATACATTAAAAAAAACTTTCGACTTGAGAACCTCCTCCTTTTTTGAAGTCGGTTAAAATCATTTAAAGGACCACGCCTCAGGAAACCTGAGAGCTGGTGCCTATCTTGCCCAGCGGCTATGTCTATGTATTTAGCGGGGCAACAGCGCCAGTTTTCGGTACTATGCCACGCGGCTGCTAGTTGGACGGCGTTTTCTTGTTATAGTTAGTATAAGGTATTGTAGTATGTTTATATGTTTATTATTTAATATGTACAAAATCTAGTCATTTCACGAAATGTATATAAGAAGGTCATTTTCTATCACCTTTGATGAATGTTTAAAAGCTTATTTCCTTGAAGTCTCCAGCAATCTAATTTTCTGTCTGTAATCTTAGAGAAATGTCACGATTGAAAATCATAACATTCCACAAATCACATTAAGATAACAGTGTTTGCAACAAACGAAATATTTAAGCTACAACTTTGTTATGAGCTCCAACTTTGTGTAATTAAATCTTCAACCATTTGAAAACATCTGGCCCGTTCAAACTTGGGACAGGTTTAGAATTTTGGAACCACTGAATTTCTATAGCAGACGGAACTCTGTTTGGGGAGATTGTTCACTGATTTCGCAGGAAATCTAATTTTGCAACAAATTAATATAATAGTATTAATGAGATCCATCTTCATTTTGAAGTGAGTAAAATACTTTAAAATGCTATAGAACGCTTTGATGATGATGGTGTGGTAGTGATTATTGATTAGTATTTTTTTAATTATTTTAAGCTTGACTAAAGTGGCTCATATGGCCTTAAATGCTCTCTGGGTTTCTTTTTAAATAAAATAGAACTGCTAAAACAGGAACTGTTAATCCATACCGCCTGTGCCCAGTGGGACGTTCGTCGATCTCATGATTAAATTAAAACTGAACGAAAGTTCTCTTTAAAACTCCGCACTAATATATTCCATCCTCCTGAGGACAGACATCAAAAGCTTACACTTTTATAATTACGAATGTTTGCGGAGAAATTAATAAAGTTGATAGCAGAAGTTGTAATTAATATCGCTCGGAGTGCGATAGTTGTGCGACTGATATGGAACTGTCGTAATCGAGGCGCACTGAACTTCCATAAACGCAGCAAACCGTTGTGGCGGCGGTAACACTAGAAGTTGACTGCACTGCAGTTGCTACATTGTAGTTAGGTTGCATGTACCTTAGTGAAAGTGTAGCGGGACTAAATGTTGGTATTGAAAACTTACTTTTAAGACATGGTTTGTGTTAACACACACAAGCAGATTTTAAAATAAAGATATGATTGTGTGTCAAGGCTTTTGTCCATCATTTTCATGTTCCCACTGTTGGGGCGCAGGTATTCTGGGTTATAAGGAACTTTATTAGAAGATGCTTGGTGGGTGATAAACACAAATAAGATGATGGTGATGAGCACAACTTTTCCGACAATGTAGCATGCATTTTAACGGGATGCATTGGAACGTAAACAATTTTGGAGTGGACGGAAAAGCTCTTCAGCTTTTTACATATTACATGACCGACTATAGTGAAAGTGGCTAAAAGGCACAATCGCAGGCTCAATGCAGCTGGCACTATCAAGCTCCATAGAGTAACATCGAAAATCGTAGTAAATGGGTTTTCGAAGCTTTTATGGTAGTTACTATGCGAAGCAATGGTGCCGTTGGCGTAGTTTAATTTAGGCGACGTAGAATATTGGCGTGAATAAAATAAGCATTTAACCGACTTCAAAAAAGGAGGAGGTTCTCAATTCGGTTGGTATATTTTTTTATTTTTTTTATGTATGTACACCGATTACGCCGAGATTTTTGAACCGATTTCCGTGATTCTTTTTTTGTTCGATGTAGAATAGTTGCTAATTGGTCCCATAAAACTTTGGTTTAGTTTGACCCAGTACTTTTATGTTTTGAGCATTTTTATATATTTCATTTCATATTTGTTACTTGGATGACATGATATTATCTTCCTTTAAAAAAAAAATTAAAACCGACTTCAAAACACTAAAAAGCAATTATTCATTTTTTTATAAAAAGTTTTTTATAAATTGCATTAGGTCATTAAAATGAATTCAAATGTCAGATGCTAAGTGCAACTTAACGTTATGTAACCCCTTCAACATTATTATTATCTTTGGATATGTAAACCCTTCAACATCTTAGAAAACGTTAAAGACATACAATTGGTTAGTGACATTTTATCAGTTTTTAAAAATGTGTATAATAGATAGAATTTATAAAATCGTTCGTATTTTACTAATAAAGCCTCACCTTTAGGTCGGGTTCAAAGAACTGCAATGTGCTCCACAAACAAGAAAGACGCATCGACGTTTATTGCAAAAGTTAATAACTAAGAAAAGTTAGACATAAAAATCAAGTTCCATTTTAGTACACATATTCTTTAGCACATTTCCGCGCCTATATACTTGCTGTTCATTACACTATTACAATTCTGTTACAATTAAGAATCCTGAAGGCTATTGTTCCGCCTAAAATTAAAACTCGTTACCAAGATAATCACAATGAGCTATTTCATCACTGTGCCGTGCTACCAATACATAGTCAGGTAAAGTATATGTTGATAACAGACCATTTTTTCAACATGGATCTATGTAAGGTTATCTACCGTAATAAACAGACACGCAATGCTGCTAAAATCATATTAATGGTTCAGGTTTACTAATCTTTACGGCAAACAATTGCTACAATATCAAGTACCTAAATTAATAAATGAACTACCCATAACACTAAAACAAGAACTAAATGAAAGCAACATTAAAGTTAAACTTAAAAAATATTTCTTATCTACATTACTGCAAAATAAATAGTGATCGACTTATATTTGGTTTACTACTGAAAAATTGAAAATAATAAATCTAAAAAAATAAATACCTAATCAAATATGATAAAAAAAAATCTAAGTACCTAATTAGTTTAATTATTAACATCAATTGATATAATTATATAATTTGAATGCGTAATGATTTGAGAAATTGACATTAATTATACATTAATGTCAATTTCTCAAATCTTTAATAAATTAATAAATCTAAATAACAAAACATTAAATATAATAAAATAGTAATAAGTACTCAATTAATTTAATTAGTAATATTGATTTATATACTTTGAATGAATAATATACAATAATGCCAATTACAAAAAAAAAAAAAGTAAAAATTGAATTTAATCAATAATGCATGAATGCTTAGAATTCCACCCGTGAGTACGCGCCGCTGCACGCTCGTGCAATGGTTGGACTAGGCAGGTAGTAATATTTACGTTGTATTGCAATAAGGATAATTATAAATGCATACCCTACAAAAAATAGTGATAGTTATTTTAATTAATTATAATAAATGATTGTACTAGATGACGAAACCAAACAGTTGCTAATTGGTCCCATAAAACTTTGGTTTAGTTTGACCCAGTACTTTTATGTTTTGAGCATTTTTATATATTTCATTTCATATTTGTTACTTGGATGACATGATATTATCTTCCTTTAAAAAAAAATTAAAACCGACTTCAAAACACTAAAAAGCAATTATCATTTTTTTATAAAAAGTTTTTTATAAATTGCATTAGGTCATTAAAATGAATTCAAATGTCAGATGCTAAGTGCAACTTAACGTTATGTAACCCCTTCAACATTATTATTATCTTTGGATATGTAAACCCTTCAATATCTTAGAAAACGTTAAAGACATACAATTGGTTAGTGACATTTTATCAGTTTTTAAAAATGTGTATAATAGATAGAATTTATAAAATCGTTCGTATTTTACTAATAAAGCCTCACCTTTAGGTCGGGTTCAAAGAACTGCAATGTGCTCCACAAACAAGAAAGACGCATCGACGTTTATTGCAAAAGTTAATAACTAAGAAAAGTTAGACATAAAAATCAAGTTCCATTTTAGTACACATATTCTTTAGCACATTTCCGCGCCTATATACTTGCTGTTCATTACACTATTACAATTCTGTTACAATTAAGAATCCTGAAGGCTATTGTTCCGCCTAAAATTAAAACTCGTTACCAAGATAATCACAATGAGCTATTTCATCACTGTGCCGTGCTACCAATACATAGTCAGGTAAAGTATATGTTGATAACAGACCATTTTTTCAACATGGATCTATGTAAGGTTATCTACCGTAATAAACAGACACGCAATGCTGCTAAAATCATATTAATGGTTCAGGTTTACTAATCTTTACGGCAAACAATTGCTACAATATCAAGTACCTAAATTAATAAATGAACTACCCATAACACTAAAACAAGAACTAAATGAAAGCAACATTAAAGTTAAACTTAAAAAATATTTCTTATCTACATTACTGCAAAATAAATAGTGATCGACTTATATTTGGTTTACTACTGAAAAATTGAAAATAATAAATCTAAAAAAATAAATACCTAATCAAATATGATAAAAAAAAAATCTAAGTACCTAATTAGTTTAATTATTAACATCAATTGATATAATTATATAATTTGAATGCGTAATGATTTGAGAAATTGACATTAATTATACATTAATGTCAATTTCTCAAATCTTTAATAAATTAATAAATCTAAATAACAAAACATTAAATATAATAAAAAAGTAATAAGTACTCAATTAATTTAATTAGTAATATTGATTTATATACTTTGAATGAATAATATACAATAATGCCAATTACAAAAAAAAAAAGTAAAAATTGAATTTAATCAATAATGCATGAATGCTTAGAATTCCACCCGTGAGTACGCGCCGCTGCACGCTCGTGCAATGGTTGGACTAGGCAGGTAGTAATATTTACGTTGTATTGCAATAAGGATAATTATAAATGCATACCCTACAAAAAATAGTGATAGTTATTTTAATTAATTATAATAAATGATTGTACTAGATGACGAAACCAAACAGTGTAAGGTTAAACCTAAACAGGTTTTTGTGACACTGTTTTCATGTAATGTTATAATGTATTAATATTGTTAAAATTTTAATAAATAATAATAATAATTAAAATAAAACATCTTTTACGGATTAAAAGTGAAACGTGTAATTGTTTTAAATTTCTCGAAGTCTCGGTACTTTTTTAAAAGCCGTGGTCACGGGACGTCTATTTACGGTCATACAGTCAAGTCAGACATGTTAAACTATTGAAGTAAAGAAGCTCTAGATTGATTTGTGACAGGAAATTTAACTTTGTTTTAATAATAGACATTGAAATGATTGATGTAAAATTAATGACTTTTATCAATAAATGTTCAAAAAGTGTTCCAAAAGTATGCAAGAATTTTGCAAGCTTAGTGTTGCATGATTTAAGTAATTTCAAAAAGTTAGATCTATATAAGACATTTCTGGCTGTAACGGTTCTAAAAACCGCACATTCCTAAATCTTAATCTATTACTTACTTTCAACTAAATTAAATCAATAACCATTCACTTCACCATTCTAACTTGTTTGTTTACTTTATTTTGTTTTGATAAAACTTCACGATGGTAGTTAATTGACAAAATATTCCTGCGTACCCTCGATATTGCTAACTTCACGGCCGGGAGATTTCGTATTTCGGCCAAGTAAATTAGACTACAAAAATTAACCTATTTCTATTTAACTATTTATATATAGAAAAAATCTACATATTTTTCTATGTATATCTTATATGTTTTTGCATACTTTAATATTCCTTAATTCTTTGGCCATAGACAAAACACCGTGTGTCGATCGGACTTACAATCCTTATGTTGTCTATGCTAATGACTAAACATTATTCTCCTATAGAATTGGAGAATCATCTCCCACTTTAATTTTTGACTAAAGAACTTTCTAGAAAGAATTGAGTATATATTTCGCAACTCCAGCGAAATCTGCCTCTTTTTCTTCATACTACTGCCTTAAAGTCATTCTGTTTTTACTCTGTTTTGTGCATTCGCGATCCCCGTACTAGGGTGAGTGTGTGTTTTAAATCTGATCGTTTTGCATTTTACTTTAATTTCTTTTAATCATAGTTATTTCTTTTCGTGATATATTTAGTTTAAATCTCGTAATAATTAAGTGTTTTAATTGTTCGATACGTTTTTCTTGTAATTTCTATAAAATATTCCATACAATATTTTTACATAGTGGGTAGTTAAATACTCCAATGCAAAACGATTATTCCTTTTTAATTCTTGTAATTTACAGTATATGTAATTGTATTCAAAGGGAAACGTAATACTACATATTACGTGGAACCAATACAATTCACATTTTATTGATATTTTTTAATAATTCTTTGAGTGAGTTATTTTTTTAGACCGCTAAGAAGGATGCGTTCCCTATATTAAAACCGCTATAAATAACTTTGATATTTACTTTAATATTTACTTCTTGAATTTCTTTGGTAGACTAAATACTGATTTGATTCCTTATAAATAACTTTATCCTTACTAATAGGGTAAAGTACCCATGTACCAACCTCTTGTACATGCTTTTACTTTTTTACATAGCGGTTACTTTAACATTTTTTAAAATAGTTTTACATTGTACTTTTGAGACTATTCAATTGTAGCTGTCTGTCCCTTGCATCCTAACCTTAGACGGTCGACTTGTACGAACAGCTTTTGACCCGTTCTTAAAAACATTCCAGGGTCGTATCCACGGGCAGCTGCAGCATCTACACCTGTTCCGTCTACTCTTCCACCTCGGCACCTACCTGCCGAGCGCTCACCTGTTCCGGTCTACCCCGGAAACCTCTCCACATCGTGTCTACGTGCGCATCACCACACCGAGCCTACCCTCCGTGCTACCGAGGCTGAACATACTGCTCAACAAGCGAACGTAGTCCGTGACGCTGGACTTTCGCTTCTGCCTCCTCTAGGCAGTTCTAAAGTTAAGTCCCCATTCTTACCCTCGCGAGAGCCACCCATCGAAGATTCCCATGAACCCACACCCTCTTTTATTTTATAAATCTTTTATTTTATAATTATACTTGTTAACCACTTATAGTGTTTCCTTTCTATCTTTTCTGCACACCGATCGTGCTTAACACGATCGGAGCGTGTCAGTGGCGCCTATCTCGCTCAGGGTTCTTCGCTCAGTGGTTCTCGCCTTATTTTTTCTTACTTTTTTTTATTTTTTTTTGTGTAAAGTGGGTACCTAATTTTTTGTCAACTTGTGAATTGAGTTAACTAACGGTCACTAATCCGTTGTTAACTGCCACCTAACCTACTAACGGTTGTGTTGCTGCTATAGTAATCTAAATTTTTGTGTTTTTTTTACTTAATTTGTTCTAAACTTAGACTGATTTTTTTTATTAACTTCACCTTATTTAGTTACCCACTTAAATATTTTATCTCTACGATTGCTTAGTCTCGCACACACTCGCCTTAGGTTTTTACTTTCTTTTTGTGTTTTAACTATGGCTGAACGCGCGATTAATTTTTTATCTCTTCAAAAAGCGGAACTTGAATACGAGGTCTCCTTGCGTGGTCATAAACCAGCTGATTCAGTCGCTGAGTTGCGGAAACAAATTGCGGTATTATCCAAAGAATATCCTTCTGATGCTATGTTGTGTTCTCATTTACCTCCGTCTGAGGATATTGAGGGTGTTCAGACCTCACTTGAGAAATCTCTTTTAAATCTTAAAACCTTAAAATCTAAATATAATAGAAACTTGTTTTTGAGGACGGAGGGTTTACTTAACCAAATTTACTATCGCTTGGATAGAATCCAGTTTGACGAGGACGATGATGAAACTTTAGAGTCTATTTTGTCTGAATGTCGGGAAAATTTTGAGTCTCAGATGAGCGACCTTAAGTCTTTGGCACCTGAAAGTGATGTTTCCGCAGTTAAAATTAATGCTAACGATTTGGAGAAGTGCATAAATATAACTATAGACCAAAATAAAAGTATGGTACCTAACTTTGCTACTATTAAATATGACGGCAAGACTTGTGTTCGTTCCTTTTTGCAAAAGCTTGACGAATTCGTGAAATCAAGAGGCATTGGCTATGAGAAGGTTCTGTCCTTCGGTCATGAAATTTTTACGGGTGAGGCTCTTCCTTGGTTCCGTAGCATTAGGCGCCAAGTGAAAGATTGGTCTCAGGTTGCTGAAGCTTTAATAGCTGATTTCAGTCCGAAAAACTTCGACGCTCAATTCTTGTCACAAATTAGGTCACGTCTTCAGGGCAAGGATGAGAAAATTTGTATTTATCTGGCGGTTATGGACTGCATGTTTTCAAGGCTTACTAAACCTTTGTCTGAGGACGAGAAGCTCGAGATTTTATCAGGAAACATTCTACCCTGTTACGCCAATGTGTTAGCTTCAGCTGGAGAAATTTTCAATATTGACAACCTTAAGGAAGTTTGCCAAAAATATGAAAGGGTTCAGACCCAATTTTTTAAACGCAGTGAGCCTTCTTCTCGTAATTGTATACCTCTAGCTACTGAGTTTGTTTATCGAGGAGAATCTAGTGCTCCTTCTAACTTTGAAAAATCTAAGCCTCTAAATAATTTTCAAAACACTAAATCTTATGTTTCCGCTGTTGCTTCTAAAGATGTATATTGTCCTAGATGTCGTAATAATACGCACAGTTTAAAAACTTGTACCCAACCAAGAGACATTGTTTGTTTCAAGTGTGGGAAAAAGGGTGTACGCACTCCTGATTGCACTAAATGCAATCCAAAAAACTAGTTTGTCAGGATTGGAGAACTACTGATTCTCGAAATTCGAGATTTTCTAGTCGTTGCACTGAGACTGAATGGAACCAATGGCTTAGTTTTATCTGTAGTCTGTCTCCTAGCCATTCCGTGTCTCCAATCCTGGATAAAAATCCTACTTTTTCTCGGCCCTATGTGAATGTTAATGTCGGTGACAAAAATATTATCGGTCTGTTAGATACTGGTTCCGGCATAACATTGTTAGGGAATAATTCACACCAATACTTTTTAAAATCTAAATTTAAATGCTTTTCTTGTGATCCGTTACAGCTTTCTGCGGCTGGCGGTCAAATTTTCTACTCATCTATGTATTTTATTTTACCTTTAACGTTTAATAGCAAAACCTATAATATAAAACTTTTTGTTGTACCAGAAATTGAAAATGAACTTATTCTGGGTATGGATTTTTGGAGAACTTTCGGGTTGTTTCCTAGCGGCTCGATAGCCTCGTTCTTGAAAAACCACATGAGGTGAATATTTCTAACATAGCTCTTGACGACTCTAAGCAAATTCTCTCATATTCTCAACTTTGCGAAGAACAAAAGGAAGCCGCGGATAATATAATATCTCAGTTTCGCGGTATTTCGTATGAGGAATGTGGTTTGGGTCGTACCTCCTTGATTACTCACGCTATCGATACTGGTGACGCTATTCCTATTAGACAACGATACTACCGAATGTCTCCCCAGAAACAACAAATTCTCTCCGATCAGCTGGATGAGATGCTCAATGAGGACGTTGTAGAACCGTGTGAGAGTCCTTGGTCGAATCCCGTTCTTCTTACTCCGAAAAAGAACGGTGAATATAGGTTTTGTTTGGACAGCAGAAAACTAAACTCTGTCACTCGTAAGGATGCTTATAGCTTACCTTATGTTTCTGAGATCTTAGATAATCTTAGGGACGCTAAATATTTATCTAGTATTGACCTTTCTAAATCTTTTTGGCAGGTTTTAATAAAGCCTGAAGATAGATGCAAGACTGCATTCTATATTCCCTCTAGGGGAAGCTTTCAATTTAAATCTATGCCCTTCGGGTTAACTAATGCACCCGCTACGCAGCAAAGACTGGTAGATTTGCTGTTTTATGGGCCTGAATTTGAAAATAAAGTTTATGTTTTTGTCGATGACGTCATAATCGTGTCTAATACTTATAATGAGCATATGTCGTTACTTGCGCGTGTTTTAGAAAAGCTAAAATATGCAAATTTAACTATAAACTTCGAAAAGTGTCAATTTTTCCGGGAAAACTTAAATATTTGGGTTACGTCGTCGATTCACATGGTCTTCATGCTGATCCGGAGAAAGTTGACGTTATTGTGAAGTATCCTACTCCTACTAACAGGAAGGAAGTTCGTCGTTTCTTAGGCACTGCTTCTTGGTATCGTCGTTTTATTCCTAATTTTAGTTCTTTGGCTGCACCATTGAATAAACTTACCTCTCAAGGAAAAGCGGCACCTCCCTTTGCTTGGACGCCGGAAGCAGATGTCGCTTTTAATAAACTTAAGGAGTGTCTTACGTCACCACCTATCTTATCATGTCCGGATTACTCTGAACCTTTCCAGGTACATACCGACGCTAGCGATTTCGGAATTGGTGCTGTGCTCACACAGATTCTAAACGGCGAAGAGAGGGTTATAGCCTATATGAGCAAATCTTTATCGGCCCAAGAACGGAACTATAGCGCTACGGAGCGCGAAGCACTCGCAGTAATTGTTGCTATAGAACACTGGCGGTGTTACCTGGACAACGGTAATAAATTTGTTGTCTTTACGGATCATTCCTCTTTAAAATGGTTCTTAAATATTAATAACCCTACAGGTCGTTTAGCTAGATGGGGAATTCGTCTCTCAGCCTTCAATTTCGACATCAAACACAGACGTGGCAAGGACAACGTCGTGCCCGATGCCTTATCTCGCGCTGTGCCTGTAGCGGCTATAGATAGTGCCAGCCAATCTTCATCTCCTATATCAGATCCTTTATCTGACACTTGGTATAAGGAGATATTTTATGGTTGTCAATCCTCTCCTACATCCTTTCCTAATTATAAAATTTCTAACAACAAACTATATCGTCTCAGAAAATCATTAAATCCTTTAGCTAGGGAATTTGAATGGAAGGAAGTAGTTCCTAAACATTCCAGACACGATATCGTTGTTACTAACCACTCGAATCCTACTGCAGGACATTTAGGAATTTTTAAAACTTTAAAACGAATTTCTCTTAATTATTTTTGGCCTGGCATGCATAAAGATGTTGCTAACTATGTAAATAACTGTAATGATTGTAACTCTCACAAACACGCTAATCATCCCACTCTAGGATTTATGGGTCGACCTAAGGAATGTTCTAGACCATTCCAAATGATTAGTGTCGATTTAGTTGGTCCATTGCCTCCATCTAGGAAGCAAAATACTATGTTGCTTGTTGTCACTTGCTGTTTTTCTAAATATTCGCTTTTATTTCCTATACGTCGAGCAACTGCCGACATAATAACTACTATACTTGAAGAGAAAATACTCCTTGTTCATGGCATTCCTAGTACCGTTTTGATGGACAATGGTAAACAGTTCGTTAGCCAAAAACTTCAGCATATGTTCGCTCAATATAAAATACCAAATGTACGCTATACACCTAAATATACACCGCAGGTGAATACTGTTGAGCGGTTTAACAAAACAATAATGACGGCTGTTTCTACTTTTATTAACGATGATCACCGGACTTGGGATCTCAATATACCAAAAATTCAATTCGCTCTCAATACTGCAGTAAGCGAAGTCACTGGGTATACACCATCATTTCTTGTTTACGGTAGAGAACTAGTTGCTTGTGGATCTCACTATGTTGATGTCGATCTAACTGACAACATCATTTTTACACCTAGGGATAACTATGCTGAAAATACTGGAAAGCTTAGGAAAATTTTCGATGAGGTACAAAGCTCTTTAATTAAATCTCATTCACGTAATTGTGGTCCTTATAATCTTCGTCGTAAAAACTTTGACTTCAACGTCGGTGATATTGTCTGGCGTAAAACTTATTATCAAAGCGACAAAGATAAGCAATTTTCTAAAAAACTTGCTCCTAAATATATTAAATGTCGTATCAAATCTAAATTGTCGCCCTTGGTCTATGAATTGGTCGATATGAATGGTAAAAATCTTGGTTCTTGGCATATCAAAGATTTTAAAGTCAATAATTATTCTTGATTTGTTTTTGACTATTTCTACATCTTTTTTTTTAATAAATTAAAGCAGTATAAATATAAACCTTTATTTATTTATACTGTTTTAACTAAAATAAGTAACGATTTTTTTTAACTTTTTGAAATTTTTGGTTGATTGTTTCTTTATATCTTTTTATCTCTTGCTAATCTAGTTTTGTATGGAGTCTCAGCATCCCTTGAACGCTGACATTTCCAACTGTATCTTTTGTTTTTCAGTCAATCTAAACGATTGAAATTCACTCTTTTGCCTTACTTCCGTAGTCCTAGGTACTACCAAGACCACTAACGTCTTGTTATTGTCGATATCTCTCGACAATGTTGTGGGGTATTCTTTTGCAGTTGTTGATGTTCTTAAGAGTCTGTATAATTCTGGATGACTATTTCACTAAAGTCTTGCTTATTTAGTGAGTTTTTTTTCTTAGTGGATTTTGACTAGCCAAAATCCTACTCTAAAGAGGGGGATATGTAACGGTTCTAAAAACCGCACATTCCTAAATCTTAATCTATTACTTACTTTCAACTAAATTAAATCAATAACCATTCACTTCACCATTCTAACTTGTTTGTTTACTTTATTTTGTTTTGATAAAACTTCACGATGGTAGTTAATTGACAAAATATTCCTGCGTACCCTCGATATTGCTAACTTCACGGCCGGGAGATTTCGTATTTCGGCCAAGTAAATTAGACTACAAAAATTAACCTATTTCTATTTAACTATTTATATATAGAAAAAATCTACATATTTTTCTATGTATATCTTATATGTTTTTGCATACTTTAATATTCCTTAATTCTTTGGCCATAGACAAAACACCGTGTGTCGATCGGACTTACAATCCTTATGTTGTCTATGCTAATGACTAAACATTATTCTCCTATAGAATTGGAGAATCATCTCCCACTTTAATTTTTGACTAAAGAACTTTCTAGAAAGAATTGAGTATATATTTCGCAACTCCAGCGAAATCTGCCTCTTTTTCTTCATACTACTGCCTTAAAGTCATTCTGTTTTTACTCTGTTTTGTGCATTCGCGATCCCCGTACTAGGGTGAGTGTGTGTTTTAAATCTGATCGTTTTGCATTTTACTTTAATTTCTTTTAATCATAGTTATTTCTTTTCGTGATATATTTAGTTTAAATCTCGTAATAATTAAGTGTTTTAATTGTTCGATACGTTTTTCTTGTAATTTCTATAAAATATTCCATACAATATTTTTACATAGTGGGTAGTTAAATACTCCAATGCAAAACGATTATTCCTTTTTAATTCTTGTAATTTACAGTATATGTAATTGTATTCAAAGGGAAACGTAATACTACATATTACGTGGAACCAATACAATTCACATTTTATTGATATTTTTTAATAATTCTTTGAGTGAGTTATTTTTTTAGACCGCTAAGAAGGATGCGTTCCCTATATTAAAACCGCTATAAATAACTTTGATATTTACTTTAATATTTACTTCTTGAATTTCTTTGGTAGACTAAATACTGATTTGATTCCTTATAAATAACTTTATCCTTACTAATAGGGTAAAGTACCCATGTACCAACCTCTTGTACATGCTTTTACTTTTTTACATAGCGGTTACTTTAACATTTTTTAAAATAGTTTTACATTGTACTTTTGAGACTATTCAATTGTAGCTGTCTGTCCCTTGCATCCTAACCTTAGACGGTCGACTTGTACGAACAGCTTTTGACCCGTTCTTAAAAACATTCCAGGGTCGTATCCACGGGCAGCTGCAGCATCTACACCTGTTCCGTCTACTCTTCCACCTCGGCACCTACCTGCCGAGCGCTCACCTGTTCCGGTCTACCCCGGAAACCTCTCCACATCGTGTCTACGTGCGCATCACCACACCGAGCCTACCCTCCGTGCTACCGAGGCTGAACATACTGCTCAACAAGCGAACGTAGTCCGTGACGCTGGACTTTCGCTTCTGCCTCCTCTAGGCAGTTCTAAAGTTAAGTCCCCATTCTTACCCTCGCGAGAGCCACCCATCGAAGATTCCCATGAACCCACACCCTCTTTTATTTTATAAATCTTTTATTTTATAATTATACTTGTTAACCACTTATAGTGTTTCCTTTCTATCTTTTCTGCACACCGATCGTGCTTAACACGATCGGAGCGTGTCATGGCCAAAAGTGTTAGCTCAAATGTGTCACGCGGGCGCTCAAGTAATGCAACACGCTCGTTGCTCACTATACGAAAGAGGTCGTTATTACCTTTGTTAGGGCGAAAGTAGAGCGACGCGCCCTTTCTTGCTTTGAAATGATTTTTGACCCCGTTGTCTTTCAGTCTGAAAATGAAAAACGGGAGTGTAATATTATGGAAACCTCTCGGTCAATCACCACTTTTCACTTAAAGTTTCACCGCTTTGTTCATTATTTTATTAGTTCACATTTTCTAAAATCTTTCTGCAGAAGATGCCATTTAACCACTAACTAAATGTATCTGTATGTTAATTTCGGCCTGATCCTTCTAGTTGGCTTCAAGCTGACCTTTGTAAGATCATCGGATCGGCTATCAGCAATGCACAACCATTCTCCTGCAGATATGTACAATAGTACACCTATACATCTGCTATGCAATTTCATTGTACGAACCCAAAAAGTTATTATAAAAGTAATCAAAATTTCAGAAACCGCCATGTTTAAATTACGAGATTAATAAAACGAGATTACTATGACGTTTTTAACACTTTTTCTAAATAAGTACATAATTTTGACGAAATCTTATCTACCACATGACTTTGTCCCTATGAAAACCTATGGTCAATATTGAGTTATAAAACAATAATGAATAATTATCAAGAAAGATGTAAATATCTGATATTTCATTCCTTTGTCCTATCTTTTAACGATAAATTGAAAGCTTTATAATGAACAAAATGATGCATGCCTGAACAATAATGTCAGTTTTTAATTAACACCATAAATGGCGTTCAATATTGGACACTCTTAGCCATGGACAGCCGAGGTTACGAGGTTAATAGAGTCTGTCATTAGCGACTCTATTTGACATATAATAATGGATTTTTCAGTTAAATGCCATTGTTTTCGCAATGTTTTTGTGATCCTAAAGCCTGTTGCTTAAAGTTGTTATTAGCTTGAAAAATAATTATGATACTCTGCCTCACTGAGTAAATCTGTGAAGCTTGCTACTGCCAAAATATGTTTTTGACGTCTTCACTTTTGTCATATAGAATGTTGAAAATCACCTCTGTTGTCTTGTCATGTGATGCCGCTGTTTCTTGTATATTATGTCAAATTAACATCATACTACACCAAATATTGTTGATTTGATTCTGAGGTATTAATTAGTAGCTTATGAAAGTTTATTTCGGATTATCACAACAGGGGATGGAACCCATAATCCCTGCTCCACGATCTGGTTGCTACAATATTGGTATATCGTCGTCGTCTCAGCCACATGTCACTTACTGCTGGGTATAGGCCTCCCCCAAGGGTATATTGGTATAAAGTTTGGATTAAAATTCAATGCAATGCATGATATCCACATAACCCTTTAAGAATTGATTTTTACTATAAAATAATATGTTCTGTCGTAAATGCTAAATGCTAGAAATACAACCAGCTTAAGTAGAAAATGTGAAAAGATATGCCCTAGGCTATATACTCTTCGATGAACAAAACGATACCTGGCCAGTTTATAATGAGCTCTAGTTTCTCATATCATAACTTCTTGGAGATGTAAATGTCTTTCATGGCAAAAGGTTTAGAGATCAAGTTATGTTGGACGACGATTTAAGAGGTGAATTTGAAAAATTCAATTTCGTAACAGTGAATTTAGTTTGGAATGCAT
This sequence comes from Chrysoteuchia culmella, assembly GCA_910589605.1. Classification (NCBI taxonomy): domain Eukaryota; kingdom Metazoa; phylum Arthropoda; class Insecta; order Lepidoptera; family Crambidae; genus Chrysoteuchia; species Chrysoteuchia culmella. The sequence goes on along the minus strand of OU342647.1, from coordinate 5,070,678 downwards.
TTTAACTGCCTTCGTTGAACGCTTTGGGACACGAGGAGAATTTAAAATATGCTATAACGCCATAGTTGGATGTTCTTTTTATGTTTAATTTTTTGAATAAACTATGTTTTAAAAACCTATGATTTTGTAATTTTTGCATTTTTCAATGCTATTTTTATACTATGGTAAATTTTAAATAGAAAAATATTGGAAAAAATTAACTCGGCCACAAGTGAATTCTCAGACGGGAATAGAACCCGCGACCTTTGGAAATCCGGTCCAATGCTCTATGGTTTTAAAAACATTTTCCTGTATTTTGTACTTGAAAAAGTTTAGGGTTTTTAATACATTTAATTGAATTTGGGATTTTACGAAATTCATTTCATCTGACGCGTGTGTGGTGTCCGAAAGCAAGCGGTGAAGGTTACGTACTACCATATTTACTCCTAGATAAAAATAAAAAAGGTAAAAGGTTCTAAAGGCAGTCAGATAAAAAAAAACTATAATTATCTGTAAAGTTAATAAAACAATTACCGGAAGAGAAACAGTCTCTAAGCCCTAAGGCTATGAAACCTGAAACAACCGGAGGGTGTCGATTTCTCAAAAAGACGAGTCGATCAGTTGTAAAAAGTGAACAAGCCTTTTAATTATGGAAACGGCCGGAATTTTTCATAACTGAATTTTTTAAATATTCTACCAAGTAATTTGAGGCACCAAGAGGGATCAGCTATTTTTCATTAATATAAACGAATTTTGTAGAGTGGAATGTTTGAATTAAAGAGGAGCTGTTTGAATGACTCGACTGGTCATTTGATTATTATTTTTGGGGATGATGTCTAAGATAAGATTCTTTTGGACTATCTATGCACTAGTAAAAGGTAGTGAAGTATCGTCTGATAGCTTTATCTTCCCATAAAAAACGGTAAAGTATTTATACTTATTACACTTATTTACAGCCAACATATCATATTATGATCTATCTATAGATAAGTATGAATCACCGGCAAATCCAGTTAAGAGTTGATAAGAAGAAGAAATTATATGACTGAAAAACCTTGAAAATCTTGGCCTAAAACCTGTAGTAATGCCTTTGCCACGTTCCCAAACATCGATATCACTGAGGTATCGAGCAAATGGTAATTGCAATTAAATAAGCACTAGATGCTGAGCAGAGTAGGATGGTGTTTGAATTAAACATAAAATATAATGGGTCATTAAGACGCGCGCACTATCGCCACGTTACGGTTATGTCCACATTAGCACAACCCTATTATCGTGGACCGGGAGCCGGGAACAGGAAACAGATTGCGCACGCGTTAATGTTTTGAATATTTTTTGTGTACGAACCTTAATGTAGATGGGAAAGCATTAGGATTGTATTTATTTGTGCCTTTTTTAAATAATGTGAGTGTATTCGATTATTTACAACTTTGTTTTAGTTTTGGTGCAAATTTATTCACAGATTTTATATGATTTTTGATTTTTTGCATTATTCAATGCTATTTTTAAACTTCAGATAAATTTTAAATAGAAAAATATTGGAAAAAAACAACTCGGCCACAAGTGAATTCTCAGATGGGACTCCAACTCACGACCTTTGGAAATCTGGTCCATTGCTTTAACCACTGAGCTACTTGGTTCAGTAGTACGAGTAGATTTTTTCCAACATTTTTCCTTTAGGAATTTATCATAATTATTCACAGATTATCTAATGAGACGACACAAAAGCTGTGAATTATGTTATTAAGATATTAGACTCGAGGTGAAGAGTGATGGTACTGTCATCAACAAAGTTTCATCAATGTCACTGTCACCAAAAAATCTATAAAACTCAAAGGCACTGTCTTGAAAATTTGATTCCTTTAATGTTATTTACTGCTGTAGATTTTTTGACATATTACCTGTTGGATTCTTAAATATAGGTACCGAAAATTTGTTATGTCTAGGCTAAAACAGGTTCAGTTAAAATCATCTGAAAGAGAGCGAGAGACTTATGCCGAATTAAAGAGATACGCATGTAATGTAATTGTTATGAACGCGTGGCACGAATGTTGCTATCTCTATCATTGATCTATAAGAGGAGGGCTACACAAAGAGCTCCCCTAATTGTCTAATTTCAAAATCTATCACAAGCCCTTTCAAAGATATTGTGATTGTGATATTTTCGTATGCCACTTTGCTTAGACAGTTCAATTTCGTTTATTCCATACCTTTCAAAACGCGTCCCGATCACAATCCCTTCCAAATGTCAAATAGAGACGGATTGCGATAGATTTTAAAATTAGACAATTAGCCCATGTTCAAAAATGGAGAAGAAAAAAAGGTTATAATATTACACTTTAAAGTACGTAGAATAAAAGTCTGGACCGTTCACATTATTCTTGTTTATATTTCACATCGATTGGTGTAATATTACCGAAGTTATAAGCGTGGCAAGTTTACGAAGATTTTTTAAATCTAGTCTGTGTTCGCGAGTAGCGCGTGACGTCATCGCTCCCAAGGCACGGCAGGCAAGCCATACGTCCTTAGTACATTTCGCGGGAAAGTTGTTTGCTCTCGTGTTTTTTATTAATTTTAAATAATGCTGATTGATTAATTATTTTTTTTATAACTAAAAGGCAAGAAGTATTTCAAAAACCTTTCCAAAGTTCCTCTAAGCAAGAACTACTAAATAGATTTGGATGAAATTTAGTATGCAGGTACTTCAAGTAGTGGACTAATACATAGGCTACTTTACAGGAACGGGTACCACCCGGGTTAAACCGCGGGCGGTCGCTGGTATTTTAAATGTGGTATTATAAACTCTACGTTAATCTTGAAGAACGACTTAAGGCCATTGATCTATCTACGTGTTAATTTACAGTGAATCCTGTAGTTTTAAACTTACACTTATTGTTTAACCTTGGAAAGGCTCAATAAATCGTTAGTTTCAATATTAAATGATAGGCACTGCGAGTCGAGTACCTACATATCTACTAAAATGCATATTAGCACCTACCTAACTAAGTAAGTTAGTACTTAACAGTATGTAAATACACTTAAGTACATCGAAATGATCCTCACAACTCACAACAATATGCTGTCGTTTTTGGTCTAAATGGATGTGCTCTTCTCACCGCATTTGTCGAATTTTTTTTTAATAGATGGACTTATGTTGTTTTTATTGTTTCTTATTTAAAATAAACAAAGTAGTTCCGCACGCGACGGGCAAATGCTTCGAATCCCCGAATCGTTGGCGCGGAGATGGCACCCGTGACGTCATCGACGATATCGCGCTCGATCCGCGGCTTAGACTTTGCACTTTTATAAGTCGGTCAGTTTTACAGATAGAAAAGAAAATATTATCGTAATTTTTGTAGAATTATTTGGCAGTTAGAACAAAAATGGTTTCCTTCTCCATTGATAAGAAGTATAGCGCCTATTTCGCAATGTTGATGACATTGCGAAATAGGCTGCAATGTCTGGAAAAAATATACTGCAATGTCTGGAAGAGATTGCTACTTAGCAATAAAGCCGCCTTTTGTGTTGCGTTCTACTGTCCCTTTTCTTTGTGTGTACTTTGCTTGTGAAATATAGTGTTGCATTATTATTATTATTATTATTAATAAATGACTTTGAAAACCCAAATAAACATTTGCAACTACAACTTATTAAATTGTAAAAATAAAGTTTATCGTTTTTTAAAGCAATGGATTAAGACAGCACTACATCATTTATATTGAACCCTTTCCTATCCCGTTATGAAGAATAGTTTGAAATAATAAAGAAAACGTTATGATGAACAATAATATAGTTACTTTTTGATATTTACTTACCAATATCAAAAACTGACGTCAAACTGACAACACCCTTCCATAAACATCTTCACCTAAAAGTTGCTCATAACTATAACTTTTTAGATAGAATGTACACGTTTTGCGCCTCATATACTTATAGGCGCAGTATTGACACCCACACACCATTTTAACAAGGTGGGGGAAGGGTTACGTCTAACGTTAAATCAGGGCTGAGATAGGGGATCAAGTTCGATGTACTTATTCGGTAAGAGCGTAAATGTTTGTGGCACGTGATTAAGGGGTATCCGAAGCCACTATTATCGGGCCCCACGTGATATTGTGGAGGTGAGAGGTGGTTAACACTTCAACCCCGATGTCTAACGCCCTTCAAACGTCACAACTGCGAGTTTTAAATTAAGCTATTCTACTTAGGGTTACATATAAGTATTCTTGGAATTTATATAACTACTTGGATTAACCTATCGGACAATAAAAAAACCGGCCAAGTGCGAGTCGGACTTGTGCACCGAGGGTTTTTTTTTTACTATACGAAGTAACAAAAAATTTACGGTTTTCGCAATTTTACCTTTATCTGTACTATAAGACGTTACTTCGTACCAAATTTCAAGATTCTAAGCTCTAGGGAAGTACCCTGTAGGTTTTGATTCCCGTGCGAGTTTCGAAAATTTGCGGAAATTTGCGGCATAAACGGCTGTACCTTTTCATTGCTTTGGCTTAGAAGTTTGATTTTTTCACAGCTCTAAGGGACAGTAGACCTGAGTATTAGATATAAATTTCAGTTTGATACCTCTACGCGTTCCTGAGAAAAACGGTCTTTACAGACGGACGGACGGACGGACGAACAACGAAGTGATCCTATAAGGGTTCCGTTTTTTCCTTTTGAGGTAAGGAACCCTAAAAATTACAGCTACAGGTGGAAAATAAACGGGAAGAGACCGACCCGGGTTAACTAAAAGATAATGTTCTAAAGATCAAACTTTACATTATGTTAATAAAAAAAAAATAGACAGCAACCACCACATTAATTGATCTGATTTTGAGATAAGTAGCTTTAGCACATAATTATATTACGTATACTTGAATAAAAACCGAAGAACAAAAAATGGTGGGGAATAACTATCGAATGCATCCAAGATTATTTATGAGATAGATGTGATAGTGCTGTAAAGATAAAGAAATTCGTGTTATATTTCTTGATAATTTTAAAAAGCACAAATTTGTCCGAAAGTTTGATATTATCAAGAGCAGTGGACCGCCCTACCACGTATGTGTCGTAGACGTCGTCGATATCGTCACGACGTCGTATGGGCGCGTCTCTTCACGTACGCAAGCACTTATGCTATAGCGTTGCCTTGGTCGCACACCGAGTCGAGTATTAAGTGAATATGGAAAAGGAATCAAATTATTAGGACGATAACCTTGAAGTTGTGTAGTACGAACACGCCGTCGGCTGTCAAAGTGAAGTTGACAGCGATGCCGACGGCACTTACGCGGTAGGACCACTGCTTAGGTTATCATATAGCATAATGATTGTTAAGTGTTCAGTTATGAAACCCAACTCCCGGTCCATGCTGACTGCTGAGCTCCCAGCAGAGACTGTAATTGTAATGTCAGCTCTGAGGAGGCGATAGCCCTGTTTACAATGTTGCCATATAGGCCCCAATGCAACGCAGGCCCATCTGTTTCTTAGTTGAGTTGGCCATAATATGTTTACGTTTCATATCTTTAGTGACAAAAAAATGAGAACCTGTCATATTTATTTATTTATTTGTATTTGTCATAGACATATATGCGGTTAAAGATTTAAGTTTTAGTACCTACCTAATATGAAAATGGTGGTTAGGATTTGAATGGAAACTGGTGTCAACAACACGTACAGATTTCAGGGAACCGTTGACGGTTCAAATATTTTAGCAGAGTTCAAATTGTATGCAATAGCCTTTTTTTTGGTGAGTTGGAGTTGCTTCCATACAAAAAGTTGTTCGTTATGATAAGTTCTACAAATAGTAATGAGGTTTTGCGTATTTTCATTGACATGTTATAATAATAATAATAATAATAAATAAGTTTCATGAAGAACTTGTGTTATGAATACTAGATAACGAATAAACATACCTACATATAACACACTACATATAAAACACCCAGGCCAAGACAAATAGACATGTTCATGCACACAAATATTTGTCTTGTCCGGGGATCGAACCCGGGACCTCTGGCGCAGAAGGTGGGTTTAGTACCCCTGCGCCAAACAGGTCGTCAATGTTGTAGGTATATAATGAATTAAATGGACTCAATGAATAAATGACAAAAGTCTCTCTGTCACTTGTATTTGCGAAAAGTTGAAGTTAATAACGATGTTGAAGACAAAACCTAGTTTTGCATCGTCGTGAAAACGCCACCACCAAAGAATAACTTGAGTAACTTTTACTACACTCTGGTTAAACGTACACCAAGGGGCACATGAACAGTATCTCAGCTCAGTCTTAAACCGTCGCATACACAAGTCACATAAAACAAATAACGATGACAAACAAATCTTCCTTAGTTCCATTAACTAACCCGAGATTATACCGACAGTAAACACTCTCAACTCAACTCTCAACGGAGTACAAATTTGCCTCACTCTTATCTCCTAACACCGATGCGTTTAAATCATAGGGTGCCTTCAACAGGGCCGGAGTTGAAGGTTGAAAATATTTTTTTAAGGTGAAAAGAAATTGATCAGTTTAAGTTATTTGTTGCTTTTTATTTAACCGCCTCTGTGGTCTAGTGGAACAACCACCGGTATCAGACCCAGGGATCCTGGGTTCAATTCCCAGAGGGGGTACATATTGTATTCGGTTTGGTTGGTGGTAGGACTTGTTGTAAGTCCGCCTGGCTAACTACCACCATCTTATTTAACTCTGACGCAATAACAACAATGTTTTCAGCATTGTTATGTTCCGGTAGTTAAAGACTAGATAGCCAGTTCCTCAGTGATTGAGGATTCCGGGAGAGACTCGCTTCCATATTCAGCCTTATCAATACTTAACATCAGGTATGACTAAGAACTTCCCCGTTGCTCATAAAAAAAATATATAATTATTTTCTCTTTTACAAAGGTGTAAGAAGGGTTTCTTTAATTATCGAGCTTACTCTCTACATACTCATTTATGGATTTAGAAGAGTCCACAGATGTAGCCAGCGAGAAAAAGCCTATCTCCGAGCTTTGAAAACTCCAGGGTACTTTACTTTTGAGGTAAGTATATATATCTTATTTCCTTTTCTTCCTAGGCATGTTCTCTTCCCTCTTTACTGTGTTTCTTATTGGTCTGTCCGCATTTCGGTGTGCCGAAGCCATAAGCTAAGACAGCATCAAAGTGTACCATTAAAATACCTCTTCAAATAATAACCTATTGGCAAAAGGAGTTCAAAACTTGAAAAAAATCCCTTTCATTGAAACTATTAGCAACCTTGAAATAAAACAACTTTTACGGTTATCAAACGCGCTATATTTCCACGAACTAAGTTGTAATTGTCCGTTTTTGTAGGTTTTATTTCAATGAACAGTGCGTGCCAAAACATAAGATGTACGTATATTAGTAACCTCTTTCATTTTACTGTTTCACGATCACGTAAACATCCAATTCCTAACCTTTATATACAAGTATCCGCACACAATACTACCTACTTTGTAACACCAACTATTACGCTTTGAACTAACAACTCTACTAGAGGAATCCAATCGCTGGTATTGCATGGTGGTACGTAAGAATAAAGTCATTGGTATTACCGCCTCTGTGGTCTAGTGGAACAACCACCGGTATCAGACCCAGGGGTCCCGGGTTCAATTCCCAGAGGGGGTACATATTGTATTCGGTTTCGTTGGTGGTAGGACTTGTTGTAAGTCCGCCTGGCTAGCTATTACCATCTTATCTTAGTCTGACGCCATAACAACAATGTTTTCAGCATTGTCCACCACTCACGAAAGAGCGAACACTAGAAGAAATTAAATAGTTTGCCCTATACCTTATTTTTCAACATCTTAGGCCCGTAGAACCTTTTCTTTTTTAAGTGGTAGATTATATAACGAAATGAACAAATTACACGACGTTTATCCGTTAACCAAACTTAAGTGTAAAAAAGTCGTGTCCTCATGACTCCTTTACTTTGTAGCAAAGGACTCCAAAGTACTTTGAAGCGGAAAGGTTTTTGGAAAGCTGAAAAGGTAGACGTCGACTTAAGTAATCAGCAGGTTCATTGAATCGCTAGTTGTAACAGTTTAGCTTATTGAATAAAAAATCATATTCTGTCTAAAATAAGAAGGGTTTATGTTCGCTTACTATCTTTATAAGTTTAAAATAAGATTCGTGTGTATGTGTGTGAATTGTAATTACTTAGCTTTTCTTTTTTAGCTCCCGTCAGCTTGTGTTTGGGCCTGTTTCACAATATGTAAATCTACGTGTGGATCTAACATAAATACTGTTTTCACTTTTCTTCTTAATGTACTATATACTAGAAGTTAGTGTCTAATCTTAGATTGTGAATTGTGAATCAGACCATTTAATTGAATTTAATTTAAAATAATAATGTATTTAATAATTTCTCAATGTTTGAGAGACCGGTACCAGGAGTTCTATAGCACGGGTTTTTACGTAGTTTGGACTCCTGTCTCCCATCATTTATATGTTTCAACCATTATTATAGTTTTTGTGTTTAATCTTTGTATAAATGAGAAAAATAAATTCATTTATTATTATTATTATTGTTGTGTTCCGGCAGTTAGAGATAAGATAGTCAGTTAACATCAGGTGTAATCACAGAACACAGAAGGTCTATTTGTTATGTGGTATGATGAAGGCTAAGAGTCTCCCCGTCGTTCATAAAAAAAAAACTTACATGGTGGTACGTTACCCCAGCAGTGGGCGAGATCCGTCCCTGTACCCGGCGAGACTTGCGTAATTACCGTATCAAAGTATGCAAATTGTCGTTTCGTACTTAAACCGCCCTTCGTGATTCGAGTAATTTCGCCCAAGCCTGAGTAAGCTGGATAATACAAGTGTATGGTAATTAAAAAGCAGGTAACTCAACAGTGTCATTAAAATGACGGTACCTGTCGCGTTTCATTCACATTGACGAGATAAAGAGGATTATTTCGACATAGTATTCTCTCTCATTTTATTACAGTTATTTCTATTATTATAGCCCAGTCAAATAAGATCCAATTAAAAATGATTTGAAGAATTAATTCCCCCGAAACTGGAAATCGTTTTTATACCTTTATTTGGTCCTAAATGCGAGAGATCTGAGTTTGCGCAATCCCAGGAGGTGAGCATAATTTTTAGGAGCTAATTCACCGCGAAATTTTTGTTCTATTAACAGTTTGTTGCTTGAAGCACATAAACAGTCCGTTGGACAGAAAATATCTTTCTTTTTAATATTGAAGAGGGTTAAAATTTGCGTCGAATTAACATCTAAAACTTGAAATTCTGTTGAGTGGTGTATTCGAAATTGTCATTTTCTAAGACCACCATATCTTTGAAACAGATACTCCTGTTGAAAACTCATAAAATACAGTACATATCCTGGATTAAAACAGGATACTTTTTATTCCGATATTCCCACGGGTACGGGAAATATGCGGTGCGGGTGAAACCGCTATCGGTCTAGTGATATAAAAGATACTTAAGTACCGTAAAATCCTTCATTCCGATGCAACCACAGAACCCAAGAAGTAAGTTGGCTGGAAGTAGTAAGTTGACTGGCACAAACGAGTCGCCATGCTTTGCATAACTTTCAATAAGTGAAAGGATTTAGACACTGAAATAATGATTTTTGAAATATTTGTTTAAGTATTTTTTGTTTACTTAACTTCTCAAATCTCTTATGCACTTAGCAAGATATTTGCAGTTATTTGACTCCCAAAAGTTATGCACACCTCCTGGGATTGGTCAAACTCAGATTACGGTAAGGTATTAAAACAATTTCCAGCTTGCTGGAAATTAATTTCTTGGAATAATAATTTGACTGGCTTATTACTTTCAGCTACTACTTACTACATATGTTAAAGTTTTTAATGAGCATAAGGGAATAGTCGCATTGACTTAAACAATTCCATAAATAATAAACATTTCACATCAAACACATAAACCGAAGATGCATTTTCACCTTACACGCTCGGAAAAAGAGGTTTTATCATTCAATTTCTGATCGCATCTTACCGCATTTTACCGGCCTAGCGTAGGTAAACTATTTTTTTAATTTAGAAAGAAAAATACGCCATAGTGCGTTCCGAATTGCACTATTGACTTTATGTAACATTTTATTCGTATTTAAAATAACTTTGAATTCATTTTAATACTCCGTTTTGGTTTTATTATATTATTTTAGTTGTAATATAATAAATATGTAATAATAAGTCGCGGTAGCTCAATGGTTAGAGCGTTAGACTGGATTTCCAAAAGGTCGTGGGTTCGAGTCCCAACTGAGAATTCACTTGTGGCCGAGTTGCTTTTTCCCAATACTTTTCTATTTAAAATTTATCATAAAATTATAAATAGCAGTGTAATTGAATTGGTTTATATGACACTGTTATAACTAGATTAACTTTAAGAATAATAAAAAAAAAATAGCATTGAAAAATGAAAAATCCCAAAAATCATAAAGAACAACAAGATTAAACTATTTGTTATAAGAATTTTATATTTAAGTGAGATTTCACAACCTATGATTGGATGAACTATAATACACCCTTTTTTATAATTTTAGTTTTTTATATAATTAAAACGGCAAGGATAAGGTTTAGATTAATCTTTTTGTTAAAAGTTTTTTTTTAACGGAAGTTGACCGCGGAAACAACCTTTTTAGAGTTTCGTAGCCTAATGGCAAAAAACGAAACCCTTATAGATTCGTCATGTCCGATGTATGTCACAGCCACTTTATTCCAAAACTATGAGGATGTCACCGTTGAAACTTGATAGGTAGATGTATTCTGTAAACCGCTTTACAGATTTTAGACAAAAATAAAAATGTGAAAAAATGAATATTTTTTTCATCAAACCTTTCCGTGTGGGGTATCTATAGATAGGTCTTTAAAAATTACATTGATGTTCCTAAAACAGTTTTTTCTCAAAATCAACCATTTGAATGATATACACTTTCAAAGTGGTAAAATGTCTAACTTTTAAAATAAGGAAGTGAAAAATAAAAAAATAAAAATATGATGTAGTCCTTAATAAAAACTTTCAACGAAAATTAGTTTAAACGAAATATATTCAGCAGTTTCACAGCTATAGCATATTTTCCAAAACCGCAAATATAACTTTGTCATTCATACAGACACTATGAAAATTATTTTTGCAAACGAAAAATAATAGTGGCATTTTGGGTAGGTGTATTGGCCGATTTTTTTTATGAACGACGACGAGACTCTGAGCCTTCATCATACATAAGGCTGAAGATGGAAGCGAGCCTCTCCCGGAATTTTTTGCCACAGAGGAACTGGCTATCTTATCTCAAACTGCCGGAACACAACAATGCTGTAAACATTGTTGTTATGGCGTCAGGCTTAGGTAAGATGGTGGTAGCTAACCAGGCGGACTTACAACAAGTCATACCACCAACCTTAAAAAAATCCTCGCTGTTGTGAGGTGAAAAATTTTGTGTTGCCCTCGGCAGATAAGTTTTTAGCCTCGTTAAACTCATACGCCGCCTAGAATCCTTCGCTTGCTCAAGTTTCAATAGAGGTAGCTCGCCACAAAATAATAAATAACTATTGTTGGTCGAGTACAGATAGTCACAACGAATGATCGGTGACGTAAAATCGGTCAGAATGTGACTTGACCCTTAAGACAAGGAACTTTGACGAGTTAAAAATGCAGTTTCAGTTTCTAGTTTCGGTCTTATCGCAATTAATTTATTAATTTATTGATGATTTCGTGCAAATGCAATATCGTTTCACAGAGGCTTCCGGCGACTGGGCCCGCGGGCCCTTTCGCCGGATCGATTTACGAGTCTTCATATCGACGTTCAATTTGTTCTTCAATGTGTTAATTTCATAGACCCTCTATTCAGAGAAACATATGCCAGACAAAATGCTCCTAAAGATGATTATTAGAATATACGCAAATAGTTACTCATGTACAATGCTTAGATTTAATTTCCTACTCGGATAATGACCGTGATACGGCATGCAAATTTCCATATCATAATTAAGGTCCCTTACTTTAATATTCGTATAATTTACCCTTCCGGGATTCCGGGATATAATCTGGACTGGACCTGCAAAGAAATTAAAATTAATTAGCGACATTCTATTATAAAACTTGGAGGATTGCATATAGAGGTTTGTTTGTATGAAATTCAAGAAATTTTAAACAGTATAATTTAGCTTTTGTTTAACCATCATTTACTGCAGCAGAAAATAAATTGATGCACAACATTTGAACAAAAGACTTGTTTAGTTATCCGCAGTAAAGTGGTGACTACTTAGTCTCTTGCTTGTTTTTTTTTTGTCAATGATTTTACTGTAGTGTTTTGTAATTTTCATTTTTTACTTCACCAAAAGCTCCATCGCAAGTTTTATCAATCAATTCTTCTGTGATACAAACGGTTCTGCCAGTCCGAAATACTCAATTTGTTCCTAAATAACTTTAGCACAATAATATACAGTTAGCAAATCTAGATACTAAAATACAAATTCATATTAAATTCACGAAGTCCAGAAATATTGAAGCGTTTCCTGGCTCGCTAGGCATTTTTAAGAGCACTCCCGTGTTCATAGGTGTTATTCGGTGCATGCCTACTTAATATTGAGTATGCAACGCTATTCTCGGTTCGCTTTAAATAAAAAAAATACATTATATGCGAAACAACTATGCTCGTTTTCCAAAGAATATAGGCTTTATTTGAAAAATCCAGTTGCCGATGAATAGGAAAGCTTCTTAGTTTGGAATCAATTTAGAAAATTTTACATACAGGTCACACTATATATATATATATATATATATATATATATATATATATATATTATGAACAACGGGGACACTCTTAGCCTTCAGGATACCTGATGTTAAGTATTAATAAGGCCAACCACTGAGGAACGGGCAATTTTATCTCTAACTGCCGGAACACAATAATGCTGAATACAATGTTGTTATTAGAAGATTATAAAATAAGTCAGATGATAAACAGTACAGCATGTTCAACGTGTGTTACATTAAACAATGAAATCTATTTTCAATTATGAAAATGAATAACTTTACTAAATGCTCAATCACAGGTTTATTTAATATAGATTAGGAAAATTTACATTTCAACATAAAGCGTACTGTATGGATTATATATTAAATTCAGTTAATGAAATGTTTAGAATAACTGATTTACAGTCAGTATTATGAGACATATTGATCTTAATTGGAATTATTCCATTTCGGAAAATAGTAGATTGCCAACCAACCGCGAAGCTTACTATTATTTATTAGTCAATGTATCGCTTCAGCTGTCTCATCTCATGTAACACTCCCGTCAGGGGTGACGCACAGTTTGTATATTTATTACGTATTCCGCGGGTAAACAGGAGATTTCGATATTAAAGCTAGAACATATGGCATCGCTTAAGGCTTGTTTTATTAAAATGGCGGGCGCTTCACATTCGCCTCGGGTGCCGGCGATTTTGTAAATGCTAATGTTTTAAATCGCTCGTATAAATTCGGTATACCCACAGATTACAAGTTTTGCGACATTGTTATGTGACGAAAGGGACTTTGAAGTGGTCTGGATAAATGAAGATTAGGTTTTCGGGGCGGTTTTATTACTCTTTGTGTGACGTAGGGGTTGCCCGGCCGGATAGTTTATCAGAAACAAAGAAGATCTTTACTTACTATCTATATCTACCGTAACAAAAGAAAATCAAGATGTTGGCTGGAATACGACCATTTAGAAATAGTGTAGTGTTAAAAAAAATATTAATATGAAATAAAACACTCCTATTAAATAAGCGTTGAACAAATATATCGCACGTCGATATTGCCTCTAAAGATATCGTAGCAAGGCTTTTATAAATAATGCGACTTTTATTAAAGGTGAGAAGTGACAAGTGGATTACACGCAAGATTTAAAGGTCACCTGTCAAATATGTCGTTTCCTAAGAGGGGCACGTAATCTGCCTGGTAGGTCTTGAGAATATTTTGATATAGCCTAACTAGGATATCGATATTGAGTATTTGATTTACTTACCTACTCCATTTTCTGTCATTATAGTTATATACCGTTTTCGGGCTCTTTTGACATGATAATGATTCCGAATAATCGTTATTCGTTAATCAATTTATAATTCGATATTTTCGGGTCGCTGGTTAGAGTCTTCCGAAGGACTGATTTTCTATCGGAAACTCGGTTCAGATACAGTTTCGTCGCTGTTGTGGCTGTCATACTGTATGAAAATGTGACTGTAATGAGAGCGACTAAACTGAAGCTGAACCGAGTTTCCGTTATAATCAGCCTGCCGAATTCAAAAAAAAAAAAAAAAATAAAAAAAAAAAAAACTTTTATTTCAGCACTAGAAACATTGTAACAACATTAGCACTGGAGCCTCCTTTTAGACATGGAAATATCTGTGACAGAAGGCTCCGCTCTTCCATAACAATAGCTTTATAATATTTCTAGTTTTAATTTCTAAAGTACTTAAAAGCTATAACATTACTGTTGACTTATAAGAATATTTGTGTGTGCGTGTGTGTGTATGTGTGTGTGTTGCTGTGTATGTGTTTGTGTGTGTGTGTGTGTGTGTGTGTGTGTGTGTGTGTGTGTGTGTATGTATGTGTGTGTGTGTGTTTGTGTGTGTGTGTGTGAGTGAGTATGTGTATGCATGTGTATATTATACTATAAACTTTAATAAACTTTCTGTTTCGCTATAGGTTAAAGTTTTTAGCCATTCAGTTATACATATTTTTATACTATGTGAATTATTCGAATAATGCCGATTAAACCATTTCTTTTTTAAGTGAAAACTTCTTTAGCGGCGTTGTGCACGTCAGAGTTTTAAATTTATAGGATTGGTAAAAAATGTTAAAGTCGCGTCAGAACACGTGACCTGATCGACAATTCGCAAGACGGAGAATGGGAAAGATGACCGCCGGGGCGCGGCGTAGGAGAGGAAGTAATATCCCCTTCTCTTTCTACCGCGTGGCGAAAATTTATGCTTGCTCCTGCTGTTTCGTTTAAGCGGTTGTTTTTTTATTTATTTAGGTTCTCTCTTCAGTGTTCACAAACTTGTTAATTTCAGATACGAATGATTATTCCGAATAATCAGTATAATATTACAAAAAATAATGAAATGCATTGTTCGACTGATATAATACTTTAATTAGTAGGTTAAGTACCTACCTCTGAATAATAACCTACTCGTTTGTTCAATCTCACTGGACCCCTTTATAATTCGATGTTTTCCGGTCGCTAGTTAAATTATTCGAATGATTCGTCACGCGTTCGGGTTTGTTGTTCTCTGATTATTTGAATTATGCACCCTCTCTGTACAGTCAGGGTACTTCCCGGTCGACCAGTAGACTTCTTTTAGGGCCTGCGCAGACGACGGACATTGGAGGACTTTTTGTCCGCGACACGCCCTTATTACTAAGAACATAAAGTTGAAAATATAACGAGGACTATCGCGTACTTTTCATGGATATACGCGATCTAAATTCAATCTTATTTCGTTAATAATAAAGACTTATCGCGGACAAAAAGTCCTCCGTTATCCGTCGTCTGCGCTAGCTCTTAGGGAGCTTTATTTAAAAAAATAGTAACAAATATACATAAAACTTTTATATCACAAATAAAAGAACAATAGTAAGTATTTCATTTTAATAATTAATTATTTCCTTAGCCTTGGTACTTTAAGAGAAAACGTTACCCAAAAAAGTCTACTGGTGAACCGGGAAGTTCCCCGATTGTACATATACACAATTATTAAAGTAGAATTCAGAAAATACTCCGCATGCAAGTAGGTACCTACTGATGTATTTTTCATAAAACACGATTTATTTATTCACCTGGGGCCCAATTCTGCTAATGCTACGTCACAACCGTATTCCAATGGTGTTTCAATGGTAGTCCTGATTTACACAGTTCTTGTTACAACAGTGTAAATAAACACTACTATTGAAACACCATGGAAAGACGATTTTGACAAGCATTTAGCAGAATTGACCCCCTGTGTCTGTGTTCTATTTTCCAATCAATCTCTATATCAAAATTGGGTTAGTGGCTTAGGCGTGAAATTTATTAAATGAACAAGACAAAAAAGAACGGGATGAGCTACTTTTGAAAGATTCTTTAATATAGAAAAGGATTTAAAATTTAGTTGTAAACTTTTGTGCTTCTTTTTTGTTTCGAGTTGACATCAGACCAAAACAGTATCGGCCAAAAAATCTGCTAATGGGACCGCAGCTTTAACGTTTAATAGAAAAAATGTTTACACATTATGTCGGTTATAATTATTTTCCAGTTATAAAGGAAAAGTTCTCAATAATTTCCACGAGTTTAATTCCTAAAGGAAATGAATTACCTAATAACATAATTCAGGCGTACCGTAATAACCACAATTATATAGAAACGTAGGTGAAAATATGACAAGTGAATTTAGTTAATTCAGATACACCGAACAATATGGGAAGTCATTGGTGATTCAGCGGAACGAATACGTTTTTCGTATACTTGGCATTAACACGCACGTTTCAATTATCTGCAAGTACTTAGTGCGCACTTGACTTCGTTCGCTGAATATGTATCATTTTATCTCTAACTAAAGACTTTTTATTTATAATTGTAATTCATCAAATTAAGGCAAGCATGCAACACCTTAGACCACATCCTGTTTATTAAGCAGGATGGTGGTCAAATTTTAACGCCTGCCTAGTTATTATATAAAAAAAGTAATTATGCAAATTTTAGTTTTTTTTTAATATTCTATATATTATTTACCTAAGAGTTATTCAAGATGAGTCAACCAAAGGTGAAAACTTAAAAACCTTTAAGACCCAGACTTATAAATAAGGTAGTCTTAAAAACCCAATGTGCAAAATTAAATATTTGCTTTCATATCCATAGACATAAGACATAAAACGGGTCTACCCTTTTTGACTTTTTAAGTCATAAGTTTATTCAGCATAACAACGGTTGGCATAAACCTCATTTCACAAAAATTTGTTTAGCATACACTCATTTGGCATTTATTCAAAACGTGTAATTACGTTGTGTAATAAAAAAAATCTCTCTCTCTCTCTCTCTCTCTCAAAATGCATAATTTTGTAAGGCAGAATCATCAGTCAAGAATTTCCTCATCCATAATAATAAAAAAGCAGAATCATTATTTGGCAGAACGTTCACAGGCAGAATCGTCTTTTGCCAGAAATTTCATACCCATAATAATAAAAAGCAGAATCATCATTTGGCAGAATGTTCACAGGAAGAATCATCTTTTGGCAGAAATTTCATGGCTATAGTAATTAAAATGTTCAAACATTCTGCCAAATGATGATTCTGCTTTTTTATTATTATGGATATGCTGCCAAGCATACTTGGTTGTTACTTGCCTAAAGTTCAAAACTACTGGCACACAAGCATACAAGCATGCAAGAAAGTAGCATACAAGCATACAGCAGCAACACATGTACCTCGGTCTGATCATAGATGACAAACTGGAAACCTCATATAAATTATATATGCAAAAAGTTAAGAGCAATTCTGGCTAAATTTTCGATACTTAAATATAAATTACCATACAATACACTGAGAATGTTGTATAACGCACTTGCTGACTCGATAATAGGATATGGCCTCAGTAGCTATGGTAGAACTTATAAGACAAATATAGAAGAAATTTATAAATTACAACTAAAATTACTGAAATCTATTGTTCCCATTACTGTTAAAAACACATACAGAAATGACTATCACAAACTGTTTAAATATTGTAAAATTATTGATGTCTATAATAAAACTAAAATGTTTGTAATTTGTGATGAAATTGAAAATATTAACATGTTAAAGCCAAGGTTAAGAATTAGTAAATTGCGTAACTTATCATATTTACTTAGCTTTGTACTACCTTGTTATAACAATGTATACGGGCAACGTTGCTGGCGTTACATGTTACCTCAGTTTTTGAACGAGCTCCAAAATGATGTTATTGACAAATTACTGAGTGATCCTTTGAAATGTAAAAATATACTTAAACCTGTTTATTTACAAATTAATAGCGAGTGACGACAGCAAACATAAACCTTATTTATGGTTTCTTTTGTTGTTCCTTATGTATGTATTTAAATGTATAATTAAAAAAGCAGGCATGCAAGCAGGCATGCAGCAAGCAGGCATACATGCAGCAAGCATGACTTCCGTCACAGCTCCGGCGCTGCGTGGCTTCGGCGGTCCCACGCGAGCCTATCGTCGCAGATGGTTTTCGCTCACCACCGCAGCCTCAGCCGCGGCGGCGGACGTTAAAACCATCTGCTTCTCAGCTCGCGGGCCGCCTCGCCCCTCCGCGCCTTCGCGGGCTTAAATTACACTATAGGGGTATACAAGACTGCGTGTAGTCGGTTTTACAGCAATTCGGTTCTGTCACTGACTAGTATATTAGAACATTGCGGGATTATACATGGACTATACAGAATTTTCATTAGAAACCTAAGGAAATTATTCCAAAGGAAAATCTGACATGTTCGTAAAACAGTGAAATTTTACCAAATAATCGTGGTACTAAATAAAACGTATGCGAAACAAAATGATGCGAAATAAAAAAGATCAAAGGTAATTATGCCAAATGAAGTTCTGCCATCTTAACAGTATGCCATTGTCACAATTCGGACATATAAACATTATGAAAACCAACAATTATGCTAAATAGTGTTTATGCCTAAAAAATATTTGTTTAAGAAAGATTCTACCTGAAAAGTGTGATAAGCTAAATAAGTATCGGAGCATCGAAATTCTGCCAGATAGAGGGATTGACTAACTATACCGTAACCTGTAAGGGACATATTTGGCTAGCTAAATTAACTTACTTCAAGCTATTATTTTAATATTGGATATTTTTATATACAAAAGATTTTAAAAGAAGAATATGTATTTTGTACAGTTGGCGGTTATTACTACTCACTTTATTACAAAGCAATTTTATTTTGTACAAAATTTAGTACGCTGGGTAAAAGAAAGATAAGGTTAGCTGGTTCCACTACCATGTGGGACCAGCTGGAAAGAGACATAGATTTTTAATAGGTATAAATACTAGTGCTTCTGAGAGAACAGTAGACCTCGCTTGCAAAGTAGGAGCTATGCAATATTTTAATGCAAATTTTAATACCTACATAAAGTAATTTGCGCAACAAAAGTAACGCAGAAAGTCCAATTTTAAAACGAATTTAACGTGCTTGGATTTTCCAAAAGGCTTACCTATGTAGTTTTTTTTTTATCAAAATAGGGGTAAAAGTTTTAGTGATTTTTCCCATTCCCTTGGTCCTAGTCCTAGGTCAAGTCTGGTCACTAGTGTCTACGGGTTCATCTCGCGAAGAAGGAAAGGATTGCGTAATCAAATTTTCGAAAGGTCCAAAAATTTATATCCGGACATATATGACTCTACAGCAAACGTTCGTCGTTTCCCCCTATTTTACCTCCAATAAAGAATCGCGTTCGATAAAAATTCTTAAATAAATCAAGGAACATGTGTGCCAAATTTCATCAAAATCGGTTGATAAATGCGGCCTGTAGATGAGAACAGACAGACTGACAGACAGCTAAAAGCATTTTTGGTCTATTATTCATTTAAATGTTTTCCTATTAAAATAGCGACAAAAAAAACAAACATTGATTGAAAGTAAAACAGTATTATCGCAGCTAAGTTTCTGAGCGTCAAAGGCAAGCTACTCGATACCAAAGTTGTATCTCAACATCCGCGCCGCGCGGATCTGCGCACTTCCGCAGTCGTCCGATATTGTTAGCGGCTATTAAAGTTGCGGAATTGCCCTTCGGAGTAACTTCTGCGCACTCTTCTCTTATTCCTGAAGACGAAGATATAAAATGACAAATCAGACACTCCAAATTTATGGGAAGCCAGAGATTGTACACGCAGAGAAATTGGTGACAATCAGAACTACTGAATCGAATAGTTAAATTAGGTTACAAATTTTCTAGTTTGAAATACTGGGTCCTTGTTAGCTCTACGAGTTATTATTCACTCTTACTAATCGTATGTTTCATTCCACAAAAAAATATTATTGAACCAAAACATCAAAAATTATTGCATCTTTAACAATAATTATGTTAATATGTATTTAATGTATTGTATGTACTAAAAAACAGGGATTCGCAATTACTAAATGATCTAGTTTCGGTTAATGATTTACAATGTACTGATGGACCACGAGTGTATCTGTAATCAAAACAATAATCTTTTTATTACAACTACATTGTTGTTTGCAGTACATATCGTTCTAAGTGTCGTATAATATTCGTTGAGTTTGGTTTACTTTTAAAATAGTGTTATGGCTTAACAAGAATATTATAGTAAAAACCACCCCGGAAACAGTAAACGGTACAATGTATGTAATTATCCGTGCTATTCTGTTAGTGTGTTTTAAAACATTTAAAATAGTAATGTTACAATAACAATCGAGGTGGTATTCATAGCTCAGTAGCTTGTTCTGTTTATTTAAAACTATGTTTCTGTAAACAATCAAAAAATTTGCGTGACAAAACCAGCCAGGCGACCCGGCCGCGGCCGCCCGCCATTGTGGATTGTGTTTTCGACCGCGCTGAGCGCTCACTCAACTTAACGTAGTATTACCAATTATTTGAGAGTTTGCTTATTAAATTAGAGTGATGTCTGATGACATAGATGGGGATATCCCACAGTTATTGCAGCAGTGGGGCTTACCTCAATATATTGATACTTTTGAAGGTAAGTTGGTACCTTGGTATAACAATCTTCTTGTTTTGTAGTATTCATAGCTTTTATTCAATTTAATTAAGTAGTTAATTGGGTACATTAATGACTTTATAAGTTTATAGTTAAAAGTTTTGCAGTTATTCGTGGAATTTATTTTAATAAGGAAACGCGATAAATTATTTGTTAGTAGGTAGATACTTTCTTTGACTGACACAGTCATCTCATCTTATTCAGTTTGGCACACAGGTCACCGAATGTCAGCTAAGCTCCAAAACAGGCGAATTGGATAATTACTCAATAGGCTTGTTTTATAAAACCTAGGTTACCTAGCCAAGTAATCGATTCCCCCTAGGTCAAAAATTATGCTTGCATGCGTGATAATAATCTTTATATATTTTTTATGATTTTTCAGTAAATAATATAACAATATCGACACTGTCGGTGCTCGACAGTAGTCTACTTAGAGAACTAATCCCTGCAATTGGATATCGGGCCTAATTTTTAAAAAACTTGGACAATTGGAACAAATTAACTAACTAAGAAGAATGCCCAGAAATACAATTTACCAACAGCAGCCCTGTAAGTATCTCCTATTTTTAACATGATTTTATTCACCTATGTACCTATGTAAGTAATGTAATTACCTACCTAATTATTTTAATCAATATTATGTGTTTTTTCAGCCGTTGAAAAACCTACTCTTAAAAGTTACAACCCAGATGACTGTATTGAGAAGTATTATAAGAATATTTTTTCTGTGATTATTACTTATAATTTATAACTATAACTTATAATTTATAACTAGTTTATTTAAATGAAAAAAAAGTACAAATTATGTTAAGGGGCTGACATGAGCCAACTAGCGCAGCCAATCGATTTTATTTGATTTATTCTAAAGAAGCCCAATTTCTAACTAAAGGAATCAGTCAAGGTCTTGTGAATGACGTCCAATACTTATTTATTGAATAACGTTACAACATTACAAAATGCATTCAATAGTTTAAAAACGGATTTGAACTAAAAGTGGCGACTTTTAACAAAATAACGTTTTAAAACTGTTTAAATGCTTTGCAGATTGTGTAAAGTTATTCAAGAAATATTAGGCGTTATTCACAAGACTTTGACTGATATCATTTTTTTGAAATTGGGCTTATTATGAAGAAATAAAATAAAATCTCATGTCAGCCTCATAATCTTATGTTTAAAACATTGTTATTTAGAAGTGGTAATTGGTCAAAACGCTCATTAGAATTGGTACTTCTAAGATGTGTAGGAATGATAGATATAGTATAGATATTGCACTAATGATTGTGATGATTATAAATAAATGTATTTTTTCTATGTACTTGATATTTTTATTTTTGATTCCAGGAAACCTAAACCTGTCTATGAAGCCGTAGCGCGTGCGACGTCTTAACAAAAATGCCGATAGTATCAATTTCTATGATTCTAACATCTGTTAAACTTAGTAACTTTATTAACTCTGTATTCGACTTATTTTTATTATGATACTAGATAGTCGGAGTCTTTGGATATTGTAATTAAAAAGGCATTATTTTATAAAATTTTAAAGACGTAACACGTACTGATGGCTCTATGGACTGTATTTAGATGGAGCGCCTGCAATCCAGTGGACTGACAGCACCAACAACGGATCCGTTTTAGGCTTTAATGGAGAAAATACAGTTTTATTTACACAAGACAAATAAAATTGTATTTTTGTCTACTAAAAGCCTGAGAGTACCCGTTAGTACTGTAAGTGCACTAGAATGCAGGCTTCATCTAAACCAGTAGGTACTGCATACGAAATAGTAGCTGTAACAATACCTAGGATGCTAGCATTACAATGTGTATTGTAGTTGTAACAAAAATCATAAAGCTAGCGTTGCAATACGAATAGTTATTATTAAAGTCACGTCGTTATGTTACACCAATTCATTAGTAGATACAGCCAAGTATTTAGTAAACCCAAAAAAATAAGTGTTAATGTTTACGAGATTGCATAGTAGTCCTTACAATCGATCTAGTAATGTCTACTTGACGTATGGTTACAATTACATTGGTATTGTAACAGGCGCAATATTTATCTTGTAGTGAGTAATATTTTGTTTGGTCAGTTACACTAAACATCTAGTTGTCATTAATAAAGCTATAGGTAAAAATAATAACAGAATGGTTTTTGTAAAGTCAACTCGCGAGTCTTGCTGTCACGGTTGCAAACAGAAGTTCTAGTTACAGTAGTGTTTTTTCTTGTATAGGTAGCCAGATATTTCTCTGCGTGTAAGATTCTTTCTTAATAACAGGTATAGTTTGTATGTTTGGTCGTAGGAAGCAATCTCTGAAGATTTAAAAAATTCTGTCATCAGTTGTAATCTACATAACTCCTGAGTGATATCTAGGCTATTGGTATGAGACAATTTTATAACAAGAAAAAATGTTTGACGACCAGCGAAGTGGACACGAGTCAGCTAGCTCACTACTCAATAATGTAAATTTTATTTAGGTAAGTACCTGTATAGTGTTTTGCGCCTACCCTAAGGCATCTGCAGAAAACCAGTGCCGTGGTGACGGTAACGTAATCACGGCTTATACTGAGGAGAGGCTTATTTGGTAGGTCCTTTGGTTCATTTCTTTCTTAAATTTTTGTTTCTTATGTATTTACCATATACTCCTTCTTCTTCTTTCTTAATTAATGGCGTGCTCGCGATAAAAAATTTGCCAATGTCAAGTAAATATATTTTGTAATAGAAATTGTACGGTAGATTGAGTTAAAAATGGAGCCTGACAACACGTCTTATTACGAAAAGAACTCGGGTGAAACTCTATCATATACTTAGTCGGATCATAAGTTCTGTCACACCTGTCGATTTTTTTATTTTGAATGGATATTGAAAATCTATTTTTTATGTTCAAATTATAGATGTAATAGGAATATGAGATCAAATAAATTATAGCTTTTTCTTATTTGTTACAACAGAGCGGACGTTGAGAGGAGATGAGGTGAGTATTTTAAGAAATCCAGTCCAAAAATGAAAACCGTTGGCATTACAGACGGGATTTAATAGAAAGAGCGGAGATAGAGTCTTTAACAAAGACCTGGGATTATCGTACAAAAAAAATACATATCAATGATCCATGCCTGAAAAAAAATACATTGGGGCGATCTGTTTTTTGTTATAGCGAAACGTAGGAAGTAAGCAAGGTCCGATCCTGTCTTCCGATATATTTTTTTACAATGAAAGAGTACTGCAAAAATTAGAAAAATTAAGTGTTATGGCCACAGCAGTGAAGATACTAGCGAATGTGTTTCTCGAGTCCAGAGAGGCCAATTACCCTTCGCCAGCCATAGTTTGACTAGGAGTATCGTATTTTGGCCTAAAACACGTGTTTATCTCTGAAAAGGGCATGTCAAACAAGAAAAATGTACACTAAAATGCGGTGCTGACAGACGTAGACCACTTTATCAAACCACGTTAAAAATCAGCAATGGTTCTTCATCAGGCTTCAGGGCCTGGTCACATAGCCAAAAGGACTCAAAATTGTCAGGCCGCTTCATCAAAACCGTTTTGTTTTCCTTTTGATTCAATAGTGTTTTTATTCGTACCGCGAACTTCTTAAAGTATTTTTTATTATTCCTGCCCAATGACACAACCATTGAGATATATCTATGGGATGAAATATCACAAAAAAGAACGTGCCTACCTGCACTTGATGGTACTTTGTAATGACGAACTTGACTAGGCAGCTCCTGAACATTCGCAAGAAAAATATCGACATCCAAATACTCAAGATATATTTGAATAATGTAAGTTTTTATAAACAACTATCTCAGATCCATGTACATCTTTATTCATTGTTCCTGCCAACGAACGAATTGAAGTTGTTATATTTCGACACACTTCGCACAAAACCTCCGTCAAAAAAATATTTTTCATCTGAAACGCTCTGAAAAGGAGGTTTTGTCAATCAGTTTAGGCGTAGAAAATCGCTTTTTGCGGCCTAGCGCGGCAAAGTACTAATTTAATTTAATACCTAAAAATATGTCATAATGCGTTCCGATTCGCACTATTGACTTTTTTGTTATATTTGATTCTTCTTTTAAATAGCTTTTAATTAATTATAATACTCCGTTTTGGTTTTATTATATTATTTTAGTTCATTGAATCATAAAAACAATAACAATAACATTAAACTATTTGTTATAAGAATTTTATATTTGGCTGGGTGAGATTTCACAAACTATAATTGGTGTTTTTGTCATTTTTGCATTTTTCAATGCTATTTTTATACTTATGGTAAATTTTAAATAGAAAAATATTGGAAAAAATTAACTCGACCACAAGTGAAATCTCAGACGGGAATCGAACCCGCGACCTTTGGAAATCCGGTCCAATGCTCTAACCGCTGAGCTACCGAGACTTGCAACCCACCGTCGAAATTCTCCAATACTTTTATATTTTTTAATACGCTGTAGGCCAGCGTTGTTACATCAATGCTAGGAATATCCTTGCATTCGAAAGAAACATCTTTTCAGGTGTTTAACGATCGATTAAGATGCAACTGCCAATAATTTATGATTTTGTCATTTTTGCATTTTTCAATGCTATTTTTATACTTATGGTATATTTTAAATAGAAAAATATTGGAAAAAATTAACTCGGCCACAAGTGAAATCTCAGACGGGAATCGAACTCGCGACCTTTGGAAATCCGGTCCAATGCTCTAACCGCTGAGCTACCGAGACTTGCGAACCACCGTCGAAATTCTTGGAGAATTTCGACGGTGGCATTGGACCGGATTTCCAAAGGTCGCGGGTTCGATTCCCGTCTGAGATTTCACTTGTGGCCAAGTTATTTTTTTCCAATATTTTTCTATTTAAAATTTACCATAAGTATAAAAATAGCATTGAAAAATGCAAAAATGACAATATCATAAATTATTGGCAGTTGCATCTTAATCGATCGTTAAACACCTGAAAAGATGTTTCTTTCGAATGCAAGGATATTCCTAGCATTGATGTAACAACGCTGGCCTACAGCGTATTAAAAAATATAAAAGTATTGGAGAATTTCGACGGTGGTTCGCAAGTCTCGGTAGCTCAGCGGTTAGAGCATTGGACCGGATTTCCAAAGGTCGCGGGTTCGGTTGATAAATGCGGCCTGTAGATGAGAACAGACAGACTGACAGACAGCTAAAAGCATTTTTGGTCTATTATTCATTTAAATGTTTTCCTATTAAAATAGCGACAAAAAAAACAAACATTGATTGAAAGTAAAACAGTATTATCGCAGCTAAGTTTCTGAGCGTCAAAGGCAAGCTACTCGATACCAAAGTTGTATCTCAACATCCGCGCCGCGCGGATCTGCGCACTTCCGCAGTCGTCCGATATTGTTAGCGGCTATTAAAGTTGCGGAATTGCCCTTCGGAGTAACTTCTGCGCACTCTTCTCTTATTCCTGAAGACGAAGATATAAAATGACAAATCAGACACTCCAAATTTATGGGAAGCCAGAGATTGTAAGATTCTTTCTTAATAACAGGTATAGTTTGTATGTTTGGTCGTAGGAAGCAATCTCTGAAGATTTAAAAAATTCTGTCATCAGTTGTAATCTACATAACTCCTGAGTGATATCTAGGCTATTGGTATGAGACAATTTTATAACAAGAAAAAATGTTTGACGACCAGCGAAGTGGACACGAGTCAGCTAGCTCACTACTCAATAATGTAAATTTTATTTAGGTAAGTACCTGTATAGTGTTTTGCGCCTACCCTAAGGCATCTGCAGAAAACCAGTGCCGTGGTGACGGTAACGTAATCACGGCTTATACTGAGGAGAGGCTTATTTGGTAGGTCCTTTGGTTCATTTCTTTCTTAAATTTTTGTTTCTTATGTATTTACCATATACTCCTTCTTCTTCTTTCTTAATTAATGGCGTGCTCGCGATAAAAAATTTGCCAATGTCAAGTAAATATATTTTGTAATAGAAATTGTACGGTAGATTGAGTTAAAAATGGAGCCTGACAACACGTCTTATTACGAAAAGAACTCGGGTGAAACTCTATCATATACTTAGTCGGATCATAAGTTCTGTCACACCTGTCGATTTTTTTATTTTGAATGGATATTGAAAATCTATTTTTTATGTTCAAATTATAGATGTAATAGGAATATGAGATCAAATAAATTATAGCTTTTTCTTATTTGTTACAACAGAGCGGACGTTGAGAGGAGATGAGGTGAGTATTTTAAGAAATCCAGTCCAAAAATGAAAACCGTTGGCATTACAGACGGGATTTAATAGAAAGAGCGGAGATAGAGTCTTTAACAAAGACCTGGGATTATCGTACAAAAAAAATACATATCAATGATCCATGCCTGAAAAAAAATACATTGGGGCGATCTGTTTTTTGTTATAGCGAAACGTAGGAAGTAAGCAAGGTCCGATCCTGTCTTCCGATATATTTTTTTACAATGAAAGAGTACTGCAAAAATTAGAAAAATTAAGTGTTATGGCCACAGCAGTGAAGATACTAGCGAATGTGTTTCTCGAGTCCAGAGAGGCCAATTACCCTTCGCCAGCCATAGTTTGACTAGGAGTATCGTATTTTGGCCTAAAACACGTGTTTATCTCTGAAAAGGGCATGTCAAACAAGAAAAATGTACACTAAAATGCGGTGCTGACAGACGTAGACCACTTTATCAAACCACGTTAAAAATCAGCAATGGTTCTTCATCAGGCTTCAGGGCCTGGTCACATAGCCAAAAGGACTCAAAATTGTCAGGCCGCTTCATCAAAACCGTTTTGTTTTCCTTTTGATTCAATAGTGTTTTTATTCGTACCGCGAACTTCTTAAAGTATTTTTTATTATTCCTGCCCAATGACACAACCATTGAGATATATCTATGGAGATGAAATATCACAAAAAAGAACGTGCCTACCTGCACTTGATGGTACTTTGTAATGACGAACTTGACTAGGCAGCTCCTGAACATTCGCAAGAAAAATATCGACATCCAAATACTCAAGATATATTTGAATAATGTAAGTTTTTATAAACAACTATCTCAGATCCATGTACATCTTTATTCATTGTTCCTGCCAACGAACGAATTGAAGTTGTTATATTTCGACACACTTCGCACAAAACCTCCGTCAAAAAAATATTTTTCATCTGAAACGCTCTGAAAAGGAGGTTTTGTCAATCAGTTTAGGCGTAGAAAATCGCTTTTTGCGGCCTAGCGCGGCAAAGTACTAATTTAATTTAATACCTAAAAATATGTCATAATGCGTTCCGATTCGCACTATTGACTTTTTTGTTATATTTGATTCTTCTTTTAAATAGCTTTTAATTAATTATAATACTCCGTTTTGGTTTTATTATATTATTTTAGTTCATTGAATCATAAAAACAATAACAATAACATTAAACTATTTGTTATAAGAATTTTATATTTGGCTGGGTGAGATTTCACAAACTATAATTGGTGTTTTTGTCATTTTTGCATTTTTCAATGCTATTTTTATACTTATGGTAAATTTTAAATAGAAAAATATTGGAAAAAATTAACTCGACCACAAGTGAAATCTCAGACGGGAATCGAACCCGCGACCTTTGGAAATCCGGTCCAATGCTCTAACCGCTGAGCTACCGAGACTTGCAACCCACCGTCGAAATTCTCCAATACTTTTATATTTTTTAATACGCTGTAGGCCAGCGTTGTTACATCAATGCTAGGAATATCCTTGCATTCGAAAGAAACATCTTTTCAGGTGTTTAACGATCGATTAAGATGCAACTGCCAATAATTTATGATTTTGTCATTTTTGCATTTTTCAATGCTATTTTTATACTTATGGTATATTTTAAATAGAAAAATATTGGAAAAAATTAACTCGGCCACAAGTGAAATCTCAGACGGGAATCGAACTCGCGACCTTTGGAAATCCGGTCCAATGCTCTAACCGCTGAGCTACCGAGACTTGCGAACCACCGTCGAAATTCTTGGAGAATTTCGACGGTGGCATTGGACCGGATTTCCAAAGGTCGCGGGTTCGATTCCCGTCTGAGATTTCACTTGTGGCCGAGTTAATTTTTTCCAATATTTTTCTATTTAAAATTTACCATAAGTATAAAAATAGCATTGAAAAATGCAAAAATGACAATATCATAAATTATTGGCAGTTGCATCTTAATCGATCGTTAAACACCTGAAAAGATGTTTCTTTCGAATGCAAGGATATTCCTAGCATTGATGTAACAACGCTGGCCTACAGCGTATTAAAAAATATAAAAGTATTGGAGAATTTCGACGGTGGTTCGCAAGTCTCGGTAGCTCAGCGGTTAGAGCATTGGACCGGATTTCCAAAGGTCGCGGGTTCGATTCCCGTCTGAGATTTCACTTGTGGCCGAGTTAATTTTTTCCAATATTTTTCTATTTAAAATTTACCATAAGTATAAAAATAGCATTGAAAAATGCAAAAATGACAAAATCATAAATTATTGGCAGTTGCATCTTAATCGATCGTTAAACACCTGAAAAGATGTTTCTTTCGAATGCAAGGATATTCCTAGCATTGATGTAACAACGCTGGCCTACAGCGTATTAAAAAATATAAAAGTATTGGAGAATTTCGACGGTGGTTCGCAAGTCTCGGTAGGTCAGCGGTTAGAGCATTGGACCGGATTTCCAAAGGTCGCGGGTTCGATTCCCGTCTGAGATTTCACTTGTGGCCGAGTTAATTTTTTCCAATATTTTTCTATTTAAAATTTACCATAACTATAATTGGATTTCGGACTGTGACATAAATCTTTATTTTTAAATTGTCTTTGTCTTGTACCTCATGTCAGTGTCAACATTTACATTTATTTATTTTATTCGTTTTTATTCTTATTAATAAGTAACAATATATTCCTACTTTAAATAACTTTGAATTAACTATAATACTCCCTTTTTTATTTTTTTTTCTTTTTTATTCTATTAAAACCACGAGAATAAGGTATATTTAGATTAAACTTTATGTTTAAAGATTTTTTTACCGGAAGTTGACCGCGGAAACAACCATAAAGGTTCCTCGCTGTTTTGAGGTGAAAAAAAATGTGTTGCGCTCGGCAGAAAAGATTTTAGCGTATTGTACCTTTGAAATCCTCGCTTCGCTCAGGATTTAATCTTTGAACCACTCGCTACGCTCGTGGTTCAATCCTAGAATCCTTATCTCGCTCAGATTTCAATAGAGGTAACACGCCGATAAATAACCAACTTTCCAGCCTTGCATAACAAATAACTATTGTTTTATGAGGTTTGCGGTACGAAGTGACATATAAAAATAATGCGCCGATAATGTTTGACAGAAAACAATATTGTGCTAAGAGATGGCGGTAGGCCAGCAGTTCACTTCCAGTTCCATTGCTAGATCAACGTTCACTAAAGCATGTACTCCGGTTAGTTTTAGTTCGGTAGTTAATAGAGTAGTGTAGTGGTGGAGGATCGTTACCAGACTTCGTTACACGTCTTCCGATATGCGTAAAGTATTTCCACCAGAAATACTGACGACCACACATTTGTTGAGGATGTTGAGGTTGTTAAGAGTTACATCCTACTTTATAATATTATAAATAAGTGGAGCCCGTGGCGCAGTGGTGTGCGCGCTCGGCCTGCATTGTTAAGGTTAAGCAACTTTTTCAATGGTCGGTTACGGGATGGGTGACCAAAAATTTACTATCTCGAGCTCCTCCGTGCTTCGGAAGGCACGTTAAGCCGTTGGTCCCGGCTGCGTTTGCAGTCGTTAAAATCCACCAATCCGCATTCGGCCCGCGTGGTGGGTCATGGCCCGTTCTCCATATCCATCCATAAGGAAGGTGCCCCAGCAGTGGGGACATTAAAATGGCTGATGACGATAATGACGAATATTGTCAATGCAAAAGTATGTCAGTTTGTTTGTTTGTTTGTTTGTTTGTTTGATACTCTTTCACGCTAAAACTACAGAATGGATTTGGATGAAATTTGGCACAGAGATAGTAGATAGGATACTTTTTATCCCGATATTCCGACAGGAACGGGAACCAAGCGGGTGAAACCACTTTTGTCGGCAGCTAGTAAAGTTATAAAGTACTAGCGGCCGCCAGCGGTTTCACGCGGTGTTGATGGCGAGGTAAAATGTTCAACTAACTAATTAGTATTTAAAACAACTGAAAACATTTCTTGAATTCCTAAAATTCCAGTGAAACAAATGTTTAATTTCCATTCCATATAAAGTTGTGGGAAACCAGATTGAGTGAATTTGTTTTCCTGTCTTTGCACAAAACTGAAAGTTTTCTTGAACCTTTTATTAGCAAATCTAGTATTCGTATATTGTATAGTATGTTTGTATGAAAATAACGCAGTGGTTCGATTTCTTTGCTGTCGAGTGTAATAAATACAAAATAATGTTTTAGGCATATTACATAAAATAATAGTTATTTGTTATGCAAGGCTGGAAAGTTGGTTATTTAGCGGCGAGTTACCTCTATTGAAATCTGAGCAAGTGAAGGATTCTAGGATTGAACCAAGAGCGTAGCGAGTGGTTTTAAAGATTGAATCCTAAGCGAAGCGAGGATTTCAAAGGTACAAGACGCTAAAAACTTTTCTGCCGAGCGCAACACACAATTTTTCAACACACATTTTATGGTTGATTCGCGGTCACCTTCCGGTAAAAAAATCATTAAACATAAAGTTTAATCTAAATATACCTTATTCTCGTTGTTTTAATGATATAAAAACTAAAATAATAAAAAAGGGAGTACTATAGTTAATTCAAAGTTATTTAAAGTAGGAATATATTGTAAAAAACGATTCCGTAAATGTTGACACTGACATGAGGTACAAGACAAAGACAATTTAAAAATAAAGATTTATGTCACAGTCCGAAATCCAATTAAAGGTTGTGAAATCTCACCCAGCCTTACATATATTTTTTTTACAAATAGTTTAATCTTATTGTTATTGTTTTTATGAATCAATGAACTAAAATAATATAATAAAACCAAAACGGAGTATTATAATTAATTTAAAGCTATTTAAAATAAAAATAAAAGGTAACAAAAAGTCAATAGTGCGATTCGGAACGCATTATGACATATTTTTAGGTATTAAATTAAAAAAGTACTTTGCCGCGCTAGGCCGCAAAAAGCCGCAAAAAAATTCTACGCCTAAACTGATTGACAAAACCTCCTTTTCAGAGCGTGTGAGGTGAAACATTTTATTTTATGGATATTTCTTAACATAGGTATAGTGTTATAGCCACTTCGCTTTTATATCACAAATAACTCGTACAATCTTGTTAATCTCAGTTCCAAAACATCAAGTTACGCAATCCGCTAGCCTTCGATATTGCAGTATATGGCTTTTAAATGACACAACAAATATATTTAAATCTTGATATAAGTTATTTTAAAACAAAAATATATATGGCGCGTTTGGGTTATTTTATTCGTACCGTACCTATACCATAAGCCTATATCTATTTATTACGAATAAATCGAATTAGAATCATCTAAAAAGAGACATTAAAACAAATTAAACTCTCGAAACGCTCATAATTTACATTTGTATTTTTTGAGAACTATAGGCACACATACACACTATAGGATCACAAATAGGCAATTTAATCGGTGTGGATTAGAAAATGTAATCTACGCGACCACTGCAGGGTTAATGGAAAAAAAAAATAGAATAACGTAGGTACGTGATAAAAAGGAAAAGTGAACACATAGTTACAAAATTATTTGTAAAACCAATATTTAAGTTGCATAACGTAAATTCAATATTTCGTGCTAAGGATTTGATTACATTTAACGTTTAGTAATTAGCATTAAGTACTATTCAAAAGCAGACATGCTACACTAACTCCTGATGTTGATTAAGTACACAAGATATCAAGAAATAAATATCCATTTCATTAAACGTCGGTGCCCTGTTATTTCGGCCGGATGTGTAGAAAGGAACAAGTCTACGGAAGGTCTGTCGCGGTGTTGCGAAACGTACTCGCTTGGCGAGATCGTTGACACGACTTAGTTTTAAGTACGTGCTATTGTAATTATGTATATACAAAGACCGGAATCTATATATGTAAATTCGTCAAAGTATGATAATTTCGGTGGAGCATTTTAAATTGATTCTTCATAACAAAATACGGGACAGAGATGTTATTACTTATTTGCTGTTGTAAAATGGTTGTGCACACTTAATACGAAAGGTAAATAAGGTACTTAATTTTTTAATTTGCTTAAGCTTTTTGATATTTATACTGGAACTGACCCAGTTTCCTTAAAACCGGCTGCTTATACTCCAACCATGTCTCATTCCAATTTTTCCATATTTATTGACTGATAACAAGCAATATATTAAAAGTAATGAAATTCGTACAGTGAAAAATATGAAGCTTATCATACATAACTAAATCAAAACAAAACAATAACTGACGGAATAATAATGAAGAGTTAAATAACATCAGTGTTAACATACATAGTTCAATTGTTTAATATTCATAAATAAATGCAACTTTTCGCGTGACTTCATCAAAGACTATACCACTCGTTACACAAAATTGCCAGCAATTAAATTCGTCCCACATAAAAGATTATATCACCGTTTATTTAATTAAAAGGAAATTATAACAGCAGCGGTAATAGTTACGAGATAGCGGTTAAACACTTTCAATTGCTATGCCTCTACGCGCACGTAATAGGCACGGCTAGGTTAACGCATCTTTAAAATGGATGTTTTGTTTTATTGAAACTAGCAAACACCGGCGACATTGCCTGCGTGTATGCAAAGGTTCTGGAATATATAGGGAAACTAATCAGCTAGGCGATTGCGTAAAGTCAATCGTATTCATTTGACAGTTCATATTGTATCATATCGTATGTCATTCCATACAAATTGCAACCTATTGAATACGATATGAACTGTCAAATGAATACGATTACCTTACGCAATCGCATCCCAGTTTACTTACAAATGATCCTAATCCTAACTAATATTATAAATGCGAAAGTGTGTTTGTTTGTCCTTTCTTGACGCCCTAACTAAGCAACCAATTGAATGGATTTGGCATAGAGTTAGTTGAAAGGGTGGAGAGTAATATAGGCTAATTTTTATCCCGATATTCCCATGGGAACTGTAACCACGTGGGTGAATCTACGGGCGGAAGCTAGTTTTGAAAGGAAATTTGAAGTAGGAGAATAATCGAGAAAGTAAAGGGTTATTTAAATGGTATTATTTTCTCTCCATCGCGACTTTTCGGCATTTATATAGGGACTGACCCAGCTGCTATTTTCCAGCCATGGTTCATGCTATATTTATTGAAAATTGTAAGAACTGAAATCCTTTAGAATAAATAACAAGACCTCATTGGCGTGCCATGGAAGACGACTTTTGCCAGCAAGCTTTTTAACAAAATAATAATTGTATACTATAATATTCATTGAAATAAAACAACTTTTACGGATATCAAACGCGCTATATTTCCACGAACTAAGTTGTAATTGAGTCATCCCGTGACCACGGCAGCTGTAAAGGTACCGAAACGTCGGGAAAATCAAAAAACCACAAAAAAAAAAGGACAATTACAACTTAGTTCGTGGAAATATAGCGCGTTTGATATCCGTAAAAGTTGTTTTATTTCAATGAACAGTGCACGCCAAAACATAAGATGTACGTATATAATATTCATATGCATTCATGTTGATCAAGGACTCTGAATCCAAAATAAACATCTAAACATGTAAAGTACAGCAACAACTGATACGTAATAACACTTGGGAGAAACTCGTGGTGTATTTTCTTAATTACATTTGCGAACTTAATGCCTCAGTAAGTACCTGCCAACTAAAACGTTTCGAGTTTATGGGACCTAAACCACAACTTATTTAATGACTGCAATGAATCTACAGAGTTTAAATTATGTAAACCTTACTTTAAACGCATTGGCCTGTTGTTTAATTAAATATACTTATATAAATAACTTTGGCCTATACCCAGCAGTGGGTGTCATGTGGCTGAGACGACGACTTATATAAATATTTGGTAGAATGCCATTAACGTAACATAACATTAAATTTACATTAATTGTATAATTCACAGATTATTGTGATGACAATTGCGTATTACATACTAACGTTTAGTTCTGAAGAAAGCTGAAGGAAGTATTCTATCAATAAGGCTTCATAATATTTAATTATTTCTAAATCTCGTTTTGCAATTTTACGCATGATATATTTGATAATATTGTTGTTGTGTTTGTAATGTATTTATATCAACAGTTTTATCACAGTCTATATAACTTCTCTTTACGCATGTGGTGTGGTAATTTATTGAAGCCCCAGTTAGCCGCTTTTATCTTTTGACTTGGGGCTTAGAGTGGCCACAATAGGGTCGTCTAATGTAAGTTCGTAAGAAGTTATTTATTAAAAGCATCTACATGATTGTCTAGATTTAAGTGTATTATTAATTTATGATAGTCGGTGGCCGGACAGAGTTATTAGACAAAACTTCGCATGTCGGCATCCCTCATTTCCTACCGTATGTTTAAGTGGTATTCTGTGTTCCGCCCGGATTTGCGCATGTGTTGTTAACAAGAAAATAACAACTTTAATGCGTTTGGTAATGCTTATAGGTAATTGTTATCTAAATGTTAATAACCGAATTATTTATAAGTTATTCTTGAATGTAACAATTGCATTGACAGCTCTTTTTATGTTTTTTTTAAATAATGAAAAAGCTAATCGAATCATAAATTAATGGCTTTATAATTTCAATAGATAAAAAATTGATTTTCTTAAATGTCGAGGTACAATTGTACAATTTTACCTTGATATTCTCTCAAGATTGAGCCGAATCCAAAACCAATGCGTTGCGGGTTCAGACCCCAATTCTGTAACTCTAACAGATTCAGTTGACAACCGAGTTTGGTTTAAGACGGTACCCCCATTGAAAGTTGCGCCGCGTTGAATTTTATTTAATATCGTAATTCTAATTCACAATTTTAATAAAACTAAACGTGGAATTTTTAGAGCCCATAGTCTAGTATTTTTAGACGGTATCATTACATTCCCTCGTAGTCACTGCTAGAAGTAGATAGCAAAACTGCTAAAAGTGGCCGTTTTTGACACAATTGCTATCTACTTCTACGAATGACTATGACGAGATGTAGCGATACCTTCTAAAAATACAAGACAATGGGCTCTAAAAATTCCACGTTTAGTTTTATTAAAATTGTGAATTAGAATTACGATATTAAATAAAATTCAACGCGGCGCCACTTTCGGTGGGGGTACCGCCTTAAGCAGTAAATATGCATTGGCTGTCACAGCAAATATAAATGTTGGTAAGAAACGCGATTCTCTTTAAAATTTGGAATAGTTAGTTATTTTTTTATAACAAATTTAGAAGTAATTTTATTGCTAATACAGATGATAAGAGATTTATCGGAGGTAACAAGTGAGTTCAGCCATAACCTGTTTTTCTGACCTACCTAGTATTTTCTGTTTTTTAGTTCTTTCTTGTAGTTTGTCATATTTAATACCTTCATAAACATGAAGATTTCAGATACTATTGAACAAAGAAACGATACGAGCAACACACATTACAGACAGTAATACAACCGCAAGGGATATTTCACCAACGGTCGACAATTACCGGTCTTTAGTTGCGCAAGAGCAGCCAGGCTAAATACTTGATGAATGTTCTAGATTTGATGGTCACTATTTATATTACTATAAGGTTCAATTTTCAAATCGCTTCAAAGTTTCTTTAATATTTAAAATGTTCCAACTACTATCAGTGGCGAGGAGTCGAAATATTATGGCGAAGGCAAGCAGGACCAAAAGGAGAATGCCGGATTTTGGGCTATGCTGCGTCTTAACCATTCATACCTCAAAAGAGGCGTAATAATAAATGGTTTCATCAGAAAAAAGAAATAACTAAAAGAAATGTGGCATTAAAAAGTTATAAAGACAACAATTGTACATTTTTATTTACATTCTTCTCTTATCGGAAAGGCAAAGGGATCTTAGTTAAGAAACATGTTTCACCGAATAATTCTTTGACCGAAATGTTGGTACCCCTGTTTTATCTTTAAATTAATTAACCTTTTTACAGATATAACAGGGGTACCAATATATTTATTAAGTACGTACCCCTGTTTTATCTGTCAAAACGTTTAAAATATTTCACCTTTTTGACAGATAAAACAGGAATATTTGGAAATAGTGGAAATAGTGAATAGTAGTAAAAGGAAATAATTTTTACCGTGTCTATACTAACTCGTGTCATGACGAGGCTGTATAGCTAATCTTTGCCTACCAATACGTGGAAGAAAAAATACAAAGAAAAAATATATTTTTTATTACAAAAATTACAATAATTGTAACCTCAAAACGGTTATTTGAGATTCAGATGTCTCTTGCTCCCACCTAATAATTTAATAATATTCCTCCCACGTAATTTCAAGCGAATTCATAATAGTATTTCGGTAATTTAATCAGAGCGCAGTCATAGCCCAACTCCCATAGAAAATCCGGCATTCTCCATTTCTCCAACATTCTCTTAATTGTATGGTGGATCGGTGGGGTGGGAACTCTAAAAGGGGTTTCTATGGGCCTTTCGCCACTGATACCTAGTGTCGATGTAGATTTATTTTAGGACAACTGTTTTCAATAAACATAAGAATTAATTTAATAATCTCGAGCTCCTCTGTTCTTCCTTGGAGCCGGCGGTATTTGCAGTTGTTAAAACCCATTGGCCATTGGGCCCGCATGAAAGTCATGGCCTATTCTCCTTATCTATTCATATGGAAGGGCAGTGCCCCAGGCAGCGGGGACAATAAAAGGGCTGGGGGCCTACCGCCATCTCTTAATGCAATATTGTTTAATGTCAGTTTGTATCGGCGCAATGTTGTTATATGTCATATCGTACCGCGAACCTCTTAAAACAAGCTTGTCTTTTGACGGAAGTTTTGTGGCGTCATCGCTCAATCATTCACTCAAACAAGATTTTTATCAATCAAACCTACTACGACGTCTTGTGTCAAATAAAGTAATTTAAACAGTATTGAAACAAAAGGAAAACAAAACGTTCTTACGACATGACGGTTTCTAAAAGATGGCGGTAGGCCTGCTGGTGATCATTATTTGACGATATTATCAGAAGAATATATTTTATCGGAACATTGAAATGTCGACCCCAATTATATTATAAGTGTGTACTCGAAGCAGATATTATGTCATACGAGCTCGCGTTGTGAAACATTGGGAAGAACCTATAGTGGGATCCGATTCACTTTCCTTTTTTTTTTAATTTCCGTGCTTTTTTGTGTCTTTTGCCATACTTGTCAATTGTCAATGAGTGCAGTCTACGTCACAGATTTCAACGCAAATAACTATGAAGGTAACATATCTAACCGCCTCTGTGGTCTAGTGGTAACAACCACCGGTATCAGACCCAGGGGTCCCGGGTTCGATTCCCCGCGGGGAGTGCATATTGTATTCGGTTTGGTTGGTGGTAGGACTTGTTGTGAGTCCGCCTGGCTAGCTACCATCATCTTATGTAATTCAAACGCCATAACAACAATGTTTTCAGCATTGTTGTGTTCCGGCAGTTAGAGATAAGATAGCCAGTGCCTCATTGGTTGAAGATTCCGGGAGAGGCTCGCTTCCATCTTCAGCCTTATCAATACTTAACATCATGTATGATGAAGGCTAAGTCTCCCCGTCTTGAATTAAAATAAATCTATTATATAAAATAAAAAAATTGTCGGGCCTTAGTAGTTAAGCCGAAAACCAGACAGTTTATTGTATCGAATCTCACAACCTATTAAACTTATCCAAACAGTGCAAAGAGCATATACTTACTCATTTGTATTATAGAGAAACCACATACAGATACGAATATTGCAGATGAATTTTCACGTGGAAATGAAAATGGTTTCTACAAAGGTTCTTGAATAGCTTCGTTTGTGGCTGACGAAGTTGAGGCAGTTGTTATCAGCGGGCCTACCATAATCTATTAGAAACCATCATGTCATAAGTACGTTTTGTTTTTATCGAAGTTGTGACACTGACATACTTCACATTTTGGAGGCGATGATTGAGCGAAGACGTCACAAAACTTCCTTCAAAAACCAAGCTTTCAGAGATTCGTAGTACGAAATAACATGGTAAGATAGAAACAATCATGCGATAAGAGATAGCGGTAGGCCCCCAGGAGATAGGTGTTTTGTATGTTATGAAATTAAACCAGGCCATAACAGTTTAGATAAAATAAGAACTTAGTTTTGCTCACTTTGAAGTTGAATGCAAAACTCTATGGAAAGGTTTGTATAATTATTTTTGCAAGCGTTTTGTAGAAGAAGATTCGTAAAATTAATTTTGTGGTCAATAATCTTTCACTAAGATATCTGAGCTATAATAGAACTGTGTATTTGAAAACACATTCTTTTTACGATTTCGTTTGTATTAAAAAAAGCATATATACGATTTCAATGTTTATGTTGGAATTATGTAATTTTAATGATGGTAGAAAAAAATAACAGGTGAAAACCAATTCTTTTGTTAATTTATCTAACGCATTTTTTTTTACTGAAAGCATACAGCCGGTATTATAATAAATCCTATTGTTGTTTAGATCTATGGGATAAAACAATAGTCTATTGTATATTTTTAAATATCATTGTAACTTGTTATAGTATCTACACGTGATAAATAAACGTTTTACAAAACGCTGTTCTTATGTTTTCACTTAGTAGTTCTGACTGAATTATTTGAGTTATATTGTAAATTCGAATAATTCAATCGAATTGTGTTTAAATTATTTCAACAATTAAATGTACGTCCATAGGTATGAGGTAATTTTTTTCACGAGTTTGCACGTGGTCAGTGAGTACCACCTATTAAATAGTGTAAAACATACTTAACTGTTGAAATAAAACATAAAACAACTTTTACGGATATAAATTTATCGCGCAATTTATTTAAACTTCTGATTCTAAAATTCCGTGCACATTATGTTTTTTTTGGGTTTTAACCGCCAAATCTAAACGCAGAACGACGTTTCTATCTTACCATGCTACTTTGTACTACGAATCTCTCAAAGCTTGTTTTTTGAAGGAAGTTTTGTGACCTTCGCTCAATCATCGCCTCCAAAGTGTAAAGTGTGTCAAAAAACAAAACGCAAACAGAACATTTTTATGACATGATGTAGATGATAGTAGGCCTGGAGGGGTTATGGTCACGGCTGACTGAATAGTGTGCGCCAAAATTTAAGATGTGCTCATATGTAAATGTCCACGTGGTAACATTAATTTAATCGGGTTTATAATACAAGCAAATCTTGTCCCTACCAGGATTCAAACACGTCCCCCTAATCGCAGTAGGCAGGAGAGCTGCTACCGTTGTATCAAAAAATCATATTCACGATCCACCTCCTTGTACCATTTCCTTGCAAATACACAGGCGAAAACAGAAGTAAATCAAAATGTAAATATTCATCATACATTACAACGCCGACTACTTTTAATGAACTAACAACCTCCTTTAACAAACGGCAATGGATGAGAAAGTAAACTTTTATATTCGTCGCCAGAGTGATACTTTGGAAGCAAAGAATATTTAATACAGTTTAAAGGAAGGTATCACTACTTTTACTCTCGGAGCAGGATAGTTACCGTTGCATGAAAAAAATCAGGCGAAAACAGAAGTATAATCGTATTTATCATACATTACATCGATTAGTACCTTTAATGAATTAACAACCTGTAACGAACGGCAATGGATGAGCAAGTAAACTTTCACATTCGTCATTAGAGTGATACCTTGGAAGGTCGCCACTCCTTCCTCACAAATTTCGCCAGCACCCAGTGGGGATAGGCCCGTTCGCCTCACTTCAGTGCTGGCTAGGCTGGCTGAGTAATCACCTGACGATAGTGTAGCAACGATAGTGTAGCCAAAATGTGTGGGGATATGGGAAAAGCCGTTCTGCGCGCGCTCACTGGGGCGCTACTCTGTGGGTTGGCTTCGGACGCATATCTACAGGTATGCTAATTATGGTGTATAGAATAAAAGTTGTTTGTTATGTTAACTTATATATATGCTTCGTTCGACGGTCAACTTTAATTAAATCTATAATTATTGCCTCCTAAATATAATTTCGCTATTGCAATATTGAACCGCGACTATCAGTTGTCACTACTTTTTTACACTACATTTTTTGTAAGGATAGGTCCTTCCCCAAAGTTGGTACTGCAATCAAAGTGTTATCTATAGCCATAGTTTAGCTAGTGTCAGACACTACGTCCAGTTTCAAATACTAAAGGGAATGAAATTGGGAATTAAAGGTATGGAATTGTGGACAACTAGGGAATAGTCCAAACTCATTTAAAAGATTAACTCAAAAGGTATGACGTATTTTTGACGGTATTAGTAATTATTATAAAAAACATTTTGTGTTAATACATTGACGACCTCCGTAGTAGAGTGGTACTCTGTGGTCCCGGGTTCGAATCCC
The DNA here is from genome assembly GCA_910589605.1 of Chrysoteuchia culmella. Classification (NCBI taxonomy): domain Eukaryota; kingdom Metazoa; phylum Arthropoda; class Insecta; order Lepidoptera; family Crambidae; genus Chrysoteuchia; species Chrysoteuchia culmella. Next base: position 5,029,440 of record OU342647.1, on the reverse strand, counting down.
AGTAGGGCAAATGTTTGTATGATGAATACGAGCATTTGACCTGAGTCTTAGACGTTTATATATATTTCTACACATAAATACTTATATATGTATAATTATATGTATTTATATCCGTTACTCTAGTAGCCCATAACACAAGCCTTACTGTGCTTACTTTGGGGCTACGTCAATTGGAGTGAGTGTAAGAAATTTTTATTATTATTTATATTTATTACACTGAAGTCGGTTTAATATTTCTTTACATTGCTTTTAAATAATAATCAAATACATACCTACTCTGATACAAAAATCCATCTCGTATTCGAAGGAGGCAACTACTTTCGTCACAAATAAGAAGCAAACACAATGGCTATAAACTATGTACAGCGGATAGTATTATATTAGAGAGCTACTCACACCATAAAAATATGATGTCACAAAACACTCACGTAAAATAAGGAATCGGAAAATCGACGCAAAAAACACACACATCATACAATGACAATGGCATGAAATGGAACCAACACAATTGACATAATACACATTGAATGGTGACAAATTCCCACATTTGTTTTGTTATGCGATATTTTCATAGACGAAATTCCCATGCCTTAACAAGCAAACGCCTAAGCAAACAATGGACGTATCAACCCGACAAACACCACGGTATTGACCGGACCTCTGGCCTGCTATATTTGTTTGCATGTCCATGTTCATTCGTAATGTGGTCCGATTAAATATACGTTAGCTTCCCATTATTTCTTCTCGTTATACTGAATTCGGAAATTTACGATAAAATCCAGATTTAAACTAATCTGTGTCTAAATTCTACTATTATTCTGTTTTGATTTGCATGCTAATTATGGAATGGCAAAATTTGTGTAGGTACATCAAACTATTGTAACATCATTTCATACCAAGTTATAAGCAAATAAATTATTATGATTATTATTGTGCCGATAAATATAATATGCATTCTTTTCTGGAACGTGACAAGTAGTTTTGTCTGTTTTTGACAAGTAAGGTAAATTGTCATGACTCTTTTGTATTTACTCATATATGATGATAATAGACATTTTACTCTTTGCTCTTAGCTATCCACTTACGGATGACGAATTTCACTAGTTGTTTTAACAGAATTATAATATTGTAAATAATATACTATTTTTTTGTTTCGCCACATTAGCAAGTGCGTAATACCTAAATGTTGTATGTTATTGAAATATCAAATCTTTTGACATTTAATATTTCAAACATATTGCATTGTATTGTAACTGATATTGGCACTTGTATACCTGTCTTTTTCACGTTATTTAATATTGTAAAAGAATTGCGAATGAACCTAAAATAGTTTAATAAAAATAAGTAACATAAGTACTAAAAAAGCACGATGAGGGATCGATGCTATTTGTTCTTTCAAATTTATACAAGCCTTCTCCTAAATGTAGCAGTTATTCGTAGTACTAGCTGTCTAATACCTATTAATGGCAATGTTTATTCCGGTAAGCTCATAGCAGTACTGAATCCAAATGTAGGTCTACATACAAATGTATACAATAAATAACGCAGGTGTTAAACAATAATTAAGTTCGTGTAAACTTTGAAATATTTAATTATTATTGTCATAAAACCAAAGTAAAGTAATTAAGTTTCCAATAAAACTGTTATTACTCATTAATGTTACTAAAGTTAAGGAATTTTAAAGGTTTCTAGTAAATGCATAGAACAGTAGATTATATTTGTGACCGCTATTTAGGGTTAGATAATTGTATGAAGCGCTGAATGGCGAAATGCCTTAGCGCATTAGGTCTAACGATTACTTTGATTAAACCACTTTCGCTATGGTTGATCATGGGATAGGCGACTAAAAAAGGCGCACCTCCCTACTTCGGTGATTCGGAAAACACTTTAAAAGTCATAGGTCCCAGCTGAAATTGTAGTCTTAAACAGCCACCAGTGATTGGGTTAAAGTTGTGGGTTTTTATTCGAGGCTGGACTGTAGCTTTGGATGAAACCTGATCATTAAAAACTTTTTATAAACAAATATAAACCGACATCAAAAAACAAAAAATACAAGATAATAATGAGGTATTTTAATTCGAGTCTACTTTGTCAATTAACGTGGGGAACAGAGAAACGAAGTCAACTGATTTCTATCTTATAAATATTACCGAAGACGAGATCCGGTGATTGTCGTCTGAAATAGAGTTACCCGCCAGGAGCGGGTCAGTCGCCGCCCAAAATAGATATTTTAGTAGCAATAACTCGGCCCCTCTTATGGGAACACTAACTTTTGCAATTTTCCTTTCTCCAAGTTCCCAGGAGCCCTTCAAAGGAGAATTACTGTTGGTTAAATTTACTCTCGTTATCGTCGGCCGGCTGTGGATTCCTGTTTTTTAGTTTTGTTTCTTTGATCACGCTCTTCAAAGTGGAAAATGTTTGAAACTTGGTCCTACGACCAAATTGGTATTCAGCTGTAATTTCACAAATTCGCACCTAGCGGATTGGTTGTCTTTTTTGTGCGCTTTTATACTTTATTGCGATTTCCGTAATGAGCAATTTTGCTTGGCTCGCCTGCTGATGTTTGAGCATTTTCGTCAAAAGAGCTGAGCAAGACTCCGCCCGGCTGTTTAATTAAAGGAAAGGTGTAATCATATCGACACCTTGAAGAGTTAAATAAACAAGAAAAAACTCGAGGTAATTTTTATTTCCATTTTTTGTCCTATTAGCCCAGTCATATCGTACATATTGCAATAATTGCGATAGACCAGCATTTTTGGTTTGAGTCCACCTAGATAGTATTTATCCAGATTTGCAGCATTCTAAAATGTGAGCGCGCGGAGTTATGGTAAATGGCAAATTTTCAACCAAAATATCAGGTTAATGAGGTATCTACTGGGAAATTAATAGGAAATGAAGTTTTAGCTAATTGAATTACTTACATTTTGAGACTAGATGTGCGTCCGTAGGCTTGATAGTTCAGTATTCATATTGTTCAGTAATGACCCTAAACCAAACAAACCTAAAAATCTAGTGTTAACGGGAAGTTACAATAAAATTGCAAGAATTCTTCTTTACTATTTGTTTATTATATAGTTACATATACGAGGGTGGATTGAAAAGTAGTCGGCCTAACACAGATCCATTCAATTCTAAAAATCAACTCTACCCACATTATTTAGTTCAGTTCAGACTAGTTAATTGTGTGAAGTTTGAAAGGTGTGCTATACTTAGTTGTGATTTTATAAATTTATTAACAAAACAATCGGACATAATCTCAGCAAATGGAGCAAATCGAGCAGCGTGCCGTCATTAAGTACCTCCATAAGAAGAGGCTGTCATCAAAAGCCATCCATGATGATATAGTCAGTACATTATGGGATTCCGCTCTGTCATATTCATCCGTCAAAAAATGGATATCAAAATACAAGCGTGGTAGAGAGAGTGTGAAAGACGAACCCCGCTTTGGGAGGCCTTCGACGTCCACTCCTGACGAAAATATTAAAAAATACTTGATTTAATTATGGGAGACCGCAGATAAAAAATCAGAGAGATAGCCAAGACTATAGGCATCTTTTATGAACGAACTTAAAACATCATAGTCAACGTGTTGGGTTTCCACAAGGTGTCTGCGAGGTGGGTTCCGCGACTGCTTTCAGTTGAACAAAAAAGCATGCGATTGACTATTGCACGCGACTGTTTGGAGTTATTTGAAGCCGATGACGATGATTTTTTGAATCGTTTTGTTACTATGGACGAAACATGGGTTCATTACTGTACACCAGAAACAAAACAACAATCAAAACAGTGGAGAAGACCTGGTTCACCACCCCTAAAAAGGGTAAGGCGATTTTGTCAGCAAATAAGGTGATGGCTTCACTATTCTGGGACTCGAAGAGTGTAATTATGGTTGATTATCTTGGAAGGGGTCAGACCATAAACTCTGATTACTACTGCACCTTACTACGTCGTTTACGAAAGGAAATAAAAGAAAAACGTCCAGGAGAAAAGACCTGTTTCATCAAGATTACGCTCGTGTTCACACTTCTGTGCAATCAATGGCTGAAATCCACAACTGTGGCTTTGAAATGTTACCGCATCCGCTTTATTCACCTGATCTGGCACCATCAGTCTTTTTTCTGTTCCCTAACCTAAAAAAGCACTTGGGAGGTCAAATATTTTCGACAAACGACGAGGTCAAAGCAGCAGTAGACGCATATTTTGACTCTAAGGAAGAATATTTTTTTTCAATGGTCTAAATGCTTTGAAGGTAAGGTGGCAAAAGTGCATTGAACTTGATGGTGATTATGTAGAAAAATAAAAATATATTTGATATAGTATGTGTTTATTTTCTTGGTTAGGCCGACTACTTTTCAATCCACCCTCGTATTATGATAATCTAATTCTAATTTAAGTGAGAAAAATTGCAATAATATTCATAAAACTATGGATTCCCGTACATCTGTTAAAAAAAAATAAGTTTGAAAGCTGGTAAGTAATATAAACGTAGGGTATGAAGAATAACAAGAATAAACTTGGCGAACTACTAACTAATAAAACCTTTAACTTGAAACTTCCTGTTTCTTCGTTAAACTAAAACTTTTTTATTAAAATGTGAACAAAGAATATTTTTTAGAAAAAGACGATAAGTCCAGTCGGGCCTTCTAATTAAAACTCGGGATATTGAATGTTGTAACTATTCAGAACTTTTTCATCCTAACTAAAGAAAAAGAAAACGTTAAATTAATCAGAAATATGACGTAAATCCACGGTAGACTAAGTAAAACAAAAGGTTTAATTTTGAAACAGATTGTTGTTACATTAATTCTATGAAAACGATCTTCGTCAACTTTTTACAATGACCATGATGCAGTTTATGATTTCTTACTAGAGACTAGGGGGTGCTAGCCTGTACATACCTATATATTTTTTCGCAATAACGTTGTTGACTCCATGGTAGAAGTTGTCCGTATTTTTGGATACTATGTATAAGTCCTCCTACCTAAAGTTTCTCACTTCGTCAGTTATAGTAAAATGAGACACAATAAAATAACTTTTGTTATATATAAATAACAAATCCGGTCCAATGCTCTAACCGCTGAGCTACCGAGACTTAGTAAGTCTCGGTAGCTCAGCGGTTAGAGCATTGGACCGGATTTCCAAAGGTCGCGGGTTCGATTCCCGTCTGAGAATTCACTTGTGGCCGAATTAATTTTTTCCAATATTTTTCTATTTAAAATTTAGCATGAGACAAGTTGCTTTTTTGTTATATTTTCTTGTTAAGTATTTATAAAAATAGCATTGTAAAATGCAAAATTAAAAGTTATAAATCGTTATTTAATAAAGTGACAACAATATATATCTCTTTGTTTCAGGAACAACAGTACCGCCACCAGGCAGTGTACCGGCCCGTCAGGGATTATAAAACACAAGGATTAACTCATCAGGTGAGCTGAATGGGTAATGAGCCGCGACTGATCGGCTGTATCGATGATGTTCGCGATTGATTAAACCAGTACTATGGTAATGACATTTGCGCCAATTGGACGATGTTGCTTTAATTAGCTTATGTTTGTATCGTTCAACTTGATATCATAATAGATAATATGTTGAATTTGACCAACATAGTAACAATGTTTTACAATTTGAAATTTCATAAGATAAAAAAAATACTTGGCAATCACTACTCAGCTGCGAAATATTAAATATGTTATAAGAATAATCCTAATTTAGGCGATATTGTACTAAATTGTGAGGTTAGCAACATACTTAGATTTTAGTTTATTTCGGATTGCATTACTGAATTCAAAGAACAAGAGGTCAAATTAAATGTAACTCACGAAAAGAAGCAGATGGTACGTGGTAAGATACGATTCATATAGAACGACGTTTAAACATAATTTGGCCCTTCGAGCCGGATGAATTTGTTTTTTAGTAAGTAAATAACTGTTGTTTTTTATTTAGGTACTTGCTTAACATTTTACATCTATTCAAAGTAACACTTAAAGAGCACAAAGGTTTATAATTAAATGCGTGTAATATCTGTCTTCAAATTCTGTGTAAACTGGAACTGTATGCTCATACAAAAAAAACGTAGTACAAAAAGTAGAATAGCAAATAGCTCCTATTTGATACACGTTGTTTTATAATTTCACTGATATCCATATCACAAAAAAACCTTACTAGGGTACCAGTTCTAATGCTTACTTACCAGGTCAGTAGTATCGATACATGCAATATTAGCAAGATATAGATAATCCGACCAGCGGCAGCGGCCGGTCCTGCGTATCGAAGGCTGAGTGCACGCAACTCCGGGCGGCCGTGACTCGCTCGGCCGTTGCCCCCTCCTCTCACTATCTGTAACGTTTCGTAAGCCTACATGTGCCTGGTCCCTTTTCGTCATCAGCCATTTTTAATGTCCCCACTGCTGGGGCACTGGCCTTCCTTAAGGATGGATAAGGAGAACGGGCCATTACCCACCACGCGGGCCAAATGCGGATTAGTGGGTTTTAACGACTGCAAATGCAGCCGGGACCAATGGCTTAACGTGCCTTCCGAACCACGGAGGAGCTCGAGATAGTAATTTTTGTTCACCCATCCCGTGACCGACCATTGTGAAAGTTGCTTAACCTCAACAATCGCAGGCCGAGCACGCGAACCACTGCGCCCGGGCTCCTCAGACCCTCCATTTTAGAACCTTAACATTATTAGCGAAAAAATATGTATCTTGTGTTTTGTTTTTTTATGAAAACCTATTTCTTGAGGTTGTGGAACGCCAGATAAGTTTAACAGGTTTATGGTTTATTACCAAAAGTAATAGTTTAAAAATTTGATGGTGGATGTAATCTCAATATGTAGCTAGTAGAATCATAACTATAGGCGTGTTTTGTATTTACTTGAACATTGGGATTTGGTAGATCCCCATCAAAGTCTCCTGTTAGAAAGAAGTTAATTTCTATGGATTTGTTTTAAATTGGGAATCTGTAAGCTGTTTTGAATAGATAAATAGTCTTTTGTGCTTATTTGCATTGCATCACACTTGATTATATAACGTGTTTTTTTTTATTTACGTGGTTATTGTTTTTGTTCTAACTCATTTATTTGTGAATATTCAAATGTAATCAGATATCTTTCTGAAAATAGCAATTTGTCCTTCATATAAAACCTAACTCGTTTACTATTACTAACCAAATAGACTATTCGACGAATCATAAAATCTACATTACACAACCAAGGCCTAAGGCGATACGAATAATTGTTTGCGTCTTGCCAACTTGATATAATAATAGTGATCGCAAAGATTACATAAAAACAACACACGTGTGTTGTAAGAATAAGAAAAAAAATCTGGAACTGTGTCAAGTGCAAACGAGACCTTATACGACGGCGACACTCTTTTCATTTTGAACTCAATCGTTAATCTTTAACAATTGATTAAGGCTGTGTTGCATCAAAATACGTACTTCTCAGATTTATAACTGCTGTCAAATCCCATACATTTACGCTAGCTACCGATTCGAATATGGAAGAGCTGTGGCGCAGTGATTCGCGCGCTCGGCCTGCGATTGTTGAGGTTAAGCAACTTTCGCAATGGTCGGTCACGGGATGGGTGACCCGAAATTTACTACCTTGAGCTTTTCCGAGCTTCCGAAGGCACGTTAAGCCGTTTTCCTTATCCATCCATAAGGAAGGCCAGTGCCCCAGAAGTAGGGACATTGAAAATGGCTGATGACGATTCGAATATTGTATAAAATTTTGTCTAGAGATTTTTTAATTTTGTCTGATTGATATTGATATTGTTTATTTTGGCAATAAACCATTTTTTGCAAATAGAAAGAGAGTACTGAAAGTTCCATATTTCACATTATCTTAAAATACTTTAATCGTGATTGATGAACGAAATATCGGGAAGGGAGATCACGAAAATAGATACACCGTCAGGTATAAACGCCGTCTAAATCCGAGGGTTTATATCTGAAATTCATGAAAAAATCCATTCAGCTCAATTGCAAAAGTGTGTCGAATGACTTTTTTTACTATCGTCGAAAGCATCTATTTTTTCACTCATAATTATTCGTACCCTATAAGTAAGGTACAATACAAAGCACAAGCAATCTTCTGAAACAATAATACACCGAAGATATCTTTGGATTGGCACTGTGCCAAGTGAAGAAAATCAACAATGGTTAAAGTCCCAATCAAATGCTAATAACAGTTTAACTGCATATTCCATAAAGTGGCTACTAAGTGGATAGTTTGTTATTTTTAATTAGCCTATCAGTATTTCTGTCTATTAGTTATTCAGTAATATTGTGTTTGAGTAAGAATGATACTTTTATCATAAACCAATTCAGTCAAAGACGACTATTTTTTTCCACAGCTATACCCGTACCAGTTGCAAGAGCACGAAGAGTACCGCAAACCGTTAAGAGAGCACGAGAAGCCACAGGATCTTCGCAACGTTCCCGGCGTCCCCGGAGTTGACTTCCCGATTTACCACGAAGTCCCAGAGACTAGCTTCTCTTGCGACCACGTGCCTGTGAGACCTGGGATGTACGCTAACGTCGAGACTGGTTGCCAGGTCAGTATTATACAATATAATCTATCATTATCATAAGTTTACTACTGGACATAGGTCTCTCCAAGTGCAGGATAAGAGAGCACGAGAAGCCACAAGATCTTCGCGACGTTCCCGTCGTCTCCGGGGTTGACTTACCGATCTTCCACGAGGTCCCAGACACCAGCTTCTCCTGGGACCACGTGCCTGTAAGACCAGGGATGTACGCTAACGTAGAGACTGAATGCTATGTCAGTATTACATAATCAAATCCAATCCATCATCGTCGTCAGCTCTGCATAGTCCACTGCTGAACTCTCGAAGTGTAGGATAAGAAAGCACGAGAAGCCACAAAACCTTTGCAACGCTCTCCAGCGTCATCGGGGTTGTCTTTCCTTCTACCACGAAGTCTTGCTTGCCGTGAGGCTTGGGCCTGCCCTACCGAGGATATTATGTAAAGTATCACAGTTATGAATTTTCATTTAAAACTTCAGATGTTTTTTAAGGGTATTAATAATAATAATGCCCAAAATAATACTTAAAATACGCTTCTTAACCTAGGCAACGAACCGGTTAAAATTTGACGTTTGACTTTTTGTCCGTGAAATGATCTTTATTACCTAGCACATAAAGTCGTTTAGGTCGTCAAAATATTATAAAAATAGCTTGGCTTGTGATCCAGGTTTAATTTCTCCGGGAATCCAGTCCAGTCTCTTTGTGAAATGGAAAAAGCAAATTATTAGATCGGGATAACTCCCTGTACGGAGGTTAGTTCGATTTACTCGATCAGCGGCGATCTGCATTCAGAATTAATGGCGAAAAACTGGATACGAGCCAAAAGCACCATAGTAATCACTGGACGATTAGGGCGATGATGCAATAGGCGGATTCCCGTGGAATTCATTTGATGAGTAATGGGATGTGCACTTATTGTTATTTTGTAGCATGTTGGTACTCTAAAGATGTATCGTAAGAATAACCACGAACCATTTAACTTGCATTTACAAAACATTGACATATTTCTGAAAGTTTGATATATTACTTACAGTAATAGTGTCGACTGTCCACAGACCATTGCTTGGATTAATGTTTTTTTCTCAAGAAGCACCTAATCCACCTCGCAAGCAGATTTTTGTAAAAAAATACGTTCCAAATAAATTTTATAAAAAAGTTAAAACTTACACCAATTTAATGATGTTATTTCTATTATATTTGTTTGGCATTTATTGAGCTAGTGTACATTATACTTCAATGCTGGCATTTTAGTTTTAAAGGAATTTATCTCGACTGAAAGCTTAATTAAAGTTATGATAATACTTCATTATGAAAATCGTTGTTAAAGTGGTACCTATTAATTAAAATTGCTCATCGTGTTTTGCTATCTCTACAAAGGTGTTATACAGCGATGTTATCATAGAGATAAGTTTAATTTAGCCAATGAGTGGCTATCTGCATTATAATTAACGGCAACACTGGCGTCTGGGCAGCCGGCCAAAATCTCGGCTTTGCCCAGGTGAAAGTCCCGAAACACGAAACAATTTGAGAGAGCTTTGCGAAAAATACCTTGCTTTTTTAATATGAAAAATTATACTGTCAGAAGATCGAGAACAGTGGCAATTACATTTGCCATAGACGGAATTTAATTAATGTTTGTTTTATTACACAAAGCGCAGGTTCTTCTTGAAATAACAAAACTGTAATCACTGAAATGCCCAAAAATCTAAATAGATTTTGGCGACTCTTTTATCAATATACTTCTATGGATAATAGCGGACAATTTGCTTTTTAATTATGTAAATCAAGATTCAAAAGAGTTCATTAGAACCAAAACCCTAATTTGTCGCAAAACAATCTAAAACGTGAAAGGAGCGTCATTATAAGTGGCGCCCTCTTGATTCCATTGAGCAATGCAGTCGTGACTCGGGTCGTGATCTCAATCTGTCATCTCTTTACAGCCAGATTAATTTATTACGACATAATCTTAGGATCCCAGTGAAATTGATGAATCATCGCCTTTGTCAGCACAGTCAGTTGCTTGATATTAAACCAGTAAATTTTTGCTAAGATTTATTAAATTTAAGTCGTCGAATGAAATTTGATTATTTTCCATATCAATTGAGCGGCATTTGTCGCGCGATCATGTCGCGTGCTGACGGGAAATTTATTTGTGTCATCGACGCGATGGCGTCATGCGACATTTTATCTGAAAACCCGTCATTTTGGCCCGACGTGAAAATGTGGATCCAGCGTTGCACTCCTCTACGCTGAAAATATTAACATTTAATTTACGCACTAATGAAATTTAAATTGTTAGTGGAAATTTATAAAAAGACAAATGAAAACGATAAAATATTATTCGTTATATTTATCACCTTTTTTGTTTTGTTTTTTATTGCCGAACAACGACGGTTACACTTGCAAACATGAATAAAGCAGAAGAAAGTTAAAGGAAACTTAAAACAAAAACCAATAAACACGAGTTAATCGTTTACCTATTTAACATATTTACTCACGAATGCAAAGATTTGTCGTTGTTTTCTTGTAATCAAAACTCTTTATGCAAAAGCGATTTCCTAGTCACGTATCCCAAGAACAAGATTTAGCAATTTAAATTTGTGTACATGCGAGCGTTATCAGAGTAACACGAACTCAATTTGGCCGAGATCAAAATCTGTTTGTGAGTCTATCCAATCAGTGCATTTTCATAGTGTTGTTAGTCGATACATGAGAGGACCATGTTACAGGTTTCAATAAGCATCGTCTACGAATATAATAATATGTCCATTTACGTCATTGCTGCGTATTTTGATTTTAGATTCTATACAAATATTCAGAACCGATTGTTATAGTTGATTATTTTGTTGATTCCTTATTCGATTATTTACCGGCAATATTATGTTGTGTAAACGATCCTAGTTGCTACTGTTCGATATTCTAAGACTTATTCTTAAGTATTTTTCGCCCGCAGTTTCACCGACGTGGTTCCCGTTCCCGTAGGAATATCGGGTTTAAATGTAGCGTATGTTAATTTTCGTCCTTTCAACTAACGTTATACCAAAAATCAAGTCGATTGGTTGCTTATTTAGGGCGCGAGGGAAGGACAAACAAATGCACTTTCTCATTTATAATATTAGTTTTGGAAATACTCGTAAGTAACAAATTAAGTATACTTACTAGGTCCGAACACTCATTTGTGACTAAAATAATTTTATACTTATTTCATAAATCGTCACCAAATGTATTGACAACACGCATCACTATTCCAAAGTTACTCATGCTTGGAATAATTATGTTAGACTAAATTTCCACGCACCAAAATTGTTATGGTCGACCAATTTCAGCAAATTGAATAAGTTTGAAGACATGGCGACCAGCTCAAAGCCCCGACGACCGTAATCCAAAGTTATTATTTCAATCACGTTATTGTATACCCGTGAAATGAATGCTTCGGTGCTTAACTGCTGTAAAATGTCTTTATACGGTATTAGTTGAAGATCTCTCAAGTCGTCCTACTTAGAAATATTGCCCGAGTTTTTTTGGATGCCGTATTTTATGTTTTAGAGAAATTGATAGTATTAGCACTTTCCTTCTAACGGAAAAGGCTCGTCAGCGTTTGGATCATATTTCATTGAACTTTGTTCTTTGAAGTTTTGCAAATGTAGTTCATTGACCACTTTGTAAGCTGATCGTAGATGTTGTTCAATATCTAGAATAGAACAAATTCTACATGTTTATCTTTAACGTCTGTCTCCAGGCATACCACATCTGCCACGACGGCCGCGAAGGGCACCAGGGTGCAGCACTACTCTGCACCAACGGGACCTTGTTCAACCAAGAGAAGTTCACCTGTGACTGGTGGTACAACGTGGACTGCGCGCAGGCTGTCAACCACTACAGGTAAATTAGATGCTGATGATAGATGATTTCTTTGGTATACCACATTTGCCACGACGGCCGCGAAAGTACCAGGGCTTTCTTTGGTCTAGTGGTTTTAATACTGTTCATCATTTTTTTGGCTGTGGCAGGTCCCTTTCAGCTTCTTGTATGATTTTTTCTATCCATTCTATTTCCTTTAATGTTGTGATTTGTGTTATATTTTTTTATTTGGTGTGTGTTTGTGTGTGTCGCTAAGAAATGTTTTTTTCTCCTTTCTATAATTTGTGTAGGTTCGATTGTCATCCAGGACAAACCTTGTGAAATAATACCTGTGAAATAACATATTGAAGCATATTCATAAACATATTGGGGCTTCTTCTGTGGCTGGTTTTTAGGGTTCCGTAGCCTAATAGCAAAAAACGGAACCCTATAGATTCTTATGATAAATTTTAAATACAAAAATATTGGAAAAAATTAACTCGGCCATAAGTGAATTCTCAGATGGGAATCCAACCCACGACCTTTGGAAATCCGGTCTCTCCTTTTAGATTCGTCATGTCCGATCTTTGTCATTGCCACTTTATTCCAAAACTATGAGGATTACATAGTTGAAACTTGGTAGGTAGATGTATTCTGTAAACCGCTTTACGGTTTTTAGACAAAAATAAAAATATATATATATTAAGGGGGGGCTCCCAATACATGGAACTGAAACTAAAAAATATTTTTTTCATCAAACCTATACGTGTGGGGTATTCATAGATAGGTCTTAAAAATTGCAATGAGATTCCTAAAACAGTTTTTTCTCAAAGTCAACCGATTGATTGATATACACTTTCAAAATGGTAAAATGTGTGTCCCCCACTCTAACTTTTAAAATAAGGAAGTGAAAAATGTAAAAAATATATATGCTGTAGATCTTTTTAAAAACTTTCAACGAAAATTGGTTTGAACGAAATATATTTAGCAATTTCAGAGCTATAGCAGCACATTTTCCAAATATAACTTTGTCATTCATACAAACACTATGAATAGCAATGTTATTTTTGCAGACAAAAAATAATAGTGCATTTTGGGTAGGTGTATTTAATATAATAATAATAATAATATAAATTTTATGGCACACTATACAAAAACAATACAGAGAAAATGACAAAAAGTGGAACACACAATAGGCGGCCTTATTGCTAAATAGCAATCTTTTCCAGGCAACCTTGGGTGAGAGACGGAACCCAACGACTCGCACTTGGCCGATTTTTTTAATTTACTGATTTATTCTTTATAAATCTTCGTTGCTTCTGATAGTCTAGGAGCAAAGAATGATAACTATTACTAATGTACTAGGAGGTTACTCCTCACACTACACGCAATCAGACTAACATATTTAGCACCATAGAGTTGCTCTTTATCTTGTGGACCCACATGCAGCCACTTACGATATTGATACCTAATTTCGTTCCCGTAATATGATATCCGTTACATATGTTGGAACGAGATCAATATCATACACCATCAAACATAGATGTCTGGTATCTCTTTCGTTTGAACTTTACTTCGCACTTACCGTCAGGTGTTGTATAGTCAAATTCTAATAAAAATATTATTACTACAGGTTGAACGCTGATCCCTTAAAGAACCCTTACGTTCCTAAGCCGAAGCCAGAGGAGCACGAACCCCACTACGCCAGAGAAGAGCACGAACCAAACTACCCCAGACCAGTACAACACCAGAAGTACCCTAAGCATGGATTATTCTATAGATACGCATAGATTGTAGAGAGTAAAAGCCATCCTATAAGACAATTTTCTAAAATATTTTACGTTGGTACATTTTAAAATTTCGCTAATAACATTCATCGAAAAAGAACAACATTTACCCGTAGAGGTTGTTCTATTTCAACATTTCGTAGTAAATTCTGCTCTAAAGATTTGGAGACTTTTTAATGATTTCTATATACCTTTTAATTTAATAATGTTTTTTACGAAACAACGAACTTTTATCAAAATGTTTCACAAAAAAAATTGAATGTCCTCGCAATTGATTAATGTAGAGCCAAAGTTACCATTTTTGTAAATAAAACAAGTTACCGATATCTTGCAGAAACCATATTTCCAGTTTTTGTATTTAGTTACCATTTATCATATTTTACCCTAAGAAAAACTATGAAAAAGCCATAACTGTTTGACTTTTAATATTGTACTGTTTTAAATAATTGTCTTCGATAATAAAATTTCTATTAGATAGTAAAAATCAATGAGCAGGGAGGGTAGGTAAGGTAAAAAGTAATATATTTTTAGAAATAAAGTAAATTTCATTATTTATTACCAGTTTTTCTTTTACTTTTAAGAAAACACGACACCAAACACAGGGTTAGGTCTTAACCTTGTGTTTCGTGTCATGTTTTCTTAGTGCTGCTTAATAGTCAGCAAAAAAGGAATGTCTATTATTATCAGTAGTAAGATAGCCTCAATATGATAATAAATATTTATTTTTTTTACAATTGCAGTACCTTTTTTAAGTGCAGGCGCAGGTATTGTGAGCAGAGATAAGCGAAAGAAGGTTTTTAAATGCTTTTGAAAATAATAAACAAGAAGTTATTTCTGTGGCTGAAAATTGTATTTGCTAGACCAAACAACGTTATTCAAAAATCATAACATTACAAACTTTTTCATTCCCCAATACTGAAAAATCGCTTTTTCCCTTACCCACCTAAGCAAAAATATTTTCCAGTGGTTCTATAAAGTGGATATCAGAAAATGATTTTTCCTTAATATTACGAGAATCATAAAATATTATCTTGCTGACCACACAGTGGGACTGCGGGGACCGGCCGCTACGCCCGTCGGGTGTTGTTTAAATAAACGACGCCTCATGTACCCCAACTTCCCCTTAACGCTAAATAATGTACTGCGGTCAATTCGGACCACAAATATTGGGCCTAGTCACAACGTATCAAGATTCATAATTGAATGTGTAATTTAATAGTACTTACGCTGCACGCTGTCAAGATGTCGGCAAGTGATGTTTCCTTTTGTTTCAAGTTTTACATTATTTATCTCATTTCAAGAAAGAGAAGAGATTTTAATTTTAAATGTTCATATCTATTTGAGAAAAGTTTTTGACCACCTTAATGTGGGATCAGGGCTAAACCATGGACGCAGCTAGTAAAGTAATATTCCTTACAATTTGCAAGCACTTAAATCGTCACATAGATTAATAACCGATATTAAAAGGGAAAGTATTATTTTACTAGCCGAACTGATATCAACTAGTCTGTAGGTAGGTATGCCATTATTGACACAAGAACAAAAGGGCAAAAGCGAAAAACACTAAAAAAACAAAAAAGTTGATCTGGCCGCAAACTCGCACCGCACTGTGGCGTTGTTTGATAAAGTAATAGTTTTGCATCCTGATTGATTCGTGCCGTTCCAATTTAGGCTTTCGTTTATTTTTCCTTTTTTCCCTTATCTTTCGAATTTCTAAAACGACTAGCTTTTTTAGATGTTTCTGTGGATCACTGGCGCGGTATGTGGTAATAAAGGCAAAGCACAGTAATCTATAAAAATGTAAGCTGTGCTGAGTGTACTACGCGCGAAAATCATAGCAACTATCTGAAAGTAAAATGGTAGTATCACTATTTGTGAATTTCAGCATGAATATAAATAAATCCAATTATTCACGTTAGTATAAAACTGCAAACTACAGTTCATTTAATACAGTAGGGCAAGCCTGAGTAACTATCGAGTAAGTATCGAGCGCGTAATGTCAAAAAATGTATAGGAAAATGTAGTTCCGTTTAAGTCCGGTAGGAACGCTGCTCAATATGTCATACATTTTTTTACTTTACTTCCTCGAAAGTTATTCGTGCTAATCCTACAGTTCATTTAATTTAATGGCAGCTCGCGACGGATAATTAAGTCGGGGGTTTTTAAATTATTTGATCCTTTTTCAATTACGTTTTAACCGCCGTAGGTATTTACAAAAAAAAATATTTTGCTTTTTTATTTTTTACTTTTTACTGTCTGTATTTAAAAAAAAAGGTTTTGATTTTCGATTTTTCTAGATTAGATCAAGTAGACTATAGTAGGTTTCGTTGTTGTTTATTGTCATATATCGTCCAAGTTAAATTGGGTTTTGCTCAAACCTATCTAATAACATGCACCAATCATACCCGAACCCATCACTGCAAACTGCATCAAAATACCCGTAGTTTTGGAGATAAGTGGTAACATTGGTTTGCACAAACAAACAAAGAACCTCTTACCCCCAAACGCATATACCGTCTCCGTACCGTTGTTGTTGGTAAAAATAATAGTAATGTGCATTCTGTACCGAGGGCGTTATTTGCGGGAAGATTTTACCGTTATGTCAGTTAATTTCTATAGCAACTAAGTAAGGGAGCTGCCTTGCTATTTGATAAAAAAAGTGATTAAAAGTGTGCTTTAATAAGTAAAACCTATGTGGTTGCGTCGGTATACAATTCAAATGTGCCGCATTAGTTATTTGTTAGTTGGCTGCTTCGAATTCGATTATTTAATTTGGCCGACACTCCCCATCCTCACTTCCCCATACTCCATTTACCTTTCACACATACCTTATCTTGCATAAGAGAGAGCAGGCCAGGCTAGGGGCGCAACAATGTCTCGACATTGCTGCGCCGCTAGTCAACTATTAAGTATTCTGTGCCCTAGCTGTGGTAGCTGTCAACTCAACATTTTTGCCAACACTGCCGGTAGAAGATGAGGAGGGCTTTGTGTTTTTAATTAGGATTAATCAGAAATACACGCACGTAAATCAAACTTTTTATATCAGTCATTGGTATACGTACAGTCACGTGCAATCACATAGAAACACTAAGCAACCTTGTAACATTACAATATTGAATGACATTTGTAGACAGAGAGAGCATTGCTCCGCGTGTGTCAATGCGGTAAAGTTATAATGTATACATGTCATTTCTCGTGACTTCGCACGAGGACTACAAAAACGCAAAACTCGCAACACATTTTACGCAAAAGTCCACTTCAGTCAAACCACTTAGAATAAAAATTAATGAAGTCACCTCAACAATATTAACGTTTCAGCCCAGCACATTCCTCAACAAACAAAATGAGAAATTCAAAAGATCCCCTTAATAAAGACACAAAGAACAATATTAAAAAATTAAGTCTGAAAACACGTACAACGAACTGCTTTAGGCGAAGACCTTTCTTCTACGCGTAATTAATTCTTATTGAAGATGTTTTTTTGTATTCAGGAAATTAATTACAAGTTTTTTTTTGTCTAATAGGTAATTGTAAAATAAAAATAAAAAATTATGATAAATTTTAAATAGAAAAATATTGGAAAAAATTAAGAGACCTGGTAGTCTCGGTAGCTCTGTGGTTAGAGCATTGGACCGGATTTCCAAAGGTCGTGGGTTCGAGTCCCATCTGAGAATTCACTTGTGGCCGAGTTATATTTCCCAATATTTTTCTATTAAAAATTTATCATAAGTATAAAAATAGCATTAAAAATGCAAAAATTAAAAAAAAAACATAAATAAATAAAAAAAAACTTTTCGTTGAAGTGAAAAAAAGTAATGTAAAAGTCTGTGTTTGCAACACAAATCAAATTGTGTAAGCATCTAAACTCTTATAATTAAACCTACATTTACTACCAACCTTTCCGTGCATGTCGTCCGACGTGATGTCTTTTGTTACCATAAAATATTATAAACATTATAGACGCATTACAACCAACTACAGAAGCTCTAGAAACTAGAGGAGCTCGGTGGCGTAGTAGTTCGCGCGTTCAGCCTGCGATTATTAAAGTTAAGCAAATTTCGCAACATCGGTCACGGGATCGGTCGATATCTCGAGCTACTCCGTGCCGTTGGCCTCGGCTGCATTTTGCAGTAGTTAAAACCCAACAATCCGCGTTGGGCCCGCGTGGTGGTTCATGGCCCTTTCTCCTTATCCACCCATAAGGAAGGCCAGTCACCTAGAAGTGGGGACATTATGGCTGCTGACGGCGCAAACCAACTTCAATTTGATGTGCTTCATCAATGCAAACTACTATTTTCTCAAATCACCAAATAGCGTTAAATGAGATGCCAACGTCGTTTCCTACGTTATAACAGCCAATTTTTTTACCATAAAAATACATGAGCAGTAGGTAAGTACTCAACGGATTTATTAATTTTCACATTACGAGCATTGGTATGCCGGAGCAGAGCCCGAACGCGGCACACATTTCTGAAGTTCAATCACTCCATTTTCTGGACCAGTGGGGTGCGAGACGCGCTTAATTAAAAAGCCCGTGAAAGTTTTAAATCAAGCCAGCGTAATACTGATTAATATTGGAAAAAACTGCACAGATGCCTACGCATGGTACCACAGTATAAAGATAAGTACATAAGTACAGTAAGTAGCGATCAAATTTTCTGTCAGATTTTTGTGTGTTGTAATGTCTACGGCTATGTTCGATGCGCTTTTCTTCAGAAATTTTATTTGACAAACGTATTTGATTTGTATTGTAATGTTTTGCCTGGAAGAGATTGCTATGTAGAAATAAGGCCGCCTATTGTGTGTTTACTGTCTTGTTTTGTGTCGCCTTTGTATTGTATTTCTCTGTAACTGTGTGCAATAAAGTTTATTTTATTATTATTATTATTATTTTGCAGCTGCGCGGTACGCAATACGTGATAGAGCTGCCCGCCAACATTAGCCACTACTACGCGATTACTGCGCAAAAAACTTTTACAGCGTGGTTTGTCACCGCGGCGCAAGCGAGACTGAGACTCTTGCCGAGCTTTCACCGAACGAACAGAGGTGGTGGTCCTTTAATCGCAATTGTCAATGCTACGTGATAGACAATTGCATTAATCGTTTACTAAGCCGATTGAAGACATTCTCAATGCACCTTCGTGATTGAAGAACATTGATGAATACATGAAGATTTACGTTCAATGAAGTAGTCAAGCCAAATGAACGCAAAAACAATGAACGGGCGGAAGCTTCAACGGACACATCAATCGCAATTGACAATCACGTAGCTCATTGACAATGACCATTGATCGTCTCGGGGTCTCTTAACTCGCGACCTTTAGTCGGAAGACAAAATACTGTGTATCTTTATACTGTGTACGTACGTAAAATCTCGTCGAGTGCTCTCAACTTTGAAAATTCAATTAATTGAATTAAATTTTTACCATGCATCAACGAGCCTGGCGTCGTTCCGTTTGAAATTTCGATTAAGCACTAAAAAGGCTCAATATAATTGCTACGTTCGTAAAAAACCCACGACGGTTAAAATGTAATTAAAAAAAGATAAAATTATTTAAAAACCCTCGATTTAATTATCCGTCGGGGGCTGGCATTAAATGAACTATAGTTTTGCAGTTTTATAGTAACGTGAATAACTGAATTTATTTATATTCATGCTGAAATTTATTATTGTGATGGCAGCCCCTGGCGGATAATTAAGTCGGGGGTTTTTAAATTATTTTATCTTTTTTCAATGGCGTTTTAACCGTCTTGGGATAAAAAAACAAAATTGATTCTATTTTCCAACTTTTTAGAGATCATATACACTATGTACTTTGTACTACATAAAACCCATTACTGAAAAACGCATCAAATTCGGACTAGTAGTTTGCACAAAGTAGTTGCATTACTTACTGCAGCGCCCCCTGGTGAGTTGTCACCGTAACACTTATTAAAGAACATTCACCAATCAAACTCAACCCCATTACTGAAAACCGCATCAAAATCAGACTCGTAGTTTTGGTTAAGTCAAACAAATGTTTACTGCAGCGCCCCCTGGTGAGTTGCTACCGACCAACAAATCTAAGAACATTTACCAATCAAACCCAAACCCATTACTGAAATCCGCATCAAAATCGGACCAGTAGTTTTGGAGATAAATGGCAACATTGGATTGCCAAACAATTATGTCCACTGCAGCGCTCCCTGGTGAGTTGACACCGTAACACCTATCTAAGAACATGCACCAATCAAACCAATCACTGAAAACCGCATCAAAATTGGACTTACCAGTCCGATTTACGATTAGTGCAAACCAATGTTGCCAATTATCTCCAAAACTACTGTTTTGGAGATAATTGGCAAACAAACAAAAATCCTCTCATCCCAAACGCATCTCTGTTCCGTTTTGTTGTTGTTTTAATTTGATCACACTAAAAGTACCTGCTCAATACTTATTGACACAATTATCAGTCACCCATCTCTCATGTGGCCACACAAAAAGTACCTTAATCATTTTCATTGAAACCGTGTACAGTCGCCCATCTTTTTTGACCATACTAAAAATGTCTGCACTTTTTTTTTTTATGTCACTTCCGGTCACCCATCTTTCATTTGGCCAAACAAAACGGAGCTGCACTATTTTTATTTTCAAATCATGCAGGGTAAGTAATTCGATAAAAAAAGGATTTTTTAATTGCTGATATCACTCGTTAACATAAATCAAAAGATTTTTTTTAAGACGGATGAAAAGTTCTTTCCACAGTTGTGACGAGGCCACCTCTCGTCCGCTAACTGACACAGACTGAATCGGACGAATGGGATCAGTTAGAAAAAGGAGACATGTCACCCGCGGATGTTATATTTTTTGGATAATTTGTCGCCTAAAAAAGTGCAGACAGTTTATGTATGGTCAAAAAATTATGGGTGACCGTAAACGGTATCAATAAAAAATATAAAGGATTTTTTTGAGTGGACAATAGAAAAATTGGTACATAGCCGTTTTAATGGCCTATTAAGATCAATAAAAAATGTACTGGTACTTTTTATGTAGCCAAATGCGTGACCGAAAATTATATCAATAAGTATTGTGAAGGTACTTTTAGTGTGATTGAAACAAAAATATGTTTAATCAAAAATGTGCAGGTACTTTTTGTGAGGACAAAGGAAAGATGGGTGACCGTAAATAATCAACTGTTAATGAGTACATAAGATCAATTTTAAAAAGAAAAATATTGGAATAAATTAACTCGGCCACAAGTGAATTCACAAATTTATCTTATGTATGAAAGTAGCATTGATAAATGCAAAAATTAAAAAATCATATAAAGAAAATGTTAATGGGTAGTTTACATTCACTATTGTCAAAACACAACGTTCCTAGCTTAAAATAAAAAAAAACATTTGGACCATTTGAACCCCAGCATTTGTAACAGTTATTCTGGTCCGATGACGATATTTACAAATTACAAATAGTTTATTGTTCATAAAAGTATGAAAAATACAAGTTGTATACCTTAAAACTTATCAACAAAAACAGTAGGTAAGTAATATACGATGTGGAACAGAGGGTAATTTGACAATTTGAGTGAAGAATATTCATCGCATCGGACACTGTTGCATACTTGTACAGCCACAGAGCACGCGCGGTCACACACACTACAGTGCAGCAGCCGTCGCGGCGTTATTGGTGATAAGTGTGCAGAAGTGATCGACGCATACAAAAACCACTAAAACTTTGAACTTAAAATATTTTACAGTTTGATAAGTACGGCTATATTTTTATTTTATCATTACTAAATAACTTGAGTAAGTATACAATGTACTAGTACCTACACTAGGCCGGGCCTGTATTATAGGTACCAGTTCCTTCCTAATGACTTATGTAATGCTTGAGAGATGCTGTTTACATGAGTAAGTACGTACTTGAGAGATATGTTTATGTGTATGTTTTTTTTCTTTTATTTAACTAGGCATACAAATATTTATTTTGTTTTTTTTTTATATATATTAGTTTAGTTTTTTTAGATAGATTGATATTTATTTTGGACTAAATGAATACTAATATTAAAATAGTTATTAACTGGCCCGAAGACCAGTTTTCAGGTGCGCCACCTAATACCTAACTCATAATGGTTTCACTCAATGAATTGATAATTAAAAACTAAAAATGCAATTGCATTCGTTCCACGTAATAATAAGTATCACGCTTCACTGTAAATGCAATTACATATAATGTAAACTACAAGAAATAAATCATCGTTTTGCATTGGAGTATTTAATTACTCACTGTATAAAAATATTGTACGAAAATATTTTATGGAACAAAAAGTATTTAATATTAAAAATACTGAAATATTACGGTATTAAAATTGCATAAGACACTTAAAGGAAATAACTACAATAAAAATAAGCAAAAACAAAATGCAAAACGATATGAATTAAAACACACACACCCTAGTACGGGGATCGCGAATTCACACAACAAGTAAAACAGAATGACTTTATGTAGCAAGCTAGTTAGTTGAAAAGAGACAGTTTTTAACCGTAGGGCTATATATTTATATGAGAAAGATACTCGAAACTTCCTAGGTAAAAAAAAACTACGAACTAAAGTGGGAGAATAATGTTTAATCATTGTCCTAAGACAATATGATTATTTAAAGTCCGATGTACACTATGTTTTAGTCTATGGCTGAAGAAGTACGGTTAAAGTTATCAAAATTATAGTAGTTATACAGAAAAATATGTAGATTATTTTTATATATAAATGGTTAAATAAAGAGAAATTAATATTCGGAGTCAAATTTGAATTGGCCAAAATACAAAATCTCCAAGCCGTGAAGTTCGAGTTTCGAGGGTACTCAGTTATATTTTACGAATTAACTACCAGCGTTGAGTTTAATCCTATCAAAACAAAGTAAACAACAAGTTAGAATGGTGAAGTGAATTGTTTTTAATTTAGTTAAAAGTAGATTTAGTGAATTCGGAGTGTACGGTTTTAGAACCGTTACAACTATTACAATTTTCAGCATGAATAGAAATAAATCTAAATATTCACGTTACTATAAAACTGCACACCTATAGTTCATTTAATGGCAGCCCCCGACGGATAAATAAGTCGCAGGTTTTTAAATTATTTTATCCTTTTTCAATTAAGTTTTAACCGTAGTAGGTTCTTTAATTTTTTAAAATTTTATATCACATGATTACGTTGGTTATATCTAATTAATACAAACGGCCATCCGCGACATAACTTTTGATTCAAAAAGCTGAAGGAGACTAGTTATACAATTTCTCTTTTGTCATTCTAGCTTCTTTTCTAAGCAAAAATGTAATTTTATGATAGATTATTTTCCAGGAAAATAGGCAAATGCAGCTGCCTAATGACATACTTCATACTATACCAATACAGTGGTTCAATAAAATAAATAAGATTACATGCAAGGTAAACCATAAAAATACAGGCAACAAACGATACCCGAAGCCTACATATCTCATCTTATAATACGATAATCCGCTTAACCAAAAGCATAATTTAATTCCGTGCATTATCTAAACGCCGTTCTCCACCGCAAATTAGATATAAATGAAACAGCACATGGTTGGAGAGCCAACGATCCACCTGGGTGCTGTAAAGAGACAGTAACGAGACCACCTAAATCCGACCCGTACTCATAATACGGGTCTAAATTTAATATGACACCAAAATTAGGCCGGTGGAAACATCAAAAATATTTAGAACCCCAGCTTTAGTGTTTGAGCAAACTTAGAGATGAGCTTTAATATTTCAGTGTTGGGGAAGTCAGTCATAGTGCCTGTTTCACAATGTCCGATTAGGAGATACTTTCAAGTTAAATTGATAGTTTTGTATGGACTATCTGTCAAGTAACAGCTATTGAGAACTTACTTACACATTGTGAAACAGGCCCTTAAACTACTTGTTACGTTACATGTGAAATTAATATTCGAATGTTTTTATTCGATATTGATGTATTAAACAATCGTTGAATGAACATGTTTAACTTTTCATGCAAGTTATGAACGAAATTTTCTTCAAGTGATCAAGCAGAATGTCTGGTTCGTTAATTTTTTCCGAATCAATCATTCATGATGTGACAGCTTTTAACTCTCAAGAAGAACTATGTTAAAAGTTCAATCGAAATCGAGGGAAAGCGAAAAGAGGTCCAATATTTTTTTGATAGACATGTTTCCAGTGGGACTTCTGTTAATACAGATTGAAATTGTATTCACACAAACTGAGTTTATATCTGATTTCATAGGCCAACTGTCGGTTTTGCAAGTTGTATTAAAGATTCAATAAGGCTAGAATTTATAGAAACTCCAGCTCCCATTATCTCGAAACTCATAAATGTTTTCGATATACTAAACAACACCATAACGTCTTGCAAAATGAATAGTCAGGAGGGTAATAAATAAGCCGACCACGAACAGATAAGCGAGGATCTATTGGGCTTATAAAGCACTTCGGCTGAGCTATGGACTGGCCCCATGTCCGGAATTTATCTTACACCTGTGGGAACCTGTCCGGATATAGACAAAAGAACGGCTCAAGACGTTCCATTCCGATATTGTTGTTAACAGGTGTAATGCAGTGTTAGTGTTATTGGTCTACTATTTAGTATACTGTGCTATTGGACTAATCGTATTATCGTAGTTCATTTGTTTTGACCTCTGAAGGTTTTTACAATTAATTAAAACGTTCTTAATTTAGCAACTTTTACGGATATCAAACGCGATATATTTCCACGAACTAAGTTGTAATTGTCCGTATTTTTAGGTTTTTTAGGGGTTTTTTGATTTTCCCGACGTTTCGGCATCTTTACAGCTGCCGTGGTCACGGGATGACTGGCTACGTGACCACGGCAGCTGTAAACGTCGTATAGCGCGTTTGATATCCGTAAAAGTTGTTTTATTTCAATGAACAGTGCGCACCAAAACATAAGATGTACGTATGTTCCTTATTTAGGCTTTATTTATGCTGTTCAGTGATTAATTAACGTTTTGAATTAATCTGAGGGCTTGCTCGCTGCACCGTAGATCCTGTCTTAGCCGCCGAGCTTGATTAGGATCAAGAGCGAACCCATTTGAAATTACTGAACTACCTATACGGATTTCCACAAGCAAACTATTGAAGCCGAATGGTGTTGGTTGCAAACTTAAAGGTTTCCCAAGAAAAGTATGCTAAATCTTAAGCCACTCTTGCTATGTCTAGATATAGCTACCCTATAGGCTATACCCAAACGCCGACGGCGGGTAAAACTGCTTATGATTGTCACAGATTTACCAAATTTACCATTCGAGTAAATAGGTGGGGACGAGTTTCATAATTGGAGCAAAATCTCAACGTGACACCATAGTACATTTCCCACTAGGTTACCAGACAATTTAGTAAACATTGGCAACCTCGTGAAGTTAATTGTACAATTCAATATGAATCATTCGGCTATTAAGCTGGCAACGACACTCTTGACATCGCGGTCAAATCTGGCTCTGTGTGCCAACGATAATTTTATAATGCCATTTCCATGGCCAACAGCGTATGACAACGGCGATGTAGTCAGTTCAGTAAACTTTTGACCAAATTGTCTGTAGCACGTGAGTATGAGGAGAGGAGCTCGTGGCGCAGGGGTTCTCGCGTTCGGTCTTCGATTGTAGCCGTTAAGCAACTTTCGGTCGGACCGAACAATGTTCAGTCACAGGATGGGTGACCAAATTTTTTTTTCTCAAGCTTTTCTGTGCCTCTGAAGGCACGTTAAGCCGTTGGTCCCAGCTGTATTTACAGTCGTTAAAACACCAATCCGCATTGGGTCCGCGTGGTGGGTCATGGCCCATTCTACTTATCCATCCATAAGGAAAACCAGTGCCCCAGCAGTAGGGACGTTAAAATGGCTGATTATTGTATGACTATAAGTGATAGTGAGTGAGTGATATATGGCTTTGATGTAATCTGGCTTTCATGTACATGTAGATTAAAACAAAGTCATATCGTTACGAGTTTAAACTTAACCGGATTTTCGTATGACGCGCCGGTTGTGACGTCACTCGGGCCTCGCACATTACCACAGATTAGCATGATTTAAGCGATTGTATCAAATTAAGCACAGTACACCCGGCTGAATTGAAGAGGCGAGCCTGTGCAATACACGTATTAATAGACAGACTTAATCCTGTCGTGTTACATATGGCGCAAGTAAGAGGAGGGAAACATTTTAAATTTTTCGTAATTTGTAACAACCTAATATTATAAATGCGAAAGTAGAAGTCAGTTTGTTTGTTACTCTTTCACGCTAAATTACTGAACGGATTTGAATGAAATTTGCCACAGATATAGTAGATAGCCTGGTTTAAATATAGGATACTTTTTATCCGGTACGGATAAAAAGTACGGTTCCAACGGGAACGGAAACCACGCGGGCAAACCGTGGGCGGCTAATTACAAAAATAGAGTAGCTAAGTGGTTTTTATCTTACCTATAAATAATGAAGAGTAGATTTTCCTTGAAATACCTAATTAAATATTTGCATAAAAGTTTATATATACTTATATATATTTTTTAGCGAGTGAGGATAAGTGGCCATCTCTGGTGTCAGAGTTTATCAAGCCGCCTATAAGGCTTCTGACTTGGCTTAACGACTGTAATCAAATGACAACAGCCGGGACCGACGGTTTAACGTGCCAGTTATAATGCCACTTTACGGTCACCCATCCTACACCTGACCGAGCCGAACGTTGCTTAACAAACGTGATCGAATACGATCAGTCAGTCAAGCGCGGCCATGAGCGCTTCAGTTAAAGCTAAAGTTTATAATTAGTTTACCACATTCATTTGGGACAAAATTTGCGAGTAAATCTATGTATCAATGCAGCAGCGGTTGCTTTAATCCTACCGCATGGGTGTGGTGTATGTGAAAGACGGGCAGTGGAATATAGTTATGGATATTTAGTATGAAAACTCCAACATATTTCTATTCGATTAAAATATTGTCAGTTTTGTTTGATTTCAAGTAAGAAATGAGTTGAAGACTTAAAGCAAATTCAGTTAATAGTAGATTTTTTTTTATATGCCTTTGCCGCCCTGAGATGCAGTGATTGAGTTGAAAAGATTTTGAACTTCTATTATGCATAAATCAAAAGCTTGAAGTTCAAGATTTCAGATCACTTAATAAAGTAGTTTCTATTTTATTTGAACTCGATATTTTATAAATTATTAAGGTAAAAATCGCTGCCGCAAATACTTTAAACCACTGCAGTCTAAGCGTATTAATTTCGCGGGTTGCCTCTAAGAGGGTGATCTGCAGTAATTAGCACTGCACATTGAGAACAGGCCGCATATCAAGTAACCAGGCCAACACTGCCTTGTGTGATGATGGCTTGACAACAAAAGACAAGCAAATTACTTACCTTTACTTAAAAGTGGCATAAACCTTTTTATATTTCGATGCTATTTCAAAATATATGCCGCGTTTGATTAAGAATCTAAGCAAAAAATGGGTAGGCTTTATATATTTACTTACGGCTTTTGTCACATAACAAGGCAATCATTGAGTTTAAATTATTGTCAGCTAATAAATTAGTTTACATTAAAGAACTTAGAACGACCCAAGACACAATCTGAAGTTTGGCGCAGGTCGGGCGCCTGTCAGATAGGGAGTGGCCCATCTGTTTTCTTGAGCTTATAATGGATGAAGCACATAGGTACAACGCGCCTGGCAACACCGGACCTAAGCCTGACTCTCGAGGTACTTCGATGGCTCAGTGACTCGAAGTCAATCGTGTACCATCAAAGAAAGCTCAAGAAAATAGACTCGCGTTATTCCCGGCCCAATCCAGGCCTATATATATATATATATATATATATATATATATATATATATATATATAGCCGGTTTTTATCGACACTCGTAACTCGATAACTCGTGCCTCTCACATAATAGCGGGGTGAGCAAGACAAGATCGTGCACCATATCAAATCCCGTGATATACAGAATGGAAAAAATCTATGGGCCCTGCAGTGGAACTACCTGGAATCGAACCAGCTAAAATCTGTAAAAAAATAACACCCTGTAATTTTATGCCATCAATCGATAGGGTCAATCAGAAGGATCAACTCTCTCTAACAAACATAGTAAATTAAATTAAAGGAAACACTATTATTCAAGGCTCTTTTGAAAAATTTACAAAAATCTTTAAATGCAGTTTTGTTTCTTTTAAAAAATAAAGGATTGTTTCCTTTCTGTAAAATGAGCTAACTAAAGGATTTAAGGTAGTTCGTCTCCAGGGCCCATAGATTTTTTCCATCCTGTATAGCGGTGTTCATTTTAAGAAGTACCCGATCTAGCCTTCAATGTGTTTTAACCTTTTAAATGTGAGTACCAACAGTAAACTATTCTTAGTCGATTCCTAAACGGACCTCGAGGGCTTAGCTCTTTGACGGTACACGATTTGGGTACGGTAGTTGGGCTGTGGAATTGGGTACGTACCGTACGCTTACATTGCCTCGTACATCAGAATGGCTGCTCTTGGTCAACAAGTCGGTGAGCACAGCCATTTGAATGAATGGAGCTCACTGGCTGTATTGATTGGTAGGACTTTAATTGATAAAGACTGGCTTTATTTGGGCATAGATTTGTTAGCATAGTTTTTGGATATTAAAAGCTTTACTTTGTCATATATATGTGTGGTAAATGAATAGTTCTTCAGAGACAAAATTTTCAATGTATTTCTGGAACCAACTAACAAAACGGCATGTAGTTTTTTTGTACAGTCAGGTTTATCCCTAACTGGGACAAATGATATTTTCTGCAATAATTGCAGGCTAGGTACATATTAAAAATATTTAAGCATAAGCATGTTCTTCTGATTCATATGACGCGTACGTTTGCAATTTTCCGGAACAATAAGGTCTATGTCACATTTTCCCTATATTAAATCAATTTATATTACAATCTTATCAATAGAAAAAAATATTGCCCTTTTACAAAAAAAAAAAAAGAAAGTGTTTTTGTTATTATACCTTATTGTATTTATAAATGAGTTAATAAGATGTGCCCGGCGTATAATACTGATTGATGTGGCTTAAGGCGATACTCGAAAAAAATATGCTGAAGCGAGATAGCAATGAGAAAACGGGAGCGAGACCGATTTTGCAGATTAGGCAAAAAAAAACATAAAATCACTTCGTATTAAAAAACTACAGCGATTTAAAAAATGCTTCTATACGATCCTAAATATTATTGGTGTCCACTTATTAAACCAATTT